>CM036559.1:65996254-67246254 GCA_020745775.1 Theristicus caerulescens
AATAAGACGTGCCAAGGACTGTTCTCTGGCTGTAAAGCCAACTGGCACAGCACATATCACAGCCCTACAGCTGAACTCTTACCACCAAACCAGTGTGACTGTCTGTACGCACACTACCTACCAGGAACAGTCCATTGCCCTTGCCGTCTTCTGACCCCTTCCTGAGCGTTGTTGGGAGACTGTTAGGTGGTCTGGGCCAAACCAATACCAGACGCATGCTAACAGTTCACTGTGTGGATGATCATCATGTCCCAGTACTTGTGCCTGGCAGCTTATTGGCCCTGACCAGATGTAGCCCAGGAGGCTGTGAGGAGCTGGTCCACGGCTAGTTCATGCTAAACATGCAGTGTTTTCAATTAAGAAGTATTGCAAAACTTGTGGTACTCACTGGTCTATCACTACACAGCCAAAGTATAACAAGCCATTGGATGGAACAACACTGTTACTGTGCTTTAAAAAAAAAAATCTAAAAACTCCTATGATTGCTCTAGGGTCTCAGTACATTCAGTTATTTACCAGCTCACCCTACGTTCTTCACCTCACTCTGGGGCAAAAAAAAAAAAGCAAACACCATCCTCAGCACCACTCCCTGCATTTTCCAGGCCAGCTCTGACTGGACGCAGCACAGGCTTGGAGCACGACTTGCACCTCATCCTTCTGAAGGAGGCAAAGCAGTGTTGACTCAGCTGATGTATCTCCTCTCGCAAAGGGAGAAAGCTGCACCTCTGGCAGCTTTCTCTCCTGCCTTCAGGCCAGCTGCCTCTGGTCAGTAAGGTTCACCAACCTCCGCCAACTGCCATAGCAGCTCTGTACCTGTCTCCCAGTGGTGCCCTATAGCAGATGTTTATAGGAAGCTTTACTGGGGCAACCAAAACTTTGTGTAATTAAAAGTTATCACTAATATCCATCCACAATCCTTTCCATATCACTCAGTTTCACAGACTTCTTATTGCCTCCCCTTTCTTGTCTCCTTTCCATCTGATGAGTCCTAATCTACTTATCTCCATATTAAGAGTCAGGTGGGCTAAGGTGTGTAAACTTTTCTGCCAAATCTTGTGTGTATCAGATGGTTCCTTTGGCTTCCCCAATGCCTCTGGTGCTGCTTTATCTTGCCCAACATGGGGGTTGTGTTCACCTTCATGACTACTGTAGTGCAGCTCTAATGTCACACTGGGACTCCCAGTCAGCAGACAGAGTCCAAAGGACAACCAGAGAAAGCTTGAGATCTGAGAACAGACCTGAGAACTAGGCCCAGACTAAGTCGTCCCAGAGATGAGTCTGTGAATTGGGATCCAACTTCTTTGCCTTGTTTCAAACGCCCAGGAGCCAAGATCTACCACTACAGAGTTTGTACTGAGTAGCAGCTTATGCTTTTCTGAGGGAGTAAGAAGGGTGTCATTTTGTACTGTACCTGAAGAGGTAACGGGTAGGATGGATATGTAGAAATAGTTGCTGCAGAAGGACAGAACCCAGCATATGTCAGGATCTGCTGGGCAGGGTTGTACAGGATCTGAGGAGGAGGTGCAGCACTGAAAGCAATTTGGGACAGAGGTACCTGTTGAGCACAGAAGACAACAATATATCAGCACAGCACAGAGGGGGCTGGAGCAGGAACTGGTCCTAACACAAGCAACTAGACAATTTAACAACTGTTTTCTAACACAATACTGGTACTACAAAAAAACCAAGGAGCAGACAGAATGAGAGGAGGGTGTATATCTGGAGTGAATTTTCTGACCAGAAATACACGGCTATTTTAATCTTCTTCCCTTGGAAAAAGACTGCTGGTGCTTCCCTAGCACCAGTTACAGAAGCACTGGCAGGACTCCAGACCCGAGACACCCTGAAGAGCACAGCATACAGCTTTGACCGCCTCTTCTTCAGCACCAGACACCCAGTCCTTCACAGTTTGCTGCAGACTCTTTCCAATAGCAACTACTTGATGCCCTCATGTCTTTGCTCTCTGCTTTCCTACACAGATCGACAAAGCTCTCCCTTTCCAGACCATTTGCTCTTCTTTCACAGCCCCCTCTCACTTGTGAAATAGAGTTTGCTGCTGGCTGTGCAATACCACCCCCCACGTGCATATCTCATTCCTACTGCATAAAATCCTTCATCATATCCCGTGGCTTTATTGGCATGTCCCTTAACTGCAATGTGAGATGAGGCTTGCAGGAAGAAGTAATAGCTTATATTAAACCAGCTAATATAACTGGGGGAGGAAAAAAAAAGAGCAAAAGCTAAATGTGAAAGGGGGCTTGTGTTTAACACCCTGTGCTATATAACCATCTGTGAAGGACAGTAGAGCTCTGTGAGCTTTTCATGTCCCTCTGCTTTGCAAAGCGAGACAAATCCAGTGGTTTCGTTTCTCTCCTTTGTTTTTATTAGCAGATTCCTCTACATGAGAGCATGGAATTTTCTTTTTACTGAAATAATAAAATACGGTGGTTGCCAGACAAATGCTGAAAGCAGCAGCCAGGATTTTTTTGTTTTGGCATTTCTTTCCAGATTTATCAGTGAGAGACATAAACCACTGCATCCTCTGGAGATAGCGTGAGATCTCTCCATGATTGAGAAAGAGGTATATTAATTGTGTTTGTACATGGAAAACATCATCTAAGTCACTGATGTACCATGTAAGGTTACCTGACAATCCAGGCCTTAGCTCTCTGGAGAAACTTAGCACCCCAGGAGCTGGCGCAGAGAAAGGCTGGGGTCGAAAGCAGAGAGCCTATTTCATGGGAGAAGGCAAGTCTCTCATCTTCAAGGTACCCTCCTCAAAACACCTCCTTTCTACCCACCCTGCTGAGTGCATATGGCGGGGAGAAATGGAGAGACACTGCCTTTCAGACAGGAGTAGCGAGAAGCAGCTAACGAGCTTGCCTCAGACCCAAGGTTTGGGGCCAGCGACATGGCTCACCCTGGCCAGGGCTGGGCCTGCGCCCTGAGCATGCCCTTCCTTGGAGGAGAGAGGCCCTGGCGCAATCAGATCTTTCTGGCTATGGACATAAATGCAGCAAGAAGCACTTGTTTTGCCCAACATGAAACACAGATGTCTGTTCTGCATCTGCCACCAGCTTTCTGGTGTGCGTCCCTTTGGGTGCTGCTGTCCTTCTCCCAGGAACCTCTCTCAGTCCTCTTACGTTCCCTCCATCTGTAGCAGCAATGCTCTCCAATTGCTAAGGATGAACATCACAACAGTCCTAGAAGACAGTTCTGGGGAGTCATCCACCCCAAATCCACTGATCAAAGCACCTTGTTATCATGCTACCTGGTCTCAGCCTGGCGCCAGCAACGATTCGCAGGTATTGAAGCTGGTTAGATGCTTTTATCAAGTACTCCAGTAATGACACCATGTTAAATTAGTCACATAAAATACAAGGGCAGGTGGAGACATTTTAAACTGAAACACCACCCAAGCCAAAGAGATAAGGAGCTGTGAACCAGCCAGGGAACGCTGCCAGCGCGATGCGGGCACCTCGGGTCAGGGAGCGTGGGGAAACCGGGCTGTGGCCGGAGGGGCTGTCTGGCCACCTCCAACCCGGCCACGCAAGCGGCTTGCTGGGCAGCTGCAGAGCAAGGCAGGAGAGCTCGCTGATCTGACACAGAGCTGCCAAAGCATTTATTCCTGAGGTACGATTGCTTTTAACGTCAGGCTGCACCTTTAGTTGCACGAGTGCTAAGACATGAACACATGGCAAGTAGCTCAGTAATTAGGGGTTCATTTTGTTTGTGTTTTTAGAGCAGGGTGAGGGAAGAGGAGAGGGGATAAGGGAATGATATTTAATCTGTTCAGATTCCCTTGAGGACTGCAAGAAGGAGACTAATTGAAAAAAAAAAAGCCAGCAACCCCCCCAGGACCATCAGTAGTTCTTATTAATGCAACCCTAAACTCAGGGCAGGCAGATTCCTTCGCAAGGTGTGTCAGGAAAACATCTACAAGTCATCAGATGAAAACCGGGGCATGGAAGAGAGTTTCTAGATTAACTCTTAGTACCAGCAAGTGAAGTTTTCCATGCATTTCTTTACCTCTGTCTTCTGTAAGAAATAATCATGGTGTTTTACCATTTTGGATACTCCAAGTACATATGTCCATTTACGTTATATCTCAATCTGCCTTTTGTTAAAGTGATTTTAAGGCAACTGCCTAGCTGGCATCCTATATCCAAGCACACTGTAGATCTGAAAAGGAGGGTACTGTCGCAGCTCCACTGCAGCTCCCCCAGCACCCAGCAGATCACGGAGGATGGCCCCAGGGGTGACACAGGAGCCACTGAGAGCTGACACCTTGGGGGTCAGGAGAGGATGAAATGTTTCCCACTGAGCCAGCACAGCCCTCTGGCAGGCAGCAAAACCACGGGGAGCATGCTAGGGTCTGCAGGGAATTTGTCACAAGAAAGAAAACCCGCAACAACCAAAACAACCCTTCTTTTTTTTTTCTGTCCAGGAAATGTGATGGGTTTAGAGGCAACGGCGCTGTTTTGCAAACTCTCCCCTTTGTAACATGCTTTGGCTGCCAGCGTTCCCCAGAGATAAACATGATGTTTTTTGTTTGACTAGTCAGCCTGGCCCTGTGTTTTCTGGAAGTCAACCTCGGAGCAATGCCCTGAGGTGTTTCAGTGGGCTTTGCAGCTCTCCCTGCAAAATGCCAGTGAGCATTTCTGTGGGAAGGTGACATCCTGAAAGAAAATTGTTCTCCCATACATTTTGAAGTTTTTTTTCTTATTTCAGTCCCATGCCCCTTTCTCTACCCCTTCTGCCTGATGTTTTCTTGGCCCCTGTCTTCCCCCAAGAGTTATTGCTTTCGTAACCAAAGCAAGCAGCAGATTAGCAAACCAGCTCTGGTACGTCACTCAAAAGGACCCTGAAAAAGCACAGGTAGGAGCAAGGAGCGGTCATTGCATTTTGGATTGCTGCTTTAGTAACACTTCCACAAGCATAGCGTGGCTCCTGTGCTGAGGTAACTGACACAAACTCATCTTTCGCTTAAGCTAGTGATGTTTTTTTTTCTGCTCCCACTGCAGAGGAGACATTAAACAGCTTATTCAGATCAGGCTTTTAGCTGGAGCCCCGACAGACTCGCTCCAGCCAAGCCTGGGGGGAAGCTGCACGTCCACTGCTGCTGCTGTTTCCTTGCACGGCTTTACGCTGCCCAGTCAGAGGGCCCAGAACTTGACGCAGGCTCTGCCTCCCAGCGAGAGAATGTGCCAGGTCATGGAGACCCCAGTTCTCTCAGGAACGTCTCCTCGGCTTGGCATCCCTCGCGAGCAGTGCAGTGATGGCCCCCGTGCAGCACAGAAGTGAGCCTGGGCTGGAGCTTGCCCTGCTATGAAGCATCAGCCCAAATCCCATGTAAGCCTTGGTTTGTGCGAGACAGATTAGGTGGACTCAGGCTGGCTCTCTGCACCTTTCCCCATCTTAGGGGAGCACTAGCAACTCCCACAGCTGCCCTTGGTGGAGGCACTCGCACCCATCTGCTAGGCAGGGGAAAATACTTAGCAGCACTGGAAAGCTGCCGTGCTCTACCAAGGACTGTAGATGATGCCTGCCTTCCCCTCCTCATGTAGCTGCTCTTCCCCTCATTTACCACTGTGGTTGTTTCTGCTCCCCTTCTGCCATTGCTCCTCTCACAGGGAGGGGATGAATTAAGCTGGGAAAGCTGCTTCCATTCCCTCCTATCAGGCAGCCACAACTCTTTACTGGCTGGCTTCAATTTGTTATCAACTCCTTGCAAGAGTCCCCTCACATAAAGGACAGCTCAGCTGCACATTTCTTACACGTGAAGGCTCAGGGTGCTTGTTTGCCTTAAGCTAGAGAGAGGAATATTTCCAGCAAACATTCTGCAACTCTTAACAAAGGTGAATTTCAAATAATTCATATGGCCCTGCTCTGTCATATGGTTTTAAGCACCCAACATATGCTGTAGATAGCCTGGACATGCTTGCTAAGGGATGCTGGATGGTCAGAGCAGGGCCTGGATGGCCTCCAGTCTGACTGGATCCTTGGCTCAGTGGCGGCCAGCTCTGAGCAGCCCCTTCCCTCCAGTCTGCCCCCCAGGTGTACATCCCACCCACCTCTCTTGCTTCCTCTTCCCTGCTCCATCCCTCTCTTCTTTCCTTTCACCTGTCTTTCTATTTAGTTTTCTCCTCTGGAACAGTCACCAGAAACATCATGGACCTAAGATGACCTGTGCTGCTATCACACCTCCCTTCGGCTCCTGCATTTCACCTCCATCCCCACACCCCTGCCCATTTAGTTTGGAAGCTCTTTGGGCCGGGACCATCTGTTCTTCTGAGTGCCTAGTAAATCATGAGCCACTTGGTTGGTCTTTAGGCACTGCTTTAACAAACATGACCACTGACAGTGATAATCCCAGGAACAGCTACTTCACCCTTTTAACATGTCAGAAAAGCTAGGCAGATGAGGCACTGTATTACAGAACCCCTCCTAGCACACAGCCTCTTCTGAGTGCAGTAGTGCACATCAGCACAACATGGTGGTGTGGCACAGGGAGCAGTTAGGGGGTGGCACTCCTTAGTGAGACAAAAGAGAAGGTTAATGTGACCTGAATGCAACTGTTTGTTTAAATAAAAACTTGACTGGTACTTCAGAGTTAATCCCCATTCTTGGGAAAAGAACTACATAAGGTTAAATAGTCACAGCTAGGACTTGAGTTTTACGTGTTAGCTACAAACTAGCATCCTCGAACTCTGTGCTGGCCCACATGTTGAATGCTGAATTAGAAGGAAAAAAAGATGCCACTAAGTGAATCCCCAGCATCTGTTCACACAGACGCCTGTTTTTTCCCTTCCATTCATGTATTTGACCAGGCTTGACCTACTTAGCTGTGAGCAGCTGGCAACCACTTAGCCTAAAGATATGACTCCAGACTCCCAGATCACACAGAAAACATGTTTAAAGTGCCTCTTTCATACACTTACGCTTCATAAGTGTATGAAAGAGGCACTTTAAACGTTTCCTTGGTTTTAACCCATTTCATAACATCAACAAGCACAGAAGTCCTCACATAAGGCAAAAGACTGTGAGCCTTACCATGTCTTTAAATGCCCCAAGAATGGCTGCTGTAATAATCCCCAGAAACAACCCGATGATGTTGAGGACTGTGGAGGACCACAACAGCCTATACAGGTGAACCACGTCCTGACAGCTGCTCACGCCAAGAAATTCGTAGTAGCTGGAGGACTGCTCTGAACTGAAAGGGAATGCAGACAACGTCACTGTGGTGCGAATGGTTTTGCACATAATACAGAGCATCAAAGGATCTGAATCCCTCCTGCTTACTTTCCTCTTTGGCAAAGTACTTCATCCATGCTCCCACCAAACACTGCTCAGACGAATTGGAGAAAGCTCTACTGTAGACAAAACTTGGCTCTGCTAATGCCAGCATTAAACATGTAGTCCAGCTAATCCCAACCCCAGTTTGGCTGATTGGTGGTGTGCAACAGCAGGGACTCTTTTTTTTTTTGCTCAGGGCCTCCGAACACAGGCATAGTCCTGGCATATGGATGCTGCCCTTGTCATTTAGCTACCAGCTAAAGCATGCTTAGCATTGCTTTTTTCCCAGCTCACCTGGAAATCTCCAGGCATCTCTGAAACTGGGGAAGGCAAGTTGCTTAAGCATTAATTCAACCACAGGAAGGGAGATTTTGCCAGCTGGCTACATTTGTTTATGGTGTCTGCGGTTCCAAATTAACAGATGCAACACAGTACAGCATAGAGATGTGCCTTAACACTATGGATTGTACTATCCAGAAATCTTTGTTTGTTCATATTTCTACACTACACTGGCTATTGTAAATCAGGCATGTTGTGAAGTTAATCTTCATTGTCTTGCCGAAAGTCAGAAATATCCAACTGCAAAATCTGAAACCACAGTTTCCTGCAGTTCTTTCCAGTACCTGCCTTAATGCTAGCCCACTAATGAGCTCCTAGAGCAGCTATTTGAGTTGGAAAGATTTTTTAAATGCCAAGTCTGTTTTTGCACTGTTAGGAAACTGCCATCAGATTATGGTGGAAACCAGAAGTGAGCAGTTTATGCTTACTCTTCTGTTCCTCCATCCCCAGTGCATGGGGCAGCAGTGGAGATGGTCATTAGGGAAAGCTCTGCAGATGAAGGTAGCAGCATGGAGAAACCCACAACATTTCTGGGAATAACCAAGCCAAGCGCAGTAATTCCTGGAAATGTCCAATCATTTGTTGTCGGGCATGGTTCTGGCATTGTGGATCTGCTCCTGTTGAATTCACTTGGGCCCTATCATGAGCCCAGACGTTGCTTAACTAAATAAACCTATAGCTTCAGCTGCCACGAGGCTGAGAAAATCTGACTTGCAATCCTGCCTGCATATCGGTCTATTGCATGGCTGAGACCAAGTCACTTCGTGTGACTGTGTCTCCTCCTACTTCTTTCTAGCCATCCTATGAACTGGAGTTGCCAAGTCTGTAGAGCAGCAAGACTGCTTCTTTGCTCTGGATCTGTCCACACCAGTGCCATAAGATCTTGCTGCCCACTGTGGATTGCTGACAATGGCAGAACACACATGTTTAATTGTATCATTGAATGCTGTCACAGCAGTGATCCGTCCCAGGTGTTTCAGACAAACCCAGTGTCTTAGAAAAATGGCACCGAGGATCTCTGTCTGGAGGGGGGAGTATTCCTGCTCTCTCCTTGTTGTTACCTTATGCTTTAAGCAGCAGAGTTTCAGTCACTTTATTTGGTAACTCTGAATGCTTTCAACTCTTTAAGACCCCTGTTCTTATCTGTATTGGGTTGGGCTGTTTGATTCAGTGTTAACGTGCAGCAGTTAGCTATGTATCATGGAAGAAAGCATTCTCAGTGTAAACATACTGCATTGCAACTATGATGTTCCATTATTTGTCTATCATGGAAAAGGTACCAAAGTCGTGCATACTCTACCTTTCCCATGTCATTTGTTTTGTGTACCTCCGTCATGTCCCGATTTAACACTTCTTACACAAGCAAAAAACTCTTAACATTCATAGGGGATTTTAATCCATTCCATAGACTTGCACTCACTTTGTGTCTCTTGTGTGCATGAGAAATACGTATGCATAAGTGACTTCCCTCTAGTCCCAAATTTCATTTTGTTTCTCTGGTTGAGTTAGGATTCAGGCAAGAGCTACTCTTTTATGCAGAAGCCTTGTGTAGAAGCCTCATTGTGTCAGCCTCGTTCCCCTATACCTAAAATGTTCATGTCTGGCTAGCCATGGCTTACAGCGGACTGGGGTTATTCAGGGCTGCTAGCATGTGAAAAGGAGGCAAAACCAAAACAAAACAGGAGATGTAGGAAGGAAGAAATAAAGATAAGAAATACATAGAGGAAAAGAAAGAAGAGTGACTGTGGGTGAACTGTAGAGGGTTGCCGAGCTTGCAAGAGAGTGCATGGTTAGATGATTACTGAGGTGTGCAGAGGGTGAGTCAGGCAGAAGACCTGCTCTGGGAAATTCTCCCCAGTTTCTTCTATGTGGCAAGATATGATGCTGCTTGCAGTTGAAATCTCTGTGTGCCAGGTGGCCAGTCAGTTGTGCGAGTTTATTTCGTCTGTCTTCCACGTTATAAACCGTTGGACTTTGCTGTGATGTAGTTTTCCTAACCACCTTTTTTACTCCTGTTAAATCGCTGCATGGCAACCCTGTGCTAACCTTCAGCTGATCTTCGTAAGCATATCCAGACATTTCCTCTCTTATCTTCTGACATCTCATGCTTTGGTAATGATGAAGTCAAATGGACAGCTTCAGAAAACACTCACAAGGCCCTCTGTTTCTATCCTATGACAATTTAGCAAAATCCCATGCCTACAGAGGCTGTTGCTAACAAAAGAGCTCTGCATATGCCTACAACATGATCTCTGCTCATGGACACCTATGTTCCTATTCATTTTGTTTCCCCTAGTTTGGTAGGAAAAAAAAAAAGGATTCATTAAATCTAATGGGAAAATTGCATTGCAAGATCAACAGTAAATCTTGACAGGGCTATGACTGAGTGGTCAATTTTGATCACACAGCAAAGAGCTTATGAACATATTTAAAGAAAAAGAAACTGAAATAATGCCAACGCTAATACGCAACCCCTGACCTCTTCTCTGCTGGCATCAGGACTTGAGTCGCAGAGGAAGTGGATCGCTCAGCATACAAGCCCCTTGTGGTGCTTCTCCAGGCCTAAGGGCAACCCCCCCATTATTTAAGAGGATGGACAAACAGCCAAGGATTTCTCAGAGGCCATTGACTGCACACAGGTACTTACTTCTCACAGTTGTACAGGTCACAGCAATAGCACGTGTTACTCTTTACTTTCAGCTGGCACTTGCTGTTTAAGGTATAACATGTCACCTGCCAAAAAAGAAGAGACTGACTTTTATTCTCAGTGTTTCAGTGTTGTGTGAATCATCCTACTGACCACAAAGAAGCAGCTACTGCAGTGTCAGGTTTTATTACCTGTTGTGCAGAAAGATCCTGAGATTCCAAAATCCACGACTGCAGGGCAGAAAGACATCCCTGAACTCCCAGGAGTTTTATTCGGGACATCAGGCCCTGAGTCTCCGGGCATTTGTACTATCAAGCCCAGAGCCCCCAGCACCAACCTGCAGCCAGGGCTGCCAGAGTTTTCAAGCACTTTGCTGCACTGCCTGGTGCTATCTGGTGAGACCCAGAGTCTGCAGCTGCAAGATGCAGATCCCTACGGCTGTGACGCAGGGACCGTGGGTCCTAAGAGATACACCACAGCAAGTCACTGAAGTGGATAAGAATACCACGCCGTTATAGTGGGGAAATGGGCAAAGAAGCCAATTTATCTGAACAGCTTCCAATAAATGGGAGCTCCCTCCTTTCATTAACACCCCCCTAAAGAAGGAAATAATCAGAAACAACAGCAAGAAGAACAATCTCCAAACCCACAAACAATACCGCTCAGAAACGATCCGAGCACTCCAGCAAATAAGTACCATTTACTGCAGGCTCTTGAATAGAAAACTGAAAAGGTTTATTTGTGTAAGCGGCAATTGCAGGGATGGACAGATGTTAGAACAATAAAGGTAGGCACACGTAAGCCACTCTCCATCCAGACAAGAAATCATTTTAATGACTCCTTAAATGTGGTAAGCATTAATCACTTCCATTTGGCACTACAGACCAATTGAAATATTTTATATGTAAGGCTTTTTTTTCCTGAGATTTTTAGCTTAACTTTGAAATCCTGGAGAACTGTCAGGTTTTAAAAGCTAGCAGGTCAGAAAATACATTCTTTCTATAGTTTTTATTTTGATAGAAAAAATGTACTGTAACCACCGAGAAGTATTTTGTTCGCAAAATGCAAATAAAATGCATTATTGAATGGAAAATTCCTCATAATGAAAAAGTAGAAGGAGCATGCTTAGGAATACATGCCTGCTTTTGAAAAGCTTCTGTCAGACAGTTCTGCTTAGCCATGAATGTGTTAGTCTGTGGGATAGTCTCCACAGGAGATGTTAAACCAGATGTTTCTCAGCTCCTGAGTTCTGGATCTGTGCATCCTTTTTAGTGTGAAAACTGCCACTGTTGATGAGTCTGTACTCCTCACGTGTTTGTTCCCAGCAAAAAGGAAAGCCTTAAACACACACACTCAGCACCAGAGAAAGTTAATCTTGCAGCTGGTCTCAGACTTGCCACACTTGTCCTTAGCAGGATTTGCTTGAGCAGTGGAAGCTGGGTGACAAAGCTAAAGTTAAAAGGAAGTTAAAACAATGCCTTGGGATTGCTTTGCTGCCCAGCACAAGGCTGTACCTGTGGTTAGTATCTCATACAAATCAGCTCTCCTAACCCAAAATGGAAGTTAGGTTATAAAAGGACGGTCTCAGTCTAGGTTGCAATCTGGAAATGGAGCTCACGGCTTGATACAGACACATCCCACTTGTCACAAGAATACCTCACTCTGAGACAGGACCTCATTTCATCAAACTTGTTCTGTTGTGTCTGAACTTACTGGAATTTCACATAAGGGCTTTGCTGGCCTGAAGTCATATTCAACTGCAGCTGCCCTCAGCCTGAGCTGCAATTTATTGCAGAAGAGGAGTGCGCTACCATCAATGACTCCATCAGCTTAATCAAGATCCAGCTCAGAAGTGACTGCAACATCACACCTGGCTACTCCTCAAAGCAGTCTGAAAACTGATCCTGGAGCAGAGTGTGTCAATGCATCCACTACCACAGCCATTTTGTTGGGACACTCTAGTGCTTTTGCACTGAGTAGAACTTAAGACACTGATTTTGACCTCCTGTATGCAGTCAAAACGGCCTAGGACCTGCATAGTTAAAATACCCTTTTCCCATTACACATGCATGATTGGGATCAGAGGGCTTCATAAGACGGAGTGGGCTGCTAAAAAGGTGGTTTGTTCTGATGCATGGCTTTGAGGACCACTTCTGACTGATAGGAAATAAAAGTAGTTTTCCCTTCTCCAGGCATCAATAAGGCCACTTTGTCCCTTTTTACTGTAGATGGCTAGAAGTACAAAAGAGGGAGATCAGTAAGATCTTAAACATGTTTTTAGCTGCTTTTAGGCTACAAGACACATTATATTATTGGCCAAGGGAGTTACTGTAGTTGTCTATTTTTATCACTGCATTTTTAAGACATGCAAAGAGCAAGACACTCCTTTTTAGGAGAACAGTGAATAAACCAAAATAAACAAATTACTGTGTGGTGCGAGTAAGGGTGGTGGAAACAGGCCATTTGTGGGTATTCTGCATGTCAAGACCTATTATTTCATTTCAGTGACCAGACATTTAGCTTTTTCATGTTCTGGCTGTTTGTGCCTGTCTATCCCCTCAGCACCAATTGCAGAGATGTTCTCACCTCATGGTAACTGCAAGAAAATCAAATTCTTTCTGCTTTGAGCAAAGAGAAGAACTGAAACAGGCAAACTACATGAGCTGGAGACCACTCACAGGCTAGAGATGGCAATCAAAAGGAAATTTGCATGCAGTAAACAATCTGCCTTCCTAGTTAGGTGTTCGCCTGGCATGCAGAGCACGGCCCCTGCTCACTAGCTGGCTAACTCTGGAAAAGCAAAAGCCAAGTTCAAATGCCACGGATCATTAACTCTGAATTAGCACATGCTGACTCTACATCAGTGGACAACCAGACAAGAATGTTATTACAAACTAACTACACTTTTAAAAGATATGGGGGTTTTGCCAGAACAGAGAGAAGAGCTCTGGGTGGCCCAACTTTAGACATTCCCAGAATCTGCAGAGCTGGGGAAACCTGTCTGGCCAGAAGCCTGAGGTCACCTGCAGGGAGCTATGGTCAGTGTGACGCCAGCTACAGGCTTATTAGAGGAATCAGAAGCATTTCTCGGGTCATGTCTGTGTCTGAGTGTGCATGCACGCTTTAGAAGAGGATGGATTAAAACTTATAGGAAAGGGTGCTCTCACAGATCACAAGTTTGTCTGGGTAGGTCTTTAGGCAAGGAGGTCAATGAAATATTTTTGTCATACATTTTCTGGAATCAACAATGGTTGCAACAATGCGGCAAGATTTGAGCAGTATTAGCTGCTTAACCTGGTAATATACTTTGCCAAGCCATCTAGAATTATTAATGGTAACATTCTCCATACACTTTTTCTTAGCTGTGGGAGGAATGGTGATGAAGGACATCTGGCTTCTTGTAAGTTATACCACTGTTTAGCTGTTTTCAATCCTGCTCTGCTTGATTTTCTTTTCACTCTCACTGATTTACCACAATAAGAAAATGAAAAATAGGAAAAGAAACTAAATCTGGACTTCTCAGGAGGCTAGCCATTTGGGTATGGGCACTTTTTTGACCATGTTAATGTCATTGAGATAATAAAAAAGCTGCATTCAAACCACTGACATTCTTGGCCTGTGCTGGATAAATACAGAGAAGATTTCTGGACAATGCAAATGGATTCATTTAGATATTTCCTATTCCACTTGAAGTCTACAAACACCTCCTTAGAGAAAGATGCCAATGTGACAAATACATTCCAGACAGCTATTATACAGTATAGATGGACTAGGAATCATTCCAGTCCCAGAGTAATGTACTGGATAGAAACACTGATGATAGCTCAAAACCTCACTGGTTGCAATGATTTGCAATCATCAGAGGTTTGGACAAGTGGGGAGTCACTTGTGGGAGAAAAAACAGTAGAGTTTCTATCATCAACCTGTGACCTACATGCACAGACATGCTCTCAAACACCTGCCTCCCTCCTCCCCAGCCCCTCAAAGCACAGCAGAAACACACATGTGATGAGGTGAATTTGTTTACCTCTGTCTGGTAGGCATCATACAGGAATCCTATACCACTTGAATAAAACTGGCACCTTTTGTTATACAAAGGTCTGGGTTCCTGTAAAGAGAAAAAGAGCCAAAAAAGTACTCAGTCTGGAGGAAGTGTGAAGGCACCATGTCCCATGTCCCCATGCCAGATGTTTACAGCTCTGTGGAGCTGAAGCCAGTGCAGACACTTGGGTAATCAGCTTACACCCCCCCACGTTGGCTCTCTTTCCAGAATGGCTCTCCTCAGGGTTACATTTTCCTTCCTTGCTCTGCCACTAAGCTATGTGAGTATCATTTATTTTTCTCTGTACCAGTCACCTCTTTTAAGAAGACATCACCCCTGGCATTTAACCACTTCCTTCCTTGATGTCAAATAGTACCGCTCTATGACAATGGTCCAGTCACTCTTTTTCCTGGTACAGTTTCTTACCTAGCAGAAAGAATTACTTTGCTATTTGTCTTCAAGATATGGGACTTTCTTTTTAAAGGATTTCAACACTCTCCATAGTCAAAACAAAGTAAAATAGCTAATACTTTAAGCATTTCACTTACTACACATACTTCAAACCCCAAAGGGAAAACAAGGAATAATGAAGAAATGAAGGCATAAAGGGGAAGTAATTTTAACTAAGTTTGGTTTTGCCCTATTTTCCATTTACGCTTATTGCAAAAGATGCATTCATTGCTCATATTTCATATTTTGCTTGTAATAGTTCCCACAAGTTGATATAAAGGAAGAACACAATGAAATATCCTTGGCTAGATGGAAGATGTGTGTTTCCAAACTTGGCGAATGGCCACTTTAAGGCTAGAGGGTGCACACCTCAGCCAGTTTCAGGACTAGACCATATGTGCCTAGGGAGGATTTGATGACGGAAGGGTCCTCTGTGATCAAATGTCTAGCCATAAGCAAACTGTTGGAATGACTTATGTTGGCAAAAAAAGTCTTTTTCAACTTTCTGTCACTTATCTAGTCCTAGGTCATGATCTGTGCCTTCAAAAGCACTCAGGTGCTCTCCAGTATGCTAGTCAGACCACTTCCAAGAGAGAAGATTGAAACCCACTATGTGCCATCCCCTCTTTGCATGCTAACTTACTAGCAAAGGACTACTTAAGTTGTTAGCAGAAATCTGTGCTGATTAACTTTCACTGCATTTTAAAGCTTTATGACCCATCCAGGAACAACCCGGAAATTGCAGAAAGATCTGTGCTACTTAAGATCACTTCTGAGTATTCTATGCTTGTTGGATAATGAAGTGTGAACTGTGTAAATCTGCTGACCCAAAATACATAATCAGTAAAAATGCAGAGCTAGGCAGGAATGCAGACAGGTCAATGAATAAAGCTCATCCATCAGTTTGCCTTTCTGATTACCCTGGCAAACCCAAGGAAGTTTGGACACCAGCTCCCAAGGGTTAGGGAAATGTTAGCTTCATGCATCCAAAAATATTTACTTATATCACACAAGTGTAAGAAAAAATGCTTCAGTAGCTCTTTTTCTCTGGAGGAAAAGCAAATACCACACAAAGAGCATACAATGTCTTGAACTAGGACAACATTCTTCCATACACCTGGGAAAGCATTAGCCTTTAGCCATGACTTCCAGGGACAGATCTGGTTGGGAGGACTAACAGGATTGTAGTTTCTCTGCTAGCACAGCAAGCATAGGATCAGCCAAAGGCTGTGCTGCCCTTCTTTCATAGAGTATCATACTCCAACCCTGATTTCATCTGTTGCATGGCGATGAAAGGAGAGAGAAGGGGAGTGAGCAGCAGAAATGGCATTTTCTACCATGAGGAGCAAATCCATGAAAAACTGTTGTCCATCATATTCACAACAATAACAAGTTTCAGTTCGATCCTGGGAGATCCTGGAAGGGGCTGATGGTCAAGGGCATGGAGCTCAAGTGGCATTCTCAATCCTGCTGGTGAGGAGAAATGGTTTGAGGAGGGCTCGACGGATCCAGCAGGTCAACAACTGGCTGTGAAAATAGAGAAATTATATGAGCATGCAGGGACAGAGTTAGGAAAGCCAAAGCCCACCTGGAGTTCAATTCAGTGAGGGCTGTGAAGGGCAACAAGAAGGGCTTCTACAGGTGTATTAGCAGCAAAAGAGAGATTAGGGAAAAAATGGGCACGCTACTGAACAAGGCAGGCGACCTGGTGACAAAATACATGGTAAAGGCCAAACTGCTCAATGCCTTCTTTGCCTTGGTCTTCAATGAAGACCAGTAGGAAAATCTGGGGCAAGAAAAACTTACCCTTGCTGGAGGAGGATCAGGTTAGGGAATGTTTAAACAGACTGGAGATACACAAGTCCATGGGACCTGATGGGATGCACCTATGAGTACTGAGAGGGCTCAATGTTGTCAGTGCAAAGCCGGCCTCAGTTATCTTTGAAAGGTCATGGTGTTCAGGGAAGATTTCTGAACACTTGAAGAAAGCAAATGTCACTCCTATCTTCAAGAATGGCAAGAAAGAGAATCCAAGGAACTACACACTAGTGGGAAGGTGATGGAGCAAATAGTCTCAGAAACCATTTCCAAACATCTCAAGGACAGGAAGGTGATTGGGAGTAGTCAACATGGGTTTACAAGGGGAGAATCATGTCTGACCAGCCTGTTAGCCTTCTACAAGGATGTGACTGGCTTGGTGGATGAGTGGAGCTTCTCACTCATCTGCTTCTGGATGCTGTTTATCTTCACTTCAGTAAGGCCTTTGGCAGTCTCTCATAGTATTCTCACAGACAAGCTGATGAAGTACAGGCTAAATAAATGAACAGTGAGGTGGACTGGAAGCTGGCAGAATTGCTGGTGTCATGGTGTTGTGATCAGTGCCATGAAGTCCAGCTGGAGGCCACTCAATAGTGGTGTACTGAACAACACTGGGGACAATGTTGTGTAACACCTTAATTATTGAACTGGATGATGGGTAGAGTGCACCCTCTGCAAGCCTGTAGATGATACAAAGCTGAGAAGAGTGGCTGAAACACCAGAGGATTGTGCTATCGTTCAGAGGGACCCAGGCTGGAGAAATGGCCCACAGAAACCTCAAGAAGTTCAGCACTGGGAAATGCCACATCCTGCACCTGGGGAGGAATAATCCCATGCACCAGAAAAGGCTGGGTATGACCGGCTGGAAAGCAGCTTTACAGAGAAGGACCTGGGGGTCTTGGTGGGCAGCAGGTTAAACGTGAGCCAGCAATGCGCCCTTGTGACAAAAAAGGCCAGCAGTATCCTTGTCTGCATTAGGAAGAGCATCACCAGCAGGTCCAGGGAGGCGATTCTTCCTCTGCTCAGCACTGGAGAGACACATCTGGAGTGCAGAAAAGGACCATGAAGACAATTAACAGACTGAAGCATCTGTCATAAGAGAAGCTGAGCAAGCTGGGACTGTTCAGCCTAGTGAAGAGAAGGCTCGGGTGTACCTTATCAATGTGTAGCAATACCTGATGGGGGAAGTAAAGAAGATGGGGGAATTAAAGAAGATAGAGCCAGACTCTTCTCAGTGGTGCTGAGGAAAAGGACAAGAGGCAATAGGCACAAACTGAAATACAAGAAATTTCGTTCAAACATAAGAAGAAACTTTTTTACTCTATGCATGATTAAACACTGGAACAGGTTTCCCAGAGTGGTTGTGGAGTCTCCATCCTTGGAGACACCCAAAGCCCAACGGGACACAGCTCTGAGCAACCTGCTCTAGTTGGCATTGCTCTGAGCAGGGGAGGGGTGGATTAGACAATCTCCAGAGGTGCTGCCCAGCCTCAGCAACTCTGATTTTGTGAAGAGGGTCAGAGCCTACCTCAGTATATGAGCACAGTAACAAGTTCTCTCAAAGTACCATAGGTTGTGAATTTAGCACATACACCTTAGCACCTGGAGGCAGATGCTCCCTGACCTTACCTTCTGGGCACGTGTGCCCTTACTACAGGTTGCTGATGAGTGACACCACCACATCACACCAGGAGGCTGTGTCTGGCCCTGAATGCTAATCCTCCCCTCAAACAACTCTGTGTCTTGTTAAAGGCAGTGAGAGAGCTGTCTAAGCTGCCTCCATCAAGTACAGGAAGACCCTCACCTTGACCCTGATCTCTTGGCTCACACAGCTTTCCTACCCTTTACAGCTCCTTCCTCTTAAAAAACAAATTGGTCCTTTTATTGGTCTGGTCTTTTAGCACAAGTGTGCTTGTGACTGGAAGCAACACTGTTCCCTGAGGAGAGAGGCGATTGATTAATCCATACCCGCTATTATCGCTTCATATTGCTGTGCAGCAAAAAGGCCAGAGCTGTAACATGGAAGTGACCACTGTGAATACAGTTAATACATTTGCATGGACAATCATGGCAAACGAATACTTTCCTTCATGCACCTAATTTTTAAAAGCAAGCCTGCTGCACTAGTAAAGCCAGCTTTCTGCATTCAGTCTGTTCTTCTAAATGCATTTGTCTGTGCAATCAGTCTAGTGACTCCAAATCAAAATAAGTGATGATCAAGTGTATAAAAGTAACAAAGATTAGATAATATTGGCTATCCAGACACACACAGAACTCAACACCTAAAGCATGCAGCTTTTAAGTAGAGGTACACTGGGGATGCCGAAAAGTTGCATTGGTAAAAGCTTCTATTTGAAATAGATTTTCATGCCATAGAGGTGTTGTGGTCTGTCTGTCTACTAAGGCGTTTATATGAATAAGGCACCACCCAGACACTAAAAAGTGTTTAGAAATTATCCAACAGTATGTCACACTGCATTAGCGCCCATTGGATTTTATTGGCCTCTCTAACAACAAAGGCAAATGAGATATACTTCAAAGCTATAAAAGTATTCCTGACAGACCGCTTATAAAATACTTTATATTTTCATATTGCTCACTGCAGACTGTGTATAGGATATATGATATAATATAGGATACCTACCAGTCCCTAATTCTACTTGATTCTACTGCTTACAGCAATACTGGTAGAGACAGAGCTACTTCTACATATTATATATGCAAGTATATATATATTTCATCTATTAATACTGGCTTTAAAGTATATAGCAAGAGTATTCTGTTATATCTCCACTTATCATTGTATAGAAATAAGTAAGGTTATCTTAAAAAACATTTTCTAAACTTAGACTGATGGCAATCTGACTGTATCTGCCCATTATACATAAACACACATACATAAAGTAAAAATGGCATCAGCATATAATAAAAAAGACCTGAATATGCAGACATAGTGCAGAAAAGATGACTACCACTCTTGTGGCAACACAGATAACAAATAACTGCAACAAAACCAAGCACAATTAGCTAAGAAATCATCTTTTCCAGAGCTCAGAAAGGTTGAATGAAATCCAGACATTTTTCCTTTACATCAGTAAATAAACCCAAGCATGCAACTACATTTTTATACAGAATTCTTCCTCTTTTTGCTAGCCTACTGATGTTTGTCCTCTGTGTATATGAGCAGAGCTCCAGCCAACAGATCTTTCCCACCTGCCCATTTCCAGTCAAAGAGAGTTACTCAAAGAAGCAGAGAAGGGGGATGCATTATTTATTATATATCAATATATTAATATTACACATTGGTGGGAGATATGGCATAGCTTTGTTCCAATAACAGTGGTGGAGGAAGTTCCTGGTAAAATCTGGTCATGTAATATGCTTTTGAACTTGTGGCACTCAGTATGAAAACTTGATGTGCTGAAGTCAAAAGAAGGCTTGCCGCTGAATTCAGCAGAAACAGATTATGATCAGGCTACTGAAGAACATCCATGAGCCTCTGAGATTTGACTCTTATGGCTCCTACAAGGCCTAGCACTAGTCATACTGGAATTTGGGTTAAAATTTTCAGAGGTGTCAAAAAAAACCTGGACACCCTAAAATTCCCTTTAATTTCAGGCACATCAGGATTGCTCAGCCTTGAACCCTACAGAGCAAACTGTAGCTCTCCGTGATCTTGCATGGGTTTTCTTTTAATATTTTGCTTGCATGTGTATTAGAACCTGGGAGTGATGAACAGACAGCTAAGAAGGAAGGCTTCATGCCAAGAAAGAGAAGATTTGGCCCAAAAATAGAGGGGTTTGGTTTGGTTGGTTGCTTTCTTTTAAGAGCATACAATAAAAAACCCACATTCTCTTTGATGGTGGGAACATTGCAATACCTTATTTGTGTAAGGAAAGTATTCTTTGAACAGTATCTTTGGTGGATTTGATACAATGTCTGTGAGGGAGGAAGGTTGTATGGCTCTTCACTGAGGTATGGAAAGTAGATTTTTCTATCCCAGTTTTTGTTTCCTTGGAGAACACGTATATTTTGGATAACATAGGGAAAATTCTGTCTCCCTTATGTGTAAGTCTGCTTTCTGAAAACTGAGATATAGCATAAACTATATTGACTGAAATTTATGCCATACTTTACAGACACAAAACATGGCTAATAATTTATTGAAATAATTATATAGCGAGGGCTATTTTTTTCCAATTACAGTATTTATTTAGTCTTAGCTTCCATGGCTGCATCAATAGAAGCGTAGATTAATCAGTGCCATGGAATGTTCCCAGGCCTGAAACTCAATCAGCTAGCCCGTTAAATTGTTAGAACTGTGCCTGCGATGGCTTTGGCTTGGGCAAACTATCACTCTTCCAAAACCATTTCTGGGCATGTTTTGGAAATTAGCATGGGCCAAGAACCATTCCCAGTAAGTAATTTGGACATTGCCATGCTGCCCGTGACTCTAAGAGACTTTAAGAATATGGACGTGGGCTTCACCATGCCAGTTGGCCTGGGGACCACAGAACAGGCCTGGGCACATGTAAAGGACAAATACAGATAAAATTGAGGAGTCCAAAACCAGACTAATGTTTTTAGTGGCTCATTAACTTGAAGTTTCTCATTGTCTGTTTTCTTCCTACAACATTTTTGTAGGTCCTTTTTATCTACAGCATAGCTAGCAATGAATAGGAGAGGGAGCTGCCAAGATTTTTCAAGTTTAATCCTAAAAGCAAACCGAAACATAACCCTTCATTGCCAGCTCAGCCCCGTGCCAACAGCTGGGTGTTCTGGAGATTATCACTCCCTTCAAGATCAGGCCCTCTGCTAACTTTCTGAGAGCAGGCATGCAAATATGAACAAATAGATGTTATTAGCAACTGGCTTTTATGCTTTTCTGGAGGACTAGATGGAGCATATATATCTGTGTCTGCCTCACGCTGGCTATCTGAGAGCACATGGCACATGGGAGCAACCAGACCAAAGACAGAAAGATCTCATGAAAGAAGGTGCCAGCGTATTAGGAGTCTGGGAAAGCAGGCAGACTGGATCACTGTCTGGGGACCTGATCTAAAGCTGACTGGATCCCACCCTGTACAAATAATGAGTGGAAATGCTACAGATCTTTTGTCATTTCTGTCTCTCCCTGACCAAGAGCTGTTTCTCAGTCTTTTTTTAACAACATTCGTGATGAGATGGGTGTCTCCTGAGGAAGGCCACTGCTAGGAGATCCCAAGGATTCATAGGAGTGATTAATACAAACATCTTTTGTGCTTTCACTCATAAGCAAAAAAAAAAATTGTGCATTTTTAAAATGTTATGAACAGCTTCCATCTTGGCTGTGACAAGATGGGTATCAAGGAACATCTAAGGTACAGGTCAGTATCCTCAATACTGTGGTGAGGGGGTATCAGCTTTAAGAAACAAAACATCTTTCTTATACTTCTGTTTGTTCCCCAGCCTTGCAACTCCGACATACAGCACATGATTATACCTTCTGGAATCAGAAACAAGGATGGGTTTTTTTTTACAATTGTTTTGGTCTTTTACTCATTGGCAGCTAAACATGCAATTCAGTTTCCAGTTTGCAATTTCTGGAGCAGAAGAGGCTTTCAGAAAACAATTTATCTTGCATAATTCCACTATTTCAAGAAAACATCAGAAATAATAACTCCCCTGAACTCTCCAATTCCGGATTTCCAAATACGGAACCCACATCAACTGATGGAAAAGAAAATAAACTAATTAAAATAACGATCTTAAACTGGCTAGTTTCTTACAGACCTATATCTTCTCTTGTGCTTGATAAAGAATCTTTAACCTCCAGTAGACCAACAGAACACCTTACCCATAATTCATGAGATGTCAAATTTTTGTACACATCGTTTACAGATAGTTATTAAAATACTACTCCTCATATGCTTCATTCAAATTTATTTCTGTAACTAATGTCATTATTTTCATAACCTTTGCATTTCAGAGAGCAGCTGGGAAGAGAGGGGTCACTGCCCAACTGCAGGAGCCTCTGGGCAGGACAGAGCATGTGCTCCCACAGGAAAAGCTGCCTCCTTGGACAGGCCAGTGCCCTGGGGCTGCCCACCACCACTGTGGGGCTCAGTGGGCTTCTTTTCTCTCCTTTCAACGTCAGGGACTGCTCTTATGGCAGTGCCAGGCATCAGCTCCTGGCCTTTGCTGCACTGGGTGGAGCAGAAGTGCTCTTTCAGTCAGTGCCAGGGATGCTAAAGGGGCTGGTACTTGAACTAGCCACTGCATCTCCATCTCTCTCATTCACTAAGAAACTCAAAACACATAATAAATTGGCTGTAAGCATTTGGCTGACATCAATCTGGAATGCTGTGGTTGCTACAAAACCCCAGGTTTTAAAAAAACTATGACCCTGAAAGGAAGTCCAGATGCTAGAAAATAAAGTCCTGAACACTATGGAGAGATGCCTGAAAGACAGGAATTGTAAAAAAAAAATCTGAATTTTATTCAGAATTAAGGAAGTTGGGAAAGTACAGTTATGGGAAGAAAATGAACTGTACTGGTGGACTTGGCAGTGTTGAGTTCACAGTCGGACTCAATGATCTTAAAGGTCTTTTCCAACCTAAATAATTCTATGATTCTATGATAATTCCTACCCACTTCACATGTTGACCATGCACCAAGAGAGTCTTTCCTAGAGTTATTAACAGCTTTTATCTCACTGCCATCAAGCTCATCATCAGCTTTTGAATCCACGTCAGTTTAGTTTTACTTCAACAAGTGGGCCTTCAAGTCCTGCCATTTCTGCATTTCAGCAGTTCTCCTCCCTGTGATACCAGTGGTTGTTTCCTACTTTTTATTCTGTGTTTTGTCCTCTTGAGAGCATCACCTTGACTAACAACATAGTCAGGGAGTGCACAGTGCATGCTAGCTGGGATTTGGAAGGGTGAGCACTAAAATAAAAGAGCAAGCCGTTTCTGGACTCCCACAGCCCTACTTCTGTGCACCAGCCTAGCCCTGAGGTTATGCTACTGCCAAGGGCTACAATGGACCGGACCATCAGGAACAGAATGTTTTCAAATTTTTTGCCATTTTTTCAAAATTCAGCCAATAATTAGCAAACTATATTAAGCCCTGGAATTATATTCTCACATGTTCTTTTGACCTAACCAGCAGACTTGGCTAGTGTGTGTTGATTCAGCTTCTACATGTATTGCCCCTGCCTTCAAAGTCAAGGGTTTCCAAATCTACAGTTGAACAAACCCTTCGAAGTGATGTAGAGTGAGACAGAGAGACAGGATGCTTCTGTCCATGCCATACTCCTACTGTAACTACAAGACATTAGTGACCCCCTGGTGCAAATAACACATTCCTAGTTTTGTTTAAATACTTTGAAGGCAGTCAGGACAGTATTTGTTTACATACTTGGGTGAGGTCATGCCATGAGAGCAATGCTGGGAGTTTCGCTCTAGACTGCAGTCACCACTTGCCCTTCCTCATGCTTCTCTGTCTGCCCTGCATTAACTTAACTTAGGAACTAATGTTCTTCCAGAAATGCCGGGCTCCAGCCTAGGGACCTTGCTTGTCTCATCTGCTATGCTGAAATAATCCAACTCCAGAGCTGAAAATAGGAAAAGCAGCTGGTGTGGCTTAAACACTTCACTCTCACAAACCAGATTTACTTCACATTGTGCTTTCCAGGGGCTCTTTTTAGGATTTCTATTTAATTTGAAAGACTAGATTGTACAGAAGCCTCTTCTCTTAATGCTTGGGAGCAGCATTTATTCATTTCAGCTCTTTCAAACCAGCAAGTACACAGAATACCTGTATATTGTCATGGCTGAAAAACACATATACATGGATCTGTCTCACTTTGTATTCCCTCATTGATTTTTCTTCTATTTAAAATATTTTGTAGTGGTGGCCTCACTTTCTCTCTCCTTTATTTGGGGGAGATTTCTGGGCTGGTAGTACTGCTACAGTCAAATGAAAAGCCTCCAGATGCTGCAGCTGCCCCATTGCTATATGATGTGCATAGACAGGTCTATTCCTGATGCGGACAGACAGGTCTGTTCTCAGATGGATATAGTTCTATTAGGAGAGGTTAAACCCTCTTCAAATAATTTTTTTCTTTCAGTGACTTGTGGCCATACTCTCCCTGGCATGAAGGCGGGAGGAGAGGCCCATCAGCCTTCACCAGCATACGCAGTGCAGTGGGACAAGCAGAAGAAATGGGAGCTGACTCCCCTGCACATCCCCATGGAGGTTCAGCAGCCCTGGTGCCGTTAGCTGGTGCAGGCGTAGGTGGTGGCAGGAACAAAAGAGGTGTGTGCAGAGCTGCTGAGCGACACTGTACCCATCTGCTTGGGGGCTGCTGTGCTACAAACCAGTATGTCATCAGGGGCAGTTGCTCTGGCTGTACTGGGGAGTTGGGGCCACACAAGGCTCCAGCGAGGAAGCCTACTCCTGCCTTAATACCCCAGACCTCTGGCAAATCCAAGCCTGGCACTGGAATATGACTGCTTTTCTTTGGTCAAGTTTGCTAGCTTCTGCCTCTCAGGATAAGGCTGTAGACCTTCCCATGGTACCTGCAACAGCTATTTTGCATAGTTAAAAACTTAGATTTACCATTGGCTTTTACACAAGTTTCTAATGATGCAATTAGCTGATATTATTCAAGGCTGTAATTTTAGTTATTGATTGATGCAGTTAGATATTTAATTGCTTATTATAGTTGATTACTTACATTGATTACATTACCTTGATTATAGGGTTTGTTATAGGAACTGATTGCTCTGTCTTGATTATAATGATGTTGTGCCATGTGAGTAATTAACTTTTCCACAAGAATGCAAGAACTGTTTATTCTGTTTCTGGTAATATAACTCAAATACATGAAATACAACCCATCTCCTCCCTTTTGCCTTAATGCTATCAGAATATGTAAGAAATATATAAGTCTCTTAAGTACACTACTGCAGGAAATGTCATTTTGCAACACACTAACTGTTACACGTCTGAAATACTGAATACCCTGCTGACTGAAATGTAGGGGGTTTACATTTATAATGCTCTGTTGGATTTATTCTTCATTAAAGAGAATGAAAAGAGGCTGCATTAAATGCATCTAGTTGAGAAATATATATATTGAATATCTACATAGACAAATAAAATGCTGGAGGCTTAATTAATGTTGCAGTGCTGATTTTAATTCTCAGGGCATGGCACACCACTGACAGGGACCTTTAAATATCCCCATTATAATCCAAGTAATGTAATAACAACTGTATGTACGAAATTTTTATGTTAGGTATTGAGCAGAAAACGCACAGAAAGTAGGTGTTTATGCCCAGCAATTTTGCATCAAAGCTCCCTGTCATCCCTGTAAAGGGAAGACCCCTGCCAACACATATCGCAGCACACTTGAGGCCGGGCTGACAGGGCTCGTCCAAACGCAAGGGACTGCAGGATTAGGCCCCAAAATATAAGCGAGTAAAAAGTCCATGAGAGAAGCCCCAGGAGGAATGGAAAGACATGAGTTATAAAATCAAGATGCTCTAAACAATTAGTGAAATAATTCATGCATGCCCTGATTGCTCAGGTACAATAAGCTTTTCCCTATCTCCACTGGCTTGTCATTTTGAAGCTCACATGCATTTCAGAAGATCAGAGATGTTCAAATACATGGTGTTCAGTGCTCCAAAGGCAAAAAAGCCACTGGATATACTACTGCCTGGGAGTGTGGAGAGAACTGCACTGAGGCATACACACAAGGAAATTCTAGGCAGGTTTGGTAAAAAAAAAATTAACTATGGTATCTTAAAAACATACTTTTTCAAACTTGGAATTTCTCATCAAAGGCTAAATAATTACAAGTGTGAACTTTCATAATCTATCAATGCTGGTGCAACACATATTTTAATAAGCTCTTAATAGAGCCATAAATAATCATCAATCAACACTTTATTGAATACCTGGGAACATAGTTTTCATGGACACTTTGCAACTGAATAATCATCCACCCACAGAGACAGAAATTCCTGCTACATGATATTATTATTCATACTAATCATGGTTTCTTCTTAAAAATGAAACAAATAAAACCTCTGGCTTTTTGAAACCTTTTGCTAGGGCAAAATGCAGCATACTTAAATACCCTAAATTTTTACTCTAGTAGAATTTAAGGACTTTTACATGCTTTGCTGATTTAGGTCCATGTGAATAAACAGCACCTTTTCCTTTTTTTTACTCCACTCATTTCTGCACAGGGCAACTCAAAGCACTGTTTTTCCTTTGACAAATGCTGGAAAAAATGCCAAGTATTTTTGCTGTAGTCTGAAGTCTGCAGGTGGTTACTCCCTCTCTCCTCTATGTATCTGTGTAGCAGCTTTGAGTTTTTTTCACAGAACAGAAACATCTGTTGATAGTCTAGAAACATTTCTGAGAATAGGAAACAATGAAGGAAATTATCTTCTGCTGGCAGCACATCAGAGGGAAGCAGATTATGCTTTTCAGAGCAGACTGCAAGCCCTTTGCCCATCACCCACCTTTCTTAGGATTAAACTGTAATTAACTTGCTTTGTATGCTTTGCATAAATTCCATCATGGCTAGTGCTTTGTAAAGTAAGGTTAAAGATGGAAGTAGACAGTTAACCTCCCTTGATCCAAGCTGCTATTCTACATTACTAAATAAATTCCGCCCCCCGCCCCCGAACTGTTTTTTGGATGTATAGGAGCCACACAGATGCAGAAGACTATAATCTATGGAAACAGATGCGGATTATAGAAGACTATAATCTATGTACAAATGCAGAAGACTATAATATATGGAAACTAGAATACCAGTGTCATTTTAAACATGGATCAAATCCTGCTCACTTTCCCACATCTCATATTATGCCTCACACTAATAATATAATTATTAAGGTGAGTAAAATGTGTAGAATTTTCCTCCGTAACTCTGGAGTTAATTTACACTATACTCAGTGGAGTTTGCACCTATCTAATTATACTGGAAGCAAAGCTAAAAGAAAATTATTTAATTTTCAGAGCCAAAGAAATTGGAAGTGCCAGACTTGCTATTACCTCAATGCACTGAAAATTCTGCCCTGTTGTGCCTTGACATTGTGCTCTCTGTGAGACAGGATCATGTAATTAAATGGCAGTGGCATTTAACCATTAGCTTTCATATACTCAAACGTGTGGGTCATTCCCTTAATGTCTTCTCAGCATTCAAACTCCTAATTTAAAATAAAAGAGTGGTCTTCCTCCCACCGTATTGCACGCAGTTGTAGTAAGATGCCCTTTACTGCATCTTTAAAGAATTTTTACCTCAGAGCTGCATTACTGGAGCTTGAATGACCAAACTAATGACATTAATGAGGGATCTCAATGTGGGCTGTTACATCTCAACAAGGGAAGCCAATGGACCAATGTTTGTGTCACGGGGCTAGGGGAAGCCGGACCAATCCTTGGTTTTGCCAACAGTGAAGGCTTTTGTCCTACACAGTGGTGCAGGCGAAGAGCCGGGAAGGCTTGAGAGATCCTTCTCTCTGCCCGTGTCCTGGAGCTGCAGAACAGCAGGAGGAGACCATGTGGTAGATCTAGAGAGATGCTGCTGGGAGAGGAACCAGGAATCTCTTTTTCCTTCCCATCAACAAGCGAATTGCTCTTTGGCATCCAAACACAATGTGTGTGCTGCCTAATAGTTTGGACATTTCTGTTTGGTTGGTGCAATTCCAACCCTTTTCCCCCAGGAAAACAAGTCACAGCAGGGAAGAAAAAAGGGATTTTAAAGAATTTGCAACTCAGCTAAACCTGAAAGGAATTTCAGTGAAAAAAATGAAAGAAGAGCTATATAACCAGGGGGCTTTGTCCCTGCCAATGTGAGAGGCTCTGCAAACTGGAGGGGGGGATCTTAAGAGATTCTCCAAAAAACGGGTTGCCATTATTTTTCTTACTGGAAAATACCTGGCAACCGAATTAAAGCATCCTACCGGCTCCTCTGTAATGTTAATATATTCAGGCTGTATGCATAGTACGTACCTGTCTGGAAACAGAGGAATATCGGACTGCAGATTCTTGGGGGCAAATACCCTGAAGCTCTCCCCTGTCCCTTATACAGTGTAAGTTCTCTGCATTCTAGCACAGAAAACATTAGCAAAATGACAGTTTTGCTCTCAAGCCCTTGGATGCATCCAATATATTCATCACTGGGTTGTCTTGTGTGTTACCCAATTACACAAAATTATCTATTATCTCTTCTATTACATCTATTGCGAGGAATAGTGGTTTTAGTAGAGAGATTATTTCAGTTATGTTCATGTTAAAGATTGCATTTCCTTTGCAGATTTGAAGACCAGCAAACCTGGATCAGAAATCTTGATAAATGGTTTTCAACTGTCTTTAATCTGTGAACCCCTAAACGTTTTCCATCAGGGAACAGGAACCACACAGAGAGACCTGCTGCCAAGAGGCAATAGAGTTTCCACCTGACCATAAAAATAATTCACAGAACCCCTCTTTAAAGACCTTGCTCTATAATTACCTTCTGAATAACATAGGCAAAATAATTTCACCCCAAGACATCTGCATCAAGTTCATATCTTCTGGATAAGCTTCATAAGATCATGCAAAAAGAAGCTTGGGATTTAAATATTTCAGTGACAGAGAACCATCCATACCCTTGACAAAGCTGTTCCCGTAATTCATTATTGTCAAAACTGTGTCTGCTTCATGGTTTGAATCTGTTTAGCACTGACATCAACCCACTGCACTTACTTGTGCTTTTGTGTGAGAGACTAAAAGCACTGTTATCAGATAAACTTTGATTATGTAGATACCTTAGAGAGGCCAAGATCAATTCACCTCTCAACCTTTTCTTTGATAAACAAAATTAATCAAACTTCTAAGTACTGTTGCTAAAAGGTGCCACTCCAGATTTCAGATTTTTCTTCTCTGAACTCTTTCCAAGTTGATAATGTGCTTTGCAAAGCACAAAGAAACACCAGAGCTGGAGTCAGTAATCTAGCAATGGTCCCACAGGCTATACCTATATTACCAAATAAAAGCCAGAGAGCAATCTCCAGTCCTGAGGCCACATGGTCCTATCCACACTGCTCACACCCACACAGCTTAGCATTATCCCTCTAGTTCACATTTGTTTTCAAGAGAGCTTGGGGGGGTGGTCTGAAACTGAGCTGAAGTGGCAGCTAACCATTAGACAGAGGTCTGATGCTTAAGTTTATTCCATAGCAGCCGAGTAGACAGGGCCACTTATACCTTACAAAATACCTGTCATTATAGGTAACTCAGCTTTCTCTTGCTAGTAGACACTACTGTACACTAACTGGTGGGTTATGTTAGCTCAATTAACTACAGTATCTCCCTGGAAGAGATTACTTCACATTCAGATTTTTTACCACATTGATGTTTCATCCCTCCTTAGACTTGCTGCTTTCCAAAATACAGTGGCTCCATCCTAGAGCTAGGATGTCGTTTTTCTCTACTCTGCTCCTTGGGCGTCAGCTGAAAATACTAGCATGGCAAAAAGGCATCCCCAAACCCCTCCTTTGGCTCAGGAAAGTTCTTCTGGCAAAAAACACAATAACCTGCAACAGCACCAATATAGCTGCAGTTACTGTGGGGGAGATCCACCTGAAAGTAGGTGATTTTGCCAGACCAGACAGCAAAGCAGAGCGTCCAGGCTCTGATGTGACAGGAAGCACCAGACTTCTGTAGATATCTGTAACTCATTCCAGGGCTCTCAATTAGGCTGGAAACCTATCCAGCATGAGGAGGTCTTCTACCATCTGGATTGTGATGTTCAAAGAAGAGTATTCATCCTTTGATTTAAAGTACACTCAATTGCATTTGGATGCACGAACACAACTGTTATGCGAATGTGGTCATCTTGCAGTACAAAAGAGAAATCTTGGCAGACTGGCTTAAGCTGGTTGCAAGAGTCCTCCTTTGCTCCAATGCTTACATTAAGTCCATAAAAAAGAATTAATCCCTCCTTGTAATTAAGTGGTACTGTAGGAATGCAGTCTGTGCTTCCCATCTCAGTGTCAGATGCAAGGTCTGATACTAGTATTTAATACTGTGGGATAGTTGCCCATTGGCTTAAAAATCAACTGCTTGCAAACTTAAGCACTTTGTATTTAAGAAGTTTATAAAAAAACATTTTTCACCTCCGTGGACCATCAATATAAAAATCACTAGTGAACTAGTGCTAGTTTTCAGTTATAAATGTTTAGTGCTCACCCCGCTAAAAAAAAAAACAACAAAACCCTTTATGGTATATGCTATGCCATGCTATTATAGAAATGAGTCATACAGGATGGAAATGGAATTAAAAGTAATTAGCTGTAATTTTGTCTCATGTAGCAGCATGGAGAAAGTAAAATGCATTTAGTGTTCTTCTCCAGAGAAGCTAGCAAACTTAACTGCAACGAGAAATTACTTATTCTTTGAGTTGCATTTTCTACCACCGATCGTCAAGGTAACAACTTCCTTAGACATGGAACACAACTATTTGGTTTTTTCTTCAAAGGAAAGGCCATCAGGCTTGCTCAGAACATTTTCAAATGGCTTCTTAGGAGATCTGGCTTGAAGCGTGCAAGGCTTTGGGGCGTGACGGTAAGCTGTGTTACATGCCATGGGCTTATGAAGTCACCCTGTAGTAAAATGCAGTGGTCGTCAGCGAAGCTGCTGGGCACCCCTGCTGCAGTTCTTGACTGAGTGTCTGTAACCTGCACAAGAAGCTTCAAAGATGGGAAGTGGATCGACATTTTTGGCCGTTGCGTGTGCAGCCACCAGATGATGCCATCCATTCCGGAGCACCCACATGCAGCACCTGCTGCTTCTGGCCGAGCCCTGGGGAAGCAGCAGGGAACCTGCAGCTCCCTGCTGGGTGGGCGGCCCTGCCTGCGGTCCTGCGCTTACAGCGGAAATCATCAAATCTTCGCAGCATTTCAGACTGTACTTCTCTGACTAACTCACATCCCGAGCTGAGGTCTCATAATATCTGACTGTTTCAGTCATCATTGGATTTACCACTTCTAACTTGGCTCACGCTGGATTTAAGCTGAGCCAAGTGAACACTGCAGTCCCAAGAACTGGTCCTGCCTTCCCTCCAGCTCCCAGCTACACGTCCCCACTGCTCGCCTTGGGCTGGCACCAACAGTTGTGTGTCTGTCTGCCTGAGATAAACTGGACGGGGCAGTCCCGCTGGCAGCCAGCCTAGCAGGGGGAAAGCACACGGGGTGAGTTTTTCCTTCGGTCTGCTCCAGTGCCTTAGCACAAGAGGTGAGGCAGAAACATGAAACCAGGGGAAGCCACTTTTTGACAGCCACCCTTATTTAAAGTCCCACCAGTATTTTACTGCAGACAGCTGACCTGTACTCTGTAACCCATAAAACACAGAAAGCACTGATGTTTGCTGAGGCTGATAAACTTCAGAGTGCTAATGCAGCTTCCCTGGTGTCCTCAGGAGCTTCTCTCCTTGGGAGGGAAGCTAGAGCACCAAGTGGCCATGGTGATTTTGCAGCTTCTTGGTCTAAAGGCATAAAATACCACATAACTAAGAGTACTTTACACATGCTTTCTGTGAGAAAAAAGCAGCACTCAACTCCCTGATCTGGTTTCTGCAGCACAGAAAGGTTCAATGCAAAACAGCCCTGATCTAAATCCTTTGGACAAGCTGAAAGAACCAAAACCCACACCCACTCATGTTATTTTTTCCCGGAGTTGGCTGGGACTGCAGTTTTATAATGTAGTTATTTGTCCACTGGATGGGGGCTGCCATCTTGATATTACTTAGTACAGCAGCTTTTGAGCTTTACCAACCAGAGCCCAATTTGCATCAGCATCCCCCAGATGAAAGGCTTCATTTTCCCCTCTATGCTTCCCAGAAGGTGTTTACATAATGCCACTCTTATTAAACAGTCTTTTGAGTCAACATACACAAAGACAAATATCTCAAGTTTAGTTTCTAAGCTCACGAATCTATAGATAATTACCCAGCTGATACACTTCAAAAGTCCACAAGCTGCACTTAAACCATGTGGGTGAAGATCCCACGCTAGGGATAAGTGTTTTAGCGTCCTCCAGTTCAGCTACAGGTTCATTTCAGGGCTTAGTGCCTGATGATATGTTCTATTTTAATTAATTCCTTAAGCCACTGCTATCAAGAGGAAGAAACCAGATCAGCTGAAAACGAAATTAAATCAATGCAACACAGAAGTGGCTTTGCAGAAGAGGAGAGGAATCCAAGGGACAACTTAATACTGCCTGGTTTGATGTGCATTTTAGATCTCACGATGGACAAGCAACTCTGCCTTTCCACAGCACCCTCTTTTTCCTTATACACATATCCCTCGAACACCTACATGAGTTTTGATAACTTCAGTCATCAATGTAAAGCTGGCACATAGACATAAAGTCAGAAAGAGTGCAAAACGGGAGCCCAGGATTGGATCCTGACTCTTTTTCTGTTCCCATTCTTGCACATCTGAAGTGTTGAGAACAGCGGGTGAGAATCTGCTATTGTAAATCAGAATCTAATGCGTTGTCTCTGCTTTTAGGCACGATGCGATTTGAACCTTTGCTTGAAGTGAGTGATGTCACGCCTAAGGCACCAAGAAGCCTCTCCTCTCTCTATATATGCAGTCACATTAAAATGCTTCAGCTAGGCAAGATCACTTATCTTGTGTATATACAATAAATGATTTCAAAGCCACTGCAACATGGTTTTATCCCAGTAGCGCTACAGTTGGGATCTAGTCTTCACAGAATTATCCTACATCACAAAAAAAACTTCAGATGATCTCTTATTCCTCTGCCATTTCACTGCTATGATCCAAGGCAGTCTGTAGCAAGAACAAAAAAGTCCCCAGATCTCCATAAACAAAGCAACCATTTGTGTGTGTGCTTTCTAGTGAAGATGAGCAAACCCCCACTCATCTTGGGCAGGATAATCTTATGGATAAATGGATTTTTTCCTTTCTTTGGACCAGTTTTCCCAACATTTCACATTCCACCACTTTCTCAGTTTCTTATTTGTGGACACTTGAGAAAATTCTTGAATGGATTAGAGTCTATCTGTATAAAAATAGAGGTCTGAAACTGCAAAACAACAGAGCAAGATGCTCTTCTCCTCAGGCTCATATAACATGATTTCCCTTAGCATAGTCCATTTCAGGTTTCAGTTCCTAATACAATACCTTATCATAGTGTTTTCTCAAATTGCTAGTAATAAAGTAATGAAGTAAGCCATGTTGTTGGCTACCTGTAAAAGCTAACCTGAAGTGCATCTGATTATTCTGCCAATTTGCCACTTCACCATTCAGAATCAGAAGTTGTAAGCAGCTTATAATGTTTCAGAGGGTCACCATCCAATACACTATCCAAGCATTCATTCAAAGATGTGTCCATTCAACCCATCCAGATAAAAAACATGGAGGCTGCTTTTAGGAGGGCCCTGAAATAATAACTGTTTCAGAGGAACATCTTGGAAGCGCTTCTAAGACGCTTTAGCTAGGCAGCCCTTGGCCAAGCTTTTCACCAGACCTTACAGCTCTCCGTGGCAGAGGAACCCAGCTCCAAGCACAAGGGGACAGGACAGTGCGTACGTGCAGCAGTTCTGATCCATAGATTTATGCTGTCCCTTCATTGCACCACATAAAATCAGACTCTCTTAAAAAATCACTTCCTTTCAAAGCAAGTTTATGCCTGACCATAAACTGCATTAAAACAGAACTTCAGCTAAGAGGATGTAGCAGTAATTAATGATAAGGTACGTAAGGGTCATTATCAAAGTCTTAGGCTTTATGAACACAGAAAATTCAGCCCAGTTCATGCTTAAAAGAAAGCCAAAAATGGTAATGAAATGGCAACTAATAGAGCATCCAAATTTTTTATTCTTTTCTGTTGGTTATAGAAATTTAGAAATCTCGTGCATCTTTAAAAACAGTTGAACTTGAATCTAAATTCTTTGACTGTATTCTGTTAGTTTTTCTACAGTGTCAATGTAAAATCCTGCATCTGAGCTGGAATAACCCCAGGCAACAGTTCAAGCTGACTAGGTAGCAGCTTGGCAAAGAAAAAAAAATGGATGTGTTTGTGGACAAGCTGAATATATGTTAGCAGGGTGCTTTTGCAAAAGTGATGGCCAACTGCGTACTGGGCTGCATTAGCAAACCATTACCAGGAGGCTGATTATTCCTTTTTGCTGAATGCTCATAAGGCCACATCTCAGTACAGTGTCCAATTTTAATCCCTCTCCAATATAAGAAAGACCTTGACAAATTACACTATGACCAGTGGAGGGCTGCTAAATGATCACAAGATCGAAGGACAGGATGTACTAGGATGAGTTGAAGGAACTGGGCTTGTTCAATGAGGAAAAAGGAAGGCTTAGGGTTATATTTATTGCTGTATTGAACTACCTGAAGAATTGTTACAGAGAAGACAAAGCCAAAGAGGTGCGTAGTGAAAGGATAATGGCAACTGTCCCAAGTTGCAATTTCACTGCTGTATCTTCTGGTGTTCTCATTGGTATGAGCTCTTCAGCCCTGCTTTTTCTTTTTAGTGGATCTCCTCTAATAAATCTGTCCAGATATGGTCTGTGAATTCCACTCAACAAGATCAAAAAGCAGTTCTTATAGTCAAGCAGAGAGGACTTCCCCTGCCTGAGCCCTTGGTTTCTCCTAGAGGTTTCTGGCACGTCAGAGTCTCGTTTTATCCCATACTTCAGGAAAATGTGACTGGCCATGTACCAGTACCAATGTTCCATGATTCCCAGCTGAGCATATGAAATGATGATACAAAGCATTTGTCTCCACAGCTTAAAATATGTGTCCATGCTTTTGCTACCTGTCATCTTCCTAACCTTCTCAGGGAGCTCTTGCAGGTAATTTCCTCACTTCATAACCGGATTTCTTGCTGCTGGCTATTTTTGGTTCTGCCTGAGGGATACCTGCAAAGCTAAGGATCACGTGGCCAAGGCTTGCAGTCATGGATAGGAGGGTAGTAGGTATGGCAGAGAATGCGTATGTGAGGTGGGACAGGGAGACCCCTGTGTGGTGAGAGGAGGCTGTTGAATCATCTCCATTAGCTGTTGCACAACTGGGCTATTCTCATCTGCTAAATAAAAAAACATCTCAAGCAAACACAAATTCACATAATGGATTCCTGTGATCACCATATTTTTCTGAAATAACACCACTGCACATCAATTTCAGATTTGATTTGTTTCATTTGATTCTGGCTTCTTTTTTTTTTTTTTTTTGAAGGTGAAAAGGGCAGCAAAATTACCTTTACACAGTAAATTACATCTGCATTATTTTTTAAATAAGCTACTGTTATTTTAAATCAAGCTACTTTTCCTTCAGTGTTCTTAATTTTATAAGTAAGTGCTGTGCTCCAGAGCTTTCTATTAAGCAAAGTGTTTTAAAATGAGTCTTAAATAATTTAAATATCTCTTTTCTGAAATATATCCCTTTCCTGGAAGAATTTTTGTCAATTTTATGCCTTCCTGGGAAGAAAATAAAACAGAGAAAGTATTTTATTATGCTACCCACAGTCTTACAAGAGCAGGAAAAAATGTGCAACAGTAATAGTCTCCATTCGACAGCAGGCACACACTAAGAAAAATCTATAATAATGCAATTTGCCTTCTTCACATCCTTCCCAACTCGAATGAAGTTAAAAATAAAATGAAAAACAGGAGACATTTCTTATTCCAGATTGATGTGAAGAAGGATGTTGTATCTGTTGCCGGTCTGAAGCCCGCCTGGCTTCAGCTAATACTTCTCCCTCCAGGAGAAAAGGGACCTGGAGCCTTGGTATCAGCACCCTGATACTGGAGACAGAAAAGTGACCGCTGCCCAACTCCTCACAAAAAATGTATGGCTTTAGTGTAGACCTGGGCACCTGTTCTGACAGGCCAGGAGTTTATCCTTTCCCTGAATGGAGGACAGTTTAGTCCCATTCTCCAGCAGTTATCTCCCAAAGGCAGTGGCCAAAGTAGCAACAGCACAAGACAGGTCTGAAAATGGCTGGTACTGGCCTGTGGGGAATGGACTGAATGTGGTGTTACTGCTCTCCCTGAAGGAAATTAGCTGTGACATGAAGGGGACGTAACACAGTGGCAATGACACCGTAGTCTGCATGACACACCTTCTTTTGATAAGGCCCCACCATTCCTGTAAATCATATTGGGAGTGTACTTACACTACCACCCCGAAAGATTTCGCCAGGTGTGTTAGTCAGAGAAATTAGGTGATGTACACCTTTATTTCACCTGACCCTATTAAGCTCCTCATTAGACAGAGGAGGAGAATGAGATAAAGTGAGTGTGACCACGTTGACACACAAATTAGTTTTCCAACAAATTATACTACTAAATATTTCTTTGTTCTGTAATATGTGAAGGAGACCAGAAGAGACAGTGTGATAAACAAAACTCGGCCCAAACGTAAACATCTGGAACCAGATTTCCATGAAGCATGTCATGCCGTGACTGAAGCAGGTTCATGTCATTGGGCTGCACATCTCCAGCACTCTGAGGGATGGCTGGATGGTGACCAGCCCCTTCCAGTCTCCAGCTCTGCACAGACAATGCAGTCATACCCATTACTGACTTAACCAGATACAGAACTGCACCCAAGACTGTAAGATGCTTTCTTCTTGGGTGAGTGCAATGACTTTGTGCCTTGGTGCTCTCCTACGACAACTCACTGGCCCACTTTCTCCCTGGAGAGCATTGCGATGAGCTGAATCACTTTTAGTCCATAATGACACATCAAGGGCCTGCCATGACAGCAAGCAATGCCGCACAGCTATTTATGCTACAATAAAGAGGAGGCGAATATAAACTCTAGGTATTACGTATGAGATGCTGTTTCTTCAGATATAAGGGTACAATAATATTCGAATATGATATTGTTGTTTGATTTAGATTGGAAGCAGTGTTGTTTCTAGAATAGCTAAGTAACGTACATGAAAGGCTTAAAGCCAAAAGAGTGCAAACTGACAAAGGAAACAGCTAGATAGAAGACAGGGGCGATGCTGTCTCTGTGTTTGAGGTTGAGCACATACACTGTCCTCTGACATAGTAACTTGCCTCAGAGAGGGAGAGGTCGTGTCTAACCTCAGCAGTGAGGAGCGGTGGCTGCACGGTCACGTTGCAGCTATAAGGTGTATGACTGTACAAGAGCCATCTGAACACTTCCTAATGATCACATCAAAGCAGGACAAAAATAAGTCTGGTTCCCGGGAAATTAGGAGACAGGTCCAATATTTGAATAAGTGGCAATGGTTTTCTGAGGCACAACCACTGAATTTTCAGGAGCATGAAACCAAAACAGGAATCCACTCCCTTCCTCTTTTAAGTAGCTCCCATGGAAAAGCTCCCTGGGCTCACACTAATCAGGGACAAAGTTATATCAAGTGTCACCCAGAGCAACAGCAGAGCAAATTTGAGTAAAAGCAGGCCACTTCAGCAGCTGGCAGGGTCTGTTTAGCACAAAACATGATTACAATGATTAGAGTGTTTATTCACGCTCAAACTGCACAACTCGGTTGTTTATACCAATAGATGTCTCCTTCCTTGTGCAATGCACATGAGGTTCTGAAGCCTACATTTGGTTTAAAGTCCTCTTCAATAACAGTAAAAAAGAAATCGGTCTACAGCTTTATGCCCCAAGTGATCCAAAGCCTGATTAGTATGATGCATTTGCTAAGAGAAAATTAAGCATAGTTCTACTGATGCCAGTGATGTTATGCTGCCCCTCGATGAACATAAGCAGAAAGATGAACAGGCCCATGATATTTCATAGCAGTGAGGGGGTCATATACCATCATACTTGCTGTATTATGCAGCACACTACATCTGAGTTCTAGTGTCTATTAAAATATATAACTAGTTATTTCCTGATGCTTTTGGAAATCAAAGCTCAATTAAAAGGTTGGGTTTAGACTGATTTTTAGGCATTCTATCACAAAAGATAGAACAGCAAACACCACATATCTAACATGTAAACTGGCAAATTCAAATGACCCTGCAACCCAGTCTGTCTTGTTCTTCTATTGATCCTTTTTGTCTAATATTTTAATTTGAACTCCATGAGCCAAAATAAAAAACCCTTTGTTCTAAGTTTGTCTAGCACTTACACAAGAAGGTCACGAGAAAGACTCCTAGGCACTCATAGACAGTAATGAACTACTAGTAACACTACTGCTACCGCAGTACTGTGAATGCCTATAAATGTCCTTTTGAAGCAGAGATGGCAATAGGTTCGGTGGAAGAAGGAGGACTGGCTTTTGAAGCCACACTGGAAATACTAGTCACTCTGGTTAAATGATCCACTTACCCTTTGATGACAGGCAGATGGTGAATTTTGGGTTTGTCACTCAGTAGGTTTCCCCTTCACACTACCTCTAACCAAAGCCTGCCACTTCCTCTGCTGTCTTTGCTCCAACAAAATGTTCCCTTTGTGCTGCTGCAATCCACTTCCCTCTAAAGATCCCATGGGGACTTCTGGTGCTCATCATCGTCTGGTCCGTTCCAAATCCTTCCCGTGCCCACAAAGCCTTTGTGCAAAAGGAAACAAATGCTGGTGGTGCCTGAAGTGTCTTCCCTTTCCTAAGCCGGTATGCGTTTTAGCACGCTTGTCATTACAGCATTTTACATCACCTTTGTATTTGGAACTCCCTGAGAGATGAATAAGCAGTTGGCACAATGGGCCTTCCTGTCAATTTTTTGCCAAAAGACATTTCTCCAACAAGAAGAACTATCAAAAAAATTAACATGCTGCTAGACATAAACCAAAAGAAAACACTTTCCTGCTAGAAATGACATAAGTAATCAAAAATGAAAGATGACAAAAAATCACTGTACTTACTATGTGTCGTGCTGCAAACACTCCATCAACTATTGCACAACAGAACGCTGCTACCACGCCAAAGCTGATAAACACGATGGAGGCTACTAACTGAGAAGAGAAAAACAGATTGAGTCATGTTTTCAATACAATTCTTTAAGGAAAACAATTACACTAATTTTTCTAGTATTCTTAAGTGACGTTTCCCCCTGCTGTAATTCACTCTAGAACAATGTGGCAGGATGCCAGTCATGCAGTAGAAAAAAGGCAGAAATTCTTGATGCTGGGTTGACATACCATCAAGCCTACTAGAAAAGCTTAAATCTTCTAGAGAAAATTGGGTCAGCTGTAAGAGTTATTAAATCTAATGGTGATTTCTTCTAAATCAACTTATTTAATAAAACAGCAGTGGTGTCCATAGGGAGCGTGGAAAAAAGCCATGTTCCCGTTGGCTCACATCAATCTCTAGAGCTTTACTATAGTGGTAGTAGTTCACACATACAGATAAAGACGTTGTAGTAAGTTAATAACTAGCCCGTGAACTCTCAGAAAGCTTTTATCATCCCAGATAACTTATGATACCTTATGCCACAACAAAATCAGAGACTCATAGGACTGGTACCTCTGGAAGGCCCCTGCCCTTATTGGGGCTCCCCACCTGCCCCTCAGTCTTAGAGTGGGCACGGCAGAGCACAGCAGAGCTCAGTACACGTCCCAGCTGCAGCGCAGACAGCACACTGTCTTTGGTAGCCTACCAGCCATAGCTTCAGACCTCATTTTACCTCCCAAGCTGCTTCATTCATTAAGCATTATTAATTCTTTATCGACGGGACTGCAGATGGCGCAACGCTAGAGCACTGCTCTAGCACAAGTGGTGGTGGTGTGGAGGGCTTGGGGGAAAAGGCTGTGCAGGCTGGGCATGCTGAGACCCTGCTAGCCGTGCTCACTTTATCTCTGAGGGTGACTACAGCTGCAGCTCTAGCAGCCACTGCAGGGCTAGCACAGCCCCAGATACGGCAAGCTTACTGCCCAATTCACTCTGAAGAGAGCAATAGGACTCGGAAAGGCCGAGCACTGGTATGCATCTCCATCAGAGACCAATCAGTGTGCTGTTAGCACACACTCCTGAGACAGCACTGGCTTGTTTTGATGACACATCTAAAGGACGCAGTGCTGCGAGTGAGGTGAGGTGAAGTGAGTCCTGAAAGAGAAACCCTGCGCACGCCTGGCAAGGCGCTCCCCTTGGGCTCATTAGATGAGGGACAGATGCTGTCACTCCCTCCTCACTCAGTAGGTTTTGTGACTTTAAGGATTCTGTACCTTGAGTTTGGATGAGTGGCTACCTGCAGGATATAAGGTGAACCTGATGTGCACTCTCTGGCTATGTTTTTAATATAATTTAATGTACATCTCTCATGTCTCTGGCATTTCTGATGTGAAGTCACAAGATGAACCCTCAGAAACATCCTATACGATAGTTTAATTTTAATTTACTACAGTATTGTTATAGTTAATAACTGCAACCAATTAAAAAATTCCCTTGAAAACTGACAGAACAGTGTCCTTCATTGACAGAGCACACAGACCAGGGTTTCAGTTAAGAATTTTGAACCTCTTTGTTATTTACTAGTCATTGATTGCTCCTTCACAACATGTATTTCAGAAATGCTCAGGTATAGATTGCCAAAATTACATCCATACAGTTCATATATCCCTTTTGCCTATACAAAATTCATATCTGCATTACCTAAATACTGTTTTCACATGTGTAAAATTTATAAGGCATCACAAACCCACTTGAAAAATGGAGTCTTCAGTTTATGTTAGGCTAAGAACAGTAAAATGTCAATAGTGTCAACAGGGGACACAGCATTGGTGATTTCCTCAAAAAAATGCATATTGGGCACGTAAGAAATTATAGCCTTATAAGCCTATAGCATTGGACACACAGATCAAAGCAATATCAAACATCTGGAAATGAGAGCTCTCAGGGAATCAGCAAAAAGTACAACTTAAAAGCAGAACAATCACAGCTTTCAAATGCTTTCTGATACACTTTTGTAATCTCTCATTAGGTCATGGCTCTTAGATCATGTAATCAGAGGCGAGCCAGCACTGCCACAGGATTGCTGTGTAATCTGAGTCCTGAGTGCGGGGAGGAAAGGGGCTCGCAGAAGTGGCTGACGGCACTGGCTGATCTTGGGAATCTGCTGCATCCCCCCTGCAGCCAGCTCCATCCTGCCGTAAGGAGGCAGAAACCCTAAGAAAGCACTGTTGGCTGCATCGCCCTTCAACCTCCGCTGTCCCTCGGCTCCCTAGTATGGCAGGTCATGTCTCGTGAATCTGGTTGTGTAAAGATCTTGGCATGCAACTCATCAGATCAAGATGGCTGTGGGCTCCTTGTAGAGAGCTATTATCACTGCAGACCAGTGGGCTGTGCTGCCCTGTGGCAGCTGCATTTGCTACAGACCCCGATCTCTTTATTCAAAAAAGCAGCAGTGTTTAAAAGTTCAGATTAAGTCATTATTGTCTGATAACTCTGTCTTGTTTTTCAAGTCATAGCAGTCAATCAAATAATTAGTGGGCTTACCCAGGTGTTTCCAAATTGCCTGAACTCAGGATGAATTTACTGGAAGCTGACCTCAAGGTGTCTTTTCATTTCACACATGAGCAACTTATTGGTGATCTACAATCCCCAAACCAACGTTTTCCATTCATGGAGATAACTTAAATCACCTAATGAGTATGCTGGCCTTTCAGTTTCACCATATAGCTATAAGAGACCGCATATAAAGGTGCACAGTAAATTGTAGTATAGACAGGAGCTATGGAGTTGGCTTTGCATTCCTCAGTCATGTCGGTGAGCATTTACCTCTTCGAGGAGTTGCGTGCAGGTCAAAGGCTGTCAGCCAGAGTCTGCTGTTCTTATCCGTGCCTACAAGCAACTACTTCAGTGAGTGGTCCCTTTGAAATGAAGAGGACCGTTTCTTGACTGAAGTAATATTTATTACAATGCCGAAGTGGCAGAATGTGACACTCAGGGGTTCTTATGACTTAAATTGACTTCTGTATGTGTTAGAATGATAAAAGAAGTAATAATACAAGAACTACACAAAGAAATCCTTAAAATAAAATTACAGATTTATATTCTCTCTCAAACCTCCCATTGCTTATTCAGAATGTGAGAAACACATAAACAAAGTACAAAATTAATTACTTCTAAAAATTGCAGCCATGACAGCCAAATGAAGAGCTGTTGTAAATTCAAAAGCTAATTTTCCTGAGTGGTAGGTGATTGCTGAACGAGTTGTGAGTTCACGAGCCTAGCGCTGTCAAGAAAGAAAAGCAGCCCAGTTCATTTAAACGTAGAGAATTTTTGTTGATAGGTAAAAGAAATAGTACTTTTAAAAAAATAAACACTGATCCATCACATCATCTCATCTCAATTTTTAATAGCAGTATGTTTTGTCAGGAAAACTACTCACTATTTATAACAACATATTTTAACAGTTATTCAAGAAACAGTTTTGCTCTCGCTGTTCCATTGCTCTGCAGCCAGGCTTCTCTACAGCTGTTATTATCAGAACATGTTTACTCTGGGCTCTGGTACAGAATACAATAATTTGGTTATTTACAAGGGACCATGAAGCCAGTTATTAAACAGTGAAAACTGTACTGTGTGGGCCTAACAATCAAAACCAAAAGCCAGTTGTTTAAGAGAGGTGTTTTAGCAAAAGGGAGAGCAAAATAGCACTTAGAATGAGAGACTTTTGCACATAGTATTAACTGAAGAGCTGTTCTCTTCAGTCATGTCACAGAAATATGAAAACACTCAAAAAACCAAAATTAGTGAAAGGCTGGACTGCTAAATTCTTGCATGCTGCCTTCTTTCAGAAGAGGCATGCATTTTATTGCAGAATTCACCTGTCTTAGACAACCTCTTGTCCTTCAGCAGGCATACAGCAACCACTGGCTGCACGGTGTCACCTTCCCGTGCAAGCGAGCCTAGTGAAGGCAACAGAGCCAGGGGACACCCCGTGGCCATGCAAGCTGGTCCCAGACACTGCTCAGCTGTCAGAAATGCAGCTGACATGAGTCCTTGGCAACTCCCAGGCATGGTTTTGGAGTTCAGAGCTGGCCACAGACCAGACCCAACAGGGAGTTTGATGCAGCCACCCTCAGGTAACCACCACACCTCAGGTGCCCAGGCACTTTGTGTGCTGCTGGCACCGTGTCCCCGCTGTGTGACACGCAGAGACGTGCAGCCAACGTTTGCCAGCAGACACACAGAAAATCACATCGCTCCCCAGCATAAGCACCCGCTTCCTACAGGCTGGTACCTCACTGGCTGGTTCCAATATCCCACCTGGGAAACACCTCTGGGAGGCTCGTGAGGCTCCAGGTCTCTGTTCTCACACATACCTGGTTTTCTTACGGCTCTAATTTAGCCCTTACCTGCCTTCAGTCAAAAAGCACAACTGCTCAGATAGTGGCGGTCACTTCTAGCACCAGATGCTGTGTGAGATGCTTCATTCTCTCAATTTAGACTAAGCAGATCTGTGACTTTGGAAAATGCATGGATTTTTGTTTTCAAAATTACCTCGGTATCAGATATGAGTTACATCAAGCCTCTCTGGGGTTTTTTTCCAGGCAGAGAAAGAATCACAATTACCCTCATCAGTGTAAATTGAGAAACACTGTCATCCAATACCTTTTGCTCTGGAAAGTGAAGGCTCTGCAAAAGGCTGTGTAAATGTTATGCCACAGGTTTGTAAAGCCCTTTTTATCCCCACACAGGTTCAAGCAAATGTATTGGAAAAGAAATGCATGGGGCAGTTTGTTGTAGGCTGCCCCTAACATTACACTCCCCAAAATACAGTTTAATTCTGTGGGCCTTTTTACTCGTTTGATTTCCCTATGTCTCCAGGCTCCAAATGTAATATAGGCTTAAACAAATCCACTGCACTTTTTCAGTACACTGAGGATGAAGATGTAAGAGCAGAAGTTTACAAAAACTGTGTCACAAATCTAAAACAGAGAATGACTTCCCACAGCTGGTGCAATCTCAACCAGGAGCTGCATCTGTTACCATGGCACCTCAGCAAGGCTGTAGGTTAATAGCAACACTAAGACAATTAAACTCATTGCATTGCATTTCCAATGCTCCGATCAACTAAATGCTGCCTGTCTTGTGAGGTGGGACGGTATAAAAGTACTTTTAATTGTGAGTTCATTCTCTCTAATCTGGAAAGTCCTCTCCTGTGTGGCCCCTTCCCCTCCCACAATGGCCACTTTTTTCCCTTGCCCTTGGGATAGAAGTTTTGCTGCTGTGATGAAAATTAAACCCAGGCAAGGCTTCTAATATGTCAGTTTTCACAACTGGGCTACTTAGGAGGTTTCTCACTACACCAGGTAACGTGTTTCACAATTTATGGCCTGCCAATCTACTCCTTCCAAAGGCTGGTTCTTCAGTAATAGCACTGCTGTACTTGAAGCTCTGTGAGGGTTGTCACACCACAGGAGATAGGGCTATGTCATGTTCATTATTCATTAATGCCAATTCCAGTTGTAGCACTAGTTACAATGACACAAATTCATAATGACGAAAGACTTTTATGACTGCCCAACCTATGCCTGAAGAGCTATTTCCTAAACTGGCTTCCAGATGAAGGAGGGAAGAAAAAGTAAACACTAAATGTCTCTTGGTTTTAAGAGCACCAGCTTTGGTACAGCTCAGGAAGACAAGGACCAGGGCTGGGATCCCATGCATAAACACATAACTTGCTTCTGAATGTAATACACCTAGTACATAGCCAATGCTCACAGCAGATACCTATATTACCAAGAAGGCCTTCAGACAGAGACGCTGCACACATGACATTGTCAGGTGTTTAGATCAAGTCTTGTGTTTAGATCAAGTGACCAAGTTAGAAACCTACAGCCTTTCCAGAGTATCATCACTGTTGAACTCAGCAAGTCCAGTCATACGTTGTTGAATATTATCAGCAACACCACAGATCTTTGATTCAGATTTTCTTCCCTCTCGCTGTTGTTAACAGTACCTCAGGGCACAGAGCTGAGCCTCTGTGACTGCTCGCTGCCACCTGAAAAGGCGTCTTGCTCTCCTCTCCTCAGTCTGGTTGCCTGCTGTCCAGCCCTCTCTCCTGCTCTCTCCCCCAAAGGGGTGCATCCCTGCATACCAGCTCCCCTGCTTGCCCAAATACACAGCAGGCCAGGGCAATTCACTCACTAGGCAGAAAACTATTTGTTCCCCAAATGAGTTAAATCAGATAACTGTAAGGAGAGACGAGCATTAGACCCAGTGGAAGTGAGAGGGTGGGACGACGTGGCCAATACAGAAGGGAAGGAGGTAGAAGTGCTGGCAGCAACTATTAGGTTGTCTCACCTATGTCATATAATTTGCACTCCTAGGGATTATCAAAATAAAAGCTAGGCTTTAGCTGTAATGAATAAATGATAAGGACTGGGGTTATTTTGCTGTTTGTGGTCAAGGAGACTTTTGTTTTACTACCTGTAAGTTTCCCATTTTTCAGTATGGTGTCAGGGATAATTAAGAAAAATAACAACATGAAAAGGCCAGTTGGTGTAACACAGGCAGGGGAGAGGTCCCATGAGAAATTTAAGCAACCTCACATGCATAAAAAGGCAGAATTAATCAGATAAACAAATGTTGGGAAAGAATACAGAAACCACATGAGAGGTAACAATCATTATGCCAAGGAGAAAAAACAAGATCAAAATCCACTTTCAAAATAAAGGCAGTATTTTCATTCAGAAAATTTCTCTTTTTTTCTTGACCCATATCCTGAAGGGCAGAATGGTGAAAGGCAGAATTTTCAATATCTTTTGTTACGCCCTTGATACTCACAGTTAATTTCTATCACATGCAGGCATAGCTAATGCATATTGCTTTCTCTTTTTCTCTTCCAGTGGTGTCGATGTTCATTTTTTGCAGACAGTTCATCAATTAGGCTACTCACAAGGGCAAGGGACCATAGAAGTGCCCATGGTCCGGAAATGCACCACAGGGCAACTTAACAGTGCCAGCCCTCCCCCAGCCCCAGTGGGCTTATCAGCACAGCTGAGCAAGACAAGAAAGGGAGCACAGGCATCTGAGTCTGCTCACGCCACCTCCTCCAGGCACACACAGAGATCTTTAGGACAGGGACTGTTTCTTTACTGGTCAGGTAAACAGACTTCTTGAGTTACTGGGAACTTTATTTATGCCAGTTGCTGTGACAGTCATAGAGATGGGGGAAATGAGCATCTGATCGTATCGACGCACGCCCAGGACCGTGTGATAGGTGTGCTGGGACCCACGCCACGAGGCGGCTCACAGCCAAGCTGCCGTGGAGGAATGCACATAATGATATTGCATGTGCTGGCTGCCACACAGGCCGTTGTCTCTCCAGGCTCTGGGACATCTCTCACCAGGCACAGCTGAGCAACCCAACACCAAACAATATCCAGTGCCCAGGCTCTCATGGGCAGGGGAAAGGCAGCAGTGCCATGCTGCCTGCTGGGAAGCATGAGATGGTGACCCAGCAGGCTGCATGTTCCTCTCAGTACCTGAGGCTTGCGGGAGCTCTGCAAATTAACAGGTGTCCATATAGTGTTCTCCCTAAATGCATAATATCACATAATTGTCTGTACACATTTACAAATACACTTACCCGAGTCAATGGGCAGTATCGATGTTCTCTGCTTTTCTGTTTCTAGTATTAGCACTGAATTCTCTGCTGCAGATACTCTACTATCGATATCTCCAAACATGCTCAATGATTTCTTCCCAGCAAACTTCCCTGCAAGCTTTGACTAACTAAATGTTTAACTGGCTTTGGTTCTGTCTCATTTTGCTACATCTTTTCAAAACAAATATTTTCTTGAGGAGAAGCACAGGAAAACCCATCTCAACTTCTTCCTCCACCACTTTTGGCTTTCTTAATAGTTTTCATAATCCAGCATCCTGTTCCAGAAGCGTCCATCTGTTACGACTTCTTCATCCATCAGCATGTTCATTACCATCTCCCTGTCTCTATTAGTCTTAAATTCTCATTTTTATTTCAAAATTGTGAAACTCTCCTTTATGGCCTCTTCACCTACTGCCTTGTCCAGTAGGGACATAATGGTATCACCCCATATGCATCAGCCACTCCATCAGCCATCTTTGCTTGCCATTTCTCTTTAGGACATGAAAGCCCATGGTTCAAAACTGCCCCTTAGTACCCTTGTTAAACTCCTCACAAGGCTTCCCCAGCCATCCATGCAGAGCATCTCTGCCATCCTCCTTCCCCGCTCCCTGCCAGCTAGCAGCAGCTGTGTTGTTCTCACAGGTGTTGAGTACAGCAGCTTAACTCTTTTGCAACTCGTCATCTAGAAAAGTGGCATGGAAACATTTTGCCTTAACATTTTACTGTCCAAATAAAACCTTGTATGTTAACTCTGATAGTTCCCTAGTCTAGGTGTCTCAGTTGATTTCACCCTCTAGAAATGCCCTCTTGAGCATTAATCCTTAATTTGTAACAATCCACTTTGCACTACTCTTTCTGTAATTTATCTTGTCTTTTCTTCTAACCTGCTAAAGCCTTTGAAGATACAGTTTCTGTGAAAGATGCTATATGAAATAAAGATGAATTTTCCTGTATTTTTATCTTCAAGCAATGAAAGAATGGTGGGGACTAAATCAATAGCCATTATGAAACATGAAACAAAGTTATTGAGAAGGGTTACCTGACGAATATATTCTTTCTTCTCTCATAATCTAATATTAGCTACAAAACCAGACCTAAAAGAGCCAGGAAATTATTTCAAATTGTTTTATGAGCAAACCTTTACTATAATGACCTACCCACTGAATGAAATAACTATATCAAGCAGTTCCTGGGCACTTAGACTTCAAGACTGGAGCCACTGTTACATTGCAATCAGAGAATGAATTTGATATATGTGTAAATGAACACATATTAAATTCAAGATAATTCATTCACTGATGAGTAAATGTTTGTCTTGACTCAATTAAAATTGTCACCACTGATGATGCACCGTCAGGTCCCCTGGGAGGGTTCCAGCTACTGGAGTCCAGCAGCTATTACTAAAACAATGCTGGAAGAAAGACTGAACTGTACTTGGTTCACATTTTCCAAGACAAGAAACAGAAGGCAACCTAAAAAAGGCCCTTTTTTTAAATTTCCTGGGGCAGAGTTACTTGTGTGCTCTTTTAAGCCCCCGCAGCACCTGAGGACCCCTGTTCATATCCCAGTAACCATTACCACCCAGTTACTGATTTCCTTCTAGCAGCATTACATCTCAGCTTCACTCAGCTCGTTCAAACAGCACTGCTGTCTTTTCTCCCTAGTCTGAGCTGATATAGCCACCCCAATGATTGACCCTCTCCAGCCTGAACAGGTGCAATACATATGCTCTGCTCCACCCATGTTTTAGCTGCTTTTAAAGAGATTTGTTTAAATAGCTGCTCTGCTTTTCTTTCAGCTCATTAAATAGGGTGCTGACTATATGATCAAACCCCTTCCCCCCGTTTCAGCTTCTTACTGGTAAGTAGAGGGGCACTGAGGCTTCCCAGGGCGGTTCAGATGCAGTGTGCTTTTACAGGCAATGCTGCTCTCTGCCCATCTTCTCCTGGTTTTGCAAGCCCTTGTCTCCCTATTCCAAAGCCACTTTCAGAATCAGAGCTGGCACCCCCAAATTATTACTTTGTTTCAAGAGCTGTGTTTTGGCAAGGTGCTTTTTTTCATCTTTTTACATCTGTATGGTTTTTAGCTTTTTATTTCATAGGGGTATGTTGCCGTATTCTATGGCAAATCACATGAACTGATTCCAGATGACTTTTGAGACCAAAATTATCAGAGCATTTGGTGTTATATCCTTATATCCTCATGACTTGATTCATTTGTGCGGATATAAGTATAGACTGGGGGACAGCAAAAACGGGAACAGCATGCCTTCACAAAGCAGATGGGCCTGTATTCAGGAATCAGCTAGGCTCTGCTCTGTAGAAGTACAGGGTGTGAAGCCTCAATATGTATTTCTGAAAGGGGAATGTTGTGGTGCTCCATCCAAAGTGAAGTGGTAGTTCTTAACCATGCTGCTGGGTGATACCGAAAGTAGTGTTTTGTACGTAGTGAGGCTGCTAATTCTCCAAAGGGGTAGATTTCATCATACATAACTCCAGCTACTAAAAACAGAAGTATTTGTCTCGGGTGCTCCTCTGTGCTCCTCTGCAGTCAATGGAGAGCCAGACACTTCCAGATACTTCCTCATCTAGGATCCCTCTATAGCCAGTGGAAAAAAGGCAGATACCATCAGAAGGTAATTCATCCCATTCTACAGTAGGTGTAGAAGGTATCTGTGCTGCCAAAACCAGCATCTTGTCAATACTTCTTTCATTCCCTTGATGTTGGCTGCTCTGGTATTTGCTTTCTCTTCACTTCAGTACTTTCCTTCAGTCACTTGCCTAGGACTTGCAAGGGAGGGAGGGGAGTAATGTGGAAGGAGAGAAGGATGCCTGGGATTTGATGAAGATGGAGTGATGTTATACAGAGAAGAAAAAAAAATCATCTAGATTTCACAGCTGGAGAAATGCTAATGGTTTGGGAACCAGCCTAAGCAAGCCTTAGTCCAGTAAGCACTTCAAACTGTTAAGAATTTCCCCTTGCAAACATCAACAAAAGCACTTATCTAAGAATGGTTAAAAATGATTACAGATTTAAGGATAACAAATACAGTCAAGAAGCAAAAACTAAATAGAGCATTAAAAGGAAAGGGGACAAAAGTGAAACAAATTTAGATTCACTCATCAGCAGTGCTGACATTAGAGGAATCCATCACATACTTCCTTTCATGGATGCTCTTTTATTGATTAAAATGGAACAAGCTCATTTCATCACTTAAACAGAGGCAGCTGTTTGGAGCAGCATGAGAACAATAAACCAGAAATAAATAGCATACCATGTGTCATAAAAGTTTATGCTTCCTGGTAAAAAATGGTAGAACTGTCATAGATCAAGACTACCACAGCTGACACTGTTTTAGCAGCAGGAACTTTTTTACACCAAAGTCTGTTCACGTCTTTACAAATCCTCTTTCATGTTACAGTGACTGCATTGTGTGAGTGTGGTTTCTCAAGAAACCACACACACACAGACTCTTTATCAGAAATGCATTACAATTAAATTAAAAGCTTTCATGTAGTGAAGTTCTACCTGCAGAGGGTGTAAGATTGTATCTGGCCAACAGGGATACTCATGCATTTAATTAGATCTCATTCTTCAGAAAGGGGAAAAAGGGGAGGGAAAGGGGATGCCTTTTCATAGGGCACACCCCACCTCACCTTGTCCACCTTGCACACAGGAGCACTTATCCCAGATTCCTCACCAAGACTTTTTATTCCCTGTTCCTGCTTGCTAGGGAGGGTAATTGATTTCTTTGTGTTCCACAAACACATTTCATGGGTCATAAAGTTTACTTTTGTTTTCAGCTGTGTGACAGTAATGCTTTCATTACATACACAGCACAAGAAAACAAACTGGCAGTTAAAAAGCATCCTATTATGCACTTAATGCTGTGTGTTGTTTCCAAACACAGATCTTAAAGGAACCACATCCCAAAAGACTTCTACTTAATAAGATGGGAGGATTTAAACTGAATTGGTGGCTTGAGTCTCTGACTCAAAAGAACAGTGCCAGCCTTTAAACACTGGAGTGTCGAAAATAAGCTGTGCTGGTGCTTGCATATATATATATGTGTATATATATATGTATGTATGTATCTCCCTTCTGTTTTTATAGAATTTAAGCTTCCAGAAGCAAACTGAAGCCATTCCGGTTGCCAAAAAAGCTCTCCAAATAGAAGCCAAAGTCTCTCTTTCCTAATTTTTTCCCTTTGTAACATATTTTCCATTTCTTTCTACTAATGGTAACAGTGAAAACATGGTAGTTTCTTATCTGAGACTGAGCCAATGCTATGCTGGGTCACAAGCTGGGGAACCTGGGGTGGGTAAGACCTGGGACTGGTACAACCAACAGACCAATACAGGGTTGAACAAGAGGGAAAGTACTGTGCTAGGTAGGCTGCAGCAGGACGTACTTGGTGGCATCTCTCTAGGTATGTCAGTCAGACACAGCCCTGATGATGGAACAGAGAGATTACTACAGACCTGACTGTACTTCCCGTTACAGCTTTTCTAGCGAAACCATCCTGGCAGACACATCTATAAAAAGAGTGCAAAAAGCACTTTACACAATAAAGACATAGTGCCATAGACTTTTTTGTCATTATGCCAGGTATTTGCCACCACATGTCAGCTGTAAATACATATATATATATATATATATGAACATTTATTACATGTTATATATTATATGGTTAGAATATCATAGTATATTTACGTATTATAATATTTACATATAAATAAATATTTGCACGACTACCTGATGAATCTGCACTGGTAAAATCTGAAAGCATAGACCTGCAGATACATGACATGAAATGCTGATCTGTAAGGAACTAGGCAGAGAAGAGCTGAAACATCCCCCACACTTCCTTTAGTAATTCACACAGTGAGAGCATCTATTTTTGTCTTTGAGTCCCTGAACTTCAAAGTTCTCAGGACACTGAGGGGAAATTTATACTATTTAACTTCAGGCATTTAACTCACTGACAGCACTTAGATGATGGTTTCACGGCATAGTGAGCTGATATAATAACTTTATTCCTAGCAAAAGGGACAAGTCCTGTTCCCTCCTCCCACAGATTCCTCTCTACTCTCAGCCATGCAGCCCCACCAGTTACTTTCACTATATCTGATGCTCACTTGGCTATGAACCTTTTAACTCACTAATCCAGTGGGAACTATTTTTGGCTGGGGCAAGGAAGAGGAGAAGAAGGAGTCAGCAAGATAGAGGAAGGAGGAAAGGAGGGAAGAGGAGAAAGGAAGACCTCTCTGTGTCAGTACATATTTATATTTTTTACAAATTGGAAATCCTCACTTTAAATGCACAAGGTCAAAGAACTGCATTAAAAAAAATCCCAAATATTTTACTTGGTCCTTCATTCATGGAATACATCACACTAATAACAGCAAGATGTCTCTTATAATATTATAATAACTAAAATAAATTATAAAGAACTTTTCAACTATTTCCATTTTTATTGCCCATAAAAATTTCTTCTTTTAATTTCATGTGCCTTCACTTGGATGGTGCTTTGATACCCACAGACATACACCTGTCCTCCTCCTCTTCAGCTGAAATAAGTGAGCCTTCAAAATATCTCCAGTTATTTGTCTTGCTTCTACCCATGACTTCGCTGAATATTCACCTGCATTACAAGGAATAACACAGATTTCCCAGACCTACCATGGATAGACCACATTCAAAATCCTTCCCAAAAAGGATTAAAAAGGGGACAAAAAGCTGATTCCTGCCAAATAAGGCAGCTAATACCCAAGACTGCACCACGTTTATAGCATAAAAGGAGATCAGACAATCTATACACAGGCTGCTCTATGCTAAACTGAAAACTGGGCAGAGTTATAGTATGATATCTTTTGTAATCTCCTCAATATTATAGAAGAGAAATATAATTGTCACTTAACATGGGATTCTTCTTTCCACGCTTTAGTTATCTAAAACTCCAGAGTCTAGTCTAAATCACCCTTCAAGGCACTTTCCAGAACCTAAGGAGAGAACGAGATGCCTCCAAAGGGCACCACATTACAGGGGTCTAAGAGCTAGGCATAAGAGAGGAAGATGCTCTCAAATAATAAGCTGCTTGATCTTACCAGCTAAGATGCTGTTATATTTTGAAAGGAATGCAGATACCTAAAGAAGAGCCATGCTCAAGCTCATACAAGTGTCAGTGTCAACCTGTATCTTTATATAAATCTCCTTGTGTGTTTCTGAAACGTGCAGTTAGATCACACCACAAAATCTAGTGCACACTTATGACTGAAAAGATAGTAATAGGTCTTTTCAGTTTTAATCATTTTAAAGGTGGTAAACAAGAAAAGGATGATTGCTAATTTGTTCCATTATTATCATTTTTACATCAGCATTAATTGTTTTTCCCTGAACTATGTGAAATATGAGCACACAAAAAATAATCACTGAAAAAAAATAGTGCTGTTGACTTTCTCTGAAGCTTGAGTTCAATGGAGAAATAATACCTTGGTAATGACAATGATTGCCTTTACATTATCTGCATTTCCCCTGCACTACAATAAAGACTTCTTCCATTTTTTCATGCAGGAACATCAAAGATAGTCTCAGGAGATCTACAGAGTTGTAATGAGTTTTCTCTTTATGTAAACAAGCTGCTTTAATTAGCTTCATATGTGATATGGAATCTATCAGCAATTAGCATCTTTGATCAAAAGCGGCACTAAAGCCAGTTGCTTCCAGGATGTTTGATTTGCATGAAAAAGTAGATGAAGCACAACATGTTTGAACAGAGCAGAGTAGGTACCATATCAGTATCTTTTTTTGGTGTACATAGTAATAACCACCACCTTTACACAAAATGCGCAGTGAGCATTGTCTGATGGACATAATCAATTTACAAGATATATCGGGTTTGAAAAGTGAAAGAGGTTTGGCTCTCATAATTCTGAAAAATGGCTCACACATGTAACTCCTTTAAAAAAGCTTTTCTTCTGAAACAGGTGCAAATTCTAGTGGCAAGAACATAGTCAGAGATAATACTGAAATACTACTTCACACACATCTCAACACAGGGTGGGAACACATGCACTGTCAGGGAAGTCTATCAACTAAAAACAGAAGAGAAAATTATTGCTTTGTTTCTCCAACTTCTGATATAGTTTCTTTTCAGCACTTAATTTGAAATCTAATTATTGTTGACAGAGATCGGGAAGCAAGCATATTAAGGCACCTAAACTTAGCATCCCTTGAGAGCTCTGAAGAAATAGCTTTGCCTTTTCTCTCTGTGTGCAGAGCTCCATGTTTTAACCTCCCTCATGTTTTCAAATTCCACTTTTGTCAGAAGCAACGTCTCCTCAGCAAAAATCACTACAGCCATCTCTCTGAACAAGTCAAGGACCAGGTTGAGCCAGCTGAGCATTAGATTTATCAGCAAGAAAATTAACTGTGTGTTAGCATGACAAAAAAACAAGCAAGACTCAGCAATGGATTAATTCAGGGCTCAGACCTGCTGCAGACAACTGTCTTCATCGTAAGTAGTACCGAGGTTTGCACTAACTCACACCTGCGCAGGGGTCACTCCTGCGTCTCTGACCCTTCCCTGTCCTCTGTGTGTCCTTTATGCTCCCGTACCTCCTCCCACCCCCCTCCTGCCTTTGCTGCTTTCTGCTGTAGCTGCGCTGCTGTCGGGGTGACTCCCGTGACCCTACCAAGAGCTCTTGCAGGCAACACTGTGATACTGCAAATGTTCAAAACCCTGACAGTTATTACGGTGCCCTTGCATCTCCCATCACTCTTGCAGGCACCACACTTTCAGCATGCTCATTTTCAGCCTTGCAAACAGTACGGCTTGATGAGACTGGCACTGGAAAGATGTGTGAGTGTGAACTGTGAGCCAGTGCTTGGTTTATCCATAGGGTTAGCTAAAACAACACGCATGGTGTCTTATCGACATTGCACATTTAGAGAGCACTTCATTTCTGGGTGCTAGCTCATGCCACCTCCACATTCATCTGAGGAGAAACCTTTTACAACACTCCCTCAGCACTACTTATTGCTCTCAGCTCAGCTCTGCTGCCATGAACCCCCTGTGCATCCAGCCTTCCCCACCTCTGCATGCAACTTCAGCATCTCATTTTCTAATTGGAAATACTTTGTACTGTAATGTGAGGAGATGGCAAGCAAGCAAACAAGCAAGGACACTTCATGTCTTACAATCGAGTCCATTTGATTTGAGCAGTATCATATTTTCCACCCATCCGGCTGGACTAAGTGTGCCTTTGGAACAAAACAACTTACAGCTATACCCTGTTCTTCAATCCATGACCTGCTTTTCAGGGGGCAAGAGAGGCAAAAAGGGACAGTAACACATTATTCCTCCATTTCTGCTGTTTGCCAGTTAGAAACATTCCAAATCAGTGCAAATCTTGAATCAAAGGGAAATTTTGCTCCGCTGGTGCCAAGTTCTGCATTAGCAGAGCCAAGCACGAATGCTAAGAGCTGAAGTGAAATGCTAGTCAATGAGGCAGAGCCTGCTTCTGCAAGCAGCAGTTCCTTTGAATTAAGGGTTATACCTTGGTCAGCACATTGAACTCCCACTGTGGGCCCTGGGGTGCCAAGAACGAGGTCAAAGAGGTGTAACATAATTAATGTTGTGTTTTAAGAACAAACCATTGTCCATTCTGCCAAACTGTGCTTTCGTTCTTTCTCAAACCCTGTGCTCACATTTATTGAGTGCTGGATATTTGCTGGACTAGTTCTGCTAACCATTACATATTTCATATTGCACTTAGCATTTCATCAACCATGAATAAATCTGGTCTTACAGAGGATAGGTCACAAGGAAATAGAACTTCAAGAGAAAAAGAAATAGATTTATGGAGAAAAGGTCAATTTAAAATAGATTTTTTTTCTAGTGTAATTGAATCTACATTCATTTTCAATTTAAAAAAACAAAAATGAAGTATTGACTCATTACAAGGGCCAGACAATTGTCAGAGCTACACTGGGTTGAACTCAAATTATACTGCAGTAACTGCTCAAAGGAAGCCCAGTTAAAATAGAAGCAATTGAGTAAACAATTTCTTTTCCTTCCCACCCCCTTTTGTCCTGCTGCAATGCACAGAATTTTTAGTTACAGGAATATGACATGTCTGTTACATATCTGTGCCTATATAAGTCTTCACAATCTTATTGACAGCTGCAAATTTGTTAAAGCTGCTCTAAACCCTTTCAATCAAATATACTCAGTTACACCCCAGGGAATAATTACTGCCCTCAGGTGTAGTATGACATAAACTGTTTCAGTCTCATTTCCCTAACGTTTGAAAACAAGCAGCTCGGCCTTAGCAAAGACAGTGTTAAAAGGCTTAGCCCAATGTGGATGGTACTCAAGGCAAGAAGCATAATTAAACTTTCTAGTTATTTTATTGGTCTGTTCCCCAGAAACCCAATCTTTCAACAGCCAGATCATCACTAAGTGTTATTAGTGGAAAGCAGTTTTCCTTGTTCCATGCTGGAAAATGCAAACAAGCACTAATACCAAACATACTGGACGCTTATTTCTCCACAGTCCTTGTGTAAATGGCACAACACGTTGAGTATTACATGGTTTAACTGCTGCTTATCCACCTTACATGTTTTTCAGCCATTTTACTTTCTGCTAAGGACAGAAGTGATGGAAAACTAAGAGGCAGATTAGAGGAAAACTGAAAGATAAAACCACCCTAAAATGTTAAGCCTGTTAGTAAAGTAGCATGAATGCTGTGGAAGACAAAGCTATTTTCATCTGCCCACCACTGAGTCTGCAACTTGGAACCTGCTGTTCATCCTGGTCTCTGATGTAGAAATCAGGGGCAATAGTTCTTAAAAACAAATAAGCTGTTTTGTTTAACGAGGCCTGGCCTGCTGCAGATTTGGGTCTCAGAGGTCATGTCCCATTTGGATTCTCTAGTGTTTAATAAGAGGTGAGCTGACTTTGCAGCCTTTACTACCACGGAGGAACTAAGTCATAATTCTCTCCTCTACCCACCTGTGAATTTTCATAAAACTTGAAAGAATTGCACACCTTTGAAATCTCTGCCTCCCTGCTGAATTTGTCTGAAATTGGTCAACACGTTCAAAAAATGGAACAGGGAACAGAGAAAGACACAGACAAACATCATGGCTTTATAAATCTCATTCCTTTGGGAAACCCAGCTAGAAACAGAAGTTAAAAGCAGGGGAATACTTCCAAATATATCACTGAAACTTAAAGGCAATGCAAAAACTGTGATATTACGAAAGAAGTTTGCCTACAAATAGTGACCACAAGACTGTGTTTACGAAGAAGAAAACAGGAAATCACAACAGACTACTTGTAAGTAAAGTAGTTACTTGTTAGTAAAAAGCAAAGTAAATCCATCATTTCCTCCTCTGAGCTTAACACCACTCTTGAATTATACCAGTGAAGGCTCTGCATTATGGAATTAATCATATTTCATGATGCTTGGCTATAATCAGTCTACTGTAAAGTGCACATTGGACACGCTGTCATTCAACCAAGACACTGCTATTTTTTGCCGAGAGCAAGGAAAGTGTAAGACTTTCCACAAATCTAGTCCTACACACTTTCCTTTACCCAGATGCCCCAAGGACTTTCTATGACTTCCTCACATGAATAAAAGCAAGGGGTTTGTAAAGCCAAGCTAAATCTAAAAACAAACCACACAGTGTCATCAGACCCTGTCTGACCTAGCCAGGGAATCTTGATAGCAAGAGCTCTGTTTTTTTTTTTCTTTTTTTAAAAACATATAGTTTCAGGAAAGTGTTCCTGACTTAAGTTTCTTGTACACGATGAGATCACCTGTTACGGTTGAGCTGATCATGTGGCTTGTTGCTGCCCAAACTGGCATGACCCATGCATTTTGTCTCTCTCCCCATCCTCTTCCCAGCTACATGGTCCTGGCCAAGCTCTGGCACTCATCTGACCCAGCCCTGGGTCAATTCAACTCACTAAACCAGCAGGAAAGTAATTCAGTAAAAAAAATCAGGCTGCTTCTGTCAAAAGTGAAACCATTCCTTGCCCTGTACAGTCACTGGCCAATTCATGCTTCTCTGAACCTTCTCAGAAATGGTGAAACAAATGACTAACATTTTGAGACAGATGCAGCAGTTTTAAGTCAACTAGAAATCCCTGCTTTTCGTGGTTTTAAGACATTCTGATATGAAAAAATGAAAACAAAAAGGGCTGTTGCTTACCATTTGTCTTCTGTTCTCTACCAGGTGGATGCCAACAATTCCTAGGAAAGATCCAAAGCCAAGCTAAGGCAAAGAACAAAACCAACAGAAACACATGAGGTCAGCTTATTTGGTCAACATACCAAAGCATTACAGTGGTATCTGAGCTGATGTGTCATACAGACAGGCTAATTGGGGTAGGTCAGGGGAGAGTGTGGAAGTTACTGCTGGACATAAATCACATAACGTAATGAGGAATGACCAGAACTGCAGCCCTTTGATATTTCAGAGCAAAACTTGTCATGTAGTAAATGGAAGCCTGTATAGACATATGCTTCTATAACCTGGCTACTGTTACCATAGTCACATACAGTTTTACACAGCATAAAGCAAAAATTAAGCAAAGTAGGAGAAAAGAACACTTACATTTAGCCCATATGTCATTATTTTGGAAAACTGCAAAGCTTTAGGCAACTGCAGACAAGCAGTTTTCCTCAAAAAATGGATGTGTTGCTGCCACGCAATAGACCCAAGCTTAGGGTTGGGTTTGTTTGATTTTAATGACTAAACACTATCACACATCCCAGAAAAAGTTCTTCCTAAAATGCCAAGAGGACAAGTACAGCTGGTTTCAACATGGTACAGCTGCAGCACCAACAGCCACAGGAGAGAGAGGAGGAAGGGACGCTGGAGTAAGCCGGCCTTACTGTTCCTACCAGTGCCGCTTCAACACCAGGCTGGCAGGAAAAGCCCCCTCCTTATGATGGGCCCATGACAGTCTGGAGAGGTAGAAACTCCTTGGATTTGTGGTTAACATGAGGTAAAGCGGCAACAGGTGAGACCAGCCTTTCATCAGACCTTCCTGGAGTCAGGACTCTCACTGGGCTCACGTGGGCTTGGAGAAAAGGGGTCTCCTTGGTGCCACACTCCTGAAACATAGCTGGCCACAGACTGAGAAGCAGCCAGAGCTGGAGTGCAGGTGTCAACAGGCTCTTTCCATAGAGCTCCCTCCTTGCGTTGCGTGGCCGCACGCTGCCCTGCAGTCACCTCAGTCTCAATCCCCCATCACTTCCATGCTCCTTGCTCCCCTCTCCACTAGGGCTGACTCCTCCCTGCCCAGGCACACCCCCAGTCACCCCCTCAGCTCCCACCCCCGCCATGGACGGGGCATGACATTTCTGCTAAGGAATCTAAGCCCCTTCCTGGAATGAGGTCTCTGAATCTGGTTCTCAGTTGCTCCTCCAAGCACAAGTTAAGTTTTTAAGGACTACGCATCCCAGCCAAGGGCTTGAGCAATGCCCGTGAACTTGCTGTTATGCACAACCGCTCACAGCAGAAAGCAAATCTCCTGCAAGCCCTTTACTTGCTCAGTATCACAAGAGGAATCCGTCACTCCCTCTCAAGAAAGCAAATGTAGGGAAAGGAGATTTGCTCTTGAGTGCTTTGGGAAGATTTATGTGAAAGGGAGGCACAAGGACTAAAAGCAGAGACTTTGAAAAAGAAAGAGTGCGCAAGTGCATCCACGCTGACAGCTGAATAGGAGAGAGACTTGGAACTGTGAGCAAGGACACTCTGTTCAGGGGACAGCAACTTTGTAAATGAAGATAACTACATCAAAATGACACCTGGTTCCAAGCCCCGTTTTTCATCCCAACAGGGACAATCCATAAAGCCCCATTTATGGCTGATGCAGGGGACACAGAGTAGAGTAATATTATCCATGAGGACAAAAAATGAGCAGCTACAGAATAGCAATTAAATCAGAAGGAGCAGAACCATAGACAGAGATCACAATCTAAACCGCAGGATTGCTGAGATTGGGTTAGGGTCACATGCATTGCTTTTCTTGTCTGTTTAGACAATAGGCTATTTGGGTTGGGAACTCTGGGAGTCCAGGGCAGTATGGTTGACAGCCGGCTGAACATGAGCCAGCAGTGTGCCCAGGTGGCCAAGAGGGCCAATGGCATCCTGGCTTGTATCAGGAATAGTGTGGCCAGCAGGACCAGGGAGGTGATAGTACCCCTGTACTCGGCACTGGTGAGGCCGCACCTCGAATACTGTGTTCAGTTTTGGGCCCCTCACTTCAAGAAGGACATCGAGGTGCTGGAGCGTGTCCAGAGAAGGGCAACTAGGTTGGTGAAGGGTCTAGAAAATAAGTCTTATGAAGAGTGGCTGAGGGAGCTGGGGTTGTTTAGTCTGGAGAAGAGGAGGCTGAGGGGAGACCTTATTGCTCTCTACAACTACCTGAAAGGAGGCTGTAGCGAGGTGGGGGTTGGTCTCTTCACCCCAGTAACAAGCAATAGGACGAGAGGAAATGGCCTCAAGCTGCGCCAGGGTAAGTTTAGGTTGGATATTAGGAAAAACTTCTTCACTGAAAGAGTAGTCAGGCACTGGAACAGGCTGCCCAGGGAAGTGGCTGAGTCCCCATCCCTGGAGGTATTTAAAAGACAGGTAGATGCAGTGCTTGAGGACATGGCGGACTTGGCGGTGGTAGGTTAACGGTTGGACCTGATGATCTTAAGGGTCTTTTCCAACCTTAACAATTCTATGATTCTATGATTCTATGGTGACTGGGACAATTGGACCATGTAGACTCCTGGTTGAAAAATTATAAAAATAGCAAATGAAAATAATACAAGCAGTAGCCATAGAGAAGTGACATTAAATATTTAACTATAAACAATATTTATAAGGAAGTGAGGTTGAAAAAGCGCCAGCTCTGGCTTTGCAGCCCATTCCACAAAGACAGCCCTAAACCCAAACTGATGATCAAGCAGTAATCTACTACACGCAGACACCTTCCAAAGTGTAGTGTGTCTACATTATACTAACTCATCTACACACAAAAATATTTTATGTTAAATTACTTTGGATGCATAAATGCATATAATACCTACCACTATAAAGATGCATTTAGAAAAAAGCTTTTTCCAAAAGAAATGACAAGTGACCACGTATGCAAAGAAATTAAGGCACCTATCTCTTCTTGCAGGCAATGGGAACTAAGCAGAGGCCCAAATTATATTATGGATCTAGCCCTAAAGCCCCGCTCTGTAAATGCTTCTAGATGCAAATCTGTGCAACGGATAGCCTTACTCACATTTGTAGCTGTTTGCAAGAGAGGGACTACTTCTGCATGGTTTTTAAGACCAAAACCCCTTACCTAAGGTCAGTGGAGATTTAGATCTCACCTACCAGCTCTGAAGTTCATATTTTACTACTGAATTCTATGAGAACTAGACCTTATTTTTAATTGTAAATAACACTGTCTGTCCTCATAATCTTTCTTTTCTTTGAGCCCCATAGTTAAATACGTAGTGGCCGATGCACTCCCCTAGCTTTAGGTATCTAAAAGTTTGGGATCAGTGTTATGTTGGTTTTCTAAGCTCCCTCTACTGTCAGCAGAGAAGAGAAGCACCTTTTGAGGGTTATTCAGCTCATTTTGAAAGAGGTGGCTGACTTTGCGCAGAGGTGGAGGAGAGCCCACCCCATAGACCCTCTGTCCATGCTGCACTGGAGTCAGTGACCTCTGGCAATGAGGGAGGAACAGAGCAGTGCTGTCCTACACCTCTGACCAGGCTTTTGGCAAGGTATCATGCACGGTTTGAGTAGCACCTTTAACTCTTGCTAAATGTTTAGGATATTTAGTGTATTACAGAAGTTTACACTGACAATTACCCATCACTCTTTCTCAGTTACTTCAATAATCCATCACATGTGCACAAAAAGAATTCTGAATTTTATGAAAATTATTTAGCTCCAAAAATCTTTTGAGGGGGATAATTATTAATAAAAAGTTTTGTTTTCAAAGTGTTCTGATAAATTCTAGCTATTCTAGCAGGTTATTAATGACTTCAAGATTTAAAAAAAAATATTTTAGTAGATTACATTTTTCAGCTGAATGAATAGACATTGTGTTATTGCTAAAAGAAACTAAATGCTGAAATAAACTGTTTTGTGCACATGGCTTTATTACTTATTACACTTACTAAAGACAACAGTTTAAAAATGAAACTCCTTTCAAGGGAATGAATGCAGCTAATATGGTCTTCTAAAATATTTTAATTCAAATTACAGAAGAAGAAGAGACCTTTATCAGTATTAATCTATCTATTTTAGCTTAATGAAAGGAAAATTCATTCCTTTAAGGTTTTATTCCTGGTACTACTTTTTGTTCTATTTTTAAAACACCACTCCTTATAGATCATTATCCCAAAATTATCTTTCTGAAAGACCTGTTCTCAGCATGACACTAAGATGTAAGAGGACTTGCTTAGGAAGAACAGTTCTAATTCACAAATTATTAATGGCAATGCAAAATGTATGCACAGTATTAAAGGATACATATCCCTCTTCTCTGGGCATTTCACTCCATAGAGAACAAGAAATAATGGTACCTTACAACACATTTTGGTAGTGGTGGAAACACATACCTAAGCAGGTGCCTACCTCTAAGTACCTGAGTTTCTTTCTTCACCTTGCACCCTCTGCCTCCTCTTGGCTGGCTTGGGGAGACCAAACGAGGCAGACGGGCCTTTTCTCTATTTGCTGCCCATACTCCTCCTTTTAAAACTCAGCCCAGGTATGTCAAAAAACTTTTTGACTCCAGGGGTTTCCACCCTTTTGGATATGACCAATCTCTTCTTCCGAGATCAGAAAGGGCCATGAGGGTTGAACCGGCAAGGGCCTGGCAGGGCTACCCCTCCCCAGAAGTCACAGAGGCACCACAGGGCGAAGCAGACGCAACTCAAACCTTGTGCCCAGGAACGTGTTTAAGCGGTCTGTTCCCAAGGTGAAAACAAGACTAAGGATTTTGGAAGGGGATCTTGTACAAGAGGACTGACAGCAAGAGTGCACAAGAAGGCGTTAGGCAGGCTCCAGGGAGAAGCTTCCATATGCCCATCCGCAGGGCTTTCCCTGTGATGGACCCTGGCACACAGACACGAGAGCGGAGTGGCTCTTTCTGCCATCAACATAGTAAACCTCAAGAAGGCCATTTAAATCTATCCCATGCCTACTGTCCAGTCACTTATATGCCCAGGTGTAACAGAGATCAGTGGGAAGTCAAGCAGAGGTTCTCACATAGGCCCCCGAGCCCAGCGTACTGCTGTGCCGTGCGGCCTTGGCCCCCTTCTGCCCCCTAACAGCCTCCCCTTCGGGGCACTTCAGAAAAACAGAGTTTACCCCCTACCTTATCGCACACTAGAACTAGATCAAAACAAAGGAGTATCTCTCTCCTGTGAAGGAGAATTTTCTTTCTTTTCTTTTTTTTTAAATCAATCAGAGCTTCCCATATCCAGCTGATAATAATTTATCTGGTTGTAGCCAATAATCTAAAATAGGTTTCTTTACTCACAACGATGCCTGGGTAGTAGCCTCCCACGGTAACATTTTCTGTTCTTGTGGTAGCTGCCAGACCTATGGTCAGTATAAAAACAGACACTACCAGCAGAGAGACTGTGAACCAAAGCGAAGTCTTCTTCCTTTTTGCAAATTGTCCTGTAGGGAGTGGGGAGGAAAAAAAAAAAGAGAGCTTTTCATTTCATGGCAGAACAAATACAAAGTAACGGAAGATTTTCTTTTGTTAATCTTTTCTGTTGTTAACCCACTGTTGTTCTCCCACTAAGGAAAAGAGCCAGCAGACAACAGAAGGAATGAAAAACCAGAGAGTTAGCTAGAGCTCAGCATAGCTTAATGCACACACATTGAGTACAGGCATGAGATAAGTTTTTATTAAGCTGAACTGGAAGTCAGTGACAATGATAATTATGCCTTGTCTTCAGTAATGTTTATAATTAAGTGTTGCTCACATTCATAAGTCAGTTCCTGCAGGCCTGAAACACTTACCTACATGAAGTGCCAATTTGACTCTGCCTGGACAGAACATAAAAATTTGTATTTTAAACAAGATTAGCAGAAGCTCTGCATGCTGTCATGAAATGAACGTGCTCTTCATATTTACTAGGACAAGAAAACCAATCTGCATCTCTGAAGCAAAGCTGTAATATAGGTGATCAGGTAATGATATATGGGACGAGCTTTTTAAGCAGTAGCTGCTCAGTGAAATACATTCAGTCTCACTGGGATTTGGATTCAGATACCCAAAAGTGAAAAATGGCAGGCTCATCTACTGCTTTCAGCCTGCTTCAAGCCACTTCATCTTGTTATTGTCGTGGCATATCAGAGCTGCAACCACAGGTTACTGACATCACAGCCCCAGCCCATAGCACGGACTGATGTAAGACATTTAAAAACAGCAATCGATATGTGACCCTAACTAACAAAAGGCACCCAAATGAATCAAACTGTGGTCTTTTGTGCTTTGAATGGCAAGACAAGAGTGTGGAGGATCACCCCTGCAGCCCTTGGCTGTGCGGTGCCGTGCTACCCAAGGCTGCAACAGGGCAGCACGGAGCTCCAGCGTCAGCACAATCTCTCCACAGCACAGGGCCGGTGCCTCTCCCCTCCGCGGCCTCACGAAGCTGCCTGTGCGCCCGGTCGCGGGATGAGGCAGAGGCTGTGGTGTTGCACTGAATACTGGAGGCAACAGCCCTGGCCAGGGATGGGTGGGTGAGAGGGGAAGGCCGCCTTGCGTGGACCAGGCTCTGAGGGTGAGGCAGGGTGGTGCTGCTGTAAGCAAAAGCAGGGGAAGCGCAGGAAAGTCAAAAAGCAAGCAGAAGCCACTTGCAATGAGTCATTTGAGTTATGCGGCCAATTTAAAGTCAGGTAACTCAGTTAAATGTTTACAGTTCAAAAGCCAGGCTAGATTAGTGATGTTTGCAATCCAAGTCAAATAATTTCAATTAATAAATAAATGCATTTATAGTAAAAATCTGTGTTTGCTGACATATCTCCAGTAGAACAACCAGCCAAAATGAGTCCAGTCTTTTAGTATGAAATGCAAGCAACTTTACTGAAGACAAACATCATCTATTGAGCTTACACAAGTCTCTTTCACCTGCATGTACAAAATCTTCCTGCTAAAGATCAAGAAATAATCCATAAGACTCTCCAGACGTCTCCCCTCCAGCCTGTGCCCCAGCTGTCTGCCTCTGGCAATTCCCTGTCAATCCATGGAGGGTCACTGGGGACATGGAAATGGAGAGGTTCTTCATTGTCAATCAGTTCTTCACCAAGTGTATGGGGTTGAAGGCAGTTCTTTCAATGAAACCAGTTCACGTGGCCAAGAGGGGAAAGCAGACTTCAGGCTTGTAACTCCACAAATCAGTTTCCCTTCCCATAAACTAAACTGATTCATTCAATGTATCTACCAGATTTTTAAAAATATCTGATGTCTTTGCCGCACTCTGTCATCTTTGAAAAGTTATGGAGATTGGGGAATCTCCAATAACCAAAGAAAGACAAATGCTCCACCCGTCTTTAAAAAAGGCCAAAATGATGATTCAGGAAATTACAGGCCAATCAACCTCACTTTGGTTCCTGGGAGGCTGGGACCAAAAATATGGAGCAAGTCCTCTTGTAAGACATTTCTGGGTACATAAGGAAAAGGTGACTGGCAACAGTCTGCATGGATTTACCAGAGGCAAATCATGCCTGACCAAACTGACTGCCTGCTATGACAAAATGACTGGACTTGTGGAGCAGTGGATGTCTTCTACCTCAAACCTAGCAAGGCTTTTAACATGGTATCCCACAGCATTCTCATAACCCAGTTGGGATGTCATGGCCTGCATGGGTGGACAAGCAGATGGTTAAAAAATTGGCTGGATTGTTGGGTTCAGAGGGAGTGCTTCATGGATTGTACTCTACCTGGAGGCCAGTAACAAGTGGAGTACTGTGGGGTCTGTCTTGGGACCTGTCCCATTTAATGTATTCATCAATGACCTAGAGAAAGTGGTAGCATGCCTGCTCATCAAGCTGGCAGATGACACAAAACTGGGGGGCCAGTCGATAACCTGGAGGGCAGGGCTGCCATTCAAAGGGATCTAGGCAGGTACAGAATCCAACAGACAAATGCAAAGTCCTGAGCAAAGGAAGGCATAACGCCTTGCAATGATACAAGCTGGGGACTGCCAGGCTGGGAGCAGCTCTGCTGAAAAGGAGCCGGGGGTGTTGGTAGACAATGAGCGGAACATGAACCAGCAGTGTGCCCTGGCAGCAAAGGCCAACAGCATCCTGGGCTGTATTAACAGGAGCATCATCAGTAGATCAGAGGAGTAACTATGCCCCTCTATTCAGCACTTTTTAGACCACATATAATATCACATCCAGTTTTGGGCCCGCAGTACAGGAAATACATCAACTAACTGCAGTGAATTCAACAGAGGACCCCAAGGAAGGTCAGGGGGCTGGCGCACTCGCTGTATGAGAAGAGGCTGAGGGAACAGGGCTTGCTCAGCATAGAGATGAGACGGCTTTTAGCAGGGTTAGTAGCAGTCTTCCAGTGCCTATGAAGTGGTTGTCAAGAGGACAGACTCTGCTTCTGAAACCACTGAATGTCTGCTTTTACAAAAAGTGCCTGAGGAGACAAGCCTCCACATTTTTCTCAAAGTAACACTGTACTGGCAAAGGTTACTCAGATTGCATGGAGATAAACTAAGGGTCCAACCTGCCCTCCAGAGTTTTGGTTATCAATAATGATGTGCAAAAAAGAAAGACATTAGTTTGATTGCCCAGGCTGAGTTTGCTGGAAAATGTCTTAGGAAAAGCATACTTTTATTTGTAATTGGAGTAAATCGGATGTGGATTTAGTGAGATAAAACAGAAACGGATGTCATTATTTGTAGGGTCATTTTTCAGACTGAACTACATTTTAACTTCAAAATGTATATGTGCCAGAAAGCATAATCAATTTATGTATGTGATACCCTTCAATCCTCACATTTGTTGATCTATTACCAGCTACATCTCAAATCAGATACAAATATCCAATCATATCTCTTCTTTTTCACACTCCAGTTTGGAAACTCTCATAACTACATGTAGTTAGCTATAAACTGCACCCTTGGTGGAGATGACTTACAGGCAGGAGCACAGAAAGGCCCCTTCTGGAGCAGAGACTGATGCAAGCCCTTGTTCTCAAAGACTGCCACATGCTCAGAGAAGATGGGTAGAAATTAGGTCTAAATTGGTTTCTCTTCTGCCTGTCTGGGTTTCCTTAGTCACATCAATAAAAATCTTTGCTGTATCTACCAAAATGTGTATAATTACATGTATATAAGTCACCAGCATATTGTGAGGCCTAAGTAATATTTGTAAAGCAGCATAATATCTTCAGACAAAAAAGGCTACAGCTGCAAAGGGTTCCTACTATTAGCTCCCTTCTGCTATTTTGGTCATGTTGGCTCCTGAGATTGGTCGAGTCTTTGTTTACTGGTGTTTGTAGCCGTTGCCATACAGTTTTTTTGATCTGTTTTTAACATAGCTACCAGCCAAAAGCCAATGCCAGACTGTTCCCTCAGGAGCCCTGTCCACAGCACAGACAGAGGGGCTGGCCCAGCCTTCTTCCCTGACGCTCTCTGTGGCAGGGCTTGGACCGAAGGCCGACCATATACAAGAATAGCAGTTAAGAGCAGAGGAAATGTTGCTGTCAGTATTTCTAGGCTGAATTTTCTTCCAACACCGACATTCCTGTAGCGCAGGAAACAGTTAATGTAGGCTATTGACTTTACAATTTTTTTAATGCTGAAGTGACTCTCAGAATAATTTTGACATTCATCCCCTTTAACTTCTTTAACAATGATTCAGTGAACATACAAACTCTTAGTCTGGACCTTACTCCAATTTAGTTTCAGCTTCAAATTCATATCTCTAGCATACCAAAAATCAAGCGTGTAGAAAGATATCTTCTCGTCATGTCCTTATTAGCATTACCTTGAGGCCAGGGTCAATAGAGGGTGTGAACATGTTATTACCTTCTACTGACAATATTCTTCAGCAGTTTTGGCCAGCGAAGTATTAACTGAGTTTTGATACTGCAGCAATGGGCACTACAATAAAAGTTGGGAGATAAATTAGAGAGGTAATGCTGCTTGTGCTCCGCCTGGCATTGACTTAAATTGTGCATGAAAAGGAGCAGTCCTGGAAACACTCCCTGCTTTGCTTGCTAAACGTCTGTCAGACAAAGTACCTGCTTGAGCCACTCAGCCCTGCTACCCCAATGGAAGGAAAGGGAACGCCATCAGGACAAGGAGGAGAGACATCAGGCTGCTGTCGCCTTGGGACAGAGAGAGGCCCGTGAGGAGAGAAATTAAGATCATCCTCCAGAGAGTAAAAAGAAAAAGTGCCTGCTGAAGGCCAAGCTCTGCTGGACTCAGCAAAATCTTTTGTCCGTTCATCAGTTGCAGAAAACAAAATTATATTTACAATGGTCTGTTCATGATGACCAGGGGATAAATTCAATTTGGAGGAAAATGAATGGTTTTGTGGGGAGGGTATAGATCAGATGATTGGTGGTCGAATGCAAAGTGGTAGATCCATTGGTGAATGGTAGGGTCTGGATTTGAATGAGGCAAAGGGTGAGTTTAAAAGGAAAACGAACAAATTTATGATGAAACACGTCCATGGTATGGAACACGTCCAGTGGTCAAGGGAAAGAAAGAATAGAGTGAAACAGCATCTCTCAACTCTGGAAAACTTGCATATGATCTGCAATTTAACTCAAAAAAAAGTCTACATTTAGACCAAGGCAACTATCCTTTGCTAACTTCACCGCTCCTTTTAGAATCCAGCTCCAGACATCATAAAGTCTATTAAAAAGTGTGGAATGATTTTTGACAAGGAAAGAATCGCTGCAGGATGTAGCAATTTGCTGGGATCACAATCCCATTTGCTGAATATTAGCACCACACACTTTCAGACCTTCCTCTTTGATCTAGTTAAGGTGATCTAAATGGAAACACTTATTCCAAATAATGCCCCAGCCCAATGTACATTAGCATCCTAATACAAGACAAGATAAGGGAGGAAAGTTTTGCAGCAGAAAAAACAATGCATTTTTATTACCTAATGAATACTACTAAAAATTGTGACATGTTTCAGAGAGTGGCATTAACCATATATAATAAGATAATTTAAGCAGAAATTCACCATAGACAGAGAAGTATAGTATCAAAGGTATCCATTGCTTTGCTGCTATTGAGAAAATATTTAAGGGAAGATCTCTGAAGCTAAATTAATAATTTTTAATTACTGCAGTGCTGACTTCAATGCCATCTCTCTCTTGGCTATGGTTTTCATTGCGTATTTAAAAAAATTGTTTATGCCGGTGAAATTGAACTAATCCTACATTGCCTCCCAAAATTAAATGAGACGGACTGAGATGCTTAAAAGAGATATTCACACCTGCTATCGGTGATTACTTTCCCTTTTCTGATTAAATGCTTGACTTGTCCAGCGTGCTGAACTAATTAAACCGGATGCAACAGCATTCGTTTCAAGCCACAAGATAGCAGCTTTTATCAGGCCCGTCTCTTATCTTTATTACAAATTTGTTGAGGAAGAATCCGTGAGTGTGTTATATATTCAAGACCATAGGAAACATTGCTGTGCTCCTTTACAATTCCATTAAAAAAAAAAAACAAAAAACAAACCACAAACCCTTCTTTGACACTATGTAGTATGGCTATAGTAAGTGATATCATGCAGTATCACTATGACTTCATTGCTTTGGCAGCAATTGTTTCACTAATGAATAATTTAATGAGCAGCTAATCACCAGTTTAAAGCTAGCATACAGATTCTTCTTTTTCCGCTGATTACCTGAAAACATTCTTAAGTTACAGCACATCTTCCACTGCTACCTTTTCAACACCGATACCATTTTTCCTCCAAATTTAAGACAAAAATAAAGATCTAATACATTTTTTCACTGGCTGTTACAACCCTTCGCTACACAGCAACGCCTCTGTTTATCCTTTCAGACACTACACAGAGTAATTCCTAGCAATGAGTTCTGTATTTTCTTGACTTCAATGAATTTCACCGGAATAATAAAATATTTGTCCTTTCTTTTGCCGACGTCTTTATTTTTCAGGACGTACGCTGTGAATGCAAGCAGCACGCCACTTCAGCAACCAAATCGCTAAACTAGTAGGAAGAGGAGGAAGGACACCGGCTGCCACCCGGGTGGGATGCCAACTGGCCAAAAGCCTGCCACTGCCAGCCACCGCCGCGGCCACCGGCCTGCCCCCAGCCACCGAACCCTGCCGACCTTTCCACCTGCTCCAGCACAGCGACTTGGCCATTTGCATCGGATAAGGATACCTCTTGCATTCATCTTTCTATTAACGTCCCGTATAAAGCTATTCGCTCTAACGTTAAACCACCGGCACGGCGATTCATTAAGCGCGGCGGAAAGCCCAGAAGAAAAACTGGTATTTTTGAACGCCTCCCTGAGCGAGAGCGAGAGAGGCAGCCCGACCCACGCCGGCAGCCCCGGGCCGACATCCCCCGCTGCCCCCTCTCTGCGGGACACGGCCCGGGCAGAGCCCCCGCTTGCCGCCCGTCCCGCCCCCGCCGCCGGCTGCCGCCCTGCCGCTCCTCTGCCGCCCTGCCGCCCTGCCGCCCGGGGCTCAAGCGCTCGGCGGGGCAGGAAAGTTGCGGCGGGGCAGGCGCCGGGGCTCACCTGTGGGGTCCAGCACGGCCAGCGGACCCGGCACCGCGGGGGCAGCCGGCGGCGCCACCATCTTCCGCGGGCGCCTCCGCTCCGCTCCGCGCCTCGCCGCGTTGGGGCCGGTGCCGGTGCCGGCGGCGGGTTGCGGGCGGCCCTGCGGCCCGGCGGGCCCGCCCCGCGGGGGAGCGCGGCGGGGGGCGGAGGCGGGGCGAGCGGCCGTGGCGGCGGTCCTTTCCTAAGGCCCAAGCGGCCGTCGCCGCCCCCTGCCCCGCGGCTCAGGGCGGCGGTCCCCCCAGCCCCGCGGGGGGGAACCGGGCGGCGAGGGGGCAGCCGCAGCGGTCAGGGCCGGTGCTGGAGGGTCACGTTCAGCGGCCGTGCAGTGGCCCCTGTGACACAGAGCGGCCCGGCCTCTTGACCCAGGGCCTGAAAGGGGGCGAGCTCCCCTGTGGCCCCTGAGGGCAGGACGGGGGCACCGGGTGCCTCGAATCAGGGTCCCTCGGCCGCCGCACACCTCGCCTTCCCCGGGCTCTGCCTCTGCCTGCGTCCACCCACCCTGGCCCAAAACTAAGGTGTGGCATGAAGTCCCGCAGGCCAGCTCCGGGTGCAGGTCCATTTCCTCGCCGCCTTCTGGTTTCTCCTTCGCGAGGTACAGCTCTCCTTGTATTTTGGTTCGGCACCCTTCTCCTCCCGACGGCCCCTGCACGACGCTTTGAGCGCGTGGCGGGGAGGAAGGGGCATGGACTAGGTCTTTATTTGTGCGGCGGTCAATAACTGAATTCATTATTATGTCCTACCTGTGTCCCAGGCTTGGCTTCGCTTCTTGATTTGCTCGTGGCCTATGGCAGGGGACCAGTTTGTCACCTGGTGGAGATCAGAATTACCAAGCTTTCCTTTCAGCTTTCCTCTTCCCTTTTTTAAAAAAAATCAATCAGAAGTAAAATACCACAGCAACCAGAAATATTAATATAATTAATAACAAAACCAGGCGTCTTGGAGACATAGGTTAAGGTAGCCATTGGCTAAGACAGGCAACGTCAATAGTCAGGAGATACTGTAGGGTTATTCTTTTTCTTATGTGGTGTCTATTTTCTCAGCCTCACTGGCTCTCTCCTTCTGTCTCAGTTTTCATTCCCACAGCAGATCCTGCTGCTTGTCCTGCTGCTACCCGGGAGCTGCTCGCTGCTGCTTCTAGTGCTACCGCTTGCAGGGGTGGGTGACTGCTGTCTGAAAGAGTCTGGGAACAACTGAGAAGAAACAGCCAGCAGCCACTGGGCTGGTTTGGTGCCTGCTGGTCCTTTGCAGGACTTCCCCATAGCAGAGAACATAAGCATATTTTTTTGCAGACAATGTTTTTGATAGGCTGCCAAGTGCTTTGCTTACACGAAGGTGTGTTCTCCCACTTGCAACAAACGCAACTCTGTTTAACACTCTTGGTTTTCTTTTGCTCAAACCTCTAAATGTATACGTGTGTGTATTTAATGTCTTCAGTCTTTGGCTGATTTCCCCAGAAAATGGTTAGATGGAAAGAGACAACTTTCTCAGGTGCCACCCCTAGTCTATGAAGCTAAGTAAGCCAGGAGCTAAGGCCGACAGCAAAGCCGCTTCTTTTCCTCTTTGTGTCCTCTAACCTGGAGGGGTTGAAGAAAAGAGAAAAATGAGGATAGAGATAGTATTTGTACTGTTAGTTGCTAATTATTAATAGAAATTAATGAAGCAAGAGATTGAGAAGACAGAAAAAGTGATGGTACAAAACAAACATTTCTTTGAAAATGACCATGGATAAGAGTGATAAAAAAGCCCCAAAATCTGGTGTAGACCCTCAGGTTCAGGGTTGGCTATAGATGGAGATTTCCATCAACAGTAAGTAACAGGGAGGGCTGGGGAAGACTAGTTCCCCAGACAGTTTGGAAAACAAATACCCTATGCAGCATGGATTCTTGGGTGTGATGGGCAATAAACTTTTTCTACCAGCAGCCACCGAACAGACCAATGGCCCAAAGGGAAGCTGCTAGAGACTTATTTTCAGTAAACAAAAAGGATATTATAAATCCTTTTTTAAACAATTGTAGAAAATAACGCTTGATGAATGACTCATGTTTTTCACTGTAAATTTCAAGAAAGTCAAAAATAGATCTGGTCCTGGATATCAGAGGGTAAATATTAAGAAACTATGGAAAAATGATTGGTGAGGCTGCCTGGACCTAAAAACTCAAGCAGTTGAATGTAGAAGAATCACAGACTTACTTTAAATCAAAAATTAAAAATCCTGTATAGCACTTCCATCTCCTGAAAGAGGTTGGAATAGGACAAGAACAACTGTAGACCTAGTGGGTAAGGAACTACCTGAAAGAGGATATTAAAGTAGTGGGTGAACCTACAGGAAAGGAAATAGGAGAGCTACAGTTTGCAGGGTTAGAAACTGCGGAACCAGAGAGAAAGAATGGATAAAAATCCAGCTGAGCCAGATGTTGCAAAGAAAAGGGTAACAGATAACAAAGGATTCTTCAACTATATATAAAAAAAAAAACGATTCAAAGAAGGAAGATGTACGGTCACTAAATGAAAAAACGAGTCAAAGAAGGAAGATGTACGGTCACTAAATGCCAGGAATGGGATGAAGACTAAGGCTGCTCCAAATCTTGAATGAATACATTGCCTCAGTTTGCAATCAAAAAATAATTTATATGAGGGTATTGGCAGAGAACCTAAAGCAAGTGAGGATAACACAAATGATGACATTAGCAGATGTGAAGCGGAAGCATAACTTTGGCTCTTTCTTGTGACGGGCCCAGGAAAATTGCACCCCAAATGTTGAAAGAACTGGTAGCTATCTTTTCAAGTCCTGAGCAACGTTTTCAATGAATCAGCCAAGTTAGAGGTGAAGCACTACTGCTGGAGAATAGGAAACCTCTCTTATTGACAGGCAGAGAGAGTGAGGGGAACAGCAACTCCGTGCCCCATTAATTTGACTGGGGAAAGTCTTAGATGTAAGTGAAAAACGGATTCAATTACAGTATGGTTCATCAAAGCTAGATCATGTCAGACTAACAAGATCTTTGATAAGGTAAGTGATTCCTGAGGCAAAAGCAATGCAGTGAAGCAAATCTGTCTGGATTATGCTACGCATTTAATAGAGTCCTTCAGAGAAAATGACTTAATGTGGAGTGAACAGCTACAAGTACGGGTCACCATCAGGTATGGAGATTGCTAAAGGGAAGCCAAGAGGCAGGCGGTCTGAGGTGCACCTTAGGGACCAGTCTCGAGGCAAGATCACCGGTGTTGGGTTTAAGGAGTGTATGTGTGGTTATGAAGTGTGTGACTGTCACAAAGCTGGTAGACATTGCTATTACTGAGGACTACAGGAGCAGGAGCATACTGACATATTAGAAATGGGTTGAGGTGGAGCTTACACACTTAAAGACTAGCAGTGAGAGCTTTTATTGTCACTTTGGAGTCTCCCCAGTTCAGTGAACTTGAGGAGGGGTCTGTGTATCGCCAACAGTGCTTGCATGATGCCAGTGCAAAGACTGCTAAACAGATGGGTTCTAGGATGCATTATTTAATACTTGTTAATTAGTTCAATGCATTGTAAGTGTGGTAGAACTTCATTTTATATGTATGTTCCTGGTTGTCTCTAAAGCCAAAAGGATTTTTTTTCACCACTTTGATGTGTAACTTGGACCTGCATTTTCTTAATTAATACTTTTAAGGTCTTTGTTTCTCAGATGCCTGGCTCATGTACCTTGCTCATATGTCAGAATTAAATCATTTGCTAGATTTGTGCCCAGAAGGAGTCCCCACACTCCAAGGTTACACTGGCAAGGCTGTTAAGAGTTCTCCTAATGTGTGCGTTGCATGGAACATGGCCTATTTGTCAGGATAATCTTTGCATTCTCACCTAAAAAGTACCCTGTCAGCACTGGGCCTGAAGGCCTCCATGATGCCCTTGATCTCTCCTGCTCCTTTCCTGTGGCACACTGCAGCTTTGAAGGTTTTTGTCTTTTGTCCTACAGGTCATCATTATACTGGTGAATGCTTTGGAGCCAAGGTTGGTCACATGTGAAATTTGTATCATCTCGTGTGTCCCTGAAGTCTTCTCTTCTTTATTTTAAACAAGACCCATCTGTTTGGTCTTTCCTCATGGGTCATGTTTTCTAGGCTAGTGGGCATTCCCATTGCTTCCCTCAAGTCTCTGTGACACCTTTCTTAAAGGGTGATGCCCAACAGCTGGGCAATATTCAAAATAATTTTGAATTCTAAGTCTGTCGACCAGCATACTTCCTCCAAGATACTCAGCAGTTTCTCCCAACTTTATGTCCTCTGCAAATTTAGTATACGTTATATCCCAAGGCCACCAGTGGCAATACTGAATAGTACCAGACAACGGAAGCACCTCAGCACTTTCCATCTTCCAGGACCATTGATAGGTGTGACTCTCCACCTACTTTTTTCATTGCTTCTGTAGTATTGTCATTTACACTGCTTCTTTGTAGGAGGGTCTGGTCTGCTACTAAGTCCTGTTATATTTGCTTCGTTCTCTTGCAAGAGTTATTTTCTCAGTAACCCCTTTTGGAAATCCATTGTGGTATTTTAGTGGTGGTGGTGGTGTTGTCTTTGGGGGAAGGTTGTTTGTTTGTTTTTAGTAAAATTCAAAGCAAAAAAAGCATTCCTTCCAGCCCTCCTCCATGACTCCTGCTCTCAGCAGGGGTTTGTTTCGCAGGCCCAGACTCAGAGATCCAGCCACAGAGACTGCCAGTGTGCAGCAGCTTAAATGACCCCAATGCTCTTAACTCTTCACCATAGTACTCGGACTGCTTTTGTATTCCTCAAAAAGTTTGGGGCCGGTCTCCTCCTCCCATTATTTGGACCCCCAACAGAAAGGTAAGCCAGTTGTTGCTGAAGCTAAACTCAGGATTCTTAATAAGCCAGCTTGCCCAGTCACACAGGGTCATGACAATGAGATAAGTAGATTTCCTTTGTTCATAATTTATAAATAATATTTATTGGCATGGTTACTGGTACAATCCCTCTAGGAATACATTGCCTTTGTTCAGCTGGGCAGTATAAGGAAATCATGCAGGAAGTGAAAGGAACAAGAGGCGTAGCCATGAGGTTGAGGTTAATAGCCACTGACTATTTGACTAAAGTAGTTGATGGGTATTGAAAGACAATTGCTGGACAATTCACTTCAAAAATTCTGCTTCCTGGCGCCAGCCAGTTTCCAAGATGTGGTGTGGTGGTGTTTTATTAGCAGAAGATTTAAAAGACTCTGTCTGCCAACTTAAAAAGGGACTTGAGAAGGTATAGCTATTCGTAACATTCCTCAGAGGCATCTGAGATAAATGAATGACACATGGGTATGTGTTTGTCAAAAGCAGGTTTAAAGTCTTTAATTGCCTTCAGTAGACTTTTCACCCATTAATTTGTGCAGTCAGTTTTTGAACTCTATAAACTTTTAGCATTCACAACACGTTGTGACAAGGAGCTCCATGGATATCTGTGTGCTGTGTGAAGAAGTGGGATATCCCAGTGGGAGCAAGAAGCAAACTGAAAAGAGCAAGATAAAAGTCAAGTTAAATGTCAGGTATATTTAGAGTCATAGGAGAATGTACCTGAGGAAAGCTACATTGCCCTTAAAAAAAACCAATTGCTACATGATACCAAAAGTCATTATGTTACTTATCGCTTAATAAAGCTAGATAATGAGCAGTCATGTGGGTGATGCACTGGAAACCATTCTTGTGGTGTAGCTCATAACCATATCAAGGCAACAGTACTGTAAGAAATGGACTTGACTTTGCTGAAGACTGACAACTTTCTTTTAGCTGGGCTGATGACAACGCTGCTTCATTCAAGAAAAGCTTATCGCTCAGTGAAAGAAGGGAATTCATCTAATTCAAAGGATTTAAGAAAGGAAGACAAAACAAAATGCAAGGGGTAACCAAGAGGCAGAGATGAAGGTCTTCTGCAGTAGTTTGGAGACAGGTGTAACAAAATGCAAAGATGCCAGATATAACATATTCAGAGTCCTAATGATTATATGTCCCCATTAACACAGACTATGAAGACATGAAATACCAGAAGACATACAACCCATGATATGAATGTGCTACTATGAAAATGAAACATGCTAAGGATTTGCGTAAATCTGTAACAACTAAATAAAGTCACTGTACCCTAATCTTACTTCATGGAACAGTCAACGTGGTTTTAGTAAAACATGAGAATATCTCCTCTTTCAGGTGCTTTCTGAAGGATTGACTCAATACAGAAATAAAATCTCTGAAAATTGAACTCTTCCTTTGATAGATTAAAGTGACTTTCGTTGGGTAGTTGTAGGTCAACGATGAGAGGCAGAGAAATAACATGCCAGACCTTTGTCAGGAAATTCCTATTGGTAGGAATAATCCAGTGTTACAGTGAAGAGTGCACAACAGAAAACCTTTTTATTGGAAAAAATGTCTGAAAACTAAAGTAAAAAAGTGGAAGAGAAGTACCTGTTTTTGAAATATTCTTATATTGCTAGAGCCTAAGTTTATATAAGCTGGATGTGTACCTCTGCAAGATGATTAATAAAGGTATGTTTGAAATGCACCAACAATAACACATCAGAAGTGTGACTGAACAAAACACCCCTTAGTTTGTGTTGTGAACTGTTACATTAATTTGTACATAAGTAAAAATGTATATACAGAGGTATTTGTACCAGTCCAAACAGGAACAGATCATCAATTTTTGGAATGCGTGAGGAAACTCCTCTGGAAAATGCAGCTTAAATTTCAAAACTATGCCATCACCAAAAGAATAAATCAATCTGAAATACAGGTATGGTGATGATATTTTTATAACAAGCATAATTTCAATTACACTTCTAAGAAGAAAACATAAAGTTTGATTAATTATTTTGCCCATCTCAAGACATCTGCAAAAATCCCTTTAATAGCACAGTGAATTATACTATCCATTCAAATTATAAATTATTTTAAAGCCCAGAAGTGAAGCATCCTGTACCTTTCCTCATATCAGCTGGTGCCTAATTTAGTCAGGCGCCCTTCATGTGTGCTGTAGTAGACTCTGTTGAAGTCAAGGACGATGTATAATACAGCCTCAGTGAGGGAAAAGAGCTCCTTGCACCTCGTTCTCCCCACGCAACGTTGTTTCCTCAGTATATTCTGCACAGCTTTGCTCACTTCAGTTTTAAAGTCTCAGTTACGAGGTTCTCCTCCTTTTCCTTGACAGGCTGTTTTACAGTTTAATGGAAACTGAGGAGAGCCAAGAGCCAGGTTCCACGCTGAGAACCCCCTCGAGAGTTGCAATTTACTGCAACATTTGTCAAACTGATCTCCTAATTGTTTTACTGATGTAGTCCTTAAACTTAAATAACTCACAGTACTCTTCAGAAACTGTGGACAATGAAATATGAAATTAAGAGTAATATTCTGACATGCACTGCCATTTCCACTGTATGAAAAATGTCTTGGTAAGGAGAACAGCAAAGTTTGGAGAACGTGGTAGTGTGGCTCAACTGGGAAGAAGAGAGCGGAGGGAGAGGGTGAGCAGAGATGAGCGGGTCAGCCTTTGAAGCTCACTCCAGAAGGAAATGCAGCAGCCGTGGAGAGGTATCCCAGTAATGTAGCGTGGGTCTCTTTCTCCCTCCCAAAGGGTCCTTAGGAACCACCCGGGTATTTAGAGGTGGGTAAGATGGTCGGCTCTTATTGTAGTCCAGTGTCTCAGCATTTTTACAGCACTCACGTCCATTGAAAAGATCACAACTGCAGCATTTATTTCACACAGGAGAGAAGCAGCTTGCCAATTCTGAAAAGCTTGTGTTTAGGATTTAATAAAGATGTGAAGGTGTAACAGAAAGAAGGCCATAAAACCTGACCTAGAGGCTGAGTCCTCCTGCAGGACATTGTGTGACGTTGGAGAGATGAGGATTCCTGGCTACTTGTCAGAACAAGGCAGCGAACAGGGTGAATCACATTTAGCTGGAGACAGTGCAGGATACGCAAACAGCAAGGGAGTTCTGGGTGTCAGAGTCGAGGTGGCTCTCCACCAGTCTCACTAGCCAGCACAGTGGCTTACAGCGGCCACTGCTTTAGCTCAGCCGCACCTTTCAGCCCTGGAAGGGGTCGCCTTTACACCATCCCACTCGTGCTGTACCCATGCTGGCTCAAAAACAGCTGAGGAACCTGGCCTTTAATTTTAAATGGGAGGATGATGCTCCGTTCCCTGTTGATACCTCTGTGGGGAAGAAATTCTTCAATTAAAAGTTAAAATGTCAGCACTTTATCTTCCAAATTCCCGGCTTGGTTCATTATGGCAGCACAAAGGAAGGGCTACAGCCTGGTTTATTTCTTCTGCTTGATTTGAAAGTACCAGAATTAATGGTGCATGTGGTGGCATGGGCTGTTGTGGAGATAAAGAGGAGATGTAGGATTGAAATAAAAAAAGGTGACAGGTTTTAAAATGCATTCTGTACCCTCAGGGCCAAGACACTTTCCGCGGCAGTTTAGAGTCTTCCAGGCACTTTGTTTTGTAAAATACTAAATTGTCAATAAGGGAAAAAGAGTTAAAGTAGCTGGTGGACCATGACTGGCTGCCAGGGAGGTTTAACCATCCAGGAGATGGACTATGACTTGCTGCCATGGAGGTTTAGACATCCACATAGAGGACAAAAGATGCAGAGCTGCTGCAGCCCAAAGCATTTCACGAAGGAAAAAGCACATAGAAGAAAACTACATTTGGAGATTTTTAAAAGGGTTTTCCTTTCCACACACACCCCCTCTTTTTTTCAGCTTTGAGGCCCTCATATTGGTGGTGGTTAAGGGGAACACGTTACATGTCTTCCTCTTTTTCCCCCAACCCCATTGTCCAAGCAAAGCGTTCTGTGAAGCCATCATATTCTGATGCTAATGATAGCAATAAACTCAGTCTAGGAAACACACATCACTTCTAGGTTTCTTCTGTCCCTAATTTTTGTTTCCTTCAGTTGTCAGTCATAGACATTTCTCCTGACCTCCAAGCTGTCACTTAAGCAGCAGAGTCCCTCTTCCTTATGTGGTTAGACCACAAGAACCATATTTTCCACAGTGCAGGACAGCACCCGCAAGAATGCAAGAGAAACCTCTCTAGGCTGACAAGATTTAAGCCATGAATAAATGTTGAGACTGGATTAGAATGAGTCAGACTGGTATTTGCAAGGCCTGCATTCCCGGTAATAAATCTCCTTCCTTCCTGTCCATGGACCCCCACAGACAGAGCCCTTAAGTCGCTGGATGCAAGGGCTTGTACAGAGGTGAAGAGGGTGCTCCTGAAAGAGTAGGACAAAATCAAAGCCCTTCTCTTTGCTTGCTTTCCTTCACGCGAAACTGCCTGCTACCCTGGAAGAAAGCGCTGCCGGCGTTGGCAGTGGTACAGGGGAGTTGAAGGGGGAGAGTCCAGGGAGGCAGTTCAAAAGGTGACAAAATGCAGTTGCTCAGGAGGAGTTTCAGACTCCCTGAGCGCAGCCACTGAAGACAGCCACCTTTTAATTAGCTGCTGTATTCCTCCTCAGCAAATAAGCTGCAGCATTGGATAGAAAAACAAGAGATATATTCTTTGCCTATGCACAGATGAAAGCAAATAGATAAGAGAATGAGAATGAGAGCAGGAAACCAGTTTCCCTGTCATGCACTTTTTCAGTGCCAGTAAAAAAAAAATGGTCACTGAAATATGGCTGGGGAAAAAATAGAGTGAGAGTTGAAATCAATCAGCTTGTGTGGGCTGGGTGCACTGAAACACCTGCGGAGGTAAATGTGCAAATGGTGCCCAGCATCATTCTTGATTTCATAGACTTTTAAAGGAAAAAATAGGTTATATTTGGAGATGAGCTGACTGTTCATAGTAAACAGATACCTTGATAAATGAGGGCATCCTTTCACCTCACAGACTATGAATGATGGTTTACATCTGATATTACATTAGCTTTGTCCACTCATGTGACTGTTCATTTGAACAAGCATAAACTTAAAGTGGTAAGTAGCTGTTACAGGTTTGCCTCCGAGGTCTCTTACAGTTCCTTCCCAGATTTTGATCAAGACATCATTTTTCAGGTTGCTCCCCTTAGCCACAGCATCTGCTTGGTTCCAGCATAAATGCAACAGCAACAGATGATTCATGGATTTCTGGCCCTTTTTCCTGAGGATCTACAAGAGTGTGATCAGTTATCTGCAGTTGAGCTTTTGTTTATTTTGGTAAGATAAATGAAGCTGTAATAAACCTATTTTTTGCATCTTCAAATGTCTATGCTTTTTTCAGTGAATCTGTTGTGCAAATAATGCAAGGAACTTTTAGAAAAAGATGCTGGCTACTTCCAACAAAAATACAATATTGAATATTTATTTATGCTAATATTCACATCTCTTTCCCTTTCCAAGAACAACCTTGATATTATCCAGTTACTGTAAGTCACAAATGCCATTAAAGAGCATGTCAACAGCATGTCTTCATTATTATGTTTTGCTGTATCTTCCCATCTTCTGTGAAACTTTGAGTTGATAAAACTGATAATATCTCTTAGCACAGTTCTGTAACATCTTGATTTCCTATATATTTTTTCAGGTCACATCTTTTTTAAATGACTGTTGTTAGCAATGAAGCCATTGAAGTAGATACTGAAAACCTTGACCCAGCAACCTAGTAGGCATCTGCTTAACAACCCGCCCTACAATTCATCCCTTTGGCTTCCATGGACACCACCCCCCAGCACCTCTACTGTGGTCCTACCATGAAGAAGGCAGATCCTGCAAACCCACAGGCAAATTCTTCTGACTTCAGCCTGGCCCATGGGCTTCAAAGGGTCTCTAAAACATATAAATGCCCTTTGCACACAAGTCAGTGCAGGATGGGGTCCTCTAAGCTTATAAGCTTATATTTTTCCAATATATAGAGAAAGAACTGATAGAAGTGCGGCAATAAAGATTTATTAGCATGACTGAGCAAATGCCTGAGCAACTGGTATGTGGTAAAGGCCTGAAGGATTTAGAAAGGCCATCCCTAACATGTGCCACCTCCAAGCAGTACCAAAAGGGTACAGTACATATACCAGACAGTGGTAGGTACTGCTGTAGGTACTTCTTTGCAAAGATACTTAAGCAACTATGTTGCTGACAGTTTTCACGTGACTCTCTAGCCATCTGCCTTAGTACAGAGGTACTGGACACAAAAGAGAGTGAGAGGCTAACTGGTGAGTTTCTGAATTCCCTGACAGTTATTTAAAACTGCTTTTCCATGTGCAATAATACCTCAGTTTTAGGAGCTGGGCCATCTGTCAAGAGATCAGCTATAAAGGTGGGAATCTCCATTTCCATTTGCACAAAGCCTTCAGTCCTGGCTTTGTTGCATGTTGAGATTTCAAGTCTTAAGCCTGACTGTTTCGGGAAAGGATGCTACGTTGCCCCACTGCCTGGGTCACTGGGAGGGATGGGGAAGGGCGTGAGGACAGGCAGAAAAGCACTGCGGAGATGGAGTCAGTGAAAGATCCATCTTCAGCAAGGGAACGTTTGCTGAGCTCATGCTAGTGGGAGGGCATCACTTGTTCATCTTCCATGGCAGCAGTGGTTTGAAAGTGTCAGGGATTTATAGTGTGCAAACTAGGCTCAAGGGATACAGATTAGTGGGACAGGGTGCAGGGGAGGCTTTAAAAAATGCCTGGTGAATGAAATGTAATTGCACATAGCTAAAGCTGTCACACTGCCATAACTCCCTTATATAGGCATATCTATTCCTCTTTAAATATTTATACAGACATGCTCATGCATCCCATTAAAACAGGTTGTTGGATTTGTTAAAACATGAGCCATATCATAAGTCCTTAGTGGGGCTCAGAGCCAGTAGGATATTTTATTGCAGCTAATTGTAAATCTTTGAATTTACTTTCACCCTTTCTTCGTGAATTGATCCTAAAGTCTACACATATATTTGTTACCATAAGTAATCCTAAAGACACAATTCAATACAAGAAATAAGCCATTCCCTTGATCTGTTCATTTTTTTTCTTTTTTTGTTGTGTGGGATCAGTCATCTACTCCCAAGGCTTTCCTGTGGTGGTGGCATGGGATTGCCCCAGAAGGAAGGAATGAAGGCTTTCCCCTCAGAATACTCCCTCAATGTTGTTGTACACCCTCAGCCTTGCGTTACGTCTGCCGAGGTGCAAAGAGACATGATACTTCCTCGCCGTGCTGGAGGGAGACCTGGTGGCTCCCAAACCCAAGGTATCAGCCCTCATTACACAAACATACCTGCTCCTGTCCCAGTGCCTCTGCACCTTGCCTAGGAAAAGAAACCTTTTAAGATGAGAATAGCTGTTTCTTGAGCATCTATGCAAACAAAAAATCTCACCCACACAAAGGTTATGAACAACATGTAACAAAAGTTACACATTTAGCAGTTATAAGGAGGAAATGTTTGTGAATCTAGTTAGTACTGGGCTCATTCTAGCAAAACCAAACCAACAGACCTTGAAACCGGGACTTTGCAGTAAACCTGAATTGCATCAATATTCACAAAAGTGAGCTCTGGCTTCAGGGAGGGGAGCAGTTTTGTGGTTCCCTGTATCTGTTGGGCTGCACAAGACAGAAAGGAGATGGAGGACCTAGCTAAAAATAGCTGCTTTCTGCATTGGAATAACCAGTTGTCCACACACTATGTATGTCTTTCATTTTAAATAATACTTACCCCAAGGTCCAAATGAGTCAGCAGACGCGATCACAGCTACTAATATATCGCAGCTTATTTCAAGTGCTACAGGTACTTACTGCTTTCTCCTTTAATAAAACATTCAAAAGGGCCTTCATTTGGCTGTTAAATTTTGATTTAGGTTCTTTCAAGTAAAGACATTCTTCTGTCAACATAACTCCTTTAGTAGTAACTAAGTTTACTGATCCCCTTGACTATTGTCCCTGGAGGGCTTTCTGAGCAGAGCTTATAGATGTACATTTTCAATGTCACTTTTTAGTCACTTGGGAGCATTTATGTCCTAAACCTGCTTTTATGTCCTAAGTCTGCTTTTATGGACCTTGATTTTGCATTTGCTTTGCATCCAAATTCCTGCTAAGCGTGATGCCAGCCCGGCGTGCGCGAGGGAAGTGGCATCAGACCCAAGGGCTCTCTGCCCTGAGAGTACACTTAGGATAATTTAAGATTTTGAATCTGGCCCCTCCTACATCTGTACTGAAGCTTTTGTACATGATGTCAGAATTTGGCACAGTTCAGGTTAGCAAAGTCAAATGAGCTAAGCCTGAAGTCACAGTCTTTGGAAACCAGAACTTCACACAGTTCAGAACAAAACAAAGGAAGTATTCATGGTATTCGGGCTTCAAACTGAACACAGGATTCCTGAACACACTCGGAGAGACCTAAGCTGGAACACCAACAGAAGTGGCTCATAAACTGTGATATGAGTGTGCGAGTTATTTAATATCAACATATAGGACAGAGTGTGTTTAAAGACCTGGTTTTGGAAAAGCTCCTTTTGCCAGGCATCATTTTGTACCTGTACGTTAACTCTCTCTGGAAGCTGCTGACAATTATTCCCTCAAATCTTATCTTGTTAGCAGCAGATAGCTGAGTGTCACAGAGCTATGGTTTGTACTCACCATTAACGCAGGCACACCGTTAATCCAGGTCCTCAGTGGCCCTTCACTACAGTGGGATACAGAAATACAAGAGCTTCTCTCTCCTGGATGCCTTTAGAATGTGTCACTGGCACAAATGTCCCCGGGGCAGCAACTCAGCCCCAGTCTGGTTCATTTGTATTATGAGAGAGGAGAAATACCACTAAGGTTGCTACATCTGAGACGGTGACTGCAAAATCCAACCTACAAAGCCAAATTCTTTCTGATCCTTTGGCCATTTTAGGTTGATCTTGAGTGTTTATATGCAGTATGAAATGCCATAGTCTTTTAGGCTGAGAAGAAACAGCTTAAGGGTTGGAACTGAAACTACATTAAGGCTAGCTGATGGCCAAAGCTGTGACCCAAAAAGCCCCCAGGGAGCTGCCAGATAATGCCAGAGGCACCTCCCTGCTTGACTCCGGCATGCCACCTCTGCACACCTCTGGGGACATTCCCAGCCTGAGTAGCTCAGCACCTGTCCTCAGCCCAAGAGCCTTTTAAAAATATGGTGGTGACCACATTTTATTTAATAGTTTCATGGCAACAGTGCTTACTCAGGGAGTGGGAAGCCTCTGTCTGAGGACAGCCTGTGTTCGCTAGGCCAACAGTACTTTGGGAGGTAAATTGCAATGTACTCCATCTCTTCCACAGTTTCCACGTGTTTGGCCAAGCCTTTATAGAAAACTGTTAGCTCCACTGATGCTTTGGAAGCAAAGGTGGGGAATTTTTGCCCTATAAAGGAGACTAAATGGACAGAGGCATCTGCCTGCAGCCTTTGGGATGTATCTAAATCTTGGAGTATAGGATTGCTACAAACCACTCTTCATGGTCCCTCCTCAGCATACTCAACATTTGGGATGCCATGTGAGAAGGCCTAACTCCATATACTCTGCGTAACAGTCCCCGGGCTGCCTCTGTTTCAGAGGTCTGAATTCAATTTGGGCAGGACTTGTAGGATCTTCAGGTTATGGGCAAACACCCATTTTACTATGGTTTGAACTAGAGTTTAAATTTTATATATATCAGATTCCTGCCTTGCCCATGTGCGTGGTTTTTATCCATGACAAACACAAGGCCACTTTCCACCTCACTGGAAAAAAAGATGTTTAATTTGAAAAATTGTAATAAGGCAGTATAAACAATGGGAAGAAAATAAAAGCTAAAAGACCAAGATTCCTGCTATAATGTAGGCAACTTTTGAAAGAAGTCAAATAAAAATACACATCATTCTAATTTGTGATGTATTTAGATTGTTCTTTCTGAACACAAACATTTAATAATTTTAATTACTACAGAATCCTCATAAATCTAGAGGTCTTCCGTACAGTTGAACAAAACTGTCTTCATCAGTCTGGAAGATTATGGCCACCTGTTGACAACAAAGCTTAATCTAACCCAGCCTTCAGAGGCTTTTAATTATCAGCAAACAAGTCACATGCATGCATGTGGGTGTTCAGCTCTGCTTTGGACATAAATGCCTACCATTTCTTTTGCCCTTTTAACTATAGTGCACCATAAATAAACATGAAGCATTTCCTTCCTAGAGCACTTTGTTCCATTTTTTACTTCTTTCTTAGACTTTTGATTTTTAACTTGAAGCTACTTGTTGATTTATAAGCTGCAATTTTCTTATTGTGTTAAAAATTTCCTGCTATACAGCATCCTACATTTCCCCTGGAATGCCAGGTCTTTAATCTTAATATTGCCTCCTCTTCTATTTATATATGTCAGTTGTTTATGGAAACTTCTATCCTTTTCATTTTGATGAAGGACACCTTTAGGAGAACGCGTACAGTTAATCTGCTGTGTATGTGCTGTTCGTGCAGCACCCAGCATGTCCTGGCTTCTCATGCGAGGATAAAAGAAGGACCAGTGCCTGCTTTAGAAAGCCTAAACCTAAGTAGAAACACAAATGGAAAGAAAGGAAATGGAACATGAAAATCTTAACTGCGTTGGAGGTTGGCCGTGTCCTGCTTACTCAAGAGGCTTTTGCTTTGATTTTCTCGTCTGGAAGTTGGCTGAAACAGTCATGCTGCCTGCAAGTGTTTTTTTGAGAGGTGCCTCACTAACAACTTTTGAACCCTGGCCAAAGGGGCACCCCTGGACTTCAGCGCAAAGCACACAACACAAGTGGCTGGACACCCTCTGAGATCTTTAGGGTGTATAAGTGCGGGGGCAGGCACAGAGGGACATGTCGTGAGGGACAGAGGGTCATAGAGGACCAAGAGGCCAAGGCAAGGCCAAGGACCTCAGCAGAGGAAGGAGAATGCCAAAGGAAGGATTTAGGGAGAGCCAGGAGGGAGACAGGTAATAAATGCCGCAGCATTTTAACTCCTAAAATAGTGACTGTGCTTTCAGAAAGACATAAATTGACCCCAACCTTATGGTGACTTTACAAATAAAAGGTAACTTTTTAATTAATTGCACAGTGAACAAGAGAGAAATGAACGCTTCTTTTCTATAATGATGATGTGCGTTTGGTCATGCTCTCCTGCTGCCTAAATAAATGGCAGGCAGAGTGTTGTGGTGCTCTGGCAGCACTTCTGGAATTGGATTATCACCCCTCCTCCACTTGGCATCTCAGAACAGTCACTCTCAATTGTGCCTTCTATCTGATTATTAACCACTGCTTCTGATCATGCTCCATCTCTTCCCTCATCTGCTTTTCATCTTTTGCATTACCTCTCTATAATTGCAACAGACCTGCCTCAAGGCCCTGAATTATTTCCTATCATCTTTGGGTGCAACAGATTGCTTTGGGGATTTTGACAGCTCCACTTGTCTTAGTGCTGTTCATCTCTCGTCTGAAGCTCTGGCTTGTTGGGTTCTGACACCGGCCAAGAACAGGAGCGGTTCCTACAGGGGCTGGTGATCCGAACTCTACCTCAGGGGATGAAGACCCTGAACCAGCACAACCTGCATCTGGTGGCAGTCTTTGAATAGCTTGGCAGGCCCAACAGTGAAAGTACTGTGAGCTACAAAATGGGAATCAGTTTTGGTACCACACTGCCCTGCCTGGCTTCAACAGGGCAAATATAAAATGTAGTGGTGGCTGCCAGCCCACAGAGGTTTGGTGAAGCAATGATTTTGCATCGTGGTCTGGAGACACTGGCACAGTGTGAGCAGGACATGGCACAGGTTGTAAAATGCACTCATAAAAAATGTTTCATATATGGAGTCATTGCCTTCTAAAAATCCTCATGCCAACCCTCCACGCAGCCAGACAGGAATTGCCTCAAAGTCATTGAAGTAAATACATTTCTTTTTTAAAATCCTAGGAGGCCGCCAGCCCTTCTTGCCAGGAAGATGATTAGGCCATCACTTGGAGGCTGGAGCAGAGAAAAGGAATAAATGAAAGGGATAATAAGTCCATCTATTCATATAGGGGAAAAACTGGCGAGCACCTGGTGCAAGAAGCTGGTCTGGAAGTTGGGAAACAAGCAAGAAAGAGCTTGACTGGAGCCAGACTTCTCTGGAGGAGCAAAAAGACCCAAAATCCTGAAGTACTGAAAGTATCCTACCCTGTTAGATAGCAAATACTGAATGAAAATAAAATTCATATTGGCTGAGTTATTAGTTCACTAAATACCCAGCAGCAGCCAGCTCTGAGCTGCGGTGCTGAGTACAGCAACGCTGGAAATTTCAGAGAGGGAAACTGAATACCGAGTCTGTATTGCTGCTATCGATTACTTTGCTTTCATTTATAAATAATGCTGGGTTGCTTAGGTTGCCAGTTAGGAGCTCTAAGACTATCCGGGGTGATATCTCATTCCTTTAGAAAGACTTTGTTTAATACATTATATGCTTTAAAGGGCATAACTGCAGAAAGAGGCAGTAAAGCCACAAAGCAAGAATCAATCAGTTGCATGAGAAAAATGAGTTTTCATCGTCTATCAGGAGGAATCTGAGATCTCCTGTCCTTTTTCCTGGGTGAGAACAGAGATACCTACCTCCCAAATAGTGAGTCACCAAGAAGTTGAGCTCACCTACGGAAATGCTCTGGTTTTTTTGGACCCTGGTTCCAGAGTCACATTCACTGAACTGAGAAAGCAAATCCACGCATCCTGATGAGGCCTGTGATACAAGAGCTAGTACTTGGCAGAAGCACATCTCTGATGTAGGAGTATACAGTACATCTATGTCTACACATGCACACCCATGGATATGCACAGTGTTGAAAGACCAGTGAGCTTGGTAAATAAAGTACAGGAGTTTGCATGTGCAGCTACAAATGAAAATCCTCCATGCAGTTGCTTTGCCTGTTGAAACCTGGGAGAGGTTTGGCCCCTTTGAAATAGAGGCCCCTTTAAGTGACATATCTACCATTCTTTTGCACTCCAAAATAGATGTCAGAGGCACCAAACTCATGGTTTTTTACAGTCCCTATGTTATGAGTAATTGTAAGGCCCTTTTCTTTTTCAGGTTATTGCTAGCTGATGTGCTGCTCAACCCACATTTTAGCCAATGAATGCTTGGAGGTTTCTTAAATTAGGTTATTTTTCTTCTTTTTGTTCTTTCTGGGGGATTTTTATCCTTGTTTCCACTGGGGCTGAGACCTGTGCAATTGTGCTGCCTATCAATCCTCTGTAATAACATTTGAACCCAGCAGCCAAACGTAATCACACTTGGCAGAGGGCTGGACCTCTCAAGGATAACACAGCTGGGGAAAGAAGCAACTGGATAATGAAGGGAGAGGGAGTAAGTTAGTGCATTCACTGCAGAAGGGTTTCAAGGAGAGATCAACCACATCGGGAGGCACCAGAGAAGTTACACAGGGGAGAGAAACACGGGAAACAACCTCTGCTGACTCCCCTCATCACGGAGCAGCTTGGCTGAGGAGTGTTAGCTTCAAAAACCCAGATGGACCATTCACACTGGCAACATCAAGTACGTGTCTGCATGTGGGTGAATTTCCTCTCCAGCTTTCAGCTTCCCAATAGATTCACAAACAAACGAGGTGACCTGAACTAGTTCACCCCAGCTCAGTTTTATTTTATCTACAGAATCAGATTTGTTCTCCTTTTGCGAACGACTTACTGTTCAGGAGGCATCCCTGGCGCTGTTCCCTTCAAGAATCAATTGCTGAGTGCTTATAGGAAAGCGCTTACAGAAAAGGGATATCTTGTAAAAAGTAAGTCAACTTCTTTCCTCTCTTGTCATGGATTGTGCTTCTCAAACAGCCTATGCCATTATACAGAAGAGGACAGCATCTCTTCTCCATGCAGTCTGTACGGCATCATCATGTTGAGCACAAGTGGTGGTGTACCAGGTGGTTTCCTGAATAGAAAGCAAATATACTGATTTGTGTCACAATATCCCATCAATGTCCTGGAAAAATTTTGAAGCCCACTGAAAGAAATTATGAGGGACCGCCATAAGGACTATAGGAACGGAGAGGCAAAGTTTTCCATCAGAACCTGGCAAAGTAAGACACAGCAGCCGGTAATACCTCCCCAGGCAGGTTAGTGCTGCTTGCAGGGGGACCTTCTCCCAGCAGGAAACAAGGCTTTACACTTCCTTATTGTGAAAGGACATCTGATAGCCCAGATTGCTCTACTAGGCAATCTATCATTTATTTATTGGGCTTTAATGGGATTGAATAGCTGTCTGCCCCTCCTGGATGCATCCTGCTTTCTGCTCTGTAAGTGACTGATAGGCACCGTTAATATTGCAGTGGACAGATACATTGATTTTATGGGGAAGGAGATGTTTCTCAGGTTGGATACTGTGTGCTTCTCCCCACAACCAGAAAGCTACAGCAGAACTGGAAAAGATGCAGAGATGCATCAGGATGCATCTGTGCATAGGCAGTGAGGATAATCAAAGGTACCAAGTGGCCTCTGCACCAGAAACCACTAAATCGAGGAGGGCTCTTCTGTTTGAAGAGGAGATAAGCGGGGGTGGCATGAGGGAAATCAGTAAGACCACGAATGGGAGGAAGAAAGCCAGCGCAGGGCAGCTGCCGGCTGTCTCTTCAATCCAAGAAGCACAGGGCAGCAAGCGAGCCTGTCAGGCAGCAGTTTTAAAGGACAGAAAAATACCTGTGTACATAATATGCAGGTAATCTGTGGGCTGCCTTGCCAGAGACCTTTTGTAGGCTAAAAGGTCACCTGAGCTCAGAAAGCACCCAGACCTGTTGAAAAGAGAGTCATCACCACTGGCTCAGATGGTAGAAGTGTCCCTCTGTCCTCTTATCCCTTGGGGGCATTTGGGTCTGCGTCTCATGCCCTGACGTGATGGCAGGCAGCTGGACGAAGGCTGCCAGGAGCCCCACAGCTGCCTCCCACCCCCAGCCCAGCCCACGGTGGCTGCTTGAGTGCAGGGATGCTCCGGGGCTTCCTGACCCGCAGCACACGGTGGGGCTGGATGATGCCAGAGGGGACCCCTCTTGTGTCTCGCTGGGAGAGTGGTCTCAGCATGTGGAGCCGTTCCCTGTCTGGTGGGTGTCAGACCAAGGGCACCCACAGAGCTCAGCCACTTGAGCTGGGGAAAAACCCACATCGTGGCTGTTCTGCCATGTCCTGCAAACAATTTGTACAAAAAAAAACCCAAAAATAATTTGAATGCAAAGCGTGTGTGCTGGGGGGACCATCCCCTCAACCCAGCCTCTGAGCCCCCTCCTGGGGCCTGAAGCACACATGGTCTTGTTCAGCTCGTTCAACACCCCATGCGTGCACTGGTGACACCTTATATGCCCTCCTCAGGTTGCTCCTCAAATAGTCAGACTTACATTATTTAATGATTTCATCGGTTTGGTGGCAACTGAAAAGCCTGTACGAGACCAACCCTGAGAGCTGAAAGGGAAGGATGCTGCAAAAGCCGCACTGAAAGGCACCCTGCTGGAGTCAACAGCATCCACGACCCAGAGTTTCTGGATGTCTGTTGTAAGAGCCAACAGCTGTGTTACTGTTACCAGAGGAAAATAAGAATAACGTATTGTAGGAAAGCAAATCATAATTTCCTGCATATAATGTATTAGCTAAGGTCACTTTTCTTCCTCGTGTAAAACTCTTCTCAAAGTCAACATAGGTGCTGCATGTAGGGAGGCCCCGATGGAGTTAATGAAACTGGGTTGTCTTTAGCCATCGGAACTTAGCAAACCCATTAAACCAATGAGAGAAGAAGACAACATGGAAAATTTATTCATTTCCAATATGTAAAAATACATTTAAAATAACTAAAATGTAAAAACCTTTTACTTTTGCATATTCACTGCATGACTTGCATTTCTTAGAACCTAAGAAATAACAGGCAACAGAGACCTAAGAAGATGTCCTGTCCATGTCCTTGCTGGGGATAACGTTTGGCAGTGCTTGCCCTGGTTGCTGAGAGGCTGTGCTTTCAGTACTGTCTCTGAAAGACTCTTCCTTACCCTTCCCATACTGCTTCATACTGCCGCTGGGGGACAGAGAAAGCCCTCCTAGTTGCTCCTACTCCTCACTGTACAAAACATGCCATGAAATTCTACCCAGTCTTTGCTACAGTGATCTCCTAGCTTACAGTTTCAGAAACTATTTACAATTGGTCCAAAAACCTGTGGATGAAGTTCCCAAGGAGGGCATAAACACACAAAATGTTGATACTTGGTACTTCACACCTAGCTCCGGAGAAATATAATTTCTCTAGCTTTCAGCCAGTAAAAAGTCCCTTAGGCAGCAGTAAAAGCAGCTTCAATGGAAAAAGAACTTTACATTTAGAATATAGAATTTTTTTCTATTAATCATGCCCTTTCTGCAAGGTGACCAATAATGAATGGTCAAACACACCAGGCCCAAAAAGCCCTGCACAGGCAGGTCCTCACCCTCAGAAGCAGGTCTGATTTTGCTGGAGGGCCCTCCCACAGCAACCATGACTCCCACAGTCAAAAAAAATGACCTGACAGGTTTCTCCATCTGCTGGTTTTCACACTGAACCTTTGCACCTGTGCTGCTGTTCTGGAAATACAGTACCAGATAACACGTGCAGTCAGTAGATTACAACCTGCCATCTCACTGTCTAGGAGGAAGGTATATATTCGCCAAATTAGCCCTTAATCCTTCAGATCAGTGCAATTGCACATGCGCATCCTTAAATGTGAAGCTTGAAAGGCAACTTCTAACAGCTACCACACACTCTCAGCTTTTACTCCATATTGTGCAGGTAAGTGAGGGGGATCAATGCTCTATACTATACTGAGGGCTAGTGATTATTGATCGTGACTGTCTGGCTGAAATGACATCGATTTATTAATATATTTGCAGAAATGCTTAGGAAGGAGCAGACCCGCACATGCATTCCTCATGGACATAAATAAAGAGAGAAGTGCTGTCAGCCTATATCCACACTCCCCCTCCCATACCCCCAGCAATACAGGATCCAAACAACTAGACTTCACATGTTTTGATGGAATGAGACCACATACGAGTCAGTGATGGGGGTATATTTATACACACAGCTACCCCGTTTCTGTCCAGTATGTCTGGGGGGCGTGGGAGATCTGGGTGACTGTTGGTATCTGTTAGCGAGTCCTGCAATGAACTGGTGGAGATGTAAATAGGAATTCAACTAGGAACACTCTGGACATTTGCAAAAATTATTCTAGCTTACTTCCTACATAAGACAGAGGTTTAGCAAGTCCAGACTTTTCAGGCACTTAGTAGAGAGCAAACACTTTTCAGCCTGTGCATTGCCAGCAAGCATGCACGAGCACATCCTCTGTGCAGGGCTTTTGGCTGGCAGCTTAGGGGCAGTGCTGCCACTGAGCACAGGTAATGCACCTTGCCTTGTGGTCTGGGCCCTGGCAGCCCCTCAAGCAGTTAATATGACTGAGATGGAAATCCCCAAAACCAGCAACCTTAGTACAACCTGTGATGTGAAGACAGCTGCCATGTCCAGGAACAAGGTCAGATGCCCCCCCCAGAATCATCCCATAGGCAGCAGGACAAGACAGACAAAGCTGGAGGGAGGCAAACAGCAGCGGGAGATGTGGTGGGAGAGGGAACTGGGTGAGCAGCAGGATCTCAGAGCAGCTGGAAAAGGAGAGGGGAGAGGCAAGGAAGTAGGAGGTGAAATGCAGGAAAGAAACAGAGCAGCAGGCAGAGGAGGGAGAAAGCATGAGCAACCTCCACAGGGAGCAAAACTGCGTTCTTTGCTATCCTAAAGGTGCATCAAAAGCTTTCCTTTCTCTCCCAAAGTTCCTCAGCTTCATCCCGGTCTCAGTGCCAGAGCTCTGGGTCCCTGAGGATGTGTGTGTTCTGGTGATGGGACATGGTGGAATTGGAAATTATCCACATTTCCCCCATTTTTTGGCCATACGGGTGTAGGTGTTCATCGTAACCAGGGCAGCTCTTGCTGCGAGGGGCCCTGGGGAAGTGCCCCTGTGGCCCTGCAGCACCTGCAGGATGAGGTGGGAGAGATGAGGGGGTGTGAGAAATGCCGGCAGAGTCAAAGCACGGGGCCCCAGGGCAGCTGCAGCCCCCACCACTGCCCCCAAAGCTGTGGCCACGGCTACAGGCCAGGTTGCTGCCCCAAAGGTCGGGGAAACACCATCTCCACCTACTCAGCAATGGCCAGATACTGCCTTCCCCTGATCCGCCAGCAGAAACGCATCTATGGAAATGATTCAAGGTTAGAAAAACCTGGTAAGTAAGGCCGTTGAGGTGAACTGGGTAGTTGGGACGTACGAGGGCTTGGAAACCGTCTCATGCAGTTGTGCTGGCTGGCTGGAGGGGGGCAGCAAAACATTGGGGAACTTTGGACCCCAGCTCAGCACAGCCTGCGTCTGGCCCCAGCCGTCCTCTCCAGGAGCAGCCGACAGCCTTCGTACCCACCCAGCTGCACCCCACGCCCAGCTTCGGAGCCCAGCTGGCGTCCACACAGGCCACAAAGTGTTAAGTGTCCCCGAGGGCACCCTGGCCTCAGCTCAGCTCTTGTGACCTCTCGGCTGAAAGTCTCCATATCCTGTTACCCATCCTCAGAGCTGCCCACTAATCATTCATTTATCGATAACAGCATTTTGCAATATTGGCATTTAAAGTGACCTTACTGAGTCAAAAAAAAAGAAGCTGCTTACTGGGGCACAGTCACAAAGCAGGCAGAAAGCAAAGATCATCAGAGACCCCTTCTGCCCCATACATCCCCACCTAAGAGGGTGCTGCAATCCTGGGGCTGCGGGAGGGAACAGCCCTCAGCAATGTTGCCCTTGTGCACTGAATGATGCTATTGCTCTCGCAGCTGAACAAGGGAGACTGGGCTTGGATTTTAGGACATTTTGGTGCTCCACACATAACTGAGGTCATGACTGCCCATATGCCATTAATGCAGGGGTTATTTAGGGACTTGTCAGCTCCTCCTCTGCCGCTGATTACCTGTGTGACCTTCGGCACATCGCTGAGCCTGTCTTTGCCTCCATTCCCAACCTGAAAATGGTGATGACAACCCTCCCCGCCATCCTCACAGGAGTATTGCAAGGTGGTAAGATGCCACAGTGGTGGGACCCACATATGTAACTGAAGTACAGAGTCCTGGCAATGGGAAATGGGATGTCTTGTGGATCTACAAATCTTGGGAGTTCAGCAGTAGAGCAGAAGTTCAGACCAAAGTCATGATGGGGCTTCACTAAGAATGGGCATGAGCTTTAAGGGATTTTCCTCTAAGTCTAAACTTAGCTTGAAGGGATATGTCAGCATCCCAGATCTAAATTTTGCAGATCACTTTTGCGTAGTTAAAAGCATGCACTGCTGTGTGCCCAAGGGATCTGGCCTCTCCAGGGTACAGGTGCAGCCTACTGCTTCCCTCCTCTAGACTCTGCAGGGCTCTTTTCGTGCTCTGTCAAAACAGGGAGACAAAAGGAAGGTGTATCTTCCACCTTGTTCCGAGTTGGGTTGAGACTGAGCTTGCTTCCCAGTGTGGGAACTTGAAAACTTTCAAATCTGAGTAAAGAAACCTATGAATAAAGCTACTAATCACCCCTCACATGCCTGCCCAGGCACCATAAAAACATTGGTATTCATTCTGGGGCCACTCCGCGTGCATACACACCACTCCCCTCCTGCCCCGGCAAACCCTGTGCAAGCAGAGCGGCAGGGCCAGGATTCACCCGAGATGGCCTCCATCCAGCCTCAGGAATTCAGAAATGATCCCAAATGGGTAGTTCATACTCAGCTTCAGATAAGCTAAATTGGGTGGTGTTTCTCTGCTGACTCTGCAGGGAGCCCTGACTGGTCACATAGGTGCTCTGTCCCCGTGCCAGCAGGCAGGCAGCATGAATGCATCCCCTGGCCATCCACATTTGATCCACTTTCAGCAAGGCATGGGCATCTACACGCCTAAGGCCCGGATCCCCCAAGATGTCTAGGCACATAAGTTTTACTGAAGCACTGCGGAATATATTCACAGCTGAGAGCAACAGCAGGATACAAAAAAACCATGACAAAATAACAGCAGAGTCTGCGCTAGACCATTTGGAGGTCTGGTTATCCACTGCATGAGCAAGAAGAGCCAAGGATATAACACAGGTAACTGAGAAGAGAAAGGACTGCTAACTACTACTCAGCAGCCTGACTTCCCCATGGGCCATCCTGGAGATGTCTCTCCACCAATCTGCAATGGAGCACTTGGAGAATTTTTGTAATCCTCTCTGCTGCCCTACAGTAGGTTTATAAAAAGCATCTCCCCATGTCCTCATTAAGATGTTTCTGCACTTTAGCAATTGAAGTACAGACAAGTTTTATTGGATTTCTGTGTATATATGGTTACCCTTAAGACAAGCCTTAATGTCTTTCTAAACTGAAAGAAACTCTTCGGCTAATTCCCTGGCTTTCTAATTGGAAAGTATCTTGTTGCCTGTCATAGATACTAGTCATTATGTCCTCTCTTATTGCGCCTGTTTCCCCCTGGTTCTGCTGTGTGTCATTCCACTCCTGTTTTTAGCTGAGCGCTATTACATGAGACACTTTCCAAATGATTGATTATTACTGAGCTGCATTTCAAGTGCGGAGTCAGACTTCTCTTGTAACAATTTCACAGTGGTGGATTGCAAGCTGGAGTTTAAAGCGCAGGAGAAAAACATGAATTGCTCAACACCAATGGGAAAAACAACAAAAAAGGGCACCATCTATAGATATGCCAGTCATTGGGGCATCAGACCGAAGACCCTGTGCCATTACGCCTCTGGACAACAATCTACGGCACTGCTGAAATCAGTTATTTAGAAGACATTTCCTACTCACTTTTCGTCACACGGAAATAGTATTCAGTACAGACCATGAGAGGTTATCACCCCATCTTTGATTCATTGCCACATTGCAGCCTGAGGTCTTCGTCACAGTTTTGTATCCGCAAGATATTTTTTTCATCCTGGGTGTGTCCTGGAATACAAAGTACAAATATCCGTGTAAACAGATTAACCTGAAAAAATGTTATGACTACCTGCTCAGACTCACTCACTGAGCAAATAAATAAGCTCTTACAATTTCATCGAAAGCCCTGAAATTACTATTCAAAACTTGAAAGATAAATTTATGATTCATTTTCATGCCCAGCTGAAAATCTGGCCAGGGAGAAAAATAAAAATACTAGATAAAATCTAATTCCGGACACATGTGTTTCAGGGCTGGAAAAAGGCTGTCGGGAATTATCAAACACAGTCATGTCCAAAATATGTTTTTGGCAAGTCTCACGAATGCCCCCCATCTCCGTGTCCCCCTCTGTAAGCACGCCATAGGGGTGCTGGCCCTCATTTTGAGAATGCTTTGGGGTGCTGGGTAAGTGGATCTCGGATGCTGTGTATGAAGCAGTGCTGTTACTCGTTAAGAGTACACAGAGCACTAGGACTAAGGAAGCTTCATTAATCAAAGGGGTCAAATCGTGCTCCACAGGTTTGTGAAGGCAATGGGGGGCTTCGCCATGGGACCAAAAGCAGCCAGCTGACATGGTGTGACCCCATGTTTGTAAGCGCATAGTTTATCTCATGCTTGTGAAATACAAGCTCTGCCTCCCTCCCCTGAGCACGTGCACATCCTCCCTTTTGGCAAAGCAAGGCCGTGGGTGCCGGGCGAGGGTTCCTGTGTAGGAAGCAAACCAGGCCCCCTGAAGCCCCTCAAAGTTGCCCTCCTCAGGCCACCGAAATGCCTGATTTGCAGGGGACCCCGGTGCAGGCTTCTCACCGTGGGGTGCTGCCATGCCGGGGGTGCCTGCCGGGCATCGCCACGGGTGGGAGCACAGCCCCTGACGCCCGGCCAGGGAGAGCCCCGGCAGGGGAGCAGCAGCATGCAGCACAGAGCGTGCCAGGCTTGCAGAAAGATGCTGTGTGACCCTGGTGTGGACCATGTCATTGCGTGCCTCTGGTTGATCTGCAATTTGTATAAACTACTTAAAAAGATAAATTTATCTCCTGTATTTAAAAGATGCCAACAAACAATTCTGTGATTGCTTACTTTCCCTCCTGTATCTCTCCATTATAATTTTTATCCCCCAATAGCAGCAGTTTTCTGAGGACTATCATTATTCAGCATCTCTCACTGGTTAATGTAGAGGTAAGAACGCTTCTCAAATACTGCCCCAATGATCTGGCAGTAGATAGACTCCTACATATTGAACTGCCCAGCACTGGTCTCTGAAGGGGCTTGCTGAATATATTGCATATTTCTTTATAGCATTAAAAAAGACATCAAAAGCTCTTTACTTATTCGCACGGTGTTTTGATTTGTTGTTCCTTCAGTAAAAGAAACTCACTGAAACGTGCCTCTGGCAGCTGAGAAGCTGGACTTGCCGCAGGCTCACCGTGGCTCACTTCACTGAATAGTCTCTGCAAGAAGAGCCCTACCCAGGGGCGGGGCAGGGATTTTTATTGAAATCTGTATCACAAATCTCAAACAGGGTCTTTCAAGTCATTGGGGTAAATTGAAGGCTAAATCAGATCTCTTGTTTTCTCTCTTTTCAGCTGATGATTCAGATTTACAAGTTTGGCTTTCTGGCAAACCTGTAAAAATCAGATGAGAATCAGGCTCACTGTCTTGCGGGGTGGCCAGCGATCTTTGCCATGGATCCTGTCAAGTCTGCCAATCTTAATACTTATTTCTAGGAAGGAATAAATCTAGCTACAGGTAAGAAGCAACTGATAAATGCAACAAATACATCTTTGTGCCAGTCTTGTAGTTTAGGAAAAGAACAAGTTCTTTATAGCAACTGGGATATATTTCGAGAGCCGGGCCTGGTATTCACAAGTATGTCCACAACTCCTGCTTATAGCAGTAGTTAATTCCAAATACTGGGACTTCATAACCGTGCCTTGGGATCCCAAGCTTCATTAGCCATTATGGATGCTGGTCCCAGGCACTCAGATCAATATAAAGATGCACTGATACTTAAATTCTGATGCATAGCCATATTCTGAAATGTTCCCATCTCAGCAGAATGACAGCTAAACATAAAAGTGCCATAAATGCTCCTAAGCCATTCTAGCAAAACACTCAGTTTTAAAATATTTTTTCTCAATCTGGTCTTCCCTTGAAATGTTGATTCAGCCAGCATTTGTATTAATGGCATCTCCATTAAAATTCTGAGTCTTGTAGTGAAATAGCTGAAAGTGGAACTGTTTCATCCCTAGCCTGGGGATGTACCTTTTTAATGCCAGGTCGCTAAATATAGGATTGTTAGAGAAGATGGTGTAGCTTAGACCAGTGGTTTAATAGCTCCACAAGTAGGCACACAGAGATCATTTAATACTAAAACCTGCTTGTGCTCAGCCCTTGTCCTCAGATTTCCCTCACCTCCTCTTTTCTTGAGGATCCCTCCTTACACTTACAGTCCTACTGTCAGGAAAAATCTCATCGTCTTTTCCCAGTTACCAACATTTACTGCAACAAGAGAAATATTTCTGCCTCTGGATAAAGACTGAATGCATCACTTTTGCCACTTCCTCCATCATTTAGGCACCGTTTTAAAATGCCTCTCAGCATGCACGGCTCAGGAGATGTGCCAAGGGAGATTTGTAGTGGTTCCCAGAGCCATGCAATCATGCGCAGCTCCCCACGGAGGACCCTGGGGGCTGTTCCCCCTGCGCTGCATCCTCTTGGGCAGCCCCAGAGGGATGCTGCGGTGGCTGCCCATGCCAGCACCCTGCTGCTGCGTGTACAGGTGCAGGACAGCAGCAACACAGTCCCACCATCACCCCTACTGCCGCAAGAGGAGGCGAGAGGCAACTCTTCACAAAACAGCCTGGCCTGAGTTTGGGGTCCCTTATAGCATAGCACCATTACATCATGCTTTTCGATATCTCAGAATACTTTATTTGACACAAGTATCTCTTTATGCAGCAACAGGAGCCGTGTCAATTAAAAGAGCATTGGTCTGTTGTTATAACAAGGGCAGGAGGACGGCTGAGCAGCTCCAGAGGGACAGGGAGTGTAAAAGGATGTCTGCATGCTAAAGTGAGCTCATTAACCACTGAACGGCTGCTGTGGTTATACTGGAAGATAATTCCACACTTTCTAGCTGACCTCATTTCCTTGTATCAGCCTGGAAAAAAATTCCTTTATATATATATATAGATATATACATACACACACACACATATATAACTATTTATATATATTTTTATAGACATATATATATTCATATATATATATATATCATTGACACTGGTAGGGGAAATAAGGCCTATGGAGATTTAACTCCTAACAAACATGGTATTACTGTGAGTGACAACAAAGGAGGAATCAGCCATGTATACTTGAGGGAAATTGCCAGTGAGTATGAGAGGCATCTGTAAAAGCAGATTTTCCCAATGGTATTTTAACACCCACAGCTTGAGACATTGCTTTCCACTCAGTATTGATTTCTTACCCGGCTGAAGCTGGCCTTTCCCTGCCCAGTCTGAGGCAGAGTTAACGTCCAAAACAGCACACCCAAAGGCTGCGTAAACCCACTGTGTGCAGACAAACCCTGATGCCTGCAGGCAATTGCAGCTGGTCGGTCCTTACCTCGCTTGGGCTGTCTGTGGTGCCGGGCAGGGAAGGAGCCTTCAGTGCCTGATGAGGACCCAGGTCTGAAGCTGTGATAAAGAAAATAATCATTTTGTCACCTGGGTCTGGCAGGGCCCTGCTATGCTATGGTTGGGAGGTGTCTGCTGTGGCTGACACCAGGTGACATCCTTCATCTGTTTTGGCTGAGAGGGAAGGGGAGACCGTTCCTTGATTCACCCATTACCTGGGGGAAGTTCAGGTAGCAATCGGCAGGTAGCAGCAGCTCAATATCAGACAAAGCCAAGACATGTAGATAAACAAGTGTTTTCCAGCTGGCCAAGAGCAGAGCAATTCAGCAATGAGCCAAAGCAATCTCTGAAAATCTTGCTGAGGACCAGCTCCTTCCCAGGGACCCAAAGACAGGTAAATACACCGCCTTTGTTTAAAAACAGAGAGAAGGGAAGGACCTGTGGAAATAAGTCAGTCCCATTTCAATGCAGATGAAGAGGCTAGAAAAAGGATTACACAATCCATTTATAAATACCTACAAGTTCATAGGTTGATTTAAGTCATGCTAAAAATGCCAGACCAGTCTCATTTCTTGCTTTGCCTAGGAGAGCAGGTGGCAAACTGGGCCTGTCTTGGTTTAGGTAAGGTTTAAACTTACCATTTCACTTAGCATTTCTCCAATCAAACTTTGATAATGGGATCTAGATGAAATAACCATTAGGTGAGTTCACAAGCATTTGAAAACCTGTTCCCAAAGAGGAGTTTCAACAGTTATCTGTACTTATCCATGCTTTCCTGTAAACTGGAAAGGTATTCTGGAACGAAGGAATCTTTCTCCCTAAAAATACACTATAGGTTTAGTGAGGAACTGGTACTTCATTACCTCCTTACCATTACATCACTGGTAATGCACTACCTGAGTTAGTGATGGATTATTGAACAGTGTCATTAATATCTAGCAGAGGCTGGGTGAAGAGTGCAGTCATGAATTGGAAGGATATCATTTGTAATACAGAGACCTGCTGCACCAGGACAAGGGACTGATGCATCAGCCTGATGGCAGGTGTTGAGTGCTGTTACATACAGTTTTCCCAATCTCTTGTCCTTCGCATGTAAGCAAATGTTGAAGCACCTTGCCTTTGCTCTGCTGCATGCAGAGTTCATTTCTGAAAACCAGGCGCAGGAATTGAGCTGGGTGTCCTTTAAAAATGAGGCTCTTTGGACATGTTTGGACAAGGACTAAGCAAGGCACATTAAAATTAAGACCCGGGCTCTGTGTTGTTACTTTTTCATCTCAGTTAAAAACTGAAAATCAGTGCACATCTGCTACGGATGCAAGAGAGATGGTCAGCCTGTCCGCAGGGGACTTTTGCAACAAAAATGGAGCAAGAGCACAGGGAGGTCTGGCAGGATTAGGAACTTGGGCAGAAAATAAGATGATTTCAGTATGGCAAAGTACAAGATACTAGGCCAGAGGACAAGTATGTGAATGGCTAAAATTTGATGGGAGGAAGGACTGTGAGAAGAAGCAGCATCCAGAGTGGTTTGGAGAATCTGCTGAATAGTAAGTACACACAAATTTGCAAGTCGATAGGGCTGTGTAAAAAAAAAGCCCTAAGTCATTTTGAGTGGCTTATGCTGAGACATCATGTTACCAAGCTGAAAAGCAATATTCTTCTCTTTGGGCCAGATTCCAAAGTAAATTTAAGCCAAGGGACACGTTGCCATTGATTTTAGTGGGTTTGTGGTTGGTGAGGCCACATCTTGAACACCATTCAATTTTGGACACCTTATTACCCCCAAGACACTGACAAGCTCAGAGAAGTTCAAAGGAAAATGACAGTAACAGAGTGTAGGAGAACTGGCTTAGGAAGTAAGACTGAAGAGTTATTAAATTATTAATAGCATGGCTAAGCAATATCTCAACACTCTTTGAAGCAGGGAGGCATAAAGGAAGGAGAGAAAGGTGAGGGGAAGCAACCTCGCAAGGTGGTGATGCCACTACAGCCATGGTGAGGCCAGAGCTGGGGAGAAGCCCAGCCTGGTGCACCTGGACAGATTTGAAGGCTGAGCCCATCATAACGTAAATATGATGGGGTTTCCCTCCAGCTAAGGGGTTCCCACCACCCACAATGCCCCCCCAGCCATGTGCCATGGTCCCCAAGGGGTGCCTGGCCTGCCCAGGGGTGATGGGGTGCCCCTGGTACAGGGCTGCTGTCACCATCAGCCAGCCATGGACTTGGCAATGAGTCTCAGGAGCGAGGTCCATCGGATGTGCTGAGTCTGAGCTCATAAAAATGACCCTGCGTGGTTCCTTAAGTGAGGCCGAAGAAGCCATCAACACAGACATCACTTTGCTGCTGGTGCAGGACTTCAGATGCTCATGACTCTCTGTAGTCCCCACCAGACCCACCAGCAAGACACCACTAACCTCAGGACCCCAATGAGCGCAGGGAGGGGGAACATAATATCAGGAAAAGGGGTAGAGGCTAAAAAGTGTGTGTACTGCATCATTATTCTTTCCTGCAACAGCTAGATTTCGAGTAATAATGATTAGACTCTTAAGATTTCAATTAAACTAACAATAAATTCTTGGCTTTACTTGATGAGCACACATTTTGTCCATGAACAAGATTCTGAGTGTAACAAGAGCCAGGGTGCAGCTTTGCAGATGGGCGTTTGGCTGGGCGCATGGCTTATTTCCTTGCGACGCCACATGAAACTCTATGGCCTGTGATAGTCTGTGCAGATGGAGAAATCCCTTCGGTGAAAGCTGATGAAGCCAGAACTGCTGGAGATGTTTCATGGGATGTTTAATGCTCCCAAGGACCCTGTTACTCACCATCATCCGAAAGAGACCGCGAGCAGTAGTATGTTGCCCCCACAACAGCAGGCTTTGGCACTCAACCATGGCTGAAAGGAACATCACTGAGTTTTGCTAGGTTTATTTTTGCGTTCAATTTAGCAGGTTTTCATAGCAATAATTTCCTTTAGTTTCTCAGGAGGCAGAGGGGGTGTGACGGGAGCTGGCTGGGCTCATGGTGGGGTCAGCAGCCCTTGGACAAACAGGAGCAGGACAGAAAAGCGGATACCAGCCAAGCTCCTTCTGGAGAACTGGGGTGAGCGGTAGGTCAGCCCTGAAGAGAGGCTGCTTTGCCTTTTCCACAGCCCCGATCATTCTGTGCTATTATAAGCCCAGCATTGCACTTTTGCCAAGCCCCCTGCTTCCTCTTAGCACTTGCTCTGAGGCTGGAAACAGTGGGAACATCAGCTCAGTTCAACTCCAAGATGTTTTCACTGTTTTCTTCCCTTGAATTGTTCAGGCTGCAGATCTGATGTCTTTATTCTCAAACGCAGAATAACTGTGTTCCCCAAGTCTGAAAAATGCTGACAGGTTTTGTCTTGTCAACCTGAGAAACACGGGAGAGAAGCAAATGAGAGGGATCGCTAGTGAAACACACAATCCAGCTAAAAAACAAACAAACAAACAAAAAAAAAACCCCAAATTCCTAAATAAAATACAACCCTGGACATGAAAAGCATCCCTTCACTATGCTCCACCATCGGAGGCGCTGGCAATGATTTCTGCTGCATTCTCTTACATTCTAAATTTTAGTTTTCAGAAATTTTCAGAAAATTTTCTTTACCATCCCCATGAGAAAGGCAGAACAAGCCTAGCACATCTGATCACCTGCTGACCTTTTAATACAGAAGACAGCCACAGGCCAGAGAGAAAGGCATAAACCTCATTTCTCCCACAGGAGATGCACTTCAAATATCAGCCGTAACGTACCACCCCATCAGCGACCCCCAGGCAAACCGATGGGCGAGGAAGGGGCTTTACCTCCCTCTTTGTATGCACAGATTCAGCTACATGTCATAACAGCAACGCGGCTCTGCCAAACACATTCTCCATTACTTTTTTGGAGTCTGGGCCTCCCTGAGGCCAGGCTTTGCTTTGCTCACACCTAGGTCAGCAAGAGAGGGAAGACGCATGGCGCTTGCCTAGCTCTGCCCGCCACCATGCCTGGGCTAGGTGGGAGAGGGTGCCCCGGGCTCCCCTCAAAACTGGTGCTAGGGCTGCTCCCCACCCCCGGAGGGGAAGCTGGACCACTGTCTCACCTTCATCCTTGTGCCACCCCCCCGTTCCTGCATAACCTTCCCCCTCGGCCGTCCTTCCTTGCAGTGGCCAGCCCAAGGTCAGAGATGCAGGCATTAAATACCAGCTGGGGAAAGCAAACAGCAGTCCCCATTTGAGCAGCTCTGGGTACATTAAACGTGATAAAAGACTCCAGGCTGAGGGGTTGGCACAGCAAAGGGACCAGGGCTGGCTGCAATGGCCGCAAGGCCAGGGCATCGGGGCAGTGCTGGACACTGATGGGCAGCCCTGTATGGTTGGATGAGGAAAATGGGCACTGACTGAATCCTGATGGACTATAGCAAGAGGGTGCTTAGACCAGCAACCCTCCTGTGGGCACATGAGATGTCCACTGGTCAGTAACAAGTGTCCTGACAAACTACTGCAGTGGCCAGGAGCCCTTCAGCAGAGCCCATAGAGTAGCCATTGCTCCGTCCTACCTTGATAAACCTCTTCAGACAGGCAATGCTTGTTTTCACTCACATGCACAAACTTTCCACGAGATCCCATATTTTTTACAGCTGCATATGGGTCATGCCCATGGCTCAGCCATCCCATGCAGTCGGCGTGTCACGGGAGCTCCGATTTCAGCTCTGTGCACCAACGCTTCCCCCTCCTGCTCCTCCAGCAGGTTTCTTACCCTCACTTGCCCTCCTCGTTTGCTGCATCCCCACACACAGGCATCAGTGCCCTCTGCTCACAGCTTTCTATATCCAGTGTTTTGTCCACCTAAAGCGGCAGGAGACGAGAAGAGCGAGGTTCCCCTGGCCTCCTGTGCAATTCAGTGGGTAAATAAAGGTAACAAGGCCTTTCGCCAGCTCTGTGCAGCCAGATTTCACTCATTGTTCAGAAAAACCCTCAAAGGCAAAATCTGTCATTACAAATCTTTGCTCTTTTCATCCCAAACTTTTCCTCTAGCCTTTCAAGGGAAACACCAAGGGAGGTGGAAAATCCCCAGGTTCCCGATGGGAAATTTCTACCCTCAGTACTCATGCATGTAAGAAGGTGCAACTCTTGATGGCGCTTCACTTCTCATGGTCTCTGCTGTTGTGAAGCAGAAGAGGGCAGGGGGACGAGCCTGTGAGGGCAACGTGGCTGTGCCTGGCTTGGGGGCAGGCTGCCTGCGTCCACGGCATGCAGCACACTGCCCTGGGTCCCCTCCAGGCCCCTTGTGGTGCCTCTTTGGCCCCACTAAAGACATAATCAATATATTTGCATGCTTTTCCAGGTCTAGGTCTTGGAAGAGGGGAGGGCTGTGCAGCAGGCAGCCCATCAGGGGGCTTTTTGTGACATGAAAGAGAGGGGACCCATTGTGTGCTCAGGGATGGGGCTGAGCCATATGGGTGATTGGGCTCGTTGCCGCTTTTCTTTAGCAGTGGTTGCACTCCTGGAGTCCTGTTGTCCGATTCTACCTTTATTATGTGAATTACATATGCTGTTGTTTGTTGGTTTTGTTTAAGGCAAACTATTTAATAGGCATAAACCTGGAAAATTTGTACTTTTCAATTTTGAAGTTAAGCTGCCACAGAAAGAAGGTACGGTTTTCTCCCACTGGGGCACCCCCTGCCTGAAAATAGTTTTGAGTCTTGCCCTCACCCACAACGCAAGCAGAAAGAGAAGCTTTACAAAGGCAGTGCTACTTTTCAGAAGAATGCTGCCAAACACATTTAAATTCATGCAAAGTCTGCACCAGGCTCTCCTCATCCAGTGAATCACTGTGGGTACGGAAGAAGGGCTGTGATTGCAAAATGGCTGTCACAGGCCTGCACGTACACAAGCAAGGGGACATGTGCATGGTCACCCTGACGGGCTCACCTCCCAGAAGTACCAAACCCGCCTGCTGAGGCAGGAGGAGCTGTGAGCAGCGCAAGAAGATGGAGAGGATGGAGAGCGAGGGCAGAAGGGGGAGCGCGGCTCCCGTGGCAGCAGCAACGGGGAGACCGGGAGGCGGTTTGCAGCCTTTAACCAGACCTGACAGGAGGAGAGGTTGAAATGTCAAAATATCTAAGGAATAAAAAACTCCTGAAATTTTAAAACATTCCATTTTGGGTCAGTTCAGTGTCAGGCTGGGTTAGCCTCTGCTGTCACATCACCTCGGGGTTTAAGCCTGAGCACCTCTTGTCCCCTGGCCGGGGTAATGGGACAGGCTCCCTGGCCGGGCAACGTGGTGTCTGCCGAGGAAACCCCCGTCCCCATGTGCAACCCCGCTGCTGTGTCGCAGGGTCCCAGCACAGCCCTGCTCCCAGGGGCTGAGCTGAGGGACTCAGAAATGGGGGGAATTGCTACTCCTGAGGGGGGTCTCACACAGCAAGCAAGTATCAATTAATCTATCCTGAACCAAATGCAAGCGATTTGTCCTGATTAGAAATCAAACCAAAAAAAACCCCAAACCTTCTTATTTGGATGAAGCAGCCTGGAATAAAATATTGTATTTTTGTATTCTCAATTAGAACTGGAGAAGAAAATAAAGAAATAGCAAAGTCCGATACCGATTGACAAGTATGGTGCTTATAGGACTACAATAACACACACTGTACCCTCATGTGCTGCCTTCTAAACCTGCGAGGTTTAGCTTTTTCTAAGCATTTTTCAGCAGAGTTCCTTGTGCAGAGAACATACGCTCGTGGGCACAGGGCTTGTTTTTCTGAATTACCTCTCCCAGTATGGTCAGAAGAGGTTCATACAGAGACCTCAGGGGCCACAAACCACGGGTGGAGAAACAATCCTCCATGGTCTGCCAGCAGCTCTGCATGGGCAGGAAAGGAGAACGATGCCTGTGTGGGTTTTGGTGGTGGTGCGTATGTGATAGAGGTTCGATGGGCGCGATGCAGAGCAGCCACCAAGGGTTTGGCAGCCGCTGCTATGCTGAGGCAGTGCGATACGAGAGCTCTCAGGGAGAGAGGAGCAGAGCTGCTGGGGGCTGTTGCAGGGCTTCTCCATCCTTTCGGCTGGGGCTGTAGGACCTCCAGCATCAGGTCGTTCCCATGATGCTGAAGACGGCACAGTGTACATTTGTTTTCATGAATTCCAGCCACAGACCTGGAAGTGACAAATAGAGAAATGCTAGAGAAACATTGCCATATAATGACACTATCACAGGTTTTTCATGTTAGGTGTCCTTTTCTGGTTCACATCCTGCTAATTAAAAATAGATTAGGATCATTGATGGACAGGATGGTCTGTGTGGGAAGGGACCTTTGGTGGTCACCTAGTCTGACCCCCTCCCAAGGCAGGGCCAGCCCCAAGGGTACAGCAGGTTGCGCAGAGTTGCACCCACCCGGGTTTTTAGTGTTTCCAAGGATGGAGACTGCACCGCCTCTCGGGACTCCTGTTCCTGCGTGTGACCACCCTCATGGAGATAAGCTTTCTCCTTCCAGCTCACCGGAGTTTCCTTCGCTGCCACCTGTGTTTGTTGCCTCTTATCCTTTTGCTGTGCTCCTCAGAGAAGAGCTTGACCCTATAACCTCCCTTTAGGCCACGGAAGACAGCAGGAGGATCTCCCTGCAGCCTTCCCCTGCCGCTGAGCAAGCCCCGGACACAGGGCTCCAGATGTGGCCTGGTGAGCGCTGGATGAAGGGGCGTAACCCCTTTGCTCGGCCTCCCCACTGCGCTCTTCATGCTGCCTGGTATGTGGCTCACTTTCCTTGCTGCAAGGGTGCAGGACCGACTTATGCCCAGCTGCCATCCACCCCACTCTGGTCCTCCCCAAGCCAATGCACAGCTCCGCATCAGCTCTGCTGACGTCAGACTGGATGACGTCAAATTGGAAAGCCTCCGCCTTTGCCCACCAGCCCGCTCGTCTCACAAGAGAAACCAGCCAGGGTGGTGGGCACGGTGCGCCCTTGGTAAGTCCCAACCACCTTCTTGGCTTTCGTGTGCTTGCAGATAGCTTCCAAGAGGAGTTGAGTACTTCACGAGCAGTTACTTATTTTCTATCCCATTTCTTTAATTATATTTAGAAATCATGCAAGTGAAATGCAGTTTTTAATAAAAATTGTTTCTGCAGTTACCCAGCTAGCGTTACATAGGAAGCACCTGTTCACAAGCACCAGGCGACTGCCACAAGCCGTTGGCTGGTGGCACACACGGCACCACTTCCACAAGCAAGTCTTGTCTTTCAGTTTGATGCCGGCTCAAAACTCCTGGTGATATCTTCAATAAAATGGAAGTTTCTCAGCTCATATCTACTGATGTATCGCTCTCCAAATACTGACATCTTTCATTTTCACTGAGAAATATCTGACATTTTCATTAACAATTTCCAATATTGGAGGAGAAATCCAAGAGAGAAACCATCTTAATATAACCGCCCACTGTTATATGACTTTGTTTGTCTTACTTCTGTTTTTTATATAAGTGCATTTCTGTAATTTATTGGTTCTAATATATTTATGTATTTAATTTCTGCATGTTGTGGTTTAACCCAGCAGGCAGCTAAACACCACACAGCCGTTCACTCACTCCCCACCCCTCCCCAGAGGGATGGGGGAGAGAATCAGGAAAAAAAAAGAAAAAAAAAAAGTAAAATTTGTGGGTTGAGATAAAGACAGTTTAATAGAACAGAAAAGGAAGAGAAAATAAAAATAAAAATTAAATAATAATAATAATAATAATAATAATATATGAAGTAAGTGATGCACAATGCAATTGCTCACCAGCTGCCAACCAATGCCCAGCCAGTTCCTGAGCAGCAGTTCCCCCCCTCCCGGCCAACTCCCCCCAGTTTATATACTGGGCATGACGCCATATGGTATGGAATAGCCCTTTGGCCAGTCTGGGTCAGCTGTCCTGGCTGTGCCCCCTCCCAGCTTCTCGCTGGCAGGGCATGAGAAGCTGAAAAATCCTTGAGTAGTGTAAGCACTACTTAGCAACAACTAAAACATCAGTCTGTTATCAACTTTATTCTCATAATAAATCCAAAACACAGCACTATACCAGATATTAGGAAAAAAAATTAACTCTATCCCAGCCAAAACCAGGACACTGCATCAGTTGAAATTATGTGCATAGCTTATTATACAATAAGGAAATAATAAAATTATACTACTTCTATTTACACTTTTATGTTAACGTGGTTAATGCATTTACCTAATTTGTATTTTTGGAGCTTCTAGTCAGAGCAGATTTCCATCTGTAATATTGTTCTGCTTTATTCTTACCTTTTATTAGAGATGCTGCTGTTAATTTGGTGCATTTTCATTTTCAGTTTTCACTGAACTTTACGAACCCCAGTTTAGAAATATGGAAATTTAATTTAAATAATCCACTTAAATAATTTAGCTTCCTTACTCTTGCCTAATATAGCCGGCACTGTTGAATCGAGGGTAGCAGATTATGTACAGGTTACAGGCAGCATTAAAAGCAGCCAGGCCCTCCCCCTCCATTTGAAATCCAGCTTTCCTTTCCTTCAACCATCATTTTCCTGCCCGTTCTGTAACACGCAAATCCTGACAAATTCCTTTGACCCCGTTGGGATGAAGCAGCCGACAGCGATCCTCTCCCATCGCCTGCAGGGCCCCCTTGAACTCGCCCTCCCGCGCGCGGCTCTGCCCTCCTGGTTTTACCCTCTCCTTCACGCTACGCAGCCACGCCGGGGCGAGCAGTGCCGGACTCAGCAGAGTTTTAGGTTCCCCAGCCATCGATAGATGGGAACAGACAGGGTATAATATAAGAGAGAAGAGCACATGAAATCCTTGGCTTCAGTTTCGTTAGAGCACAAACTCCGAAGTTTCGAGAGGCTCCATTTTGCCCCCGGTGCGGACACTTGTGCTCAGCCTCAGCCGTGCCGACCTGAGCGGCGCCTCCTCGCCTTTACGTGCGGTGGAAACCCTGCTGATTTCTACATCATCTTCAGCGTGTGGAAACAGAAGTAGCAACATTTTTCCTTTTGAACATAATTTGGGATTGAATTTTGTTATGAATAATTAATCTGTTTGTTGCTTATATTTCGCTGCATACTGAAGTTGTGTACTGTTAAATTAGCACCTTTCTGCAACCAGGGTCGAGATTTGCATTTCCTTCTCTTTCTTCATAAATCTTCTAACTCCCCATCTAACTGAGTCCAGTTGCCCCCCTCCATCCAATTCACCAGATGGGCTCCTGCTCAATACGGAGAAAAGTAAAATCCCGCTGAAACCCTGCTGCTTCCCTCCCTGCTTTGCCCCCTAACTTCTTCACGCCTCTGCTCCCATTTCTGAAACTGCTACGTGGGAGCCTCCACAAGCCTTTTAACCTCTGGGCGGCTGTTTCATTTTCATCATTTTCAGGCCACTGCCCAATCTCCTTGTCTTATTTTAACATTAAAAACCCCCCTATGTTTGTCCTTTGACAGAAAAAGTACCTTTCTGTCCATCCTCCTCTACTTTCTATGGGAAATACAAATTGGTCAAATGTCTGTAAATCTTATTGTGCTTTTGCTTGGCCTGACTTCTATTTCATCATCTGAAAACAAGTTAAAATGCCCCAAATTGGTGGCTATTACGCTAAATTATCATGCTGCTTGATCTGAGGCAGAAAAGCACAATAAATCTCTCTCTGTGTTCAGAAACTCAGCATTATTTAGCTGACAGAATAACCCTGCCATATTACTCCAGCTGACAGGCTCAGTTACAGCTGTCTCAACGTCCAAATAATCCCAAGTCTCTCAGTCAACCTTCTCATATGTGCCCATTTTAAAGATTTTGCCCCCACCATGTGTCCTGTGAAATGAGTGAAAGGGAGGGCACACCAATATACCTAGTTAAAAGGGATGAAACCCCGGTCCTGCTGAATTCACAGGGCAATTTGGGGGTTTGACATTACTGGGGTCCCATAAGAGAATAAGAGCATTAGCAAGCAACTTCAACAAGCAGCAAGCACACCAGCACGCCTGGAAGGGCTTTCTAAAACCCACACTCCCCTTGCAGTGGGGGCGTTCAGAGAGCCCATCGGCTCTGCCACTTGCCATGTGCCCTTTGCTTTTCCGTCCGCGGGGAGCTGCTGGGGACACTTTGCGGTCCTGCTGCTCTGTGCACAGCGCGAGCTCAGGGCTGGGTATCTGCCTCTGAACATACCAGAGCCTTTGGCTGTAAAGCAGACAGAAAAGGTAGTTAAATGACCTATGTTCTCCGCTCTGCCTCATCATATACCTGTATGGCAAAACCTTTATTATATTATTATATCATTATATTATAAATTATATTATTTAATATTTATTTAATATTTATTTTATGATTATATTATTATTTTATTTTTTCTTTTTCTCTCCTCCATCTTTCTTCTGGCTTTTCTGGTGGCGTGCTGAGAGGGAGGCAGGGATAGTCAGCAAGCAAGGCGGGGATACCCTCCGAAGCTGAGTTAGCATCATCAGAGATCACCTAACAGCATTCCCCATAGAAAACAGAAAAACATGATCTTAATTTCCCTGGCTGCACAACATGGCAAACACTCTGGGAAATGGTGCTTTTCCCCCACTCACTCCCTCTGCGATCTCCTATATCCCAACAGATGGCTACAGGTTGTAGTGGGAGAATTATGTCCACTATTTGCAGGTTAATTGGAACAGAACAGAACAGAACAGAACAGAACAGAAAAGAAAAGAAAAGAAAAGAAAAGAAAAGAAAAGAAAAGAAAAGAAAAGAAAAGAAAAGAAAAGAAAAGAAAAGAGAGAAACAAGTTCTCCTTCGCTTTATCTGCATTGATAAGAGCTATCGCATCGAGTCTATCGCAAGCCCTACAGGCACTCGGCAAAATGCGTAACTCTGCTGATCTGCTAAGTTGATCAAGAGAAAGGAGAAGGGCATTTGATAGGAACTCACTTTTCCTTGCCAGCCTCACCACCGAGCATTATCAGCACCCTTTATAAAGAATTGTATCTGCTGCAGGTTGATAATGGCGAGCAGGGGCTTTCATTGGTGTAAGAAGTAATCTCGTTGACCTTCAGCGGAGAAGGAGGTATAAAAACCAAGCGTTTTTCTTGGGTGACTGTTTGGGCACTGGTTGAATTTCTTAGTTTCTGAGGAGGACGTGTTTTGGGGAAATTTTGTGACAAAATGGCAACTTTAAATGAAAAAAAGACCTGCAGCGAGCGGATGGAAAATTTCCGTCGTTTTGTCTGGAATCCAGAAACAAAGCTCTTTATGGGAAGGACCTTAATTAACTGGGGTAGGTTTTCATACACACGAGTTTTCTCTTCCTTCTGATACACTTAAAAATCTTGGGTGGGGGTCATCCTAATGAATGGGACATAATGTGGTGGCAGATGAGTTGTAATTGTTGAAGACATCAGTTCTCATAATATGCTTCTGAGCCACTTTTAGGGTGGCCCTGTAAGCTGAGTCAATTAAATCAAAACATTGATCCAGGTAGTTCCTGCAAATACAAGAAGACTTTAAACTGCTTTTGGACCCAATATTTCAAAAGGACAAAACTTAACACATTAGCAGTTAACTTAGCTAAGGGGGGTGGTTACAGTACGATTCTGACATTGCTGGCTATAGGGGGGTCTGGTATACAGAGAATTTTGCTTACTCAGTGGCTTTTGTCCAATTCTCTGGAAACACATTTTGCTTTTCCGAAATTCCTTTCTAAATTATTGTCTGCTCAGTAGGTCTTCTCTCTTATCACCACGTGCTAACGCAAACTTGTGTCTACGATGATGACGATGTGTTTTCTGATCTACGTTCTGGGAAGGGCAGCCCCGACCATTGTAAGGAAGGTCCCTGCTCTTCCCACAGACCGTAAGAGTAGCTGCACGTTTCCAGATGATTTTTTTCTGCCGTGAAGCCTGTGAGTGTAGCTTATTAGCCATTCTTAAAACCATGATTTTACAGACAGTCAAACCGAAATGTGAGCCTTTCCGCTTTGGAGAGAAGAAGGTGCTATGAGGCGCCAGTGATTATGGGGAGCAGTTTCTGACGGTCCCCCCAAAACACTCACTGGCTGCTTGTAGAGCACCAGCCACCTGCAAGACATGTTACACGCACACAGAGAGAAACACAGCGTCATTCTCCGTCTCACACCAGAATAAAAGAGCGAGATGATACATTTTGCTGAAGGCGATTTCAGATGTAAAAGGCAGTGAGGTGATACGGGTCTCAAATCAGCACACCTGAAATACTGACATCTGTCATCAAATAACACAAGGAGCAACTTGGTTTTGTTGAAGAAATACCTCGGCTGTGTCGCTTAGTCCATGTTAATAAGCAGATAAATGGTCTTAATATGTGAAGTGACTTCAAGAAGCCACACAGTCTTTTAAGCTTTAAATAATCTGGGCTAAGCACCAACTACTTCAAAAATCCTTGTAAAACTGAACAAAATGACAGCCAAATTCTTCTAGAAGACTATTCTTTCGAGTGTAGAAAAAAAGATGCAAAGCACCAGTCCCTTCGCAGGGAAAACCTTGCTGGGGCCACAGGCAGAAAGGAGACGGCTGCTGCTGCTGGGACGGTCCCGGTTGCAGAGGGATCACTGCACCGCCTTGCTCGAAAAATGAGATTTTGCCCTCATTTTTTTTCACAGTGTGGATCAGCCTGTACTACCTGGCTTTCTATGTGGTGATGTCGGGGCTGTTCGCACTCTCCATTTATTCTTTAATGAGGACGGTGAATCCGTACGAGCCGGATTACCAAGACCAGCTGAAATCCCCAGGTACTGCCACAGTCCGGCCGGCTGCTGCCCCCGGCCAGGAGTTAAACCCCCAGGCTCCCGCAGCGGCTGTGTGGGGCTGGGCTGGGCTGAGAGGCATTGGCAGAGCCTGGGCACGAGGGGAGACAAACGTGGAATAAATCAGGTCGATTCTCCCCAGACAATCCCTGCGAAGTTTAATCTCTGCCTGAAAACACTTCCAGGCTTTAAAAAAAAATTGGCACATTTATTTCATTTATTCATTTTTATATATTTATGTGTATTTTAAAAAGTACATATAAATATATACCTCTTCTCCCCATGGGCAGAGATCAGCCCCTGGGGAAACCCTGGTTTCTGCTCCAGCCCCCCAAGCACCCTGGAAGATTTTGGGGTGCCCGGCAAGACAGAGGGATGCTGGAGTGAGCAGCCTGGGGTGCGTATTTCCACGCTTGCCAGCAGCATGAAAAGTCCCTGGGAGAGCAGGAATTCCTCCCCACAGGGATGTGCTGTGCCAGCGGCCAAGCAAGTAAAAATAAGACAGGCAAAGACACATGGGACTAGAAATAAAGATTTGTGGGACACGCAGTGAGACTGGGGAGGGACAAGACAGTATCAGCGATAGATCATCACGGCTTACTGCTAAAACTTCACCCCCATAACGGCTTGTTTTTAGAAGCAATGGGAAGGAAAATATGACTCTCTGGAAGCTGTAGCCCTAAAAATTATTCTGTCTGCCTGTTGCTGAATTTTGAAGTTTCCTTTCCCAATATTCAGTAAGCTTGATGTTTGCTGGCAAAATAACTCCTGCAAAATAGTAAGCGTGGCTTTTTCAAAAGCTGTTTCTCACCACTGCAGTACGATCTGTTTCTTTAACCTGACATAACTATTATAACTGTTATTTTTAACAAGTCCTGGGGAAATCCAGTGCAATTGCTGGAATGATTTTGCAAGCTGTTCTGATAACAGCATGGATATACATGAAAAGAAAAGTAGCAGTAGCAGAGGCTTTAGGTTTTTGGTTGAACAACTCAGAGCTGAGATGGTTTCCGTACGTGGTTAAATCCTCTCCAGCAAAACCTGGGGATCTCATACACTTAGAATAATGAGTCTTGATGCAGTGTAATCGCTATTGTCAATTTAAACAAACAAATCTGTGCCTGACACCTCTCCTCTGCTTTGCCTTCCCTTTTCTTCCCCCATGAAGGTGTGACGTTACGACCCGACGTTTATGGGGATAGAGGACTACAGATTTATTACAACGTATCTGACAACAAAACCTGGGAAGGTTTAGTGACAACTCTTCGGACTTTTCTGACAGGTAAAAATGAGGTTTCCTGCATAATATTGAAGAAACATGCTGTCACATCTCCCTTATTGGGTCTGAGGACCTTAAGTCAGTGTTTCCATTTTCTCTTTGTCCTTCTGAAATCAGATTTTGAGTGGAAAACGCATCTTCTGAAAGGGACGAGCAAATCGCCTCATGAATCTATAAATCAAAACATATGTAAATATATCTATTAGAGCAGAGCTTTTAGTTGCTGCTTGAGAGCTTTTACTTTTCTTAATCCTGAATAGCCTTAATAAAATAGGCTAATAGAAAATTTGAAGGAAGAGGGTAAAAAAGGTCTTCAAAACTAGTCTCATCTAAATTAATCTAATATTGTCCGTGACTACAAATATCAAAGTGCCACAATAAGTCTTGTGAAGCCGTTGCATAGTCTCATCAGAGAGTATAGTGAAAGTAGGTTGGGTGCTCCATTTGCCTGCTCGTATCTTAATACGTTTATATTCCCTGTGAGCCTTAATATCATATTTGTGTTTCTTATACACATATTGAGAAAAATTCTATTTGAAATGGACTTTATATGGAGCTATCAACACAAATTGCCAGCCTTAACTCAATTTGATCTCTTTTTTTGCTTTGCCTGGGTATTAAAGAAAAACCAACCAACCAACCCAAAACCCAAACAATTTAAACTTTCCTCATTCCATCTAATCCCAACTTCACTTGAAGTACAGTTTTCCATGACACAACCTCCAGCCTGATATTGCGATGCATAATTTATATATGAAAAACTTCAGAGGGGAATTTTTCTTTCTTCCTTCACACATCCAGCATATACGCCAGCTGCTCAGCACCTGAACGTCAACTGCACCAGTGACAAATACTTCATTCAGGAGACCTTTGATGGCCCGAATAAAACAAAACTATCCTGCAAATTTACCTCCGATATGCTTCAAAACTGCTCCGGCATCACAGATCCTACTTTTGGATTTCCAGAAGGAAAACCCTGTTTTATTATAAAAATGAACAGGGTAAGTACAAGCTCAAAGTGCTGAGCAGGAAAGAATTCACCAAAAAAACCCCCGATAGCTCAAGTCTCCGCTGGGGAGCTGCTACATTGTCTGCTGCCACCGGCTCTAATCTCTGCTTTGTACTGGGAAGACAAATTCACTTGCTTTTCCTGAGAGACCTCCACAGTTATCAGAGAAATAGTGACATTTGGTCACCGCCCCTAGGAAAGTAACAGTGAAAAGTGATCTGTAAACCAACTCTCTCAAGCTTTGGGCTTTCTTTAGTTTTGCTAGCATCCCCATAGCGCGTTCATCCAACGAACTAATATGTAAAAGTTTCATTCTGCAATACTGCGATCCTGTGCCTTCCGCTGAGGCGTTAAGATGTGACAGTAATTGAAGTGATTTCAGAGAGGCGATACTTGCACACCTTATTTCTCTAGGCTGCAAAGAATTATACGTGGTGATCCGTTGGCCCTACGCAGAAATACATTAAGCACCATCTGAAGCTCAGCTAATCGTTCGCTGGGTTTTATCTCAAAACAATTTCCAAGATGACCAAATGTGTGTTTTCTATTTCAGATTATCAAATTCTTCCCAGGCAACGGCACTGCACCAAGAGTGGACTGCACGTATGTGGTAAGTGTATGAGGTCCGAGTCTCAAAAATTTCAAGCACTGCAGCTCTGATAGCAAGTGAAGTGCAGTTGCGACCAGAAAGATCACCCTGCAGCTCTGGACATCAGATCATTCTGGCCAAATACTGGGAACATTCTCAGTGCTGTGTAATTTCTTGCACCAGCAGGCATCCTAAGAATAACAAAAAAATGTTTGCTTTATTTTAAATTACCTTAAAGATTGTTTTTCTGTGCTGCAAAGAACATTTGCTGCTTGCTTTCAGCTCCCGCTAGTGAAGTTTGCGCCTCAGAGCAGCTCCTTCAGGCTCTCCGCGCATTTCGGCAGGTGCCCATTCACCGAGTTCACAGCTGCTATGGAAGAACACTCGCCTGTTTTTCTTGGCAACAGCAACAGCGGGAGATTGCCACTTTCATTTGAAAAATAAGACTGGCACTCAGCAGACTGCTGAACTTGACAGTTTTAATACATGCTGTGCAGCTTTTAGCAGCAGTAAACCACTTGCCCAGGGCTGGCTAATGATTGCCCCATCAACAGAGCTGCCTTCTTGCTTTACAAACAGGGTGACGAGTCTCGCCCGCTGGAGGTGGACTACTACCCCGTGAATGGTACCTTCAGCCTGCACTACTTCCCCTACTACGGAAAAAAGGCACAGGTGGGTGCTCACGTATTCCAATATCGCTTTTCTTCTCCATCTTTGTATAAGATGAAACGTACGGAGCATCTCTGCAGTCTTGCGAGAACTGGAGAGAAGGCTAATTTTAACACTTTAAATTGGTAGTGTAAAATTAAAGTACTACTTTTTTTTTTTCCCTTCCTAGCCCAGCTACAGCAATCCTTTAGTAGCTGTGAAATTTCTCAACATTACAAGGAATGTAGAACTTAAAATAGTGTGCAAAATCATTGGAGCTGGAATTACCTTTGATAATGTTCACGATCCGTATGAAGGAAAAGTGGAATTTAAATTGAAAATAGAAGACTAAGCAGCAGAGACACTTCTGATGAACTCACGTGAAAAGTAAACTTACCTATTATCACATTCATCTGTATTTATTTTCTCATTATGATTTCCATATAAATTTATGCAAATTACAGTGCAAAGAGACATCATCTACTGCAAGATGACCCATATAGCTAAAAATCAAGATACCACTCTCAATATGTGAAAGAGATGAAGATTATCTCAATGTACATAGCTTAATATTCCATGGCTACGGTATGCTGCTGCCTTCAGGCAAATATCTGTACAAAACGAGTTTCCTCTAAACTGAGCAGCTGTGCCTTCAAAGAAAGTAAGTATAGGATCAAAACATCATTTTCTGTCACTTTTCAAACCATAAAAAATAACTGATGTATGATACTAAATCTTGATATTGAGAAATAATTAGCTAGGAAAAGAAATGAATACTTTGAAATACTAGCAAATAATATAATTCTCAATCTCTCTTGTATAGGATGTATAAATTATAAAAGTATATTAAAATTATCTGCACTGCAATGCCTTGGTTTTTTGTACTGGTCAGCCAAGTCAGATTTTTTTAGTTGACAAATCAATGACTGCAAAAGAAGTGAACTTGAAATCTGTCCTCTAGCTCACCGATTTTATTGTACCACTTACAACTTCTGTATGTATATAACTTAATAAAAATGACCAGTAAGACCGTAACATCCAGTTACATCCAGAGGAACTGTGTTCATTTAACTATTAGAGGTTGTCATTTGTTTGTTTTTTTCCCCAGTAGAATAGCCCTGTATTGCAATGATGAGTTTTGGGTTACTTGAAATAATCTGGAAGATGCTGAAGTAACACTAAATCTTTAAGTGAATCTAAAGTTTGAGAAGTCTAACTCTACCACATGTGATACAAAGACACAAGATTGCTGTCTGTATAGTATGTTCATGTTAGATGAAGTCCAGGATGCTTCAGCCAGAGAATAAACATGTTCCAGAGAAGAAATCATTTTACACCTTTACTGCCTGGACATTTTAGGAAGTGGGAAGATGTGAACAGGCTAACCTCCTTCACTACAGTGACACTCAGATAGCCAGCTTGCAGAAAGAAACCAGCTGGAGGGGAGTATTTCCCCTTCAAAACCACAAATGGTATTTGAGGCTTTCTTAGAAAAACTGGGCACCCTGCATTTCAGAAACAACAGGAAAATGTATCCTCATATAAGAATTCTTTTTTCCCCAGCCTTTCAATGTTTCCATTTTTACAGTGGGACTTTGCCTCTCTTCTAAGAGACTGAAAGAAAATACATTTTATATCTCTGTTGGAACACCTGTGCATCTTTCCAAAATAACATGAAAAACAATAAAATAATAAAATACTTTTGATACCAAAATAGTAAATCCTGCTCAAAGGTAATTCAAGGTTGTATAAACAGAACATTTAAATATTACCAAGAAAACCGAGAAGTCTTCCCTTGGTGTCTCTAACATAGGCAGATTCTCTCCTTGACTGTATTCAATTTAGCATCTACAATTTGCACGTTTGAATCGGGCGACGCAGTATTACGATCTCACACTTTAGTTAGCACTACAGCACAACACAGGAATATGCTGAACAAATTTCCCACAGACTGGGTGTCTGCATAGCCACAGCTTCAGAATGACAGCCCAGACCGACTTCACAAAAAGACCTTTGATGGGATAAATACATTGAAAGGAAAGACTGAAGTGTCCCCGTGTCAACCAAAGGATGAGGCGTTCTGAGGTCAAAAAGAAGGTATGCAGGTCCACTGGATCTGGTTCTTTAAGTACAAAGATTGTCACCTTGAATTTAGATTTCTCTTGAACTTTTTGCCATCTGAGATTATTCTCTTTTTTTACTGGAATTACAAATAATAATAATAGAGAGCAAGGTCTGTGGCTAGTGCAGCTGAAGTAGAAAAGCTCTGTGAAAGCTTTAAGTGTATTAATCTGGGTGTAGTTACTATTAGCTTGCCTGGAACTCAAACAGAAGCACACTTAAATAGCAAAACGACCAGCATGCAAGTATTTTGTAATGCTGCGATGGCACAGCCCAACGCTACGTGCAGGCATTTCATGTAGTGAGCAACGTAACCACCAAAGCAACAAAGACAGGCTTGCACAGTTGCACTTTGGAGACATCCAAGCAACAGAAGTTACAAGATCAAGACCAAAATAAGCGCAGGGGAAGGAAAATGGGCAGGGCATCCTGCCCAAGGCACAAGAGGCATGACTGGCAAAAGCAAGACCAAGTTAAGGAGCAGCTGAATCCCCCTTTAGGCTGGGGTGGAGAGAGGGCAAGAAGCATAAACCACCAACAATGACAGGGGAGAAACGAGGACAGACACGTCCTCTGGTGGAAGAGCTCTCCAGCCTCATCGCCTTCACCCTGGAGACTAACCAGGACCTCGGCCATCAGTGCCAGCTGTACAGCAGCAGCTCCCTGCTACTGCACAATCACAGTTAATTTAGTGTACGGTGTTATAGACTAACAGTTTTATATACATAGCAATAATGATTAATAATATGCAAGAACTAGGCATTAGCACAAAGTGTGTTGTTAAGGAATGAATTCAGTAGTTTTGTTTTCAAGTTTAAAACTGGCCTCATTTATCAGTCTTTTAAGCACTCACATTAAAAGTCTCCAATTCCTTGAGAAATACACACACATGCAAGAACATATATAGATGTATAGATATATATATAGATGTATACATATACATAGACATACATAAATTCAGTTACAATATTAGAGATATTTGATTAGACCAAACAATACAAATGGGAAAAAACTGCCAGGCTACATGGGTTTTTGGTTAGGAAGCTGAAGCAGCATATTTAAGAATGAAATACAAGTAAAAACAAATCCCCGAGTTTAGTTAGATGTTGATCAACTAGGAGATCTAACAGAAAAGGCAGTTAGTCCGCATCCCTGGAGCGGTGGAGGGGGCAGGCAGGGGTTACCAGAGAAGACAAGTGGGTGGCTGCCAGTGCCAGCCTGTCTGCCCTTTTTCTTATCAGCTGTGCAAGAGAGGTTAGCCAGGAGAAGAGGCATAGGGAAGATAACAACATGCCGTGAAACTAGTATCATTGACACCATGATTTTTTTATATCCAATAAATTTTAGTTTCCAGACTCATCCCTTAAACGTGTTAAATAAAGCTCTTGAATATCAGTGCAGAGAGAACAGAAACATGGCAGTTGCTTTGAGATGTATCTTCCTCTCAACACCTCCATTCTTACGAATATTCATATGACTGGTAAAGCCAATAATTGAAGTGTAAAGTCCTAATGTCTGTTATTAAAAATGATGAACAAAAATTAGCAGAGTACAGAAAAGCACTGAATACAAGCTCCTTGATGCTTAAAGGATTTTTCATGCTATGAGACTACAGCAAGTTCAAAACGTTTGCCCTCTACCTTTCAGAATTGCTAAGTACTATGTATTAATAATTAAGTCTTTACTTAATGGTCTCACATGATGTCATTGCTATTGCACTTGGGAATTCCTCTCGTCATTTCATATAACTGGTTTTAATCTCTCACCTGTAATAAAAGTCAGGCAGAGATTGATTCTGCAGCAAATAAAGCTGTCTGACCATGTGCTACTTTCCGCAATTGGATGTAGAATAACAGCTGCATCAGTAATGCTTGCAGAAAATATTTTATGCTTTGCACATACGCTCCCTTCACAAGCTTCATTTCTTTCAGATACAAAAGTTCAAGCTCAAACAAGATTATCTTGTTTAACATAAAAATGAGCATAAAAGAACAGGTGTCCTTTTCCTCAATTTAGTTTTAAAAACTCGCTCTCACTGGGGACTAAGACTGTTCACTTTTCTTCTCTTTCAATTTCTTTTTCTTGATACCAGAGCGATAGCAATGGGCACACGGCATTTCTCATTATGTTAAGAGCAGAAATTGGGCTGAAAATTCCCTTTTTAGGATCCCACTACATCTCTCTTGCTTGGTCTAAAATGAGAAAGAACTGAATTCTGGAGAGACACTTGGGATAACGCCCTTCATCATTAATGCGTGTATTTATGTGCAGTCCTACTGCTACCAATGTGGGAATTCTGTCATTCCACTCAAAATATGTTCCAGGGGTTTATTACCATTTTTATCAACTAGATAACTAATTTTAATTATTCTGATTTCAAGTCCCAGTCCTTAAATCTTGTGTCACTTTTCTCTCCGATATTGATGAGCCTGTTAAAATGGTAGCTTTTTGTGTGACCTGACATAAATCCAGTAATTTCTCCTTTTTTTTTTTTTTTTAAAAAAAAATTAACCAATATAGAGTTCCTTACATCTCTTACTAAAAGATGTTGACCTTAGGTATCAAATAACTGGGGGAAGGGCTTTTTTCAGAGTCTTTCCCAATTTTTCCAATACCCTTTTAAAATCATAATGCTAACAAATACGCAGCTGCTCACTATTGGTCTCACTGTATCTATTTGGATGTAACATCACTTTCCAATCCATTACTAGTTTTACCTACACATCCAAAACCAGATTAGCTAGTTCCTTAAAACACCGTGTAGGAGACATACGCAGTTCTTCTCCACCTTGACACCCAGATCATTTTTAGGATACCACATTTTCAGCATACAGTCCTTACCTCCTAAAAGCGTAGCTTGAATTCTTTGTTCAAAAGATGTGTAGTTTAACTATAACATTTTTGGACATGCCCTGCTTGCCAAGCAATCCACATTAATCTGTCCTTTTCATTGTTTACTTTTTTCCTAACCAGGATCACTTAAAAATATTTTTAAATTTTTTTCTGGGTTATTGAAGAAAACATTAAACAGAAGTACAATCTTACCTGATGCAGATATTCAGTCAGTGATAATGCCACAAAAACTATTTTTGATTCAGCAGTAAAGAGTTCATAACCCTTTAACATAGCATCTGTTGATATTGTAAAATACGTATTTAAAATCAGAATGCAATGAAACAGAAAAGGCTTAAAGATGCTAAAACATATCCATCATTTCCTTAATCAGCTAAAAAGTTGCAATCTCCTGCCATATTCATTTGGTAAGACCTATTCTGTACTTCGTCATTAATAATTAACCTGCCAGGCTTTTCATTTCCGTTTAGCCATTTCCTTCAATAGTTTTTCTAATATGAGGTTCAGGGCTGATCTCAGGCTGTCTAGACCACATTTGGACAGGACTTCCTCACATCACTTTGAAAACTGGCACTCTAGCATTATTTTACTCTGTAAGAATTTACTCACTATTTCAAGGTTCACTAAAAATCAGCATCAGAAATGTAGAGATCCACTCCCTACCTAGCATAAAGTACCTGGGTTGCCTGTTTTAAGAGAGTTAAGCTTCAAGTATGTGCTTCATGTTCTGCTTTAACAAATTCTCTCAAGTTTACATGATAAAAGAACACAAACCTCACCCGAAGTCTGCAACTCTGCTGTCTTTTAAAACGTCCTACAATGCAGAAACTTTCCATCCTGCTCTGACCGGCCCTCCTGATAGGTTAGGGCTGGTATCACTGCAATATTTACAGCGATGTATCATGATGTGTACACAGTGACATGTTAAAAGAAGATCAAATCTTTGAGCTTAAGTTTGGATTTCAACCTGTGCAAAAGAGCCAAAAATTTAACAAACAAAAGAGGTGTTAGCAAAACAAAGAAAAGCACCAGTCTCTCTTCTTTATTCTCTGCCACATTAGGACATTCCGCCCTTACCACAGCAAAGCTGTGAATCAATAACCGTGATTTCCTCTGGTTTATGTTTCACTTGTTAGTGCTGACGTACTTTTAAATGTCTCTCTGGGGACAGCAGCTCTCCAACTGAGTGAGAGGCAGATGCAGCTAGGTGACAACCATCATCACGCCAGATGAGAATTACCAGTGTAACCAAATGTTGGAAGTAGGAAACGCCTGTGCATGTCGGTTGTTGCCCTTCTTCAGTCTGCTCTCAGCATCACCTGTATTTCTGCTTCTTAGAAACCTCATCCTAAAGGAGACCGTCTTCATTTCTACCCGCTCATCTAACTGCTTTTTCCATCACAGGAATTTGGTTAACTTTTGACGGCTTCTGAAGATAAGCTGAGCTTCCATTCTTTTTCTGCTGAGCCTTTGGTACGCAGGCAAGCCAGATCACTCGCTTGTTAGTCTGTTTGTGATACTGACATATGGTATTTTTTGTTTTCTTTTGCTCTCTCTTATGGGATACATATGGTAATTCAGACTGGAAGGCACTTCAGGTTATCTCTAGTCCAATTCCTGCTCAAAGTATGGTCAGCCATGAGGTCAGACTACATTGCCCAGGGCTTTTATCCTGTCTGGTCTTGAAAATCCTAAGGATGGAGTCAGCACAACCTCTCTGGGCAACCTGTTCCACAGCTTGACCATCCTAGGTTCTTCCTTAAATCCAGTTCAAAATGCTCTTGTTTCAGCTTGTGTGTGTTGCCTCTCATCCTCCCACCATGCACCACTGTGGACTGACTCCATCTTTGCAATAACCTTCTCGCAGTACTGGAAGGCCGACATTAGGTCTCTTGAGGCCATCTCTTCTTCAGGTTGAACAAGCCCCTCTCCCTCAGCCTCTCCTCCTACAGCAACTGTTCCAGCCCCCTGAGCATCTTGGTAGCCCTCCGGAATCCATGGAAGCTCAGGGAGCAATCAGAGACCAAGAAAAACCTTGGAAAAATCTTAAGTCCCAAATTTAGAAAATAATGACATTAAAAGTTGCTGCTCTCATTGTGCTGACTTGTCTTTGCTTTTCCTGATAAATGAATGACAATTAAGGTAAAGTGTGTGTGATAATATTCACAACTTTCTGGAAGCAGACAGATTTGAGAATGTCTGAAAGTTGCTAACTCAATGTAGTAGTCAAGACAAATAGCTTACTACTCTTCTCATAAGCAGACAAGAGAAAGGAAATCCCTACAGGAAACAATGGACTACCTGGGAAAAACAGTGTACTCTCCTTTCTACTGATGATCATTCCAGTAGTAATACATTAATGCTTTTTTTTTTTCCTTCACCTTTTTTATATTAAAGCAGCATCCAATTTTCATTTTGCCATTAATGTGAAGATTTCACAACCCATGTATTCACTGATAAAGAAATTAAGATCTTGTGATGGTTATCTCCTTCCATGAACAACTTACTAAATGCTCATCTTCAAGGTTGGTACCCTATCAGCCCCGTTTATTTTTTCTTCTCTGCAATAGTTGCCCTTTGTTGAAGGAAGATTTAAAAAAAAAAAAAAGTTCAAGTCATAAATGCTTTTCTTTAGTTAAGACAAGCTAATTCCTACAGGACAAGCAAAACAGTTTACTTCTGAAACAAACAATTCAAGAAATCCTTCTTCACTTGTTACCCATGCCAAAGTAGAGAGACAGTTTTTCAAAGCTCAGTATCACTTTACAAAAATGGTAAAAGATGCACGCTGTTCCCAGGATTTATCTGCAGGACTATTTCAGAGATATATATACACATACTTTGTGACTTTTCCTCTTCTTCAGATCACAAAAAAGTGCTGACAAATGAAAGGCGTAAGAGCACATCCCTTCCCTGTCATGTTTTTCCCCAAACTGAGCCCTTATTACCATTCTCATTACCTTTACCATCTTTTAATCTTTCTTGAGCTGAATTCTAGTCTCTTATCTCCTTACAGTATTCCCTACTTCTACAGATTTCCTCAACAATTTCCTGTCTGTGATTTCCTCTTACATTCTGTTCCTGCTTTTGATCTTCCTTTTCCATCTGTACATGTGGTACCACCCTTTTCAGAGCCATATAGGTTAAAGTTATCTCCCACTTTCCAGGTCCTTTCATGCCAGGCCTGACATTATTACATCTCAGCTACGCATTCCTCTGCCTTTCCTTTTTTTTAAAGAAAGTTTCTACTACTAGTCTTTTTTGTAGTCTTTGACTAGTCTTCTACCGTTTTCTCATTACTTCTTATCAACTTCCACCTTCTCTTTTTATGTCCCTCTGTGAAGACCCTAAGTTTCAATCTGTTCTTTCTTTTCTGGTTCTCTCCTTCCCCTACTTCTTCAAGTCTCCTTTCCTCATTTCCACCTCCTCCCTCACACCATTGGTCTCTTTTCTCTTTTTTTCCTCCTCCTTCACCTAAACACTATGACCAGGTAACCACCTGAAATCTAGCAAGTAATTAAAAAGTCAATAGACCTTCTCTTGTTATTGATTGTTGCCTTTACTAGAAAGCTCTCCTGAAACAAAGGTAATATAGACTCATTCCCCCAAACCACTCCAATGCTGCTTGTTTAAACTCTCAAATTCCATTTCAGAGATTCATCAGCAACCAAAAGCAAGCAAAGTAACATCTTTTGAAATGTATGTTTTGCCACATTCTCACTCCCACCTTGACCCTGTCTCATCTGAGGTCTATTCCACTGATCAGAACCAAAAGGAAACTGTCAGATGCTTTCAGTCTTCCTTACCTAACATCCCTGTACTCACACTTTGCAGGTAAATCTTGGATCATACACTGGAGATTTAGAATGTAAGGGAGAACTGGAATAACCCCCTTGGACTGTCAAAAGTTCTTTGATAACTATTGTTGGGCTCTGCAGATAAAACTGCCATTCAACAGCTAAGACAATTTGAATCAGCTGACTCAACTGCAACAAGAACCTCGCTTCTAGCATTAGCACTGCAAAGAATGACATCTTCAATGAGAAGTAAATCAAGGCATTCATTAGCCCCCCCAAATGGTTTTCCCAGGCCCACAAAATTAAGTAATTTGCTTGGTTCACTCTTATTACAGCAAGGTTTGATACAATTGGAAAACATTCACTGAGTATCAACTGCTCTGTAGTAAGCGCCCACATCCCCTTACCACAGAAGGTTTGTCAACGCACAATCCCTCAGAGAAAAAACAAACACGTAACACTTCATATTTACCACAGGGTTTAAGTGCATCCAGGAGCCCTTACGACAGGCAGAGCAGTTATTAGACTGTAAGTTGTCTTTGCAGTGACTCCCTGCAGTTTGTGGAAGCAACAAATCCTGCATCTGATAGCAGCCTGCAAAGTGACTGAGCCAGTTCAGTGGCAGAGGATGTGATCTAACAAAAAGGTTTAAGGTGGAAATATGCGGAAAGTAGATGAAGACCTGTTTTGAGGACACGGCAGCACTAAGATCAGCCTGACACTCTGAGGAGCAACAGCAGACATGAAAGAAGAGAGTATACACGGTAAGATACTGCTTTTTGCATCATAAGTTACCAAGAGCTATAAGGACAAATTACTAAATCAAAGCAAAAAAATCTGGGCCCTCTGCAGTGCAGATGCAGTATCCTGAGACAGTTAATTCTAGGTCTTGTGATGAGAGGAAGTGAAATGTTCTAAAATAACCCTAAAATTAGAAAAACCACAGAGCTTGTTAAAAATGCCCATGCGCGTTTTATTAATAAAAACTAACAGTGCCAAGGTTAAACAAGTAAAACAATTATAGTCTCTTTATATTCCATAAAATATTACAGAAAAGTTTATTTGTGTTTCAATAAAAAGACTACTGTCTTAGAATAGGCAGCTGACAGTATTTGTGCAGTTAATTGTTTGTGAATAAATTTAAAAAGACTACCACCTGCCCTGAAATTCCTTTTATAAAAATGAACTATTAAAAATGATTGACAAATTTTGAGTTAAAAAACTTAAAACATTCTCTATATTTAATTTCAACTTTATAATAGATTACAGGAAGATGCTTATGAAACAAATACAAACATTTGTTTCAGTACATGTCTTTATATGATAGACTTATAAGTATGTAAACAACTATATAATAAAAAGTTTCCAAAGTCTGCCTGTAAGAAATCAGGCAAATTTTACCATAAGCAATAAATCATTCCAAACCTTCAAGACATTTTATATAGCTGCACCAACTGGCAGTAAACATTTGCCAAAAACTTTGTAATTCATATGTCCCGACATACAGTGAAAAGTATATAAACTTGATGGAATCATAATGTTAGATATAATTTAAGGGAAAATAAGTTCACAACAACATTTCTGGAATTTAACATGTAAAAAAGTAGGACGTATCTTTCTTGTTTGGTTCTTTGGACACTGCGTGATTAACAAAAAACACTACTACATTAGCTCACTATCCCTCAAAGAGTGGCATAATCAAAATACACTCCAAATAAATTGCCATTCAGTGTATTCATTTTCCACAGAAGGATAGCATTTTATTTCTCATGATGTGTCTACATTTTCTTTAGCAAACTTCGCAAGAACATTTGGGGCAAAATCCATTTTCCTTCAAGTAAAAAAAAAAAAACCAAACAAAAAACCAACCAACAAACCAAAAACCCCTAAAACAAGAGTAAATAAAGGCTCTGCATTAACACACTGGTATCAAAAACACACATCCACACCACATTTAAAAATATCCTACGTAAAACAATCCTTGTTTGCTTATCAGAGGTGCAATTTCTAAACTCAGAACTGCTTACCAATATTCTCCTTGAGGGATGGGGCAAAGTAATTTGAGACACTTCTCCCTAGAACAATTTATTCCTGAAGCTTGCTGAATTTTAACAAAAAATAGTCTACAAGCAAAGGGCATCAGTCGTCATCATCGTTTTCATTAAAATCATCGTCGTCATCATCATCATCCCCAACATAAGAAACTGGTGTTTCAACTCTGGAGCCACTGTACTGAGATCCATTGGAACTTGTAGCCAACATCCCATCTCCACCATTGGAAAAGTCACTGAAAAAAAGAAAAAGAGGCCAGCTGGCATTGCTTAATAATTTTTCTCAGTTTACTGCACTCTTAAATATAATCAAAGAACTATTTCCATTCCTTTAATGAATCTGCCACTACTACTTTATAAATTGTCTTTAATATATGTCTAAGTTGTTTCTCAAAAGCTGAAACAAATGAAGTAATTTTGAAATGGTTCTTATTGAGTTTCTTCCTTTAGGTTCAATATAAAGATGAAATCCTTTCACAGGCACCTTAGAAGTATGCTTTCCAGGTTTCTTCTGAAGTGCATTTAGTGTTCAAGGCTACACAGCTATTTAAGCCCTTTAAAATTTTTATGTAGCACTGGACGCTTGCATCACAAGTGAATCATGCCTTTCGGAAGCACTAATCCTGATTCAAAGACTTGGAAAATCAAGGAATTAAGAGCTTCTCCTTAATTCCTTGTTATTATGTGGCAAACTATCATTGCTACATGTGTTGTATTTTTAACTTGAAATTGTTTTCTTCTCATTATGCTTTTCTTTTCTAGTTTAAAACAAAACAAGCCAAAAAAGCCTCTTCAGCATCTCGGTATTTTTCACTCTGAGAGAGTATCCCTACACTGAAAATCAACCTCCTGGATCAGCAAGTAGGTTTAGAGAGTAACCACTTTCTTACTTGCATGTGTTCTTTTTTCACCAAAATACACACATGTATTGTAGATATGGTCTGAAATGTCTTGTTCCTAGATGAATTAACTGTATGCAGAAATATTTTAATAGAGCCACTCCTGCCTCCATCATTACTTACTATTTTGCCAATCTTTTTTATTGTTTACTTTATCAATAGTTTGATAAACTATTAAACTTGGTCACAAATTCTTGACAAAATGTTTTTTCTAAAAATCACAAAAACAGTATCTCCAACTAGGAAGACATTCATCATTAAAAAATTGCTTTAAAAAATGTTTACTAGTCACTTTTTAATCTAGCTAATGCACATAATCAATCATGCACACTGTTGTTGTATGAAGCTAATTCAACGGTCTGTCATCATAGAATGGTTTGGGTTAGAAGGGACCTTAAAGATCATCTAGTTCCAGCCCCCCTGCCATGGGTAGGGACACTTTCCACCAGACCAGGTTGCTCAAAGCCCCATCCAACCCAGCCTTGAACACCTCCAGGGATGGGGCATCCACAGCTTCTCTGGGCAACCTGTTCCAGTGCCTCACAACACTCACAGTGAAGAATTTCTTCCTTGTATCTAGTCTGAATCTACCCTCTTTCAGTTTAAAGCCATTACGCCTTGTCCTATCGCTACATGTCCTTGTAAAACGTCCCTCTCCAGCTTTCCTGTAGGCGTCCTTCAGGTACTGGAAGGCTGCTATAAGATCTCCCCGGTGCCTTCTCTTCTCCATGCTGAACAACCCCAACTCTTTCAGCCTGTCTTCATAGGAGAGGTGCTCCAGCTCACTGATCATCTTTGTGGCCCTCCTCTGGACTTGCTCCAACAGGTCCATGTCCTTCTTATGCTGGGGGCCCCAGAGCTAAACGCAGGACTCCAGGTGGGGTCTCAAGAGAGGAGAGTAGAGGTGGAGAATCACCTCCCTCAACCTGCTGGCAACGCTGCTTTTGATGCAGCCCAGGATACGGTTGGCTTTCTGGGCTGCGAGAGCACACTGCCGGCTCATGTCCAGCTTTTCGTCTATCGGTACCCCCAAGTCCTTCTCAGCAGGGCTGCACACAATCCCTTCATCCCCCAGCCTGTACTGATACTGGGGATTGCCCTGACCCAAGTGCAGGACCCTGCACTTGTCCTTGTTGAACTTCATGACGTTTGCACGGGCCCACTTCTCAAGCCTGTCAAGGTCCCATGGATGGCATCCCTTCCCTCCAGCATGTTGACTGCACCCCACAGCTTGGTGTCGTGGGCAAACTTGCTGAGGGTGCACTCAATCTCACTGTCCATGTCGCTGACGAAGATGTTAAACAGTGCTGGTCCCAATACTGACCCCTGAGGAACGCCACTCATCACTGGTCTCCACCTGGACATCGAGCCATTGACCACAACTCTGAGTGCGACCATCCAGACAATTCCTTATCCACCAAGTGGTCCATCCATCAAATCCATGTCTCCAATTTAGAGACAAGGATGTCGTGTAGCGCAATGTCAAATGCTTTGCACAAGTCCAGGTAGGTGATGTCAGTTGCTCTTCCCTTATCCACCAATGCTGTAACCGCATCACAGAAGGCCACCAAATTTGTCTGACATGATTTGCTCTTAGTGAAGCCACATTGGCTGTCACCAATCACCTCATTTTCCATGTGCCTTAGCATAGTTTCCAGGAGGATCAGCTCCATGATCTTGCTGGGCACAGAGGTGAGACTGACTGGCCTGTAGTTCAGGTCTCCCTTTTTTCCCCTTTTTAAAAATGGAGGTTATGTTTCCCCTTTTCCAGCCAGTGGGCACTTCACCAGACTGCCACGACTTCTCAAATACGATGCATAGTGGCTTAGCAACTTCATCCACCAGTTCCCTCGGGACCCGTGGATGCATCTCATCAGGTCCCATGGACTTGTGCACCTTCAGGTTTCTTAGGTGGTCTCAAACCTGATCTTCTCCTACAGTGGGCGGTTCTTCATTCTCCCAGTCCCTGCCTTTGCCTTCTGTGACTTGGGCGGTGTGGCTAGAGCACTTGCCGGTGAAGACTGAGGCAAAAGAAGTCATTAAGTACCTCAGCCTTTTCCATATCCCAGATAATCAGGTCTCCTGTTTCCCTCTGGAGAGGACCCACGTTTTCCCTAGTCTTCCTTTTACCATTGATGTACCTATAGAAGCTTTTCTTGTTGCCCTTGACATCCCTGGCCAGATTTAATTCTATCAGGGCTTTAGCTTTCCTAACCTGATCCCTGGCTGCTCAGACAATTTCTCTGTATTCCTCCCAGGCTACCTGTCCTTACTTCCATCCTCTGTAGGCTTCCTTTTTGTGTTTGAATTTGTCCAGGAGCACCTTGTTCATCCATGCAGGCTTCCTGGTGTTTTTGCCTGACTTCCCCTTTGTTGGGATGCATCACTCCTGAGGAGTGGTGGAGGAGGTGATCCTTGAATATTAACCAGCTTTCTTGGGCCCCTCTTCCCTCCAGGGCTTTATCCCATAGTACTCTACCAAGCAGGTCCCTGAAGAGGCCAAAGTCTGCTCTCCTGAAGTCCAGGGCAGTGAGCTTGCTGTGCACCCTCCTCAGTGCCCTAAGGATCTTGAACTCTACCATTTAATGGTCACTGCAGCCAAGGCTGCCCTTGAGCTTCACATTTCCCACCAGCCCCCCCTTGTTGGTGAGAACAAGGTCCAGCATAGCACATCTCCTCGTTAGCTCCTCTATCACTTGGAGAAGAAAGTTACCATCAACGCATTCCAGGAACCTCCCAGATTGCTTATGCCCTGCTGTGTTGTCCCCCCAACAGATATTGGGGCAGTTGAACTCCTCCATGAGGACCAGGGCTTGTGAACATGAGGCTAGTCCTATCTGTCTATAGAGAGCCTCATCTGCTTGGTCTTCCTGGTCAGGTGGCCTGTAGCAGACCCACACTATAAAGTCTTGTCCTCCCTTTAATCCTGATCCGTAAGCTCTCAGTTGGCTCCTCATCCATCCCCAGGCGGAGGGGGATGATCACACAGAATGAAATTGCAGGGGCACACCCTAGAAGCTCACAAGGAAAACATATCCTGCAAGACACTTTCGAGAGTTTCTGCGGTTCTGCACACTTATTCAAAAGGAAGATCCTAAAGATATCTGTAGTCAGATGACTTATAACAGGTTCTCCATAATTATCTGCAGAAGCCGTTTCAAAAACAAAGAAAAAAAATGGAGATTATTATTGTGTTCCTGCAAACTTTGAAAGTACAACCCCAAAAATCTGTCTCCCCTCTTTTTGATAAAAATGCAACTGGATTTCATAAACTCAGTGTCCTAGTAAGACAAAGAAACTGGGATGAAGGCATTGGTAGCAGCAGTTGAGTCCCCATCCCTGGAGGTATTTAAAAGACGGGTAGATGCAGTGCTTGAGGACATGGTTTAGTGGCAGACTTGGCAGTGGTAGGTTAATGGTTGGACCTGATGATCTTAAGGGTCTTTTCCAACCTTAACAATTCTATGATTCTATGATCTTTAGTCTTCCGTATACTCTTTAGAGAGCTTGCTAAATAAATTTACAGCCTTTCTTTGCCTTGGCAGAAATTTTTGGTACCAGAAAAGCTACACATCTTGTAGTTTCCTATTGCCATGAATATTTACATATGTACTATAATTGAACATAATTTGTCATTCCCCTTTTCCCACTAAGAAACAGAACATAATTTGTCATTCCCCTTTTCCTCCTAAGAAACAGAAGTGGTAGTTGTTCTTGTGATTCTCACCAAGATAACGAACCACAGTCAGCTTCTGGTTTTCTACTGGCCTCTGGCTAGTAGTGGCCTATTCAAATTTCAAAGTCTTAAAAATACATGTGCTCTTTTTCACTAACACCATGCTCATTATCACAGAAGAAACCTTAGTGAAAATAGGAGATTTTATGTACTCTGTAAGTTCTGCTTCTCTAAAGATATTTTGGCAGTATTCTCACTCAAGCTTCAGTTCCCTAGCACAAAGCAGGCAGAATTCCCCACACTTTTTTGGGCAGCAGGAACAGGCTGGAGCATAAACCACACTCCTCACCATTCCTAGTCCCGCACATCCCCGAGTGTAACTGCTTCCCTTGCAAGTTATTTCCTTATTTTTTTTGCTTTGCATTCAAGTAAGCCTATCATCTACAAAAAGTTTTTCTTTTTTAAAGAAGAAATGCTTTAAAAATGTAATTGCATTAGACTTTTAAAGCTAGGTACTATATGTTTAGAAGGACCTCCTTCCAACTCTGACAGAAGGCAGATGGGTGAGAAAAAGCTGCCAAAAGACTGTCTTCAGAGAACAAGAATAAAGCTGTATTTCCTTGTCTAAAGAAATCCTATCAATACAGGATTTTTGCCTTTAAACACAAATGGCTTAAGAAATGTCGTAAAAATTAGGACTTCCTTAAGAATTTCAATGGCATAGCAATTTCCCAAATAATTTACAAGGCAGAGCCTGCCAGTGATTCTGACACAGAACAGTCACTGTTGTGGAAAGAGCCAAAGTGATCTAGAACTTGCCTTCTCCTTTCCAGTCTCACCTCAGTGTCTACTAAAATCATGGAACAGATCCTCCTAGAAGTTATGCTGAAGCATATGGAAGACAGGGAGGTGATTAGCGACAGCCAACATGGCTTCACCAAGAGCAAATTGTGCCTGACTAATCTAGTGATCTTCTATGATGGAGTGAATGCATCACTGAACAAAGGAATATCTGCAGAAGTAATCAACCTGGGTCAGGGCAATCCCCAGTATTAGTACAGACTGGGGGATGAAGGGATTGAGAGCAGCCCTGTGGAGAAGAACTCGGGGGTACTGGTGGACGAAAAATTGGACATGAGCTAGCAATGTGTGCTTGCAGCCCAGAAAGCCAATCATATTCTGGGCAGTACCAAAAGAAGCGTGGCCAGCAGGTAGAGGGAGGTGATTCTCTCTACTCTGCTCCCGTGAGACCCCACCTGGAGTCCTGCAACCAGCTCTGGGGTCCCCAGTAAGAGACAGGTGTTGACTTGCTATAAGTCCAGAAGAGGGCCATGAAAATGGTCAGAGGGCTGGAACACCTCTCCTATGAACACAGGCTGAGAAGAGCTGGGGTTGTTCAGCCTGGAGAAGAGAAGGCTCTGGGGTGACCTTATTGCATCCTTTCAGTACTTAAAGGGAGCCTACAAGAAGTACAGAGAAAGATGTTTTACCAGGGCCTGCAGTGACAGACAAGGGGCAACAGTTTTAAACAGAAAGAAGGTAGGTTTAGATTGGATATAAGGAAGACTTTTTTTTTTTTTTTTTTTTTTTTTTTACGATGAGTGTGGCGAGACAGTGGAACAGGTCACCCAGAGAAGCTGTGGATGCCCCATTCTCCTGAAAGTGTTCAAGGTCAGGCTGGACAGAGCTTTGAGCAATCTGATCTAGTGAAAGATGTCCTTGTCCATGGCAGGGGGGGGTGGAGTAGGTAATCTTTGAAGATCCGTTCCAACAAAACCATTCTGCAATTCCAAAATTGACCAGATTGGATCAGCTGCGTTACATGTACAACAGAAATTTAACTAACTTTTCAGATAAGACTAAGTTTCTGGACATAACAGAAACAACTGGTAGAAAATGAACACTTTTACAGATAACCTGTTCAGCAAATCAGCTTGCTCAATTCAAGTATTTGTTAACAATGTTAAACATTTCAATGATATTTGACTCATTTTACAACTTACAGAGCTCACAGAAGGAAATCTTTTTGATTAGTCCAACAGCAAGAAACTAGTGAGCAGTGACTACATAAGGAAAAGTGTCTTATATAGCAAGAGAAAAAGAATAGTTAAGTTCAGAAATTACATATGTCCACACAGTTAAATACAAGTTACGGTTTATCACTCTACCAGCTTTTGATGCTGTTTAAAACCAAAAGACCAAAACCTTTTTTTAAGTTAGACACTAATGACCAAAGGAGAATCTTGCCCACATTAAATCTTTAGGGAAGTATCTGGGTTTTTTTTTGTCACAAACACAAAACTAAACAAAAATAACACATTCAAGATTAACACCAATCTAATCAATTTCTTTTCCACTATGCAGGAAAAGGTTTCTTTAATGACACTGGCAAGAACCACCACTACTCAAGTAAAAGCGATGCCTGAGAATAAACTTAAACTTATCCACACCACATTTTATGAAAAGAGTTCTGTTTTGATTAAGTATTTAATCTCTAATTAAGTTTCTTCGATGATCACAGATTTTAAAAACTAATTGATAATTTCATCTCACCTGGCTGAAAATCTTGTGCCATTTGATGCAGAACCTGATGAAGATGTGACATATACACTGCTGATTGATCCCTGAGCCATTTCTGTAAAATGAACAACACAATTTCAAGAATACTTCCAAACACACTCATCTAATTCAGTGGAAATGCTTAACTCTTTTAAAGTCCAGAAAAGGAGTCTTGCAACCAAAACAACAAAACATACTCATGTGCCGTATACAAAATAGCATATATAAAAACCAAGAAGCTAGTGCAACAGCAAAATTTCAAAATACATTAAAAAAATTATTTTGAAATGAGCAAGTCAGATGTCTTCAGTATTCTTATGTAATGAAAATGATAAAACAATATAAAATGAAGCCATGACCATGTTTGCACTTACTACCTTTTGCCTTTGCAGGTGAATCAACTGTAAGTACTGTCCTCATAAAAGAATTATACACTGCAAAGATCTACTTGTGTGGTATAATGCAAAACATCGTTCTGCAAAGAGCAACAGCCCATTCTCTATGAATCACTAAGTTATTTGAACCCTAAGGTACACTAAAAAGCATATATATTTTAGAACTTGTTAGAAATCTTCACCACAAACCAGCAGAAATTAACTGATCCGAGATATTTTCATGTTTTTCCTTGAGTCCCGTATTAAGGAGGAAAACAAAACAACTCTTCTTGGAATAACTAACCTGTCACATATGGTTCCAGAGCTTTAGGAACCAAACTCCTTGCAATTTTTAGGTCCTCTGCTGAACAGCTTCCAGATTCTAGCCCACAAGCCATTCCCATTCGTTTTAGTACTTCTATATCATCATGGATTTCAAAAGTATTGTCAAAATTAAATAGATATTCAAACCTGGAGAGGGAAAAAAGTCTCTATTAGCTTCAATTACTTTAACTACCTTTCCAGTTTCAGGAATTGCAGCATTTCTAAAGCTTAACACACAGTGTTAGTGACATATCACATTAAGCAATCAGATTTTTCAAGATTCATGTATTTGATAGCAAGTGACTAAAATTGTAATTGTACACACTATATAAATCATTAACATGTTTAACAAAGTTTTAATTAAACATTTTGCATGTTTGATAATTTTTTATTTAATCCCATTCCTCTGCCTACTGTGTCATTTTTTTTCCACGTTTTTAAGCTCTTCTAGTAAGCTAACAGTGCAAGGAGAAACCACTGCTACATTCAGCTTTTATTTAGCAGATGGAAAACCTAGCTTTTTGAACCAGAAGTAGAGAACAGCAGTTCTGAAAGCAAAATCCATTTTCAATTCTGCTGGCTGCATTTCATCATGTTAAAGCCAAAGGAAAACACTACTTGGTAAATATTATATCAAACTTCAGCACAACTGCCTTACTTTGCTTCTAACATCTCTAGATAGTAAGTCTTAAATAAGTTATTAAATGTGAAAGCAATTATTCTATTTATTAAAAAGCTCTATAAAACTCCATTTCTATTCAACGTGACTAAGTTTTACCTGTCTGAAATGCATGTTCTCAATCTACAAAAGGCACAAGTAAATTTATTTGTATTTCATTTTTAACAAATCTAGATTAACACTTTAGCATGGACATAGAACTCATAGCTCTACCAAAAGCCAGATAGAAAACTTTGTTAACTCACTTGTCATTTGAAATACTGCAATCAATCACTGTCTTCTTGCTGGTGTTCACAATGATAAATGGCAAATGGATGACAGAATTGGAAGGTGGCGGTCGATTTGCCTGTTGTTCTGCTTGACGGTTTCGCTGAACGAGGTTCTTGAAGGCAATTTGCTAGAAAAAGCAGTAGTGGTATGAAAGTATAAATTAAACCTTTAAGGTACTGTTAACAAAAAACTTCCTCAGATAAAGAATACCAGCAATGGTTGCAGCAAGTAAATGCAGAAAAGAACAGAGAGCGTTCACCATGTTCCTGCATGCTAAGATGCAAGAAGAGACTCAAATGATAGTATTGAAAAATACAACACAGTAAAACTTAACTGAGAAAAAAAATGCACATTGTAATAACTACATCAGGACAGTTCCTTGGACAGATCCTTGACAGAATGAAGAGATAACAATGATTGGAAAAAGGAATTTTCATATAGCATGCTACTTCCACTCTGTTTACTATTCCCTGCTAGTTACTGCGCTCCACAAGACCAGTTGAATGATTAACACTGTATTTTTGCTGAAATCGTATGCTAAAAAACAGTTAACATTTGGGATTTGAATGTCTGATGTCAGGTTTCCAAATTACTCAGCTAAGATTAGTGACTTTACTCTCACATCTTACCAAAACTGCTTTTCAGAATGGAATGTTCTTATTTTAAAGATTAGCAATTTTAAGAACTAAAAACTCAAGTTAACTAGTGAAACTCAAGTTATAAATCTTAGAGTAAGCCACCAAACTAAGAAAAAGTATTCTTCTGGTCATGGAATCAAATGAAATAAACAGGAATTAAAAACAAAATTCAAAGCTAACACAGAGGCTGACAAAAATCAGACAGCTGTTGAGATTGCTGTCCTACAGCTGTCTGTACTTTCTTTCTGCATACTTTCCCTGAGATTCTCATTCCTACTGCATAGGTAATGCAACTACTAAGAGATACATTCTGGTGAACCAGCAGCACAGTGACTTAGGGGATGGACTCTTGCTTCCCCTACTGTACTAGGGGAAATCTGGAAAGGAGTTCAGCAACTGTTTCACAGCGGTTAAACCACTTACACAGCAGGGGCAGCAATGTCCCAGAAAGGCAAGACACAGAGCATTAGGAGAGATGACCTCTACAGTCACGTAATTTTATCTATGGACTCTTAACACAGAAAAACATTCTAGATACAAGAACTGAATTGGAAAATTTCCAAGGGTACATTATGAATTACAGCTCCTGTGAGCATAAAGCCTGTTCAAAAATACTTGAAACTGCGAAAGAATTCATCATAACTCATGGAAGGTTGCTGGCTTCCCCCAACAGAAATGGCCAACAACATGGTCCCAGCTAAACTACAGTGCTAAATTAAAACTGCGTATACCTTATCCTGAAATTCATCTCTAGTTGTCTTAGAAGTTTCCCATCCCTCACTAGCATAAAACAACAGGCATACAGATATAAGTTACCTTGCCCTATAGACAAGAGTACCTTGACTGTACCTGTAGAATGAGTTCTTGTAGTTGAGACTGTTTTTGCTTTATTCTTTCAAGTCTCCTCTGTTTCTCCACCTTAAGACAGAAAAAGGATTGGTTAGTTTGTTGGTGTTAAGTAGTGTTTTATATCAACATTTTCTCCCCTTAAAATCATTTCAGGACCGGAGAACTGGAGGTAGGACATATAATTTCAATCATTAAGGTGCTGCAGATAATTTAGAGATTTACCTATCAAGACTCACATCAGTACTACTGATGGACACTGTAACAAAAAACATAATTAGAACACTGGGGAATAAAGTACAATGTATCAGGGAGAGGGTAAAAACATCTTTGCAAACAGAAGTAATGCTTCAAAGAACTATGCAAATTCTCTCAAGGAGGTAAAGAGCATGTAGACCAGAAGGATCCACTTGATGTAGTCTACTGATATTGGAGGTATTGGAGAAGATCCAGCAAAGATGCTTAAAGAAATGAAGCTGCTATGGAGCCCAATGTTAAGTCCTCAAGTATTAAATACATACTAAGTAATCACATAAAAGATAGGAGACAAAACGGTAGGAAATAAACAGCTTTCTCAGTGGAGGAAGCTCACCAGCAGATTCCCCCAAGGACTTAATTTACAGACTGTTATTCAAATCATAGAGGATCAGAATAAGGGGATGAACAGCAAGGTGACAGAATCTGCTGACAATGCTGGGTTACCTGGCACAGTAAAAAGACATAAAGCACACTCAAAGTGTCTTGTAGCATTGAGTGATTACATCGTCAAAATTATTTTTGGTAAATGTAATGTGATATGTGTGAGAAAACATAATCCCATCCATGCACAATTTAGAAATAAAATGACATTCAGTAGAGATCTTAAATTACAGTATCTACAAAAACCATCAGCTCAGTGCACCACAGCAGCCAAAAATTTGAATTATTAGGCAAGGAACAGAGAACAAAACAGAAATTATCACTACATCAGTGTATGAACCAGAACATTTACATCTTGAATTCTGTAGGTCCGGTGTTCCTATTTCAAAAAGACTATAGAAAAGAGCAGTCAGGATAATCCACGGTACAGAATAGATTCCATACAAGGGAGTAATTAATGAACTAGGACTCTACAGAAAGGAGAGCGAAATAATGGGGGAGAACATGGGAGATACCTATAAAACCATGAATAGGATGGAGAAAGTGAATATGGAATGACCAGGTCACCATCGCTTCCAATCAAAAAAAAAAAAAAAAAAAAAAAAAATCAGAGGAGATCAACTAAATATAGTATGTTTAAAACCAAACAAAAGGTATTTCATAAGAAGCTTCTAATGCACCTGAAACTCACTGCCACAAATGACTCAATATTAAAAGCAAACTTTGTACAAAGTAAAAATTTGTGGAAGAAAAATTAATTGAGGGCTATTAAACACAAGGATACTATATCTGCCTCAGGTTATGCCTGAACCACAAGTTACAGGAGAAAGTATCACTAAATACTTTCTCTAATCTTATACTCCTTCCTAGGTAACTGCTACTGTCAGGCAAGATACTGGATAGATAGACTGCTGGCCTGAACATCAACTTTTGTTCTTAAGTCCTTAAATATGCAACTAACAAGAAAATGACTAGAGTTAAAAATTCACCTGAATGCAGTTTTCTATTTGTTTTCGATGAAAACAAACAAACAAAACCCAGCAGTGTACACAGTTCAAAAAACTCCAAAAGGCATGATGTTATATTAAAAAAAGAAAAAAGAAAAGGAAAGGTAGGACCAAGTCTTATAATTTAGCATTGGAAAAATATGTCAAATAATCGCCTCCCCCCAAAAAACTTACCACAACTCACCTGAGATATTTTCCTATCACATGCATGTAAACTACGTTGCTTTCCCTATTACTTCAAGGTAGAGACCTTATTAATTGCCTCTCACTCTCTCTTTTTGCATTATCAGGATGTACTTTACCAAATCTAATATTCTAATTTACACATAAAGTACAAGTTTAAAAAGACTTAAAATACTAAATACTTGATAGGGAACCCCTCAAACTCCTGTGTTCCCTTATAAACTATTTGGCTTGATTTTTCAACAGTTTGAGGGTGAAGCTAAGCAATATCAGATGGAATGGTAAAAGAAGTTTATTAGGCTTGACAATTTCACAAATTAAACATTAGCCTCCACAAATGCATTAAAAAAAATCTTATTGCAAAACTTGTCAGGTAATGTCACTAATAATTTAAATGTCAACAGAGTGTGCAGAAACAAGAGCTGGAATACTCATGCAGCAATAACGGGGAAGGGAGGAATCCTGCAATTTCCTCAAGTAAGCTCAACACATCTCGGGATTTTTGCTATTTTCAAGGCTGTATTACACTTGTGGCTCAATTACTCAATGGTTAACAGCACTCCTTCCTCCTCTTTGTGACATCCAATTAACAAGTTCTCACTTTGGTATCAGAAGTTATCGTTGTTCCCATCTTAGACGCATGAACTTTCACTGTGCATTATTACATTCCAAGTTGCTTTTTTTACTTGAGTACTAATATTGTCCTACTCTTCCTTAGGACATTATCAATCACGACATCAAACCCAGCTGAATGAGCCACACTTTCTTTTGCTCCAACATTACTGGCAATGCCATACTTTGTGAGACAGATCCAGAGAGATCTACTTTTAAAATCCCTCCAGCTAGCTGGTTCCCTATTCAGCACACAGCACTGTCATCTTCAAATCACTTCACCTTCCATACTCACCCTACTATTTATGCCCCAATTATCACTCACCTTAACTAATAATTTTCACTTGGGATTATAAATGTTTAAGTCAAACTCAGATTGATTGGATATCCTATAGTTTCTTCATCTAGATAGCAATAACAGTACTAAATGAAAAATCAATTATCAAACAAAAATCTCCACAGAATTAGCCCTTTGTAGATAGATTCCAAAACGTTTTTTTCCAATTTGTCAGCTTCTACACTGATTTTTCAGTCCCGCTGAAGGGAAGTCAGACTTATTAAGAATAAATACAAAGTCTCATTCTATTCTGATAGAGTGAATTGACTTCAGTAAACCTTGGTTAACTTTATCATCCAGCAAATCTCAGGATACTAAAAAAAAAAAATCCTGCCAGAACTTACAAATGCCTTTCAGTATACAACATTCTTACTTCTTACTACTTACTTCTTACCCAAGACATGCAGTAAAAAAGTCTGACACGTTCATGTAAGACAAGTGTCATAAATACATAAGGCCTGCAGCAGCAAAGAAGGAGCAATGCATATATATACTGATCTACATGCAACTCTATCATCACAAATGTATTATTTGTCTGGCATCTGGAGAAAACAATCTTCCTGACTCTTGAGCACCACTATTACAATGTTGGCAACACACACTAATCTTTCGGTTTAACTTCCACTCAGAACCATTTCACATATACTGTAAAAGCTGTGACAGAGCTGCATTTTTGAAATCAAAGAATTAAAAAAAAATATATTTAAGCAATCTGGAAGTTTAAATGTGTGTTCTGTAAATACAAACAAAATTTAAAAAAAAGTCTAAAGGGACCACATTGCTATCTCAGATCACACACACATGTTGTATCAAGCTGTAAACATTTACTCAAACACAAAGCCATTGTGAACTTCCTAGTACATATACCTCTAAATTCTGACATTCCTGAGCCGAGTTAGTAGGTAGACCAATCCATTTGATTTCCTTCTTCTCCTTAGAAATAATGTTCATGGCCATAAGGACATTTAAGGCATCATAGACACGTCGTCTAATATTCTTCTGGTCATAAGCCTGCTGTAGACATAGTGCATTAATCAAAAACATACCTGTGACAAAAATATTTGAAAATAAATATATTACAGTAAATGGGTAAACTCGGGTAATGTCTGAACTGTTTTGTTTAGCAGTAGGAAAAGAAATACAAAAGTCTCAAAAGAAATTTCTCTTCCCCCATTCAGTTCACATGTAATTGACCTCCCATATACTTACTGATTCGTTTGGTGAAATGTGATTATCAGTGGTACTGAATTCTGCAACCAACTCGTCTGCCACCTCATTGTATGAGGTGGTTCCTTTTCTTTGTACCTTCTCACAAACCTTCATAGAGAAATGACGTAAACCCTTGCCATTCTTCTCTCCTTTTTTGTTCCGCTTCCTAAATATATGTATAATATATATTTTAAGAAGATTTGAACTTTGGAATATTTAATGTCTCTTTTTCAAATACAGGCACACTGCTGTAAAAAAACAAGCCTTCCCTTTTGTTCTGCTTCTCACCCCTTCCCAACATTCTTGTCCTATAATTTTTCCCCTACAATTTACAATAATTAACAATTCTAGTATCTTGATGCTGAAACACAGTACAAATTCATTCTTTTGGCAACTCTGCTAGCTCCAGTAGCAGATAATGAGTTAACAATAGGGATATTCCTTGAAGACGTCAATAAAGAAAATCTTCCTATCCCTTCTTGTCTTGAAGATTGGGGGATAAATGCTAAAATATGAAAAGTGAATTATAGGAGATAACTTTTTTGTCTTATTTTTGCCTTTTTTTTTTTTTAATTTAAATAGCCCATCTAGTTTGATCACAAAAAATCAGATTGATTGAGCATTTTCTAGGCAAGTTTGATACTGACTGAACAGATGAAGCCTGATACTGGTTCAACTCACTAAACATTACACTATTACTGAAACACAGATTTGAAGTTACACAGTATACGAAGTTGCTATGAAAACTTCAAAGTTACAAGATAAAAGAAGTGTAACAAAGTTATCTGCATATCTTTTAAATAAAAAGTTCCTTGAACTTGAAGAAAAATATAAGTATCAACAAAATCAGTATCAGCAATGGAACCTCTCAATTCTCTACATCTCATCTCACTGTGTAATTCCAAAGTAGAAATCTATTTATGTGTAACAAGACACTGATGATAAATTTAGTCTTAAAGCAACTACATTTAACAAGAGACCCTTATAAACAAGCTTGCCTGAGAAAAGACACCAAAAGAATGCATTCATTTTATCTAACACTTTTTCCTAATAAGGACTACATTCTTATTCCAAATGATACTTTGGGATACACTTGTTCAATCTGAAATGTACTCTGGTTTTTTGGAAATACACCAGCAAAACAGAAATGCGAAATTAATTGAATCGAGCCAGATGAATTCTTGTGTCCTTTTAGGAGCTAAATTTTCTAAATGTAAGTAACGTGAGAACATCTATCAGAGTTTACAGAAAATATTCTAGTTCCTTTTATGACAAATGAGGGGGTATTCATTCTTGTATGACTATTCCTGATTTTAATACAATATAATTTAATGTTGAAATGCTCTTGGTGGAAAGGTAAACAGACTGTCTCTCTCACACTGCTAGCCTGAAGAGTACATACAGTATCACAGTGAACATTTAGAACAAAAGTTCCAAACAATTTATTAATCCTTTGTAACTTTTATTTTGCTCACCCAGCAGACCATGGTGAAGAATCTGCAGTCTGGTTCTGGGATACAAAATGTGTGTTAGGTGTATGGGGACTTCCTACCAGGATAGTATTTGGCGCTGAAGGTCTCTGAGGTGTACCAATAACCTGCAGTAAAGATAAAATAATTTGGAAAATGATCTTAAGTATTCCAAGATATTCATATGCTGCACGATTCAAATGATGCATTATTAAAACAACACTAATACTTTTTTCTACCTACTTCTACTAGATGCATTGAATTTATACACACTAGCACAAAAACCTTCAGACTACAGATTATATAGTTAGAATACTCCCTAAGTAATCAGCATTTATGTTTTAGCCTTCTTAGATGAGCTTCTCATGCTTGCTGGATTTCTTAACACTTTTCAACACTAACTTAGACAAGATCAAAACACACACGCCCCCTCCCCCCAAGAAAAAGGGAAAAAAGGAGGAAAAAAACCACCAACCCTGCCAGACTATGTATAAAGAAGTTGCAGTAAATTACAGTTAAAATATGAACATATGAAACAAGAAGATCTGAAAAATCAGTAAAAGCAGAGAGAAAATGCAGAGCTGTTGCAAGAAAGGCCAAATTCTCTCCTGCAGTCAGTCTCTATCACTACAGACTCAAAACCAAAATACAATTACATTAGAGGTGAGGAAGAGTAAGGGCCAACTTTCTTTATCATTGCAGTGAGAGAGACCAATTTAGGCAAAACCATTCCATTCTGAACATGTTATGAGCACGCACTCAGCTGATCAGAGTCTTCTAGCTTACAGGTAAGTAGCCCTGAAGATGTGCTAATTTGATCATGAGTAATACATACATTCGCACACAGAGCCACACTCTCCTTATCTGTGAAACTAGCTGAAGCAAAACTCCTACTTTTGCAGATCATGTTTTATCATCTCAGAAATGTTATAGATGTAACTTTCTAAAGGAATATGTATTTAGGAAAACAACATGATACTGTACAGACTTCTGTTTTGTAGAAATATATGCCTATTTTTGGGGGGTACATTTACCTCTCAGTGGAAAGAGCAGGTTGCATCCCTGACATCAGGTTGGTGAAACAAACATCAAATGAACCTAAACTCACAACCACCCACAAGGTTGCTGTATTTTTCTGCAGCCACATTCTGCCTCACCAACAAAATTTTAAGTTTCTTCCTCAGGCTAGCTTCAACAATTTAGCCTCAACAAGAGTAAAACAGAAAAACTGAAAACCCAAAATGAACCAAAATTTGAATAACCCTTAAATGTAGAATGCAAAAGGTAGTGACTATTAGTGATTTCAGCTGGCTGGAAAGACAAACAGCTGTGTTTTTTTCCCCAAATACTCTCTCTTTATATTATGCCCCCTCTCTGAGTAGTTAACATACAAGTTTGTTACATCCACTTCTGACAGCTGGAAAATCTTAGGTCCTCCTCCCCTTTCCAGTAGCTTTGTTCCATACTTAAAATGTTTCTAATTCTTATGGAAAGTCAACTCATCTCCTTTATTACTTTTCATAACCGAAACTTCTGATGCAGCCCCACCATCACCCTGGTGCCACATCTAGAATTTGTGTGACTGCAGTAAGATAACAGCCAAGCCAGTACAGGGGAGGGGGTGGAATTACAGCCAGGAGAAAAACAAACCATTTGGCAGCAGTAAACCCTGGACATCTACTGTGCTCAGTAGCGTCTTGAAATGTTCAACAGTACAAAGGAATAAATGGAAGCATGTAAAAATTCACAGGCTCATTTCTAGAGTGGAAAAGTGAAGTCTGTTTAGTACATTCAAAACCTGCTCTGTATTCCCAGTCTAACTCATAAAAGTCTGCAAACTAGCCGGAATTATATGCTTTAATGTATCACTACTAAGGAAGACCTTAGCTCATCAACAACCATGACTTTGAATAAAAAGAGCATGAACGAAGAGTTAAGCAGTATCAAGTCACTGGGAACACCCTAAAATGAGGGGGGGCAAAAGTAGAAAAAGACATGGCTGCTGTTTCTCTTAAGTTTCCTGATTTCAAAAGAGAAAAAGATTACAGTTTAGCTCCTTGATAATGAATAAGATCAGGACAACAGGGAAAACAGCAGGGCAGCGCACACACTCCACTTCACTGTACTCAACAGAAAAACTGATATGGGGACAGTAATAAGAAAAAGAAATCACACTACCTGAACAAAGAACACAAGCTCAGAAAATTAAGTACTTAAGTATTAAAAACCTGTTTTTGCCACTCAAAGGTTAGAAAGTTGAGCAAGATCACAAGCCAACTCCTCAACTCTCTTCCCAAGAACATTTTGCACATTGACAGAAAATTTATCTCCTCTTAATTTTCAGGGTTCTATGGGTAATTTTTTTATAGTTCTTGCTATCCCCTTCAGAACTGTGAAGTCAACACAAATTTAGCCAAAATTTCTCTCTATATATACACAAAACAAAACCTCCATCTCTTCTTTAATGACATACAACTAAGCATCTCATTTTGTACTGATAACAGGCAATACAAATATGCTGATATGGGCCCCTTCTTTCACAAAAAAAAATTAATACTAATATGTTCAGAGTAAGACTTAAAGTGCTGAAAAAATGATGATTGTAAATGTAAATTTCCCACAGTAACCATACTAACAAAACCACCATTAAGAGTAGTTATTATTTCAGAATCATGTATTTTTAATAATGTTACCATGTAAAATTAATAATAGATAATACAGATGAGGATTTGTCAATTTAAACTTGTGATGGAAGACACAAGAATTTATTTTATATGTATATAAACATTGTTGTGAACTTTAATATACTTATTGTTCAAAGTTTAAAAAAAGCATCAGATGATCTGTAATTTCATTATTATCCCCTGGTTTTGGTACTTTAAGAAAAGATTTTGTCAGTTACCAGAAAGAACATTTCATTTTCAACATTAAACTCAAGTAGGTACACAGTTTCACAATAATACCCAGAAGGGACCCTCTCTGTGCCATTATACCCTATGATTTAGAGTTAAAACATTCTCCTCCTACTGCTGGTTACTGATTTTAAAAGAATGCCTAACTACTCTGAACTTCCCTGTTTGGAAATTTATTGATAAAATGCCTCATACTGAAGGAGCAATTTCATTCAGTCATTTCGCTACACTCTTAACTTCCAAGTGGCTGCTGGAAGCAGTTAATTCACCACCACTGCTGGAAATAGGGCATAGTGAATGATCTGCACTGCATCTGTACAGCTGAAGCAGTACGGTTTATAGATTCAGGTAGCCTCAATTATAAAACGCTCCTTAGAGCTTAGAGTTGGGAAAGGCAGATGGGAAACTGCTTTCCTATCAAGAGGAAAGCCAACTCTAAGACATTCCATTTCAGATGTTTACACATTACAGTTGCTTTCCAGAAGATGAATTGAGACCAACTCTCTTCAGATTATCAAATTTTAATTTTGACCACTATAAAAGTGACTTCTTATAACCTGTCTATCAACTATTGCATTAGATTCTTTGAAACCTCTAGTTTAATGTACACCTCACACAAAGTTCACAATAAGTATTTAAGCGAAAGGATATCTAAATTAAGCACTAAGAAATGTAGCTCTGTTTTCAATTTTGTTCCACCTAACTTCAGTCTCAATAAAAACGTGCTAATGGACTTAATTTACATCTCCCTATGCCAGATTTCAAAGCAGAATCTGAAAGAGCCACTGATTTTAAGTGGCAAGACTAGCAAAAGATAAAGCCATCTGAATATTCAGGTATTTGCATGTTGCTTTGAGTCATCTTTGCATTTCTTTATGCAAAAGAACATTTGTTTTAACATAACTGTATTAAAGTTAGAAACAAGCTTAGACTGTCTGCCCATGACAAGTGATATCGACTATCAAGCTACAAGTCAGATTTACAGTATGTGTAAGTAACAGTACAAGCAATTAAAAAAAAAAAAAGGCGAAGTCTCCTTACCACTTGTTGTGCAATGTTGACGTTAGACTGTCCGAATGTTTTTGGCAGGAGCTGTTTTCCAAGCGTATTTACTGTAGAAGGATGAACAGCCAACAGAGAAACAACCCCTAAAACAAATAAAAGTAGATAGCTTCAGGTCAGCCACATTGTATTATTTTAGCAATTCCAGTTTCATCTATACTACCAATGCATATTAATAGCAACTAGCTCTGAACTGCATACGGAGTCAGTATAAACGCAGCATTTACACATTTGAAGCAAAAAAAGAAATTAAGACTCACCATATGTTCTCTCAAACTTACAGGTCAGTGATCTAGTATGAACATATTTTAATTCCTTATATTCCAATTTTTCTCTCAAAGCAGAGTAATAGAAGTAATGGGTATCTGACAGAAAGCATAATCCCCTTTTCTTCTACCTGTATTCTTTGTGGCTATTGAAATCTTTTCCTACACCACCTGAAAAACATGCCCAATGCCCCAGCATATGACATACCCTTCTGAGGCATGCTGGTCTACAGGAGATAAAATTTTGTTAGCACAGGCCTTTCCAAGGGAATATTCCCACTTTTCCTCTAAGTGCCCCCTCCCAGCTGAAGGCAAGGAATTAAAGAACGGAAGTCTTCAAGAATTCAATATTTGAGCAAAATACACACAGCACAGTAGACCAGCCCTGCAGGGAAAGCTGCTCTCTTCCTGCTTATAAGCCATCCACAATCACCATTGATAGGTAAGCAAGTAAAACAAAAAATTTTAAATGAAAAACAAAAATTCAACTACAAAAATACCAAACCAGGTATGCTCTAGCAATCTGATGCTTTATGCCATAGCTTAAAAAAAACCCAAAACAAACAAAAAAGAAGCAACAAAGACTGACTACAGAAAAAGAATAATGGGACAAACAAGCCTTAACATACTGGAGACATTTATTTTGCTGAAACATCTGTCATTTGGTTGTCAGGTGAGAGGTTTAGCAGTTCTTTCCCTCAAATCACTTTTAAAGGGGCCAATGGGGCCAGAAGGACTTGGCACAATTCCCATTCCTCCTTTCTTTTTCCCATTATCCAATACAGAAGCAGTAAGTAAGCATTTTTACAATAGTTGTATCAGGAAGGGCCCTAACGAGTCCTTGATGCCTACCATCCCTCTTACACATTGAGGTAGTCTACAGAAAGTTGGGGACAACTCAAATCTTGTTTAAGCCCTTGCTTTCCAAAAGGCTTGTATTTCCTAGCTGCTACTACTATACCATGTCAAACTGATAGCTTGATGCAAGAACCTATTCTCAGTCCCCCCAAATTTGAACAGGACGCAGTAGCCTGTCATTCTTCCATTATTAACCAACTCTCCAGTGCTCTTTCAGAAAGTCAGCAGCTATCTGGTTCATAACATAAATCTGTTATGCCTTCCTGTTCCTTCAAGTACACCCTATCACGGCCTGTTTTGTGTGTGGTCTTCCTCCCTGTGGAATGAAGTAAAGGGATATAAACTACCCCAGCTGTTAGTGCTTGTGTCAGCTTCCTGGAGGTGAACGTGTCTTTTTTTTTTTAACCTCTTCCTCATTGCTTTAAAAACAACAAAGCAATCTGAAGATATTTCCAGTATAAAATAAGAGTTGTAACTGCTTTCCAAAGTTAAGATGCCTCATCTACTCGATCGCCTTTCCTTACTTTTGACAGCTCTTGTTGCCTGTGCACTTTCTAGTTCTCCTACCCTTTGAAATTTATTTTTGCATGGGACAGGGATAGACACATTATTCGTGACAAAGGAATGCCATACATTATTGTATAACTCCATAGCACATTTTCTATTTTATTCCCTGTTTCCTTCCAAATAACTCTCAAAATTCAATTTGCTTGTTCCCCACCAAACACCGATACCACATTTTCATAATATAACCTAGAATGATTTCAAGATCTTTCTTGAGTGCTAATAGCTCACTTGGGGTCCTCATTGTATCTGGTTTGGTTTTCACCAATTATTAACCCATGGGAGTACTGCCCCATTCTGTGACACCTTAGTTTCTTTAACAGGCTGATTAAGGACCTTGATAAGGTTTTTTTGTTGTTGTTATTTTTAAGAAATCCAAGGACATCGCACTGATTAGATAACCCTTATCCACATGGTTGTTGACTCTTTCAAAGCATGACTTTGAAAAGACATAACTTCATAACTTCCCTTTCCCTCTCCCTCTAGAAAAGCCCTGTTAAGTCCTGCCCATTATCACATTTATCCATATGTCTACTACTTCTCTGTTAGGTGCTCAACTGATTTGCCTAACAGAAGTCTGACTTACTCATCTGCATCTGTTATCTGAGCCCTTCAAAAACTGGTGCAGGGTATGTCGCTTTCTATCCTTCTGGTACTATGTGAATTATACTGAGTTAGCAGGACAGAAGTACCATTGCTAGGTCCTTTAAGTATTCACAGGTAGATATCCTCTGGCCATGATGATTTCTAACCATTCATGTTATCAATTTTTTCCTAAGACAACAACTTCTAGGAATACTTTAGTAGGACAACTTCATAAAGAACAGTATTGCCATGAGACTCTCCCTAATCATCTTGATCATCTAGCAACTCTTCAGATGGACTCAAGAGACTTTGTTCTTCTGGTATGTTTAAAAATAAAGTAATTCTTTATACTATCATGTTGTTTCTTAAAAAATTTTATATGGTCAATAAAGACAAATGCAAAAATCTTGCACTTGTGACAGTGTAACTCCACACAACAGCAGAGGTCGGGGTCGAGTGGTTAGGAAGCAGATGTGCAGAAAAGGACCTGGGGGTCTGAGTGGACAACAAGCAGAGTGTGACCCAGAAGTACACCCCTGTGCTAATGAAGACTTAACCGCATCCTGGGCTGCATTTGGAAGAGTACAAAAATAAGTACAAAAGAAGTGATTACTCCCTTTTGCTCCAACACTCTTTAAGCTGTATCTGTATTACTTTCTTCAGTTTTGGAGTGCACAGTGCAAAAGAGGCATTAACAAACAGAAGAGAGTCCAGCAGAAAGACACTAATGTGGCTAGGGTACTGGCGCATATGATGTGCAAGGAGAAGCTGAGAGAGCTTGGCGCGTTCAGCCTGTGGAAGAGAAGATTAAGGTGGGACGAAGGGTGTATTTGTGGGAATCTAATCGCTGCCTTCAATTATCAAATGGAGAGTTACAGAGATGACAGAGGACACAACAAAAGGAAAAGAGGCAACAGTCACAAGCTGCTGCACAGCAAATTCCAACCAGACATGAGGGAAAAAAAAAAAAAACCCTGAGAAAGGTAAAGCACAGCAGCAGATTGCCTAGGAGCTACCTTGGAGATACACAGAAAAATTCAACTACTGAAGGCTCTGTGCTTTGAAGCTGGCCCTGGTTTGATTGTAAGGTCAGACTAGATGGCCTCCAGCATCCTTACATTATGCATTTAATTCTATGAATACAAATAGCTACCTTCCAACTAAAACATCTGCATAAAGGGAAGAGTACGCACTATGCTTCTTTAAAGTTTTTAATTACATTAACATTTCTTGTAGTGCTGTGTCAGAGTTAATCCATGCAAATGAACCAACCTGCCTCTATACAGAAACTGCAAGGTATGTCTGTCTATATGGCACAAACTGATTGACAAGGAAATGCAAATGTAACTGGAAGAACAGTAACACACTCTTCAGTTTGAGGCAAAGTCAAAGTCAACCTATAAAAGATATCATACTAAACAGGAAAGAGCATAAATGTTCAACAACGGGAAAAAAAAAGGAAGAAAAAACAGCAGAGGAGGGTTTTTTTTAAAGGGTATTTTCAATTTGTCTCTGCCCGAGTGCATCCTACTATTTTCTCATTTAGCTGACGTGCAAACATTTTTCTCATATTCACCTGCATTTTCATCAAAGGCTCATAATGCGCTGGTTTCACAGTGGTTTTGCATATGTGGTTTGTTTGTTTGTTTTTTAAGTATACAAGCAGAAATAACTATTAACTTAGCTTTGCAAGTGACTGACAGCTCAGTTTCTCAAAGGAATTTTACTAATCATTTGTTAATTACTGCAATTATTGCAATCCAAATAATCCTGTACTTTGTGGCCAACATACAGTGCACATAACAGCATGTAAAAATTAAACCGTAAGTTTGCAAACAGCTTCCCTGGCACCAACTCATCTTCCTTTTCAAAACAAACACATTAATACTGCAAGTTCCTGACACATTCCCCCCCCCCTTTTTTTTTTCTTCTTTTTGAAAGACTTCAAAAAACATGGAATAGGCCAGGTAAAACACACAAAAAATTATACTGAAGGACATAACTGCTACTTAAATTCTCAGTCTCCCAAACATCACCAGTTTGGAAGACTACTCTTAGTGACTTATAAGCAATCATTAAACCTAAATGAAAGTAGAACTTCATCAACATGAAGTTCCAGAATGCCTTCAAACAGAAGATGATGATACTGATGGGATCAAGGAGTAATGTCATGCAAAACTTGCACAGCAAAAGCAGCAGCACCCTTTAACAAAATCTATTATTTATCTGTCTACAAACTGTTCCAAGTAAGTGTTCTCTTCATACAGAGTATGCAGGAAATACCCTTCTTTGGTTACTGATTGCATTTAGGGGAGAACTCTTGAACTGGACCTCTGCTTGCATATGAAAACAAACCCAAGAATTTTACCAAAAAGAGAGAATCCCTTGCAGAATTTCAGCAGTAAAACACCAGTGATACAGGCAATTATGAGCATTTTAAGTAACTTGACATGCCACAGAAAGACACAGTACATCTAAAATTAGAGACAGGAGTGCCCTCTGCAGACAAAGCAGTAAATCTCTCTAAAAGCTGACTGCTCCAGTTCATGCAACAGTAGCGTCTTTGCATTTGGTGTTTCAGATCGAAGAGGTTGGGCTGAGGTACTCCTTGCCTCAGGAGCAGAAATCCCATTCAGTCTAGGTGCGGTACCATTTTCTGATATAATCTGTCTTTATGTTTTCTTCACTTGTGAAAGAGAGCAATGGAAGAGTGATGCAACAACAGAAGGCAACAGAAAAACAAGTCAGTTTCCCGATAATGCAGTCTCTAACAAATTAAGTCTTGTCACTCTGTCTTCTAGCATGCAAGCAATACTGCATATGGTGGAACTGCATTTGGTAAGAAGGTAATTTTGCAAGCACTTCCGGAATTATTACATCTCAAAAAAAACAATGTGCAGAATGAGAAGAGAGTGGTTTGTCAGAATGCAAAGTAATTCCTACCATCTCCTGCAACAGTCTCAAGCAAACTCTGTCCAGCAGACCACTTTGTAAGTAAATATTCTGCGTGATTGAAGGTTCAGGGGTTATTTTAAGAAAAGTCTAAAGAAAATTAACCTTGCAGATTACATTTTGCAGTATAACCACTCTTATGAACTCTACAAACTTTTGTCTTAATTACATAAGCTTTGAAGTGGATGGCTTTAAAGAACAGTTGGAATCTACCTTAACAACAGCTACACAACTTGAAGACAGCAATATTAAGCCAGTCTCAACACAAGTCAAATATGACTTACGCTCTCAGAAACATAATATTACTACCAATTACCTGATAAAACTCATAACTAAGAGAATATCAGTTGAAGAGCCCAACATGTCTCTTGGGAGACCAAAAAAGACCAGTGAGACTTTCCATGAACAAGAACATTTAAGGAAGTGACATGGACACTAGATTCCACTGTAAATGTCACTTCTGAGAAGGCCAAGTGCCATCTGGAACATTACATTCCTTATTTCAGGAATTAAAAAAGTTAATAGAAATAGTATTTATATAAAGCCAGAGTACCTGTACTGCTTAAGATGCAAATGACTGATACAAGATTACATGAAAACTATGAGAATTATCTGGAAAATGTTGGCAGTCTTCCGTATGTGAATTTTTTCTTTTTTTTTTTTTTTGTAACAAGAGGAGGAGAAGGAAAGGGAATTTGACATCAACATCACTAACAAAATTCCATACTGTAACCATTCTGAAAAGCAAACACAGACAAAGCTAATTTCAGCTCCAAATCTGTCCATCAAACCAACTGCTTAGAATAAGCAAAACCTTAAATAACAAAAAGCAAACTAGTCTAAAAGTGCACAATCTGCCCCTCTCTTTCCAGTGTGTCACCCCCCAATCCCAAATTGGTCTTTGTAGAAAATGGTCTGAAAAATTATCAAGTTTGGAACCAAAAAGTGAGCAGGGTCTCTTACGGGAAAATAAAGTAGCTTAAGTCTACCTAATTTTTTGCAAAGGCTCTTTTTCAATTGAAAAGTTCTGGGTTATCAGATTACAGATTTCCTTCAGGGTCTCTGCAAGTCATGGGCTTTATTACAGACACTGCTATAGGGCTCTAAAAGACCTTATGTTAGACTCACTCATCTTTAGTCATGGCCTCTATTTGCCTTCATACCATCTTCAGCTATTTCTTATTTGCCACTATCCTACTCAAGAAAGTTGCATCTGGCTAGTTCAGCCATGTAGTTGACAGCTCAGTATGCTTTTAGTAGTACCCTGCTCCCTAGTAAAGTAAGAGCAAAGCATCTGCATTTCCTGCAAACAGAAAGGAAAACCACAGTTTGAAATCATTCAGAAGTGCAGATTTGCAGAAGCTTTCTAACTCTTTCTTTGGATTCTGTTCAAGGCAATGCATTTATTTCCAATATGAAAAAAAAAGTAGTAAGATGCAAGAATTACAAAAAGATGAGCTACTTCTAAACCATCTTTCATTAATCAAAAGTACTGTTCTATCATTGTTTGGGCTGCTGTCAATAAAACTGGCAGCAATATGCCCTAGAGTAATTTATGCCATGCACTTGAAAGTTTCAGTTGCCCACTTCTACTTGGCTTCTTTGCTACCACAGAAACTTCCACAGCTAACTCCAGCTCCAGGGCTTCAACAAAAATTGCCCAGTGACCAGGCTACAGGTTCTCTTCCTCAAGACATTACCAAGCAATAGAAATCTAACAAAACCCCCAAGTTCATTTTGTGGTTTGTTTGGGTTTTTTTTTAAAGGTATGGGAGACCTCATGGAAGCTCATTATGGAGGCTGAAAGATAATGAAGACAGATCTTAGGAAAGACTTAAGTTCATTACCCAACATGACAGTCTAGTACATAGAAATAGCAGTAAAGATGTGCCTTTGAAGACTCCAAATAATGAAATCCAAAAAGCTCACTAGAGAGTGGAAGAATCTCTAGAAGGCTCCAAATCTTCACGCAGTTCAAACACAGGTGTGCAATCTCTGAAGCTGAGACAGAGATAAGAATGAATCCTGTTTTGGATAGCAGTGAACCAGAGCTCAGTGTCATCTATAGTCAAAATGGGAAATAATATACAGAAAGTGAGAATTTCAGAGCTACAGAAAGCTGGTAAGGCAGTCAGGACACAACCAAATAAGTTGAGGAAAGTCCTCAACTTATTTACACAACTATCACTGAACAAGAGGTAACAAGAGAATGTCTATAAGAAACATCCTGGAACAACACGGCATCATATCAACATCATAACAAGAAAAATTTTCTGTATGAATTATAAAGTCTCAAACCCATTCACCTGTCTCAATACAGTGACCAATGCAATGCTTGACAACAATCTCATTTAACCCCAACGCTAGATACAGGTGAAACGGAAATCAAATGCCAAGCAGTTCCTGCAAGGACTGTTTACAGTATTTTCTATGCATTTTGCTTTACAAAATCTACCCTAAATCACTGAGCCTGAACTGTTACTTTCTTCCAAGTGCAGGAGGAGTCTTGAAGACACAGCTAGGATAAAAACATTAGTTTAAAGGTGCCATTTAAAGTGCCTTTTATCCAGTCCACATCACCTTCAAAGAAAATCATTCCTTACCACAAAAGCATCAACTTGACAGGTTTTAGATTATTAGATTACACATACATACAGAATATGTATAAAAGGTGTACTTCGAAGATGTGGGAAAGAAGACGGAGTGACAATTATATCCTAGGAGCTGATTCCTCAGATGTCATTCCGGTGAAGTTGCACTTTTTAATGTCTCTCTCACAAACACCATTGATATTTTATGATTAGTTAGTTATATGCTAATTTTCAGAAAACACTGAACTCTTTTTGAGGGTACCAACCTACCATAAGCTTTGACAACACACAGATGATTGTCTCTAGCTGTGTGCCAAGTCAAGTAAAAATACCTCTGCTTATTGAACAAGTCACACTATCCTGTTAAGACAACAAACACGCTTATACAGCAATTCTGAGCACTTTTACAAAGACATCGATCTTCCCCGGTGTATAGTACTACTAAGTGCTTAAGTAATTTCTTACATCAACTCAGACTTTTAGGTGATTCTCATCATCCTTAGATATGACTAGTAATACTTCAGCTATTACAAAACCAGTCTTTCCAAGTCTGTGTTGAAATAACTCTGTGGTCTACGTTTTAAAAGTCTTTTTAGACTTTTCAAAATATCATTCCTATTTGCAGCAACAGTTTTATTTCCTGAGCTTGACTTTAGATAATTGTTTGGATTTACCGCAGCTGCAATAATATACAGGCATTTTATAACCGATGTTCAGGCATATATCTGTTTGCTAAGGCATGAATCACAGGCTCTGAAATAGATCTCTACTTCTGTTCCAGAGGAACAATTCCAGTCACTGCCAAAAATCAGGTAGAGTTTGATCTTGCAAATAAAAGTAACAATAACATTACATCGCAAAAATTCCTTGTCATATAAATAGGCAGTTGGGCAGCGTTGAAATGTAATAATCTAAATACACATTAAAAATTTACATATTTTACTTCAATTTTTTCAATTACCAAATCTGAAATGGAAACAAAACTAAAGTTCTTTATGCCCACAAAATGCGAAACCTTATTTTAAAGTGGAAGAGGTGAAAGAAGCTAAAGACATCTTTCACAAGTATTTTCTGGTTACATACCAATAATGCCACCTACTGGCATGACAGAAGATTCAAATTTTCTTTCTGAGCAATTTTAAAATTAATTTAAGAGCTTTAATTTCAATACAATATTAAATACCATTGGTTATCTTTTCCCTTGCACTCATCTGAAGCAGATAATTTCTTTCACCCAAATTTCTTCACAAGCGAGGGGCAGGATTAGAATTGAACAGTGTTCTATTCAATACTTAAAATATCAACACTAACCTGAATATAGCAAGGACCGGAATGTAGTAGTTTTCTTCAAAATGCAACCTCCCGGAACAGCAAAATTTCTAAATTCATTGCCAAATAACTTTTAGAAGACACAAACTCATGAGGAAGTTTTACTGGTGCAGCACCTATTAAAAATTCTTTCCATCCTTCCAACCCATATGTATTTTCTAACCCTCAAAATTAATTCCGATTATAATTATCACTCAAAGTCCATGTACAGGGTGAATTTTAGCAATTTCAGGTTTAAGCGATTAGCCAGGTGGATATCCAAAACAAAGCCAGGAATTAACAAAAATTATTTTTTTTTAATCCCAGAATGGAAACAAACTAAAATAACAATTAAAATATCCAAATGAGATTATCCTTGCCTTTTAACTAAGGTATGCATGCAAGAAGCAAACAATTACAATCAAGTCACTTTGCAATTTCATTCCATAATTAAACCGCTCTCTTATTCTGTCTTGGATAAAGCAATTTAGAGTAAAATAGAAGAGAAATAGAATATTTTCAGTTGGAAGGGACCTACAACGATCATGTAGTCCAACTGCCTGACCAGTTCAGGGCTGACCAAAAGCTAAAGCATGTTGTTAAGGGCATTGTCCAAATGCCTCTTAAACACTGACAGGCTTGAGGCATTGACCACCTCTCTAGGAAGCCTGTTCCAGTGTTTGACCACCCTCTTGGTAAAGAAAGGCTTCCTAATGTCCAGTCTGAACCTTCCCTGGCGCAGCTTTGAGCCATTCCCACATGTCCTATCACTGGGTACCAGGGAGAAAATATCAGCACCTCCCTCTCCACTTCCCCTCCTCAGGAAACTGTAGAGAGCAATGAGGTCGCCCCTCAGCCTCCTCTCCAAACTAGACAACCCAAAGTCCTTAGCCGCTCCTCACAGGACATGCCTTCCAGCCCCATCACCAGCTTTGTTGCCCTCCTCTGGCTGCATTCAAGGACCTTCGCATCCTTCTTAACTTGTGGGGCCCAGAACTGCACACAGTACTCAAGGTAAGGCCGCACTATTGCTAAATAGAGTGGAATAATCACCTCTTTTGACCGGCTGGTTATGCTGTGTTTGATGCACCCCAGGATGCAGTTTGCCCTCTTGGCTGCCAGGGCACACTGCTGACTAATATTGAGCCTGCTGTCAACCAGCACCACCAGAATCCTTTTTATTACTGCCAGAAAAGGGATAGAGCTATAAATCATACTTTGGGTGCCCTTACAGCTTTTCTTCACCCGACCTTTGAAATTTTTATAAACACTGCTTCCGATAATAATTTGAGGGTTTACTGGGATTAATTTAGGCACAAGTTCTACAAAATCCGTTCCTGAACATAGGGTAACACGCAAAGGCAAGGGCCCTGTGTCATGATGTTCTCAGCAATTGAGGCTTCAGGGGAAAAAAATGCAATTGGATATTTTGGAATGAGACAAGGAAACTTGCAACTGCTTCCAATGGGATTTAGCATTCCTCCACAATGTCACAATTCAAGCTGACAGTAAATAAAACAGCACGGGACAAGCAGCAGATATAAAACCAAGTGGCTTTATTAGAGTTCATCAGCGAGAGGACATCTGGATATACAGCCACCTTTTGCTGTGCATGTTAACACACTAGCAGTCACTAGCAAAGCTACATTTTAAAAGCAGCTGTCATTGCTCAGGATTTCCTGAAACAAAAACCTCCCTTCTCAGACACTCGCTGCACATTACATTGCTGCTTCTCTCCTGAACAGCGTTTACCAGAAAACTGTCTTCCTGGTTACCAAGTACACCAAACCTTTCACAGCCATACTTGTGCCAAACCAAACCACTCTAGACCAAATCTGGGGATTTGTGCCACTTAAACCCTACCAGACTACAAACTCAGCAGACCTTGCACTTAACAGGAAAGCTACACTAAGATGTAAATGTCATATCTCATGTCCTTCCAGAAGAAGTTAGAGCTTTTCAACAGCACCACCCTGGAGCCAAATCTTGTTGATGTTGCATTCTTAATTTGCTGAGTCTCTCAAAGTTGGACTTTTCTGAAAAGACGCTGGACTGCACCCTCTGATAGTACTAATCCAATGACCTTGAGTGCTATGAGTGTAAAGGGAATGAACTTCAAAAAGTAGTCAGGCTCTTGCACTCTCCTTGAAGAGCCTGCCCTACTACTGTTGTCGGGGGCAGTAGATTAGGCTAAGCAAACCACTCATCTGACACAGTAGGGAGATTTGATCCTGTATCAATAATGTAATGTATTCCCAAACTCTCCTTGTGACTGACTTGCGATTTCCAGAAAAGACTCCTTCCTTTTAAGAAATTCAAATTCAAAGGGGAAGGGGGGGAAAAAAAAAAAAAAAAAAAGAAAAAAGCCCACCCGCTTTTCATGATGAACACCAGAGAAGAATAGAAAGATTCTTCCCTGACCTCCTTCAATTCATCCTAACAAGTACACCAGATACACTTCTGCTACGCTGTGGAAAGCTTACTCTATGTTTTTTATCTGTTGCTGTGGACTGAATCCTCTACATTGTGAAATTAAGAGAAATTTTGCACAAACATAGCACAACAGCGGAGGACTGGACTCTTTGATATAATGGCATGTAACGTAGACAGCTAGTTTTAGAAAGCACATAGTACTTTTGTGTATAGGAGTTACACTTAAAATTGCAACATTTAAAGACTACACAAACACCCTAAAAATTATTTAAAAAGTGGTAATGGAAAATAAGTACTTTAGTGAATAAATTCTGATACATTTCTCAATACATTAGTGACAAAATATTTGTTCTTTTAAGCTCTGATTAAGACTACAGAGCCTGCATATAAAACAGACAAGTTAGAGGCAAGAAACATAAAACAATCAAGCCAAGAGAAACAGTTGTTTCTTCTCCATATTAAGAATTAGTTGTTGTCCATTAGCTTTACAAAACTTCCCTAAAAGCAATGAGGTGCAGAAATTAACTGAGCATAGCTTAGTTTGATTGTATTATTCAGTAGTACACATTGAGAATAGAGCTTGACTCTCAAACCAGAGGAGCTGCAAGCCTATAATAAACTATTTAATCACTTTAATTTATTTTAGAAATTCTACAAGCAATGAAATGGCCTCTCTTTTGCCCAGTTCTGCTTTGAGAGCTACGTAATAATGGAAGATTCACATTTCCAATTTTTGCTGTCTAGACTGCACTGTCTGTTTTGATTAGCTCTCTACTGACTCTAACAGGGTCTAGACACAAGATGCCTACATGGGTGTAAAATGTCCCCTTAAGTATCTGCCCTGATGAAAACATCAGTTTTACTGCCCACAGCAGGTAGGGAAATGATACAGCTGTTAAGGATCAGGTAATCTACCTGAACACTTTTTTTGTTCAGGGGTGTGTGACTGTGTTTACAAATATACAGGTGGACCAGTTAGTAAGCGTCAGTTATTCAAACCTTAGTGCCTTCTCCATCAAAAGCAGATCATGGCAGATTAGTCAGCCAGCCCCCTTTTGTAAAGCAATGTATGTCTTAGACAAGGGAATGTCAAAGAGGAGCCTATTGAGATTCCAATAAAATACTTGGTGTACCTAGAAAAACTGTTAAATTGGTGGTGGTAGAAGTTCTGCAAGTTGTAAAAATAAATGCTTAAAGGGGTTTCCTGAAATGGCATATAAAAGACTAGAGCAATAATACTAATGGAGTTCACCTGAACTGGACTACAGGTTAATCTGAGAGTACTAGCGTAATCCAACAATGCATAGAGTCAATACATTTGTCAACTGTGAGGTTTATGAGAGCATCAGACAAGAAGTAGGTGACTCTGTCCTAATAAATTTCACCCTACTTAGTGTAGCCTATCAAAGCACACCATCTGTCACACACTAGAATAAACCAGACTATCGTCGTTTGGAAGCAACAACAAAGGAAAGCAGCCATTTCATCAAAATCTACTGTGAGATGGCTGTGAACCAAACATGACATTGCACAGAAAAATTACCAATACCTCCATACAAATATGACTGAAGCTTCACTTGGCATCATATATACTATTTTGGTCACTTGCGTTCAAGAAAGTTGATGAAAGCAATCAAACAGGCTCAAAGAATGACAATAAGGAAAATCCAGAGGATAAAGAGCTCATCTGATGAGGAATCTAGTAAACAATGGCTAGTTGGCCTGTCAAACTAAAGACTGTTAAAATACACAATTGTTATTTATAAAAAGTAGGTAAACACACTGGAGAAAACTATTAAGCTGAAAAATAACACTGCCACCAGCAAAATGCATAAACTGGCAAGAACATACTTAACTGGAAGTCTGAGAATAGTTCTACAGTCTCAGTATGGAAACAGCCTTCCCCTAAGAATACAGGAGACAAAAATCTAATTTTCACATATAGCATAATCAGTTCACAAAAGAGGTTATATGACATAGCTGTCCAGAACTGCAGGCAACTGGAACTCATAGAATCATAGAATCGTGTAGGTTGGAAAAGATCATCAAGTCCAACAGTTAACCTACCACTGCCAAGTCCACCACTAAACCATGTCCCTAAGAAACAACATCTACCCATCTTTTAAATACCTCCAGGGATGGGGACTCAACCACTTCCCTGAGCAGCCTGTTCCCATGCCTGACTACTCTTCTGGGCTGTTGTGACCCAAATGCAGGACCCAACACTTCGCCCTGTTGAACTTCATAAAATTGGCCTCAGCCCATAAATCCATTCTGTCCAGATCCCTCTGTAGAACCTTCCTACCCTCCAGCAGATCAACACTCCCAGCCAACTTGGTGTCATCTGCAAACTTATTGAGGGTGCACTCGATCCCCTCATCCAGATCATTCATAAAGATATTAAACAGAACTGACACCAGTACTGAGCCCTGGGGAACACCACTTGTCACTGGCCACCAACTGGATTTAACTCCGTTCACAACTCTTGAGGCCTGGCTATCCAGGCATTTTTTCACCCAGCGAAGAGTACACCCATCCGAGCCATGAGCAGCCAGTTCCTCCAGGAGAATGCTGTGGGAAACGGCATCAAAGGCCTTACTAAAGTCTAGGTAGACAACATCCACAGCCTTTCCCTCATCCACTAAGCAGGTCACCTTGTCACAGAAGGAGATCAGGTTAGTGAAGCAGGACCTGCCTTTCATAAACCCATGCTGACTGGGCCTGATCCCCCAGTTGTCCTGTACATGCCGCGGGATGGCATTCAGGACGATCTGCTCCATAACCTTCCCCGGAATCAAGGTCAGGCTGACAGGCCTGTAGTTCCTGGATCCTCTTTCTGGCCCTTCTTGTAAATGGGCATCACATTTGCTAATTTCCAGTCAACTGGGACCTCCCCGGTAAGCCAGAGCTGCTGATAAAGGATTGGAAGTGGCTTGGTGAGCACCTCCACCAGCTCCCTCAGTACCCTTGGGTGGATCCCATCCGGCTCCACAGACCTGTGTGTGTCTCAGTGGTGTAGCAGGTCACTAATCATTTCCCCTTGGATTATGGGGGCTTCATTCTGCTCCCCATCCCTGTCTTCCAGCTCAGGGGGCAGGGTACCCTGAGAACAACTGGTCTGACTGTTAAAGACTGAGGCAAAGAAGGCATTGAGTACCTCAGCCTTTTCCTCATCCTTTGTCACTATGTTTCCCCCCGCATCCAATAAAGGATGGAGATTCTCCTTAACCCTCCTTTTGTTAATGTTTCTATAGAAACATTTTTATTGTCTTTTACTGCAGTAGCCAGATTAAGTTCTAGTTAGGCTTTGGCCCTTCTAATTTTCTCCCTGCATAACCTCATGCCATCATTGTAGTCCTCCTGAGTTGCCTGCCCCTTCTTCCAAAGGTCATAAACTCTCATTTTTTTCCTGAGTTCCAGCCAAAGCTCTCTGTTCAGCCAGGCCAGTCTTCTCCCCCACCAGCTTGTCTTTTGGCACATAGGGATGGCCTGCACCTTTAAGATTTCCTTCTTGAAGAACATCCAGCCTTCCTGGACTCCTTTGCCCTTCAGGACTGCCTCCCAAGGGACTCTGTCAACCAGGTTCCTAAACAGGCCAAAGTCTGCCCTCTGGAAGTCCAAGGTAGCAGTTTTGCTGACCCCCCTCCTTACTTCTCTGAGAATCAAAAACTCTATCATTTCATGATCACTATGCCCAAGATGGCCTCCAACCATCACATCACCCACAAGGCCTTCTCTGTTCGCAAACAAGAGGTCCAGCGGGGCACCTTCCCTAGCTGGCTCCCTCACCAGCTGTGTCAGGCAGTTATCTTCCACACACTCCAGGAACCTCCTAGACTGTTTCTTCTCTGCTGTATTGATTTCCAGCAGGCATCTGGTAAGTTGGAGTCCCCCACGAGAACAATTGTGAGCGATTGTGAGACTTCTGCCAGCTGCTTATAGAATATTTCATCTGCCTCTTCATCCTGGTTGGGTGGTCTATAACAGACACCCACCATGATATCTGCCTTGTTGGCCTTCCCCTTGATTCTTACCCATTAACACTCAACCCTATCATCACCATCAATAAGCTCTAGACAATCAAAAGACTCCCTAACATACAGGGCTGCCCCACTGCCTCTCCTTCCTTGCCTATCCCTTCTGAAGAGTTTATAGCCATCCATTGCAGCACTCCAGTTGTGTGAGTCATCCCACCATGTTTCCGTGATGGCAACTATAAGCTGTGCTTCAGTTTTTTCCCACAACTATGCTAATTGTAAAGTGCAGCACATAACTCCTCAGATGTTTACATACTCGTAGTTTTTGAGCTTACATATCGAATTCAAGTTTATAGCCTGCATTTTATTAAATTGCTTGATTACATTACACTATCACACATGCACAGCCATTATCTGTAAGTTCAAAATATTATTTCAGATAGGCTTGCACTAGTGTGGATGCACTATCATAAAAACTGTCATAACCCATTTTAAACTGATACACTCCTGCATTTTTTCCATTTGCTAAAACATAGTGCCCCAAAAGATGTTTTAGACCATCCTGGCCTTTATACTTAAACACAAGCTACACTAACGAGAAGATCACATATGGGATGACAAACTACCACTGAACTTCACACACAGTTTAGAGACAATTATAAACCACAGAAAATCTACAATTTGCTTGCTGATTATATAACTTAAGAAAACCTTTACAAAAACTATGCTAAGAAAACAGTTTAAAGCCAGTAATAAGCATAACAACTAAAAATCAAGAAACAGAGAGTCTTACTGAAAATTGTGCTCTTACCTTTTCCAGGACTTAGGTTTTGGTCTATAAACACCTTAAGCTCTCCATTGGCTTCAATTAGTCCAGCCTGTTAAAGAAAGTAACTTTTATTAAATTTACAAACACAGACAGCCTTTTACTGTTGAAGATGAAAGAAATCATACCAGAAGTCTGCTGCTACCACTCACATTTTGTCACAAATCTGCCACTGTGTAATGGCACTGTCTGTGGCACGGTATTTGCCAAACTTTAAAATCTTGATTTTATAAATAACATATTCTTAAAATGCAGGCAAAAAATCGGTTTACACCCACCTTGCTATTTTATGTCCTAAGCTCTTATAGTGTACATGCACTGTTCTAACAGACAGCTGAACACCCTTCTAATCAGAACCACTGACACCTTCAACTACACCTTTCTCTGTGTAGATACTGTTTACCTACCACAGAAGTTAACGACATTATAGCAAAAACAGTAGAGGTGGTAGAGAGCACCTTAAGCCATTTTAATCAGAAAAAAAGGCATTAAAAAGAAACACCTTGAGCTTTTCAATTATTGTTTTTTTAAAGATCAGAATATAAAGCTCTTAAGTGAAAGAGCTATAGGATTACATACAGGTTTATAAAGTAATCACCATCCTTTGAGAAAGCTCATAGTAGAAGTTATTTTTAAAAAATACTCTTAATTTTTGGATAGAAAACACTCAATGCAGTAGTTCCTTGGTATCTCCAGACAAAACAGTTCTGAAAAACAAAGACTGTTTCCATTTAGAAAGAACAGCAAGAAAGTCAACACTTGTACTTAACCATAGTTTAGCATGGGGATGTTCCAGAGGCTGAAAAGTCCCTAGCTGCATCCTGTGCATAGCTGGTATTTGCAGGCTACTGCCGATCTTCAAGAGATAATTAAGTGGTTTGCTGTCAGTCAGCAGCAAAGCTTTTCCCTTAAAAGTCTCCCTGAACAGTGTCTACTTACGATTTGCCAGAAGTTCAGCAAACCACGTGAGCCACTAGAGGATGCTGTGGTGCTGTTATTATCCAGGTGTGTGACAGCAATGAATTCTTAAGAAAGACCGGGAACTTTACAAAACAGGAAACTTTCTCTCCTTAGTCAAAGGGGAGGGCGGAAAAGATGACTGAGTACTGGGGACAGGCTGGGAAGTGAGCAGAAGAGAAATTTTGCTAAGGGAGGCATAAAGAGCAGTGGTCTGTAATGGCACGGCAGCGATGAAGACCTTGTGGCACAAAGAAAACATAAGTGAGGAGACAGTGGAACTGATGGGTAGAATTAAGAGCCTGTGGCAGTTCTATCCTACATCTCCTAATTTGCCCCCTGCAAGTAACGAAATAGCATTGTTTTAAGGAGACTGCAACAACTTACCAGTACACAACCATTGCCTGTTCTCCATCTTGCCCACAGTAGGGATTCAAAGGTCCACTTGAACAAATGACAGTTCTACTGCCCTATTCCCAGGCACCAGAGCTTTTTATAAGCCTAACTCTTCATCACACTTACTGCATAATTCAGAAGAGCAACAGACTGTATCAGACACTTTCAAAGAAAGAAGGTGTACTCATCAATGTGAAATCAGTATCACACACAAAGATGTTGTTAGAGCTACAATAGATGTTACTAGAGCTACACTCTATGGCAATATGACATTCCAGAACACTGGAACCCAATGTGCTAGATGAAGATCAATTTTTGGGTGTTACATTATACTCCCATTCTACCTCAATTTCACAACAAGAGTGTTAAACCACACAGGAAGTGCAGTCTCATTGTCATAATTTCTTTAAATGCAGTACTTCAGTTTCTATTCAACGGCAGAAAGAGAAGGCTTGTACTCAAGGATTCCTGCAAATTCTCTTTTCCATGAGAATCAAAAAGATATCAATGAGACTGGAAAGACATTTAATATATCAAGTTTGTGATCAGTGGACCACCAAGAAAATGGCTGTTTCAATCAGTAATGTCTTTAATTTTAGAAGCATAATTCTGAATTATTAAATCCATTCATCACTTTAATATGCAAAAGCAAACTTGCATTGAGTTCACATGTCAGTTACAGTGATAATCCAAACCCAAATATTTAAGCTGTGACATTCAGCAAATTCAAGTATTAAATGCAAAACATTATTTCAGTAATTAGCAAATAATTAGGCAATTCAGTAATCAATTACTTATTGGTCCCTTCCTATTTTTATTTTTTTTTAAACTAGAACAGTCTCCAATATAGCTATTTCTATTAATTCATTTTATCTTTAAGTATTCAACCAACCACCACACCATAGTATCAAATAATCTCATAACCTTCAAGTTTTCTTCTACATAATTAAAATATACAGTGAAAAATATTACCCAAAACAATATGCAACTCCGAAAAACACAATCTAACCTAGCATTACAAAGGGTCAGATTAGCACTACATGCCCTGGGCCATGCTTTTGTGTGACTGAAATTACACAAGTCACTGACAAGCTGGAGAACATTTGGGAAAAACACTGCATTTACTCAAGAAAAGACTACAATTTGGGAAAAATCAGAGAACAGCAATCACCGAACAACAAGAAACCCCGCAGGAACCACGACACTGATGAACAGTACAGCAGTTACAGTTCCACCACCTTTCCACACCAGTGTCTTACTAAAGGTTCAGCTCTAGCAGTTAAAATGGCTGGTAAACATTCGACTCATTCATAAGAGCATACCTAGGAAAGACTCCAAGAAAACTGTTTGGAAAGAATACTACCAAATCCCACAGCAAATAGCACCCCCAGCTGCTATTATTCATAATGAAAACTGATTTCTAGTGAAAATTCTGTTACTCCAGCCTCAGTGTTCTCTTCACACTTCTGGATACACTATTTAATTCTAAGGTTATCAAAATTTATTCACTAGTTTTGAGTCTCCTCAGTCACAGATACAAGCTTTTGGGGAGAAAAAAAATGAAAAGCAAAACTTCCATTCCATATGAAATTCTGGTGTCTTTGTTCTAAAATGGAAATACTACGCAAAAAATCTCTCAGTGTATGTTTTGAAGAAATTCCCGCTACTTTTCAAGCTACGTTTTTTTGGAGGAGAGACAAGGACTACTCCTCCATAACCTATCTAACATAGTCCAGTGCTCAAAAGAAAGAAAGAAAATAGAAGAAAATGTAACCGTAACTCCCTTAGGTATATCACAGTCACAGATTCACAACGGGGGGGGGGGGGGGGGGGGGGGAACGACAAACCCCACACAACAAAAAAAACCACACCAGCAAAAAGTATCTGATTTCCCCCAGTAGAAAAGTAACCTTCTACCAAGGAGGGTTTAAAGTTTAGACATCAAGGAAATTCTATTTTCTGATGGGAAAATACATGTAGCTTTCAGGCCTTATCAAGCTGCTTGTAACAAGGTATTCTGATTTTTATTTTTTTCACCTGAAAATGTAATTTTTTTTGTGTGTGTTCCACATTTTCTTCTTATCTTCTCATGATTCTCAATTTCAAGATGCATTACTTCCTTTGATGATAACGCCAGGGTTGCGTGAAATAATATCATGCTCTTCTACTCTGAAAGCTTATTAATTGTGTGCAACTTCACAATTTAGCATTGCTTTCTTCTTCAAAGAGACATGTTGGCTATGTATACTTCTCTATGGCTATGCAAAGAAACTCCTAGTATCCTAAACGGGCAACAGATACAGATACACCCTTTATCCTTTTCACATTACAACAAAACCAACAATTATTTTAAAAAAGTTTTTGACACTCAACATAGCATCTAAACTGTAATAACTTAAGATCTCCTTTCCACAGATCAGAGGAAGAAGGTTACAGACCATTGGACCAATTAGTAAACCTAGTAATTCTAACTGTGGAAGCTATGCTGGAGGGAAGATCTCAGCCATCACCTAGGCTTTGTCGCATCACATCATTCAAAACTCCTAAGGAAATCAACTGTCAGGCTAAACTTATCAAAGAAATTCAACTGAAGTTAGCTTTGGCCTGCTATGAGATCATCAGCAGTCCTAAGGACTGGGAAGTCTATTTTTGTTTTGTTTACAAGTAAAAGCTGAAAAGCACCACGAGAGCCCTCAGCCTGAAAGTCAGTAAATTGGGAAGTATCTTTTTGTTGGGACAAAAGTTAATCCAAAACAAAATTTGCTAAAAATGCAGAGAATTTCACTTATTAAAAAAAATCCCTTAGTGCAGACTATCATAGAATAATTTAGTATCTTACAAGCTAATATTTGTGGTCTCTGAAGTTATGCACTAGAAAATCAACACCCTTACAATGAAAGTTATCATTTGTTCCACAGCTTTCCAGACTTGCAACTAAATTTCTTAAGAAAAAATGGCATAAAATTATTCACTAAACCTTTAAACTAAACAGAAAAGATTCCAGCTGAATTTGGACTGAAGGACAAGGAACCTATAAAAGCATGACCAAGAAGTCTGACTAAAACGAGACTGAACAAGTACACATGCTGTGCCTATCAGGCTGGGTGGGAGTGTTGATCTGCTGGAGGGTAGGAAGGCCCTGCAGAGGGATCTGGACAGGCTGGATCCATGGGCTGAGGCCAACTGTATGAGGTTCAACAAAGCTCAGTGCCGGCTCCTGCACTTGGGTCACAACAACCCCATGCAACACTACAGGCTTGGGGAGGAGTGGCTGGAGAGCTGCCTGGTGGAAAAGGACCTGGGGGTGTTGGTGGACAGCCAGGGCAGGTTTAGGCTGGATACTAGGAAAAATTTCTTCACTGAAAGGGTTGTCAGGCATGGGAACAGGCTGCCCAGGGAAGTGCTTGAGTCCCCATCCCTGGAGGTATTTAAAAGATGGGTAGATGTGTTTCTTAGGGACATGGTTTAGTGGTGGACTTGGCAGCGCTAGGTTAACGGTTGGATTCGATGATCTTGAAGGTCTTTTCCAACCTAGACGATTCTATTGTATTCTAGGTTTAACTGGAGAGGAAGGTCCCCCCCACTACTCCGAGATAAGTAAATATGGGGAACGGAAGGGTGCTTTTGTGCCAGAAATACCTCTTCTATCTTGCTTCTAGGTAACGAGCCCATTTTAAGTATACTCCCTGAAAAAGAGCTGAGAGAAGAACAAAAAGGGTAGAGATAAATGGAAACAGAGGTATTTGCCAAAAGGTATTTCTCAGAAATTTTCAGTTGCTAACAGCAGATTAAGTCCAGTACATTGAGGCACAATTGGTTTGACAACAAAACAAGAGATGTGGGTGCCAAATATACAACAAGGGTTAAAGAATGGGAGTCAGAATGGGACAGACAGAAAAAAAAGACAATTTTGGCACTGGCTGGGGAAGAGACAGAAAGTGAGCTAGAAAATCAGATGGAAGATGGCAGATTAGAGTTGAGGCAGAGAAACCGAGAGCCTCTGAAAAAGTACAGGCAACAGAACTGATGAGAACCTAAAAGAAAGCTTTAATAGAGCAAGGAGATCAGATCCTGTGAGGAGAAGGGAAGAACATGGGAATTGGGAAGATGAATACCATCTATTCTAAACTACGACTGAAAGGGTAAATAAACTGGGACTCAGACTGAGAAATTCAAAATAAATCAGGAAAGAAGTAGTAAACACAGAACCAGAAAAAGGAGAAATTGGGAAGGAAAAGTATTCCTGTCAGAGTACATTTCCTCCCAGAGCTTGTCAAAGGCATCAGGAGGATGCCTCTGCTGTCTACAGGCATTTGCAAAGCCTACTAGCAAACAACCACACATCTTGTGCAAACTGCACCTAACTTGATGCATACAGAATGACAATCCCTAGTCATTTTACTGCTTAAGAGTAGGCAATAAATGTAAAGGTCCTATGCCATGCAATTTTACTATGCCACTTCACTGACAATGTAGGGGTTTTTTTGTTTACCTTATTTTAATATCAGGAAGCAACAAATACACAACAGAAAATTAGCACAGCTACAAATTGGAAAAAAGCTTATAATCAGAAATAACGCTGCTTAAACAACCTTAATTCTTCTTTCACCCCTATCCGTATGCAAACATCATTTGTAACAAGCTGATAATACACTATTTTTCCCATTGGATTCTCATCTCATTCAGGGACCAGAGCAAACACGCTCTGGGAATGAATCATCATGTGACTGCAGGAGACTATTTTTATGGGACATCCAATTCATTTTTCGCACAAATTAAAAGGCAATTAAGATATGAAGTAGAGGATTGCAGGAAAGGAAAGAAGGTTCTTAAATGTAAAACATTTGAATTTCATTCTGCAAAAGAAGTCCGTGAAAACTATTCCTTACTGTATAAAGTAATATAAAAGAACTTTTAAAGCCAGGCTATAGGAGTCTGATCCTACAGAATTCTCAGATGTGTTATTTTACTGTGTCTCAGTAGCCCTCTTCTGAAACAGAGATCATACCACATCCTCAGTTCATGGCAGCATCTTCAAGATTAATGTGTTTGTCAAGCACTCAGCAATGAGCTATACCATACAAACGAACTTTTCAAAAAGTAAATTGATTTATTAGCACCTGAACTAGCAAGGCATAGTCAAAGCACTAGATGTTAAAGACCTGGATCACACAGAATCGTGAAGATAAAAATTAAATCCAGGTTAGTAGCTCAGTTAAGCATTGTCAATCTTTGGTCTGAATATAGGCTCCACTGATACTGCACATACATTGAACACTGAGTATACACAGAATGACACTGGAGGCCTCCTTATGGCAGAATATGGCAAGACTATTAGCTTTCTTGGCTGTTTTTTCTAAACAGAGCAACACATCTAGAATTCAGCAGAAATTAAATCATAAAATCATAGATGAAGAATTAATTGTGAAGATGAGTCAAACAGCGGTCCAGTCTAATCAGCCACACAGATCAAAAATACCACAGGAGTTAAAATCATTATACTGGGTTGTTTCTTGCAGTAATTCAAAATTGCCCAAGTCATACAATCCTTGCAAAATTTAAAGCTGACACCCCCAAAACTAACTGCGAAGCTGTAAGAATGAAGCAAAATTGAATACAAGATTCTTACGGTGAATAGGACTGAAGCACTGGTTTGCCACTTCTACCACATAAACTAATCAGAAAATAAAATCATCTCTTGTGTCCTCCTGGACTAAATACTCATATGCAGAGAGGTACCAGCAGCAGCCACTTCCACAACTAGCTCCTGGTGCCGTTCTAGATTTGACCTACATACACTTTTGTTTTTCCAGCCAAGTCAAATCTTTAGAGCAGTTTGTTCAACAGCATCTGAACTACAGCAGAAATCAACAAGTAATGTTAAACAGGACTCATTCCAAAACCATTTGCCTCACCAACCTCCTTATCAGTGTATCGTAAGGCTACAGCAGCCCACAACATAATTTTCAAGCAAGTCTGTGTAACCATTAATGCAATACAGGGACACTTAGCGAATGTCATGTAATGCAACACAAGACAAGTAGCCAGTAGCATTTTTGGGGATATGGACCACTGTCAACATTTAAAATCAAGTTGTCCACTATCTGTCCGAGAACCACTTCAACATAGAGAATGTTTAGCAAAGATTGGCCCATTTTTTCTCCCACTTCTAATTAGCCACAATAAATCTCCATTAAGTGATATCCAGGCAAGCAAATACAAACATTAAAATAAGTGATCCCTAGTGTAACTTAATTTTTAAAAGCTGCATTTTTGTTTAGCGTGTTGTCAGCACACTGTATTTACTCAGTAATACTACAAATATATCTATCTATAATATATCTATATAAAGCCACTACCATTAACTGACACATACAATTAATAAAGAAGTTAAACACTGGAAGGCTACAGGAAAATGCTTTACTTACACAAATAAATTGGCGAGGTGACAGGCAACTTCTGAGTTGCTATTTTCTGCTTTATAAATACAAACCAACATAGGGGGAAAAAAGCAAAACTCTTATTGTGTATTTGCCATGTAAAAAGAAGAGCTTAAAGATAATTTTCCTTCTGCCTTCTTCTAAAAAGCATATTTAAAAAAATGTTAACAACACTTGAAACCCCAGACTGAGATGCCTTTTTAGAAGACCTAATTTCGTAATATTATTTGATCTTCAGTTTGCAAACTTCTGAACACGTTAGAACTCACTAAAGGCAAATAGAAATAGATCAAGCTGCTGAGAAGTCGCTGAACTAAAATGGTATCAAAAAAGGTGCATGAACCACTTGAGATCCACTAAAGACTTCTCTAGTCTGCCTCACTGAAATTCCCAGTACATAACCAAAAATAAACATAAAAGGAGAAACACATGCTGATATTTTAAAAAAAGTCTGAAAAATGTTTTGATGACTTTTCAATATTTTCTAAACATTGAAAGTGCATCATGTAAAAAAGATCCAAAATATACTTTTTTCCTACTTCCATTAGGCTTTTTTTTTAAATCCATCCCAAATACAACCTTTTCAAACCACAAATGCTTGCTCAAGATTGATGGAGAAGCACCCCATGAAAGCTATTAAAAAGTACAACTTTTGTGGTGTTCCGGCAAAATTACTATACAGAAGCACAGATCTACTTCTTTCCCCAAATCTAGCAGACCTACTGACCTATCCAGTAAAGTTGCTGTAAGAAATTAGTTTGCTGTGGGGTTTTGTTTAAATATTCTTTGAGCAAAATATTTATTAAGTAACATTGTGAAATAAATTCATTGGATTAAACTACATACCTCAATGTATTCTGAATACTCAATTAAAATAAAACATCAACCTTAATCCCTACATCTCTAGATCTCTTAAACAGTAATGTTAGATCAGGTGTTGAACTTTGTGCAGACAGAACTTCTTACATGGTGTCCTCAGATTTACACATGTGCACATATCTTCCTTTGCCAAGTTAGATACATGGGCCATAGCTACTACTCAATGAGATTAATAAAAGCACCATGAAATACTGAAGAGAGACAGCAAGTTTTATGCCAACTAGAGATCAAGAGAAAAACCCATCATAAAGTAATTCAGGCAAAAGATGACAGTAGAATAAAACATAATTAAAAAAAAAAAAATCTAACTTTAGAACCAGTGGTTCCAAAGCCTATGCCACTGTCAGCAACCTATGAAACACTAAAACGCATGACCTTTCCAGATGAACAGCTCTCAAGAAAGGTATTTTAGTCTGTGAGAAATTCTGAAGGCTAACAGTGGTGTGTCAGTTTAAAAAGTTTGTTAAACACCATATTATTTTTCAACCGCCTGTTCTTCATGAACAATTTTTTTTTTTTTTTCCAGTGACTGGAAACAGTTCATGCAATAATGGTGAACAACTGAAACAATCACAAGCAACTGCTACTATATAGAGTATTTCATTTGTCTTTCATGTATTTCGATACATGTAATTTTCGAGATCAGAAGGAATCCTACTCAGTCTAGCCCCCTTCTCCTCAGCACTCACTGTAACACCATGCATTGGACTATCTCCTCTAATAGACCCAGTTCCTGCAAGTGATTCCTGCTTCGTCTCTTCTATGTAACAGTGGGTCTTACAAGAAAACAGCCACAAACTTCTCTCTCTTTATGGCTGCCTGAGAAGCCTCAGCAGTTCATTTGCAACAGAAGTAACCGAGAGGAAAACCAGGGTCATACCACAAGTTGGATCTTTAGTGACACTACAGAAACTGTTAATTTAGTGGTGGAATGTATGTTAACCATTGATACTAAAAAGTATTTATCGACTTAATTTACAGATAATTCTAATATATAACTGAATATAAAAGTGGCCAGCAAGTAGTCCTCAGTCTTTTACTGGGAGTCGGAAGACAAAAAATTAAGTTACCAAATTTACTTTCTTGCTACAGTAATTCCTGCTTCTTTCGATGCTACACCCTGCTTAGTTTTAAGCATGCGAAGGATGGACTGGTCACCATTTCACTTAGGGAACTGTGCTCCCCACCAAACTGTTAATCCCATGAATCCAGTGAGCAGCACAAGTCATCTGAGGACCTCAGTGTGTACGTTTGGCTCCTTCAGCTCCTGCCTGGAAGGTGCCACATTCGTAAGCAGTGGAAGAGTTTACAGTAGACTCAGCAAAGTCTTAGAGAATGACACTAATTAACCAGAAAGAGGAATACTGGCTAAGCTGGAGTTTCTGGAGGTTCTCTGCATGTGATGACTATTTCTGTCTGAGACCAAGAAACTTCCCATAGAGTGCAAACATACATATCAAGCTGTACCCAACTCTACTGACCTCAACTTGTCATTCAGCTTCTGACAAGCAACAGAATGATCCCACTCCCAAGGTACACAAGGCCTTGAGATACTGCAACTGGTGTTCTCTCATCACCCATGGCTTTTTCATTGTTTCATTAAATTACATGAAAATAAAGTCCTTCTAGTAACTAAGATCTTCTGAATTGAACGTTCCATGGCCAATCTGCCTGGTTCTGTTAGCTCTCATTGCTTCTCAGCTCCACACAATGCTCACTTACATAAACCCAAAAATGGCTACGCTCATTCCTATTAACCAGATCACACTGGAAAATAAGTTTGCTCCTTTCTTCTCCTTTATATTTATTGCATGCCAGATCCCATACCCTCTATATAACAGTTTTCAAAAAAATAAATTGATATACCCACAGATACTTCAACCTCCACAAGCCAGTATTTCTCTTTTTCCATTATTATTTCTCAACTTATCCAGCTATAACACTACTTGTGATTATGCTCTTAAAATCCACCTGCAGGCTCTTAATTAAGGTGCTACATACAAATGTATCTTTCCCCCCCATAGCTTCCTGACCACTGCCAAAGAAATGAACGTATTTTGTACAAAAAACAATGCTTTGTTGCTTATTTTCTGAAAAGCATTAGATGGATACATTTTATAGTAATCTTTAACAGAATTTAGGCTCAGGTCAAATAGCTTATAAGCATTATCTTGCCAGCTTACCTGATCAGTACTTTTGTAATTATTTAATCCTTTATAAAAACACTTAATTGCGTTTGCTGGTATTCTCCATCATGCTCCCCATTTGTTCGATTATCCGGTAAAGTCTCAGCCTGCAAACTTCTACAAGTATTTAACTTTTCAAACAGGTCTTTTCAAGTTATAGTTTTGATAAAGAGGTATCAGAAGAAGAGCTGGAAGGGAGCAACGAAAGGAAAAGTGCTCTCCTGCGGCAGGTGGGAGGAGGGGTTAAGTAGGAGCATGTTATCTTGTGGCACCCTGGCTCCACACCTTCCTCTTCTGCAGGGCTGCCTGCTTCGCCCTTGCCAGAGCAAGCGCTGGCCCCAGCAGCGCAGAGTAAGAGCGGGACGCGCACCGAGCCTGCTTTCCCGGGCTGCAGCACACTGAAGCAGGCTTGGCCGTGTAAATGCCACCTGAAGCCCAGACGTGGCATCGTAGCGGCACAGCCCTTACCACAGTTTAGCCATCTCAGCTCTGCTGAGAAAAAGGGAAGGAAGGGGGGGGGGGGCATTCACCAACTATGCTGTCTTCTTCACCGCTACATCTCACAGTCAGTTAGTGCACTTGACAGGTGGCATGGCAGAACCACAGGCCATTCATCACAGCAATATTTCCATTCAGAATGTTTAAATTTACAGCGGTGCAGGTCTTCACAGATTCGGTGCCCAGAAATTTAGTGATACCGTCACTACCATGATTCCATTATTTCGCGAGGAAAAGAACTTGGATTTTGGACAAAAAACATGGGAATCATCAAAAAAGTGTTATACCGATTAGCATCTCTATTTTCTAGCATGAAATCAAACCTAAGAGGGCCCATAATCAGACCTGGAAATTTAAAATTTCCCAGCACTCACTACATGTTTTAGACATCATGTAATGGTGGCTATGTAATAGTCTGCAAAAAGGTAAGCAGTTCATCTTTCTTCCCTGAGGCAGGATTAAGTATGTGTAGAGGTTTTTAAGAACAGGTTAGACGGTCCTTCAATTAAGATTTCATACCTTTTCCAGCTACCCTGTTCCGGTGCTCGGGTACACTTAAAATTTTACCTAAAACCTGACCTAGATTTTCATTTTTCCAAATTCAGTTTATTAATTCTTGTAATAAGGATACTGAAAACAATTTCTTTTTCTTTTCAAATCTGTAGCATCTTCTTCCATTTCTGAAGTTTATTATCATGGATGTTACTCCTCCCTTAACTACTCTGTTCTAGAATAAGCTAGATCTTCCAAAAATGAGGTTCTTTAAGTGTTTTATTCTCATTCTGCTCCCCTAGACCTTCTAGGATATTCGTCTGTATTTCCAGGTGTGAGCACTTCTTCATTTAGTTGATCTCTCTCCCAAATGCTAATATTAAATAAATGTACTTTAGTATCTCAATTACTTTGAGCTATTTAATCTCCTAGTCTAACATCCCTCTTTCATTTTCTTCCCGCTTATACAGCGTTTCATTCCCTGAACTCTGCTATCTGTAAAGCACTTGGCCACCCTTATCTCTTCCAGGCAAGCTTTAAGTGACTACGTATTTCTGGTTGCTTCTCTGCATGTTACGATGTTTTTCAGCTGCTTCTGAACTACTAAAATTCTCTACAAGATTAATTTGTTAAACCAATCATTATTTAATGGAAATTCTTGCTATTTGAAAGCTACAACACTCCACATTAGATTGTAAACTGCTGTTTAAGAATTTGAATTGTATCACTTTTCCTTAGCTTGTATGCTGTTGTTTTGGGGGTTATTTCTGAAGGGGAGATATATTTTAATTTGAATATGGAGTAACATCTTGTCTTATTTTCAGTAAGGGAATGTGAAAGCCCAGTTGTATTAGGTATTAACAATGAATTACATCTTAAATGCAGAACCTGTTTAATTTTTTAAGTACTGGAATAGGTAAAGAACAAGCATGGTTCAAGAGGTGGGCCACAGAATCAAAGCCACTAACCTTAACGTCAATGGTAATGGAAGTCTATGAGGAAAGTCCGCAAAGCCTGTTTTCAGGGGCACTAACTAGCACCTTTTGGTAGACAGAGACAAAACAATGAACACATATGGAGATGGAACCATCTTCACTCCCTTCAATATACCATGCCTCCTTGAACACAAGAAAGGCAATGCCAGTTGACAGCAGTAGTCAACAACCCCGTCACCTGAACAGTATTTGCTGGGTTTTTTTAAAATCCAATTCAAAGCCAAGTTGCTTTAGTATTCAATGTGAATACACAGAATACCAATGGCCCAAGTGTTTTTATGAGCATAGTGAGTTCTTAAGATTAATTACTCTGAGAAAATGGCTGCAGATCTGAAGCTGGTTTATGCTGTTATATCTACAGGAAAACACAGCCTAGGCTTGATATACAATCTAGATAAAGTAAGTTTCATATATTCATTAATGCCAGCTATTATAAAGCATGACCTGGTTTGCTTTTGTTAACAAAACCAAAAATATTCTGTGAGCTACGCTTCCACATATGATGTGCTACAAATATACTTACATCTTTTGCCATGTTACCAAAGACTAGAAATCAGTCCTCTTAAAATCTTGACGGCTGCAGGACACAGAGACAATGATGCTAGTTTCTAGAAAGCAAGTAAAGACAACATCAGCTACAAAAATGAAAGGAGGGAAAGTTTTCACAATTGAAATTGTTGACTACGACCAAATACAATTTAGTTTTTAAAAAAACGTTTCTAAAGAAGAAAAAGTTTTCTGTCATCACCGATTCGCCCCCTAAGGCCCCCCCAGCCACCCCACGCTCACGTGTGGGGAATTCTCCGTTCCCGACAGCGGGGGAGAGCTCTCCCCTGGCAGCAGCGCCCTTCCCCCGCCCCGTCCCCGATCCCAGCAGGGCAGCGGGCAGCCCACGCCGGGCCGGTCCCTGTCCAGCTGCGCCCCTTGCAACACCGCAGAGCAGGGCGCGGGCAGGAGCGGCAAGGGGAGAGATCACTCCCTTGGCCTCCTCCTCCCCACCCCCGTTTCCAGCAGCAGGCACAAGTAGGCCTCAGGGGCCAGCTCCCCCCGGGGCCTCGCAATCCCCCTCTCCTCCTCCTCCTCGCGGGCGGACGGGCCGCGGCTGCACCAAGAGGCAGAGCCTGGCAGCCGCCACCGCGCCTCGGGCACCCAGCGCCCGCCGCTCCCCTCCGCGCCCCCCGACCAGGGCCTCACCGCCCGGGCAAAGCCCTGCGCCCCGCGCCGCCTCCCCTCGGCGGCGAGGGGCCGCGCTAATCGCCTCACAGCCGGCGGGGGCACGAGGAAGGGGGGACGCGCCGGGCGGCGGCACCGCCGGCGGGGGGAGGGGGCGGCGGGTCCACCCCGTCGTCCCCAGCCTCCGCGCCCCGCCGGCGGCAGCACCCCGCGGCGGTGGCGGCGGCGCCCCCCCCCCCCCGTATTCCCATCCCATCGCATCGCATCCCACCCCCCCGCCGCAGGCCGGCCCGGGCTGCCCGCACCTGAGCGGCCGAAGGCGGAGAGAGCCGGCTCCATCCCCCGCCGCCGCCCCCAGACAGGGACCCGGAGCGCGGAGCAGGAGCAGCAGCAGCAGCACCCCCCGCCCGCCGCCGCCGCCGCGCTGCTGCGGAGGCGCCCAACTGCACATGTGCGGCGGCGCGCGCGGGCCTGGCGAGCCCGGCGGGAGGGGGCAGGGGGAGGAGGGAGCCGGCGCGGGGGGGAGGCGGCGGGAGACCAACGGCCCCAACGGCAGCTCGGGCGGGGAGGGGACGGGAGGGGGCCGGCATGGACCGCCCCCCTCCCCGCGCTCCGGGGCGGGGGTGCGGGGGGGTCTCTCCCGGCGGGCTGTCACTTCCCAGCACACCCCTGTCCCCGCCGGTCGCCAGCCTGGCGGGCTCCCGGACAGCCGCCGCCGCCACCCCCGCCGGCCGCCCGGCCCGCCCCGCCCGCGGCCCCGCACACCTGCCCGCCGGCGCTGCCCCGGCCCGTGGCCCCACGGCCGAGGGGCTGCCCGCGGGGGGGTGGGGGGGGTGGGGGTATGAGGGGGCGGGCGGGCGCGAGCACAGCGGCCCCTCCCCGGGCCCCGCGGGCGCGACCCCGCCGCTCTTTCCTCACTCTCTTTTTTTTTTTTCCCCCTCCCCCCCCCGTTGGCAGGGGAAAAAAAATTGAAACTTACACTTTTGTGCGTCCCACCGGCGTGACGCTGCGCGCTGACGTCACGGGGGTGTAGCGTGCCTTGCACGGGCACACGCGGAGCGGCCAAGCCAACCGCCCGCCGCTCCATGGGCGGAGGGAGCATGCGCGGGATTTTCGCGCCTTCCGACTCCCCGCCCTGCGGCGCTCGCGGCGGGCGCGCGGGAAGCATCGGCGCGAGATTGCTCTTCGGCCCCGGCCGCCGCCGAGCACGTGGCCGCCAGCGCGCGCGCGCGTGCGGGCGGGAGCCGCCTCCCGCCCCGCGCCGTGAAGGGGCGGGAAGGCGCCGGGCTCCTCCGCGCCCTTATCGCTGCGGGACACGGGGCTCCGCCGCCGCCGGGAGGGCCGGCCCGCCTCACGGCCGAGGAGCGAGCCCGGGCCGCCCTTGCTGCTGAGCGGGGGTCCTGGGGGCGCGGGAACCGGCGGGGCAGGACCGTGCGGTTGGTTGCCACAGCATCCTGCCGTGCTTCCTCATCGCGCTCTGGCCAGCCGTTACTTAGCAAGTTCGCTTGCAGCGACCGTTGCTACAATTAGGGCTTTACGGTAATCCAAGTGAAAGTTCGCTGTTGGGCGGCTGCTGCTCTCAACCTTGAATTAGGCCAGAGCTACACCGAAAAATTCAGCCCTCACGGTTTCTGACACCTGCAGACTGTGAAACCCTGCCTGCCCCATATGCTAGCTGTGTGCAGCGATAGCCACAGAAGCAGTGCCTGTAGCTGGGGGTGTGTGATGTAATTAACACGAGAATGATGTAATTCTTGGCAAAAAACTTTCAGCACGCATAGTGGGGGCTACAAAGGCATAGCTAGAATGGTGGAAACTGCAACTCATTCAGAAAGCTCAAAAGCTGTGGTGGTTATAGGCACGGATACAAGACTGATGGGGGGGAAGCTGCACGCAGTTGTGCATGCGGTGCAAAGCCTGCGTGGTACAAGGCTGTTGATTGTTGATAACACAATCAATAGGAGAGCGGGAAGTAAAAGGTTCATTCTTTCGCTGAAACCGTGCTGCTTCCTGATCCCGCCTGGGAAAGACGACTACTTGGGAACAGAAGACACGACCAGCAGAGCCACTACACAGAAACAGCAGAACAATCTAGCACAGATGCCGGAGAAGATGTATTTTATCAGTTGACTAGATTCACATTTAGTTACTTTTATACCTTACTCAATTTTTTTTTAAGACATGGAGGAGTTGTGTTTTATAATAATGGGGCAACACTAGCTACCTTAATTTTCTTGATAAATAGCAATCTTTGAAGTTTTTCATTCACAGTAACCTCCCACTGCTGCTCTGGGGTTCCATGGCTGCTCATGCAGTAGCCTGCTCTGATTACAACCATTATTACCTCATTTCTTCATTCTTCTTGACTAAGCTTGATGGCAGTGGACATCAAAGAAAGAAGATGATAATGAAAATATAACTGTTTATAACTTTTCAGAAAGAGGCAAGAACTTTCACACACAAAAAACATGAAACCACCCCAAGCCAGCTGCAGAAAAAAATGCTTCCTAAAAGACATCATCTCCCTCAGTTGATGGTGTTGCTCTCCAGCCTCCAGGTCATATATACGGTATGCCTGTGGATTTAAACTGTCTATGTATCTCAAGTCCCTGCCCACACACCCACACCCCCCTTTCTACATTAATTCTTGTAGAAAAAAAACCTGTTCCACTATCCCAACTACCACGAGCTCCTGCAGTCTCCAGGAATGCACCCTCACCAGGGTATGTCTGTCCCAGAGTGAAGAAGGGACTACAAAAAAAGCAAACGTGCTTTTAAAAAGATAGAATTAAATGACCACGCTAAGATACAAAGCATTTCCTCTGCTGTTTTAAGTTTTACCTAAGAGGCTAGTGCCATTTTGATAAAGTCTCAGGTTGAAGAGAAACTGTCTACTTTCTCTAGTACAAAGCAAAATTGACAGAAACTTATGAATAGTAGAAAATAATTCATTAGCAACTGTGATTTGTAGGGACTATGATAACTATACTAGCTTTCAGAACAGAGGAGCAGTGGCAATCAAAGGACACAATATGAACCTCACGTCGCTCCCTGCTTTTGCAAACTACACGGCTTCTCTGCAGACATTGGAACTGATGCTTCCTTGACCTTAGTCAATAAAGAAACAGTGACTGAAGACCACCTTTTTTAGTTACTCCGATTATTCTATTTACTCTTGTCACGTAATCTTGCTGTGCCGTCCGTGGTTCTCGGCAAGCCTCTCTTTGCCCCGAGCTTCTTGCGAGACAACTGAACAAGCATGAACAAGAGGGGATGTCTTGGTTTGCTGGCATTTATTTTGACACATTACTAACTGCCCAGGCATACCCACTGCCAAGTGTTTTGTTTTTTTTTTTTCTTTAGCAGAGGGTTGTTCACAACTAATTTGAAGTATTTGTACCAGTGAAAAAACCTTCAGCATTTCTCTAATCTCTGAGCACGCCTTTCTCAGGCATTCTGGAGCTTTAGGACTTCGTTTGTGTTTGTAGTGGTGAAAGGCTATTCCAGTTCACAACTGTTTTCTGTGGCCTGCCTCCCTCTTTTCAGCGTGCTTGAAAAGGAGAACGGATCACAACTTTAAAGAGTGTCTGTGTGGCAGAACTGCGTGACCGACACAAGGAAACGGTGTTTCAAGGGGTCATCTAGTCTATAGACAGAAACCTAGGACAGGTATCAGAGGACATGCACGTGGACATATTCTGACCTACCTACAAGCTTCAGAACTGGAAGCCATGCCATCTTAAGAGAGGGACCTGTGCAAGCTCATGGCTTAAACAAAGACCGAATACCAGTTCACAAGATTGTCGGCATCTGGCCTCGCTGGGAGGCAGCATCTCCCAATTCTCAAATTTCTGCTCTATTTCAGGCAATAAAAAAAAATACAGCTTGGCACCGTAACCTTGAAAATGTTGCCATTCCCTGATCTCGATCTTGTCCCCCAAGGCAGGATCAGTTGTCCCTAAGCCACTCTGGTCACAACATTGTCCAGTTTGTTCTTTGTCTCCAGTAATCAGGAGGTGTTCCTTGTCTCCCCTGTCCTTACTGTCGCTAAGTTTTTCCCGCACGGCAGTGGTAATTACTCAACAGAGGCAGCGGGAGAACTAAAGCAGCACACCTCCTGGGCTACTAAGTGAAGCTGGTAGGGGCATGCCTTTCCCTTCTGCCTTTTGTTTCCTTCAGGGTGGGCCGGGCCACACGCCTCCCAGCCCTTAGGACATCTTGCTGCTCTTCCTTCTGCTTCACTAGTTTTGTTGGCTCCCTCATCATCCGGTCATCTTAATAGTGGATGTCTGGTACTTGCTGCTCCTTCTAAGCCATTGCTGTTTCCCACAAAGATGTTAACGCTGTTAGCGTGGCTTGCCTCCTGTCACACTCAGTGGTCCAGTTTCCTTCACCTTTGGCACTGCCCACCCGGATTGCTCACAGAGCAGAACTACAGATTCCTTCCCTAGACAAACCTCAGGAGTGCTTTTGCAATTAGATTGTTCCTGGGTTCACTCCAACAGACCACGCTAGCTTTCTCACACCCTCCATCAAGCATCATCATACAGCAGTATTCTGTCATGCTAGGCACCCCCACACGCCTCTCTGCCCGCAAAGCGGAGGATGTCCAACTGTAAAACAAGTAAAATACAAGGTATTGCGAGGCTGCTTTCTCCTCATCTTTGAGGATTACAGGAAATATGAATTCTTACAGCTTTTAGAAAGCTATGGAGCCCCATGGACTAGGCCACCATGACAGCATTCCTTGAGACATCCTAGACCCACCTCAGTCACAATTGCAAGAACCTACCTCACAGCTCCCACTAGATATCTTCCAACTGAGGAACTGACGCAGCCTACTCTATACGGGATGAACCATAAGTAGGGTGGTTGTGGGTCCATATATACCAGTCTGACCCTGGGGACAGGGAAATGACTCACAAAGTATAAGCATAGCCCACGCTACCAGCTTTTAAACTGTTTTGGTTCCTTCACCCTCATAGGGAACAATGACCAAAGGCAGCAATTAAGGGGTAACATGCAAGAACTCAAATTTTCGGAGAGAAAGCCACACAAAACAAGCAACCAGTTACACCCACCTCTGAAACAAACCGACCAAAAAAAAAAAAAAAAAACAAACCCAACCCAAAACAGGTATGCCAAGTTGCTACTCAAGCACAGAGCAGACCCTTCCTTTCCACTCCCTTAAGCTCAGCTTCACCACAGAAATATCCTCTCATCACTTAGGAAGTTTCTGCCCTGTATCAGCTCTTCTGTATTCAAATGATGCTGATCATTAGAGAAATGAATGAGAGAGAACCCACTGTCCAACAGCCTGAAACAAAAATTTCCAGAAAAGACCACCTGTTCTTCAACAAACCTTCAACAAATCAGTAAATTTTCCTTTCAGGGCTTCTGGATCTCTGCTTTAACTTTATCTACCTGAGACAGAAAGAGAATATTCCAGGGTACAAGCATAAGGTTCTTGAAAAGCTGCAATTATATCTAAGTGGGCCAACTGTGAAATATTCTCCCCATTTTCCATACAGGCATGACTGATCATTCAGGAATAAGGTCTGTTGTTTCTACCCTACGATTCTGTCATGAGACTACCCCATTTTGACATGGAATTATGCATAGAGCCATTATTTGCATTCCAGGAAACATCTACAGTATCTCAATATGTCTCATAGAAATCTGGAGGGAATCTCAAACACCCGATTGTAAACAAACTTATTGTATGTCCAATAAGATTAGTAATTTGAACTTACATCTAATATTCAATCAGACAATCCAAGTCTATGTCAACAGAGGCACAGAACATTGATACTCAGGTCAGGCTCCTGTTTCTCTTTCCCCAGTTCTCCTAAAGCCTAGCCAAGTCATGACTGAATCAAAAATTAGTTGGGAAAGAAGTGACAGAGATGAGGCAACCAGTAAGGTATCTAGATACTTGCTTTCCTTTTTGGACATGGTACCAAAAAGACTCTTCACCCACCTCCTTTAAAAGGTAATCGGGAAAATATTTTCTTTCATTTGAGAGACACAAACCATCAGTATTTCCTGCTTTCCTAACTGGAATTTTCCAGAGAAGTACAACTAGCCACAACAATTTAATTAGACAAAGACTTTACTCATCACAGCTGTAATATTTTGTGTGATAGTTTCAAGGGCTAACTAAGAGACATAATGGAAACCATACAGAGGTCTCTACTGCAGTCTGTCATAGATACTTTTTTTCCCCCTGAAACACAGGTGGTAAACTACATGTGAAACTACATCTTTCAAAACCAAAATGAGGCATTCAGGAGAGAAGCTTGTATTTCAAGCAGAAACTATGAGCTAGGTCAGTGGATAGAGTAAGATTTCTCTCCCTAGTACAGTTAAGAAACAAATTATTTTAGTGAGGCACCTGATAAAGAGTAAAAGGTCTGAGCTAGTAGATTATTAAACGGTACCATAAAACTAAAATTACTTCCGTAGAACAAATAAAACATAGAATTACTTATATATTTTGAATACAAAATATTGAAATACACCAACAAATCAGCTTCATGTTTCTTTTCTGTTACAGATTCATTTTATAAAAAACAACCATTTTATTTATAAGGCAGCTTTTTCGTCTGCATTTGTCACTGTTCCTTGATAACATTTGAAACCACTCAAGGAGAGGTGGAATTGCCATACATTCCTGCAACCTTTATGAAGCAGCAGTGCCTGGAGAGAAAGCCCTGAATCCAGTGAGCAAGAACTCAAATATGATGAACCCTACCCTGTTCTGACAGTACGTACACACTCCAGACTAGTCCAAGCTGCATTTTGACAAGCCCCACAGACATTGGAGAAAACACAGGAGGAAACTGAGGCTACTGTGGTAGAGGAAAGAGGTATAAAGCACATAAATCCATCCAAAGCTTTGTTTTGCTACTTGGATGACAGCTTTCATTTTAATTGGCAATTTAAAGCTATGTAACATGCATTTTTCTAACCATTTTGTGGGTACCAAAGTTATTTCACGTGACAGTATAATACTGACCTAAAAATGTTAATATATCTTTAATAGTATTGTTTTTAGCAGAGAAACCTCAAGACGATTTTTAAATTGTTTGTCCGAGTAGACTACAGTCTATGAGTAAGCTTTCTCTATGACACTTAAAGAATGGGCTTTTACAAGGCTTATCCCACTACATATAACATTTTAAAGAACAAAACACATTTAAGATCACATTCAAAACACTGGGTTTTAAAATACCATATTTTAAAGAGACTAACAATTTATTCAATGTAAATGCAACATCTGAAGACATGGAGTTCCAAATACACATCCAGTATGCCATTTCTAGTTTTGTGCAAATTAATTTACTTAAAATAATTTGAAATCTAGCATAGCATCAAATAACATCCAACCTCCAAAGTTACAGAACTGATGTTTTTCATATCTGCTTGAAATTAGACTTCCCAGTTTTACTAAATTTATTTTTGATTTAAAACAAAGAAAAAAAACCTGTAAACAATTACTGTAACAGCAGTTAGCAACAAGAATGGGTGACAACCTTCAGTCTTCAAATATAACTTAAGTTATGCCCTTTCTTACCATCAACTTTTAGTCGAATATGTAAATAAATACAAGAACTAACACAAATAAAAGTTACCACTATAAGAAAATACATGATATGCTGCAATTTGGAATAAAATATCATACAATATTGGCTGCATCATTTGGAGTATGTATTTGACTGCTTAAAACAGTTTGATGCTAAACAGTTACACCTTTTCTTTGTGTAGAGGACTACACTTTTACTCGCCGTTAGAAATGTGTTTTGTGATTAATTTTATACTAGTATATTAAACTCCTAAATGCGAAAATGACTGAAGTCATTTAGTGGAAGAAGATACCATAGGCACCATAATATATATTTTTTTTTTCTTTTTAAACAAAATCTGGTGATGAACCAGCAGTAACAAAATAGGATGAAAATTAAAAGGCACATTCAGGCAAAAAATAATCAACACAGTTTGCGTGATGCTATATTTAAAAAAAAAAATTTATGCTCTGAATAATTGATTGGTTCAGGAACAAATATTCTGGCAAATGCTAATCTGTCAGAGAGAAAGTAAGTTTTGTAAAAGGTGTGCAATTCAAATTATATGATTATTTTTTAATGTTGAACTTTGTTTTGTTTTAAGGTCAGTATAAGGCTTATAACCAAGTGCACGTTAAAAGGACTGACTACTCAAAACCTCGTTTTCTAAGTGCATAGAAATACAAAGAGTAATGAAGATATTCCTTGCAAGAACGTGTATTCTTGTATATGTGCAAATCTTAATCAAGTACTTGAGCGTCTTTCAGGTCTCGGAACACATTTCATAATCGCAGCTCTCCACAGGGCAGGGGCAAGTAAAAGGCTTAGAGTAGTCACACTCAGAATAAGAAGATAGACCTGAAAATTGCAAATAAAAGCCGTTACTTCTCTTAGTTACATGGTAAACTAGGAAGTGGCTAGAAGTTTGAGGAGATCAGACTCTTCTGGACAGTATTTTCAGGAGACTTCAACTGTCTTCCTAACCAACTATGCATATGGCTACAAAAGCAAACAAGTGCACACTCAAATCATCTAATCATGTTTACCTGGTTTGAAGATACAATTACAAAAACATTATGAGCTTATAGAAAAACAATTATTTACATGTACAGTTAAGAGTTCAATTTTGAAAGCTCAATGGCCTTTGACCTTTTAGCAAACAAATACCACTTTAAAAAAAAAACAAACCAAAAAAAACCCAACCACCCAAAACTATTCTAGTTTAATGATATAATGGCAAAGTTCACTCCTATTTTGTACACTAAAAAAAAGCAAACAAAAATCCCTTTAAGTCATACCGCACATCTTCTGAAAAAAGATCTTAACCACATAGACTGAATGAGTCTTAGAAAACAGCAGCAGGAAGTAGTTTTGACGTCTCAAACAGAAGAATGACTTTTGGAAATTTCAGAGCTATATAAACCTATACAGTAGATAATCATGTGAGAGCTGCCACAGGAAAAAATGAAAGCCTAAAGGCCTCCAAGTGCAGTGGGTGGGCTCCTAAACTGGTTCTGTGATCATGTATAGATCTCTTGAAACTCTATACAAACTTACAATATTTATAACTCCTTATTATGTGCAGAAGTGAACATGAATCACCTTTACCTATACAAGTGAACAGCATTGTGTAATTTTTTAACACATGCTTTATTTGGAATTGGTTCCAGCATTACACAGCCCACTTGCTCACACAATGAAAAGCTCGGAGTGCCAGCAGAGTATATTTATGAGCAGAGATACAGAGGAGAAAGCAGCTAGCACTAGAAAGTGAGGTCAGCTGTTGTAGCGCTATAGCCATAATTTAATTAATTTCACAAAGCAGACTTCATCTTGAAAAAAATAACATTCTCACAGCTTCAGTATAAAACTAGGTTTAAGGTTTCTTTCCTAGGGGATTTTTTTCATGTCTACTGAAAAAGCTGGCTGTTTCTTCTGCAAAGGATTTAAAATGAACAAGCTTTGCAGGTAAAAATTACAAGTTTGTTTGCTCATTTAAATGTTAAGGCAATTTCCACTTTACCATATCTGCTCTCTAGTTCTTATTTACTGATATTTCCTTATTCAAGTCCTATACTCTGTTACCTCTTTCTATAGCTACATCAAGATTTTTAAAAGTAAAGGCTTCTCAGTCTTAGTGACTTGGGTGCTATCTACAACTCACTGCTCAGCTAATAAAGAAGCTGTAAGTGACAGAAGTTAATATAAAGCATTTATAATTAAGCTATTTAAAAGGAAAACCTACTATTTAAAATATTAAAGTACAATATGAAACAAGTGAAAAACAGAACTAATAACCCTGTCAGGGACATATATGTCTCCATTTGTATGGGTTGATTCTACTTAACAGTTGAGAGATGCCACAAAATTGGAGTGTATTGGTATTTCAAATACACTGTAATACAAAATCCCAGTAAGTTATTCAGGTACAAAAAACAAAGTTAATAACTGTACAACAGCTTACCTCCCGAGATATGATCCCTGCTCTTCGTGCTCTACTTCCCAGAACAAAAGAGAATTCACTGACTTGTGCCAGTCCTGCTGAGACAATCCACTTGATATACTGGCTGGTCTTTGGAAGAATCAGGGAGAGGACAAGCACTGCCAAGACAAACTTTAAAAACATTTTTTTTTGGGGGGGTTGTTGTGGGTTTGTTTTGGTTTGTTTGTTTTAAATAAAAGAGGTGCAATAAATAAAATAGTACAATCTTTGTAAGATACATAGCATCAAATACAATAATTCTGGACATAAGATAAACTAGTGGACTCCTAAATGTCTCTTCTGTATTAATGTTAAAAGAGACAAATGTACATTGCACAGTAAAAAGTAGTATCTTGTTTACGATAATAAAAACACTTGGTAACTTTGTCACAAAACCCAAGCTAGATAAATAGATGTTTCTCCATGTGTAACTTACTTTTAACACTAAATACAATCCTTTTTTTTAATATCCTAAGAATGTTGTATCAAATTGTATTCTAATCAATAAGATTCCTCCAAATACAGATTTACAGTAAAGATGCAATATTCTCTGTTGTATCAGATGTTCAGTTCTTGCACAGAATTTTCATTAGGGCATGCAGCGCAAAGATTATTTAGACTATTAAAAGATAAAAAAGATAAAAAATACCTTCATTATGACCACAGACAACGTAAGGAATAGTAAGACTGTGAGTTCATATATTACAAATGTGGGGAAAACATGAAGTCCTAGGAGGAAAGAAAACAATATTTCAGAGTTTAAGGCTTATCTTACTACGATAATTTTCTGAGTTAATAATAGATTTAATTGCTCTCAAAAATAAACAAACAAAAAGCCCTAACATACCTACTAACACTACCTACTTGATCACTAAAGCACTTCCTGCATTATCCAACCATTTTTCCTTTGGAGGGGTTTAGCACAAACAATATTCCCAATTGAGTTAAATTGTATAGGACCAATGCATGAGCACTTTCATTTATAAAGTCTTCCCTCTTCCACACCAGTCAACAGTCCAAAATCTCAACTGAAACACACCTCTAATGAAAGCTATAAAAATACTGCAGGAAAACAATTCCATTGTTCTGCACAGTGATTGTAACATACACTTTGCTAGCCGTTTAACATTTTTGTATGACACGGTAATGGACTATCACTGTGGGAGGAACATGATATTCGGTATTTGCATAGACTATAGCTACAACAGAAAAGGTAACTGTTTTGATTCCATGACCCTCACTTGCAAACACTGAAAGTCACCTGAACCGGAAAAGTCACTTAGACTGGAAGCAGGTAAAGTCTGAGCATGGTCTAACAATTAAGGAATGATATAAAACCCCATCGCTATGATGTTGAGGCTTGAGGTTTTGGGGGGTGGGGGAGGAGGGGTGTCTGTCTCTCTTTTCTTTTTTGCAATTTTTTTGTCATTTTAATTCAGTAATTATACGAAGCAAGATAACTAGAACCATAAAAAGCACAGAAATTTAAAACTAAATCCTGCTAATATTAAACATAAGAAAAAGAAGTATTTGTTGGAGAAGTCCTGGAGTCACTGAGGAAGAATCTTACTCATAGCTGACTAAGTCAATTTTTTCTTCCTAGGGTATGAGGAACTTGTGCAGGCAAACATAACTGTATCTTTGGAAGCTCATTGCTTTTTCATAAAAGCTCTTAAAAAGAGGAACCAAAATAGTGGTGGTGTTTCTGATAAAACCATAATAATTGGCAGTTCTCCAACCCAATTATTTCTGGTGAAAGACAAGAGTTTAGCCTTCCAAAGCACGAGGCATGTAAATCAATGCTGTAACTTCTTATTTTAATGCAACGCAAGTTTTTACTAATTTTCCCTGCCCCATAGCATTGCAGAGCCAGAAGAACTGTAAAGAGCCAAGAGTCATCTTCTCTTCCAGAGTGCGCAAGAGAAGTTACTTACAGTAACTTCACAGTGTTTCGTCCATACGCATATTCCATTGTGGATGGAAATGTACTTCAAATACATCAGAGATTTTTATACAAGTACTACCCAGTCAGCACGTACACACCCTATTTTATGTCTTCATTTCCTTCCAACTACCAAAGTGCAAATACAAAAGACTATCAGAATAAGGGGAAAAAGAAAAAAAGAAATCCGAACACGTGCACACATGCACATGGAGGGGCAAATAAATAGCTTCTCTTTTTTTACTGTGTATCATGTGCCTATTGCTCATACATCTTTAGGCCGGTCTCAGAAACATACATGAAAAACAACTAGAGAAATGCAGCCTGTAACAATGTCATGTTTGATAAGAGGGCCAACTCTGCCACATCTGGAATTGAAGACTTCAGAGGGAGGCTATAAATATAGCCTAGTGCTCTCATCACTACTGGTGGAGCTACCTTTTCAGTTCTGGAGCAGACAGGCAGTCTGAACTCCATTTGAACCGCTGCCCTATGTGGAGATGATTACCATATTCCAAAGAGCAGAGGCACAAACTACTGCAGATTTCTATACCAGTCCCATGGAGGTATGCACCTGCAAGGTAAAGCAAGCCTAAACCTGCTACATACGCTATTCTGAGCAAACAAATAAACATCTCTGCATCCAGACATGTTTTGGGGAAAATAAATCCCACGATAGTGGACTTCATGGTCCTTTGCCCCAGCCCTAGATGAAAACTTAGGATAAGGCCAGATGTCCTATCAGACTGCTATACAAGCACATGAAGCCTTCCTGACAACACGAATGTCATCAGAAACATTAACTTCATAGACAGAAGGTACATGAATATGGGCATTTATTTCAATGGTTTTAATCACACTTTGTGACTAAGTTCAAGAGTCACTATGGACTCGTTCTCTAAAATAGAAGAAACACTTCAATCAAATAATTCAAGAACTTCAGCACCGTCATCAGGTAGCATGTGGCATGTTGGCCTGTCACCAATAGCTAGGATATCACTGAGGTACATTTTCACAGAGCTGAGCATAAGCCACCAGACTTCAATTCTAAGCAGTGTTTTGGAATAGCTGGAATGGAGGCCTTCGGGTGAAGGTGACCTTGCATCAACATCAAGCCAAAAAGCAGAGTTCACTTGTGTAAGTTGGTATGTGTTCTTCTGTGGATGATTACAAGCAAGATTTTGCACATTCTTTTCATAAGTACTTTCTGCTTAACAAGTAAACTCCCTTTTCCCCCCGATTAGACAGATTCTACCAATCTGCTGGATGGCCACTAAACAGCACGTGAAGATCCAAATGTCATGATCGCACCCTGGAAGATCCAGCATCAAGACAAGGAATCTTGGAGATCCTTGACAGCAAAAAAATATTACAGAAACCAGAACTCTGTTGGTCAAATTGGAGCCAGTAGAATTAATTCTGACACATCATCAAGACAGGACATGACTCAGAAAAATCAAGTTAGCGACGCATTGGGATGCTGTATCTACTAAGAGTCTTAATGAACTTAAGATCATAGCTAGCAAATGCAATAAATGCTACAGCCCTGGCTAGATCATTGAGTAGCAGAAGGGAAAACCAACATTCATCTCCATCCTTCTGCAAAGGGGAAAGTCCTCTTGATTCTAATGTCAGTTCTGAGAGCTTGAAACCTCCCAAGTTTCATTGTGTTCCATGCAGGACAACAAAGCAGTAGAGCTGGATGGATAAGGAGAAGGTGATGTATTTCACCTAATGAATTCCAGTTGGGATCTTCCTTTGATTTCTCTCAAATTCAACAGAAATGTTAAGAGGCTTATCAGAGTAACACTGTGTGCGTGTTTATTCTGGACAGTGGTAGTGCTGACAGTGTCAGCATCACCCCTCTTGTGAAGAAAAAGACCACACTGTTAAAGGGTTTTCAGCATCTTGCATTCAAGGTCCAACACTGACCACAAGATTTACCCAGAAGGGAAACATGAAGCCTGGCAAGTGAGTCCATCTGTACAGCACACTGAGGACACAACTTTTTAACACACCAGTGGCAGATAGGGTCCTGATGCCAAATTTCAAACAGCCTTGTAGACCGACAAAAAATGGGATATTGGAGCCTTTAAAAAAGTCAAACAGTCTATGCAAAGATGCCTTCCATCTTTCTAAGAAGCAATCAAAACAAAATCAAATGATGCAGAGGCGGAAAGGGAAGGATCTGAGTACTAGGTACCAAAACAGAAATGAGAAAGTTCTCAAAACGTGGCTCTAAGGGATTGGTCCAGATGTTCTCTCAAAAATATTAGTCAGGAGAGAGACTAACAGGAACTTTCTAACCTCAGCAGACAGCATAAAGAGAGCCAGCAACCCTGAAGAACACACACAGGCCTAAGTGAACATACAGATGGAGAGTAACTCAAAGTGCAGCTGTTAATGCCTGACTGCAAAGGTGTATTATTCCCACAAATGCATCCATGTGAGAATTTGAAAGCAGTAGCATTACACAGGTCAAGCTAAGGGCAGAACCACTGTTACAGATATTACACAAACGAGTACTATGCAGCTCAGCTTTTAGGCACCAGAAGGATTTCTGTAGTGAGAACAGAAAAGCAGGCATTTAAGACAAGCAAAATAGGAACTAACTTTTCCAAGTGACATATTTACAGTCACTTTTCAATTAAGTCAAATTGTCCTATTTATTCCTTTATTCTAAAAGGAACAGAAATTATATTACTGCAGTGGTATACCATCCCACCTCAGCATCTCAGGGGTTTCTGCTCTCTATAATACGGTGCTTGCTGCATACAGCAACAAGCCTTCTCTTTAGGCAGGAGGGGGAGAATCTTTCCCTGTGGCCTTTACATAATTTCACACAGTAAATCTCTACATATTTATAGATATGTATCATTTGCATGTGTACCTATGTAAGTAGAGAGCAAGCAAGACGTCTTTTCTTACTAGATTTCTTTTTTAAAAAGTTTAAGGAATACTTTTTATCCTGCTCAGGTTTTCTTTGCAACATCACATCACTCCTTTTTAAAACCCACCTCCTTACCACCCCACAGAACTTCTTGTTAACCACAAAATTTGAAAGTAATTGAAAGTAAAGTGGGAAGGGTGGGATAATGTTTAGGGGGAGTTTTTGTTTGGTTTTGTAGGGGTTTGTTTTGGGGGTTTTTTGTTGGGTTTTGGGGTTTTTTTGTGTTTGTTTTTTTTTTTTTACACGCCAGCATTGTCACATTTTGTCAGAGGCCTATAACATAGCTCATTTTTCTGATTTTTGTTCTTCTGAGGCAGGAGTAACACCCATTTTCTGCAAAACCATACAAGCTTGTTAAGCAATTTTCTTTTCTTTCCCTTCTTGCAATTATAATGGTAAGAACAGTTTAAAAGATTTTTTTTTTTAAATTCTGTAACAGAACTACTAAAATAATTTCCTTACAGTATAATGTAGGCTATATGGAGTGCTGCCAGCATGCCAACTGAGGTCTTGCTTTTTCTTGTACTCTACCAGAGTCTTTTCTCTAGTCTTAATTTATGCATTCACAAGAGTGAAGGACAGTATTTTTGTTCAGTTCCTTGTAAAATTAACTTTGGGCTTATAATTACTTGTCATGCTTTGTATCCCTGGTAACACTATCCGCTCCATCACCATCTTTACTGAAACACATAAACAACTTACCTGTGAGCATTTAGCAATTACTTATCCAACCTTGTCAGTTATATGGGCCAAGAGTTTTACCATAGCTCACCACTTTCCTCCCTTTATTAAAAAATAAGTTATTCAAACATATCTATTACTAAGCAATCTGACAGATAAGCACAAGTTATTATCATGGTCTGGGTAAAACAAAAATCAAGATTGGCAAGCATAACTATTTCCTTTTTATTTTGGCAACCACCAGAAACAGCATTAGTTTCTGTTATGAAACAATGAGTATCAAACAGGTATATGAGGAAAGCCATTAAAATTATGCTGATGAGACTTCACTGTTATCTGAATAAATATATGGAGATAAAAAGAACAACAGAAAACTTAAAGTAAACCCAGAAAAAAAAACCAAGGGTGGTCTTGAGAAAAAAAAAACAAACCCCAATAATTTCTGAGTAAGCACGGGTTGAAGGAGGTTGGATTTGTGAAAAAGGCCACATTCAAACCCTGTATTTTACACCCTCGCAGTGCCCCCAAAAATAGGACATGCATCTCCTATACAGTCCACAGGGAGAGGCAAGTGCTTTCACAGGGCCCATCTCCTCATTCACTGTACCTAAGCACTGCAGTAACATGTTTCCGTTTCCTTTAGAGAAAGCTTATTTGGGCATGCATGGACAGCTAGAGAATGTAGCAGTTCAAAATGAAGCTACCAATTGACTAAATATTGTCAGAATTAACTTGTTCTGGATAACAAACATGATGAGTTACTCTCCTGGTCTTAGGCATCAATGCTGCATTTCAGTTGGCATTCAGGTAGTCTCTGAGATAAATCTTGTTCAATTATTTTTTCCCTGCATTTAGAACACACAGATCACATTTTCCTAACTAAAGAAACAAGATGCTATAAAAAAGATCTGTTTCCGTTATGTTCTCCTTCTAGAGAAAACCAAGCCAGAAAGGCCTTAAATCTACTCTACCAACTGACTCAAATTGTAATACAATTTTAGTATAAAGTACAAATATATCCACTGTGAAGACAGAACATTAAAAAAAAAAGGCAAAAATCCCAAACCAAAAACATCTTTTTACCTTAAAATTTTTAGTTACGTGTTTTAAATAGCCCAGATAAGTTCAGAATTAACAACGAAAAACTGACATTAAAACAAGAATTGAGAGTACAGCATGGAAATTGCTTATGAAAATGAATGTTACATTTAAAAATATTAGCAAAGTCAAACCAATATTGTGGTCAGTTAATATTTTAGTATCTTAACAAAATTTAAAAAAAAAAACAAACCAAACCTCTCCTCCCCACAATTTGTAGACACCTTTTTTTTTTTCTCTCTTCCCCCACATTTGTAGGTTAACGCTATTTTTTAAGTAAGTTTTCTAAGAAGTTACCTATGGATGCAAAGAAAATGATGGCAAGAAAGTCACGTATTGGTTCAATACAGGACATAATCTCCTCAGTAACCATGTGACCCTGAGAAGAGATCAGAGCTCCGGCTAAGAAGCATCCCAGCTCCATTGAAACATCCAACAGCTCTGTGATCTGTCAAGGAATAACAGAAAATCTATTGCTGTTTCCTTTAGCCCTAAGTGACTTTATATACCATTTCACAGTGAAATTATAAAACTGCACATTATACCGAATGTAGGAAATTACTATGTCTTTATGCCAGTTCAACAACAAATAGAATTCAGCGTATTTCAACGTTCTGCAGTATTATATTTATACAAAAGACTTACACAACTAGTTTCCCCTCCATGTTATCTCCTTCCCCACAAAAACAAAAATAAATTTCTTAATCTACATTGTAATGCTTTGTGTCACTCTAAGGATAGCATCTGATTTCACAAAAACGAGAAAGACCATAACAGCTTTGGAGTCAGGATTGCATAATACATTGAGGCTGTGAAATAAAGCAGTAAGAACAGCGTATTTTCCAGCTGTCAAACAAGGGGGAAAAAAATAAAAATCAAAGCTTATAATTTGGGTGAATAGTCTCAGTTTAGCAGAAGTCCCAGGCATAAATTACATTTTATTATTGTAAATTGGACTTAAATGTGCCTGTGTGCTTTATTTCATTTAAGCATGTGAACTAAACTGCTGAAATGAAGCATGATATCTGTTTGAAAGAATTCAGACTGCTCTTCATTCTTTTTATTATTTGAATATGGTACTAGAAGGAAGAGATGAAACACGTGTAAAGAGACTGAACTAAAAACAAAGAAACTGCTTAAGGCAATGCTCAAACATTAAAAAAAGCAAGCAGCACTTTTAGTCAGTATAAAGTATGTTTTAAAATAATTACTTTAAAGCCATGTTGCTGCAGACGGTCATCTTACTGAGAAAGGGCAATACTATTAATATTAATAGAACATTTAAAGCTGAAGACTTATTTCCATACTAATTTAGATTAAGCAACAATACACCATAGCACATTTCTGGACAACATTCATCATATCTTGAATGGTGTTACACTGTAAGCTATGAAGCTAAAACTCAAGTGACTTGAAATTAATGGAGGAGAGCAAAAGACACAATAAACAAGTCTCTAAGCTGTGCATAAAATGCCACCTAAAAATAAACCCCAGACTTTTGTGTATTTAAGTATTAATGTCTGAATGCTCATCACATTTGTGCTAACAGTCTGTAATTTATTGCAAGACATTTAAGAAAACAAATTGGTTCTGTCAACTAATGCAAATAGTTGCTGATCAGGCAAAACCAACAAAATAACATTATAATGTTACTCTCATTTTAAAACAAAAGGAATTCTAGTGCTTTTCACCACAATTTGAAATTGTAAGAGGGAAGAAGGAAATATATACATAAAAGGCTTTAAAATCATCAAAGGATGAATAAGATAAAGAAAACAGTTACGAATAGGAAACATTTAAGTTCTTCTCAGTCATACATTAGTTGTTTTAAAAGTCACAACCTCTTGAAGAACCGATATAGCCTCTTCAAACAAAGTTGAAATTATTTTTACTGTTCAGCTATAATCCTCCCATGCTTAGGTGTTATCAGCTCTAACAGAGCTCCAGGTCAAAACTTCTATAGCTGATATTTTAAGTGTTCAAATGTACATGGTTAGGTTATCACGTAAGAAGGGATTTACCATCTCTTGTATCAGAACTGCATGATACTGTGATGTTATGAGAAACACTATTCAAGCAAGGAGCCATTTAAGCGTGAAAGAAACACGCTTGTTCAGAAAGCATCAGACATAACTGGAGCAAACTCTGTCTGCCTGGGTTTGCTCCTCATAAAAACTGAATTCCATTCCTTCACTCTATGGCAAGCTGAGTATGAACTCAAGGGCCTGGTAGATAAAAAGGCAAATTTTGCTATTTCTTGTCTGCTCTCTAGGTACTACCCAACTTCAGGTCTACAAAATCTATAGGTCACTCTACACACAGAAAAGTGCGAAGTGGATGAAAGGGCAAGAAAAGAACCTAAAATTACATTATTTTCTTAACACACACACACCCCCCCAGTCTGTTCGTCAAATTTATATCTAGATTTATACAGAGACTCCTTTTACTGTTCCAATCCTGGTCTCTGGTTGTCCAATAATATTACCAATAAGTGGATACATTTCCTCAACTACAAACTCGGGGTTTATTATATATAATGTGTGGGCATGCTCGCATGCACACACACACACTGGAGAGGGTTTGTTTTACTGGCAGGAAGGCATTCTCAGCAAAATTTCTTATATAAGCAAAATTTGGAAAGTATTTTACATTCTGTATTCCCTCTCTGCTTGCATCATTTTTAATGTTTTGCCTTTACCAAACAAGGCTCTAACAATTACTAATCCCTGGGCTCTGCACTGTCCTTTTCTCAACATTACAGAAAGCTTTTTCGGTCAAAATTAAATGAAAAGTTTTGTCAATTTACATCTTTTTCCCAGTACAATTTAGTTTTCAGTTGTTTTCAAAGGTTCCATTTTACTCTAATTCAGAAAGGATTGCTTTGCTTTCACTAGAATATTGGATTTTTATGTTCAAATGTTCTACCATAGCAATAAATAAAGAAATAAACATTGCTGCTGTAATGTGTTCCAGTTGAATTTCAACCATTTGTTCAGCAGTTGTTTTGCCTATATTCTCTACTAATGTGTATCTTAACGTGTATGCTACTCTGTAATCATCATAGAAGCTTAATGAATATGGTAAGCCAGTAAAATTAAAGAAAACCCTGATGGAAATAAATGTATTAGAATTTCAGGCTTTAATAACTTGAATCTGCCCAAGAGTAAAGAGGTGAATTCTAAGCTTGCATTTTAAGGAAGTAAAGCCTTAATGGAAATGGAAACAATTTTTAGTGAGCCTTGTAAAAACTCCATACCGACTATATTTTATTAAATAATTAACTAGAATATTTGAGAAAACAGTTCTTCCTTAATCTTCTCCTTTTAATTGATAGAAGGGAGTTCATAAGCAGGTTATGTGCCATTGAGAAGTACTCCAGGCAAACAAAGAATGACATTCCTAATACACTGCAGGAAAAACTATGTAATTTTCATATACAAAGTACTGCAATAACATAGCTATATTTTCTTTTCATCCTTTCGGTATATAAAGCAAGCTGGCAATTTCCCTCCGTTTGCTGCCATCATCCCAGGTGATGCATAATGCAGTCAAACCGGAAGCCACTTATTTCCCCCCCAGTGTGGATGCACAGCCCTATAAACAGGTAAATGTAACTGCTATCCTTCTTGTTAGGTCAGGTTCTATTTTTTTCCAATTCCTTAATAACATTCAGCAACTTAGTTTTAAAACATAACAAAAGTGACCACTGTTGTCCTGCAGATATCTTAATACAGGAATTAATTATCAGGATAGTGTTTAAAACAATTTTCCTTGTAATGTTTCTGTACATACAGAACATGAAAAAGCAACACTACGCCAGTGAACAGTCTGGCTGATTTACAACATGTTCTTCAGCTCATTGTGATATATATCTCGACCTAAAAGTACCAATTTGGCCACTGATCCTAAATGGTCATATTTAAAACCATAAGCTAGATTTGCTCTTTATGTTGCAATTCAGGAAAACAGTTTCCCAATTTAAAAAAAAAAAAAAAAAAGTAGTATCTACATAACTCAAAGCTTGAAAAAGAATTGCTGAAAGTGTAATAATGATGTACTGAACCTCTGTTACTGATGACAAGGTACATGATTGAAAGATGCACAACTGTGTCTTGAAGTCAGCTAGACTTTTATAGGACTGGCACTTGACACAATCCCCCCCCCCCCGCCACCCCCAATCTGCCTAACTAGTTGAGGGGAAAAAGGGAGGGGGATTTTCACTTACTTCTGAGAATATCTGGGAACAGAAAGAGGTCTCTTAAGCTCCAAATGTTGTTAAAATATCTCCTATTCGAGATTTGTTGCATCTCTTTTAGTTTATCAAGAAAAGATGTATATGAGATCTTGTTTCAGATTTAATGAGCTGCAATGTTATCCAAGTGAGCCAAGCAGTTCAGAAATGCTCAAAAGTCACTTCCATACAAAAGTTTCTCAACTGACAGGATAATCCCGTACATCAAAATTGCTTATTCACTTCTGTCCTATCCTCCCTCTTTTTTTCCCATATAGCATTTGCCCTTATTGGCAGAGAAATGGCAACTGTTGTTTAATTAGTCATCTGAGATTTTCAAACACAGGAAACAAGTACAATAAAGTAAGTTTCTATATAATGTGCATTACATGTGCTAGTGTTACAGATGAACCCCAATACAAGATAAACTTAGGTGGACCCCAGAAATCTAGTCAACACTGAAGCATGTAACAAGGAACTTTGTGCATGTAACTGTATGCATGAAGCAGGAATACAGTATTATTCCTTCCCCCTTTGTCATGTATTGGAAAGGATGTGGCCTGCAGAATAACTCACACGCTAGATAGAAAGTTAAAATATTTTGTTTAAAAAGGTCTCTCAAGTTTTCTAAATGGAGCCGCAGAGCTATCTTTGGTTAAGGCCACTAAAATATGCACTCTCATATTCCTCCCTCTACAAATTCAAAAGCTTTTTTGGAATTACACCAGTATGGAAAATTCTGCGTTTGCAGAGAATTATACAAACTCCATCAATATTTAGGCTTGGTTTTCAAAGGAGAAAGATCTTTGCAGGAACCACGATAGTTTAATTGTTTTCCTACCTGGCACCCAAAAACCTTAACTTATCCTTTCCAAACACATGTAACATTTTTTCAAATTAGATTACCATCCCCCATCCTATGTTTTTATTCCTGACATAGTAGGGCATCTAGACCAATTAAGATTTGTTTTCCAGAATATTTGTTTATTGAACTGTTCAACTGCACAACCAAATACTTTTTTGTTCTGTTTTCTTCATGATTGGTTTTTTTAAGTCTTTGTGCTCAAACCACAACTTGTAGTATTACTATAATGAATGTATCAGTATCAGTGAATATCAAGCATCTCAACTGGTTTACTGAAGTTGCATGCAGTATCCTTTGTACTGTTCCCTTTGATACATTATTTATCAACTTTAAAAGGAAAATTGCTTTCACCTAAAGTACACAAAATATTTGCTCCTTCACAAACACTTCCCATGCTGAAGAAGCATTCTGTTCTGCAGTATGAATCAATCACACTCAAATATATTCTCCCTCAGGTTTGTATACAAACATATATTATGTAAAGTCATGTAGACAGACACCTTGTACATTTGATGCGTGATTTGGGCACAATATGCCAAATTCAGTCAGACCAGTCTATGTAGGTCATATTTTTAATGAAAGTAAGACTGCTTCTAGATACCATAATATTTTATGCAACTTTTGTGGTTTGGTTGTTGGTTTTTATTGAAGTTGCTCTACAAATATTATGTCTCCTTGTTAGAAAGGTAAAAGGAGAAATTAGTTTTGTTCCTTCTCGTATTAGATGGCACTCCTGTTTTGAGTATGAATAGCTGTTTAGAGGGATGGCATTTTTAACCTATCCAATAGAAATCAACGAATTGTAAAGCTATGCTCTAACTTCTTTCTTGACCTTCTTCCTGAAGGAGGTCAGCTTTCTCTGCTGGACCTGTAATAATTAAGCAAATACTCCTAGGAAAAAAAGGTGCATGCACAGGAACTTTTTGAGATAACTCTTCTCAGAAATTCTCAGAGGACATAACAATCTGCACATCCAGGATAATGGAGTTTCAAACCCACAACATTATCAGTGACTGTCACATTCTGTTCTCCAGCACAATAGTTTTTCAGAGGGCTGAAATGTGAGACAGAAACAAATAGAAGGAAGATTCAGAGGAAAATGAACCAAACCCAAAAGGGATATCAAAACCTATGAACCTTAAGGCATTTCTCTACTTTCTCAACTTCATCCCAAACTGTTTATCTCGCACAGAAAAAGTATTTTATAACAAAAAACATGTTGAAAATTTACTATGGAAAAGAAACTTGTGAGCAAATGTCACAATCAGCCATTATCAGTATCTCAAAACCCATCCTAAATTATTTTCAAACACATGAAGTAGCCCAAAATTAAAACTGGAATCATGATTCTTTAACTGGCTGTATTAAAAGTTACCAGCAGAAGTTCAGCTGACGGACATTCAAATTTTATGTCTTCTTACTCATCTGTAATACATGAATCATCTGTGCATTTGGGGTTTGTTTTAAAACATTTTAAAACCAAATAATTAAATACAGAGGTACATGGATATGCAATAACAGTAAGTGTGATAGCTTTTGTGATACTGATGCAGTAAACTACCACATGTATCAAAATGTTATTAATTTAAAAGATTACCGTTAACATAAGGAAGATGAATGCAGTTATTCCTAGAATGAGGATTTCTTTATTCCCTTTGCTTTCTGCATGCAACTTGCGATAATACGGTCCTATGAGGTAAGTCTTTATAACAAGACACACAAGAAAAACAGCAGCCAGAGAAAAGAGAATTTGGCCAATGAGTATCAGTATTCTCAGTATTTCCTTGAAAATGCTGGAAGAGAAGAACAAACAAAACATTTCTTTCAAGTGCTCTCATGCCTCCCAACCAGTTCCCCTTAAGTGAAAAGATCTAATTCCACAGATGTTCAAAACTGAGTAGCTCCAGTAAGATATTTAGATACATTAGTAAACAAGATGAATACTAAATCTGCTGAGTGCCCAGCAATCTCTTTTACAGCCTAGAATTTACTTCCATGTTGATTCAAAAAGATTTTTGTTGATTGATCTTCAAGGTAAGCCATAAGGCTCAATAATACTATCACATAGTCTTTGACAAAAATATGTCTTGAAGAAAAAGTAACTGAAGAAATTAACGTATTTTTTACAATAACAAATGTTTCACTAAAAATTTTAAGTACTGGACAGGACTAAGGCAGCTAGAGGAGAAAGAATATCCTTATACAACATGACAAGTACAAATAGTAAAGGGAACTCACAGAAGAGAGAAGTGACATTAACAGTAGCGCTCTCATATTCATATTTGCAATCCACTTACTAATTGGAAGGGGGTGGGGGGAAGATACATACAGTATTTTTTTTTACCTGGAATATGTGCTCACTCCTGCTTGAATAAGTGTAGGCATGACAGCTATAAATAAACCAAGCTGCACATCCTGCATCACCAACATGCCAAGTAGTACGCTACTGTAGTCAATATCCCCTGTACACCAACAAAGCAGTCATGGAAACATTCATCAGAATCTATGAATGCTTGCAGTGCTCAGAAATCTAGATATGTCTTAATCAAATGGAGGCTAAGTATAGTTCTCAATGGGATGAGGTCATTCAAGCATTCTGGGTTTTTTTTTTCCCCACCAGTAAGTAAATTAAAATATATGTAAATAAAGATATATTAAAAATATAAATAAAATATTCATATGAAGCTTCTGTTACACAATAAAAATATAGACTTTGCTTAGCAGTTAAGCACTAGTTATACATTTACTGGAACTCCTTTACTGAAAACATACAGTCTGTAGAATAACAGACATGTGTAAGAGCCAGCATGTGTAAAATATACACTTTGAATTTAGGCATTAGAATATGAATATTCTAGGGGGTGGGGAGAACGTTAATGCAGTATGTACGAGGGAGGTTTAAGTGGAAGCAAGCAGGATGGCAAAACTTTTGAAAGGAAACATTTAGAAGTCTCTGAGAAGCTAGCAATATGGCACTAGAAAGTACTTATTTGAAGAGCTGTTAGCTATGAAAGACTACCTGAGCTGGTCTTAGTTTGCTGAAGAAGGATGTGACTTACTTAAGTTAGCCTTTCTGCCCTGATGACAGACTGGTAATAGTAAGTCTAACCTGGTAACCTCTGAGAAAGCACAAAGATTCCAGACCCTCAGTAAAGTAAATTCTTAACATGGAGAGTACTGATTGGGCTACACTGTCTTTCTCCAAGAGGACTGGCTATGTAAACAGCAGGTACACCTTGTAACAAGAATGTACACGACACTGGCCAGTGTTAAAGGAGGATGACCACTAGTAAACCAGACTTAACAGTGGTTTTGCTTTTGTTTTGTTTCATTTTTTAACTAGTTTCTCTCACAGTGTTACAAAGTGAACTTCTTTCAAATTTTATTGTATATACCACAGTAGTCCATATTTAAAATCATACTTACCTTCTTTATCTCCTCGAACACTACCTGCAAGAAATCTTGACACCAACGGCGTACTTGATAAAGATAAACAAGTGGAAATGAAAACACTTTGCGTTGGTCTAATTTGGAGCAAGTGTCCCCATAGTAAGCCAAAGGCAATCATCAGAACCGTCATGTAGCAGGGTCCTTGCAAAGATATTTTCCATACCTTGGGAAGAAAACAAAGTTCTTATGATAAAGTCTGATGACACTTTTCTCACTGATAAGTTACAATGATTTTCAGCACAAATAAGCAGTTAAAGATGCATGATTTGGGGCTGCAGTGCTGGGCCACAGAAGTAATGGGCTGTCATCCTGTACATCCTAAAACTCTGAAGTTATTATGCCTAGTAGGTAATATTCTATCCCAGAAGGCTCATTACCACAACTTAGGTAAATTTCCCAGAGCTCACAGACAAACTAAGGGAAAAAAGGTCCAGTAGGGGTTGAAATATATTAAAATCATCAAATGCAAGACCAGTTATTTGATGTAATTCCAGGGTGGGGAAAAATGGGAGTGGCAAAAACCATCACCAATACCAGCAGTCCACTCCACACTAGTGAGCACACAATTCTGAAGTAACAATTTACATACTACAGTTTAGGAACCCTTGAATTACTGATTTTTATCTTTGACTTTAGATAGACTAGAAATAGCAGATTAAGCTGAATGCTCATAAATTTTAACACATTTCAGTTAAAGCTTTTATAGTCTCATGAACTCACAACCATCAGTTTAGGAATGAATCACACAACGCAACTCTTTACATACATACAGTCTGTACGTATTTTGCAGCAGTATTTTCCACTATTAAAATTCTTGCTGGTTTATGAGATAACTTTTTTTTTTTTAATTAAGACCAAAAGAAACTTGTACTTCTTTGCTGAATCCTGATGGCCACATCATGCGATATTCCAGATTGTGCTAACATACTTGCAGAATCAGTTTATTAGCCAGTACAGCATGTATCATCAATTCAGTATGTAGTACTTAACAAACTGATGTTTTTTATAACAAGACTGGCAAACATCACTGGACACACCATAACTGCAATTGCACGTTACTGCATGTTAAAATAAAGCAGAGATGGATTGCCATAAATTGTGTGAGATTTTTCTAGTAATCAAACTGTTTTACTAAAATGAAGAGGAACAGTAAGGGTTTTTTTTGGGACACACAGAATAAATAATGCATTCTGTTCTTTCCAAAGAGTTAAAGAGAAGAAGCAAATGTCATATTTGTCTTTTCAAAAATGTACAGTTACACCAGTATATTATAGGGAGAACGTAAAAATCTGAAATATAACTGGTAACTTGAACATTAGCAATTAAATCCTGTAATGTAGAGGTATTATACAAAAATACCTTTCTTAATCTTTCAGGAGAAAATTCCAGACCAACTAGAAAGAGAGTGAAGAATACACCAAACTCTCCTAACGTCTCCACCTGTACAATAGACTTTTAAAAAAATAAAATAAAAATCAGTGCACAGCAGTCTACTTATAATACAAGTCCATTTACAACACAAATTGTTTCTCATTATGTTTCCACAGGTAGTTCACTTACTGGTCATATGACATCAGGAGTTCCCTCAGCACCTTTAGGGTTCAAACATTTTTCCCATCACCTGGCTGCTACTAGATAATTTGGTTGGATAGTGCTGGTTACCCAAAATGCACATGTGCATTGATCTAGGTAAGCTTGCTTACTTGCTTGTTGGAAATAAACAGGTTACATTTTATGTATATGCTATTAAACCCCCAAGGCTTGCATTCCAGAAGTTACTTCTCACTAGTTATTTTACTGGTCTATTGGTATAATCATTCTGCTAGACTGTAGTTGCTGTTCTGCTCTCCATCCTATAGACTCCATGCATCCATCTCTGAGACCAGTACAACTACCAGCCTTTCCACTTCAGAGAGAAGGGTGCAACAGCAGGAAAAGTGGTTGTCCTCCTTGTCACAACAGGAAAACCTAACATTTCTTTTCTACGTATTCACAGTCCAGAGCAGAAGAGGACAGGGTCTATCATCAATCATAGAGAAGTGGAGATGGAAACTATCTTCCCTGCCAGATTAGAATCTGCCTGCCTCCTCAGTTCCTCTGACATTCAACTTTTTTATGAAACATAGGAGACAAAAGGAGAGTACACGCAAGACGCCCAGTCAACATGAACATTATCCAGATGAGTAACATTTAATCACAGCTCCACAAGAAACAGGCAGCTCACTAAGAAACTGTCCTAAAGAAACCTCTCTCATGTCTGTTCTGACCACATCGTCTTCCTCAGTGTACGTCTCTGAAAATTCATTGTTGAATCTCTTTCTAATGCCAAGCTTGCAAACTTGTTTCTCAGCCTAAGTGGTCAAGCTTTCCAGACCTTCTCAACCCAGAAGTTACATACGACACAAAGGTTATTATTTAATCTCAGTTTTGGAATATGAAAATTTGAAAGTGTAGTATTTGTAGCATTCTCTCCCAATATGAGATTGACAAAATCCTAGTCTCTACTCACCCCTACTTACTTTTGAGCCCAACAGTCATTTTCAACAAAAGTCCACATACAAGCAGAGGTTGCAAAGACAGCAAGTTCCAAGCAGTTACGTGGATATCAATGTAATAGACACATGTAACTTAACCAGACATTACCATGCAACCTTAACATGTGTTCCGTTTTGCCTGCTGGCTAAACAATCTGTTAATGCACACCAGACCACTAATGAAACCATGTGCAATGTGTAGCCAACCACAGCCCATGGTTTCACATGAGCTAGTAATCAGGGTACACGTGACGGAGCTAAAAAGGTTCAAGAGACTTCAGGAATGCAGGCAGGGGACTGGAAAAGAACTAGGGTGACTAGGATGGATGAAAGAGCCACAGAGATGCAAAATAACTCTCTAGGAAGCCAAACTATGCTGCTCAGGGAACTACTTGTTTTAAACACTTCCTCCACTGCCAACACTGACTTTTTCCAAGTTTATGAATATTTGATGTAATTTAAATAATTTGGCTCTCAAATGTGATGCTTTATGATTAAAGACAAATGAGAAGAAAAAAACCCAAACAAAATAACCCCACAACACACAACCTTCAGTTTTCACTTTCAGTAATGGCTTATGTCATGATTATATAGGAGAAAAAAAATTGTAAACAAAGTGATTCAAAAGACACAAAATTTTAAGGCCTCATTTTGCAAAGGTCCAGGTTTGGGGATTTATTTTTTTTTAAATACATTTGAGGCTGGCAATACCACATTCTTTTAAAACTACTTTTTGAAGATTTCAGCAAGTGAAATCAGTCAAGAAGCAACTTGCACACTTACCTTGATACTGTTTAGTCCTGATGGTCCTAAGAGTACTCCACAGATGATATACCCAAACATGGTTGGCAATCCTATTGTTGTGCACAGCCAGCCACATGGCAAAGACAACATTCCTATTGTCACAATATCCTAAACATACAAGATTTACAAATGTGTTAATATAAAGGACACACAAATTTGTGATGAAATTAAAGACAATTATCTTTCAAAAGATAAACAGCATTGTAAAATTAAATGTAGAATACTGCCTGTGAAAAGAAAACAAAACTTCAGTAAACTAACCTGAACACTTTGTTGTAGGTGTAAGCACTGCAGTTTGGCAGATGAAGCAGATGATGTACTGACCTTAAGTAATTGGTAGCATTGGGGACTTTTGATCAATTTATTAAATATTTTAGATACATTATAGGAAGTAGACAGTTTCCTGGGGAATTGTGGGGGAATGACACTTTGCATTTAAAAAAAAAAAAAAAAAAAAAAGGTGAAACAGATCCATGTTGGTTTTGTCTTTCTTAAAAAAAAAAAAAAAATCCCCATCCAGTTATTCTTCATGAAGCACAAATCCAATAAAAAACATGCTTATGTATTTTCCAGCATCCCTTTTTTCATCACAAGACATAAACAGATAAATTCTCCCTAGTGACAACATGCAAGCGGCTTATCAGGCACAGCAGTAGCTTGCTTTAACACTGCACAGTCCAAGAGAAGGTATGGTGCCCCAAAGGTGCAACAAATTAAATGAAATAAAAACAGAGGATTCATGCAGCATCACAATCAGTTTTGTGAAGACTATACTAGCAGTAGGGAACACATTGGCCAGATCTCACCAGTAGACGGGGGAATCATGAATGCTAGGGTAACTTTAGAGGGACAAATGCTGAAACTATATTCAATCCAACCAAGCAGTACTGGCATGCAAACTAGTGGGACTAAATCTTACCTAAATGAATGACAAGAATGTCTCTAAAATGATTACCTTTATGAAATGATGATCAGCACGAGGAATGGTTGAATCTCTGGGCTTGGTAAGGATATACTGATTGTTCTGGGAATCAATAAGCATACTAAGACCTAAGTCATCCTCTACTTCTCTTTTTGAAGCATTTCTTTTGGAGTTGGCTTCATCTTCTTCCACCCTTAAAACTGCTTCAAAGTTTACACCTCTTACCTGTAAGAAAAAGAAAGCAAATAACAAACAAACAAGAGGTCAATGAAGCATACAGTAAAAAGGGAAAGACTAATAGCTGTGCTTGAAGTTGCTCCAGAATGTGTTGACACTGACTAAAAATATTGCGGTTTCTTCTTAGAGAAGTCTTTCAGTCTCTTTATCAAAACTTGATGTCCATAACTGAAAAGGCTATAATTTGCTTTACATTTTAAAAATGAGGGGTTTTCCAGACCTCTTTAGTCAACTTGTCCAACCAAAAAATAGACACAAGGTTTCAAAGCTGTAAAATTCCAATTCAGTATTTTCAATTGCATCTAATCTGAAACATTTTTTTTTAAAAAAAAAAGCTTTATCACATTTAAAACACAAAAGGTTGGATTGAAATGTAATGTTTTATTCCCTTGAACAAAAACAATTAGAGATTGCAAAGTGATATTCAGTTCACAAAAATCTGAACTGACTGCATTCCAAGTCAAGAAAAAGTCATTGTCCTGTAAATTCGAAGGAGAGAGGATAAGAACTGTTTCTACGTAGCTCTGTCTTCAGTGCCTGTAATTACAAAGTGGAAGACACTAGAATGATTTTGTTATTCACTGTATTTTAAATAATGCAAATTTTACCAATATTCAGAAACAGTTAAGGTTGTTACTTCTTTTAGACTCCAGTAAAAAGAGTAGACTGTTGTCATTCCAATGTCTGACTACAAACATTCAGCTTTTCTGGATTGCCATATTTTGCACAAGCAACTCCCCAATTTAATGAAGAAATGCATTCACATAAGCCATCTATAAAACCACTTCCTATTTTTCTTTGCTGATTCCCCAGCACATTTCCCCATACTGTTCAGAGAAATATTGCATTTTCAATATTTAATATCTAGCCTGCAATTTTTATCCTTTTATTCCACTCCTTACATTTGTGTGTGTGTATAATGAAATAAAACCTTTTATCATAGGAATGACCTCTTCCCCTGTTTCTGTACATCATGCAATGTGATGGGCCTCTAAAGAATTAGAAGTCACTAAGAATCAGACAGAGAGGAAAAAAAGGAATTTGAAACAAATTATGAAGTTTGGAGAATTATTTATAAACATAAAATAGCTGCTTCAAACATCACCATTTTTAGCTGTCAAGTGAGAGGCTGACGACCATTTTCTTTTTATGCATTATGAAAATTGTCTTTTCACCCTTTTTTGCCCCAAACCTGTCTTTTTATAAATATTTTGCCTTTACTTCCCTAAGCTCCCCACTTACCAGGCTATTTTGCATTCCAGAATGAGGCGTCCATTGCCAAGTCTAAGAGACCACGTTTTCACGTTTTCAGCTGATGGGAGAAAGCAGGAGCAGCTGCAGGCCATGTACATGCAAACTATTCTCACAGTATCAGAGCAGAGAAGAAAGGCTTCCCTACACTCAGCAAACACGAAGAACTTTTTTCTAATCAGAATACACAATAAGTGCCCAATCCCACTGTTTTTCTGTCATCTTTGCTCCTGACCCCCTCTCCCACACTCTCCTTGCTACTCCAGGGATACTAAACCAGAGCTTAAAGCTTACTGTTAAATGTTGGCTGTGCAATATAAAACATACTTTACACTGATTTTCACATTGGAATTATTTCACTGTTCAGTGCAGTGCCCCCATCTTGCAGATGACTATTACTTTGCCTAAAAACCAAAATGCTAATAAGCCAACATCTGTTCTAGTATCTTCTTGGGAATTTAATGTTATGACATCAGTGATAGTGTTCACTAAGCAAAATTATCTTATAAAATACATCAGCAGTGAAGCATCTACTTTGAAGCTTTGGAACTCCAAATTCATAGAGAGCTTGTTATATGTTCCTTTGTACGTGATAGCTTGTGTGCCTAGAATCTAACCAAACTTCTGTGCATCAAAATGAAAAATGTATCAAAGATCATATAAAAGCAATGCAATTGGATAAATATATTCCTCATCTAGTGGAGTTCACAGTCTAGGTCTGAAATAATATTAGGAAAAAAGGGAAGATGTTTATAAGATTAAGACATTCTGAAAAACAATCTGTTTTTTTTTCTGTGTAACATAAAAATCATACATTGTGTGGATATTACGGTGCATTGTTACTTTTACAAAAGAAATGGGAACTGACAAAAGACAGACTACGCTAGAAGAGCTAGAGTAGATGGCACAGGTTCAGATGAGCTTTTAAATACTAATAAATTTGAGTTCATAATGAGAGAAAACAGTTATTTTCAAGATTTTATTTCCTAAAACAGCAATTCCTGAAAGCAGGTTGTACATTAACAGAATACAGTGCGCAAATACTCTTGTCTTGCATTAACTGGGTTACCTCAGATTCTTTTTTTTTTTCATTTTTACCTACTACACTTCTCTGTTTGATTATATTTTAATAGAAGCTTTTGTATCTTTATCAGATTACCGATGATTCTGTTAGAGCTTCTTTGTTCTAATGTTCCAGTGTTCTAGCTTAAGAGAAAACACACTGGATGTTTCTTGCAAAGATGGAGATCTAAGTAGTCCTCCAGGTTGCATTTCACGATTCCTTTTCTTTCACGAATAGAGATACAAGCAGAAAACCAAAGAGACTGGAGAAAAAGGATGCGTTGGCATTTTGCCAGTTAACAGGTGTAGCAGAAGAAACCTCATTGCCGGTCTCTTTAAAACGTGCCGTTATACCCCAGCGGAACAGAAGAGGGCACTCCAGCTAGCTCGTCCCCTCCCCGCTGTTGGTCCTGCTAGGTAGGATTCCCACTGGGTACAATTGCTGTGATCTGGTGTATACAAAATAAAAAGCTGCTTTCACTTTCTCTCAATACAACTACAAAAAATGGCCTGGCTCTCTACTACAGAGCAACTGTTTTTCCTCCTCAGCAGAATTCAAGAGCTATGCTTGCCTTGGAAGTCAACCTGCAAATCAACAAAAAACTTTCAAGAGCAAAAGCCAAATAAAATGGCAACCCACGTTTATGCAAACAGGACCAATTTAGAGAGTCAGTCTCCAAGGATGGCACAATGGGACACTAGAATAAACTAATGTACTCCCAGCTCCAAATACACACAACCTTACCTGAGGGATACTGTCCATCATGCAACATACAGACAACGAACAATGCACAAATAGGCCAACATGTGAAAAGCAGAAGTCGTCAGAAGCAGAAGAAAGCAACATCACAAACACATTCCAAGTCCTTACCTTGAACAATATATCTTTTCCCAGACTGTGAAAACTAACTGCAAGGATTCTTGTTCTCCCATAACTTTCTCAACAAAATGAAAGAGAAAAAAAGTGGAGACTATGCTTAACGGGGTAACTCCATATCCTGCAAAGTCTAAATACCACAGTCCCCACCACCACCACTGAGATGTCGTAACTCTCATGGGCTGTATCAGCGAGATGGGCTACACTTGTCACTGTCAAAGTGGCAGCTGCGAGGAGGACTTTCAAATCAAAACCACAGAAATCATTAGCAAAAAGGAATAATTATTCCTGTTTGCTCACTCCTAACGAGCAATCATTCTACCACTAAATAATTTCTTCTGTTGAAAGGGAAGCAAAAACAAATGTAGAGCCTAAAGTTTTTTGGTTGCTTTTTTTTTTAAATAGTCACTAAAAGCCTAACAACTATCCAACACAGGAGAAGCACACCTACAGTGCAAATATCATCTAAAAAATAAATGCACACCAATGAAAAGACCGAGTCTGAAACATCACTTACAGATTTGTTGTCATCAAAGGCATGCTCTTCTATTTCCTCTTCCAATCTATCAGCTGCCTTCCTGACATCTTCTAGAATTTCATCAAGCATTGACAGGCTCTTGTTTTGATGCTGCATGTTCTTAAGGGCTTCAACCTGATGTTTTTCTGCTGCTAAGAGTTCGACGTATTCCATTTCTTCCTGTTGAATTTTACAATACATAGATAAAGTGCTGGCCAGGCCTTCGAGCAGGAAAGCATTTGACATAAACATACACATCTTTTGACACAGAACACCTTATGAGTAGAATTGCAAAAGCAATACAGACTTTATAAGGGTATTTGAAGATTGCTTTCTCTTGTGCCAATTTTCCTTGGGGGAAGTGGGCAAGAAAAACAACAACCAAACAAAATATCCACCAATCACCTTTTCTAATCCATTAAAGAGTAGAGCTGCCCCAAGGTTACGATCCAGAAAATACAAGAAAGGAATTACCTTAAGGAACTCTAGGAAACATTTCAGAGCCAAGTAAAGTTTAGAGCTCAGTGCTTTAGCAGGGAAGCATAATAACCTTGAAAGCATAGCTTTACTAGCTACAACAAACAAACAAACAAATTGGAACAAAAACACAATGAATCTTAATTTTATAAAGCCATTTTATAAACATGGAAAGAGGTCTGTTTATGGTTTTCAAAAATTACAACAACTGTGGAAACAGCTACAAAAATCTAAAAGCAGTTGGGAGAGAATACAGATAAGCAGTCAAGCACTCTAGCTGAGGTTCCTGCTTATGTTTCCCAAGAAGCATTTTTCCTATCAGAAGTAAAATACTTGACTTTGTCCACCTTTACAGTTTGGGCCTCTTATGAACTTGCACTGACGACTTCTGAAATCCATTTCTAGGCTTCAGAAGTAAGAAAATAAAAAATGCTGATGTGGTTTGATATAGTGTAAAAACATTTCAGTAGCTTCCCTGAGAAAAGTTATAATGTTTCAGGTTCAAAAAGAGAACTAAAGAAGTAAGTTTTATTTACTGATCAAGACTGGACTTAACACTGCCCCTTCTACATGGTTACGAAGACAATAAACAAATATAGTACTTTGCGTATTGACAGAGTATAATTTGAGGTTTTTTGGAAAAAAGATAAGATGCTTCACTTTACATGCCTACATTCTTTTAACTATTTAGATGAGAGAGACCCTACATCTTTTCTTTAAGAGAGACAATATTATTACCAAGGGAAAAAATATAAGAAATCTCTAGGTCAGACTGAATTCCCAGAAAATGCAAGTTTCTGTCTCCATTTTAGATGCCCTGCCATACCCAGTTAGAAATCAGATAGAACATAGGTCTCCCTTAGCTTGTGTTTTATCTGCCTACACCACACAGGTATCTTAGATAACCTGGGCATCTAAAATGGTCCTAAACTCCTATGCTTAAATAACTGGAGTGTCCCCTCCTCCACACGTTTGTGGATGGACATTTTTCCCCTTGAAACCTGCAAGAACATGCATATGATTTAATCAATTCCTTGATGCCAAGACAAGAGTATGTTCAGTACAGCCTGTAACTGGAGCTTAACCCTTTGAGAATCCTGACAGTCAGATGAATACCTCTGGTTCTGATGAAACCACAAAATTGCTGTCTGTTGGTGTTTAAAATTACCATAGTTACACTGGCATGATGAAAATTACCCAGTTCCCAAAATAACTGGAGTTGGGAAAAATGTAACTATTAATGTGTTTGGCCCAATGTCAATGGCTTTAGTTCTTATGCAACACATAAGCAAGAGACACAGTCACTCTCTTACAGCCTCAAGGAAAAACATTTCCTATCTGTTGTTCTCTGCTAGCAGACATTGCTGGAAAGATGTAAAAAACAGCCCCCGTACAAGCTGCAGATTCTTTCCTCAGTCAGCAACAACTTAGAACGTGAGATGGAATTGGTAAGGGTTAGATTCTTTCCCCTCAAAAATGGAACAGGTTTTGGGTGGAGGGAGCCAACCAGTCCCTTCTGTCGGCTGAGACAAACAGGCTGAACAGAGCCAGAGGTGAACTACAGAAAAATAAATAACGCTCTAATTTGCAAGAAGTTAAGTTTCTCTGAACAGCAAGGTAGAAGAGCTTTGAAAAATCTCAGTTTAACTGTAAGTCCCTTTAATTCATGAAGACAAAGGTTTTTGTAGTCTATTAATGTGGCACCTCTGTTTTCACCTACAGACAAGCATCACAGCAGTAGAGTGGGACAATCACAGAGAATGGTGTCCATGAAAAGGACAAGTTATCTCAAACAGCCTGCTACGTGTTAAGCAGAAGTGCATCACAGTACAAACACTGTTCTGCAACTCATGCTGGCATTGGAGACATCTGATCACAAGGTACATACCAAACAATCTTTTAAGCAAGGTAATACAGATAAGGATTATGCACTAAACAGGAGACTGGAACACCTAGAAACTCATGAGCAAAATGAAGTAAGATAAAGTAAGACTTTGGGGCAATGCTGGTTAAGAATGCAGTGTTGCTGTTACTCTCTACTGTTTAATCAGGGATGAAAAAAGCACATTCAGAAGAGGATGCATCTTTGCACTACTTGTGAGTTTTTTCCATTAATGTCTGAGTAGTAGGCACCCAAGAAATTAAAAGCTGATAAAAAGTAGGTAGGATTTTTTTGCTTTTTCCTGAACCTCCATGCAGGTTCCTGGAGCAAAGGAAGGCAGAAGCTGTCTTCAGCACTTCTTCCCCCCCCCCCATGAAGGATTCCGCTATACCTTTTCCCAGCAGCAGAACCAGCAAGACATGCATCAGACATGCATACATATCCCAACACTAAAGACTTCCAAATACTTTAGCTCAACAGAAGTAAAATGAAGGGAAGAGTCCAGCACCCTCTACACTCATTTGCATTTTCCAGTCACTGTTTAAAAAATGGAAAGGACATCTTAAGAGTACACCAACACAGTAATCATTACAGTAAAATGAAACTAGAACAAAATTGGACCTAATGTGTGTCTTCTAAAGTGAGAATGAGTCCGAAAAATGTAGCCCATGTAATTTTCATCTTTTTGGCATGCATTTCCCTACTATCCTTTGTTTCACTTTATATAACTGTAAGATTAGACCAACAAATATTCTGTTTAAATAATCATGTGCGTGACATAAGGAAGGAAGGGTATAAAAGATTGCTCGTTCAAGTAAATATCTTGATATGATAATACAAAGAAAGCCTACACAATCCACCTCTGCAGAAGTAAAGTTTTGACAGGACACACATCTAAAACATCATTTTACACACAGGCCTCCTTTTATGAGAAAAATGAAGAAGCACCATTCTCAAGTTCAAGGATAGATTACTTCAGTATTTTACAGTAACATTGTCAAGAATTAGGTAAATGAGAAAGAAGATTCTGGGCAGCTTCACTGCTGCTATTTTAAGAGCTCTAAGGAAAAAAAGGTGGAAAAATGAAGTAATTTTCATGACAATTGCTACCATTTCTATGCAGCAGAGGCTGGCACTACCATTAAGCGCAAATATCAAAGTCATATTAAGCACTTCATTGGAACACACCTAGGTCCAAGCTGCTCCCTATCCAAATTCGTCATAATTCAGTCTCTGTTTTCACTGCACAGACCACTCCAGGCTCCCAAGTCTACATCCTAACTTCTATTTCCACCAGCCTTTCTTGCCACAATTCACTGCACACAATCTCTTGTCATCTTCACCTGTTAAGATCTGCACATATCTTACACAAATGCCCTTTAGAGATTCTCCCAGCTCAAATGCTATATCCCAATTACATTTTTTTTCCTTCTCTTGCTCCCTTGCGCAAGAGCAGCCTCTTCTTTCAGAAGACAGAAAACAAAGAAAATTCTTAATATATTCCTCCAGTGGTTGAGGGGTAGAGCAAGGAAAAGAGCAATTTAAATACCAAATCAATTAAACGACATTTTCTCTCAATGGGAGACTTTCAGTGCTCAGTCTGAGCACTACCAAGTCCAGTAGACAGTGGCAGATTGTGCACACTAACAGGTCTGCATTGACATGGGAACTCAAACTTTCCATGAAGTACTTGTGCTCAACTGTTACTCATCTGTGCTTTTCTTGGTAAAGTTATCTCAGCCGGCTCTTTCTTGGATGTACTGTTTTTCAAACTTGCACTTCTTAGGCTAGGAGTGCTATACTGACATTAAAAATCTAGTCATCTCATAATTTGCATGTCCATTTTACCCACATCTATACGAATATGGAAATAAAAGGCAAGAAGTCATTCTGTTTAAACTGTACGTTTTGGTTGAGCAATTTTAATTTGAAGTGGAAAAAACAGTGAGCATTTTGCCAATTTATGGCATTATTTCCACTCTGATAATCCCACTGGCTTATCTAGTGCAACTGTGCTACGTGCACTGACTCACTTCTTGTATTCCTTTCCCCTTAACATAATATTTGCTGTAGGTCTTATGATTATGTGTAGCTTTGTTTTGAAATAAGAACTATTGACTGCTAGTAAGTTTTAAGCTCTACACCAGAATTACTTCTAATTTTACTAATGAGAACAAGTACTTCATTCAAAATCCATTTTTAACAGTAGAACATTGCAAGTTTCATGTAGATCCACTTTTTTATTAAAACAGATTGAAACCATGCCATAATAAAATTAAAATCACAAGTAGAATATTAATACTCTAGGAATAAACATGGAACTAACCTTAATTGCAGCTTCTCTCAAGGCTTCCAGTCTCTGTCTACTGCTTTCCTTCATATTTACAACATCTTTGTAATCACCCTGTAGAGCTCTCTGGAGGCCATGGATTGCTTGAAAGACCGAGTTTTCACTTTCGTTTAGCTCCTTTTGGAAAATTTCAAAGGTATGCACCTGAAAAAGTTTCTCTTCATCTGACAGTCCTGCATCCTTCTCAACTGCTCTTATAGCGTTTTTTAGTTTGTTGAGAACAACGTTCTTTTGGCGAAGAAGACCAGACAGTTTTCTGCAGCTGTCCAACACCCACTGCTTTCTCTGAGTGACAACAGCTCCTTTCCCACGGTGCAGCTTTATTGCATGCTTTACTACATCTTCATGTTCTGCAGGATTTGCTAACTGGCCACAAGGCAGCAAAACCAACGTCCATAGGGAAATAAATCCAGTCGCCTTCATGCTTCACTTTTATTGCTGTTGGGAGAAACTGATAATCCACAACTGCTCAAAGCTTTCTGCTACATGGTTGCTGCATCTCCAGTACGCATACCATGCTGCAAGATAGCACCAATCAGTTATCAAACATGATAATGTTGGGCCATTAGGTCAAACGTAGAAAACAAACCTAGTGTAGTGCATCCTACACTATGATCTTTAACAAAATGTATATGATCTCCTTCAGTCAACAGTTATCAAAACCAAGAAACAGCCTAAGATTACAATAGATTTTTTTTCCCCTCGAGTATTTTCTAGAGACCGTCTTGTTTTAAAAACACTGAATGGAAAGCTTAGTCATATCACATGGTAGTCATCTGTGCTTCTTCTCAGATGAAAGAAAAGCCACTAAAAATATTAAACCACGATGCCACAGGCTGTACTTCAACCTAGCACCAGAACTCATTCTTCTTATCTATCAGTAAACCTCTTGTATTTTTTCAAACCTATCCTAAAAAATTGTATCATCATTTGTTATTTATACAGCCTCAGAAGGATTAACACACTCAACTATACAAAACATAATGAAAAAAAGCTTAACTGAAACAGATTACATTATAAATCATACTCGTGAAAGAAACATTTCTACAGTAAAGAAATAACAGCAAAACTTCCCGGACTTCTGAGCACTACTAGTTTGGATCAAAGACCTTCACCTGAAAGGCTGCACAGCCTTGAGGCATTTTACTTCAAAGCTAATTATTGATCCTCATGATTTTAAAATAGAGTTAAAAGAACACTAAAAGTAAAATCAATTCATTCATAACTTCATTTCCCAGAAGCTACTTGAAGATCTATATTTAAAGTGCTATATTTGCTTTTAGCACCAAGCGGGATAGAAGTTCAAAAGTAAGAACCAATTTCCTTCCCCCAGATCCTACAGGAAAATACTGACATTATTGTAAACTAATGAAGTTATGTTTTCTTTAAAAAAAACCCAAACACACACAAAACCCCACACACCACAAAGTTATACGTAACAATGTATAAATAAATCTATGTACAAAACATACATTCATCACCAAAGAGTGACATTCTAAAAATGCACAACATACTGCATGTTCATAGATCATCAACAGAGCAGGTACTTGCCTAAAACTTCAGCTGCAATCTTGATCTCTGGGCCAACAGCCTTAATCAGGAAGTCATCTATGTCATAAGGACATAGTCATCTGGAAGCAGTCTGCCTAAGAGAGAATCTTCTTTCCCTATAATGCAGTAGCAGCCGCAATCACAAGTATCCAAGCCAGCCATAGTCAATATATAGAATGGGAAGGGAAGATGGCAAGCCCAGCCATGCACTACCTTGGTTTTTAAAATGCCCTCCCATCTCCGTTTCAGTGGGTTGGTTTATTTCTTTTAAATGCATGAAATACAAGCCAAAGTATTTAGCCATCAATAATTGACTATGGGCTAGGGTTAACAATATGAAGACCTAAAACATTTAAAATTAAGAACTGAAAGTGTAATTGAAGTAGCAAAATCATGCCTACATCACTCTAATGTCAATAAAACACTAAAGTAGAAATATTTCAGAACTTTAATAAAAGCTATAGGGCTTACTATTTTTAAGAAATCAGGAAAAAGTAACAATCCCCACCACCCAGCAGAATTCTAGAGTGATATTTGAGGAAATATTTTTTCATGTATACAAAGTAATACTCTTCCTGTTTAACATGTTTGGGGGAGAGATTTTGCTGAATGTATTACAACCTATTCCTGCAAGAAAAAGGGAGGAAATGCTTAGCGTGTATTCAAGCTTCTGTTGGCAGGGAGGTGAGTAAAACACTCTACTGCAGGTCTTACATGGTACGTCAAGCCACGTAACTAAATTCTGAGCAGAGATTTATACTAGTAAGTTAGCCCATTGTTGCACTGTGCACACTTACCACCCTGGTTCAGACACAGCACAGTTTTGTTTCAGTAACAGCGTTTTTTACTTGGCTAACAAAAACTATTTAGAAAAGTGGCACCTGCGGCAGTGCTCAGAAGCTCTTAAGGGAATAATGACCTCACATACAAAAATATATGATGTGCTTCAGAGGGCACATAAAGAGGAAAAAAAAAAAACAAAACACGACCACACTCCTCTCGATGCACCATCAAATTGGAGGGAACGCCTGCTGTCGTTTGGAGTCCTTTTGAAGCCCAGTTTGTTTTCTGATGGATTGCAGCTCATCTTCCCGACTTTCGCTTCCTGAACACGACACCGTAGTCCCGGATTTCATCAACCCGGTGTTAGACCCTGCCTCCAACGCGAACCCCGATCCTCCCTCCCAGAGCACTTGCGGGTCCTTCCACACCCGCCCACCCGCCGCCACCCACCGGTCCCCTCGATGCCAGCTCCCTCGCAGGACCCGCGGGGCAGCCGGGGCGGGGGCGCCGGCCGCTGCCGTGACCCCCGGGCGGCTCTGCCCCGGCAGGCACCCACCTGAGAGCGATGGCAGCCGGGGGGCAGCTCCCTGCGCCGCCGCCGCCGCCTCTCTTCGCGGGCCGGCTCCTGTCGGTACCTCTCCCTGGGGAAGGCCGAGGGGAAGAAGAGAGAAAGATCAGGAGAGCGCGGGTGCGGCCATCCCCCTTCCCGCCCCCTCATGGCGGCGGAGGGAGCGAGGCGGCCGCCCCGCAGCCCGCCCGCCCGCACTCAACTTTGCGGCCCCGCGGCAGTGGGGCCAAACCCGCCGCCGCCTTCTCGCAGCCCCCGCCGGCGACCGCCCAGCGCCCACCGCCCGAGGGGACGAGACGGAGACAGCGGCCGGCGCCGGGCGCCGCTTCCTCCCTCCGCCCCGCTCACCTGAGGGCGGGCGGGGGCCGGCAGCGGCCGGGGGGCGCGGGAAGGCCGTGATCGCAGCGCCGCGAGCGCTGGGGTGAGGGGCCGGCGGCCGCCGAGGGAAGGCGCCGAGGAGCCCCGTCCTTGCAGCCGGCCTCTCCCGCCCCCCTCACCCTGCGCGCCGGTTCCCGAGCGCCGGTGCGGCACCTTTAAGCGCGGCGTCAGACGGGACCTGTAGTCCGAGCGCCTCCTCACGGCCTGCTACGGGAAAACTAACCGTGGAGTCCCCCCGCCGCCGCCGCCATTCCGGCCGCGCTGCGCGGTGCACACCGGCAGGCGCAGCCGCCGCTCTGCGCGCCCCAGCCCCGCGGACGCCGCCTCTCGCCGCTGACGGCGGTGCCAGGAGGGCAGCGGACTGCAGCCCCGCGGCTCGGCCCCCCCACGCTCCGCCTTTGCGCGGCCGGCGACCGGCGGTGAGGGCGGGCCGGGCGGTGCGCGCCTGCGCGGGAGGCGGCGCCGGGCGGTGAAGTTGGTCAAAGCGCCGGTGATAAAATGGTAGGTTGTGGGAGCGGGGGAGGCAGAGAAATTTGGGGGGGCGGTGGCAATCCCAGGCACCCCCCCGCCGCCCGGGGCAGCGAGCCGGGCGCCCCACACGTACCCCGCGGTTTCCTGCCGCTCCCCTGCCTCAGCGCCGGCTCCCGCTCAGTGCCCGGGGGGGACGGCGCTAGGCGGGGGGCCCGGGCCGGCCGGGGGCGAGCGGGGACGAGCGGCGCGGCGGGGGGGGGACAGACACACAACCACCGTGCGGAGCCGCCCTCCCGCCTCCTTCCGCCGGGGCCGGCAGCGGGGAAGGTCACCGGGGGCGGGGGGAGGGAGCCGGGCCGGGCCGGGCGGGGCGGGCGGCGCCGCCGCGGGTATTTTGAGCGCCGGCAGCCGGCGCGGCGCGTACCTTTCCCTTTTTTGGGCTTGGGGATCGCGGGGCAGGTTGCCGGAGCCCTGTGTCCCTCGTCCCGCCGCCCCGCCTTCCGCCACCGGGCGGGTCCGTCCCGTCCCCCCGCCGGCTTCTTCCCCCCCCGCCCCGGGACGCGGGACGCGGCAGGTGCAGCGGCCGGGCCGCGCAGCCGGCGGCGGTGGGAAAGGTGCGGTACAAATCCCCTTCCCGCGGCGGGGGGTGAGGGGAGGGCGGGCAGGGGCCGAGCGGCGGAGCTGCCCGGGGCCGGGCACGGAGCCCCCGCCGCAGCCTGCGCGCTTTCAACTTCAGCGCTTCCTTGGGATTTGCGCTAGGATGCAATTACCGCTTTTCGGAGGGCTTCCAAAACCTGTCTTGATCGTGTCTGGATGCGAAGTACGCCGCCTTGCTTGGGCTCCGTTGGTGAGGAGCCATGCTAGAGGCGCCACCTCCGGACCTTCCCCCCTGCCCCGTAGCGAGTGTGTAGGTACCGCTGCCTGCTGCCCTGGGCAGCCAGCGCAGCCAAACGGGAGAAGCTGTCCTGCGTGGCAGGGTAGTGGGCTGGGTAGCCGAATGTGTTTCTTGTCTCCAATTTACTTCAAATAACTCGGCGTTTCATTTCGAAGCTAGAAATTATCCCTAAATGCCTGGCGTGAGCAGACTTCTAAGAGGACGTGGGTTTTGCCTTGGAATTGTTGTCAGAGGCCTCGTATTTGAAGTGAGCATCGCTAAGTTGGTTGCCAAAAAGAAGTTTACGTAACTGAGGAAGATCTTAGTGCAGAGAGACTCTCGTAGTTAGACCCTAATGAAAACTGGGGAGGGGAGGAAGGTTACACAGGGCTGGCAGTCAAAGGATTATTGAGTATTTTCTCAACAAAATACATTGTAGTTATTTTTGCAGCTCTTTTCCCACTTTACATGTTTCTTCTGGTATAAAAAGAAACTTTACATGTTTCTTCTCATATAAAATTGAAAAATCTTGTAGGAAAGACCAAAGCCCTTATCTTGTTTACACGATGTGTTTCTTGTCTCACGACCATCTGTAGTCAAGATGTCACCATCCATATGTGTACAAGAGATAACAAGTAAACTGAAAGATGGTCCTATGTTTACTGCTCACTGAATCAGGATTCCGTTTTTCCCCCTGATATTTAAGAGACCAGTAAATTTTCTGTTATACCTGATGATTTAAGTAATGGTGAGGAACTTAGATAAATTTCTCAGCTTAATTGTTGGCCCAGAACATGTATTAATTATGGTTTAACAAAAGTGGAAAGTATCAGAATATAATAAAACCCAGAGTTTAATTCAAGTTGTCTCCTTCCAGCTTCATGTAAAGAATAATGTTGAACTATGTTAATAGCAAATTTACTCTCTATAAAATCCCTGTTCCCATCTCTTGGGTTTTCCAGAAGTTTAGGGATGTTGTGTAGATATGGTTGCTGCAATTAGCTACCATTAAGAGAAATGTCTTACTGGTTCCTGTATACCACTATAATAGGCGGTTTTGTTGTTTAACATATTAATAGTATAAACATCCTTTTCAGAGTTAATGAAAGTTTTAGATCACATTTACAGCAACTTTATAATCTCATTGTAACATTCAGCAAACCTCTAACATCTGCTTTATCTACTTTCTTTTTGTCTTATGTCTTCTCTCGGCAATGGTTGCTAACATAAAAATGTGAGAAATGCTTCTGCCTTTTTCAGCTGATCACTTAAAATGATTAAATTTTGCAGTGTTCATTGTTGCTAGGAAAATATTAGCAAAACTGTTCAGCAGTTTATCTCTGCGTATGAAGGACTTATACAGAATCTGAGAATCTATACGTTGTGCCTTTGTAATTTCTTGTTTGTATAACCACTAGGCATATTTTCAGAAGATAACCATATTGTAATATGATGAAACTTGTGTTTACTGCTGTTACAGAACAGAAAAACTTGTGGATGTGTGAGCAGTAAAGCAGAAATACAAATTTGTTACTGCCAGAATATGTGCTGCTAAAAATGTATATATAGATGCTGTCGTTTCAATTTTCAGAAGAAAATGCTGTCTTTTTAACTGCAGAAGAACAAGGCTTTGTCTTCCTGTAATTCTGAAGTGAAAGTTGTCATCAACAAGAAAACTAAAACCTTTTAAAGATAGGCGTTAGTAGTAGAATGCTGAAACAAACTTCTGGATTAGCTTCATTGGCTTTCCTGCTTCTTTTGCATCCCAAAGCATAAGCTTAAATCGTCTCAGAAGGACAAGGTCCGCCAGTTTATGGCATTTACCCAGGCTGGTGAAAGGACTGCTATATACTGCTTAATGCAGAATGAATGGAAACTAGAAGTGGCAACAGACAACTACTTCCAGAACCCAGACTTGTACTACAAAGAATCCATGAAAAATTCAGTAGACAGGAAGAAATTAGAACAATTGTATAATCGATACAAAGGTAAGGCTTGGGGTTTTTTTGTTATGGGTTTTGTTTTTTTCCTAATTATTTTGTTTGGGTGATATTTTTGCTTTTCTCTCTGCCATTCTTAAGGACTTTTAAGGAAAGATTGCTAGTTTTTACTTCTCACTCTGTGTTTGCGGTAGTAGGATAAGAATGAAAAAGGTTTTAAATGCTCTTAATGTTCAGTAGACAACTTCTGTAGATATTCCTGTAGAGTTTAAAGTAAATTCACAAGAGGAAATTAAACCTCTCATAAGGAAGTAGTGTCAGCTACATATGGTGGAAAGGAGAGTAAAGCTTATTACGCAACTTATTTGATTTATTGCCAAATATATGTACAATGCACTTTGTGTAGAAAAATAATACATGTGATTCTTATACTAATATTTGGGGGAGTTAATTTTGTTCAAAGATAGTAGTATTTCTATAAATTTAAATCAAAAGCGTTTCAGATAACATTATAGCTAAGAGTCAGACAAAACAGTCAAATAAGAAAACTCAAAAACTAGTCATGGAAACTCCATCCCTAATTTATTCTTTGTGCTGGCATATTACAGCAAAAATGATGTGCCTGTTCAGAGAGGTGTGGAGGGAAAACCACAGGGAAGTGGATTAAAGGCGGAGTTGTTTCTTTTCCATTTATTTTTATTTTACAGCATTGTTAAGAAGAACAGAAAAAATAAAAGGAAAATATAGTCATGTAAATATAGGAATGTACGTGATCCAGGTAACAGTGCTTTCTGAAATGTGGCCATCTGACATGAATGTGTGCATTGTTCATTACATGTTAGAGCAGAGCGGGCTGGAATCATTACCAGCCCCTGCCGAGATCCATACATATCATGTTTTAAAAGATGAACTCTTACTCAACTACGATTTTATGTACTTTTCTAATTGCAGTATATGGCATGCTTTGTATACACTTTATCCTGTTCTTATGATACTGTTTCCACCTTCTTTTGTTACTCTTTACATAATGTGTTTTAAGTATAGACATTCTTCAATATTTTATTATTTTGTGGTAATGAATTGTGTAGGGACAAAGAATCAGCAACACCACAGCATTTCCTTTGTGAAAAAAAATCTTAACTAGAGAATCACTTTTTAAATTCGTTTTATATCTATATAAAAAACCCATATATAACATATATATATACATATCTAAATCTTTTGCTTGCTCCTTGCACGTCAGTCTTAGAGATTGCTGTGTCAAAAATATATACAAATTCATAAATGCTACTAAGAACAGCAAAAATGAAACAAAAAATCACAGATGTTGCTTATTATTCATAGTTTTCTAGCAGTGGCAAACTGCACCGCTTGACTTCTGTGAAAGAAAGTCTAGTCAGTTTTATGTCTCTGTTTTGGTTAGCAGCACACCTTTGCACTTCCAGCACTTTAACACTTAGGTTGTAAACTTGAACAAAACCTTCAGAAGATCTGAGAGAAAACAATAAAAGATTTCGTTAAGCACCTTTCCTTTTTTCATATGTAGCTTAAACCTGAGTCATTGGCCTTGCAACAACAAGGAATTCCTTTGTCCTACAGGGCCTACAGAATACTACATACATTGCGCTATATTTGAATTCTGAGATGAGAGGTCTTCCATTTTCTGTGCTGTCTTTGTGTTAGTTTTCTTATCTGTTTATCCAGCAACTCAAAACAACAATTTCATTTTTGTTCCTAGTTACCTGGATGACGTGAAACATGATAAGGATGAAACAGTCCTTGTTGAAATCCGTCAGAATTTTTCCACTGATTTCAACACTAGTGCACTTTTTGCCTCTGGTTCTTCAATTACTCACCAAATATACAATAAATGCATTTTACATGTCTTAGAACTAGAACTGGCACATAGTACAATAGATATGTTTAATTGTTAGTCCTGCTCAAAGGTCCCTGAGTTATACCATGGGTGTAAATCTTTGCTAAATTAACTTCCTCTCTGCATTTTAGCATTTCTTCCACTGTATTGGCTGGAAAAGTGGAAGAGGTCTTAGCTTAACACCTCTCTCCCCCCCCCCGCCCCCCAAAAAAAGAGTTTTCTTTAGACTTGATTTTTTTTTTTAATTTTTTTATCAACTCATTGGATAAGGACTTAAAAATATCATGACTGAAAATCTTACCAGTTTAAGGAGTTAATCTTAAATTTATTTGAGAGATACTTTTCTACATAGCCCAACTTAGAATACTGAAATGTCTTCCTATCAAAAGCTGGGAAAAACAGTTTTGTTGTTTGTAAACTGTCAAACTTTGAAAACTAAAGGTGTTATGTTGTTGTTGTTGTTTTGGGTTTTTTCCCCCCATCCAGTTATTCAAGTTTACATGCAGGGGGGTTTGTTTGTTTGTTCTGTTTGGTTTTGGGTTGTTTTTTTTTTTTTGGAGAGAATTTTATTATAGTTACAGAATTGTTAAAGTGACATCTACCCTGACACAGGTAGTTAGGAAGTGTGGTTCTGACATCCAAAAAGGCAGTAAACTTAGTACTACTGAAACATAATATTTCCTAAGGTGTATTGTTTAGCTTAAGACCCTGTTATCCTAAGGCATTGTTTGAGCAATGTTTTGGTGATTTCCCTGACTTATAATTAAAAACCAAAAATGTTTTGAATTAATTGTGGTCTTTAAACGGTTACAGTGGATTATCATATATCCTTGGCAGGAAAAAATCTGTGAGCTCACTTGGTAGGTGTGTTTTTGTTGGGTTTTTTTTGTTTGTTGGTTTTGTTTTTCCTTTAAAGTTTAATACATGCTAACCCATAAATGTACATATTTATCAGCCTTACTGTTTTTAGATTTAGTCAGGCATCTCCTCAGTTAATTCAGATCTTTCATAGGGCATTGTGGACAGAAGACAAAACTATTTCATTGACGTTAGCTGATGAATTTAGGAAAAAGTTGCAAACCAATTTCTAGGGAAGTTTGCAGAATACTTAATCTATTTACAGCTACTCTTCAAGGTATTTCTAAAATTAACGAGATTTCAAATGAAGGCATTTGTGAAGCTTATGAAAAAATGAAGACCTGTGTTATACAGCATATCAAAGCCATGCAGATGATTATTTGTAAATATTTTTTGTAAATAATTACAATTTTCCTCTCTGTATTTTGAACTGCAGACCCACAAGATGAAAATAAAATTGGCATTGATGGGATTCAACAGTTCTGTGATGATTTAAGCCTGGACCCAGCCAGTATCAGTGTTCTGGTTGTAGCATGGAAGTTCAGGGCAGCTACTCAATGTGAATTCAGTAAAAAGGAATTTGTTGATGGCATGACAGAGTTGGGGTAAGTATCCATTTCTGCATAGTTCAAAATGTAAGGCCTGAGTTCTGTTTACGTTTAAAACATTTTTAATTGAATTAAGTGTGAAGTTTCAAAAAGCTGGCAAGGCTGGTGCCAAGCTTAACAGGTGCTAAATGCCTATAGTGTCCCGTCTTTCTTAAATTGGTGCTTTACTGCAAAGCCTGAACGATGACACAGGAGGGGTGAAGCAAAATAATTCCTACCTGTAGAGCAAGGAAAACAGACAAATATGCTGATCTTTTCATGTAATTCATACAAACATACACATGGTTGTGTTCAGGTTTTGAGTTGGACCGTGTGCTGTTAGAAGCTGGAAGTCACTGGAGATGTATGAAGGAAAAAAAAAAAGTTCAGTCAGTGTTGAAGCAGAAAATAAATAGGAAAGCAGAAAGGAACCTTCAATTCTTTCCTTTTACCTCATCACCATCAAATGCAACTTTTTTGCTTTTTACCAGTTTTACAAACCATAGTTTTCTCTTATTGTCTTGTATACTAGATACTTCATTTGTACAGAATATATATAAGAAACTGAAATAAAAATGAAGGTATTGGTAGTAGAAAAGGTTGTTTAGTCTGTCTGTGATGTAACTGATAAAAATTGTTTTCCTTCCTGGATTATGGAGCTGTACTGGGTAATAGACTTTGAAGTTAAACCACGTTGCCTCTGTTTAGCAATGAAGTCAAGTATTCATCACCATAAAATAATATTCTGTGTATAACTTTTTCCTTGGAAGAGATGCAGTATTTCTAATATATAGAGGTGTCAAAATGATTATTTTTTGGGTTTTTTTAAACAGTTTGCATTAGATAGGTGGAGAATTACAGTTTATTACTTGTGCATATTTTTTTGGAGCTAAATAATTTCATTTGATCTTAGAATGGCACCTTATCAATACCTTTCTACAATAGACCAATTTCTTGCAAATGTGGTGGTTGTTTCTTGAGCAGGTGTCCTAGCAGTCTGTTGTTATTTACTTCTTTCTAAGCTTTCCTTTTTAGGTAAGAGTATTCAGAAACTGTGATGAAATAACTTTTGATATCATCTGAAGTATGTAGCTTTATTTTGTCCCTTTGGGTAGCTTTGGGTAGAGACTGTAAGAATAGTTATGATTTTCTAGCCATGGACAGCAATCAAGTCCTCATGCTGTTATATTAAAGGCTGCCAGCATTATTCGATATAACTGATTAAAAAGGTTTTGCTAAACCACCTGTGGCTTCTGGCTTGGATTTTGTTTTGTAACTTTGTTGTCACTTTGCTCCTGTGTCCTCATGACTGTCTCTGATACAGTTCCACAGAGGTCTGTGATTTTTATCTCTTTCTGCTCAACACACATTATTGTGTTCTCGGGAGCATAATCTGATCATACCTGCTTGCCACTGGTATAGTGCTTATTGAGAATTTGGGATGATTTTGTTACATACTGGAGGGGCAGTGTCTGTGTTTTTTAGCATTGAACATAGGTGAAGATTTATCATAGAATACCAGGTTGGAAGGGACCTCAAGGATCATCTGGTCCAACCTTTCTAGCACAATCTAGACAAGATGGCCCAGCACCATGTCCAGCTGAGTCTTAAACGTGTTCAGCGTAGTGGAGTCAACCACTTCCCTGGGGAGATTATTCCAATGATTGACTGTTCTCATTGTGAAAAATTTACCTCTCGTGTCCAGTCGGAATCTCCCTGGGAGTAACTTGCACCCGTTACCCCTTGTCCTCACCATGTGACTCCTTGTAAAAAGGGAGTCTCCATCTTCTTTGTAGCTCCCCTTTAAGTACTGGTACATGGTGATGAGATCACCTCTAAGCCTCCTTTTCTCAAGGCTGAACAAACCCAGCTCTCTCAGCCTATCCTTGTATGGCAGGCTTCCCAGACCCTTGATCATCTTGGTGGCCCTTCTCTGGACCCCCTCCAGCTTGTCCACATCTTTTTTGTATAACAGGGACCAGAACTGTACACAGTATTTCAGGTGTGGCCTGACAAGCGCTGAGTAGAGTGGGATAATGACTTCTTTATCTCTGCTGGTGATGCCCTTTTTGATGCAACACAGCATCCTATTGACCCTCTTGGCCACAGCAGCACACTGCTCACTCATGTTGAGCTTCCTGTCCACCAGGACCCCAGGTCCCTTTTCATGGAGCTGCTCTCCAGCCAGGTAGATCCCAGTCTGAGCTGCACCCCTGGATTATGTTTTCCCAGGTGCAAGACCTTACACTTGTCTTTGGGCTAACAAGAACCTTATGAAGTTTAACATTCTTCCAGCCTATCCAGATCTTCCTGCAGGGTGGCTCTCCCTTCCAGAGTGTCTACTACCCCACTCAATTTGGGGTAGTAGACCCCCACTCAATTTGGGGGTGTCATCTGCGAACTTCATCAGGCTACACTTGATCCTGTTGTCCAGATCACTTACGAAGATATTGAAGAGTGTTGTGCCCAATATCGATCACTGGGGGACCCCACTTGTGACAGGTTGCCAGTTTGAATAAGAGCCATTTACCACCACCCTTTGGGTGCTGCCCATCAGCCAATTCCTCACCCACTGCACAGACCACTTGTCCAGGCCATAATGCATCAGTTTCTCCAGGAGGAGGCCGTGGGGAACTGTATCGAAGGCCTTGGAGAAGTCCAAGTAGACAACGTCGACAGCTTGCCCCATGTCAACCGAGCAGGTCATTTTATCATAGAAGGCCACCAGGTTTGTCAGGCACGATTTGCCTTTTGTGAAGCCATGTTGGCTTTTCCCAATCACGTGCTTCATTTGACTCGTGATGGCCCCCAGGAGGATCTGTTCCTTGACTTGTATGAAAAGACATTCCCTGAGGCTCAGTTCATATAGCACCTCTAGGATATGTATGCGAAGGTATGGTATTTCCCCCTATGGTTAACTAGATCAAGTCTCCATAAAACTGAAGTTCTCAGTTGAAGACTGTTGGCAGAATTCTTTATCTTTTCTCTGCCAGGTGCTGCTGGAGGCCAGAAAGGTACTTCTTATCTGACCCATGCAAGACAGTTAAAACTGCATCTGCATTTTATGGGTTTTATTATAGTTATCCATCCTTTAATAAAATTATTTTTGAGTCTTTAGAATAAATACAAACATTTAGCTACTGAGAACTTCCAAATGCAAGATGTTAGTTATGATAGCTGAGGTATTTAAAAGATGTGTGGATGTAGTGCTTAAGGACATGGTTTAGTGGTGGACTTGGCAGCGCTAGGTTAACAGTTGGACTTGATGATCTTAAAGGTCTTTTCCAACCTAAACGATTCTATGATTCTTTGAAACCTATTTTCTTTGCTTTGAGTTCCTAGGTACAATTCAAAATATTGGTAATGTCCTATAAACCTTGAATATTCATCTGATTCCTTGGTGTGAGGGAAACCCTTTTTCTTTTAAAATTGCATCTTGTCAGCTCAGGTGCTTTCACTGAAAATGTTCCAGTCTTGTGTTATTACAGGGTGTGCTTCTGTTAGAATCTCAGTAACTTGATTCTGTCTTAGTTTACCTGTGCCAGGCTGTTAAACAGTTTGTCAGCCTTCAAGCTATTGTCAAAGGCTTGTTTTTTCTTAGGTTTTATCCACAGGTGTTCTATGGTGGGGAGAGGATGACTGCAAATAACAGTTCATTTCGTTGGAAATTCCTCTAATGTTAAGGTTAACTGTAAATATAATATGCAGCTCTTCATTTAGGTAGAGCAGGAAATAGGTAATGTCTATCTAGATTAAAGCAAACACCCACACCCTTGTGTTACAACAGCTGTAAAAGGGGAAAGGATAGCAGATTTCAGTGAGGTTTATATGTTCTTTAAGAACAGAATAACATTTATTGTTTGAGTTCCTAAACTCATTAAGAGGCTGAGAAAAGAAGTTAAACCACTCAATCCTGTTTGGGTTGTGTACTTAATGGATGCCTATATATAATGTTGCACTTAAAATCGTTTAGTAAAGACATGAGTGTGTATATTTTTAAGAATGCTCTCCAGAAAGATACTCTGTTTTTGTCTTAACTACTGTTTTATTTTGTTCTGAAACTAAACCTTAAAAAATAAAAAAACAGAAGGGAAAAAAAAAGTAAAAAGAAATCTTAAATATTTACAAATAATGTAACCTCTTCTGAACAGGTGTGACACCACAGAAAAACTAAAAACTCTATTGCCAAGACTGGAACAAGAGCTAAAGGATCCAACAAAGTTCAAAGATTTTTATCAGTTTACTTTTAACTTTGCTAAAAACCCTGGACAAAAAGGTCTAGGTAAGTAGAAAAAAAGCAAGAAAATATCTACAGACAGTGAAGTCAATTCCAAATACTTCCAATAATACAGTTTTCTCATTGATGATTGTATAGTAAATTCATTGTTGATTTCTTTCACTGACTTCTCCTCTTTCCCTCTTCTTTCAATTAATCTCTTTTTTAACATCCCCTTGGTACAGATAATTTAATGGAGTTTTCTGCTAGTATTGACATTGTCTTTCTTCTTGTCAAAGGAATTTCCTGCAGTTCTTACAGACCTGTCAGAATTTTTTTTTTTTTAAAACCTGAGCTAGTGAGCTGCTTGTGTTTTCCATTTTGTTCAGAACAACTGAAACAAGATGTCTGTATCGGCATAAAAAGAGTGAGAAAACTCTGGACAAAAGTTATTGTTCTTCTAAGAATTTTTAGTTTTAGCTCACAGTTTTTATGTAAAGTTTAGAAAAAGAATATTATGGATTTGGTTTAAAGCTAGTGAAAAGAAATATGCATACAGTTTATAAAGTATTAAATTATTATTCTTTATAAAGTTTGAGATTTGTCTCAGTCCATGCCTTGTATTGCTGGAGTAAAATGGATATGTGATTTAAATTCTAATGTTTCATTCTCTTTAAATCGAAAATATCTATAGTTAGGGAATAGATGAAAAAAATTAAGATGAAATCTGATATCCTTTCAGATTTATGTCCGCTTTCAAAAGACACTGTGTAGGAAGGAATTAAACTGTTTTGTGTGTAGAATAGCACTGTACCATCGTCACTGTTCTCTTTGTGCTGTGGGTAAGAGGAAGCGGGTTTTTTTTAGCATAGCCACTCTAACTCTGTGTCTGCATTACTTAGCAAGCACGTTAATAAATACTTTGTCTCAGAAATTGTTGGAACAGTAGCGAGATAGAGGAGCAGAATATTGATTTAGACCTTCTCAACCAGAGGCGTCTGTTCCACATTCTTTCTTGGGAATTACTTTGAATAATATCTCTTGTTTTTCCCAGTGTCTTTTTTGTTTTTGTTTTTGTTTTTTCTTTTTTAAACTGTGGGCAACTTCTGGCCAGTTTCCATTTTTCTTTACTTTTTGCAGCAATTTTATTTTTCATTACATGTGTCACTCTTTCATGGGTTACATGCCACCTTTCCAGACACAAAAATGAAATAGTCTTGTAGTGGTTCTGTGAGGCTGCTTAGAATTCAAGTCTCTTAGTAGTTGTTAATTTCCTTGCCTCTCTTCATTAAAAAGCCTAGTACTTTCAGATTGTGGAAAAGGTAAGTCAGTTACAGCTGAGGTTGGAATTTATGGGATACCTAAAGAAATATTACCAATGGCTTCCTGTTTTAATTGGATCAGTTCCAATGTGAAATTCATGTACTTGGGAAATATGTCTCAAAAGCTTTTCACCTAAGCCCGTACAAAGAGAGGAGAACGGAAGGCAGCCCAACACAGATTATGGAACCGAATGTACTGTTTATTTAAAATGAGGAGGAAAAAGGGGACTTACTTATTTTCCATTACTTCTGTTTATTTGGTGTGGAGGCCCTTTCATTTGTAAGTCTGTCTTCTCTCTTGTGTAAGAATGGTACTTTTTGGCAATAAAACACCCAAGTGCCTTCTTGCACTAAGAGTTAAGTATTAGCAGGAGAAAGTAAGAAGTGCAAAAATTAAAGTTAAGCTTAAAATAAACTGTAGAAAGAGTTAATTGGAACTGTTGCTGATTTCAGTTTTCAGGAATTTTAATAATTCTGGTGATACTGTTTCTTAATTTCAAGTAGTGCTTAGTTCTTCCATGGCAGTATTTTGGTGACATTTTTCATCAGACTTTTTCTGGTTTTGCTAAGATGATTCTAGATATTAAATAAATATAAGCAGGATCAACTCCTCTTATTTCAGTGGAGATACACCATATTTCTGTCTGGTGTGAACTTGTATCACTATAGGTCAAGCAGAAAGAGAGTGCTGAGCAAGCATGTTGACTAATATGACACTTTTGAGTGATTGAGGTCAGTGATAGCTTATCCAAATAAAAATTAACACCGTATAGGTTTGCAGTTGGAATCTTTTCAGGGAATGCCGTTATATTCAGTGGAGCAGAGAGATGGAGGAAAAAAGTAAGTTTACAGGTTGGCGTTTATAACGTACTGCTTCCTGCTGTGATTATTCTAAGAGTTATGTTTGTTCTCTTTCAGCAAAAAAGTGTTCAGCAAGGAAAAAAATTCAGTCAGTTATCTTACAGGAGTGTCTGTATGAGCTGAGAATTCTAGTTGCTTCAGCTACATTTAGTACAGGCTTAGGTGCTTTTTTATTTTACATCCTCTTCCCTGTATACACTATGTATTCTCTCCTAGAATGAGAAACTGTCCATCTTCCCTCCTTCTCTCCACAGCTAATGTAGAGGTGTTTGGTATTTGTGTCCCAATGATTGTGTGCCCTATTGTCAAGGAGATGTGGGAATTTCTCATCCATGCACAAAGTCTGTTTCCCTCTTACTAAGTTTGGAGCCTTGGCTCAGGATGCTTTTATGAATTCAGTCCAGATAGTTAAACAGAATGTATAATTAGATTTGTTACCAAATGAGCTGGTATAAATCTCTGCCTAGCTCTGGCTGGGTCATCTTAAGGAGTTGACCTCCCCTTCTTCCCCACATGCACATTAGATGACATGCAGTGCTACCTAAGTATAGGATGCTGCTAAGCTACTGACCTAGCTGCTTGCCTTAAAATGTTTCTGGTGACATGCTCCCATGATAGTGCTTGCCTACTCATTCCCATACGTTCACATTTGAATTATGACTTGAAGACTAAGAGGTCAGTAAGTTTTTGTCAAGTTGGGATAAAAGTTAATGGTTTTAATTAATGAAGTGGAAATAATCAAAGGAATTCTTTCCTAACTTTCAATTACAAAATACTTTAATGTCATTTTTTCTGGGGTGTGAAGTATCCAATGCTTCCTCTTATTACACTCGGAGCTTAAATCACCAAGTCTGGTAGTTGTTGCACTCATTGTTTAGGGGAGCGATCTGTACACTGAAAGAATATTGCTTGATTCTCAGGTATACGCATGACCTATGAATACACCTATTCAAAAACTAAGCGAGTTTGACATAGTGCCAGTGACAAATGGGAAATTCTTATTCTTGGCAGATTGTTAATAAAAGCTTTTTATAAAAGAAGACATAATTAAAATGGTCCTTCTGTTGGATCCTTCAGGCTAAGTGCTAATGCATCTTTTTTTTTAACAGAAATAACTCTTGAGAATAGAGCTCACCAGAAAAATGTCTGTGATAGGCAAAGACTACTCATTTATGCAATTATTTTTCATGTTGATTATCTTAACATATTGAAACTGTAAGAAATTACTGAAATACCTCTAAAATGTCCAAACAGCAATGCTTTGGTTATGAGTCATGTTCATTGCTCTATCACTATGTTAATATGTTTCAGATTACTTTTTTTTTTTTAAAAATCTATTTCTGCTGTTTTAAGACATGATAAGCAGCAGTTATTACTTTATTTTTTGCCCCATCTTCCCTGAAGAACATCAGGAAATAATGATTCATGGGTTCCTTTTTAATATGCCAGGTGGTCTTTAAATTTAAAAGACAGAGAAACACTTATATAGTGTATTCCCTTGTGCCAGGCAGGATCAATGTCTACCAAAACCATTTCTCACAGATGTTTTTCTAACCAAATGTTCAGTGGTATGCTAGCAATATATACTGACTTGCCTTTTCAGTTTCAGTAGTTATCAGCAAGATTTGAGATCTGATTGGCAGTGGTCCTCTGGCTGTAAAAGTTTGGGAGCCACTGCCTTCACATAATGTAACCTTAAATTTCTGATGGCAGGTCTCATACATCTATGTCCGTGCTTGCTCAAACCTATTGTTAGATGTTTGGGTTTTTTTTTCTTTTTCTAGCATATAACTTAAATCTCTGTTCCTGAATTCTTCAGTTCAGTATTTACCCATCCGGAGTAAATATGCAGAATACATGTTTCCTTAGAGTTCGTAATAACTTTTTGCATACTTGGCAACTACATATCCATCTTCCCTTAGTCTCTAGACTGTGTATAACTGACTACCCTGATAAATTTTGTCTTCCAACTCTCTCATATTGGATTTGTATCTTCCAACTCTCTTTTCCTTTGCAATCCAATTAATCTAACTTTCTCTTGTCTTGTAGTATCCAAACAAGCTAGATATCTTACATGTGCCTTAGATATTTTGCTCCTTACTTTGCATCCCATTATTAAGTTTGCTTATGTTTATAACACTGATACTGTCTGCAGTTTGTGTTCTATTACATTATTGGGTTTCTGCAGAACTGCAATGCACCCAGTTAATTCTGATCTTGTATTTCTGCAGTTGATTATTCTCATTAGCTATATGACTTTGCACTTCTCTGTAATGAAATCTTTCTTATTTACCTCCAAGTGGTTTTCTAATTTGTCCAAATAATTTTGAATTCTAATCCTGTCCTCTACCATGCTACACTTTTTTCAGGCTTTGTTTAAGTTGCAGATTTAATAAAAGTTTTCTCTATTGTATCATCTGAGGTACTTAAGTATTGGACAGTGTTAGATACAGGACTGACCCCCATGGACAAGTTACTTTCTCCCAGTTTGGCAGAGAACCACTAAGGTCCTTCTAGAACCTCCTTTGACCTCTATGAAGTCTCAGAGATGGTAGGTAGCAGTTTGAGTTTGCTTCAGTGTACCAAGATAAATTTCACCATGTCTGGCTTCACTTTGGGCACCAGCGCTTTCAGACTGAATTTCTAAACATTGTTTCTGAGATTACTGTCAGTTTTCATTGAACCTTTTTGCCTGGAGCACATCTTGAGAAAAACCTCTGTGTATCCCAAACATTTCTCTTTTGGGAGATATCAGCAGGATGCATAGTATCTTTTATTACACCAGCTGCCATTTGTAAGGGAGGGAGTGGGAAGGCACAGAAGCCCTTCTTAGAATTTGGTAACAGAATAATTTTGGTGATATACAACACAGTCGTCTTCACGATGCAGTGTATTTTGCTCCAGGAAGCGGTCCAGGGAGAGGTGTGTGTGTGCAGTTTTGTGTTTTATTTATTTTTAGAACAGCCTGCTTCCATTGCTTTTTAATTTCTTCTTGTTCTACAGTTCCCCTCAAAACCAATGCAAGAGATTCTGCCTTTATGTAATTAGATGGGAAGAATCCTCTCCAATAAATTAAGTTACATCTATTCCGCAAAATAGGCACAGAGTTCAGTACACAGATACTCATTCCTAGAAATAGGACTGCCTTTTATAGGAATCTCTTTTCCACAGTTTGTGTGGTGATACGAAGGAATTTTCATTTCTCTTTATATCTGCAGGACTTCTGTCTCTATAGTCTCATCCAACTTGAATCTTTCCGTTTACTTTTATTAGCTTAATATTGTCAAGTAGTATGCTTTAGTGTGGACGGATGCTGTTTAAAGAAGTAAAAGTAGTACTAGTCCCCCTAGGTGATAGCTTGTGTACGTAGTGAGATGCAGGAGGCAAAAGCATATTGCATAAGAACTACCATGATTTTCTTTAAGTAGAAAATGATGTTCTGATTAATGTTACTCAGGACACAACTGTCAAGTGTCTTTCAAATACATCTGAATAGATTTGATTATTATCTAAGAAAAAGAGGGATGCTTATAACTGTTAAGACTGTTGTTCTCTAAGTGGTGGACAGAATTCAGGAAAAAAAGATGGCACTGCTGTGTTGAAACATTGCTATCTCAATGGCTGCGTATTGGACCTGGCAGGCATAATATTTAGATATGTTAAACTTCATCTGAGTGTTCTGTATATGTTTTGAGATAATGTAAAAGGTGTAGTTTATTAAGGTCTGGTTTGCCAGGAGACTTTTACAAGGAGTTCTTATGGATAACTGTGATTCTGTCTGTTTAATCTGCTCTCTCATGTTCTCGCTCCTGTATTTAGTCCAATAAATCTTTTAAGTTTTGCATGGTGCACATTTGGAGAGGTTTATCTCACCTTCTGCTTCCAAGTTTTAGCTTTTTCTCCTGCAGTCTGAGTGAAATTTTGCATCTTAGCTCTTGGTTGATAAGTGTACTAAAGAATAGGATTATGGATCTTCTGTCATGTTGTATACAGAGCAGTTCAGATTTCTAAGGACACTGTTCAAGCTCAAAACAAGGCCTTAGCTCCATCTTTCTTTTTTTTTTTTTTTTTTTAACCTGATACTTGCTGTGAATCTCTTAATGGGTCTCCCTTTGAGCCCCAACAAGACATATTCAGGAGATTGCTCATGCTCAGGAGTTTACTACAGCACCATGGAGGAACTTAATGCATTCTTTCATGGTCTTCAACTTCCAACATGGCAACAAAAAGCAGATTTGGTCCTTCATCACTCCTTTATGGTCCCTTCGCCTGCTTGCTGGCTCAAAAGGTTGTGCTTCCTTCTCTCTGCCAGTTTCCTGGGATCAAGCAAGAGATGATACATGAGGAGGGCATTCAGACTTGAATCAAATATTACCTCAAGACCAGAAGAATGGCTATCTTTGCATCCGGTATGTGGACTTCAAGGAGGTTGCATCTTCTATGAGCAGATGAGTATAATGTGCTCTTTTTAATTGAAGCAACATCAACTTTGGCTCTCATCACAGCAGTATCTCAAGGTTCTTTGAGGAGACACTTACACATTAGGGAAGGATGTCTCCCCCTGCCGCCACCCCCCTGCCCTGCCCCCCCCCCCCCCCAGTTATCAAGTTATCAAGATTTTCTCCACTTTCAATGAAGGATTAGTTTGATCCATTTGTAGGGTGTTTGTAGGAGTGAGCAGATGGAAGAAGTTGAGGGAGTTCAATAAATTCATTTTATGTTTACACTGGAAGAGGTCTGTAAATGCTGTATTTTAGGTGTTTCAATGGCCTTGATCTGTGTGTATGGTCCTTGCTTTATTTTTGTTCACATTTTTCTTTCTGAAAATGCCAGCAATTTACGAGAAGCTTAGTATAGGACAGGGTGCTCTGATCAGAAAAGGCCGATAGTAGCAGCAAAAGTGTGGCAGTTCTAGTAATGCCTCGTTGATTCTTTTACTCATGTTTGGCTCTTATTTGGGAAATGTATATCCAGTTAACTTTAAGTCATCTGTTGTAGTTTATCTGAATTGTACATGGAGAGATTTGCATAGATGGAAGGATTTTGAAACTGGCTACAATCAGGTTCATTAGGCTGCACTTGAATTGACGTTTAGATAGCTATCTTCTTCTAAGCCTAGCTCACATTCAGAAGCAGTTTATCTGCTTTTGTGCAGTTGATGCTCAAGACAATAAACATGAAAGGTTCTGCGTGGAATCAGCCTGCTTCAGCGTGGCAGATGCTGAGATAGAGTTAATAAGCGCAGTCAGACCCTGCACAATTCCTGCAGAGCTCTTCTGAAATCCACATGCTTAACCACTCTTCCCTGTCCACCACAGGGACTTAACTCTGACACCGTGCAGTATACGTTCCCTAACGTAGAGCACTGGGAAGTTCTTTGCTTATGGCTTTGCAGGGATGAATGGATCCAACTCAGCTGCATCCTGAGTTTAGCCACTTCCAGTATTTGTATCATACCCCTTAACTGTTTTTCCCCTTCCTTCTTCCTTCTGTGGGGGAGCCCCTAATTGCAGAGAAGGGCTATTTTGCTCTAAACCTTTGGCAATTTGGTGAAGCATTTTTAGGTTGAATCCCGATGGTATTTTCTTATTATTTTGCTGTGTGGATTTTATTTGTGTGTAGAAGAAGAAAACATTCTGATTAGGAAAGAAACTAATTCTTGTGTCCGTGTTCTTAGTAATTTGGAGGCCAAAGAAGACTCTTAAAATCATTCAGAGATGAGGCAACAAGGAATCAAGTAACTCACTGAATCTTGCAAGTATGCATTTGATGTTTGTTGGTCAGGTAGCGTGATAGTCCAATTGTTGAGATAGATTGACACCGGTTTCCACTGTTCCCACACCTGCACCAGTTTCGGCACAGTGTCTGGGAATTTTATTGGAACAAAATAATTTTGTGCGATGTAGTTTTTGTTTTAGCCTTACAGAAGTATGATATTTGCCTGTGATCACAGTGAGAAAACAAGAAGAAAGAGATTAAAGAATATCAACCAAATGATACTTTAGGGCAGATTATATGACTATAAAGAAAACATCTGAAGTTCAATCTCTTACAGAGGCTACAGATACTTTTACAAGGCGATTGAATGATAAAAAAGATTTTTGTGTCTTGTACCTGTCCAGATTAATTTTTTATGCAGTGTTGAGAACAAGAGAGTTTGGCTCCTCTTTTGTTTTCAAAACTATAGAGTAAGTTTTGGTTAAAGCATTGGGGAGAGAAAGCCTCAGACAAAGGCTCTTGGCTCTGAAATTTTCATTTCCAAAATATTCCCCCCCCCTTATTAACTGGTCTAATAAAAGTAGCTTTTTCCTCCTACAAACTTTGTTACATTTTTTTACTAATTTGTTGGTTTGTATCTGTAGATGGACTGGGTAAGGCTGATGCATCCTGTTATTTTGGAAAAAAAAAAAAAAAATGCTGCCCATGTAGTCTGAGAGAGTACTTTTTGAATAAGTGAGCACTGACACTTACAACAAGCTGCCCAAAGTCTCTATAGAGATGACATATAAAGTAGCAAAGCTTTACAATATTGATAAGAAGATTAAACATCAATAAAGGAAGAAAAAGGCAATACTGGGACAATCAGTTAATCTCAAAAGATGAAATTAAAATAAATTATTTGTTTCCAAGCTCTGAAACATGATAGACTCTACCATCATAATGTACAGAACCTAGTTAATATGCTAACTAGGGATTATGAGGGCAACAGTGGCTAATATTAAAGTATTCTTACAAATAACTTAAAGATTTTAAAATGTCATTAGGAGGCCAGTGTAATGCCTTTAGCCTTTTTTTCTTTTATCAGTAATCTAGGTGAATTAGTTTTAATATTCTGACAGCTTCAAACATGACTGCATGAACAGCCCTGCTGGTAGGGCAGTCTGAGCACTGGAAAGCTCTATTTAGCAGAGGATGACAAGTGAGTGCTGCAGTCCCAGACTGCTGTTTTGGCACAGCAGGTCTAAATGAACTTCATTTCATGTTCCTCGTGAATCCTACTCTCCAGCCAGTTCCTTGCTATCTGTTGATTCATCTTTCTGTTTCTGTTTTCTTACTTCCTTGATTAATTGCGTGCCATGACTTCTTGCCCTTGTCCAAAATCATAGCAAAGGGATGAGGAAATTAATTTGATTTTGTAATTTTTTATTCATGCAAGAATCTAGTAATGATTTGTTGTTGTTGTTGTTAACAAGATAAGCATTTGATCAAATCTTGAAAGTAGACACAGGCTGTCTTAACTGATAACGTATTTCTCCTTCTGCATTAATTGTGCTAATTTGTTATCACTTCAAGCTTTCTGTTCAATCAGGGTAGAAGAGGCTGAGGGTTTTTTAAAAACAATTTTAGTATGAGGTTTTAATGTTTCAGAATAGATCATACTGCATGCAAAATTCTTTGCTTTGATTGTGAAAAGCTGATTGTTTAAATAATTCAAAAGTAAAGAACTCCTTTTAAAAGTACTAAAACATGTTTACTATAATAAATGTTATTTAGCAAAATAATGTTTAAAATACTTAAAACATTATTTTACTAACATTTTCTTCCTTCTTGAACTTGTTTTACTTAGATATTGTATATATTTTTTTAGATTTTTTTTTTTAGTAATTTTAGTTTTAATAATTTTGCTATGGTAATTGGTATCACTTTTAGGTGACTCAGTTCTTAAAGCTTTCTGTAGTAAAACCTTATAGATGCTGTATGTAGCCACAACTAGACTAGATATCCAGAAAGCTGAATATCTAGATATTAAAGCTTTGTTTTGGTGTATGCAAAAACTTTGGACTATAAAGCCATTATACTGAAGGAGCTGCATGACATACAACACTTGCTAGATATTGACACTGAAAATATTTTGGAGTGAAGAGAAAGCTCAAACCGTTGTATAATGTACAGTATATGATGTGGTATTTTTATGACGTTCTTTAAACATTAACCGTTTAGCGATTTTATGTTTTGGATATGAACATGGATGTTTGCAATGAAGTCTCTTCTAAACTGGTCTTTGCTTAGGTGTGAGTTTCCAGAGATTCATGCATCTGTCTTTTCTTTTCCGTTTATAAAACTTGCATTATTAGTCTATAATGTGGGAAGCATATTTTTTGGTGCAAAACCAGCATATTTTTGTAAACTTTGTAATTGTAGTTTGATTTTATTTTATTTGTAATGATGCCTTCATATCTATGCAGCATTGAAATAGGTATTCCTAAGACTGCCTGAGAAATCCATGCCTTGCAAAAGCATCTTCCTGTGGGGATGCAGAACTCCCATGGCATAAGACTTTTTTTTTTTTTTAAATATCTTTTAGTGCTGCACTAATTGTAGCAGATGCACAAATTCCACAATACTGCTGTTTATTGATACTACTATCAGCATCCAAATGTAGAACTGGAACTCTATGTAACTAGATCTTTCCTTTAAAGCAGAAAAATCCTTTTTTCTGTCCTCCGGTGCTAAGTTTTTTCAACCTAGGTCGGGAATTGTCTTCAAACAAAAGTGTAGCCGTATCCCCTGAGAATGTAGCACACTTCAAGGCCTCGTTTTCTCAAATACTTTAAGATTGCATAAACTGGCACCACTACCAAAAGTCATAGTCCCATCTAGTCCTTTTGTTCAAATATCTCTTGTGTTAGTTCATGGGTTTGTGTGATTGCAGTAATCCAGATGAGGAAGATTTACTTTTTTTTGTTTTTTGCCTTTGAGCTAATTTTAACCAAGATCAGGACTTCCCTCCGTGCTTAATGGGGAGAGCAACTCCAGCGTGGACTGGTTTCAGCCCCTACAGAGCAGCATCCTCAGCAGGATATGCTTTTGTTGTACATTATAGCAAATAATTCCTGTATCTTTGTGCAGAAGAATCGATTTGCATACACATGTAATGTATCCCTCAAGTATCAACTTAATTAAGATAATATTTCACATGCATTGTGTTAAATACAATTTTGCAATAATCAAGTTCACCTTAACATAATACTAAATTTGACACATACCCAAATAAACCAAGGAAGTGTGGCCTCCTCTTTCCTTTTTAACCTTTTTGTGGCACCTGTAACCATCTTTGTTTCCTTGCCTGTACGTTCTTCCTTTTTCCAGGGAATATTTCATCAGAAGTATAAAAACTCTTCTGCTATTAAAGCATTTTTTTCTTCAAAGTGCATTTTGCTTAATGTTGTCATGTGATAGACTTGCAAGGTTGGCTTGGAAAGGTTGAGTCTTCATAATGAAGCCTGAGTGAATGGGATCAAAGCCAGTCACTTCACCATGAAGTTTAGAAACCCTTAAGGTTATTCAAGTTTCTCCCTTCCCATTTCTTTTGCTTTTCGTTTGGGATAACAGATACGAATAATTGATCTTCATATCTAAACAGCAAGTAAATGCTATTAACTATTCTCTTCTGCTTATTTTCTGTGAAAAGTGAGCATGGTGGCAAAGATGAGAAGGACTGAAAGAAATTTATTAGGGCGTAAAGCACGTTCTGTACTGAAAAGCACTCTGATCATAGTAGAACAAACCCCAGCAGCCCTGTCTCCATATAGCTAGGTACAGAAGTACTGCCTTTCTCTACGTCCTAACTATCACACTTTGTCTGGGCCCCAGCCCTCTGTGATACAGACACGAGGGAACTGGCTATGTTAAAATCTGGAACATCTCTTTCAGACTTGAAACTTGATTTCGGGTGACAGAGCATCCTTTGGTTTGTAATGTGATATGTACCATTTCAAATACTATCCTCCTTTCTTGTAGGTGGAGGTCAAGCTTACATCTTATCTGCTATGACAATACTTTCTATGAAGTTTCATATTTTGTTTATACTTACTTTACACTGAAAGCACAAACTGAAATCTTTTTGTAGTTTAAGAAAGGCTGTGCTTTATTTTGTGGTTGCACAGAAGCAGGCATACATTTAGTGCTCTTACCTGTGGGACCAAGCACACAAGCCAGTAGGTATTGTGAGTTGCTGAGAATGAAAACAGTCCTTCAAGAAAACATCCTTTCTACCCTTACGCTGCATTTAATATTGCTCCTACTTTTCCGCTTGAATGTGTGGCAGTGCTGCATCTTCCTGTTGGCATGCGTGAGCTGAGCTCCGCTCTCAGATCGATGCTCATGGCGCAGAATAAGGGCTGCTTTCTTGGACCTATATTTTCAGTAGTGGGTGCGGGTGTTTGCTAAATGATTCCAGAAGAAGAGAATTATTGCTGTAAGGGGTGCTATAGAATTACCATGCCCCAGACAAAGCTTTTTTTTTATCCCCTCATGTCCTTAAATTCCCTTTGAAGTCAAGTGTGTCTAAAATGCAATAAATTAAAAAGAATTGGCACCTGCAGACTTACATGTTTGGGTTTCTATCAATATTTGCTGTGTTTGTGCATGGTGGTTTTTTGTTTGTTTTTTTGCAGACAGAGTTATTGGTAACTATTTTGTTCTGTTTCTGTAGATTGAAAGCAGCTTTAATCCAGCACTGCTGGATGGTGACAAAAAGATTTTAGTCTTTATGACTGCAATGTTCAATATGCAATTTATACCATTACTGCTTGTCTTCTGCCTTTTGGGTCAGTGGGAGTAGATAACTGTTCCTTATAATTTTTATAGTGATTTTAAAAGAATGTTATTCATTTGTATCATAATATACTGGATGTGGCGTTAATTGTTTAACCATAAGAGTTTTATTGCATATAAGGTGCTGTAATATTTACGTCTTGTTTTGTCTCTTGCAGATCTAGAAATGGCAATTGCATATTGGAATTTAGTCTTGTCAGGAAGGTTTAAATTTCTAGATCTTTGGAATAAATTTTTGTTGGTGAGTACATACCGTATTCCTTCCTGACTATCTTAGTCCACAGTAGTCTGGCTCGTAGGCTGTGTGTTTACAATAAAGAAAAAGACAGGATGTCTGAATACTTCCTTTGAACTTTTCCTTTTTGAAAATGATATAAAATAGACTTATATCAAGCCAAATTGAATCTTCTCTATGTAATTTTCTGATTGAGAAGAATGCAAAAAGATGTAGCAAAGCAATAGAGCATTCTGCTTCCTTGATCCTGTATCCTCCTACTTATGAAAGCTTCTGCATGAAATGAAGCCATGATTGTAGATTGAACCTATGTTGTCTCTATTCTCAAGACAGCTGTGTCAACCATGTATTTTACCATGCTCTGCCTTTTGTGGTATTAATGCATAAACTCAGACTTTTTTAAATGTCAATTCTGTTATGACTGACTTAACCTGAGAGACTTCTCTTTTTAAGCAAAAGTTCTTGTCTGAGTAATTATTTTGACTCATTTTTTAGGTAATAGTTGTGAACTGATCTTGGCAGTTTTCTATTACTTGGTGAAATTCTGTGGGCAGTGGAGTAAAGATGCATAAATTAAACTTTAGAAATCGCAAAATACTCTTATTAAAGACCTGATTCATTCATCCATGTTTCTACATTTGCATTTTTATGTACTTGCAAAAAAAAAAACTTATATAATGTTACATAATGCATAACTTATCTTGATTTTTTTTTTTTTTCAATCTATCTTTTTATCTGTAGTTCAGGAGAATTAAGAAGTCTTTCTGCATTTTGTCTCAGAATAGGGAAAGTGCATACTTTTTGCAATATTTTCTGAAATTTTTTTCTAAATTTTTGGACAGTGGTATTTATTTTAATCACTGAATAGTGTACCGGTTTCATCAAGAGAACATGTGAAAACATTTCACATTTTAACTGCCTTAATACACTTAACACATTCAAATTCAGATCTACAGATGTAACTGAAGAAAAGTCCTAATGTTTTTTTCCCCGCTTGGCTATGTGATGAAGTTTGTTACAACAAACAGTTCTGCAGATCTCTACTTCAACCAATAATCTAGATGATCTGGTATAAAGTGTCTTACTTTGCTACAAATATTTAACCTGAATGTTTACTTTAGAAGAAATGTTTAGATTAAAAAAAAATTCAACTTAAGAAGCAACTTAGGACTCTTTAGGATGGGGGCTACTTTTGTTTGTGTTTTGTTTTAAGGAACCTTTTCCAGAAGGTATGTTTGCTTGTCATATTTTTTGCAGTCAAGATACAACATTTGGTTTGAGTGGGAGGACATGTTTGCTGTTGTGTTGGACATCAGCCTCATTTTGATCGAGTTCCAGATTTTTGAAATGCAGTTTGTTCTTCTCAATACTCTAGAGTATTACTGCTTAAAAAAAAATGCAACCAAACAAACCCCACCACGCAACACAAAACCAAAACCACAAACACAAACAACCCCAACCTTTCACCAATCAAGTCTTTTCATGCAGTTGCGACTTTTTGCTACAAACCAGAACTAGGTGTTGAAATTTAATTCCCTATTAATCACCTCTGCTATCTTCAGGTAATGTAGCAGTACCAATAGATGAAGGGAAATATGAATGGTCTGACTTGATCCTACAGCTCACAACTGCTTAGTAGTTGTGTTTCCTCACACACTCTCTCTTCTTGGGGGTGCTGACTTTAAAAGCTGTAAGAACACTGGCTGGGACTGAAGTATTTTGGAGTGTAAAATACTACTGCGGAATTTGAAAACAGTTTGGATTGAACAGTACCATTTTTCCTCCTTTACAGGAACATCATAAAAGATCAATTCCAAAAGATACTTGGAATCTTTTGTTAGACTTTGGAAATATGATTGCAGATGATATGTCCAACTATGATGAAGAAGGTAAGCAGTACTTGAATATCTTCAAAAATTGGTATAGCAGAATTAAAATACTGCTATAAATGAAAAATGGAACATGCTGCTACCTTCTGTCTTAATTTGTTTACCCTTAGAGGTTTAGCTGCAAATATAGTGTCATACTTGTTGCCAAAACAGTAATGCTAAGAAGGTTAACTAGTTTGCTATAATATGTAAATAGAAGTAAAGATATTGTCACACCATGATATAGCACATGCTATTTGAACCTGTTATGCTCCAGGAGTCTCGGTGAAACTGTATTTTTTGTACAAAAGTGCTGCTAACTGCAAGGAAATACATCATTTTTCTTGCAAGAATGTCTACATGAGCAATTTTTTTACTAACCTAAAAGCAATTACACTCTGTTACTAATCCTGCAAATCCTATTTTGGAACAACTGTGTACAGAAATACTTCCTAAGTTACGAATGGTTCTAATAGGAATGCCATAGCTTTGCTATCAACTAATGTTCATAAACTTTGTAGTGCGGATTATGCTTTAGATACATTTTGTTTGTACTAAGAACTTTTGCTGCAAGAAGAGATTCAAGTGTTCAATTTATTAGGTGCTTTTTTTTCAAGTGTTTATCATGTCATGCATGTTAAAGCCAGACTAGGCCAGAAATGTCAAAGTGAGCTTCTGATCCTTTGTATTTAGAGACTATGCCAATTTGTTGCTAATAATGATACATTAATTTCTGAATTGCTTGACTTCTCTTTAGGAGCGTGGCCTGTTCTTATAGATGATTTTGTGGAATATGCGCGACCAGTAGTAACAGGAGGAAAACGTAAAACTTCCTAACCCCAGACTTGTCAGTATGGACTAAACGTGCGCTCTGAACTGCATTACGTAATGAAGATTTGTTCACTGATAACTGTGCACATTGTTGCTGGTTTCAGTGGTCATGATGGCATTCTGCAGACAAAACTGAAATTCTTCCTTTCTGCCTAAAGAAAATAATGGCTGACTTGTGGACACTTCAAGAACAAACTCCGAAGATAGTCCAGGCTGTTCGTAGGCTATTGGCTTCAATTATTGTACTGGTTGTATCATATAGGATGTAGATTTTTGCATGATTTTATACTTTGGAGAAGTTTAACTAGAGGCCATTTTATTACAGTTTTGACAGCACAGCATGCAATTCAGTTCGTGATCCAAAGTGAACACCAGCAGTTACATAAATAAAACTGTATTATATTGTACCTATATTAAAAGCAGTATTTGTGGTATATAAATTAAATCCCTAAATAAAACTTATGCAGTATGTTGTATTTTTATAGAAGTTAGTTCCGTGGATCTGTCCTAATATAGAATTGTAACAAAACAAAAAAAACACGCTTTTTTTACTTGTTGCCAAAATTTTAAATTTGTATTTTTAAGTCCTAGATGTATAGATTGATGACATCCAGCCTTTTGTTTTCTCCCAGCAAGATTAACTTTCTCCTTATTCTTCTTGAAGTGCTTGGACATGTAACAGTAGCATTGCTGAGGAAGGGCTGCTGCTCTATGCTATGTTGCAACTCCAGCTTTTTTTTATTAAGCATTTTTAAAGTAGACATTAAACAACCAAAGATGCTTTTATAATTCATGTTCAATTATCATAATTCAGTTAGTCTTCAATTATGTGTTTTATTATTTTAAATAATGAACTGGTGGAATATAACTTTTAGTTTTATTTGTAGCCTGAAACATATCATAAATTCTAGCTAAATGCAACATAGTTATAAATGCAATTCCTGGCACTTCTCACAGAAAATAAATGTAAATAACCCCAAAGACTTAACTAGTTGGCTTGCACTTTGGAGAAATAGTTAGGGGTCAGGAGATTTTACATTAATGATGAAAAGCATTCATGCTTCTGGATGTATTGTGCATTCGGTAACATTTATTTAAGGGAAAAAGAGTAAATTAAGACAGTATCATTGATCTTGAGGCTTGTAGAATTGAACTAGTTTTCACCAAATCTGAATTTGTTCAGTCATTTGTTTCTCCCCTTTCACCAGCTATCGATTATAAAGTGTACAGAGGTCAGTCTCCTCTTCCTCAACAGTGTCTTCCAATGCCTAAGCACAAAAAAAGTTTTACCAGGAACTATTCAACACGTCTTCACACAGGGCTCTTTTAAATGCTACCTCATCAAAATGAGTTTGTCGTAGCCACTGTAGAAGTTTGTTAAAACAAAGAGTTGCTAAAGAGTATGTACAGCTATGATCAATATATTTTCTGTAATGAGAGCTGAATAGATGCAAGAATTTTTGAGAAAATAATGCATTAAGTTATATAATTTATATCTGTTTGGAACACATCAGTTCATTTAAGTATTGCAAGACAGCATACTATTTTATTTTGTAGTTGTGAGGGTATAAAAGCTTACAATATTCTCTTAAACTCTAATATTTAGAGTTTTATATAAGCAGTCATCTTTCATTCATGTCAATGCAGCCTGCAAGAACAAATGTACGTGCTGCCTACAGAAAGATTACCTTCATTCTTCCGCTTGAAAGAATTTCAGTTGTGCATGATGTTTAAAAAGCAGGGTTAGGACAAATTTGGAAAGGAAAAAAAAAAAGGGGGGGGGGGCAAATGTTCTGTTAATAAGACTATAGCAGGCAAGTTACAAATGCCCCATGAGTGATTTGTATTAGTAGTGTTTTTACCCTAATCAGTATCTGTAAATGTTAGATCTTGCATGGTAGCCACTAGATGTCAGTGTCTCAGTCGCCAGCTGCCTTGCTCTTCTGTGTGGAGTTAGGGAGTAATAGTAAGCCAAATAGTAAGCCACTTTCTGAATACATCTTTTTAGAAGGGCATTTTGTGTACATAAGTCCCGGTATTCTACAGAAGTCAATGGAGATTTAAAACAGTATTATGCTCTTTTTAATGCGTTTGATTTACCTACTGTTCCTTCCCAAAACAAGCCATTTCTATATCTGTACTGTAGGCTTTGGAGAATGTGTAGTATCTCGTAACATCAAGTGCATTTATCCAGCTAAAAGCAGCGGAATGCTTGTTATTCACACAATTGCCACTTAAAATGTATAGCTATAATATGACTGACCAGAAGTAGTTTAATCTATTGGTGTGTGATATAACAGAGTAGTTTCATAGCGCTACAACTTGTGAAACGTTTGTTCATGCTGAGAACTCCCTCAAATTAACCTTGATGAACCTTTTACCTTTTAAAATAAATAGAGCATAAAAAATGCATGCGGATTGAGGTTTTTTGCCCTGTTAATCTGAGGAAGAAGGAAGGTGCTTAGCACAGTATTCCCTTTCTATATATACACACTTATTCACTTGCTCTTAAGCCTCATTCCTGTGAGGATCCTTCATGGAAGACACCTTCCCACAGAGGAAGACTGGGCAAAATACTCTCAAGACGGGAGTTGCTCCTTATCAGCCAGCTTCCCAGGCGTAGTGAGCTTTTTCTTTTGTTCTTCCTAGTCTGCTACCCATGTGAAACCACGTACGCATTTTGCATTCCCATCAATAATAGCATGGGGTAACCGCCTCACACTTGAACAATCGAAAAAATAAATGCAAATAAACTGCTTTCAAATTGTGAGTTCCTTATGTGTTTTAATAATTTGCTGCTGTCCAAAGTTCCACTTTACAGGGCACTCTGACTCGCTTTTTAGGTAAGCTGGTTCAGTGGTAACATCAATTCATAATCATAAATGGTACAGGTGTCTTCAAGTTGTTCAGTGCATACAGTATTAGTTCCTAGATATGCGGTATGTATTTTTAAACTCGGTGCCAAGTTGTTTGGTTTTACATCGTAGAGTGTTTGAAACCAAGCCATAGGATTTGTACTTGCCAATTCTAAATTTAAATGTAATTTATCATGTATGTCATGCCAAGGAGAGCAAACCTGCAGGCATCTGCTCATTCAATGCACCTGAGAGATTTGCTGCTGAGTAAGCTGTACGTGTGTAAATTTTGTGGCAATGGAAAAAGGAATAAATGGACTGTCAACATAAAGGATTTGAAGCCAGCCATGTGAGATGTCTGTATGGTTTTTGTCAGCTTTCTGCTTTGGAAGTCTTGCAAAGGCTGGTGGGGTTTTTTTTGTTTTCTGGTTAATTTATTAGATTCTTGCATTATTCTTCCATCAGTCAGAAGAGGGCAAGGATGTAACTCATTAATTTTTGAGCAGTTACAATAAATGTCTGTTTTGCTCATCTGTGCCACCTTTAAGCTTTTAAGAAGCTCGCTGTGTTTAGCCAGAGTGCTGCATCCACTACATGTACCTGCTAGCGACCAAACTCTCTGCAGTTTGTGTCGTTAGTTTGTACTGGCAATGAGAGGTGTAATTGCAGGGAAAGTCGTGCTCAGTCCTAGGCTCTGAGCTCTGTAGGAGAAGCAGCACGCTCAGAAGTCTGTGCAAAGGCCTTCAGAGGTATGTATTCAACTGTCCTTAATTCTCTTCTGAAAGTTTAAATCAAAATAAATAGCTTGTCCTCTGTAGTCTCCCAGCTGGCATCCCTCTCCAGTGGTTTTACCAGCCCCTGGCTGCTTTGGTACCACGCCAGTCTGTCTTCCTTCTCCTACAACAGTGAAACTGCTGATGCTGGTACCTGAACCACGCCAAGCTCTTTTCCTTTCAAATGTCAGCACCGGTAGCTCCCCTCAGCTGATGCCAACCAGCATCTGGCACACCAAAAAGCACAGCCCTTCTGAAAGGGAAAAAGTGTCATGTTTTACAGCCATAAGAGCTTTTCTTAAAAAATATTCAACAAAACATGTTTTCTGACCTTTGCATTATGTACAGTGTGCTGGGTAGAATTAGGTGAGGATGACGCACCTCTAAAATGGGCTTTTTTGTTATGAACTGTTGACAGAGGGGTCTGCAACTGCAGCTACCGCTACAACCACAGGCAGCAAGTTCCAGATTTCAGACAAGCAGGTACGATGTTCACCTCTTAATGAGAAAGGCCTGGGGAAGCTTAAGGGCATTCACATTTTCATTGAGTATAATTATTGGGATACTTCCTCTTGTTAGTGCGTATACTTGACAAATTCCCATGTCTTTTTTCTTGTGCCTCTTTTACAAGCAGTGAAATACACTATTTGTTGTTAGGCAAACCCTATAGGCTTCATGTCATGGCATAAGCTTTCTTTCAAGAGAGTAAAGAAGAAAGAAGTCCGTGCCGTGGTGTTAAAGGAATATTTTTCCTTTAAAGCGGTGGTGTAAAGCAGTATGAAAGTGATTCATCCCCACTATTAAAGAATTGAGTAAAACCAGTCTGGTTTTTCCTGGATCTCAGTGAACGTGTTCTATAATTAGTATCATTCCTAAAGGAATGATCCTGTTGCCAAAGTGAAACCCTTCACTTCAGTAGTGGCAAAGATGCAGCTCTGACAGAAGTCTGACACCCACTTGGTGTCAACCCTACTTTTCCGCGATATGGCTCCGCATCCTTTGGATGGGTGAAGTTGGAATCAAGAGCATTTCCCTGCTGTCTTCGAATGGCAGAAGCATTCATGGGTGAAGTACTTGGGGTGTAGTCATCTACTTTTACCTGCAAATGCTGAAGGGCCTGGGGTGACAGAGCAGTCTCAGCCCACGCTCCCTTCGCCGGTTCATTTCTTCATAAAAGACAACTGTGCCTGTACAGCCCCAGGGCCCTCTCCTGGGCAGCGGAGGTCACTGATTCCCGTCCTCTCAGGTGGAGGAGGCGGGTGAAGCCACATTTGCTGAAGGCATGCTTCCGTGTTCTCACGTAGGGTTTCAAATGCAGTCGAGCTGAAACAACAGCATGTTGCCACCAACACGAAGAAGTCTGTTCTCTGTCCTGCCTCCCCATTCCTTTTTTTCTGGATTCTCCCCATCCGAAAGCAATCATATGTACACTAATGAGAGGACACCAAAGCTGCGTTTTTATCTGATTTAACATTTACCAAATATTTTTTGCCAGCTCTACTTGGGGTTTTTCCCCATTGTGAATATGTATGGTAAGTGAATACTTATCCATCTTAATGGAGTTATTGTATTTTGGCTGTGTTTAAGATATGAAAGTATGATATTTTACAAATAATTGTCTCTTTTTGGGGGGGAGTAGAGGTAGATATCAGTGTCTCTAACCTACCTCTGCCCAGAAAGCTCATAGTGACTAAAAGTACCACATGAAAAGGAGATCATGTACAATTAACAAATTAAATAAAAGCTAAATTCTTTGTTGCATGTTCTGTTTTGCAGAGTTGAGAAATAGAACTTCTCTGAAATTTTCTCCGGGTTTTCATTATAGCCTTATTTCTAAAGCCAAAGATTTTATTCCTAATTTGGGCTGTGCTACGAGCAGCCAAGTGTGCATGCAAGAGGGTAAAGTCCACAGGAGGCAAAAGGGCAGTGCAACTGCCTGCCACATTCAGAGGGAAGAGATAAATGGAAAACTAAGAATAGCTTTGCCCATTTTCAGGAAGGACCCTTCCATCTGATGAAGCTCTTACTAGCTCTCCGCAGTGCCCCAGCAGGTGATTTCTCCTGTCCTTGCTTTGCAAGTTGAAATTCCCATGTGCTTCCAAATTGTAATGCTCTGCAGGAACAGAGAAGGGGCAGGTGCTGCAGAAGGGTGCATGGACCTGTGATGGAGACATCAACACCGGTGCTTCTGCCTGGTGTGTTTTTTGTAAGCTCCTTTGCCTTGGTTTTCTATTTTGAGTGTTCACTTTCAGACACACAGAACCTGAAGTAATTCTGACAGTGCAGGGGTGACTCTAAGATTACCTCTACGTTGCTTAAATGCCCCGGTTGTGGGATGTGATGCCTGTCCCCATAGCCACGCAGGGCAGAGGGCTGGCATCCTCACTGCTTGTGGCAAGCCATCTCTAGAGCAGGCTGGCCATGGCCCCACTGTAGAACATTTGGCCCTGCGTCTCCTCTGGTCCTTACATAGTGCGCCTGGTATCCTGCGGCATAATTGCCCTTTTATAGTGCTTTTTCAGTTCAGAGTTGTTCCTTCCTAGCAACGAAGACAAACCCTCAGTGTCCTCTTCTTAATGCTCAGCACTTCTGTTGCCCTAACCCTGATCTTTAAAACGAGAGTGTACTAACAGAGGCTACTTTCACCACTTTGGCACCTTATTTCTTATAATGTAGAATAGGGATGGCGATGCTTATCTGTGTTCTGAAACCGCATAAAGGTTTCTTGTGAAGTACAGTGATATTTCTACACATGTCAATAACTCAGTCCGTGATTAACTGCTTATTGCTCTGGGTGACAGGAGGATGCATCCTTCACACTGCTGGCCTTTTCCATCCGAATAGCAATCAGTATTGCTTGCTGAAAAAGATCAAAGAAAAAACAAAGACCTTTCCCCAGGTATCCTTTATCAAAATTACAGTCAAGCCAATCAAAGCCTTCTGTTTATCTACCTAAGTTTATATTTACATTTGTATTTTTATCTGTAAGGTAGTAGTAATTTGTGAGTCTTTAGGACAGCATGGATGGTGACTCGGAACCACAATCTGAGTCAGTCTCAGCAGACCCCTTGAAGGAAGATGTTGAGCCTACACAGAGACGTGTTTGTGGGCAAAATACGTTTAAAAAGCTGCAAGACTACAGAGCCCCTTCTTGCACTGCATGGCAGAAGCACAGAAAAAACTGCAGGAACAGAATGAAGTTGCACAAGTATCAGGTTTGAAAGGATGGTATTTATAAAGCTCAGTTCTTATTAAATGAGATTTCTTCATACGTGAACTTTCTTAGACTCACAGGATGCCATTTAAATGCATCTTTCAAAATCGTTTCCTTCCAGAGTCCAAACGTGGGCTGCACCTGAGCTCGGCCTTAGGAAAATGTCAGTCTTTGCCAGGGAGTAAGAGGCGTGGGATTGAAGTTGGTGTTCTGCTCAGTGTTTATCCAGGGGTGCGGTGAATTAGCAAAACATTCTTGTGAGAGGTGGAACAGGGCAAGAAAGCCGTTGACAAAATATCTCCATAGGGCATAATTAGAAATGGGAGAGTCATCTGCATTTGACTAGATTTCTTACTGCTTAGCCCATCATTCTGGTGTTTACAGAGTTTGGAAACTCCTTTTATCACAGGCTTTCCTTCTGACTGGTCCCTGAAACAGAGGCTGACTCCAGCATATCAGAAAGGAGCAGGAAAATATATTAATTTACAAGTTATTAAATAAATAAATGCCCCTGTGGAGGCATCTGTTTTTCTGGGTGTAGAGTTACTGACGCTGGGTAGGGCTAAGGATTTCCTGGCTTACTTTATGCTGGGTTGCAGAAACAAGGCTTTTGCGCTTCGCTTTGCGGGTCCACTCTTGCGGTTTCATTGAACAAAGCCCCTGCAAAATCCCTGGGTTATGAAATATTTCCTCTCCGTCAGGTCCCGGACAAGAGATGGCATCTGCAGAGCCAGAAAAGGAAGTCCTTGCCTTATAGAGAGTGCTCTCGGTGTGACACAATGGCTGATATAAAGTGTCGGGGGAGCTGAGCTGAAGGCAAAGGAACAAAGGAAGATCAAGGTTCGGTGGCTGTCCCGGACAAAAAGAAAGCGGAAAGCGTCTCGGGGATGGATAAATTTAAGGCTGCGCTTGTGCTGGCTGCGGTAGGGGATGCTCTCGGTTATCGCAATTTCTCCCGAGAAAACAATGCCTTAGGTGCAAAAATCCAGCAGGAGCTGAAGGAAATTGGAGGGCTTGAGAACCTGGTGCTCTCCCCCGACAAGTGGCCAGTAAGTGACAATACGTTCATGCACATGGCTACAGCAGAGGCTGTCATCACAGGTAGGTACACTGGGACTAGCGAACGCAACCTGGAAAGGAACAAAACTGTCGAGCTGCTGCGTTTCTCAGAATAAGGCTGAGTGCTGGGGAAGTCATGAGAAAGCGTGTTAGAAGTGCTGCTTATGTGAATGATAATGTGCATTAGCTTGTCTCCTCCAAGAGCATAATCTTGCGACCATCACACGAACTGGGGAGTTTTGATTTCTTGAGTGTGGAGGGGTTCTCCCTATATTTTCCCTAGATTTATACAGTTGGTTAAAGCTTAAAGACTAAAATACCACATGCCCAGCATAAAAAAAATAATTGCTAAGTAGATTATCTGTATGCCTGAATACGTCAGGGAATAATATAGCCACTAGAAATTCTTCTGTAAAAGATAAGAGCTCTTCTAAGTGCATTTTTAACATGTTTGTGTCCAGAACTCCAGGCTGGAGTAGAGTCACCTTAATACCTCTTTCAGGCTAAAATCACTAGCGCTGTCTCCTCTTTGCAGCCCCTCAGGCAAAGGGTTCCACCTGCAAGGCCAGAAAGGGAACAATTTGCTTTCTAAGGAGAGCTCTGTGTCTTTAGTCCAAAAAATACTCTAACATACTATGTTTACAATAAAGTCTATCAGAATAGTGGAAGTAGTTAATAGATGTCTTCTAAAATCACAATAGTTTGAGAGAGAACATCTGTTTTTTCTTAAGGTAGGAATAGTCTTTTGTAAGATGCAATGATATTTATATTGACACCCTACCCATTGCACTAGAGCTTTCTGAGACTGCCAAGACCATCATCAAAAGTACACCAGAAGACAGTGACCATTCAGCAATATTTTGCCTCTTCAGAACAAATCACATTTTTTAATATCTGTAAAAATATTCCTGATTTTTCTCAACACATGTAACACTGGATAACTAACAGCAGCAGAAACTCATGATGTAGCTAAGTATCCTTCACGTCAATGAAATTTCCCTTGTGCTTCTGTTTCACCGCTTTATCTGCCTGCTTCCAATCTGCTCTAAATTTAGTACGTAGAGATCAGTTGAAGAGTGTGTTGGACACTTCATGCTTGGCTATTAGCTAACCAATGGTTTAAGGGGTAGCTAATACACTAAAGATAAGGGCAAGATGTCAGCCTATCAAGAAAAAAGATGACTAACATATTTCTGAATATAGGCAATGATTAAACACGTATCATATGTTTCTTGCTTATTAAACTCTCTAAACCCGTAACTTCTGGGTAATCAAGCCAGTTAGACTAACAGTAAAATAATAAAGCTTATTTCTTAGATATAGCAGGAGCACTGTGGCTCTAAAGAAAAGAAGTCTCAGCTATAATTCCCATCAGCTGTTTTTATCCTACACACTCATCTCTTTAGCCTGATCAGACAAGTTTTTTCAAAAAGGTGCTTTTATGGACTGGTGAGAAAGCAACAAGCTGGTGTGGGGAATTTTAGTAAGAAATCTTCATTTCATAGTAACATTGGTGAACAGGGGAAAGCCAGTCCTTCTCTCTGCTTCCCACAAGGGAAACAGGACTGCTCCTGCCCACAGCAGTGCCTCCGCCTGGCAAGGGGAACACAAAAAAGCCACTGGGCTTGGTCATGGCCCAGCCTGCGTGCAAAATCACCCAAGTCAACAGAGTGCAGCTAAAGGTCAACGTGGGTCCATGAGGCTGAAGGCCCCCAGGGACCTGCCTTCCTTGTGTAGCGGGGAGCCCTTGCTGCTGCATCGACTGAGATTTTAAAGAATATATTGGGTGTCTGGAACATTACCAGCCAAAAAAAAAAAAAAAAAAAGAAAAAAAGCAATAAGAATATTCCTGTCCCTCCCTGCCCCGTTCCCCACCATGAAGTCCCATCGTCAGGGCACTGCCCCCGGGGGAGCTCCCAGGCTGAGGCTGCGGCAGCAGCCAAGCGTGAGGTGACCGTTTGCACTGAGGATGAAGGCAATCCTCACCTGGGAAGGCGATTTTGGCCAGCACTTTGCCGGCTGCGCAGAGGACATCCCGGGACGGCCATGGCCAGAAGAAGTGGGGGCTGCAGGCCCTGCTGCAGACTGAGCTGGCGCTCCCCAAATCCACCATGTGCACAGACTGGAAGTTTGATCCCACAATGAAGGATAAACGAAACGCCTACTTCCAGTAGGAATCTGTCCTGTAAGGGAGGAACAAAACCAGCATCATCAAAAGCAGGGGAACCAACCCTGCAACGAGGAAAGCCTTTTCCTCTCTGACTTAAACATGGGTTTAAAAGAAAATAAGGGTTCATTTCTGAAGAAGGAACCTGTCCTATTGATTTGATGGCTAAGATGGCAGCCTGGCTCCAGGTGTGGGAACTGTGGTGGACTCAGGCAGCCCAGAGCTGCTGGACCACAGGGACTCTGGCTCTGGGGACAAGTCTTCTGCGGGCGGTAAATCCTGCTCCTGGCTCCAATCCAGATAAACTGACACCTGATTCCTAAATCTGGAAAGAGTCGGCAGCTTGAAAGTATCTTGTTAATCTAGGATTGTATGTGGGATGGCCAGGGTAATGGATAGGGTATTTTTTTTTTATCTGAAAGGAGGGGAATCTTGGTTTTACCCTGCATCTTCTTTATTCACCTGTCTGCCTAACTGGTACTTTCGAGTGGCTCTGGCTTATAGGGCTCCAAATTTTCTCTTAAATGAAACCTCTCTTGTGGATTTCAAGAAATCACCAATCTTTGACAAAATGAAGATATTTTCAGAACTTCCCCTGCTGTGTCATTCGATCTGTGAGTTCAACCAAGTATTAAATAGGGTTTCTCGAAGTGCATAGAAAAGATATAAATGGATGAATCCCAACGGCCTCCTCAGTTCTCACTGATTACACAACTGTAATAGATGCCGGTGGCATCTTTTCCTTGGCAAGAGCCGAGGGCAGGGCTCTTCAAGCCCAACAGCATGCAGCAGCAGCCAAGAAGTAGCTATACTGAAGAAACAGTACATGTTTAACAGAGCAAAGGCTCCTCCTTAGGCAAGACTGTAAGCCTTAGTAAAAATAACCAATAAACAGATATTGCTAGTGAACTTATTCCAGAAAGACATTTATCTGCTGGCAATACTACAGACTGTAGGGATTTACTACTCTTACTGATCTTTATAATAATTTCTATAAAAGCTCGCTGTTCATCCCTGTATGAAAGACCTACAAATTTTAGATAAAATAAAGTACAGATTAAAAATAAGGTCACTAACTTGCTTTTGTGTTTAATCATACATATTTCTTTAAAACAATTCAGTGGTAATTTTAAAAAAATAGGCTTTCATTTTTAAATTGGATTCGTGTCTGCAAATGACAGCAAAGGCATGGGCTGAGCACAGCAGGGCTGGCTCCACGCACACACCCAGTCCCCATGGCAGCAACACTCTCACCTTTACAGTTAGACACCTCTGTAAATACTTCACACCACAGAGCCTAAATAAAGCCCCTGAGCAGCTACTGTTGACAAAGAGAATGCCTTCATCTTACTGATTAAAGGAATTAAAAGTGGAAAGGAAAACAGGAAAAGATGAGAACAGAGAGATGAGGCTGTTCTCCCTCCAGCCCGCTCTCACGGTGTGTAAAAATGTGTTGACAATGGCACCAGAAACACGACTTGGTGTCTCGGAAGTGGAAATAGGAATGTTTCTTGAATGCACAGTGAGCTTGCTTATATGTTTTCAGTGCTCTCTTGCTCTTCTGCCTTCACATAGCAACCTTCTCCTCCTTCCTTTGAGCAGATTACTGGTGTTTAGAAGACCTGTACCGGGAGCTGGTAAAACGCTACGTGGATGCTGTTGACAAGCTCTCGGGGAGGCGGCCAGACCCCGCTACCATCGAAGGCTGCAGGGAATTAAAACCAGACAACTACCTTCTTGCTTGGCACACACCATTCAATGAAAAGGGTATGGTACTGCTTTCCATTTATAGATCCTGGCTTAAATAATGCCTGCTTTCAGCATTTGTGGCTATATGGAATTGTTTCCTTTTCCCCCCTGACATCAAAGACTACTACCCCTGAAACGTTTCCATGTTTGCCTGAGGATGGCAAGAGGTCTGCCAGGAATTCCTTCTGTAGGGCACTATGTCCTCTCGTAAATGAACCCTTCCCTCTTTAACATCTATTTAAAGAGACTTTGTTCTTGGCTCTGTGCCTCTGGGTCCAGATCTTTGTCCTTGAGTTTAATGGTTATTTTAAGAAATATTTTCTGCCATTTTTCATTTAAATGTTTGTAGTCTTGGATCTTTTTAGTGATGGCAGATCTGAAACAAAAAGCTGAGCCTGTGAAATGCTCTGTGCACCAATGTGTTCACTGAAGGGAAAGCAGAGACTTTCTCCAGGTGGATGCCCTGCTAACAACTATGACTGTTTTGCTGAGAATCCCTAATATTCCTAGCCCTGTTTCCCTACCCATGACCCTCTCTTTCTTTTTCTTTCTGATAATTTCATTTTACTAGCAATTGAATTTCTGCTTTAAAGTTAAATAGCGTGCATGCAGCTATGTGCGCATACATACGCATATACCCATACCCATACAGCGCAATTAATCTTGAAAGACTGTAGAGGCACCACATCACCAGAGGAGGTAGACCTGGACAGCCACAAGATGATGGCAGCCCACACAGTTGTTGTGCTGCGTTGGTGTGATGCTCTATCACTGCAGCACATATCGGCACCACTCAACAGCACTGCATATTGATGCAATATCGTGGCAAAGACCCGGTGGCACAATGCCATGGCTATTTCTGGGTCTCTGCCGTCAGTTTTCTCTGACACAAAAAGCATCCCTCATTCGGCCCCCGCTCCTCACAACAGCTGCTGGTAGGGAAAAGGATCCCCTCCCCATTTATTCAGCCCACCCCACTATTAGCCAGGCAGATCTGAGAAAGTGCCCCTTTGGCACTTATCATATGTTTTCTGATTGACAGTGAGTAAAATGTGGTCAAAATAATTGTGGGAGCTGCTGCTGGCCCTGAGCAGCTCTCAACACCTCCAGCAGTGGAGCACAGCTGTTCCCTGGCCCATTGCTGTGTTGGAGCTACATCTCTTCTTTTAGCCTTCCTCCTCCCCAGCTTTCCATGACGAACTATTTGCTCTTGGGATACTTTGGGCTAGCAGGATCTAAAATGAATTCCTGCCTTGAGATCTGGCAGCTAAAGCCCACCTTCTCCATCTGGTCTGACAAATATCATCCTGAATGTCTCAAGAAGTCCTTTTTTCACCCTGAGAGGAAAAGAACCAGTGACCCGAGGTGGAGATGTTCAGCCTACCATGGGACCTGACACTGCTATGGACATAATTAACTTCTTAATTGAATTTTCACAAATTTCTTCTTGAGGCAAAAACATTCCATGGGCATTGAATGCCTGGCAGTCAGATGATATCTTGGATGGGCTGGAACCAAAATGCTGTTTTCCTGTGATCATTCTATCTTATCTCACTTCTAGCAAGAATTCATGTGCCAGCCTTCAGGGACCAGTGAAATCTTAGCTTAGGTAATTTTGCATTGCTTATATAATGCTCATCTGCTCAAACTCTTGTGGGTGTCATCAGGACACTGAGTTCTTAAGTCAAACTGCCCTGTGTGTCTCTTTGCTACCTCATGTCATGCTCATTGCCACACTCATTGCAGAGGTACCCAGATTACGTTAAAGGCTGGTGAGATTCCTGTGACCACCAGAAAACCTGCTCAAGGATGTCTAACACCTTCCATTTTAAGAGCTTGTTTCCAATTTATGACGTTGATAAGCTCAAGGCTAAAATTTTCACTGTTGAGTGTTTGCCTCCGTTGTTTGTCAGCATTTATTTAAGGTTTTGATGCAGATGAGTCCGCTGTTTCTGAGACATGGCAAAAATGTTTTGTTCCTTGCCAAAAATTCAAATTGTTCAGAAGAGAATCGCTGATGTTTGAGAGCTGGAACTGAAATCTGAGTAAGATGGTACTCCCTGAGCCAGAGATGTGCCTTCGGAGCCACTGCAAAAGGCCAGTCAAATGGCAGCTTGGCTTTACCAGTATTGTGTGTATTTCAGGCTGAGGCTGCAGCATCCAAGCAGGTCTTTATTTGCAGCTACTGGAGCAGCTGCTGGGCTTCCTAGTAGCACTTGAGAACAGTGCCTTTTTGCTGGTGGCATTGGTAGAGGAGCATGAGGAAAAAGTGTGAGTTAAATGCAGAAAGTTGGGGAGCAAAAATTAAGAGAAGGATAAGCCACAGACAGACTGGAGATAGAGGGGCCAGGCTCTAAGTTCTCATGCAGAATGGTCCATAGTCACAAAAGACACCTTCTCTTCAGGGCTTAGCAGTCATTAAGCTGATCTTTATTATTCTATAGATGTAGAGTGAAGAAAAGCACACTGAGGTATTACATACTATAAGAGAATAATATGTAGTGCATGAATGAAAATGATGTAATAAGCATCAACACAGCTTTTGTGACAAGAAGTCACACCTCAGAATTCTATTAGAAAGCTCATGAAGTAGCCAAGAAACATGAGGAAAAAGGAGGCACTGTGAAGATGGTCTGTTACGATTTCCAAAAGACTCTCAACAAGGTCCCTCACCAAAGGTACTAAGTGATGAGGCACTAAGTTGCTACAGGATGACAGAAAGGTCCTCCCGAGGATAGACAACTGGTTAAAAGACAGTAAATGAAGAGTAGGAGATTGCAGTCTGCCTTCTCCATAGAGAAGGAGGTACCTGTGTTGGACCTCTGCTGTTCAACATGTCCACAAACTATCTGGAAATGCAAGTGCATAGTGGGTCAGCAAAGTCAAAGATAATATGGTGCAGAGCTGTGGAAGATGCTCACAATGATGAATAACTGCGTGGCACAGTAGCAGAACCAAATTCAATGCAGATAAACGAAAAGTCATACACGAGGAGGGAGGGGAAATCCTAATTTTATAGACATAGCTGCAGTTGCTGATTCAGCTACCATTCAGGGAAAGGATCATGGAGCTATAGTAGTTCTACAAGAACGTCACTTCAGTGCCAGAAAGCAAATAGACTATTAGAAATGACTGGGAAAGGAACAGAGAACAAAGCACAAAACATGTTTGCACCCGTGCACAGCTCCATAGCTGCTGTTTCTCGATTACTGTATATAATCTGGTCCCTCCCTCCCCCCAAAAAGATGTACAAGAACTAGAAAGGCTATGAGGAAGGATGGTTGGATTAGTAAAAAACTGCTTCCATAGTCTGTGATGTCTGAGACAGTACAATAGAGAGCTGTAAGGTCATAGATAGCTTGGAGAACATGACTAGGGACAGAGAAAACTTACTGTATCCTCCAGCACAGAAACAAAGGACTTCAAATGAAACTGGCAGGTCATGAGTTCAAAGGAAAAAGGAGGACTTCTTCATGCAACACCTAATGAAGCAGCACAACTATTTTCCAATGCCAATTTACAGATGCTACAGTTCATGTGGGTTCAAAAAATAGCTGGGCAAATTCACCTAAGGAAAATCCTTCAAGAGTTCTTAAACAGAAAGACAAATAGCCAGCTGCCTCCTGGATCAGGGAGCCAATTGTCAGCAGCTTCATTAGTACAAAGGGGTAGCATCATTGTACTTCTCTTTTACTCTTTCTTAAGTATCCTCTCTGTTGGCCACTGTCAGACAGGGTAAGTGAGGTCGACATTTCAGCTATGTTCTTATACACATGTCTCAACCCTTGCTTGGACTAGTCTTGCTGTCCCTTACTTCATTGATTCAAATGGTAGATACTGAGACATGGGAGCTAACAGCTGCTAATCTCCTGAAGCCCTCTCTAGACTTAATGGTACCCCATGTGATGGAATTTTTTGTTACTGAGTTTGCTTGTCTAATTCTGCAGAAGGTTTTAATATAACTTCCTAGACTGGAGGAATACAGTGAAGTTGCAAAGGCAAGCACCTTCAGACCAACAGTGAGATTACTGTAGTGCATCCTCCACTTCGGATATACTAAGAGATGTTATTTAATTAGCAGCTCTGTGTAGTACAACACCCTTCCCTCTTGGATCACCAGCATGGATTGTGTCCTTTGGAGGAACCAGGACTGCATAGTGAAGAAGACTCCACCACAGAGCAGCAGATGGTTTAATGAAGAGTTTAGTCTCACAAGCAGGAGAAGATACGTTCTCCCAGTTAAGCTGACTGTTGCTCTGGAAGTCTGGATTTCTTTCTTGATTCTTCCTTGTGGTTTCTATGTGATTTGTGGGATAGACAGTTTTATTGGCTCTTGGCTCCTTAGTAACCAGGCACTACAGCTGGAGCATATATGAGGTACAGGAGCAAACACACCATTTGCAGGACAAGTCTCCAGCCTTGTCATCAGGAGCAGCGGCCAAAGGTGTCCAGGAGAGGGTCTCTTTCACTAGGATCAAGAAGGCTAGCAAGGAGGAAGCAAGCTCTGAGCTTGCGGGGAATAAAATGATATTTTGCAAAGCCTTTCATGTCACATTTATCAGATGTTTGGCCTTTTTTAGACTGCCCTTGGTGGTTAAACCCATTGGAAGAGTTATTGCATGCAAAATCTGCACATTGGACTCTGAGGAGGAAGGGAAGAAATGTCTTCAGCTAACTAATCAGATCACCTAACCAGGGTGATCACTCAGGATATCTGCTCTCCGGGGAGAAGAAGAGCTCTTTGAGAGAGAGAGAAATTCAGATTGGTCTGTGTTGCACCTGCAGATGCCAATGGGTGGCTTATGTTAGTGTTATGCTTTGGCTCAGGCGAGTACTTTTGAAGCAAATCTTCCTGCCACCCCCACTACCACACTTTGATCACACTCGTGATCTTAGGACACCTGAGCTGAAGTTGCTTGGGATGACACTAAATGGCAAGCAGTGCTCCAGGAGAGCCCCTGGTGCTCTGCAGCCACAGCGGGCACAGCCCAGGGGAGCAGCTGAGGGCTCCTCTGAAAGTAGGTGACTAAAAGCCCTGACCCTGGCTCCTTGGCATCTGCTGCTTCAGTTCACTCTGGCCCATGAATTGCTCCTACTACACCATCGTACTGGCTAATGGAGATACAGCCTTTCTCCATGCTGCCTGTCTGGGAAAAACAGGGAGACTCTGCTCCTATTGCAGGTTCCACAGATGCTAAAATTAGGTGGCATAAATATGCCCCTTATCTTCCAGGGACCAAGTAGAGAAATGCTGATTGCTCTCAACTGTACCCAAGGTCACTGGGAGGTGTGATTGAGCAAAGACAGTGCTGAAAAATGCCAAATACTTTGAAAAATCAAACCGTATCCATCTCAGGGTGGGTGCCTGCAATGAGTTAATGCTTTTTCGGGGCATTGGCTCACCAGCTGCAAAGAGGAGATAATCACCTCACTGGTGCCTTGTGAAGATAAGCTCATTAAAACTTCTGTGGGATCCTGATATTACTGTGATAAGTACTGCAGAGAAACTCATTAGTAAATTTAACTCTCCATTCAATTAAGTGTTTAAAAGTTGAACACCTGGGATCATGCACTCAGTGCTGAAGATTAAAAGAAATACTGAATTAGCTGTTCAATAAATAAACTCCGTGCTGCACGAGGCAGAAATTCCCAAGACTGACCTCAGTAAGTGCAGGCTGTACCGCAATGAGCATGCACACAAGCACTGACTTCAGGTCGCACGGGAAACCTCAGTTCTGACATTGCCTAACTTTGAAGGATTTGGCTCCATAGCCTTTAGTTTCTTTTTGGACACGTTATTTTTGTATGTAGCAGAAACTATTTTGTGAACTACTTGTGGGGCTCTCTAGGATGAAATGTGCATTAAAACTGTAGAGATCAACTGTGATACTCATATAAAGTGTTTTAATTGTGTGCTTTCAGCATGAAGACTGCTAAAATAAGGGCAGAGTAAAAGTGTATCCTCTGTTTCTCAAACTTCTGTTTCTAGTGCTGACACCTGGAACAAGCAAAACAGCGGTGTCAGCCAAGAACGAGTAAAGATGGTGTGAGAGTTTGAATCAAACAAGTGCTGTGAAAAAGAGCACACTGCTTTCCAAACCTGCTCTGCTCTTTGTAGTAGTTGAGAATATTGGAATATACCTGCAAAACCAGAATGACTGTGTAGAAGCAAAATTCCTCACAAGAAACTTTTAAAACTTGTAACTTTCTTTGCATGCTAATTTCCTGTTCCCTGGGGAGTTCCCACAGATGAGCTGAATTAATAAAATGTGCTTGTTTCACATTTTATAAACGTATTTGTGTATCAATGGTCTTCTTTTAAATGCTTGGCATTATCTTTTTACTTTAGGTTCTGGATTTGGAGCATCCACAAAAGCCATGTGTTTAGGGATGCGATACTGGAAGCCGGAAAGGCTGGAGTCACTTATTGAAGTGAGCATTGAATGTGGACGAATGACTCATAACCATCCCACAGGTAATGTCCGCTGATGTATTGGCACGCTGAGGTTCCTAAGGCTGCTTTTCACTTCTGTGGGGACTAACGCGGCTCCTGTGAATTCACCTGGTTAAATTGCTTCTGTTTTGCAGACTCCAAGGCCTTGGTTTGAATTTTGCTTGGATAATATATACACGTATATATTACTTACATAGGCTTATATATTTGCTCGTATATTATGCAGACAGCAACCTCAGGCATAGGAGTTTTCCCTCCTAAAATCCCAATAACTAAACACAACCTGTCTTGTCCAAAGCATATTCATGTCACTTGCCCTGATTAAATTTTAGGATTCGTGTATATCTAGATGACTCATTGTTGTCATGCAAGTTTATGGTTCGGGGGTAGTAACATTTTTCTCTTGACAGGTTTTGTCATATCCAGTCACTGTAGGTAAAGGTAGAAAGCCAAAACATCTAACTCCACATATTTTAGGACACAATCTGAAACATTCTCTAAACAAAACATAAATAAGTATATTTAATGCTGCTTTGAATATTCAGGTCTGTCATTCTGATAATTTTATGCTATGTAAGCGTCTATTCATTCTGTCTGCTTTAAACAGCAATAAATAAAACCATAATGAATGGTGACATGTTCAACACAGTGCTCTGAAGCAGTCAGAAAAGCCATCAGGATGGCATAAAATTGGAGGAAAAGAATTCAAAGCAAAGCAGAAAATATCATTAAGCCAATATATAAAGTCCATGGTGCATTAGCAGCAGTAAGACTGCTTGCAGTCTGGGTGTCCCACTTCAGAAAGGACTTACTAGAGCCAAAAAAATGTCAGCAAGGAGCATCTAAGTTGTCAAACTCCTTCCATACAAGCAATTACATCCAGAAGGAATTTTCAGCTGGGAAAATAGACAAGTGGCATGGCAGGGAGGCAGGGAGACAAGGGGTAGAAGGGCCACCATGGACCTCACTATCATCCCGAAAGGTGCCACAGAAACGTCAGTTGTGATTCTCATAACTCAAAGACTGAGAAAACCCAACTGACACGTCAGTCAGGACTGAAACAAACAGACAAAGGAAATACTTCCCTGTGTCGTGCTTAGTTAAGCCGCAGACCTCGCTGCTACAGGCAGCTGCAAAGTCCACAGATATGCCTTCGTTTAAAGGGGATCAGGCAAGCAGATAAGAACGGCTGTCGCTGTTAAAGGCAATCAAGCTGTGTAATTAAAATTGCCCCTAAGCTAGTGTAGGAGCTCTGGGAAGCAGAGAACCCAAACCAATTAGGCTTGCTCCGTACTGGCATTATTTGCAGAGCCAGAAACCTTGGCTGGGGCTTGCTTTCTTGCCCAATGAGGGGCAGCAGGCTATGTGAGGGCTGCCGGGAGTAGAGGGAACAGGGCAACAGCAGCAGGGGGAGGGGGGTACTTGGAGAGCAAGGAGAAAGAGACTGCCAGCACCCTGAAAACCTTCTGGGCACACTCCAGCCTCTACCACTCTGGACTGACTTGTCCCGCTGCCCCCTGCTAGCCCTTTGCTTCACCCTCTAAACCCTCTGCTGCCACCCTCTAAACCCTCTGCTGCCACCCTCACGCTGAATGTGGCACTCAAGGATCTTTATGGCAGTTGGGTTAGATGCTGTCTATCTGAGTGAGACCCTTTGAGATGGCTCTACCTGTTTTTTTATTCTTTCTGAAAGTATCTCTTCGATTCTGGATTAGACGTGCCTTTGGCCTGACCCAGTATTGCAGGTCTTATGGCAGAGAGAATGAATAATCGTCTCATCTGGACTTGCCACTTCCTAAAATAATTTGGTTTTACCTTCAGCAAAACACACGAAGTTCATGCTTACATCTATGCATGAGTGAATGCTTTTGGACCCATGCACTGAGAGAAGCACACGCATCAATACTTTGCTCACCTGGGGCTTATTTAAATGACTGAGTTTTTTTCTTAACCTTCTGTTTCATGTTGCACTGGCTTGGTTTTGTTGCATTTGATAGGATGCCAAGAGCACAAGCAAATATGAGAAATGAGCCCCTCTGTTTCTGACATCACGGAAGTGTTGAGTGCCCATTAACAAAAGTTCATCTTAAGTATATTCATATCCAAAAAGTGGAAGACCTAGCTAGGCAGGCAGACAGCATGTCCTACTCAGACAACTGCTTCTTTCCTCTACGGGGACATGGACTTCTCCCTTTAGAGGAAAGAAGCAATTGTCCAAGTAAGACATGGACTTGACTCCTTAGAGTAAAATGAGCCAGAAATAGTGTTAGAGCTAACAACCACAGCTCTTGAGCTGGATGACTCTGTAAGCAAGGTGATATAGCTTGTAATCGAATCACTTTTGCGCCAAGTCAATTATTTCATGTGACTTCAATTAGAAGATTTTCACTATCACATTAGTGGATGATGTTTATTTTTGACCCCACCTCAATTTCTGTCATGTTACACCACTGAGAACAGAAGCTCCCTTCTACGTAAAATAAGTTGTAAACCAAAGAGCACCATGCATTAGCCAAGAATCTCAACATGCCGCAAGCCAGCCTGCAAACAGGCAGAGATAGGTTATGTGCATTTGTTAATCTACCCGACAGCCATGAGGCATTCCACTAATGATTTTACAAAGGACATGACAAGGATGGTAAGAGCACGGACCGCGTGTTGGTAATCGTTGTTATCTATGAATTCCAGGCTTTCTAGGGTCCCTATGCACAGCTCTCTTTGTGGCGTATGCAATACAAGGGAAACCCCTTGTGCAGTGGGGAAGAGAGATGATGAAGGTTGTGCCGATGGCTGAAGAATACTGCAAGAAGACCATTCGCCACATGGCAGGTAACGTGTCTGAATCACGAGAGTTGTTTTCTTAAAACTGTTCAGCTAGAAAGACACTGAAGAAATGTCACTCTACAGTCTCTCCATTTTGTCGCTACCCCCTCTCCTGTCTCTGCAGGCTATCCTGCAGAGACTCCTCCTGCCTCTCTGCTCAGACTGTAAGCTCTTCACAGGTGGTGCCACCTTCTTCTACTGTCTGTTAGTTGCCTGGTGTATTGGTGGCAAAAAATACAAAGAGAAATAGCAATGATAATGCCCTACTGCACAGTTTTATTTTTAGAAAGTCATCAAAGACTGCTGGGCAGGGGGGAGAGAGGAAATGATATTTAGCAGGTTATTAGGCAAACTGACTGCTGAGATATGAATTATTCAGCTCCCTTCTGTCAATTAGCACAGTCCAATATTTTCCATGAGAAAACCCATTGACATTCCTCATTTTGCCAGGAAAAGTTCACCTGAAGATGCCTCCTGACCAAGAGTTAGCTCTTGACCACAAATTCAGACCTGACTTGTTGATTTCTGAACAAATATCTAGGATAAAACCTGTTGTATCCTTGTTTTAAAACAACTGAGCGTAGCACAACTACTGAACTTGATATTGCTGCTTTAGTAATGTATGTGATCTTCAGGGCAAAGGTATTTTAGTCACCCCTTGCCAGGGAGTGATGCATTTGTAATGGTGAGACCTGCTATGGACAAATGAGTATCATTACATTAAAACATTGAGGAAGGAGGTTTTTCTGTTAGTCTCAAAGGATGGCTGCTGAGAAAGATTGAATTCAATCAAAATCTTTACTCAAGAGCACTCAGAAATGAAGATTTACCTGGGAAGGAAAACTGCCGCTTTAAAATCTGAAAGGAGCACCAGGGAGCCTTTCTGAAAGACCCCCACATTTTCGTCTGCGCCTCATTGCGCACCAGGATTTTTTTAGCCAAGACCTATGAGGAGCAGGTGCAGGATTAGCGTGAGCAAGCTCCTCGCTGAGTGGCTTTGCAGCAGGTCCCTGTCACTCCACCCCAGCAGGACCTCTCGGCGTGGAGGTATGCGCGTTGGACTCCTGAGGCACGCTCTCCGGCTAGTGTCCGTATTGTTGAGCTTCATCCTATTTTGGTAGCGGGAAAAGTCTCCTGCATTAAAGTTAAGCTCCTTGGCTGGTGAGATGCACTGCAAAGAAATCCTGCCAGACAGTGTCCTCCAGTTTTAGAAAACTCTTTTTTAGCTGTGTTATCCTCTGTGGAAAACAAACACAATGTTCAGTCACACAGGGCTCGACTCAGCACCCCTCCCTGATATTCAGTTGCGATTACTTGCCAGATAGTCCCATGGGCCTGGATGTGACCATCGTCTCAGGCTGGGCTCAAGGGATGGGGCAAAGCCTTGCTGGGGCTGGCAGCATGGGATTTCTGACCATGCTACAGGTCTTCCACGCAACTAAAATCTGTGACTGCTTGATCCCTTCGTTTCTGGGCCTGTGCATTGGAATAATCACACTGTTGAGGTGCTGCACAGAAAACATTCATTTTTGAGGCATTCATGTTTTATGGTCATGGGGGAAATAATAGGAAAAAAACCCACACAGACACCTATCAGGTGACCTGCATTTCTAAAAGCAGTCTTGTAACCAGATGATGGAGTGGGTGTCAAGTTTACTTCAACCAACAACATTTTTGTTTTACTTTTTTTTTCCTCAAGATGCTCACCTCGGTGTGATGGCTGTGAGTGCATTTTCACCCTGTTTCACCCAGGCAGGGTTTCACTCAGGCCTCAATTCTGCAGATGGGTGGCTGTGTATGTGTTTAACAGGTCACTGTGACTTACACGCCTTTTTAAGCCTCGATAAAAAGGTTGAACCAGAGCATTGGCTTGAAAATAAACTGAATTTAATAAGATTATTTACATGTGCAAAGTTAAACATAATTAGAGATGCTCTTCCTAAAGTGACAGAAAAAGGAGAAAGACCTGTGATAATTAAAAAAGGCTTATTTGTATGGGCACAGATAGCAGATGTGGGTATTATTTATCCTTTTTACTACATTTGATATGTACTGTAATACATGCAAATGGAAATTTTGGCTTTTCCTATCTACCTTTTCCTGAAAGATCACACAGTGATCTCTGTGAGAGCAGAACAGAAATACTGGAGAAATTACATGATTAGAAACTGATAACTGAGGTAGGAGGCAATTTCTATTTAGGATGTGTAAGCATTTTTATATATTCTTTAATTGTAGTAAAGGAATACAAAAATTGGCATAGAATTGATTTTTTTCTCTCTTTTTGTTAACTCTTTTCCTTGGAGTGTTCCCTAGTAGTTCCCTAAAAATCTCATCTTGATGTATCTTAATATAATTTTAATATATCAAAAAAATAGCACTAGATTCTGAACTATTTTCTTCTTTCACATTTTCTGTTTCCAGTCAGATGTCCCACTTCATATTAAAATGCATACTTAGTACATATGCCTGTTTAATGTACGTTACTGTAAAATACCCAGTTTTTCAGGTCAGTCAATACTGTCGTTTTCTTTAAAATGTATTTAAGTAGAACTGAAAATGTTACCAAGATGTAATACTACATCATTAATTTCTTTTGCATTCAGAATATCAGGAGCACTGGTTTTACTTCGAAGCCAAGTGGCAGTTTTATTTGGAGGAGAGAGAAATCAACGAGGAAAATCAGAATAAACCTGTCTTTCCGGACAACTATGATGCAGAGGAGAGAGAAAAGGTAACTGCAACTTCAGAAAGTGCTCAGAAAGGCTCTGAACTGGGAGGGGTATTTTCAAAGAGACACACCAGGATTTTTCAACTGTTTCCAGTGCCAGAGCAGTCAGGAAGTCTTTATTTTTTTCTAAAATTTCAAGAAAGAAAAAACAACTCCCATCCTTGGCTCAAGTATGTCTTAGTGTAAATAAGCAGTTGCCACCAGTCCTGGGGTTGCTGCAATGGGAGGAAACAGTGCAGAGAGGCGGCCTTCATGGTCAGATGTGTTGATGCCCAGAGCAGGTACAAAACATAAGCCATGGCTATTTGAGGCTGGAAAAGGCAAACGTCTTGCCGGGGGCTCTCATTAAAGCTTAATGGCGCTGTGGCCCTAGTCCCACAGAAGTCCCCCCCGGGGTACTAGGAGCTGGACTTGGTTATGGTCCTTCGAACAGAAGACAGCTGTCCTAAGCAATTCTCTGCCAATGCAGGCTGTGCCCAGGCTAGGTTTAAGTGTCTCGAGAGATGGTGTTTCAGTATGTCCCATGGGATACTATTTTATAGCATACATGATCTTTCCTTTGCCTCATGACTTCTGGTTATATCTTCTTAACTCAAGAGGAATAATGTGTCTTCTTCCCTGGTGTTTACGGCTTTCTGATATGTGTTGGCACCTCTCAAAGCTCTCCACTTAGCAGCTAAGCAATAAGTATGTGGTCCTTGTCACCTTTTCTCATAAATCAATCCTTTTTTCCAGACTATTAAAGCACAGTTCTATTTTGAGAAGTCACTTTGTATATTTTAGGTGCTCATCTACACAGTGAAAAGTGCCAGTGGAAGGTAGATAGATTGATTGTGGATAAGAAATTGTTCACTTTAAACATAAAGAATAGATCTCCTTCCAGTTTTATTTTATTAATTCAGTGCCATGAACTTGTTACTAGTTTTTTGTTCCTTCTAGTTCTACTGGAGTCTTAGCAGAGCTTTACAAGAGTTTAAACCCAACAGTATTTCCCCATGATCATTTCAAGAGAGAACTGCATGAATTCCTCATGCAGAAACAAAATTTACCTTCATTACCCTAGCCCAACTAGTTTGGCCTATTTATTTTGATGCACAAGAAAGGAAAATGTTGCTTGACCCTCAAACTCTACCATCAACCAGAGATGACAGCCTGACAGAAGTCAAGAGACTTAATTTGCTTATAAGCCGAGCGTGTTAATAGCCATGGAAAGAATAAATGAGGAGAAGGTAACCATCCTGCCTGCCTTTTTCCCAGGAGTGCTTTCCTTTGCACTCCCTCCAAACTACCTGGCCACTTGTGTCTGGAGGTATAGCCACTTGCCTTTCTACAGGCAGTTAATAAAGCAGCAATACCTGGCACCGCCCTTGCCAGCAGGTGTATGCATGTTCCTGCTCGACCAGGTGCCCCTTTCTGCGGGCACGTACCAGCTGCAGGAGACATGAAAGTGAAGCCCTCAAATGTGGCTTGGGTTGATCTGAGTATGTTGTAAAGGCAATTTCCCTCTCTAAAAGAAATTACACCTAAAATGCTAAGCAGCAAAGACCACATTCTGTGTAAGCAGGTACACAGCTTAAATTTGGAGATAACTAGAAATGTGGGGATAAAAGACAAATTACCCCTTCTTGAATGTATAAATACAAGATGGGCTAATGCAGGATAAATCATTTTTCAGTGATATGGATTTGGAACATGTTAGATACACAGCAAATATAGGCAGAAACTGCACTGCTCTCGGGGTCAGCCTTGCTTCTGCAAACAAATCACTCGCCCTGCTCCCTTTCCCGGGCTGGACACGATGTGCAACAAAACGAGAGAGGAATCAAACCAAAGTCATCCAGGCCAATTAGACCCTGAGGATCTCGTCCCCTTAAGATGCAGTTGCTTAAACCAGCACTGTGAAAGGACCCAGAAAGGGAAACAAAATGGATGGAAAGGGAGTGCTAGCCAGCAGTGGGTCAACTCCTGGAGACTGAGGAAGCCAGAGGCAGCTGTAATTACTGACCGCATGGGTTTACAGCAAGGAGGGGACATGTGAATTACCTCTGGGGCTTGCCAGCAGCTCAGTGCCTCCAGCAGAGCAGGAGCGTGGGTTGAGACCCCCATCCATGCACTCAAAGCTGCCGCTCCCTGCCCACCTGCCCTAGGCAAGCTGGGCTGGTGCCACATGGCAGGGCTGCACGAAGGCGCAGGAGTCAGAAAGGAGTTGCACTTTTGAAATGCTTGAGAAATGCTGCCTTGGTGCAGTTAAGTCCCCAGAGGCTCAGCCCTGAGGACAGCTATCCCTAGTGTAAAGTTGTTTCAGCAAGGCGAGATGACATCAGATGCGTGCAGAGCATCAGCGTTCTTAGGGGCTAAATGGAGCGACACTTGAGCCGCCTGCCTGCACACCCAGAATAGCACCTCCACGCTTAGTCCTCTTGCCTTTGGTAGTATTACACGTGTGTCAGTTCTGCTCCACCAGCATCCAAACTGCAGCAATAAGGCTGGAAAGTTTGCATGTGTCTGAGGACAGCATAAAGACATAAATATGCTCTCTAGATTGCAAAAAAAAAAAAAAAAAAAAAAGCAAGCAACAGAGTGCAGCTGTAGTCCAACTCTGCCTTGTTTGATGTATATGCAGATAAACCACAACCAAGTATGTAATGGCTGAGGTGGAAGTGAACAGATAGAAATGCAAACCCTTCATACGTGTTGCAGAAGCCGAGAGCCAGCCAAGCAGCAGCAATTCAATTTACCATCATGTAGCTTAAACTTCAGGAAATAAAGCTGCCCATTTCCTTTAAAGGAAGGTATTTTTTTACTGTAAATTTATCAGTGTTGAGTTCATTTGGGGATTTGGAGCAGAAAAAAGTCAGTTCTGGAAGTACCTCCTCTAGAGAAAATCCAGTTTTCCTTTGCAAACCTAGCTGTGGGCTTGGGGGTTTTTTCTTCTTTCTTCTCCTGGGTAAGAAATGTTTCTTACATTTGCAAATTATTTTCTCTCTTGTTCATTAAATGCTTGTGGAAGAGGAGAGAAAGGGTTTGGCAAGAAAAATTCAGAGAAGGGGGCTTGAATTAATATAGTCTCAATTGAGCCCCTAAGGAAATTACTGAATCAGAACTTTTTCACCCCCCATGTAAAACTTGGCTAATTGAAACATTTGCAAATGTGTGACAAGGGGAGTTGAGAATATTTCCAAGAGGCAGGAAGAGGACTGACAAAGTAAGTCCTTACCAACACTAATTTTTTAAATAATAAGGAGTTTCTGGGGTGTGAACTTAGAATCTATCTCGATCTACTTTTTGGTATTCTTGGCTTGCTTAAATCAAGCCACGTTCTCGGCCTGCCAAGAACTTGGTTTGTTAAGCTGGGCTGCAGGCTTACACCTGCACCTCAGGCATCACCGAGGCTGAGGTAGCTGCTGCTGTGCTGCCTCATCCCGCGCCACAGGCAGCAGTGCAGGCAACGCAGCTGCCTACTGCCCGTTCCCTGTGAGACGAGCTATTCCTGCCTAGCAGGGGAGAAGCCATCCCGGTGCAGCCACGTGCCCCACGTCCCCATTTCCAGTGCCCTACCCTGACACCACCATCTCTCCCGCAGACGTACCGGAGGTGGAGCTCCGAAGGCCGGGGAGGGAGACGAGGCCATGACGCCCCCATGATCGCCTACGACGCCCTGCTGGGCTGCGGTGGGGACTGGACGGAGCTCTGCAACCGCTCCATGTTCCATGGAGGTGAGGGAGAGAGCCCTCCTGGCTGCCAGCTGCCACTGTTGGCCAATCTGCCGTGCTGCCTGTTATATCTGCACCCCTGGTTTTACCCCCTAAGCCCCCTTCTTGTGGCAGCAGCTGCCATGCAAGCCATTCACACTGCTTTTCAAATGTTGCTCCATCTAAGTCTCACAGTTTTGAGACATGCATGAGAAGTAAATCCAATATGACTCAGTAAAGGGCTGGCATCTTCCCCCCACCAAAATGCTAGTGTCTTTGGCAATGCAACCTTTTAACAGCACATAGTGAAACCAAGAGGGTTCATGACCCCTTGCTGCAGAGCCCGGCAAGCACAAACCCATGGGCATCGCATGGAGCATCGGTGCTACTCACCATGGCTAGATGTTTTAAAACGCATGCAACGCCATGCTGTGCTGTTAGGAAGGAAGGTACACCCTCCAATCCAGGACATTTGCTATGTAGCAAGGACTCTTGCTGCTTGCAAGAGCTGTTGTGTTGGAGTGGATTTTCCCCAAACCAAATAAGCTCCTAGCCCAAGAGTGCACACTGCAGAGGCGTCGCCGCATCCTTGCCTTGGTATGGCTCTCTCCCCGAGGCATCCTCACCTGGCACTGCCAGAGCAGGACATGGGGTGGTGCAAGCCTTTGGGACTGACCCAACGTGCCCCCACCATGCTCCATTGGCAGCATAATATTTCCTTCTCTGTGCAGTGCGGTTTTTGGTTGTATATGCGAAGGTGACTCTGAGAGACCATTGCAACTGTGCTTAAACCTGCAGGAGAAAGCGCAGCTACTGGGTCTATCGCTGCCTGCCTGTACGGCTTGGTTTACGGCCTGAGCAAGGTCCCAAAAGGCTTGTACCAGGACCTGGAACAACGGGAGAGGCTCGAATACTTGGGCGAGAATCTTTACCGACTATCCATGGAGGAAAAGTAAAGCAGTTTCTGCCATTTTCTTTCTATAAAGACTATACCAAACCCTGTAGATAACTGACTGACGTTCATAGCGAAGGAATTAGCCGAGAGTTAGTCTGAAAGGCTGTATGTAGATTGTGTGCAAGCAAAGACAGCTGAATCATTCAAGACTGATTAGATTTTTATGGTCTTTGTGTTTTTTTTACAGATGTAGGGATTTCTGAGTATAAAGAGTGCTGCTTAAACCAGTGAGATAATCTCAAATGGAAAAAAAATAAATAAAACCTCTTTTGATTGATTTTGGTCTAACTTGCTATAATACCACTTCGTAAACAGCTGTGACCAGTAATTACACATACAAAATTAATTTTCAGAACTAATGCTTTCCTGCAAAACTAATGGTAGTACCCACTTATGGGGATATTCTCTGTATATTTGACAATCCTTTCACCACTGCTGTTCCTCCTTGTTCTCAAATCTAATGTGTCTGTGACACTTGTAAACCTAATGTCTCACGGATTAGCTTTTAATGAACCACTGATCCCCGCATCAGCACTGTGGTGCAAGGTATTGTTACATTAGAAGCTTCCAGAAAAGGAAAAGCCAACACTAAAAATACCCTCAATGAACAGCAAAGCATCAGTGTGTCTAAAATTTCTGAATTACACTTTTATCATTCTTCGGTCTTCAGAACAGAAGGGTTTTTTTAAATATAACTGGCTGAAATATTTGTAAATAAATTAATCTTACACTATTTTCTAAGCATCATTCTTTATTTTTAGCTTGAGCAGATTATATGTTGCTGTATCAGTATCAGAATTTTTGGCTAAGGTCTTCAAGCAGTTGTAATAGGTCAGCAGTCAGGCTGTGATACATTTCACAAGTCTGAGCACCACGGGAACCCCAGGAAGAAAACAGTTACGACCGCTTTACCTTTTCCTTTTTCCTCCTTCCTTTTTCCTTTTTTTTCTTTTCCCTTTTTTCCCTTTTCCCTTTTTTCCCTTTTTTCCTTTTTCCTTGCCTTGCCTCACCTTGCCTTGCCCCACCTCTCCAACTTCTTCCAACTTCTTCTTTTCTTTTCTTTTCCCTTTTCCTTCTTTTCTTTTTCTTTTTCTTTTTCTCTTTTTCTTTCTTTCTTTTTCTTTTTCTTTTTCTTTTTCTTTTTCTTTTTCTTTTTCTTTTTTCTTTTTCTTTTTCTTTTTCTTTCTTTTCTTTTTCTTTTTTCTTTTTTTTTATTTTTATTTTTATTTTTATTTTTATTTTTATATTTTATTTTTATTTTTTATTTTTTATTTTCTATTTTCCTTTTTCCTATTTTCCTACCTTCCTTTTTTCCTTTTTTTTTTTTATTTTTCAAGAAAACCAACAAACTATGATTCAGTTAAAAGTTGCATATAGCAAAGTAAAACAGTAGACCTTGGTGAAGGGAGATTTCTGATGCACCTGCAGCAGCACGGGCACAAATCTGGAACCCTCAATGAAATGACACAGAAGAAGTGAGTGCAGAATTTCTCCCTGGTGTTCAACCTTATGTTTTACCTCAGAAGTTCAGAAACTGAGGTCTACATAGCACTTTCTAATCTTCATCGTGAGTGATTGCCTACATGGTGTTGGTTTCTCCTATCTTTCTCCAGCTGCTGAACTGTGTTTTAAAAAGATAGCTAAAAATACATAAGGACTTTCCTACCCCTTTTTCCATGTAAGCAATTGCTGGAATCATCACTGGGATGCTATGTGGCAGAAAGAGGAGCAGGTGGTCCCTGTCATTATGAATAACAGCCTGCATGACAATATCCGTATGAAAAGGTTTTCTGTACTATGATGAGCTACTTCAAACACTGTTTGAGCATGTTTTCTCTTTGCAGCTTCGCAAGGTGCTTTCTTGTTTGCTTCGGAGATACGTTAAACCAAAAGGAGCATTTGTGTCAGTAGCTTTTGATTTAAGAGAATACCAAGAATTTCTAAAAACATTCCTTCTAGTTTAGGATGCCTCTAGCATACCTGTAATAAATTCAGCAATAGAGAAGATAGAAGAACATATCCTGCATAAGGTAGGATTTTCTCTAGTACTTTGGCTTTTCCTCTTCCTCCAGAAAAAAAAAATCACAAAAAAAAGAAGAGCATTCATAACTGTTCCCACTTTACCTTCTATCCAGGCTGGGGAGGACCAAGTTGTTCAGAGACAAATAAGATAATCCTAACTTAAAAGGCAGTTCCCAAGGACTGAACTTGTAAAGCACCATTTCTGCAGCTGTTGAGGCAAGTGGCGTGTTGGCCATCATTTCACTGACAACTCTAAAAAGGCCTGTGCATTGGTCCGAGCTGCTCCCAGTTGCCTTCCTTATCTATGGGCAGCTCTTTGAACCACACACTACGCAGACCCAGGTAGCGATGGGTATGCCTGGGGATGAGGGGGCCTACGGGATGCAGCATCTTGTGTGCTCCAGCTCGTGGCCATTTCCCCAGAGCCAACCAACAGCAAGTCAGAGCAATCCATTGATCTCTGGCAGCTTCTGTGAGTCAGACAGCGTTTTCCAATTTTTTTCCTGTCTTTTGATGAAGTCTCCGTAGTGCTGCCTCCTCCTGCCTATGCCCTGTCCTGAGTGCTGTCCCCGCAGCAGCTAGTTCTTTGGGTTGCCAGGCTGTGCAAAATGGTGATTGGATATTTAACATGTAAGTCAGGGTCAAGAGACAGGGCCTTCTCTTCTCCACACCAGAGACAGTAAACCAGAAACTCCTTCAGCCGGATGCTTTCAGCAAACGCCACGGGATGCCACCACCCCCTTGCTACTCAGCAGCCTCCGGACCCTTAACAGAGTGGAAAGGCAGGAGTGCGTTGGTGCAAGAGCGCACGGGTAGGGCTGGGGGAGAGCACCGGCTCCTCTTCCTCTGCCACAGCACGTTGGCTCTCCTCTGCTCCGCAACACGGTGGTGTCCGCTGCAGAGGTTTCCCTGGGACAGGCCAGCTAGCAGGATAGGGTTTGCACTGTCATCCGTTAGCATATCAGGGCTGTTGCCACTGTGATGCTGCCATGATGAGTGTCACCAAAGAACCTATAAATAAATAACTAAGCTGCCTGTCCTTATGCATCTTAATTATTCGTGGGCCAAGAAGACAGGAAACTTTTGAAGGTGGCTTGCCTCTGGAGGTCCAAGTGGTCTGTCATCCAGACATTGAAAACAATACAGCAGTGCTTTCAGAAACCAGCAGCATGCCGAGGCAGCACCACGCACATTAAAAACAGGGAAAACCAGTGTCTCCAGGGAAGGAGAGGGGCAAGGAGGCTGAAGTCCATGTTAGGGTCATTTCACAGCATCAGGCTGGAGCCCAAGTATCTGCCTTGTCGTCCGGTGTAACTCACACCACTGGGAAGCGACTTCTGCTGGTGTGGCATTCCCCTGTGCACAGGGGTTACCTGCCTAGTTCCTCCCGGCCATAGGTGGGACTAGAGTTGACTGTCTGTGATTGATATAGAGGTGACTATATTTCATTGATAGGTCACATAGTTTAAGAACAGCAGGATGCAACTTGGGAAAAGGTGGTGAAGAAATATTAGGGATCATGTCTTGGCCTGTTGAAAATGGTAGTCATGCTTCTAAACCTGAGAAGCTCTCCACCTTTGCTCTCCTTCCCCAAGGCGGAAGCATGGTGTTTTCCAAACATTGCGACAACGCAGTCTCATCACTACCCACATTTTCTGTGGTGGTCTCAGAATTTCGTGTTGTTGTACCGCAGCCCTTGCACAGAACACATTTCAAATTTACACAGTCGTGATGCTGGTTTGCAGGTGCAGTCATCTTGGAAGAACTGCAGATGCCCTAAAAAGGTGACATAGCTGTTTGCTCATCTGCTGCTGCTTGCTGGTGAACACAGATAAAGCACTCAACCCATGCAACGTGTCTTGGTATTTAAGACAATGCAGTATTCCCACAAATGCTACATTTCAGAAAGCATCCTATAAGAACGCTCTAACATATTTTACCAAAACATAAAAGGAAAACTCTGAACAGAACTCACTAGTAATATATTTTAATGAAGCTGTTCGAATTTTGTAGCTCGTAAGTGATTAATTACCTTGAATACTCATAGTAAAGAGGATCTGATCTTCTTCCCTTCACAATCAATAGCAGTTTGGCTATGCTGACCTCACTGAAAGCAGCACCAGTCCATATTTTACTGTGGCCGTTTATTGTATCCAAAGTAGTCCAGAAGGGAGAGGTAAGCAGGGCATCTGGTTCCACTGCTGTTCTGAGAGATCAGAGACGACCCTAAATCATGCTGGTTGATGGCCCAATGTGTGTTTCTGAATACACCAGGCACTTCTTAGGGAGGAGAGGAGCAATCTTCTGCCATGGCAAGGTTTCAGTCAAAATATCAGCAGACTGACTATAGGAGGGAGAGTGAACCAGGATATTTTTAGCCTCAATTATACCCTGAATTCTGTTTTATTACTTTATTGTGAAAATTCCCATAGTTGTAACAAATAGGGATCTTGGTGTAACACCGGAGCCTTGCTTCCTTGGCTGTGGTCAATTCAGTAAGGGAAAGGGTAGATGTTACCACATTGTGCATGTGGGAGCATGCACCTGTGCTATGTTGAAATGTGGTTATTCCCAATCAAAGTATTGTTTGTCACATTAGACATGGGCCAGTTGTCACGCTTTTTTCTTTTATTGGCCTTTAAAAATATCTACAAAGTCATTATAAATAGACCTTCTTCCATTCAAGATGGCAACTTCATCCCACTGCTGAGGGATGTAATTTTCAATATGTGCACTTGAAATGCAGCCAAGTGGAATCCAAATGTCACTACCCAACTGGATGAGGACCAGTCCCCCACCTTTGCAAACAGCCCCCATAATATCGCAGTGGGGGGGCCAGGTCCAATTTCTTTCAGAGTCCGTGGGGTACCAGCTGCTGGGGCACAGCCGGGCTTTCCCCAGCCTTTTGAGGCTGACACTCCCTGAAGGATGAGCCTCTTTGCAGCCTTCCTTCATTTTCTACATGTGGGCTTAATTTAAAGAATTTTTTATTCCACTTCTGCTCATAAAAAGTAATCCCCTCCTGGTATGCAGGCTGCATTCTGTGCATGAAGCTATTTCACTGCACGGTGAAGTGACCTTCCAGCTCTTTGTGGTGTCAGAAAGCCGACACCTCTTGGGTTTTTTCGCTCCTAGCCCCATCTATTGTTATTGACTTCACGCTCCAGCTTTTGTGCTGAGTTCAGTATTTTATTTAGTAACTGATCCACACCAATTAAAGCATTGCCTAAATCCCCAGCTGTCCAAGGGCCTGATTTTTCAAACTCAAGGGTAGGTCCAACATACCAGCCTTCTTGCTCCAGATTAAAGGGGGTTGTAGTCAAGGACATTGCCAGGGTTGCTGTGGTGCTACGCTTCACAAAGCAGATTTAAGAGCATAGTCCTGAGGTGGGATTTGAATGCTATCAAAAAGAAAATCATGCAAATCCTGTGGGTTTTTTTTTAATTCTGGAGAGGTACCTACTGACTTCTAACCTGTACCAACAGCAAAAACTATCATCAGTGGCATATTTGTGCTCCTCAGCCTTGATATTTTGTTTTAATGGTTTGAGTCCATTTTTATAACTCAGGCAGAACCATGTTCTCCTGCTAACTGTGTTCTCATCATATTTATCTTTGCCTACACTTTACCAGCAGGAAAGGAAAACACCTTCAATGTTGCCTTTGTATCAGGACACAGTAATACTAAATGAGTGGGGAGTGGCACAGAGGAGATGTGGTCACCCTGACTAGCTTTGCTTGTTCCCCTAAGTGCTTTCACTGGCCACGAAACACAGCAGAAAGAGACAACGGTGCGGTGTGGGACCATGTGAAGCCCTGCACGGTCCTGCTACACCATGCCTCACGAAGCTTCTAAAGCACTTTGCATGCTTTTTAACAGGCCACTAATGACAACTCTCTTGAGAAGTTCTAAATTAAAGTATTTTTTTCCATTTTATGCACGGCAGCATGCCATTAAATCAAAATAAGAAGGTAGCAGAAATGTTGATGACTTGAAAAGAACGTTCGTGTTTTCTCTTGCACAGCACCAAAAGCACACGCTTTTGCGGAGATGATAAGATGCTGGTAGACCCTTTGGTGCTGAAGAAGAAGCTCAATAGGATGGCAACAGAGCAAGGGGCCTTTGCTGTTCTCAGCAGCCTGCTGCTGTACGTCACCGAGCTCGCAGCCGGCGATCCGCAGCTCAGCAGCAAGAGGACGAAATGGGCAGAAGGTAAAGAAAACAAGGTGAGTTATAACCAGCCATGTCCAGATCCAAACAGGGGCCAGCATCCGACCAGATTTCAGCTCTTGCGGTCCAGGTTTCTAAACAACAATCGCGAGCCGTACACCAAGAAAAGAAGAGAAGTTGGCAAACTTGTCATTAAAGAAAAGCTGTGGGTGAGCAGAGCTGGTAACAAGCTGGACAGAACCAGGGACAGAAAAGGAGATGGAAAAGCAGCGGAGGAGGATGTAGACACAGGACCCAGCGAGAGGGCCAAGTGGAGCAGTGCGAGTGGGAAAAACACAGTGAAGAACATCCTGAAGAAATTTTTAGCTGCCGAAGAAAAAGAAGCCAAGGAGAAGTCTCCCAGCTGGAAAAAGAAGGGGGCAAACAGTGATTTGCCAAAAATAGTCAACAAGAGTTCGGTCCTGTCCAAACTGAAGGAGCAGTTTGAACAAAGCACTCTCTGCTCAGCTGCAGAGGTCAAAGCATCGCTCTTGCGCAAAGGTGAGAAAAAGACTAAAAACTTCCCAAGCAGAAAAACTATTCGTAAGCCAGAGGTCAGAGTACTGCGCACGGCAGCAATGACAGCCACAGGTATAAACAGTCCAGAGTCCCAATATTTAGTGTGCTCCACGGTCCCGGTGCCCAGACTCAGCATCGCTACCGAAATTAACCATCCTTGGAGCTGGTCAAAAAATAACACGGCAAAGCAGTCTTTTGGTCATGACACACTGTTGAAAGAAAAGGGAGGGTCTGACAGAAAGCCTGGTGAGAACAAAACACCAGCAAATGCAACACAGGACAGGGAGGACAAAGAGTTACCGGTGGCACCCAAAGCCATGTCTGATAGAAAGGACCATGCTGAGGCTAAAATAGATTCCACAAAGCAAGGACCCAACTTTAATCTTAATAATCTAGATAGCTCTTCTACTACCCATAAAAACAAAGCTCTTGCAGACTGCGTTCCTCCCTTGTCTGAACACAATGTAGACTGCGACAGGAATAACATGTCAGCTGGGCCAGACACATCTTCACTATTGGGGATTACCAATGCTGTGCAACGTGGTCAGGAAGACAGTCCATCTTCTAACTCGCCTTACTCTAGCACAGCTGAAGGATCCCATGAACAAAGTCCTCAGGATACTAAAACAGGTGAGATTCCTGAAATAACTATGTATGTATACAGTTCAGAGGAAGCTGACACAGAGCTCATGGAGCCAGAAAAGGATCCTTTCTTTGCAGGCCAAAAATGTTTTCCAGAGCAGAAAGCACTGGAAAACATTCTGCCATTTCACTCTCCAGAAATTCAAGCATCTTGTGAAGTTGAGCCTCCAATGGAGGATCGACAGATAACTCTCCTAACATCAGCTTCTGGTAAAAAGCCACTGATAGTCCAAAAAGAGGTAAGAAGTTTAAGAGGCAAATGTTCTAAGGAAGCCAAAGAAGGAGCGAAATATCACAGTGAAGACAAAATATCCTCTGCTTCGAGCAAAAATGATAGTGATGTCCCAAATAAAAAGGAAGAGGAGAATAAAACACCCAACAGCCAAATGCAAAACGAATCCAAAGCCAAGCAGCCACAGCCTCAAATGCCCAGCCCACAAAATAATTTTGGTAATTCCAGTGCTGACATATCAAATCCAGATGTAAATCAGAGCAAACCCACACTGTCGTCAAATGAGAGCCAGGAGCAGAAGCCTGGTGCTGCAGAAGAAGAGCACATCTCTTCTCATTTGGAAAAGACACAAAGCCCTTTGCCAGGTGACCTTGTGAAGCACAGTTCCTACACTGCAGAAGATTTTGAGAAGGACAAACTATCTTCATCAAATGAAATGATGAATCATGCAAACAATCGAGCCCTGCACAGGAGTGCCTTGACTGACCTGGAGACCTGTCACAAGCCATCCAAATCTTTCATTGAGCGTGAAGACGCCACTGCAGATGACATGCCCTGGCCTGACTCTGAGGCATGTCAGTCACCCTCCTCGACCCCTTTACCAAAACCAATGAGTGGGATTTCAGGACAAAGAATCCTTCACACTCTTGGGAATCCCCCAGCCCTTCCACCTATTGATCTGGTGAGACAGGGACCTGGTGGTGTGGGAGATGAGCATGCCAGCCATGGGTGTGAGAAGCATCCACCACCCTCGTCAGATGAGCTGACAAATTATGGGAGCGATACAGTGGCGGAGAAGAAAACTGCATGTGATTTTAAGAACCGAGTGCTGTCCCCAAATCATAAAACAGAAAACGAAAACTCTACAGCTGAAGAGACAAATCCATGTCAGAGATCCAAGAACTGTCTTTCACTTTCAACCAAGAAGCCAGGAAAACATGAAAATAAAACCATGCTAGCAAGAAAGCCCCTATTATCCTTGGAGAAGAACCGAACACCAACTTCAGATGATACCACGAAGCAAGGAAGTGATATGCTGGAAGAGAACCCATGTCCTTCATCAACTGAATTGGTCTCAGACCAAAAGAAGCATGCAAGAGGTAGTAATAAGGTCTCCAAACATACAAAGGATAAGCTCTGGTCATCAGATGATGATATGAAGCATGAGAGTGACAGGATGGAGACAGAGGAGAGAGGCGAGAGAAACGTCTTGCATAAATCTGAGGATGAACAAGTATTCGCACCAAGTGATACAGTGGATCATGATAATAACTCTTTAAATGAGAAGACTGCTCATAGACCTCAAGCATCCCAGTTACCCTCATCAGAGCATGATACCAATGTTCAAGGAGTGAAAAATACTGGGCAGAGTTTGAAGCATCTAACACCTTTAAGAGATTTTGTGGAACATGAACATGATATGACAGTAGATGAAAACATCTGCTGCAATAATGGGAAACACCACCTGTCCTCATCAAATGAACCAACGAAAGATGCAAATGACAGTGCAGGGGAAAAAACTATCAAGTCGAACTTCAAGAATTATTCAATTCCACCAAGAAATACACCAAGACAAGACAATAAGACCACTGATGAGGAGAATACCCCTCATAATTTGAAAAATGAACCAGTGCAACATAAAAAGAGTTGTGAAGGAGAGAGGAATACTTCATGTGATCCTAAAAATCAAATACCATTATCAAATCCATCGGTGAAGCAAGACAAGAAATCCTCCCCTCTAGATACACAGAAACAGATGTCACCAGGTGACTTTGTAAAGCCTGAAACTAAGTCAGATGAAAAAAAGACTAAACCTACCTCTGAGAAGCCCCAGTTGCTGTCTTCAAACAAAGTGCTGAAGCCTCAAGAAAGAAGCTCTTCAGGAGAGAGGAAGCAAAAGACACCAGCAGTGGAGGACACCAGGTCACCTGAAACAAAGGCTGCAAAAGAGGATAATGAGCACCAGCATTCTGGGAAGTACCAGCTACCTCCTTCAAGAAAATCAGCAAAGCGTGAGGAAAACACTCCAGGAGGAGAAAAGCAGCAAACAAGATGTGAAGATTTTACGCCGCCTGATACGAATGCTGCAAAAGGGAAGAACAAATTTCCAATTTCCAGGAAGTACCGATCAGTATCTTCAGAAACATTGGTTAAGCCTCAAGAAAAAAATACTCCAGAACAAAAGCAACAAACATCAGCTTCTGCAGGTTTTAAGAAGCCTGGTATTAATGCTGTAAAAGAAAAAGATGGGGATCCAAATTCTGAGAATTCACCTTCTTCAAAGAAAGTGGTGAAGTACCAAGAAAAAAATACTTCAGGAGACAGGAGGCAAAAGACACCAGCAGCAGAGGACATCAGGTCACCTGAAGCAAAGGCTGTAAAAGGGGACGATAAACAACAGCGTTCTGGGAACCACCAGTTACCACCTTCGAGTAAATCAGCAAAGCCTGAGAAAAATATTCCAGGAAGAGAAAAACAACAAACTGTATCTGAAAGTTTTACAAAGCCTGATGCAAGTGCTGTAAAAGATAAAAGCAAAGATCCAGGTTCTGGGATGTGCCAGTCCCCATCTTCGAATTCGCTGGTGAAGCCTCAAGAAAAGAACGTCACAGTCAAAAAGAAACAATCGCCACCACCACCTGATGAAAAAACAACGTATAAAACCAGTAGTCCAGAAAAGAAGAGTGGACCTGAGAGAAGAGAGAAATACCAGCTGCGCCCTTCAGCTCAAACAGAGAAGCATGGCGATGATGGCTCAGGAAAGGAAGGCCCTGTGGGCGACTTCAAGAGCTATCAAGCTCCATTGCCAAGTGATGGCATAAATTGTAAAAGCAATACTGTCCCAAAAGAGACCAGTTTGTCTAATACAGAGAAGTCCCCCAAATCATCCTCATTTCATGTTGCATCAAAAGATGAGGCAAATCCTGCTGGAAATATAAAGAAACAGTCTGGATTTAAGAAGTACCAAGCACTCTCATCGAAGAATTTGGTGAGGCATGAGAAAGATGTTGCTGAAAGGGAGGGGAGCTGGCAGGCAGCTGGCAAAACAAGTGAGAGAAAAGCAGAACTGGAGGACTGCTCTAAAGCAGCGCCGTTCTCAAAATACACAGTGGAAAGCTACAGTGAAAGACCCTTAGATTCATCTTTCAAACCATTGATCATTAGAGTAACTGACACATTCAAACATCACAGCTAAAATATACAGCTACAGCTTAGGCAAGAACTTACAGCTGATCATGCCACCGATTCCCTCGATCTTTCTTTTTTCCTTTACTCTCCAGGGCATTATATTATCATTTTTTAATCACAAGGACATTGATGTGCATCTATCTGAGCTGGGCTTTTTTCCTTTCTTAAACATTAGCCTGAAGACATGAATTAAATTAATCACTGCAAGTGAATTAGCTAATCACTGAATTAATCATCACTTTATAAATTAAATATGAGAAGAGCTTTGAAATCGCGTGAATTCAGCCCTGCTCCAGACTCTCCTTGCTAACTAATGGGTTTTGTTTGTAACAAAGATGACTGTTCAGGGTGAACTCTATTTGTATTTACTTATTCTAATGAAACTCTGCTAGTACTTCTTCCAGGAATGGTGGTAGGCAGTGTCAGCTTTAATTATGTCAAAAAGCGCTTGTTCTAAGCTCTGCCTTTTCACAGATTAATGGGAACTGTTGATCTATTGCTGTATTGAGTGACGCCATTAGCAGAAGTAGTGAGGGAAGGAGGGGAATGCTTCATTTATCGGCAGAAAAATCCTCAAAGGACGTTGATGCTACAAGAGGATTTACCACAAATGCAAATGTTCAGCCTCATTAATATTAATATTGGAAAAATAGTGATTTAACCTCCTCTGAAGCTATTTGCACTTTGGCCGTACACTGTACGCATTATTGTTGTAAAGATACACCATTTCAAGGGGTTCTTAATTACTGCAGATGAACATGCAACAAGCGTAAGAGCTCAGAAAAGCTCGACAGTGACAGGCCCTGAGGACCTCTCCTGAGGACAATGTAAGCCAGAGGGACTCAACACCTTGCCAGGGCAATTTAGCTCTGAACATCTGTCCCACTCCAAATCCTGGGGCGCACAGACATGAGGCAGGTGCCGCAGCTCACATTTAAAGCCTTAGGAAGTGTTTGTTGTACAATGCAATGTGAACTGGTGCAGTTAGAAGCAGCCAATGTCACTGAATCCTACTAATGGGATATGACGGTTTGTGTTTACAGTAATAGCGGCTTCTGCGCAAAGTTTGAGCGTGACAAGCGTCATTTTGGGGAAGTGATGGCAGGGTTGCTGCCTTGGGTGTTGTAGCAAAGCTGTGACAGACAGAGAAATCTTACAGCACCACTCTCCCATACTCCAGTTTAGTGTTGTAACCACGCATTCAGGTTGAAACTTACTGTGGAGGAACTCTAAAGGCATATCCTAAGGACCCTTCAGAAAGTTGTGGAGCTATCCAGAAGGAGAGAGGGTTTACACAAGCGAGGTCCTGCTCCCCAGTGGCAGTGGCTTCCCTTCAATTTTTAAGACACTCGCCACGACTGCGCTCTGTGCAGCTGAGGGCTGGCTGTTGCTCCAGCCCAGGTTGGCAGAGCGCCCCGACCCACTGCCAGCAAGGGAATGAGGACAAGAGCAGGCTGGCAGCAAGCTGAGATCAAACCCGCTTGCCAGCACAATGCACACATCTCACATACGTGACAACTGGGCTGGCCCGGCCGGGGATGCTGCCAGGAGGAAGAGGAGACCTGAACATCGTGTCCCCTGATGGCTGAAGAGGCTTAGACTTTGATTTCTTTTCCTTCACAACATGTCAAGAATTAGACTTTCTGGCATCTGGAGGCTCAAAAAATGAAAATCATATATGTATATCACACCGGTCCTCAAACCAGAGGCTAAACAGAATTTATCGGTGGTACAAGACTGCCCTTCTGTGCAGAGGTGTGTTTCACCCACTGCTTTTATGAGCTGGCAACCAAAGAGGCCACTTTGTACTAAACCTAAACTGTAATTTACTCTTTATTGTCCATGATTTCATTTCCCATTTGAGAAAAGTCCTTACAACATAAAGCATTTGCACCAGACTTGAATAGTAAATTCTCTATTAGCTGGCTTCTGCCAGCACAGGAGAAGCCGTTTTAATTATTCTTTTTCTGATCTTTTAAAAGAAATTTACAGGGGGGTTTTTTGCCCCTTTTTCACACCTGGAAAGATCACTACCCTGTCACAAACTAAAGGACTTCTGTCTGCCAGATATTAAGCAGGTACCGTCCAAGAGAGGCAGTCAGTGCATACCAGGAGGCCCTCAACTCTTCCAATTTACACCTGCAATGTCTGTTTTTCTCAACAGAGATACAGCACTAGGAGACTAAGCACCCTATGTTCAGGACAAGTCAGGGTTAACTTTTAGGTTGCTGCATGCCTTAATCTCTGCTGGTAAAACATAAATCATCCAACCAAGTCAGTTGACTGTTCCTCCCTGAAGTGCACTTAAAACGTGGCAGAGATTTGCACTAAATGCATCCTTAAGGGTAATGCCTCACTTAAACAAATCGCTGAGTTTTGTTTCAGGAGTTGACACAATTAATCCTCCAGGAAAGGAGAGAGTGAGGCCATATGAATTCCAGTGGTCATAGCTAGAAGAGCAGTAGAAGACTGCTGTGTCTTGCAGTCACCAGCCCAAAACAAGCCGCTCCAGACCATGCTGGCAGGAAATATAGCACTGGTGATAAGCAAAGAAATGCCAGAAATGCGTATTTCAGAAAGAGCAGGAGTTCGAGGAGGGGTACGCAGATCTACGTCAGCTGTGCCAGAAGGTGTGCAAACGGCCGGGCTTGAACCCTGGTGAGACAGGGAGGGAGACAGCAAGTAAAGTTTTATTCCCAGTCCCCAGGAGTCCGTCCTGGCCTCCATCACCCCAGGAGGAGAGGCCCTGTGCCTCTGCTCTCCTTTCAGCATGTTTCTCACCCCATCACAGGAGAAGCAGTGATGGGAGCCCTCCCGGGCTGCTATTTCACTTTGTCTGACCTAACAACAGATATTTTTGATGCTTCTGCCAGTACATCTCTTGGCTTTCGTAGTTTTGCACGATGGGTGTAATTCTGTACAGTTCTGTTCCTCCACCATGCTACAGCCCTCTGCTTTACTAAGACACATCTTTCAAGGCAAGAATCTCTCAAAATCTCTGAAGGCATTAGGTTAGGCTAAATGTAGCAGGATTTTTTTTTTTTGCCAGTTTTAGTAATGTTTCCTTAAAGCCCTGGCTTAGCTATAGATACAGACACATAATCAAAACCAGGCCAGGCACAGGGAAAATAAAGAAAAAACAAAGCTCAGGTACAAAAGATTTTTCAAAGTTACCCCTCTGTGGTGACATAGTTTGACATTTCAGAGTCTTATGGAATTAGCCTCTCATAGAAAGAGATGTTTTTAAGGTGACTGGGCAAAATGAATGACAACATCATTCAGGTGTAGCCCATTGCTTTGGATTCTCCAAAGTGTAGGTTTCCAGGAGTTTTTGAAAGCCTGAATAAAGGAGGTATTTAGGGGAAGTCCCGACTCTGAGCTGGAACTGGGGCACCTGAAGGGTCCCAGCTGAAGAAGCAGGTCTGAGGGGGATTCAGTGGTTAATGGTGGGGGAGTGGATGGGGCAAGCAGAGAGGCCAGGCAGGCTCCCAGTAGCAGCCATCAGTAAAACCTTGCAGATTTTTTATGTCCTCTCTAATTAGGCCATAGTAAAATCTCCCCTAGCACTTCACATCAGCAGGACACCTCTCTGATGGGCTTAGTAATACAGGATTCACAAAAAGATTGGTTTGGGGTGATTTGGATAGCCAAGCATGGACCCGAACAAACTGCACACCAGCGCGGTAGTACAGTCCCCTTCCCACAGCTGAACACGTGGCCCTCGTCTCCAGCAGCCCCATTCATCCTCCCACATTTCTGACTGAAGGACAAACCTCTGCCTTTCATCTCCAAACTCAGCGCTAGGTCAACAGCCCTCTGGAGGTGCCTCGCTCTCCCTCTATCTCCTACAGCAACGCAGCCCTTAACTGAGGTGCCTGAAGCTGAGTGGGACAAACCTGGGCCTCAGAGTCCCAGCTTTGTAAAGAGACTGCCACTTTCTCCCAAAGTTTCATGAAGCAAATGCGATGCCTGTATTTCTGGGAGTTCAGGCACCAAGAGAGCTCAAAGCGACCAGAGGAAGGGCTGAGAGCTCCCTCTCCCCCCAGCTCAGAAAAGGCTGCTAAGCCATGCTGGATGAGCGTTGTCTACAGGAAAATGTAACAAAGAGCTCCCATTTGCTGATTTCTTTTTTCTTTTTTTTTTTTTAAATTGAAAGAGGGCATATAAAGCTTAGCTACTCTCAGCAAAAAGAGCCCAAGCCCCGAGAAGGTTTAGCCAGTGGAAGAACTCAGGCCAATGCTGTACGACGAGACATGACTGGTCCACATCAGAATTAGGAAATGTGTCACTACTTTTCTCCAGACCTCAAAATCGGGAAGAAACAGTTGTCCCAAGTAGTGCTGTCTGATTCCAAAGTGCTCAAATGCAACAACAAATTAATGAATGCACACTTCTGGCTCTGAACTGTGAAATAACTTAGTAATTTATCAGCATCTTCTAGGGCTATGTCTCAGACAACCTTTAACACATCATGCATGACAAAAAGAGAGAGACTAAGACCTGAAGTTGTATGATTTGTCTCAGGTTTTCCCCATTGTACTTTTTTGGATGTCAATGCAGCTGGTAATAGAAGAAAGCACTAAAGAGAACAGAAGAGACCTCATATTAAAATGCAACTTTCCCCCCCTATTTTAGCTTTTTTCTTTTCCACCCGCAGCCAGCAGATCCCAGCACATAGGGATTATTCCACACTTCAGTGAAGCATCCCTCCCGGCCCCGAGATGCCACAGCTGAAATCTCTGGGCTGCTGACAGTAGAAACGCTCCACCTAATGGCTGAATTTGTAAAGCAGGTTGCAAGCAAGCAGTGATGAATGCGGAGTAGAAGTGGGAATAGTGGAGGGAATAGGAGGGAAATTTAGGCAACCACTTCTTCTCTTATTCCTGTGCCGGTAACGACTGGACACCGTCCAAAAGGAGCTTGTCTGTGTGACCACAGTAACCTTACAAGTAAGGATCCTTATGGATTTTGGGGTGGGGGGTTGCTCTGGAACAGTAAAGGAAATCTCTGTTACCTGTTACCTGAGAAATAAGCACAGGGGTATTATCAGCTATCAGCAGAAACAATTTTAACTACTCTACTCACTATGTGGTTTCCAAAATGCATCACATCCTCTAAGCTTTATTTCTCTTTTTCATTTCCATGAGTCTCTCTTTTTATAGAAGGAAGCATTTTTCACTCCTTGATGTGAACTTCCAACATAGGGAAGAAAAAGTCTTGCTGGGTGTCTGCTTTCCTGCCAAGACTTTTTGTATACTGAATAGCCAAAGAAGCAGCAGGACGGTATTTTACCTCTTACAACCTGAAGGACCTGAAACAGTTTTGGGAATTGCTACACACCTCCTGTTACTGTATTTGGTTTGTCCTTAACATGCCTTCAGTTGCTTGTACTCTACTGAGCCGCAGGTGCAACAACTTTGTAAGATGATGGGATTTTCACTTGGCAGGCAAGCACTACAGCAGGCTTTCAGTGATGCGTGTCATGCAATAGCAGAAATGTACTGCCAGAAGGAAAATTTCCTGAGAAAATAAAGCCATAGGAATCTATAATGCACTGAACTGGTTATCCTCAAAAAGCCACCAAATAGCTGTTAGGGCCTATATTTAAAAAAATGGCTAGTTACTCCGAATATCCAACATGGGACACTTTATCAAAGGATCTGATTTTTTGCTCTCTGAAAATCAAGCGTCTTTCATAAGGTGCCTCATGTTAGGCAACTAAAGCTCCTTCTAAAAACACTGACCCAGATTTCTGAAATACAGGGGAGTGTCACAGGCACCTACTTGCCCCTGCATCTACAAAAAAAAAGGCTGTGAATGAAAGAATTGGCATGCAGGAACCAGCCAGCTCGCCACAGCCCTGTGAGTGAATGCAGCCAGCACAGGTTGCTTTCACCGCAAGGAACTGCGACCACTTTCTGCAGGCTGCACACGTTTTGGGCCTGCACCACAGCAGTTGCTGAGCCAGTCACTCCGGCCCTTGCGGGGAGCTGAGAGAGTTTTTATATGGTTCAGATGCAACCTAAAAAGAAGGTGAGTCCTTCTCATCACTGTGCTCCCCAAGGCTTCTGGAAGGAATCAAAGAAAGAAAATTCTTGAACGCTGCAGAGCCAGTCCATCCTTACCATGAAATAACTGTGTTTAGTTGAGTTACACCATCAGAGTGAAATGCTTGTGTCCTTTGGGATTCGTACCAATGCAACGGACTACCCAAAGGCAGCTCTGGATTGCTAGCCCCGGTTACTGAGATCTTTCATTCTTCTGAAGAATGGGAACAGTGCGGGCAGCGGTGATCCAAGTGCCCAAATAAGGTCCCACCAAATGTATCTCAGCAATAACTGTCTCCAGGCTCCAGGAAACATCACAGAAGAACAGAAATCCCCAAAAGACATCTTCTTTATTAACTCATTTAAGTTACACCCATCATGTAACAAGAAAGTCTGTACCATTGTCATACCATACTGATTTCTTAATAAAACTGTTTTCCTTCTTAGACGGGTTACTTACTTGTACCACTGAGTCTTACTTGTGTGTTGAGAAGACAAAAATAATAAAAGCGTACAAATAGCTATCTTGTAATCATTCTGTGATTATCAAGGAAGAAGCATGAGAAACAAAGACAAACAGCACCTGTAAGTACCTCATCAGTATGCAAACTCTTTTCCTTAAGCCCAAGAGAGCTGACACATGCCAAGTTTCATGGGACAGCTGGGAATAGGTAGAAAATGCGGAGCATTAATTATGCAAATGTCACGGCTTTGAAAAGAGCCGGACAAGCTGCATTTTCTGCATCTTGCTCCTTGCTGCCCTGTCCCCACTGGCTCTTCAGACCCAGGCTGCATGCCCGGGAGGTGACTCCAGCCTCCGAAATAGGAGCAGTGATGGGCTAAGGACCAGGTTGGTGGGACCAACCTCCTCCTCCCACACTGCCCATAGAGTGGGGTGGCCAGCCAGGGCTGCATGACCTGACGTGACTTCCTATCTCGCTTTTGCTTGGTGATGGGAGTGATTAAATGCACAAACCTGGCACCACAGCAGGGCTGGATCAGGTTTGGCTATCTGTGATCCAAGGCTGGCAGGAGAAGCCAGTAACCTGGTGACTACATTAGTGCATTAGAGCTGCAGAAAGGCCTCGGGCAGCACTCCTTCATATATAACCTTTAAGTAAAACAGCATTACTGTTGCGATTGCTGGATGCTGTCCCCTCCAGAACACAAAACTTGAGCAAAACTGAATCCTTGAATATGGAAATACAGTCACCCACAGAGCGATCCAGGATAACCTGCAAGCACTCAGCCCTGCCTGCTGATCGACCGGAGCAGTCAGGCAAACCTGGGGCTAGCCTGTGAGGAGCAAACCCTGGAGAGACCCCCAGCCCTTGCCTGAGCTGGGCCTTTCTTCTGCTCCTGCAAACACTGGTGAAGGGAAGAGAGGGACCTTGCTGAGGGTTTGCTCCTGCCCCAGCTGAAGATGTTTTGGAGGAGCCAAGTTCAGTTCTGTTCCTCCTCATTGCAAACTCTCTGTGCAATTGTCGGCGCTTAATTGTCTGCACGTCCCACCTGCAAAACAAAGGCTATACTCTGCGGGCAGCGGGGATCTCGGGTGCCAGCTACAGCCAGGGTCCAGCAAGCACCCAGCCTGGACCCACCGGCTGGACACAAGCAGCACGTGGAAACCAGGACAGCGGCTGCCCACCCACATTCACCATTGTCCTATGCATCTGACTCCTCTTCCAAAATCACCACCGCTGATCCTCACCTCCCCTTTGGCTCTTTCAGAGTTAATTCTCCAGGGTGAGATGTCTAGGTGAGATGGCCACTGAGTGGGAGAAATGCGGTGGAGAGTGGGCAGAACTGCTGTGGGAGACAACCCACGGGAGCACGCAGGTTATCAGCGTGATCCCATACACAGGCAACATTCTTTCAGCTGTATATTTAGTCAAGTTGCAACTCCCCTGTCATTACCCAAACCAATGCTAGCAGTCGCCTGGGGCCTCCTGATGTTCCTTTGGCGTTTCTCTTCACCAGCTCGTACAACCCATGTTTGAAAAAGGCACAAAGGGTGCGTGTAAAGTGCATGGGAGCGTGATTCCCGGCAGGAGTGAGTATGAAGGTGAATGTCACTAAGAATTAGAAGAAACAGACTTGTACAAGTACCACATGGAAGCAAGCACTTAAGCACGAGCTATTCCTAAGAAAATATAATGAAAATACTAAGTCTTGATTTCCTCCCCCTCAATACAGTAAGTCTTTCTGACATCAAAAAAATCAGCTTCTTTCTATGCCTTGCTTCTCCATCTGCATAATGGGAATGAATGACTTTTCCCCTCACCTTGGTGCCTGTCTTTGTATATGTGATATTTAAGTTCTTTGGGTCATGACAGTCTGCAACAAGTGTATGCATGTGGATGTACCACCTATCTGCCCACAACTAAGAGCTCACCTGCAGTTTCCAGGCAATATGAAAACTCAGACTGAAGATTACATTTATTATTTTCTTTTAACTTCAGTCCCTCACTTCCAGAATTCACCTGGAAGTAGACATGTGGCACAGGTGCGATCTCTTGGTGCTCCCTTTCAAACAAGCTAATACTGAGGCTTAGTTTTGTATTAAAAAATTGGTTCACTGACTTTTTAAAATACCTTTTTAAAATAAGCGGCCACTGCTCTCCAATGTACACCACTAGCGCCCAACTCTAAGCAAACAGAAATGAAAAATCAGGTCTTTCTTTATGCTTTCTCCTTTAGAAACAGAGGTTTAAATGAAAAATCAGCTGTTTGCAAATCTCAGGGGCTAAACTACGATGAGATAATTGTCTACTTCCCAGGGGCTGAAGAACAGTTCAGCTTCACTTCTGAAGGCCATAAGATCATGACAGCCTCCGTGAAGATCGTTAAAACTCCTCTTTGAGTGCCCTGTGGCTGATGAAGGATCGTAAGAGCGCATTAAGTCAACCAGCAGCGACAGGACCCTGAAGCTTTGACAGGTTCACTGGGCAGCCCCTCGCTGGTGGCTGCCCTCCTTGTAACCCTACAGCAGCAGAGCAGCTCCCTCCACAGCAGAAGCGCCAGGTGGGACAAGACCACCACCAAACCTCTGATAAGAGCCAGAAGAGGCCACAGCAGACCAGCTTGGGTCTTGCTCACAGTTGCTAGGACCAGTAGGGCCAAATGCACAGTGAATTATGGGTGGGAGGCATAGCAGTAACAAGGCTCTGCTGTTTCTCATTAGTGTGCTGCACGGTGCTATTTAGGACACGGTTTACAGGGCTGGCAAAGGTAGGGCTGCAGGCTCTCTGGTTCCTCTGTGGTGCTTACAAACCCTTCTGTTGCTGGGGGAGCTGACTATGTGTGTTTTCCTTTTGGTAGCTTTGCAATAGCTTTTTTATTTAAAATGGGGTGAAACTGAGGTGGCTTGTTTCCTTTTAATTTTTTTTTAAAGGGCTGAATTGGAACGATATTATAAAAATGAAATGTTTTCTTTTGGTTTTGACTTTTTACTGTTAATTGGATGTGACTGTGATTCCTGAGCACTACAAGACAGCCACTGAAATAAGGTAATTTTTCTCCTTAAAATTTATTTCAACTAGAAAAATGCATTCCAATAATGTTCCTCCAGCCTGACAAAGAAAGCTCAGACTTCCTGAAACACCGTGTTTGGGTATCTTTCAAAAATAAAACATGTTCTCATGGAAAGATATGCTTAAGAACCAGTATGTTCCAATCAAAACCATGTTTCATGGGGAAACCATTGCTGATTTCTAGTAGCAGGGGGGAGGGTATTAAGACCTGGGCTGGGAAGCCGAGGGGGGCAGGAGCCCTGCAGCTTGCTCTCTCCTTGCAGCTGGGGCACTGACCAGGCATGAGGAGACCGCTAGCAAGGGCAGAAGAAACCTGCTGCTGCAGAAGAACATCAAGTCTTTTTTTTTTTTTTTCTTTACATTTTTTTAAACAATCTCCTGGGATAGGATTAAGCTCCAGAGACAGACACTCTAAACTACTTTGGGATAACACCCAAAGGGCAATTTCCTTTTGCTAACTGGTGCATTAAAAAAAAGAAGAAATCCTAAGACCACTATAAGCAAGGTCTCCCTGAGCTTGTGGTGCTGTTTTGTTCCCCGGTCCTTGTGAGTGGTCTTGCTGGCCTGCAGATGGCGAGTTTGCCACTTGGAGATGGGGAAAAGCCCTGCGTCCTTAAGGGAATCTGAAAAACAAATACGGTATGAAGGTGATAGCTAAGAGTTAACTCTTTAACCTCCCTAACACCTCTTCCATTATGCTTAATTTTGTTTGCATGACCAGCTGTTTGCTAGGCATGAGGATATTGCCCTGAAGATGGTAATATCAGTACTTTGGCTGAGCATTAAACTTTATTATTCGCAATGGAAATAGAGAACTTCACCACCCGCTTCAGCAGCAGACACAGTCCACAGCACAAAATCATTAAGATTGCTCTTCCAGGAGGTGAAGTAAAGGTGTATGATGATCATGCTATCATCTTCTCGTCTTTGCTATGGTCTTTAGGAATACACTGACATGAATTAAGAGATACCCATATTGACTGATTGACTGCAAAGGTCCCACAGCAAGATCCAAGACTAAGACTCAAGCAATGACTTGCAGTGTTACTGATCTCTGCACCACCATGAGCCAAATTCCCCCAGGAGGTCAAAAATGATGAGTCTGGGCCCCACTGAATCATCACATACTTTTAGGAAACTATGTTTTCCATATGTGTTTTTCAAAATCCATGTCTGTGTTTTAAACTCACCTGGACTCCTTCACCAATTCACAAAAGTAAAAATATGAATACTTCACAAAAGTAAAAATACGAAGTTGAAAAGAGTACTTTTAAACGACACAAGAATACATGTTTTTCCCTGACTGCCCACATGGAAACTCCGCTAAGCTCATCCTGTGACACACACATTTCCTATTGCTGGCTTCCCTTTCTTCCTTTCCACTTTCCTACCTTTCCCTTACATTTCTGTCCTGTCCAAGGGCTACAAAATGAGGCTGGAATGTGAATCATGTGTTTCCAAGAAACAGAGAGAACTTGCTCTGTGGGTCAAATTTCCCATTTATTTTTCAGTAAAGATTTCTGAGCCCTCCTGAGAGCCACATGAGTAGGAACGTCTTTCCAACATGCAGCTGCTCATTAATTCCTGGGAAAACCCCTAAAACAAACAGAGTTTTCAGTAACATAGTAATCTTTCCATTCTGAAGCGTCACTGTTATTTTGTTAAAGAAAGCACTCACAGCCATTCAAAAAACGTATTCAAGGTGCTATTTTGATCAGCTACACAAATGCACACACATACTGCATTCTGGCTGCAAATCTCAAATCTGGTGACAATTTGGTGTCCAAATAACTAAAACATTGGGGGTCAGCATTTTTCTACCCCTCCTGTTCTCCAGTGTGATAAGCCACTCTTCCCTGGATAGCTTGGGATTTTCCCTCTGCCACCACCCCAGCTGCAGGAGGAGCCCTGGGGGGAGGAAGGCAGAGTCCTCTGCATCTTGGAGCCCTGGGCAGCAGAAGGGACAGGCAGCTGCTGCTGCTGCCAGTATTGCTACAAAGGAGGTAGCAGCATCCCCTCTGACATTTCCAGCATTGTAGGAGGATGCTTTCTCAGATATCGGACCATAAATGCACTGCAAACAAGCCAGGCCTGTTATATTTGCACCAGGGCTGAGCTCTGCCATCTTGTTCATCTCTACAAGCCCCAAGACCAGATGAGCTGCGTGCTGTCACACAGCACTCATTCGAAACCTCATGTAAACACCAGCTTCCCCTTGCTCTGACACCGCCACTACCGTCCCCCACTCCCCCACAGGGAATGGGTGGGTTTTGCAAGGGCCTGGACACAGAAGTGAGTGTATTTGCCCATGGCTTTTCCGCTGCACACCCAACACCCAGTGCTGCAGGGCTGCTGCTGTGACTGGAGCTGTTTCGGTGCTGCTGCAGGGATGCTCTCCGAGCCGGCAAGCGGCTGTGGAGCGCAGGAAAGGACGGAGGTTTCCTACAGTACCAGGAAAGGAGAAATGCACAGCAAAGGCTGAGTGGTAATAAAGAGGGAAACTTCTTGATTTATGCTCAGAAAAGCATGTTGCTGGCAAAGAGCAGCATTTAGTACCTCAACCCTCCAGCAACCCACAGACTCTACTTCATTTCTAGGTCTTAACAGTTTGTGGGCCATGTGGGCAGAGCTAAGGGGAGCAGAGGCAATACCTCACTAGCATATTTCACTAGCCTGGGGGCAGTCCCTTTGCATGCACAGCATTTTTTGGCTGAAAAAAACCAGCATTTTTGGCTGACTAAACTTCCTTGCCTTGCTGCAAGACTCTCTGTGCCATTACCTCTGCCTTTCCCAATGCACACAGGGCTTCCAGGCTCAGCTGAGAGTGAAGTTGCTACAGGGTCTTAGGAGTACCGGAGCACTGGGGTCTTAAAGCCCCATTACCACTTGGCACAGAGCATCCTTTTATAACCTACAGGATATAAAACATTTAACTCCTGCCCCAGATTACTGCTGACAAAAATAATTGCAGGGTTTGCTGTCACTTAGATGACGTGGTGGTGCAGGCCTGAGGGGATGACTGCACCCCTGGCAATCCCTCTCCAGCAAGAGCCCTGGCTCCCTCCACCCCACACAAGTAATTTTGGAGACTTCTGCAAAGTCCTGCCACTTCAGGGAAGAGGGTTTTGATGTCATGTCTGCAGTGGGCTCAGTAGCTGTGCTGAGCACAAACCAACAACGAAGTGGCTCTGCCTAGCCAGAGCCCCTGTGCTTTGTAGGATCTGGCTCTTTCTTTCCATTTTCCAGACTTGAAAAGGTCTGGAGGGTGTTTTGCTGAGATCAACAATCAAATCCTCCACGATTTGCTTCAAGGCCCTTTTGACATTCCCCGATAGCATCTGCACAGTGATTTCTTTGGCTGTTTTTCTGCTGCAGGCATAGATCAAAGCGCGCTCTCTGCCCACTCACCGCTTGCCATTCAGCTTGCATTCCCCAGCCACCACTGCTAGTCAGAAGCTTTTTTAACAAGGCTGCTTTATCACTTATGAATATTATCATTTGGCCCTGGGGGTAGATCTGTGAGCAAACACCTTGCTAATAGTAAATGGCGATAAGAAAGCTGCCCTGGGCCAAGGCAGAAGGAATATTGCCCTGCAACAACTCCCTGTTCTAGGCCAGCTCAGGACACCCCTCTGGCAGCTGAATGTGGGTTTATATGGCAAACGTGTTTGCGTGTCCCCTGCTAGGGATTACAGGAGTCTTGCTCTCTGCTGTTCTCAGAATTAAGTAACGAGGGAGATGATAAGTTTCTCGGTAGGGATTGTCTTGCTTCCCAAAATGTCAGAAGCACCACAGAATAGCAATAAAAAGAAGGCAATAGGAAAACACGGTAACCATCCATAACACAGAAAAACCCAGAGTTTTGTAGAAAAGCCGTTTACTCCATTAAATAGTGAGAACCAAAGGCTGTAAAATTATGGAAGTAAAAGGTAACTGATCAGAATTCAGGTAATTAAACTGCTTTCACTCCACACTTTAAAGCACAAACTCACCATCCAGGACTGCCTTTGAATATTCCAGTAGGGAATACTCATGGGGAAGCGGTGCTCTGACTAGTATCTTTGTGATACACCTTCTTACCCTCCTCTGTCAGATTGAAATGTTAATAGCTGTAATTTCTCACCCACTCGGGGCAGTCAGATCTCATATTCAGTTGAACTGGCCCAGCCTAATGCCCCCTGAGCCACCCTTCCCCTTGCACTCCATGCACGCTTGCTCTTGGGTTGGCTCCACATCACTCATTTATCTCAGGCTAATTTTGCTCGTGGATACCTCTCAGGCCATACTTTCCAAGTCCTTTGCTCCACACAGTTTTATTTTAAAAAATGGCAACCCAAAGGGAAAGAGAGGTAAAAGAGAAGCATGATTCAATTAGGTGGAAACAAAAAGAATGAATTACTTAACGAATGCTTAGCAAAACCATGCTTTAGCTAAATCCTGAGAGCTGCACGCAATGTCGCTGGCTCTAGGAACATGGTTGTCTCTGCTGGCAGTCATTAGTGTTGTTGGTATGTACAACAGGTCCTCTAAAAATAGCCATGTTCAAATTAGAGCTGCAAAACCCCTGATGCAGTGATTCTCTGTGGTGTCCTGCCTCATCCCTTCTCACACTCATCAAAGACGGATTTTGCCTCACCTTCTAAACTATTTTTACCCATCTTTAATAGTACAGACCGTCAACTCGATTACTGTATTGAGGTACATATGTTCAGGGAGGAGATCCCAGATGCCTTTGGTCAGCATAGGTTTTTAGTTTAATTAAAGGTAAGTGCTAAAACAGAATTGGCAAGATATGCATCTCACATGTCCTTATTGCCAACATTTCAGCATTCACAGCTTTGCTCTTTGCAATCATCTGCTGCAAATTCCTCAAATATTATTTGATGTTACTCCACTGGTTTTCAAAAGCATTTAGCAAGAAATGTTAAATGCAGTCTGGACCCGAACATCTGAAGATAGCTCTGTGGGTCAGGGAGGTGCAAGTCGCAAAAGCCAGTTACAGCACAGGAGGATGTATTTACAAAAGATACTGAAGGGTGCTCAAGCGGAAAAATAGACCATTGAAAAGTGAAAACCAGCCATTGATTCTTATGTAAGTGTAAATCATTATTTCTTCCCAGAAAACAGTCCATCAGAGCTGTCTCTTTTTTCATTACAAGTGTCCCCTTTGTGAGGACCCTTGACAGCAACTGTGAGGTTTTTAGGTACTGTTTATTATCACCACATAAGCTTAACTGCAAGGATCAGTGTTAGCTTTCTACCCTGAGAATATGAATGGTATTGCCAGGGACACACTATCAGTGCTGTGGGAAATACAACACCTTGCTAATCTGGCATTTGTTTCATACTAGAAACTACATTGTGAACACTAACCACACATCAGTACTCTAAAATGCAGTCAGTGCCATCAAAAGAGCCACCAGTGTTTTTCCACACAGAGTAGAATAGAATCATAGACTCTTAGAATCACTTAAGTTGGAAAAGACCCTTAAGATGATTGAGTCCAACCGTAAACCTAGCACTGCCAAGTCCACCACTAAGCCATGTCCCTAAGCACCACATCTACCCGTCTTAAATACCTCCAGGGATGGTGACTCAACCACTTCCCTGGGCAGCCTGTTCCAATGCCTTACAACCCTTTCAGTGAAGAAATTTTTCCTAGTATCCAATCTAAATCTCCCCTGGCACAACTTAAGGCCATTTCCTCTCATCCTATCACTTGTAACTTGGGAGAAGAGACCAACCCCCACCTCGCTACAGCCTCCTTTCAGGCAGTTGTAGAGAGCAATAAGGTCTCCCCTCAGCCTCCTCTTCTCCAGGCTAAACAACCCCAGCTCCCTCAGTTGCTCCTCAGTCCGCTATCAAATACTGATGGTGCACTTTGAAAGGCTGAGTCCTCCCTAGAAAAGGACTTCCAAGAGTCCTCTCTGTGGAAACACTTTTTTTCTTTTCTGAAGGTGGGTCTGAGGAATTTCTCAGGCAGTTGTCCATCTTCCTGATGCCTGTTTGATTCTCCGCTTGCATATAGGTGGTAGACTTGCAACTTTGCTATGAGCTATATTTGATCCTGTGATGGGCAGGGGAAACACTCACAGTGTTCTGTGCAATATCCAATGCACCAGCATTTTCTCTACTGAATGGAAGGCTGAACTTCCTTTCTCTCTACCTGCAGCTCCTTTGTGTTTGCTTTACCTGGATACTCAAATGTGAAGTAAAATTGTGGCTGTACCTTCACATTTAAGACCTGGCCTGCTTTAACATATAGCCCCCAGCCTCTACTTTTTGGTAACACAAGCAAAGAAATGCCACGTGAGAGAAAGAACAGCCACGTGTAATATATTTCATGAGAGCCAGCTGGTTCCTTCAGGCAGGGACTGGACATTTCTGGGTAGAAGCAGTGCTAGAGCATCTCAGCGGCATTCCTCCTGTCTCAGCAACCCCACGTTGAGCCTAGCGGGGTTCCAAGCCTTGGGTGGGCTTCGGAGCTGGGCACTGGACCTGGAGAGAGAATTCACCTTTTTTTTTTGCTTAGGTGAAGTCCTGAGTGAGAGTTTTTCACACTGGAGAATCATCTCCTCTCCTCGAGTGATTCACGTGCTCTCTGGTCCTGCACTGCCACGGCTGTTTGAACCCCGAGGACTGGGACAGGCTGAAACAAAGAACTGAAAATGGTTAAGAGAGGCATGATGAACACTCAGCCCCTTCCCCCCCACCCCGTCGACTTCTGTGGGATTGAATCCAAGCTTTCTTTGCTGAAAATTGTTTCATTTACACAAACTAACCTGTTGCACACATATAAAGAACCATTAAATACTCAAAATCTGTAATTCTCAGCAAATTTTATACAGGCCATTTATGCTGCCATGGAAATGCAAAAAGCTATGTCTGAGAGAGATTTCCAGAACAGCGTAGTTAAGAGAATTCCAGCTATAATTACTTACAGTCTCATTCTTTGGAATGCTAAATGGTTTCATTACATGTAGATACCATGGGCTAAGTTGTAACTGAGTGGGACAGAGCATCAGGGCACCTACAAAGCACATCTACAGCAAGCAAGACTGTAATGGTCTAATGTAAATTCTAAGTATTACTTGTGTATTTTGGTGGGTTGATTTGCATCTACATACAGAATATGACTATGATCAATTTTTCATCAACAATTTTCCATCAACATCTAATAAGAAGATGCTTGCACTTTTGCAATCATGTGAAAAAATGACTGCATAGATCAGGAAAGATAATTATCATAAAACTTACTTGACTGTGTTCAGAAGTTTATCAATCGCTCATGGAGGACTGGTAGTGACGAGATGTCATGTAACAGGAAATTATTATAAAAATAATACTATCAGAGTTTCTGAGAAGAAAATTCTTGAAAAATACATTGGTGAGAAATATGAAAATACAGAAATACAAGGTACCTGTTGCAGAAGCAATACAAATGTGCAGCATGGTCATATGCAATGATTGCTATGGCTCACTGGATAATAATGGCAAATAAAGTTGTGTAATTTTTGCAAATTCACACATAGCTAAAATAAAATTTCTTGGTCAAAAAAAATCTGGTGTATTGTTGACATGTGAGCTACACTTTCAATGGAAAAAAGAATCAAACAGCTGGCTGAGAACATATCTTTTTTGTAACCACTTACACAGCAAAACATAGAAATACCAAAATGTTGCTGATATAGTTTTCAGTGCTACACATCCCTCCTTAATTTGATTGTTTTAAGACAGGAAAGAACAGTGTCAGAAATACCTGTAATATAAAAAGGAAATTTAAATTAAATTATTTCAGTTTTGACAATGTATCAGCTAGTGATAACATTAGGTTTTGGGGGACATTTATCTGCATATCAACACAAAATGAGAACTGAATTTTTCCTCCAGTATTAGTCACGTGATATAATCTGTAACCTGACAAAGTAAGCCAGAGAGAAGTCATAATTTGATCCTAGATGTTGCAATCAAAGTTTCTTACCTTTCAAAGGAATTTAAAAATAACATGATACTTCAGCTGATACCTTGATTACATGTAAATATTGAGGCATATCTGCACAGATGGTTGTTGCTATAACCCTGCAGTTCAAAGAAGCTTCAGCTGCTTTTGCTGTGAAACCCAAGTTTGGGTTTTCACAAACCTTCTTATTTTTCTTTCAGCCTGTGAGTTTGAAAAATGTGTAAGGAATAAACATGCAGAAAGCTACAGTGAAGAACAACCTCCTTGGGAGAACATTAACTTTGCAGAGTTCAACGCTCCAAAGCTGGGAACTTAAAGGAAGGGAATTTGCTGATCTGACCTAAACTCAGTGCCCTTGTATACATGCATTATGAAATAGTACCTAAGTACAGAAACTTATCATCTGTGCTCCTGGAAAAACTCCTGCCTTATTCCACGTAAGGAATGGATATCTCTTCCTGAATGGATAGCTATACGTTCTTCTTTTTTACACCAAAAATTATCATTACTTTAAGGTTTCTTTTCCTTAACGTGTGATTTTTAGAGAAACTCTTAACTGCATAGAGACAAGTAAGTGAAATAGATAATATTATTCACAGATAACACTATGTATTTACTTGCAATGATTGTATTTAAATACCTGTAATGATAATTCTGCCTGCTCCTTATGGAATAGGACATGGCTTGGGACAATTGAAATGAGAGTCCTTGCAGGAGTCCTAACGCAGAGGCAACTGAAGGCCAGGAGAAGGTTTGCCTTTACATTTCCCAACTAGGACCAAATGTAAAATCACAGTAGATAGCCAGAGGACATCCAGGTTAAACCCTGTCCCTAATCAGTAGATCTTGGAGCTGCCGGGTTTGCTAGGCATGATACCCTCACAAAAAAAAGGACAAGAAAGAAAAGGGGATGGGAGAATGAAGAAGGAGTTAATAATCTTCAATCTTGTCTGTCATCTCTCCCTGCAAAATTTCAAAGTTCAGTTATAAGCCTTGTACTCATGCAGCCAGGAAAGTAAACATCATCAGCATGAATTTAAAGTGCTTTCAGCATACCCCTCCTGATCAATCAAGTAGATAAGGAAAAACAAAATAAACAAAACAAAGCCATTTAAAAAATACTTCATTTTGTCAGTTGAAGTAATAAACATGTTTTACAAAGTTGCAGCCTGACCTAAGCTAGATTCATCAAGTAATTAGCCACTATGAACCTCTCTTTTGGTTTACTCAGTTCCACACTTTGGGGTTACTGGTCTGTGATAGCTACTGACCTTTTTCTAAGGACATCTTTGTCCCTGTCTTAGGAACCCTTCCTGCTAATAATGTTCGAGCATTTTTTCCATATCACTTCTGACATCTCATTTTGCCGGGTTTTCACACCGAGGGCGCTACCATATAATTTCTTTTACCCTGCTGTTTCCAGCATTGTCACTTACAGCCTTGAGCCTTCTTTTCTGACGCAGCTAGGGGATGGCAGCTGAGTGCAAAAATCTTTCTGCAGAGATTTCCATGGGTAATGTTGATTCTCCAGGTGGCTGCGGTGGTATGCAGAAAGCTTTAGAGCTCCTTTTTATAGTTGGTCATATGAGTATGCTTTGACTCCTGGGGCCACAGTCATACTGAGAGTAATCAAAATCCTGGCACTTCCCAGACTACACCTGGGTTTGTAACTTGTCCTACCAGCTAGTAACTTTCATACACGTGAAGCTGTGAACCCTTCAGGGAATAAAGGAAATTTTTTAAAATATATGTCTGTCCTTGCTATGCAGTCTATTCTAAAGTTCAGCAACTGCTGTTGGAACCATTCACGTGAACAGGTTTAATCAGGCCTGCAGACTACAATTATGTAAGCATGACGTAATTTTCTGGGACAAAAATATGGAGCAAGTTCAGCATTTCATTACCTGTCCAGAATCTCAATCCAAATGTAGGCGAAAGTTGACTAAACTTGGTAGGTAGCTGATTGTAACAGGAACCAAAGGTGTCTGGATGTGATGGTGACATTCCTTAACCTCTGTTAGCTGGATGAGTTGTCTAGTCCCGGAGCACATTGTGCCTAGCTTAGAATATAGACTTGCTGTGATTAAAATATATCTATACATATACACAAATATGTTTACTTCTTACTGGATTTTTCTACACTGCCAAATCTGCTTAATCTAAACTGTTTTCCCCAAGTATGGAGTAGCAGACTTTTTTTCAGGTCATGGGAAAGTAGCTCAAGCCAAATGGATGCAGAGTAGAGCTCCAACAAAGCAGGGTACGCTTGCATGATGTGGTTTACTAAGTACAGACACAAAGATGAGTGGCTGAATGACAAGCCACACAAGCTAGGGAAGCCACGTATGCTGTGGGAACTTCATCGCTTACTTGGGATACTACAACAACCAGTCACTAGCAAGAATTATCTTTTTATCTCTTCTCCAATACTTCTGCATTCACATTTTCTAAACGGGGTATTAACTGTTTTGTGAGCAGTTAGGGGTTTCTTAAAACTTACTGTCTGGATCTGGAAAAGCAGAGCTGCTAGCTTTGCTGGGAATGGTGTTTCTCACTGGTATTTCTCAATGAACAGACTCACCAGTGCTGTCTTAAAAATAGTAGGCACACTATATCCGCACACACCTTCTATATCCACACACACCTTCTATATCCACACACACCTTATCCCTTTCTTGGTCCTATTGCACTTTGCTTCCCCCTAACAATTTTTCATTGACCTCCCTGCAGCCAGTGAAAAGAACCTCAGGCAAGAAAACTGACACATTTATGATACACAAAATAATGAATATATTTCTTCCATTCTTGGACAGATAAAGAATCCTTGCGGCCCCCACAGGTAGCCGAGGAAATACTTCCAAGCACAAACATTATCAAAGGCTTTCTCCTGATGCTCCTTCCCCAGTTCTGGCTTGGGGGTGGTATGTGAGGAGCTAGACCACGGTTCAGTGCTGCTGATATGCCAAGCACATGTGGCACAGTGCATATTTCACAGCTCTGGGAAGTGTAAAGCCATCCCAGACTAATTCCTGATAAGGCTGAAAATTCTCCTGGTATTGTTATTTAACAACAACTGCCCTGCAAACACAAGTAGGGAAGCCTTCCTCACTAAAATAGAGGGTATAAGACAAGCGAAGCTTTGGATGCCGCAGCCTGTGAACCACTTGTCTGCTGTCTTCGTCTGCCTTTGCAGGGAACACATCTAAATGCCTACCCTTAAAGGGAAGTCACTATTTTAAGGACTTACTCTGGCAGCAGCGGGATGGGAATTTCTACCAAACACATTCACCGTAATGTAAAAACTTCAGGGATATGGTTCAGATGCAAAAGGGGAAAAAAAGAAAGGTTACATAAGGTACATTTCCTTTGTGCCAGGTGGTAGGTAGGAAGGGTATGAGCTTCACCGGTCTGAACGTCACCAAAGTCTGCCCTCCTGCATGCTGCCACTGCCACCAACTCCTTCGGAAGTAAAGGATCAAAAGTAAATAGTACCCTTTTCTGCTGATCACAACACCAAGCTCATGCACTTTTCAGATTTGAGGGTTTATGCATTAGTTTCTTTGAATGCCTTTAAAGGCAGCATGATATAATCTGCCCAGAAGAGAGCAGCATTGATACCCCATGAAAGACAACCAAGGTACTATCTATTGCCAGACAGTAGGCTGGTTCATATTATCAGTCACAATACGGGGATGCAATTATTGTTACAAATTAGCATGGAAATTTAGGAATTATTTCTATTAATCAATTAACATTCTAAGTAGCTTCCTTAACAGGAGTTATGTCAAGTTTCTTAATAGGAGCCTTTGTGTGAAACACACATAAATCTGAGTGAACCACAAAGTTATCATGCTTGTATAAGAGCATCAGAAACTGTATATAACATTTAAGACTTGCTGACAGGAGAAAGGCACTGTGGTATACACAAGGCTACCCTTGATGCACTGCAGATGTACCCTTAATTAGCCACAGAAACAATCTGCTGTTTGCAGGGAACTTCTGGCAGATCCAGTTTAAAAGGAACATGCACCAAAGAGCCTGACCTGAAGTATAACCCTGTTACCAAATGAGCCTGCGGCTTCAGGAGTTGGGGGAGAAGGGGGTACTCTGCCCAACTGAGGCTTCCCTCTTCTCTCCCGTGGGACAACATCACCTCCTTCTATTCACAGCTCTGCCGAGGATTTTCTGTGCGACTTTGACCAAGTCACTGGGGCAGAGCTGTTTGCAGAGCATGCTTCTGCCTACGCTCTGCCAAGGCAATGCTGGCGGGATGTCAAAGCACAGGCTTGGCACAGGCACCGGCCGGCTTTCCCCAGGGCTGGTTTGTAATCGGGTTCCAGTCCTGCCAGTACCCGAGTGTGTTCGTGACGCCGCACAGTAATTTGAGTGGGACCACCCTCCTGCAAGAGCAGCCCTACGCCTGCTGAAGCACAGAATTTTCCCACCAAAAAAAATACATTTTGTCTTGCTGAACAGTCACAAACTTTTACAACCCTGTGTTGGCAATTAAACCAAATACAAATCTCTGTATTTTTTTCCTTGGAGCCGAACTACTTCCACATTTCTGTGTGGGTGATTGCCTTCGATCCCGCAGAGAGGAGGTAGCTTTCTTGAGGAGTGTGCTGGGAGGGAACAACTGTTGATCTCCCTTGTGAAATCCCATCTGTTGTCTTCAGCAACTCTTACTCGCTGGCTGAACGAGATAATGTTTCTCCGGCAGTAGCTGTAATTTTCCAAGCACTTTGCTGGGTACAAAGTCAGAATTTGGTTCAAAAAGGACAAGCAAGGATATAATTTTGCTCTCTCCCTTCTGTTATGAATTAGGCTGCTGGCAGTCAGGTAGGGCAGAGTCTGTGTGGGTTTCAGGGTTTGTTTGACACCTCTGAGGACAAAGAGCCATGGGCTGATGTTAGAGGTGGGTTCTGGAAATGGAGAAGCCTTTTTGGGTATTATTTTGGGTATTATTACTCCATGTTTTTGACAACCTGCCATTTATTATTTAAATCGTATTTAAATGATTGTTAGTTTATGGTGGGAACTAAGCCAGCAAAAGCTGAAGTTTGTAATATTTCAATGTAAGAAAGCATTGACTTTAACAAATAATTTGGGGAAATTAAATGGAAGAGTGCGAGAATTTGGGGGGGGGGGGAAAAGCCCAACCAAGTGAACTTAAATACTAATACAACCACCTCTTCTCGTTGGTTACGGGGAAATCCCTTCGGTTTGAAGGGCCATACCTGAAGCCCCTCTCACCCTACGTTAGTGAGGCATTTCCCTCGCACTAAACCGTTTGAATTTCTTCCAAGACGTGACAGAAAAGTGTGAAATGCACAAACCTAGAGCAGTACCGAGCAGATCGACATCTGTGGGCCCCCCGCCCGGGGGCGCGGAGCGGGGGCCGCGCAGGTCAGGCGGAGCGGCGGCGGTGGCGGAGCCGGGGGTAGGAGGCCGCCTCGCCGCCCCGCGGGCGCGGAGCTGCCCTGCCCGGCGCCCGGCCCCGGGCATGGGAGGCGGGACCCGGCGGCCGCCCCCGCCCCTCGGAGGGCGGCAGGAGAGTTGAACTCGGGAGCCGCTCCGTATGGGGCCGCGGCTGCGGTGCTGCTCGGCCTGAGGAGAGCGCAGCCCGCGGCTGAGGCGCCGCGCTCCCCGCCGGGGGGAGGCCGGGCGCGGACGGCCGATGGAGAGGCGAGAGGACGGGCGGGACTGGGCGTACAGGTAGGGCTGCTGGCGGCGGCGCTTCGCTTCCACCGCCCCGGGCCCGTGTGGCGGCGCCGGCTCTGCAGCGGGTGCCTGGCAGCGGCCCCCGGAGGGTCCGGCGTGCCCGCCCGCTGCCGGCACCGACCGCGGCCGCCTGCCCGCTCCCGCCGGGGCTCTCCCGGGGCGGGGGGGTCCCGTTTAAAAATACCGCTTTTATAACTTCCCTGTGAACCTGCAGCGCTCTGAGGGAGGGAGCGAGCCGGCAGCAGGAGCGGTGACTGGCAGCGCCGCGCAGGGAGTTTGCGGGGTTTTGGTAGTCCCTGACAGTAGCCTTCCCCCCTGCTGGTATCTGGCCGAGAAACGCGAGGGGCTGGGGCAGGGAGGAGCCGTGGCGGAGGGTGGCTTTGGAGCCGGTTCAGCCGGGGGGAGGGAAGCTTGGGGTTATGAGGGGGCGGCCGCAGATAACGGCCGGGGGCGGGGGGAAACGGCTGAGGGGCCCCGCGGGGAGAGGCCTCCCCCCCGGGGGAGAGCCCCGGCCCGGCCCGCGCTGCGGCTGCCAGCGTAGGGGCGCCTGGGAGTAACGCTAACCTTCACTGCCTGCAGGCAGGTTAGGGAAGGTAACTTCCTTAAACCCGTGCTGCCCCACTCTTTTATTTTGCCCTTCTACCTCAGGAATGGAGTTGAGCATGAAATTAATCTGCACTTGCTGCCCGGACAGTCGCAGTCGTAAATATGAGATGTGTTTTCGTGGAGGTGTTAGGATTTTTTTTTTGAGCGTTCCCAACGTTCTGTGTCTTCAGAGGAACCTGTATCAGGGATTTCGGTGGTTTTTACACCTGTGTGTTTTGTGTCAGATTTCAGGAGTATATGAACGCAAAGGTGACTCTTCTAACTGCCGATTAGGTAATACCAATTTGAGGTCTGAATATTAAAATGTTCCTCTTCTGATTCATGCTTTACTACCCGTGATGATCCCGTGAGCTGGAGTTTACCCAAGGCTGTGCCCGTGCCGCTCCATGGGCAAACTCCTCCGTGAATGAAATGGGCAGCGTTTTTGCAAGTTAAGCCTCGACGTCTGTCTTGCAAACTTTTCTGCGTGGACAGACCCCCTCTGCCTGTTTAACTTCTATGAAGCCTATGAGTGCTCTGGGCTTGAGTGATAATCAGCAGGTATAAAGCGTCCTGGGAAGTTGCCATAAGTCTAGTTTAGCAAGGTGACTTGATATATCAAGCTAGAACAGAATCAGACTTGCAGTTCTGAAACTCCATCAGCTCTGGGCTGTCTGAGATAATGTGATGTAACATTGAAAAATTGTTAAAGATAATAAAATAACCATTTTTTGATACTGCATATGAAGAAGGTTGACACAAGGATTTGTGTTTTTTTTCCAAACCATATACTTTCATGAAGATAATTTCAGAAATAAGCCCTTGTAAAAATAATTTCTGTAACTTGTTCTTTTTGTTGTCATTTTTCTGTGCAGAGCTGTGTGGAAAGTGAGTTCAGGCCATATTTGAGCCGTTGTGCCGTACCTTCATACTTTTCAATTGTTTGTATTACAGAGAAAAATACCTTCCAGACTTCTGCGTGGTCATAATTGGGGTCAATTTTGCACACAACAGACCCTTTGCTCTAAAAACTCCTTACTTCTAAAAATAGTGAAATCTGTAAAACTGACTGAACAGTGCATGTTTAAATTCATTTACTTAAACAGCTTTGATATGCTAACAGTTTGTGTAAAGTAGGTTTTTGTTGGGAGGAGGGAGTTTTGAGCTTCTTTTAGAAATAGCAACTGGAAGTTATTTAAAGCATACTTGCATATTTTTTTTCCACTGTAGGTATGTGGAAACATTTGTACAAGAATTCTTTTTTATTTTGTAGGGTTGATCCATATGGGTTTGAAAGGCCAGACGACTTTGATTATGCATCCTATGAAGCCTTCTTTTCCAGATATCTAGTGGTACTCACTAGAAGAGCAATAAAATGGTCCAAGCTCCTAAAGGGGAATAAGAGTATACAGAAGAGTTTAAAAGGTGAGCTGTATGTCTGTTTATAGGTAAAAGTGTGTTATGTTGGAACCAACATAAATCGTATTAAATTGGTTTGCATTTTTGAATGTTAGATACTATTTTTGTCTTCAAATGAAAAACAGTAGTATAAACAGTAATAATATATGAGCAAGTATGCTGTTGTTAGGGGGATCGTTGATTTGATTTAAAGCTTGCAGAGGAGTAGTCCTTCTTTGACATACTTTATAATATCTTATTACATCAGTAACCCAGAGATTATGGCCACTGGCACTTCAAGATGCTGTTTTATAGCTGTTTGTTGTATTGCACTCTGCTCTGTGCTCTCTTTAGAAAGACATGAGATTATGTAGAAGACACTGTCTTGAACCCCAGGGATCAGGATGTTAGGGCTCTTGGTTGCTGACTCTTTGACGGTTTTTTAGATTGCTGAGATTTTCTAGCTGTCCTTATCCTCCTTTTGTAAAATGACATTCGCCTTACAGCTAAAAAGGTGTGTACTAAGAACTGATGCTAAATGCCTTGTGAAGTGAAGAAAGTAAAATTAATGCTGGAGCTAATGCAACATTGGATAAAATGCTGATGGAACTGTTAATGGCCGCTTCAAAAAGCAAGAAAACCTCTAGTGATGTTTTGTCTTGCAAGAGAGACAGGGAGAAATAAATGGAGGGAGTCAGAAGGTGGCAGGGAATCCTGTGAAACTGAAGGGTGGGGGGGTTTCTTCCCACTCTTTCTCTGGGTTATTTTTTCATATAAGCATCTACGTTTTCCTCTTTGCTCTTAATGATGCTATTCAGCTCTCTTTCTCTTGGAGTCTGTTGGAGTTGGGCAGAATTCTCTATAAGTATGTTAAAGTGAGTAAAACTAAGCAAAATGTAGTCAGGCACTGACTGTAACATACCTGAATATTTAGAGCTGTGCTTCAGGTGCAGACTTTGACTGCTAATTCTGGCGGTTTTGTTGTTTTGGGGTCGGGTTTTTTCTTGGCACCAAGAATGGGATGATAACAAGTGAGACATTTTAAGTATAATAGTGTATTTAGTGTATGGATGTCTGTTTTGAGGCTGAGGAATCCCAGAAAATGTAGGTTTGAGCTATAGCTGCTAGATCATATGCTGCTAACCAGAAAGTAGCTACTTTTACTCTCTTCTTTTTCTTCCAAATATAAAGAAGCCTTTGTTTAGTGTGTCAAGTTTGAATATAGCGATAACTGTGCGGTATTTTGAATTAGTGAGGATTTTGAGATTCTGCAGAACTTCTAATTGTTGTGGAAAAATAATCTCAGGTTTTGATTCATCTCCTCCTTGTCTTAAAATATGTGAATTGTGACAGTGGCAGCTTTTAGCAATTTCTGTGAGGTTGTTACATTTCTCTTCCTTTGTGTTCCCTGTTCCAGCATTGTAGACACAGAATGCTACTGTGATACAAACAGTGTAAATGCCTTTGGTCTTATTTTGGAGCCAAAGCTTTGACCAAATCTCTCAACTTGTCCACCAGGCTTCAGTACCGATGGTCATGCTGCCCCACTAGCCACGTAATGGCAGTAACCATTAATGTGGTTTTAATCATCTCTAACAGGCTCCTGTTTGTGAAAAATGGGATATCATAAAGCCACTGAGTGGACACAGGCAATGGCTCTTGACTGTAGCAAGCCCTTGTGGGCTGGTGCATCATCTTTGATGTTACTAACTTTTGCTATAGATACTTGGGTTTGTAGACTATGCATTCTCATGTATATATGTAATTCTAAGGAGAGTGACTGAAATAAATGATGTTGAGGACATGTACTCTGAGTGTAAATTCGAAGTTGTTACTGTTTTCCTCATTATCCTCAACTGATACCTCAGAAGAGGAGAGCAACAGGTTAACCTGTACAATTACTGATTCTTAAATACTTCCCTTCTTATATTAGTATTAAGATTGAAGTCTCTAGCATATGCACTTAGAATTATGTAAGCAGTTGTTTAGGTATATGCTTTATTCTGCAAGATGATCCTGCAGTGATTTCCTTGCAGGCAGTCAGAGAGCAGCAGGGCTGCCTGGTGGTGCACTGAATTTCCCTCCTCCAGGACCTGACTTCATTGCTCTGAAGCTTTGCTCAGGAGCTGCTGGTTTTGATTAACTTCCCCTCTGCTGCAAGTTGTCCATAAGCTAGAACTGAGAAGAATATTTGATTTGCCGCTTCCCCAGCAAATGCAGTAGCTGTATCTGAGAACCCGTATTCTCATTTTGAGTTCTACTGGGGCCTTTTCAAAATGTGTCCTGCTGTGAGTAGATGTGTGAGAGAGGCATTGTACGTGTGGTGTCTCAGTAGCTCCGCACCCATTTATCTTTACACATAGAGAAGCTCGTAATTCCTGTCTGGGTGAACAGGAAAAAGTGATGACTTGTGTTAATTTTCCAGTTTGGAAATGTGGCATGTTCACATGCTGCTGTGTTTGCCTTGCATCCAGGATGGTATGTATGTATATAGCTCTGTTCTACTGTAAAGAAAAATAATTAGACTACACTTTAACAACGGTAATTAAGCAGTGTATCCTGTTGTTCTGGATTACAGCCTTCCGGCAGGGCGGGTCATGGGCATTTTGGCTGACAGTTCCTTTTGCTCATTCTCCAGTCTCTTCCTTTTTGTTATTTTCTGTTATTTTGTTTCCCCCTCTACCCTTGTTATCCTCACTGTCTCCTCTGCACATGTGAATTTTCAGTCAGTGTTCAGTCACTTGCCTCCTCTCTCTCTCTGCCACTACTGAGATCTTCTTAATTTTTGCTTTTCTCTATTCAGCTGCTATCTTTATGGGATCAAAAGACAGCTTTCTGTTCTGGCTTGTTTACAGGCGGGCGACAAACTGTCTGACATAATTGCCCAAAGTAGCTTAATTTTGACCAAAAGCGTGCTACATAAAAGAATTTGGCCATAAGTGGATTAGTCAAAACTGACCAGTAGCAGAAGGTGCTTTCTAGTCTTTGAGGCTGATAAAATACAGTAAAAGATGAAAGTAATGGTACTAAAAAGTGGTTATAACAGGAACACTTCTGTTCCAGCCCAGGGGTTGGAGGAAGGAAGGAGCATCTTAGAAAGTCAGTTTTCATGTTTGACTGTAACTTGAACATTTACAGCACAGATCTGCTTTGTTTCTTCTGTGATGTATTTATAAAATAAAATTTTCAAGTCCTTGTTGTATGCTGTTTTCAGCTCTTTTATAGAATTTTTCCTCTAGGGTCCAAGTTAGTTTCCTCAGCATTCAACAGTAATTGTTAGTTACTCAAAAAGTAACTGAAAAGTACAGATGCTTCTCAAAATCACACTCTTCTAATAATTTAGATGAGATAATTTTTGTTTTTAAATGGGGGTTTCCTACATAAACTTAGCCTATGGTGTAGAGTGAAACAATGTTAATGGGGGGAAAAGGTAAATACAACTTTATCTAGAAGCAAAAACCTCCAAAATTCTCGTATTCTACCATTAAACAAGGACAGGCAGGTTTAAAGTGATTTACTTATTTTTAAATCTTGTTACTATCAGTAGTGCACAGTATTGGAAAATGTTATTTTCTGTGTATTTTTCTCTTGAAGTTACTTTGAGTATTTATCAGCACTTCCAGACTACTACCCTGTTTTTTCTTGTAACAAGAAAAACATATTAATAAAGTGTGACTAAACCTGCAGAAACTGGCACTGGGTGTCAGAGGTAATAGAATTATTACGACTGCTTTTGTTTGCTTAAAACCTGATGTTTCACATTTTATTGATGAATAGAGGTAAAAATTTCACACACAGATACTTCTTTACTACATGTGTTTTAAAGCTTAGACTATGTTATGTACACTGTGGTTGTCTTGGGAGTGATTCTGTGTGTGGATACTCAGAGCTTGGTGGTATTCAGCAGTGCTACTCTTGAGATCAAGCCCTTGGTTTACAGTTGGAGCCGGATATGTGATTGGAGGCACATGCACAATCCGGATTCATCTGTGAAAGCTTCTTAAATGTTACAGTGGGAGGATATTCTACGGTGTGGACTGTTGTTGTGGGCTTTTTGGTTCCTGAGGATAATGTGGAAGAGGGCCTATAAAAAACAAAATAAATACATATTTGTATAAAACAATACAATTTTATGTATAGAATATGACATATATAAATAATATATGTATATAAAAAACATATTAAATTGCAACTGTCCTTATTTTCAAAACTGCATTGCTGCTTCTCTATGCCAGTTTGCAGATCCTGGCAAGTATGATAATGGTGTGAGGAAGAAAAGCACCATGTTAAAGGGCTTTTCCATTCCTCAGGGACTGGGAGCGCTGGGGTAGGTAGTCACTTGGGGTGATACAAGCCTCTGGCTGTTTATTACCATGAGAACGATGACACTGAGGAATAATGAGTGTATGCTGTGCTGCAGGGCTGCTTTCCCCTTGTGCCAGTGTCAGGCTTGTCCCTGCTTTTCTTGAATTTGATGTGTATTGTTGGATGTGGATGTTGGCTATGCTTTCAGAATTGACAGTTGTTCCAGAAAAAAATACCATTGGAATTATATGTTAGAATATGACAATCCAGTAATTTAGCCAGTAAGTTTGCTTCTAGAGACTTTTGCAGGCTCATCTGAATGTCTCTTCTTGTTGACCTAAATGGGACTGGTTCCTCATACTCATTCCTGCATTTGCTATGTCCATCTATAGGATTTCTTGAGCATTAGAGTTCAAAATCTTGTAAAAAAGATGAAGTGGGGATTATTAAACAACCATGGAAACAAGTAAATTATTTCCAGTCTGTCTAAAAGAATATTGTAGTTAAAGTTACTTTACAGCTAGAACAGTAGAGACTGTAACCCGTAGTATAAATCCTCATCAAAAAGCGAAACAAAAACTGTACCCTGAAGACCAGGTGTTTATTGCAGATGTTAAGGGTAGAAGTGTTTCTTTGAGAGAAAGTACCAGATTTTAAATGGGTGAAATGCCCATTAGAGATGCACAGATCTCTCTCACACTGGGAAAGCAGCTTTGGCTCCTAAAGGACAGGCAGCTGCAATAGGTGGAATGTATTTAGAAGGTGGCTGGCTGAGTTGTTGTAAAACCTTGTTTCACTCTGCTGTTTTTAAGACCTTTAATTCAGGCAGCATTTATCTTGAGCTACAGATCTTTGTGAGAGGATAAAACCAAATTAGGTGATGATATTTTGTGTGTGTCTGTGTGTGTGGGGGCAGAATAAAAATCCCCACTCTCATTTGAGTCCCATAGAATTTAGGGAGAAGTTGATACTCTAATTGATACAGTCTCATTCATTCAGTAAGAAAAGTCTGGTTCCTTTGTCAGTTTCTTCTCCCTGGAAAAAGCAGAAGGATCTCAAACATTCGGCTTTTTGGGTCAGAAGGGGTAATGCTGATTTAGGATTATGTGCCAATGAGCAGCATTGGCTCCTTAGTAATCTTTTTCATACCATTCCCAGGAGGAAGCTGCTTTGGCTGTCATTAGCCTGATGCTTCTTCCTGCAATCTTGCGTCCTAGTTATTTACACTGAATCAGCTGCTTAAAAAACCCCCCAGAGCACACCCTGGTGATGAATATGATGCAGGAGATAAGAGCTACTTTAGACTTGAAAAGACTTCCCCAGTTATTCTAGGTGCTCACTCACATCTCCAGCTCTTCCAGAGGCTCATTTAGATAGTAGTCACATATTTCATATTTCTCAGTTTCTGCTGTGATTTTAGTGCTAAGCTGAAATCCTAGGGTTATGTTAACATAACCATTTATGCTAGAGCATAACCAAGCAAACGGAAAGGGTTATTGTGTCAGAGGCCATTGGTAATGCAGGGAAAGAAAAAGTCTGACTGAAAAAGGACAAAGATCGAGGGGAAACTTTGCTGTTCATATCTCCATCCGGAAAGGCGGGAAGAAGAGGAAAGGATTCAAAATCCTAATGGGGGCATAGAGGAGGGAGGAAAGCCTGGGTCTGGAGATCTGTGTGTGGAGTCCGAGTGGCAAGAACTTAGGAGTGAATCTAAAATATACTGTGTAGCTGAGAAGGAAATGCTTATCCTAAATGGTAGCATAGGAGAGAAAGCATAATAATCTCTAGTCAAGAGTTTTCCTATGACTCCTCAACTTTCTGTTGCTCATTTCCAAAAGAAAAATACAGCTGGATTTATTAAAAAAAAACCAACAAAAAAACAACAACAAAAAAACCAACCAAACCACACCAAACTTCTTGTTTTGCAGTGAAGAGATATATCAGGAAAGGCATCCCCAATGAACACCGTGCATTGATCTGGATGATTGTGAGTGGGGCCCAAACCAACATGGAACAAAACCCTGGATATTACCACAGACTGCTTGAAGGAGAGAAGAATGACAAGCTGATTGAAGCAATCAAAACAGGTTATTGTCTTGATTACACTGTTTATCTGTGTTTATCCATCCTATGCCCTTAAATGTTGGAGATCAAGTTATGTCATGGAAAACTTACGTTTCTGTAGTAGTGGTTTAAGTGCTGAATTAAGATGTAAATTAAATTAGCCATAAGCTCTTTAACAGCACAGATCTTTCCAGGTTCATCATGTGGTCAAAAGCATTAAGGAAGATTAGAAATTATTTGTGAAGGAACAGAGAACAAACTAGAAAACATTATTATGTTGTCTCCTAAGTGATTGAAGAGTTACAACTTTGTACCATGAGACCTGCCTTTGGGTCTGTTTCTCCTTACTTCTGTCCCAATAGGACACTGGAAGAGCAGCAGGGATGGTTGAAGATGGTGTACAGAGTCTGTATGAGGCAGGTGAAGTATGCTAGGATTTCAGCTTGAGGAAAAAGACTGCTGAGAAAAGCTGTTGAGAGAGCTATATGAATTATAAATGGTGTAGAGAGGATGAATGGGGAGCAATTGTTATTTGTTTCTTGTAAGATAAGAGCCAAGGATACTGAATGAAATTTGCCATGCTGCAGCTTTAGAAGAGCATATCACTGAACTGTGGCACTTGTTACTGGAGGGTGCTGCTGAGGCCAGAAGTATGAACTGGTTTAAAAAGGAATTTGACAAACTGAGGGGTGGGGAAATCCACCTGATGCATGAAATCCTAAACACTAAATGTAAATCCTTGAAAGAAAGGAAGTGTAGGAGGACGAATACCCCTCCCCTAGTAATCCAGTTTCATATGCGCTCTCTGCGAACATTGATCAGTGGCCAATATTGGTGACAGGGTATTAGGGCAACCAGACCTTAGACTGGCCCACTGGGTGTTTAAAAGAGGCAGTATGGATGGACAAGCAAGTAGAAGTTTGATGTAACTGATACTTGTCCTGAAACTTTTCAACCTGCTGCAGCAGAGCTTTTGTAGAGAAGCTGATATTGGCTGAATTGCCCAATTAATGAGTCAAGAGGTTGGGCTGTGCTCTGGACAAGCACAGCGCTGAGGGGGTTTTGTTAGAATGGCAGGTGTAGTTGTCATCTTTTTCCTCTTGAAAAAGCCAGGTAGTTAAAGTTGGGGCTTTATGAGTTTTTATTCGAGTTGGATAACCATCTGAACACTCTTTGGTTTATGCCGAGTTTCTCCTCTGCCTCTCCCTGCAACAGCAGCCCTGTGGGCTTTTGGGACTACACGCCTTAGTAAGGCATTTTGGAGCATAAACTTTCATGTTCCTACGAATATGAAGACTAGCCAGAAATCTTCAGGCTTGTATCCTGCTCAGAACTAAAAACAGTAGAGCTCTAACTATGAATACAGAGGGAGCTACTAAGATGACTTTTCAAAGCCAGCCTTGGTAAGGGCCTGGAGAAGGATCAACTGTATTCAGTTGGGGTACAACTACTGCAAGAGGGAGTTGCAAACAATTTATGTTCCAGTACTAGACAATGACATGAAGGGTCATATCATGACAGCAGGTGGCTTTTCACACAGGTTATACCATGAAATAAAAATTTTTCTGTGGGGGGAGGAAAAATAATGGAAGAAGATAAAGATCTATTTGTGAACTATGGAGGAAATAAAGTTTTGGAAGAGCTACTGCATCAACTGGAAAACTGCAGAAGAGAAAACTAACAAGGAGCAAGTGAGGGAAGGGATAAAGAAGAATGGGTTGGAGGTTTTATTGGCAGGAAAAAAAAAAGAGGACTTGGGACTCCAAAGTGATAGATTTCCCTTCAGAAAGGAAGAAACAACATATGAGGAATGGAAGGAGCAAAGTACTTAAGGTGAATGGAAACTTTGTGTTTAGTAAACTTATTGCTCCTGTTGACTGTGCAAATTTTATAGTAGGCTTTAGCTGAGGACTGTTTCAGTGTGAATTGTTGTGTGACATTCAGTTTGTTTCTGCCTGTGTTGTTTTCCCATCGCTGTAGTTGTTTTTAACAGTAAACTAAAGTAAGGTGTGGAATCTTGCTGCTGTTCACTTTTCATGTCTGCAGTTTCCAAAATTTTCAGGCAGTTGTGCTGTATTTAGTCCTGCAGTCTAGCTGTAAAGTTATAGCCCAGGGCAATGCTGCGATTTAAAAACAAGAGAACAGCAACCATGCTTTCTTTTGTTTAAGGGGGAGGGGCAGGAGGACAAGGCCAACCAAAGACTTTATTTCAAATTCAATTTCAAACATGTGTAAGAGCCAATATGTCCTGTTTCTTTTACATGCCCAGAAGCTCCAAACAATTTTCCTGTATGTTTGGAACGTATTTTCAATATGAGAATGTCTTCAATGGGATATAATCAGGTTAAAAGGTGCAGGTAGACTGTGTAGAGAAATGGTCTAATCTTTAAAGAAAAATCTGATTAGTAACAGCAATAAAAGTCTTTCAGCTAAATAAATCTAAACTGTCCTTTCACCATTTTTGCCCTTTAACTTGCTGATTCCTAACTAATGGGCTTTATTGCTGATTTTGTTTTATATTATGTTTGCTGTTTGAACATGCTTTTTTTTTTTTTTTAAAGAAATGTAGGAGAGAGCAGGGTTCTTACTCTAAACATAAAAATAAGAGCTTAAAGAATGCAGGTCTCTAAATTTTGATGGAAATTTTCAGGGCTTAGTTTACGTACACATTTAGAAGGGCATGCATTCCTACTGAGCTTTGTTGTTCATGCCCTATTATAGTAAATTTTAGTAGGACAAATGATGTTGGCAGGATAAAACGTGGCTGCCCTCCTAATGCAAAGGATACGTGCTGGTTGCAAAAAGGCTGGGGTGTAAGTTGACATAGCTGCTTTGCAGTAAGCCTGCCTTAGGCCGAGCTGTTGAATTTCAGAGTAAGTCTGTCTGTGTCTGCAAGTCCTCTTGCATGCACATGCAGCTAATATCCACGTTTCCACTCTTGCATTTCACGAGGAGGAGTTGTAGGTGCTGTGAAACCCAGGGTCTGATATTTATGAGCCTGCGCTGAACTGCGTGACTGCTGGCATAAGGATCTGACTGCATGGATTGAATAGTAGTTACAGGATCTTAGTTTCATTTATGATGGGTTCAGAGAAGTAATTCAAACAATAGCCATTGCCACTTCACTGGAGACAGTGAATATTTTACTATCAAAGCACTAATAAGCTTCTCTGAATAGGGTTAAACTATTAGTGAAGGTTGGGAATTTTCACGTGAGTTTAGGGCATTTAACGGTGCAAGAGCAAAGGGAACAGCAGCGTCAGCTCTTCTAGCTGGCTGTAAGAGAAGTCATATCAGGTCATATCCAAATGGCTGCCTCACCGGGTCTTCTGTCTGCCCGAACAGCTAAAGGAAGAACTGGAGAAGTAAAGTGTGTAGTGATACTTCCTCAGAATGTTTTTCCTAGTTTCCAGTTATCTGTGGTTTGGGGAGTTCCTGAGTCATATGCTGCATGTTTGTAGTTAATAACACTGGATGGGGAAAAAATTCACAAAAAACCTCTGGTTGCTCCTTTTTCATGTCATTTACCTTGCTCATGATTTTGCAGATTTGTGCTGTCTTGCTCATATGCATCTCCTTCCAAACTGAGGAACTCTAATCCACCTTGTTTTATATTACGTATGGTAGCCATTTTGTGCATGTGATCTTCCTTGTTGCCATTCTCTTCTGCAATTTCTCCAATTCTGATACCACCTTTTGGAGATGAAGAGGACTGGAATTTATGTGGGTGCTTCTCAGATTTATACAGTGGCATTATTTTGTAGGAAATCCTAACCCCATTTGCTTTATTGATTGCTGCAAGCTATTGAACTGTTACTTGATGCTGGCAGTGGGGAGTGTCAGGCTCAGTTTCTCCGGGTTTAGTTGATAGCAAACTTGACCTTAATTTAAAAAAACAAACCAAAAAAACCCCAAACCTCCAAAACAATTTCTAGTTCCAGATGTTGCAGGGACAATCTTGAAAATGAGTCCTAAATGTCCAGTTATAACAAATTTAAAATACCCTTTATTATTCTTACAAGTTGTAATTGATGACCCAACCTCGTTATTCTGGAGGTTTGCAGTGGAGTTTTTGAATGCTTGTAGTTGGCAGTTGAGGTTAATTTTTGTTCTGCTCTTTACTAAGTAAAAAAAAAAAAAAAAAATTTATCTGCCTGGAAGCTATTCAGAGCAGATGCAAGTTACAGATGTAGCCATACCAAAGAAGTGACCGTAAGAGGAGTAGAGGATGTTAGTTATAAAAATACTCGTGTAATTTACTAGGCACTGTGTCTGGGAGTGGGAAGCACCTGAATATGAAGTTAAGAACAGAAAGGATGAGATAGTAAGATGAAGAAGGTTGACTTGTAGGTGCCTGACTTTTGAAGTACCCTAAATATGAAAAGCACAAGACTGGTACAAAAGCATTAGTTTTCTGGACAGTACATTTAAATCTCTTTGCTCCAGAAATAGCATCAACAATTGTGATTCCAGGTACCAAAATAGATGTCTGTTTTATAAACTGAGGCTAATGTGGCTTTCTGCCTATGTTTGTGTTACTGAATGAGAGGTAGAAATACTGCAGAGCTGTGAAAGGGAAGAAACAAGCCAATGGTCTTCTCATGGTTGCTGCACGGAGATAAATCAATCAGAAAGCAAGTTGGAGCTGATTCTCTCAACTGCAGGCCTTCCTCAGATTGTGAAATTAAAGATGAGTTCAGTTTGAGTGGTCTCTGCTCTGTATGTGACAGACTTTTTGTACTCCCCCCTCACCCGTGTTCTGCATAGCTGGGGGGAAGAACCATAACTGAAATGTCAGCATTAATATTTTCTGTAACACTCAGCATATACTTTACTAAACAACAAATTTTGATTATGCAGATACTATGCTGCTCTTCCTACCAAGAAGAAACAAAACAAATGTATTTATCCTGTAACTGGCTGTTGCTCAAGTCCTTTTAAAAATTGTCTTTTTGCTTGTGTTGTTCTTTTCAGTCACATGAGTGGTGAAGTGAAATATTTCTCTGCCCTCCCATTTCTGTAAATGATTTGTTCACTTTAAAAGGAAGAAATAGTGATTAGTGCGATAACTTTTTAATGCTTCTGACTTCCATTACACTACTCGTGATTTTGGGGAGCTTGCTTCCTTTGGTTGCTTACAGTTCCACTTTGTGTCAAAACTGTAACAAACTTTTTCCTGTATGCAGGAAAAGGCTGATAAGAAGTGATAATTCGTAGGACATAGATACCTGTACAGTAGTGCTATTATTGAATTTCTTTTTTTTTTTACTTTGACCCAATTTTTTTGTTGTTGTTAAATATAACCAAAACAACAATTTGTATTTTATTAATAAGTCTTGGGTTTTGAAAATCTTCAAAGTTGCTTTTGAATGGGATTTTTGTCCCCAGCTTAAACTTGTAAAATCAGGTGCACAAGTCTGTGACCTTGGGTTCCCTCTTTATAGAGTGAAGCAGGCCAAAAATTAACTCTGCCTGTTTCTTTCCAACAACTAAAGGGAGTTTTGGGTGACTAGCTCAAACTTGTGTGTCTAATTTTTAGACCTTTGTAAGGAGAGATGAGTCCTACTATTCATGTTTGGTGTGGAAGAAATTCATATTTTGAAACGTCAGTAATTGCTTAGTCCTTATTTGGTTTAGGATTGAGCTTGAAGCATGTGGGATGTGCTCTGCTGCTTGGATATCAAAAAATCACTCTTCTTCTCAGTGGCCTTGCACCAATGAAGAAACAACTTTTCTCATGTTCACATCATGGAGAAACTTAAAAAAAACTTTAAAAAGGTGATTTTAAGTGGAAGTCACCAGCTGCATAAATAGGACCTTTTTTTTTTTTTTAAGCTGTTTGGGACTGTTTGGTAGAAGTTCACCAAATAAGTCAATTGAAAGTTCATCTGATTTGTTATGAGAATATGCTTTCCTAGAGGCGCAGCTCGTTTCATGCCACTTGGCTAGATAAATTTGGTATGTGTTGTTCTGCCAGTCTAAATGTCTGGTTTGCTTTCATTTAAGCCTTTGCAGTCAGACATTGGGAGAGTCCAATCTGCAGGAGAATTTCTTTAGTCCTGCTTGAAATTGATTTCTGTATACTAATAGGATTAGTCTTTCTAGGAACAGATTATCCTTGAACGCAGATGACCTTTTATCCAAAATGGAGGTAAAGCTGTTTCTTAAAATTCATCCACCAAAACTACAATTTAGTGAACCATAGGGAAGTTTCAGTTGTACTTCAGAAGAGCTGTAAAAGTTTGTTTGGAAAGTGAAGGAGGGAACAGCTCTTAATTTTGGTCTTTTTCCCTTTTGTCTAGACATGAACAGAACATTTCCAGATAATGTAAAATTCCGCAAAACTGCTGATCCCTGTTTGCAGCATACACTCTACAATGTATTGGTAGCATATGGGCATCATAATAAAGCAGTAGGATACTGTCAGGTATGTAATCACTGTTTTTTAAACAATGCTGCATTTCACAAATGGTAATTGTTCTTGTCCATTTGAATGTTGTCCTGGTTTCAGCTGGGATAGAGTTAATTTTCTTCCTAGTAGCTGGTATAGCACAGTGTTTCAGATTTGGGATGAGAATAATGTTGATAACACACTGATGTTTTAGTTGTTGCTAAGGAGTGCTTACACCAGTCAAGGACTTTTCAGCTTCCAGGTGCACAAGAAGCTGGGAGGGAGCACAGCCAGGACAGCTGACCCAGACAGGCCAAAGGGCTATTCCATATAAGCATATGACGTCATACTCAGTATATAAACTGGGGGGAGTTGGCTGGGGGGGCAGTGATCGCTGCTCGGGGACAGGCTGGGCATCGGTCGGCAGGTGGTGAGCAACTGCATTGTGCATCACTTGTTTTGTATATTCTTTTATCATTGTTACTATTTTCTCTTCCTCTGCTGTCCTATTAAACTGTCTTTATCTCAACCCACGGGTTTTACTTTTTTCTTTTCTTCCCAATTCTCTCCCCCATCCCACCACAGGGGAGGGGGAGCATGAGCGAGCGGCCATGTGGTGCCAAGTTGCCGACTGGGGTTAAATCATGACAAATGTGCATTTTTAGAAGCAGATCCACAAACTATTTCTGTTTTTAAAATGGCCCTGGGGGGAGGAATGAGTCACTTCAGGCAAGTTCAAATGTCCTTGTGAGTTTCTCTGTGGCCTTTTTTGTAGCTAGCTTGATCATGCTTGGTTCCATTTGTTAGCTGCAAAATAAATGTTTTGTCACACGTGGTCGTATCAAGATTAGTTGCTTCAGAGAGGAAGAGAAAGCGAGCTTGCCTTTCCCTCTTCCTACCTCTTGCCATCTTTCCCAAAACAGTCCTTGGTATGTACAATGCATCATGAGATCTCAATATTTCCTTTGTTTTCACTGTTACGTTTTTCAAAATACAGGAAGACCAGCATTCATGTGACATCATGTAGTTGGGGGGTGGTAGCATTTATTTGGTGCCATCTCCCAGTATAGACAGGCAAGTAGGAAGAAAATGTGTTCGAAATTCAACCTGATACTGCTTAGAAGGCAGCTGAAAAAAGCTCCCGTTGTCACTGCCAAGTACTGTGAAGTTTCTTGTGGAACACAAAGAAGATAAAAGTTGATTCATGACAGTCAAGAAAAAAGCGACCATCTTTAAGGATCATAAAGCAGCAGGAACTGTCATGAGCAAAATGTGTTTTCAGTTCACTTAGTAAGTCCTCTCCTCTCTCCTCCCCTTCCTCACCAAGGATATGTGTGCTGACCTATACCTCCTGTTAGTTGAGAAAGTTAGTACAGTAAATACAACTGTTCCAAAGTTAAAAGAATATGAATTGTCTTTATTGAAATCTGGAGAGGAGAAGACTTAGAGGGGCTTAAACCTAGACTGAAGACACTTAAAAAAAAAAAAAAAAAAAAAAAAAGAATTCTTTTTGTGTATCCCAACCAATTTTAGTACAGAAATTATTTGAAGAATGGGGGTAAAAGTTGAATTATTTTTATTATTTTCAGTATTATATTTATTAAAATATAATTTTAATATTTTGAGAATAACAGAAGCGGTAGAATTAAGAATACTCTCTTTTGCAAGCGTCAGGCTCCTATACAGAGCTAGTTGTACCCACAAACATACACAACTTCTAAATTGTGCTAGCTTCTACCCAAAATATATGTCCAATTGTTACTAAAAAGTTCTGGTACATTAACTGTTTAATGGGCTAATCTTTGCATTTTAACTTGGCGCTATGAACACTGGAGATGAAAGACGACTTAAAAAGCCTCATGTGATTTCTTTTCACCTCTGGTCTCCTCACAGGATGAATGTTATCTTTTCTGGCTAAATAATTAGAACATAAACCAAAGGTCAACATCTGCTTTCCAAGGCAAGTTGTAAATCAAGCAAAGTTTCAGGAAATTGCCTTTTCTGCTAGTGAAGCAGCAGACTTCATCAAGATAGATATAGGGATACCCACTGCATGACAAGAGAGACCCTGTAAACACTAGAAAACTCAGAGTGAAAAATGGAATTTTTTTTCAAGTGTTTTGCAGAGCTTTTACTGACTGAAGGCTCCTCAGGGGACATTTCCGTAATGCTAGTGCATTTGTGGTACTTACTGGCATTCAAGTCTCCCATCTGGGAGTGTATTAAGCTTTGCACTGTCATGCTGTGACAGTGGTATGGTGTTGCCTACCCTGATATAACCAGCAAAATTCAGTGTCCTGTGAGCATACGCTCCAGAGTAGTGTTTTGTGCATGCCACGTTAAATGCCAAACAGTCTCTTGTCACCATAGGTGCAATTGTTAAGCTGTCAGCATGGGAACAAATAGTTGCCGTCTTAACTAGAAGGCCAAGCACCGTGTAAGGCTATGCAAGATCTAAGCCATTTGTGTAACAACTGCTGAAGTGACTCAAAGCTTGGAAATGAAACATTGGAGATGATGCAGCATCCTAATATTTCCTTGTTCTGGGAGTGTTGCAAGGCCTTCTGACGTGGGACAGGTTGAGTCAAACCTGTTGAATGCAAGAAATGAGATCTCGGTTCAGAGAGGAGGTTGTAGCTTCCAGAGGCTGCGAGGGGCGTTCTTCTTGGTAGCTGTTGTCTGGCTCACAGCCGTGGTTGGCAGCACTGCAGGATACCCAGAGACAGTGGTGCTGCCTGTGGCGATAGATGTGCTGGAGACGTCCAGCTTGGGGGGAGAGAGAACAGGGAGAAGGCCAAAGAAAGGGATGAAACTGAAGAAGGCAATGTAACCAACACCAGCCTTCATAGCCTGTTAATATTTAAAGATAATTTTCTGTTAGCTTAGGAGGACTTTGGGCGGGCTTGCACCTCAGAGGTAGCTTTGGTATAGTGTCATGCTGATGTGCAGTCTGTGTTATTATGGTTGTCGGCTTGTTTACGACGGAAAAGACATACTTAAAAAATGCTTAAGGACGTGGGCTACTGTGCATGTAAATCAGTAATATTGCCATAACTTAGCAGTGTTACGGTGGATACAAGAAAAAAAGTGCCTGAGGGAGAGGCAATGTGTTTACAGGGAATACCAGTTTGTGACCTGTGCGTTCTGTATGCCGATTCTCCAGTCAGAGAGTGTCAGTAATGGTTATGAAAATTGCACAGTTGGAATTTGGCCCATCATGACTTGACTACTCACAAATTTTGTGGTAGCACTTCCAATCCCCCCACCTCCTGGTGTTTACCTTCCGTTTGCATGTTGAAAGGCAGGAGCTATAGTGGCCATCCATTGACTAGCATGTGGAGTACTGGAGGTATTATAGAAGCAAATGGTTTGTATACAGTCATTTGATGAGTTAAGCAGCTACAGCTTGTAAAAGCTGCTGGAGCTGCAACTTTTTACTAAAGAGCGTTTAGGTCAGGCATTCTCCTTCTGCAGCCACACTGTCTACCTGCAGGTGTGTTGTGTTTGTACTGCACATCTAATACCGCTGTGTTTTGGTTCTGGTCAAAGCAGTCTCCAGCTACATTGGGACAGGGCTTTGGGATTTAAAAAAAAAAAAAAAAAAAGAAAAGAAAAAAAGAAAATTTAAGGTAAATTATAGACTACTAAGCTTTTTCTTTTAATTTTCTTCTCCTTCACCTTTGTTAATAATTCTTGTTAGCTGTCGTCATGCAAGCTTAACAGCTTACTCAGTCTTTATTACTAGATTTTACTTAATATGCCCACTTTGTAGGACTGTAGTAATTTAGCTCTTAATCAAAAGAAATAAACTAGAAACTCTTTAAGTGTATGCATCTTAAAACCCTTCTTTCTATTTCAGGGCATGAACTTCATAGCTGGATACCTGATTCTTATTACAAAGAATGAAGAGGAGTCCTTTTGGTTACTAGATGCTCTTATTGGAAGAATATTGCCTGGTATGCTAAAAGCATGTATAGTTGTATTCGTGTATTGGAGCGTGGCTTTTATTTTATCCTTGTATTCTTCTCTGGTTTTAGAGGTTTTAGATGTTAAAATGGACTTGCATGCACTGAAGATTTTCTAGGGTCCTGGAAACACAGGACAAAGACAGCACACAGGCAAAACTTGTCTGGTTTATAGTCAGATTTTAGTCTTGATGCAGTGGTTTATCTGTATGTTAATTTGCAGTCTTACTTCTCACTCCCTACTTATACCTGTTAGGTAGATGTCTTCCTATATCAGCATGATGCTGGGGAACAGGACTTGCGAAGGTGTCTGGGATTTGGCACTTCTGGTTGCAGGAATATGATATGAGACACAGATGAAGCAGTGATTGCAGAGCAGAGCGAAGATGGGAGATGTGCACAGTTTGAGCACTGAGCCTGAAGTAGGAATTCCCAGTGGCTTGGTTGGAGGCAGCGTGAGCTTTCTCCAGAGGTATTTGGCAAGGTGGTGGTAGTTTCTGCTGTGTCCCCCACTTCTGAGCGGGGATATCTCGGGCGCTTTACACACCGTGATTTTGCAACAAAGCAAACGAATGTCAAAATCCCTGTCTGTGTCTGTATGTGAAGTTCTTGTCAAAGCTCTGTTATCAATGGTGATCTAGCCAGGCTGGTCAATAGAGTCCAGAGGGAAATTCAGCACACCCTATGCTATAGATAATATCTACAGCTGGTCAGTTCAGTAGCTCTCTAGGTTCCCTTGCCTGGCTCTCTGGGTTTGCAGGAAGTGGTTACACACTGAATTTTCACCCATGTATAAGCTGAATCTCACCACATGTGTGAAGTAGTTTAAAACCGGAAGCAGACATCGGGGACAGCTATTTTTCATACTCCCATGAAATCCATTTGGGAATGCTCTTTCTTGGGATTTAATTACAGAGGAAGAATGGTTCTTCGTGAATTCCCATTAGCATTGCACAGGACTGACTACAGCTACACCCTTAATGTAAAGCCATACTCAAAATGGAAGACTAATTTTTCTATAAGGAGGCTTTGAAATTCCCTATTGGCCCAGTTTTGCTTTTGAGCAGATCTTTATCCCAAATGGTTAGAGGCTGAATTCAGTATTACAGTGTCAACTAAGTGCTGGTCAAGGACATCAAGGTTGATAATTTCATTTCTGCTTCTTTCTGTTCTTTTTTAAGATTAAATAAAAAATGTATAATTTTTGGTTCCTTATTGAACAGAAGGAAAAGACTTTGAGAAAAAAGGAAAAAGAGCCGAGGGAGTATTTTACTGCTTTCGAACGACTGTAAGAAATTACTTTTTACACTGAATACACCCTACAGGAGCTCAGGTTTTCCTCATATATGAGCAGAGGGGTTGGACTTTGTTTGCCCATTGAAAGAGAAGAAACAGGCAGGGAGTGCTATGACTTGTTGAATCAATCTGCAAATATTTGAGGGTTTGCAGCCTCCAAGTTTACTTTCAAGCTATAAAAATAGTCTAAAGAAATCAACTGTATCTGTTGCTTTTGTTCAGCCTTGAGAGCTATAAGCTGTGCAAACAGGTAGGAGACTTGAGGGCTGCTGTCTGCCACGTGACCTGCCACTGGCTGACATCGGTGGATGTCTTTCCATTGATACCACTGTGTGAGGGATAAGGCCCTCAGTAAAAGGCAAGCTTTGCTGCAAAGTGATGTGTGGCAACTTTTGCTGTTAATGTTTTTGATAGTCTTATTTGTTTTTATTTGGGGCAAGGCAGTAGATTCAGAATTTTTTATTCATTGTTTTGGGTAGGGAGCTTACTTTAGTTTGTCATAAAACCTTTAGTTCTTCTTGTATATCCTTCTTCTACACTTTGCTGATACCTAAATGACAAAAGCTGCTCTTATTTTCCCTCTTAGTTGTTGAATTTATCTTATGCCAGTAGCATTGGTGATGAGAAGAAACTCATAACATGAAAGGCAATTACTGTGTATAAAGGAGATGTACATTTACTTGAGTTGTATTTATAGATATATTTTTACTACCCTGTTTATAGTTATATTTTTACTACCATGTAACAACAGTCTTGTTACAGACTTTGGCCTGGGTTCAGCACATCCAGTACAGGCATCCATCTGAGGTGCTGAAGTTAGTAACATGCGTGCTTATGTTTCTTTGATAGGCAGTGGGGAAGGGGATATCTGATCAGAATTGCCGATCTGAGTGTGCCCCTTTCCCCTCCACAGACAGTTTTAAAAGAACTTGAGGTGTCCCTTCCAGCTTGGGTGCCTCAACAAGAATCCAATTTAGGTAGTATGAATCTTTTATGTAGTAAAAATATTTGTATTGAGTAATACAAGGCTTCATTGTTCAGCAAACTTGTTGCTGATGCTCTCTTCCCTCCCCCAATTTTTTAAAACAATTTTTCCCCTTTTATTCCCACTACCCTCCTATATCATGCTTGAATTGTCCATTTGTGAAATTCAAAGCATGACAGATAAAATAATTGGCATAATTTCAGTAAAATATTGTGTGTGTATATGTGAGAAAGAATCAGACAGACAGGCAGACTGCATCCATAAAGAAACTTACTCAGGTAAGTAAGTAATGCCCCTCTGTTCACAGCGCAAGGTACAGTGCATTTCAGCTTAAAGCCCTATAATTATTTGTTGGGGAAGCAGAGAAACATTATGTATTCTCCACATCTTCAGAGGGAAAAGTAGCTATCTTTTTTTGTTGGATTTTAACAGTTTGATTAGCCAACATTTTTCCTTTACTTTCATTGCTGATTCTCTTTTCTTGATCTGTTTGCATTATAATCTACATGTTTTCCCCTTTCATTGCAACAGATATGCCTCCAGGTCATGTCCTCATTTTCAAGTGTGTCCTGTCACTGCCAGTTAAATCGGTGATGATTTAGAACAATTTAGAAATCCCTTCTCTGCCCTCTGCAGTGTCCCTATGAATGCCTCCTTCCCCTGGCCCACATGCATTTAATTACATTAAACAGCTGCTCCAGTACCTTGATGCTGACAGCATTTTTTTGGTCAGCAGATGAAGCAAGCCAGCCACAGATCAATGTCATTGATTGAAAAATGTAGAATGTGACAGATGGGAGCATTAGTGGCAGCTTTCTGGGGAAGTGACAGAGAAGAGTCCCTTAAGCTATGGCTCACCTCCCCATTTGTACTCGTTTTTTAGGTTTGGTGGAGGTATGTACCATAGGATATGAGGAAGGTGTGACTGCTCCACCCACTGACAGGAGGGGGACAATTTGGGAATGGGACCCCATCAGTAGAGGTTTTCTGGCTGAATTGTTCTGTGACATGCAAATGGAGTTAGCACAGCTGGAAGAGCGAGCCAGCAAAAATTACAATTTAGTTTGTTTGTATGTGGAGGTGTGTGCATGCCATTCATCTGGCTGAACGTAGCACTGCTGGGTACAGCTGGGTGAGGCCAGAAAGATCCTGCTTCTGCTGAAGGCAAGCCCATAGTCTACTGCCTGTTGTGTCTGTCAGCTGCTCAACCAGGGATTTGGAGGGATTAGGAGCATATCTCATTTAAACACAGCGAGGGGGAAGAGAATTATTTGTTTCACTGAAGTTTTGGATGCTACCAAGATCTTTTATTCCCAGGTTCACGTAAAACAGATGGCTGGAGCAGACAGTATTGCCCACAAGAAGCAGTATGGATTCCATTTGAGCTTAGAGTGGATGTGTCTGCAATTTGTATTCAGCGTAGCTCTAGTGTTTCTGTTCTGTTCATAGCTCTGGTTCTTGTTGAGAAATTTTTTTGTTCTGTTCAGGAAATAGTGGGGAGGTTGCTTTAGAAAGCATCAGGTAGGTGGGGAACTTTTAACTGTGGTACTTTGGTATGTAATTTAAGGAGCATATTTGTCATATTTTACATACTTATGATTAAAAGTTGAGCTTAAGAGAAGAAAAACTTGACAATTTGGACTCACTTTAGCATGACAGTTATGCTTATATATAGCAGACCTTCCCCCTCCTCCCCCTTCAGTAGTTCTCGGTCTGAAAGCAGCAGTGTTTATCAAGCTATACTCTAATTAGTCTACTGGACTATTATACTGAAGTTATTTACTCTTGCTGAAAACCAGTTGTAGAATTACTCCTCCAATGGTTAAGAGAAGTCTTATGATTTCTGCACTAGCCTGTTCATGGCCAATTTTATATCCTTTTATTCTTGTGCCAATGCTGACTTTCAGGGGTAAAAAAAGTCCCCCTCTCTCTTGTGCTTACCTTTCATGTATTTGTAGGATACAGTCAATTCGTTTTACACTTCTTTTGTATTACTAAGCTGCTTCAGTCAAACTCTTCTCTTGCATGAAATTCTTCTCTGTTCCCATTTTAGCCTAATAATTATTTTGTGTGCTTGTTCCAGTTTGAATTGATTTTTTCTTTTTTCTTTTCCTTTTTTTTTTTTTAAACTTGATCACAATGGCACCCTTATTTTTTCCAGTGGGAAATTTGCTAGTGCCTTGTGCAGTGGCATTATTTCTCTCTATTCACAGCTGAAAGTGTTTTATTTGAGAGAGAGAGAAACTATAGCATCTCCCTTGACTCTTTTTCCTTGTGGTGCTCTGGTTTGGATTTGTGATCTCAGTAATAATGCATGTGCTATTGCTCCTCTCTCATTGTCAACAGATTTTTTTTTTCCACAGCTTATAGGAATTCATAACACCTTTTTGCTGAACTTTATTTGCACATTCTTGTCCTTGTTATTTTAAATACCATCACGTCTCTCTTATTCCAATCCTTTCACTATGTTACTCTGTTCTGCCTTGTGTATTGACATGGGATAGTATCTCTCAGTTTAGGCTTGTGAACAAGTACCAGCTTTTTCTTTTTCTCCAACATTGTTAATAAAAATCTTACATTAGGTGTAGCCTACAAGCATTCTTCAAGGAGCAGTCTAACAACCTTCCTTCAGCCTGGTACTTTTTAGCCTTTTTTTTTTTTTTTAAATTTTTTTACCCACATGTACTGCCTGGTTGTTTATCAATAATTAAAAATAAGAACAGAGTTTTGAATGACAAAAGAGTCAGAAAAGTAGTAGACTGCACTGAACTAACTGGAATTACCTGCAAGGACACAAGGTGCAATGCAACCACTTTGGTGAGTAGCCTAGTGACTGCCAGTTAAGGCAAACGTCTGCATGTTGAGATAATAGATATCTAACACATAGCTGTTTTGAGCTCTCTGTGGTTCTCATTTGTATCAGTCATAGACTTGCAGGTACTGTTGCATAGGAGATTAGGCATAGTGAGAGACACGAATATTTGAACTGAATAATAACATAGTTACATATCAAACTCTTGTATATCCTTCTCTTTCAAGTGATTCATGTTATAACATTCTTTAAAGTCCCATCATACGGACTTCCAGGTTTGAAGGGAAGGGCCACTTGAGAAATACAGAATGCTGTACTACCTTTACAATATTTCTGTTTAGGCTGCTTGCTTCTAATTGCAGTTAAGCATGTATTTATCTTGTTCTCGTAGCTGAATTTATTTTAATACCCTGATCGGGTATTGCCAGGGAACCTCTGAATGTGGAACTGACTAGGCAGCTGCATCTTTTAAGACCTGCTTCTCCAAAGGGGAGTGGAACTTTGTTTTACAGGAAGCAGTTCATTCAGCTGTGCAGGTAAAAGACACTGCTAGACCTGAATAGTAGTAATGTTGAGCTGAATTTGCAGCCTGTGGAGGAGACTGTTGTGATGAAAAGTGTGTCCTTTCACAGAGAAGACTTGAGCACCACAGGCATGTGCCTTTGGTATGGAAAGCTCCTTGCAAGGTGATGCATAACGTGCATGACCTCATGTTTGCAAAGTAGTTTTTGATAACCAAGCTTTTTTATAGCACCATCAACCCAGAAAATTTCTGCAGATTGATCAGTTCTGGGCTGTTTGCTTATCTTCCTCCTCTGGCAGCACCCAGCTACAGGGCCGTGAGCTGGCAGAGTTCTCACTCATCCTTAGAGAGTTCCTCTGTGATTGCCTGTGAAGCTGTAGCAGTGCACACCTCTGGAGTACAAGATCACATCTACCACTAGGAGAGAGGAATGCTTGGCTGGTAGGCTGAATAATTAGGAGTTTTGAAATATGGGACCCAACATGTTTTACTGTTAACCAGCAGCCATGATGAAAGCATTTATCTTTGAACCTTAGAGGTCAGTTGTATTTACCTAGGAATTAAGCATGCAGTGTCCTTTTAAGCTGAAGGTGGAATGTAGGAGTCATCATGTGCCTGTATTTAGAAACCATGATAAGCCCGAAATGCTTATTACTTACAAATCTGAACTGCTAGGGGATTTGGGAGACTTGAACAAGCAGGAAATGAGTAACTGATGTTTCTCTTCTTTAAAATGATACATATATTTATATTTTTGGAATAATTTATTTCCTGTATGTATCATATGCCCCTCCCCCCCCCCCCCCCCCCAATCACAAGCATCATCAATAAAACAACAATCTCAATATTTAGTAGGTATGCTTTAGGTAGCTGGGTGGAACTCCTACAGTTTTGTCCAAAACAGAAGTTTCCTGTATATGACAACAGTATACATGTTGTCAGCCTTACTTTTGTGAGGAAACACACTAAGTTTCAGCTATGCAGCAAAAGGACCCATAGCGTTTAAAAATACCGAAGAGTATTGTGTTCCTTGATATGGCTGTATTTACACTGGAAGCAGGACCTAAATGACTTATTCCACTCAAAAAAGTCAAGTATGCCTCTCTCCTTCTGGCAAGCAAGCCTTGTATTAAGTTCAACATAATAAAATTATATTGAGGTATCTTCAGTAGGCCTTCTGTGGTACTACTCTGGATGGGACTGCAGCCTTTGGCTATCCATGCAGGCAGCAGTATTTACCTGTTTATCGCCCCAGTAAATCAAAGTTTCGTCCCTTTCAAAAGCCTCTAGCAAAATAAACTCTTCAAATGAAATCTTAGTTCAGTTAGGACTGATCAAAGGTAGAATTCCCTGACTGCATAAAAAGGTAGGTAGAGTGGTAGAAACACAGAAGTGTGGGTTTTGGGGGGAAGAAGTCCCCCCTGCTTTTTTTTTTTTTTTTTGGACATGTGAAAAACAATTACTGGCCAAGCCTTAGCATGCAGCACAAGGCTTGCTTAGTTTGTGCTTTAGATTTTCTTGGAATGGCCATGTTGGAGGAATGTTTTATTTTTTTCTTTAGTTTTAGCTAATGGCTCTAGTTGTGAAAGCACTAATATGCACATGTGGTATTGAAACCATAGTTTTGACAGCTGTCGCCATGTTAAAGGGATTGTGCTGTTTTAACGGTGGAATTAAAGCAGCAGAGGCGCAAAGCCAAAGTGAGTAGTGTATTTCATTCCTCATAGCGTATATATTTATTTTTTGACCATCTAATGGTCAACCAGGGCTCTGTATGTTCAATTACAATTTTAACAATGCAGCCTTCCTGAATATGTCACTTTGACAGCAAGAAGCATAATATCATTGCTGACAAATGTATAATGGGGTTATAGGTGCTCAATGCAGATCCTAATATACGATTTTGTATTTTAACTTGTAAATCCGCATAACATGTATTCGTATGCTTGAAGTAATCTGTGTGTTAAATACCAAGACTCATAAAACTGGAAATGTAACTGGATTTGCTGTACAAGAAGCCAGCTGAGGAAACGGTAGTATTTCCTCCCATTCCCTCTGCAGTAGACTCGTTTGGCTAGAGCTCATCTTTGTGAAAGGTCCCAGACTTGGTCTGAAAGAGAGACCCTACCAGCGCTCTTAGCAGTGTATTCAAACTATAAATCACTCTTATTAGAAATAGTTGCTATACTTTTTATTGGAATTTACCTTATCCTAACTTGTAGCTATTGCTTCTTTTTAAGACCTTCTTTTACTATATTGAAAAGTCCATAATGCCTAGGGTGTTTTCTCTATGAAGTGGTGAAGTTTGCTTTTCATTTTCCTTGCAGAAATTCTACAAATAGAGAACTTCCTTACAGAGCTCAATTTTTGTAATTAGTGTTTATACCCTTTCTTTCACATCCTTTCCAGTTCTAAGACTTCCTGCCTTAAATGTGAATATCAGAGCTGGATGCAGTTTTCTAACCTCAGTTGTGCTAATGTCATATACAGAGATGACATACTCTCTCCTTCAGTGGTGAATATATCCAAGGATTACTTTGGCTTTTCCTGAGCTAAGACGTGCTTACTCTGGATTTATCGTATTTGCAAAATTGTTTCTTTTAAATTGCTCAACTGTATTGTCAAGGTTTTTTGGTGGTGTAGTTTTTGGGGTCTTTTTTGTTGTTTTTTTGGTTTTTTTTTTAATATGGCATAGTATGAAGAAGCACTGACAGCAGGCTTTGATATTGTTTCAACATATAGTATAATGCATATGCAGCATAGGTAGCTACATAAAGAATGTGCTTGTGGAAGGAGATGTGCTTTGGGAGTAAAGGAAATTACATGAAGAAAATAATGTGCAATGCCCAGTGGTAACTTCTGTCTACCTGAATGTACAAGAAGTGACTGTTTAGTTTCAGAGAAATGCTTGGCAAATACAACCTTGGTTTTTTCATGTGTTCTATGTTCAGAAGACTCGAATGCTTTACTAAGCTTTCAATTTATGGCTAGCGGAGAAGTCTTGTTTGTTCCTTCTATGGTTTTAAAACCTGTTGCTTCAAGATTAAAAATAATTCTCGTTAGCTTCTTCAAGCTTGAAGTAAGAGGATTGTGGCTTTCATTCCCTTCTCTTCAGACTGAAGGTCTGGGTGGGTTTCCCTCTCCAAATAGTAGGCTAGAACTGTATAGGGCTGTCCAGCTCTCTATGTTTTAAGCCTCCTGCTTCTGTCCCAGTCTTTTCAGTAATGTGCTCGGTAGTTCCCATGGCGTGACTGTAGCATTCTTGCAAAGAGCTGAAGAAAATGGAACACTGGGGTTCTTCTTAAGTGTGAGAGAATATAAATGCTGTGTTTTGTGCTGAGGTGTTAAGAATAATCTTGTCAGTGCGGTGAACTGATAAAATAGCTATTCTTCCTAATCCCATAGAGGAATTTAAAAAGCCACAGATCCAGGAATCCTTATTCAGCTGAAGTCATCAGTCATTAAGACTCACTGCACAATTGTACACTCATTTAAAAAAAAAAAAAAAGTTTGTTTCCTCTACAGGCATGATAAGCAGTTGTGGTAATCTTCAATGCTTGTTCATGAATTTGCTCTCCATTTGAGGAAATTGGTGTTAAAAGTCTGTCGGAGTGTTTTGTGAATTAAAAGCCTTGGCTCTTGGGACCGCTGTCAGCCCAGTAAGCTGCAGCCTTCTCCAAAGCATGTTCCTCTTTAGACTGGCGCAATTCATAGAGTGCAATGACTGGAGTCAGGCCAGGCTGTTTGGAAACAGCTGAGCAGTGAATAACCCGTGTCCATTGGTGTCTATCATCTCACTGATACTATGAAAAAACCACCATCCACAAAAGGAGCAATTCCAATGGTAGTGGGTACAAAGAGGGGGGAGAGGGAAGAAAGGAGAATTGGCCAACAGCATTTTGCTCAGAGTTACATCTAATCTGTATGAGAGTGGTTTGGTGGCTATAACTTTAATCTAGGCTAGTTTTTAATGATGGAGAAGTCTCTACTGAGCAGCATATAACAGAGAGTTAGTATTTAAAAATAAATAAATAAACTAGCCAGTTTTATTCTCTAGAACGAGAATGTCTGAAAGTTGCACTTGTGCTTTCTAACATGCTGCTAACTTCAATGTGTTTCTCTGAGAGGTTACACATGGAGTCTTTGTTTCTTTGTATTTCATCTCTGCCTTCTGTAACGTCTGGAAGGATATAATCTTTGCCTTTCTTTCCATTGTCTTTATAATTAACAAGCATCCTTCTTCAATTTCTAAATGGTAGCTACTACATCTGCGCAGAATCCCACTGTGCTGTGTGAAATGCAAATAGGAAACCAAAGGGCTCTTTCTACTCCACAGGATCCATTTTCCAAGTTTGGGATCAGAAGCAAAAGATGGATACAGGCAGATGGAATTAGGTAGAAACAATTGAACACTGCCTTTTTGTGCTTGCTGAAAAGGTGTTAATAGTAAATAATTTTTAAAAATACTATTATTCTAAATTTTGTGTAATCTCAGTATCACAACCAATAAGCATCCATAAAATACCTGCATTCTCTCTCTTTTTTTTTTTTTTTTTTTTTTAAGGTAGTTCTGCCATCCAAAATGAATTGGGCTGGCTTACGGTTTTTTTTAAAGCTAATGTTCAATTGTGAATTATATGGCTACTGCTAGTTCTGGTGTGAGTTCAGTACCTCAGGACAGAAGTTCTGGTTCAGTTTGGTTCGATGAAGGAAAAATAAAGTATGGCTTGAGCCTGTTTTGGGTTGGTTGGTTTGTTGGATTTTTTTTTTTTTTCCAGTTCCCTGGAGGATTAGGAACTTACCTTTTAAAAATAACATAGTTAACAGTTCAGCTTGCCGTTTAACCACATATCTGCAGGATATCGCTTTGACCAGGACATCTGCAGGGGGTCACTTTGGCCTGATATTGCAAAAAAAATTGGCAGCACTCTTGGTTCTCCTCCTTTTCCTGTTGTGACTTTCTGATTTCCTCCCAAACATAGGTTGTCCAACTTTTTATGCCAGGCTTGTGATATAGATTCTTAGAAGACCTACTGCACCTTTTTGGACTACCCCATGGTAGAAATGAAATAGCAGAACGTTGCCCTGCCTTCTTGGACAAAGCAGGCTGAGAGTTGCCAACAGGGAGAATGAGTGAGTCAGTAAATTGTGTAGGAATAGCATAAATGGCATTTAGATACTCTGAAGATGAGAAGGGACTGCTATCATAATCTAGTTTGACCTCTCTGTAACTGAAGCAGTGAAATTCATTCTATGTGTGTTGCATGAAGTTCATAAACTCAGCTATGATAGTGTTATCTTTTTGGAAAGGAAAACTTTGCACTGCCAAGGTTATTTAAAATAACCTCAGTGTTCAGTAACATGCAAACAGCTAAGTTTTTATAGTGAAGGATTACTGGAAAGGATTTTTTCCCACAAAGGCATGTGGTGGAATCTGTTTCTGTTTTGACTTGAAATGTAAAGCTGAGTGCTTTTCATGAAGTTGGCCGACTCTTTTCATGGCAACCTCTGCTTTTGCCTGCCAGCACTGAGGCCTGCTCTATTTGTCTCTTCTGGATTCCAGTGAAGTCCAGTAGGAAATGGTAATGTGCATCTACAGCAAGAAGACATTTTTCAATGTTGCATATTGGTATAGAAATTAACCATTTTTGCTTGTTTGGGGGAGGAGAGAGAACTTTAATTCCCCCCTCCCCACCATGGCTCTCACGGACATTATAAACATTCTTGTGAATAGAATACTTTACATTGCTTATGACTGTGAGAAAAGTTAAACCAGCTAATTTTTAATTTTTCCCTTGCGTTAAACAAATGGAATCGCCAAGCCATTCACTCAGTTTGTCCCAGGCTGGGTTATATAGGCTCTTGAAATAATAGGTAGAAATGCTGGAAGATAAGCAGTAGAGCTGAGGTCTTGTCTTGGGTATTTCTATAACACTAAGAATTCATATCATGTTAGCTCCAGTAGGAGTATTTATATTTAACCTGACATATGCACAACAGACTTAAAGGATTCTTCTTTTAACTTCTGCAGCTCTGACTTATAGAGGTAATTTAAGGTTATAAGAGTACTGCTTCTTAAACTTCTATTTTTGGAACGTCTTAATCTATTTGTAATGGAGAACAAGGTCATACAGTCCCTACGAGTTTTATCCTTATTTCCTGCAAATCTCATTACTGCTCTGGAGCACAAGCAGACAGTTATGTCTTAGTCCTGGACATCCTGGTAGAATTCAGAGAGGTGCTAATTATTGTGATAGGGAGACAGTGAAATGTAGTTTAAGGAACATCTCTGCCAGATGCTGAGCTAGAACAGGTTTCAAGCTAAGTGCCACAGTCAGTGCAGTGTTGGTAACAAAAAGCCCTTTAAACAAGGAAAAAAACCCCTTCATCTAGTCACCTGTGTTGTACAGTAGCAATAAAATACCTGGCAGCTGGTGAAGCTGGCTTTTCCTTTTTGCTGCTCAGCTCCAAGAGGAGAAGCTGACGATCCAGGGAGAGCCATGGGGCTGCGCTGCTGTTCAGGGTCAGGACTTTGGTGAGGAAGGGGCACTGGGTTCGGAGAATTCCACGTGGGGTGCTGCCTGCATCGCCCTCTGCTACACTCTCCGGCACTCCTAAGCTTAGCAAGGCGTCCAAAATCCATAGGCAGGCGCCAGGGACGACAGACTATGCCAAGCGGGTGCATGTGGGTAAGCAACAGACAAAGGAAGGCTGAGAGGAAAGTAAGGAAAGCCTAGGACCAGTTTATGAAAGAGCTTGGAAACATGGAGTTTCATAATGGGCAACTTAATTTTCATCTAGACATTTTTCTGGAATTTAATAATAATTTAATAATAGAACACATAATAATAATTCATAATACAATATTTCATTTGTTGCCTTCCAGAAGAACATGCAATGAAAAGTAATGTGAGGTAAAAGTAAACTTACATTAAAGTAATGTGTGCGATCACCTAAATGTTAACATTATCACTTCTGTTTGACAATTTGAAGAATAAAAGGAAGCAATCTGGAGATGTGTTTTTTCAGGAGGATGATATATTGTCAGAAGACATTCCTATAAACCAACCTAGATCAAAAGATACACAATATAATTAGCCTACATTTTTTTTATTATTTTTTTTTTTTTTAAATTAGTAAGTGGCAGATTGGGAGCAGTTACTGACTCGGATCCCTTCTGAGTCATGAACTGCTCAGTATTTTGCCAGATTATTGAGAGGGGAAAAATAATTAATACACTAATTAAATGTGGATCATGCAAATCTAGACATTTCAAATAATTTGTAAGATCAGATATGGAAGGAACTTAAAGCTAATATATTTTGATGGTAGGGAAGTAAAAATAATTTGCTGCACAGTATCTTGTGAAAAACAGCTTTGTGGTGTGGGGGAGGGTTAGGCTTGTGTAGACTTGTTTATAAACAAGGATATCTTGACTTTAGGGAGAGATTCTGGGCAGAGCAGCCAATTATAAGAGATTAGGAAAACAGGGCACACAGTGAAACATTTGCAGCGAGGGAGAGCTGCAGGATTTTTGCTGAGGGGACATTTCCAGAAGGCTTAGGGACTGGGCATCCCTAGCAAATAAGAGAAGAGCCACGTAGGTTAAATGTTACCAAGCACTTAGGCACCAAACCAAGTTACAAAATCATTTTCACCAGTGAGACCAGACATGGACCGTGAAAGGTGGCTCGAGCATGACGCTGGATCCTCTTCTGACTTGCCTGTGTAGTTCTGGCTAACCCCGCGGAGCCCTGATGACTTGGTGCGGGTCCCTCGGGCAGCGTGCCGGCGTGGGTGCTGCTGGCTGCGCTCAGGGGTGGCTGTGCCTGGAGGCCTGCCGCCCCTCCGGGGGTAATGCTGCCCTCGGAAGATCGATGTCGGAGCTGTAAGGTTAGATCTGTGCTATCCCCTCGGCTACTGCAATGCTGTTATGTTCCTTGTAAATCATCTCAGGGCAAGTTTTGCACAAATACAGGGTCCTACAGGAATGTTTCTGGAGGATCGGAAATGCAGCTTTCCTAATTTGAGGAGCTAATTGTATACACATACATTTATGTATAAAAGTGTGTGTATATATATAGTAAAATTATATATATTAAATTATAATTTCATATTAATTATGTGTAATAATTATAATTAATACCCACACTAACTGTAATTAATGTATAATAATTACATATTAAAAATGTCTTGGATGCAGGTTCTTTTAATGTAACTTCTTGCTGTTGTGAACTGGCAGCTAATATCCTGGAAAAGACCTGCTACTCGGTTATTGACATTTGCATGAAATCGTTAATCACTCCTCCCACTTGTTTTGCAGCAGGGCTGGGCTGAACGTTGCAGTGCTGCGTACCGGGGCACATGGGAGCCGCTCCTGCTCCAAGAGGAACAGCAGGAGACTGCCACAGATAAATGAATAGTTCCTTTTTCCTTTCTGTACAGCAGTACAATATAACAAACTTGAACGAAATTTTAATTTACGCCGAGGCTTCCCGGCTGCTCACTGCTTCAGTAATTCAAGGAGCGACGTATCCAAGTTGCCTGGCTGTTAACTTTTTACTCGCCAGCTCTGAAAAAGCTGGGTGGGTGTCCGGTTGCGTTCTCACTGAGATCCTGACATTTACTTTGCTGTACAAATTAAAAATAGCAGCTGCTGTTGATTTCAGCATATCGAATGATTGCAGCAGTGCAGAGCAGAGCGTGTGGGCTGCTGTCCTTCCTCCTGAGGACACTTGCCGGTGGTAACTTGAAGTTTTAAGTACTCACATGTCTCAGGAGCACAAAAAAGAAAAAAGATTTGGTTTGTGGATGTATGAGAGGAGAGGAGGAAGGGTAGGAAAGGGAAGAAGGCTTGTTCTGTTACACAAAATGTGATTCTTTCTTTGTTTTTCACTTACATTAAAGCAGCACTTTAAAAAAGGATTACCCAGCCAGTTAATGTTACCTTACCTGCATTCCAATGCACAAACGAGCACAACACTAACACAAAATATGGAGAAAAAGAGGTATTCTGTTGGCTTTGAGGTTATGGTGTGATTCTGTTTGGTTTTAGTACACTTTTTCATGGGATTACTTCTGCTTTAGCTCTGAGAGCTTTCCGTACAAGCAATTGAAAGGCAAATGGTTAAAGGAATGTGTATAGTGGCAGTGGCTTTTACAGCTGTAGAGGAGTTTTACCTATCATTCTTCAATGGGAACAAAGAAAATAAGGATCACAGAAAAAAGCTAGATTCCTAAAGGTTCAATATATAAAGCTCCTTAGAACCATAAAAACTCCTGTAGATGTTCTGCAGTTTGAACAGGACAAATGGAGAGCAAATAGCTCCTGCGGTGGAAAGTCTGTTCGAGAAAACCATTGACACAGAAAAGAGTGGAATATTAAACTGCTCTTGTGATTTCATTAGAGAAATTAAAGTGGTTATAAACGTACTGCATAATTTGGACATCTTCTTAAACTTATTTGTGGCACTGGGAGGTTTTATTAAAATTATTTCAGACAAACAGACTGTGCTCTTTCTGATTCCTTCACCTTCATATGAACCATCAGTCCAGGCTGTGTGTGTCTGGGAACCTTGGCACAAACCAGCTAAGTTAGAGAAGCCTGAATTGCAGCTTTCCAGAATCAGTGAAGGAAAGAAGCACATAGAAAGGTGCTTGTGTCACCAGTTATTTCTTTCAGTAAATAATGTTAACAACATCGGTCTTGTCAGCAAAGCACTAGTGACCCATCAGCGATTGCTTCCCAGGGCTGGAGCCACCAAGTCCAGCTTAAATGTTTCTGTCAACATCTGAACCCAAAATACAAATTCCTTAAACATTTCTGTAACTCTTGTCCCTGGCCGGACCATCTGAACTCTTACGAACTAAAATAATCTTTTTCTTCCCTTAAGTATACCCAAAACTACTTGTTTATAGAACTGAGATGCTTGTTATTCAGCCTGCACCTTGGTAATGAAAATGCTTACCCTGTCAAACAGGCTGTGGAGTAAAACAGTTGTAGCGTGCTGCTTTTTTCTTAATTTTGGATTTAAAGGTTTGGTGCAGTAACCAGCAGTGTAGGAGATGTAGGTCGAATTTCAACCCGTCTCACAGATAAAGTAAGTAGGAAGAGATGTTGCTGGGGGACCTGTCATTTACTTCCTTTTGGACTTATTCTATGAAAAGTGGGATTTCCTTGGCTCAGAGAAAAGAGGGAAAAACTCTTAACTTAATGGCTAGGTCATACCCTGGAAGTGGTATCTGGTCTGCAGCACCCCTGCACAGCTGACACTCTCAGAAATTCACATTTCTAGTTTGTGACTGGACCCAGTCCAAAGGCTATGGGTTGTTCTGGTTTTTTTTTTGTTGTTACCTGTCTGGGTATCGTGTGGACTGGGAAGTGGTGGTTATATTGAACTGTTCAAGTATTAGTAAGACTTTTGTAGTTTAAGCTAGTAGTCAAAAACTACCTAGATTATCCTTCCTTGGGAAGGAAGAATGAATTGCCACAGAATGTCAAAGAGAAAGAAAATACTTTGGTAAGCACAAATGAAGTGTTTGTGTAGAGGGATCACCCTTGGCTGAAAAAGAAGTGCTGTATGGCCACAATGCGGACATCTTCATTGCATGGTTTCATTTACTGCAACTTGGGATTCGTTGGCTCAACATGCCTTTATATACTCAGCTGTACAGGATTTTCTCCTCAATTTCTGTGGAAAAATCATGTCCACAGATTCCTTAATTTTGGTTTCTTCTCTCCAAGATTATTACAGTCCTGCAATGTTGGGCCTGAAAACTGATCAGGAAGTCCTTGGAGAACTTGTGAAAATGAAAGTTCCAGCTGTGGCAGAGCTGATGGAAAGACATGGAGTCATGTGGACCCTAGTGGTGTCACGCTGGTTTATATGCTTGTTCATTGACATTCTTCCAGTAGAGGTAATTGGTAACACAAAGTTCTCTTAATATACGCTCATAATCATTATTTCATTTGTAGTGCTTTAGTGATAATTACCTACTGGAAATCAAGAAGCTATAATCTGAATTCTCTCCTTTCCTGCAGACTGTGCTCCGAATATGGGATTGTTTATTCTATGAAGGGTCAAAGATCATCTTCCGTGTGGCCTTAACATTAATTAAGCAACACCAAGCTTTTATTTTGGAAGCCACGAATTTCCCTGACATTTGTGATAAATTTAAGCAGATCACCAAAGGAGCATTTGTAACGGAGTGTCACAGCTTCATGCAGGTAAAATACTCTGCAGTTTTTAGTTGTTACAAGTTAAAAACAAGACTGACTTAAAACTGTTTTGCTCAGTCAAAAAGATGGATACAGTTAGGAGAAATCTATCTGTAGGAATTGCCAAAAGGATGAACAATGTTTTTATATAACACATGCAAACCTTCTGAAGAAGTTTTTTGAAGAATTGTCATCTAAATCCACATATAGTAAGCCATTCACATCATCTGTCGTACAGGGAAAAAAATTCTTTTTGCCCTTTTTACCAGTTAAGGCAGGAAGTCTGACTAGACTTTAGGGTGTTCTTTCAGTGAACTATGCATTGTGTTCCTGTGCTTTTTTCCAGATGAATGGTAATAGAATATTGTAGAATAGACACAAAGTGAATTTTAAACTTGCATGGATAAATCTTCATAGTACCAGAATATAAAGTGTTATGTTTAGTCAAAGAACAAAAAGCACCACGTTCTTTTTTTCAGACAAAATCCATCGAGTGCTCAAGTCTTACGACAACCTGCAAACTAAGAATTATTCTTGTAAACTATTAATAGATTGGATGCCAAATCTGTATAAAACACTAGATTCAAAGCTTAACTCAGAAGACTGAAATGTAAAAGACATTAATTGCAAAAAAAAAAAAAAAAACAGGAGCACATCTGTCATAAATCACTTGGCCAACCCTGCTATCATTGTTTGCTAAGTGCGCACAAAACTACATCCCAATAGGTGACTTTTACTTTTTAGTTTTGTGCTCATGTCAGACTCCATGCATGGGTCTGTCATAGTAGGATGTCACTTATGTTATGCTTCATCTTTGCTCATAGAGAAGAAAAATAAGCTTAACTTACTAGTGTTTGTGGGCCTTTTCATTAGAGCAAGGGAAAAATAAATCGCAGGTGCAGTTTAATTTAGAAGGGAGATGTTTGAGGGGTTCTCCCATTCCATAAAGGGTTTAGAATAAGAGTTTTGTTAAATGTTAACTGCCATGAGAATACCAGTTCAGAGGCTGTTACAAACGCTTGTCCTTGAAAGACTTCCCCCCCCTTTAAATTACATTACATTTTACAGCAGCTGTCTTTAGAAAATCAACTACCTTTTTCTTGCAGTTACTCTGAATAAAACATTTATTTTAATTGTGTTGGTTACTGTAGTGAGGGGACTTCCAAGGCAATTAAATAAACAGGTTAGGTTCTTATATAACTTTGAAACACATACTTTTGGGTTTGGGGTTTTTTTTCTCCCAGCAGTACAGAGGTTTTGTGGTTTGTTTTTTTTTCTCCCCAGCAGTATGGATCGTGGTACCAGTGGAGGTGATGACAGTTGAATATTTTATGCCCCCCTCCCCGTGAACAAAATCTTAGTTTTTAGTTTAATGCAATGCAGACTTTACCAGAATGCTGTTCAAGACTGGCTCAATTATAATCTCATCTCCAGAGCTGTCAGTTACAACTACAGCGAACTGAGGGGCCCACACATCTTAACTGTAGATTAAAATGCATAAACTTGCAGCTTGCTTCATAGTTTTGTTCAGTCAGAAGTTTTAGATGACGTAGTGAAAACAAATGTATTGTTCTTGAGCAACAAGTCAAAGCAAAAAAATATTACAGACATGCGTGACAGCATTTGAAATGCCTCAAATTCTTACATCCGTATACATTGCTACTCTGGAAAGCTTAGTAGAGAAGAAGAGCAAAGGTAGTATAGCAAGGGATTAAGACTGATTTTTTTGCAGTAGGAACATACTGTTGTACGTATGTATGTATGTGTTCCAGGGCCTGAACTAGCACCACATGAGAAATGCACTGGTGCTTTGTAGCATTACCCAGGATAGCTTAATATGTTCTAAATATGCCTGCCATCCACTGCAACAAATACCTTCAAAAATAATTTTAATTGGACACTTATATTCAAACTAGCTTTTGCATTGTTGCTTTTGTGTAACCTACAGCACTTGTTACAAGCTGCGGGTTTACCACGTCTTTACAGCAGAGTAGATGAAGATGCTCCCCTGCTACAAGGAGGCCAAACAGCCGTAAGCATTTTCACAGTATGGATGTCAAAGCAGGGATTTCAGGCTTCAGAGAATTACGTGAGAATTCCAGCATGTTGTCCAAAGCCAGAATTTTAACTAAGAATTTTCTCCTTTTGCCCCCAGAAAATATTCACAGACCCTGGAAGCTTGTCCATGGCAACAATCAACAAACTCCGAGAGACTTGCAGAGAGAAGTTGCTTTCTCAGGGATAACTCGCCAGGTTTAACCAGGCGGTCAGATACTACAGCAATTGACACATTCCTCTATTTGCACTGACTAAAGCACACTTTAACCTTTCCATGAGTTAACTGACACTTGACCAATTTTTCCTGCCTTTCAAGTAAGTGTTGTTAACACTTTGTACTGTATGTCAGACTTCATAACTGGACCTGGTGGTTCTGTGGGGTTTTTCAGTTGTTTGGTGTTTTGTTTTGTTTTTTAAAGATTAAAGTGTTTTCAGAGTAGAATGTGATCAGTGTCAGGACACACTCTAAAAAAGCAGTTGCCATCCTTGTTGTTTCAGGGCATTTTGTAATGTTGAGAGAAAACAGGTGTATAAAATTACATATCCTTCCTACTGTATTAACCGTGACACCACTATCATTTGTACAAAATAAATTAATTTGTCAGAACCTGGTTCTTGTTGTGAAGAGAGTAAAATACCTGATCTCTTTCCTGACTGCCACCACTTGGCTAGAATACAAGTGTCTTCCTTTTTCCTTGCTGCTATCACTTAAGGAACTCAATAAATATGGCAAAGTGCAGGGCAAGACAGCAACGAGGAAGGTGATCTTTATCTGCACTAACAGTTACTCTATGCAGCGTAGAACAGCTCTTCACGTTAAGGCAGCAGGGAACATGTGCAAGTCCAGGCACAGAAAGCAGCAGCAAAAATTGCTCTAGAACCACTCTTACTATTTTATATACTTATTCAGGGTTTTCTAGCACAGTAGGTAACAAGTAATTTGACTCAAATCTATCACTTTGTTGTAAGGGATGTGTATGTAGATGCTGTACTTCTACTTTGTGCTGGTGTACTGAGGTGTACTGAGCACTACAGGTGCTATATCCTCATAGACCTGTGTCCCTAAAGACGGTGGGAGAAACACTTGTAGAGGTAGCCACAGACAGGCTTCTTCCTTGACTGGGTGAGGCACGTTAATGCAAGTCCAACTCCCCTCCCCTGGGCAGAAACAAGCAGCTTAGCAGCCCTGCCCCTGGGCCCCTTCCAGCCCTGCGGGGGCCGGGCGCCTGGGACTTGCTTTCTCGTCCTTACAGAGCCCTCTCGTGGCCAAGTCCTTTCCCTCGCCTTCCTGCTGGGGAAGGGAGGGAAGACTGAAGAGAGGCCAGCAATTTGTGCTTTTTATTCTCCCTGTTGAACAACTACTGTGGAAAGCCTCACCTTTTAACACCACACTCCTTTTCAGACTCCGCTCCAAGTTACCCTCACTCCTTGTCAAGGAAGGCTTTGTGTCACACAGAGAAAAAACTTCAACATTTCCTTAACATAACTCCACACTAAGGCTTGTTTAAAGCTCTCAAAGTAGAGCCAAACCACACTTTAGCACTTACCAAATGGTCAAATGTTTCTAGGAGTGATCAGCAACACTAAGATATACAGAAAAAAAGTGTCTTTATTAGCATTGTTACAGGCAATGCATACATAAGAACTGATCCTTAAAGTGTACAACCCCCCAGCCAAGTTTAAAGCAAGAGAATCAGCGGATTGAGATCTATATTGTACACATGTGCAGTAACAGGATCTCTCTGGACCTTCCAACAGAAGAGACTGAAATCACTTTACAAAAAAAGGTAAATAAAAATAACACCCATTTTAAAAAAGTACCAGCTCTTAACAAGCTGGCGTAGCATCAAAAATATCAAACAGGGGAGTTGTCCAATCATAAAGAGTTCCTGTAAGGTTCGAGTATTGCGTTGTTCACACCCTGCATATTCCAGGCATTGAGTTTAAAGCTTAGTAAAAAATACACACTTAAAAGACAAGGTGGAGTCTAGATTTTAAATTTCGATTTTGTCAGTTGTTACTAAATGTCTTTAAATGCATCATCAGTATAATTAACATCGTCGCTGGATGGCAGCAGTACGAAGAGTGAACCTTTTCCCTTTGTTAAGAGTTCTGAAATTGAGTCAGTGTGAATTAGCAACATCCCTCTCCGGAATCTTTAGCTGACATTATCTTATGCCAATTCCAAAAAAGCACCCTTAAAAACTTTTAGCTTGTTTCTAAGTGGGTAAATATTTAAACTAGTTAGCAAAATTAAACACCAGAATTTTCAGAAGTTATTTTTGTGCATAGTTAAATGCTGCAAGATGATTTCACATTTAATAAAGCAGACTTTAAAGAAGAAGCAATTTGCAAGAAAAAGTGTTCCCTTACAATATCAGTCTTAGCTCAGGGGAAATGTGTGTGGGGGTTTTTTCCCAGCTTCTTGCAATTGCTTTTCATCTACACTGGATTTTAGTGCAAGTCATTAAATTGTTTGATATCCAGCATGGCTCCTCTTTCTGCCAATCAAGTAAGCAATCAAGACAATCAGAACAAGACCAGCAAGGGCTGCACCAACTATGATAGGGATCAGCATGTTATTTTCATCCAGTTGACATTCTTCCACTGAAGAGAGAGAAGAAGATCCATGTTAGGCCCCAGATGGCTGTATCCAGAACTTCAAGTTTCTACTCTCAGCACACAGATAAAACTGGCTGAAGTTAACTTCTAGCTTAGCTTGCCGACGACCAAAAGGAAGCCAAGTCCACTAACTATGATCATGCAGGATGAAGTCTTTCTAGTACTAGTTGTATGCACAATATAGAGATTCATAATAATTGTTTCCTGCTCAAGAGCTGTTATTGTAATGCAAAGCTTAGCCATCATTAAGACATCCACGTGACTCTCCCCTAGCCATTTTGCTTTAACCACAGTCACAAAGGACAGCGTTAACTAAAAGAGTCAGGAACTTTGGCGCTTTCATACAACTGTCTGCACAGTTAGGAAGGAAAGTTAACCCTCTTCCTTAACTCTTCTTGGACCACAAGGAACAAGTCCTAGTTATTTCAAAGCTTTTTACATGCTTCTCACACTAGCCTCAACTGACATCTTACCAGCCCCTACATCATCTGCAGTAGTGCGTGCAGAAACAAAGCATAGGAGCCACAAGCTGACACTTGGCTACAGAATATTATATGTTTGTATCAAAAAGCACTTCACAAATCTTAGGTTCCCCACCAAAGTGTAAACCTCTTACCTGCCCCAAATTTGTCTCCATCAATCTTGAAAACCTGGATCTGAACATTAAATATATTGACAAGGGCTTTGTCCGTGACCTGGAGATTCTCCTCTGCACTGCACTTGTAGGAGTTCCCTACTGTAGCTCTCAGCTCGCTCATGCTGTTGTTCGATGCTTCAAACTTTGGAACTGTGTAAGATAAAGTCTTATTACAGAAACCCAAAGAGCAGGAGCTGTAAGCTCGTAGAGCTTAAATTCGATACATTCATCCCCAACATTTCTAACAGGTTATTTAATGCAGGCAACCCCTAATATTTATAGAAGTAGTTATTGAAAGTAGACTTCTTAGAAGTCCCTACCTTTTGCTTCAGAAGGCAGAGTTGTGCTTACATTCACACCTTGCAGGAAGAATTTTTCAGTACTTGCATTCTTTTTTTTTAAAAAAAAAAAACAGTAGTTATTGGATGTACAACATAAGCTGTTAAGATTTGGGTTCAATTCTGCATGCACTTTGAGAATGGTTTTCAAAGGGTATCCACGCTTGGGACTAGCATCCAAAGGAAGTGCTTAGTTGCACTTTCAGAGAGAAAAGCTACGGAAGGTATGCACCTTAGGGAAGGTGACTTTGGGGAAGGGAAGGGGGGCAGAGAAAGGGGGGCTGCCACCCCTCAGACTGCTGACTTGACCTCCACACTAAAGGTACAGTCCCACCCGTGCCTTACCCAGGTTAGTACAACGATCTCGCCTGTGCTACAGGTACAGCTTTAAAGCAGCTCGGTACCCCACAGAGATGTGGGGAGTCCTTTAACAGCAGCAGCTCCAGGTGATCACATTTGATCAGTCCCATGAGTATTAAAAGCGGCACGAAGCTGCCAATCACAGTGGATTCAGTCCTCAAGGGTACAGAGCTCTAATACAGCACTGGGGCAGGGCTGCAGGAAACAGGATTTCCACCCATGACAGGAGTCCATAAGACAAGCACACGTGGCTCTTGGGCTGTACACAGAATATTAATGAGGACTTAAATCCAGCTCCAGACTTGTAAAATTAGATGAGATGCCTGTTTGTCACAGGCTATTCCTCTGCTACAGCAGAGCTGTTCCCAGTTTGGGTGAGAAGCTTTAGACAGCAGGCAATATAATCTTAAAAGAAATTCCGATTCCAAACAAAATAGATATCTGTCTACGTGTGTGTACATACATGTATATATTCTTCCCTCACAACAGTTACCAAGTATTAAACCCTCTAAATCCTAGTATTAAAACCAAAGCAATGACTTACTCCCCTTCCTGTAGTTGCATCTTTTTTCTCTTGCACTTGCCCCAGTTAGCTTTCCCACATGAGAAGTCCTGCAGTCCCTACATGCTTTGTCTAGAGATTCTTACCAATGCAAAGCGGAAGATAACCCTTGTTTTCTCAAAAGTCAGATTCAAGAAGGCAGACGTATTGTCGCATGTCCCAGAAGAAGTTGTATTATGTGGTATGAAATTCAGCAAATCCAATCCCATCTATGAGAGAAGAGGATTGGTTGTGACATTTGAAGAGACTGATACATCACCTTACGTTCAGTCGACTTCTAGCTTGCCTGTACTCACACGCATACAATGCTGTGTTGCCCACGCATCTTACAGACGACTGGGCAGATACACGTGCAAGTTACAGGCTGGTGTAAGCTGCACCGGCCTTACCAGGCTGGTACAGAGAACAAAGGCCATCTTTGCACGCCTAACGAAGCTTCCTGCAGCCCTGACTGGCCGCGGCCAATAACCTGCTGCTTTCTCCACACTAAACTTCTTTGGTCCTAGCAGCATAAGGAAAAACATCAGTAACCACCACTACACAGGGGGAACAAGCTATAAAATACGGCTTTGACGTAATCAAGGGAACTGCCTGTAAGCATGATCATATACTGCACCTCACTTCAGTTCAAAATGCTTTAGCTTTGCCCACAGTGCATGATTTTGTACTGTCCCGTTCCTGCAGAAGGCTGTGGGTTAAATGTACTTGCCAAACAATCCAACAGAAACCATCAGTAGCTCTTAGGTTTTCCAGAGTCATATGAGGGTCAACTATCTGCCACCTCCTCACTGCTCGTTACACTAGAAATCAGCTCTTCCAGCAGAGCCAGAATGCCATGCTGCAGGCCACAGCTTACGGAATTTCACACAATTAAGGTGGCTAAAATACAGTCCACCATAACCAGCTACCGTACAGCCACACACCAGCTATCAGCGCTCGTGATTTTACCTCTCAGTCATCATCATCGTAAGTAAATGCAATAGATTCCTTTGCACCACCACATACAGCATTAAGCATCCAAATCCTACACAGATACCACCCTCCTCACACCAGGTCCTTTATCCCTGAGATCCAACTTAAACTACGCAAAAGCAGCCATAACTTGTTTGCCTGCACTTGTCCTGGTTACCTCAGATTAAGCCACAGGACAGGAAAAAGCTGCCTGTGATCAAAGGTCCTTATAACAAAGCTTTACTGAACACAAAGGTTTGCTGACCCTTGGCCATTGTTTCCTACTGAGGGCCTTCAGCGGTCCCTTTGGGACTGCGCTCGTAGCTTTGCCTTACCAGTTCGTGGGTAACGGGTTTGTCCGTGGGGCTGGCAAGCTGGGCTTTGCGTCAACAACGGAGGGAAAGAACCTGTGCTGGGGCAGGATCTTACAGAAACCATGTAACGCTTTTGCTGTTAAAATCAGCCATTAAGTAGCTCTTAAGCATTAAAGTCAAACCCAAGCCTCTTCAGTACTGGCTGAAGTTAATTAAATCAGAAGCCTGTCCAGTTTTACAGTAGCAATAATTTTCCCTTCTAAGAGTCATTCACTGTTTTCATTCAGGTGCCTCAGGCCAAATTCCTGTATTTTATTTAACAGTTTAAAAATCTTGTTTAGATGGCATCTTTGATAATAGGAGTCCCCCATCTCATATCTTGATAATTTTTACTGCTTCCGTGGAACGGCTGCATACACTTACTGGATTTGACAGACAAGTTTAGTGCTCTTACTGAATGGAAAAATCTTTAATGAACACTTTCAGTAGAACTGTTTGATTTGTCACTAGCCTAGGCCAAGTTAAGCAATTGAAATAGAGGACAATCGTGGATGAACACTAAGAAAGAACTGGGATTTTTAAAGAAAAAAGTTAGCCTATAATAATTTACCAAGTTTTCCCCAAAGAAGGAATCTGAAAGCTTTGAAGAAAGAAAAAAAAAATTTACCTTTTCATCTTTTTTTAGATAGGTGATATTAAGCTGTAGCCCCATGTAGGCAAGTACACAGGTTCCATTTGGACCAGTCACATTGTATTTACCAACTGGAGGATTTGAGGGCGATGCAGTTGGTGCTGGGCTAGTTGTTGGAACGTGGCTAGTAGTCTGTTTAGGAGTCGTAGGCACTACAGCAGTAGTAGAGACCATATCTTCAGCACATTCTGTCTCTGGAGAGAAAGGAAAACGGTCATTACCAAATGAAACGAAGCTGCGGGATGCTCTACCTTTTTAATCCTCAAGGGAAAGGAGGACACAATTTCAAGTAGTTTTTCCTAATAGAAGATAATAAAAGCTGAGAAACACAATGGTAAAGCATTACCTAAACTCTTGTTGCAAAGTTTGAGACACTTTCAAAGCCTGGCATGTGAAAATGACACTTCTGCTGTTATTTACAGAAGTTCATGGTGACCACATCTGCTTTTATGCATGTCTGTCATTTCACTTTGCCATCAAGTCAGGATAAATAAGATACTGCTACTTTGACAGAGCCAGCGTTCCTGCCGTGTGTTCACAGCAAGGCTGAGATGACTGGCCCTCAGATGCTCTGAGCACTCGCGTGCTAGAAGCAGAGGAACAGCTCTCCTGCCTGCTGTTAAAAGCGGTCTCCCAGGAGATGTGTTGTTCTCCTTCCCCTCCCTCCCGCAGTTACACTGCCAGGTTGCGAGGACCCTACGTCATTATTTTGGCAATACCCACAGTACCATTAAAATACTACTGGACCTCGCACGTCCTCATAGCAGTGCTGTGGCTCTTCTATCCTTAACAAAGGGATTCTAAGACACTGCTTCTGATGGCAAATGTTTTGCTACATCCTCTCCCTTCGGGTCTCACGTCCATCCTTCCCTTTAGTCCTGCATTAGCAGCCACCCACCACCAGGGGTACGAGGCTGAGTGAAGATGTGCAAGACTGCCTTCGGTTTTCAGCCAGTTCAGCAGCAACTTACAAGGCAAAAGGAGAGAAAAAGAACAGTGACTCTGATTTATCCGCCAGAGTACTCAGAAACACCTGGCAGCAAGATCTTAACTTGATCTGGGAGCCAAGAAGGTTCCTGCATTGAACATCTAAGCCAAAACCAAAGGTCACAGCAAAGACATTATTGTAGTAGAGGCTTCCATGTTCCAAGCCAAGGTCATCTCCACCTGTCAGGGATAACAGCTTGCAACTTTATAAGGACAACAACAACTGCAGCAGCAGTCAATGACTGCTCAAAGACTCAAAATGACTGACTCAAAGAGCCTACTTCTAAAATTTAATCCATACATATCTTGCAGATACTAGGTATCTAATACATAGCCTCTGAACTTAAACAGCAACTTAACTTTCGATTATGGCTCAGAAAGAGGAACTCTAATCACAGACTCCAACATAGCACGCTTTCCTATTTCTACTCCATTTCTGGAAAGTCAAAGAGCAGAGGGAAGGTGGATGAATGGAGGAGTGAACCTGTCTTTTGTAGACTTAATAGATACTGGTCAGGCCCCAAAATGTATTAATTTCCTAACCAATAAACCAAACAGCAGCTTTACTTGGTACTTCAATGGAGAATTTCCTTCCATCTGCAAGACCCCAACACATACAGCCTCTTATTCAAGTTAGCAGAGATGGAAACAACCAAATCACTTCAAGTGGAAGTTTTCCCTAGGTGGAGTCTTGACACAGTATTTTCACTGAACTGATTTATGGCATAGCTCCTAGTAACTCTTCAAGACAGATTTGGAGACGAGACAAATTCTTATGTCTTTTTCTGACGGTTATGGGAAAGCAGCTGACAAAACTACCAACAGATAAAATTAAAGCCTCCTTTTCTTCAGAGCTGCAGATAATCACCACCATAACCTCAGTCACTAACTTCCAGGTACGCTGACAGAAGTTACCATTGCTAGTGATGCACAGATGCACTGAACACTGACTCTTCTTCCCTTCAGTGAGCCTTGCCCAGATGACCAGCACAAATATCCACTAATGAAGAAGCTGCAAGAAAAAGAAGTTAAGGGAGAATTCCAGAGCTAAGGTTTATCAATAACAAGCTGCCAAAAGGACAGGGGAAGTCTCAAGCCTACAAGAGTGGAAAGAAGGAACTGATCTGGAAAGAACAAGGTGATTTCAGGGTCAAGATTTAAAAAAAAAAAAAAAAAAAAAAAAGGATAAAGTGCGAATTCTTTAACCAACTGAAATTAAAAAAAAAAAAAAAAAGAGAGAGCTTATTGTGCAGTAGGAACAGAAAAAAAAAAATATCTGGGTGCATTCCCAAGACAGTAACAAAAACCTAGGGAGGAGGATGATTTAAAGACAAAACTGAGCATGGCAGTACGGATAACAGGAACATGGAAACAAACAAACAAACAAAAATTAAAAAAAACCAAAAGCTTGAACTCAGACCAAACAGTGTCTACCCTAGGATCATAGGAAATCATGTGTTTTTTTCTGAGGATCAATAGTTTCATCAAGACAGTGATACCACAGGATGGAAAAAAAGCAAGTCTGGGGAAGTGATCCTGGCAAATTAAAGTGTTTAGATTAATCTAAAAAAGAAAAGAAGTAATTAGGAATAGAAAAGAAAACAAATGCTGACAAACTTGTGTTGCATAAGGAACACCCTCCCAAAATAATGCAATTTTTTTTTTAACCAAAGGACTATGTAAGATAATAGGTGGTGTTAAAAGGAAAATTATGACACAGTAGGGAGATTTTATTGAAGTTGTATAGAAGTTAAAAACCAGCCTTTCCCAATATCATGGCTTATGTTCATGCCTGCTGATAACTGATCACTTATCATCCAGTATAACAACTGGATCAAGATATCACATTTAAAAAATGAGATAGTTCTGAAGACTGGAGTAATAGAAATCAGGTTGGGTTTTTTTATTAAATTATAAATGTAAACTAGTGTAAACTAAATGTAAACTAAATTATAAATGCAAACTAGTTCACTGAATGGAAAAGACTGATCAAGAGAATGATACACACTGAAATCTGAGCCAGTCATGTGAGGCAGCCATAAAAGAAGTCAACTCCAGTATTATCATGCATCAGGCAAGGTATTTTTCAGAGACACGGTACTCCTGTAGAAGGCACTTGTTCAATGTATCCATCACATGTCAGCACTGACTACCCTAGTTTTTAACATTCATTTCGACAGGTGCATAAATGGGATTAACAGCCTAAGAAAGAAAAGTTCTATATTTCCCAGAGAAAAATCAGACTTCTTACTTGCCCCAAAAGTAAGGCAGAGATTTGTCACTCCCTAAGATACCACGGGTGATCAAACATCAAGAGCCATGTAAACTGAAGAGCGTTGCCACAAAAGCAAAGGACATGAACACACCACGAAGTAGTCTGTCTTCTAATCATTATAGCAATGAAATTCCAAAATGCTTTTCAATACAAGCAGTCGGGAAAAAAAGTTGTTTTGTGATTGCACCTGACAGAGAAAGAACATCTTACAGCTTATATAAGGCCTCCCGTAGGAAGATGTATTTATCTGCTCCCTACAGACCAGTTCTCTATTGTCTGCCATTATATCACTGATTTTCCCTAGAGCACACAGTAACTAGTTCAAATTACTTTGGTAGAGGCATAATACTTGGAAGTTATCAGACACTTCTTAAACTAGGATTGTGGCCATGTGCCCAGCTGACCGACTGCAGCACATGTTTACACCCAAAAATACTCATGAACAGAAGGAATGTTCCCTAATACCTGTACAAAACCCATGGGAACACGCTGCACTATCTTCTAGTCATGGATGCTGACACCCCTACAGAGAAAACCTGAAGCCAGCCTATCCATTTCAAAAGATGCTGCTATCAGAGCTTTAGACCCAGTTTGTACCTGCCTAAATACGATTAGCCAGGACTGAAAAAGGAATAACCTATTATTTGAAATATTAGCTCACCAAGTACATTCTCTGCTACAAGATACTTACTGTTCATACTGAAAGTGCCATTTGTGAGATAGGCTTCCAAAGTAACATTGCTGAAAGTAATGTTGACGTTCTTCATATTGACGTGCTTGGAGTTGATGCATCTGTATTTTGTGCCCATATATGCCTGAATAATGGTTTTATGTGATACTCTCTTCACTTCTCCTGTAAAAAGATTACATTGCTTTAGTACGTAACAGGTATTTACAGAAACAAATCAGTATTACATCTGGAAGGGCTTCACAATGACAACAGGAAATTTTCATTTTACCTGCAGTTGAATTATGGAATAAAGTTGCATCTGACAGATTGTAGTGGAAAACTAGCTCTTCGACTTGGTACTTGTCTGCGTATTCTGAGAAATTCAGGCTTAATGAATGTCCTGCTCCAAAACCCAACACCAGAAGTGGATGAGATGTGTTATGTTTACCACATGAGCTCTGTGGCTCTACTGTAGCATTTTGTGGAAGAAAAAAGTGTGCAAACTGTGGGGTAGAAAACAAGACACACATAAATGGGATGATGTAACAGCTTTTCCTTACTGCTTTTTAAATATCCTATGAAACTGTTATAAAACATACAGCTCTCATTCATATGCTATAAAATGTCTACTTGTATACCTGTATATAGCAAGTAGCATGTTACTGACACTTGGATTTCTAAGAATATTGTTCTCTGAAATCTGAGGACAAAGCAGTACATACTCACAGCACCTCTTAGACTTTTTTCCCCCCCTAAACCAGCACTATGAATTTGCAGGTACTTCTGTACTAGGTGAATAAAATCTGGCAAACCCTGGACATTGAAAAATGGGAGAATTTAAGCTTTGCTTCTTGTAGTACAATTGAGTAAGAACAAAAACAAATGGTACAGCCTACATAGTTTGGCTATAATACTTGGAGTTTATTACATATTGAGAAGTAACTTGGTACCTGAAGACCAACACAAGGTTTACTGGAAAGTTTTGAACATACTGCTTACAAGAAGGAACGGCCAAAAGCGCGTTATGAAAGCAGTTACCTCTGAATGCAAACTTGCATACCAGTATCAGCAGGATTTCAGACCATCAGCACCACTGAAAAAGTGGACTATGCAATATAACTCTCAGCTCAAATCACACATAGCAAGTGCACCACTGGCAAAGTAGCAGGATTTTTTTTAATCTCACATTACACTGATGGCTAGGAAAAAAAAAATCAGCAAGAGTGTCTCAAAACATGCAACTGCCATGAGATTATAAATAATTCACAATTCCTGTTCAGTAGTAAAGATACCAAAAAACTAAACTGAGAAGCAGAGTATTTGTGAATAAAAATTCTTAACTTTCCATTTAACAAGCTTTTGCTGTTAATATGGAACAACTTGTATGCATGGCACTAGTCTGTAAATACCCTGAAAGCTAGAGATTTGCTCAGTGAGAAAATCACAGATTTCAGGGAAGTTTAAAAGCTACCTGCCAACAGCCGTTTCAGTTCAGATTTAGTCCATGTAAGTATGACCAAGTTCACCAAAAAACAACTGGTAGCATTTTTGCCTTTACAGTTCCAATGAAAGCCATTTTAGCTACCAATAGGACTGGTGTGGAATTTCAGTCACAAAAGTAATTTCACACATGTATTGTTTGCGGTGGTTTCAGGCAGCCTTAACCCTGTTTAATTAGAAGAAGCATCAGTAATAAAGAAAAGTTAATGCAACATGATTGGGAGGGGGAAATCTTTGCTGAAGCAGTTTTTCATGCTTAAATATTTGTTTAAAGTTTAAATACTGCACATGTGCAGAAATACCACACATTTTATAAACACAAGTTAGAGACAAGCAGTGAGATACCCCCCCTTACCTCTTTTTGCCCATTGCTTTTGTATGCCACTGAGAATTCTACTATCAGATCAGCAATTATGCAGACGTTACCACTTGAATCTTTCACCTCAAATGAAGAGGAAGCCTGTAAAAAGCCTGTTAAGAATGACAAGTGGTTAACTTGGTGTCACGTAAGTTTTTATTTTTGATCCCAAAGAGACAAATACATGCAACTACACATTTTAAGAGTACATCCTAAACAGCAGTTGAGTTTGGAAACTTGGGCACTAACGGTCTCTATACTAGCTTCAACATCACTAACACACAGAGGACAAATTTAACACCCCATTTATAAAAAGACAAAGCCACCCAAACCAAAACTGTTGACATGCTGGGTCCTCAGAGGGTAAGAAAAACTTGCAACAAACACCAGTCACACTGTTCAAGGCAGCTACTCAGTGTTCGCCCTACACAGCAACTATTTTGCAAGCTTCAGCCAGAATTGACTTAGCATATTTGATCCTGCATGCCTATAGCGTTCAGCCTTCCCCCCGCAGCACATCACGCAGCCTTCATTCCCGCTGTACCAGGACACTCAGCTGTACATGCACTGAATGCAGCATTTAGAAAGCTTGGATTGACTGCAGATGTTTTGGAGGGACTGCCAAATATAGCGTGATGGAGCATGCCACCCTTGCCAGGAGAACTCCTCTTTAATGTCATCGCGCTCTCTACATTTGAGAGGAGGATGGGGGCCAAGACCTTGACACAGACTGAGGTTATCTTTTCCCAACTGGTTTAAACTAACCTCAGACTGAGCTGCTGACTAAGTCACAGCTTTTCCCCGACTCGCTCCCCTCCAGCCCCAGCGCTCAGAGCGCTAGCACAACTGACCACACTAGTACTGACTGAACAGGCGAAGAACATGTGGCGAGAGGAGCATGGGATCATCCTTTCTGACAGCAGCATGGACTGAGGCCAGCATCCACTGACAATGAAGCTTCACCTAGGGGACACGTTGCGGCAGGCTGGATACAGCCAGAAAGCTGGTTATCTCATACTTCATTTGCGGTAAGGGCAAACCGGACAGGGCTCCTGTATCTGATCTTTATTGTAGAGCGTTTTATTTTTCTGATTCTCAATTTGTCACCATACATACATCCGAAGCAAACCTCACTGCAACAAGCCTGCACCATTTTCATGCTAGCGCTTTATCAGCTTGCTTTTGCAACAACTTCAGTCTTGCAGAAAACTTGGAAAAAAAAGCAGCTGCAAGACATAAACCACTCCATTTATCTCAAGCAAATAATCTTTAAAGAGCCAAACATGCTAACCCATTCAACTGCTGATATAGCAAAAAGTTCCAGCTGAGGGATTTATCCATTAGCTAGCTTCCCTCCCCAAGAAGTTTTCAAAAAGCAAATCCCAATTTTAAAACTTCTCACTACAAAACTATGGTGCATACAATTGTATTAAGACAATTATTAGGAAAAATTGGACTTATGTCAGCTCAACTTGGGTAGAAGGCACTTCAGTTGTAGGAACACACTGGAAACAATTTCTCTGGTGCTCAGCAAGCATTTTCCCATGTTGCCTTCCCCTTAGCAACAATATATCCTCCCCCAGCACCAAAGGGAGCCAAAACTTAAGCTGGAATTTATACACTTTACCCAGTTGTTTAAAGAGTCTAGACTTGAAACCAGAGCTAGACAGAAGAAAGAAATTGCTCAAGGATGGATAGTACACAAAACTGATATTTCAAAGCAAAATTGTCCTACCTTTGACTTTATGCCCAGCTCATAATGTTCACTAAAGAACATATATGCACAAAGAAAATGTTATTTACTGCAGTTCAGCGCAGTGCTAGAAATAATCGATGCTCCTCTGCACAGAAGTTTCAATTTGCAAAGTTTCTTTCAATTAAATTTACACCTGGAACTTGTTTACATTTTACCTAAGCACTTATTTTCTCAAGAGCAAGCTGCTTACGCTTTCTTGACGGTTTCTAGCCCAGCACAGAGGCAGGGAATAAGACTCCATGGCTACTTGAACTGACACTACCAATAGAAAACATGCTAGAATGAAAATCTTCAGTGTGCATGCTGACTCCCTTTTTTTTTAGCTATTATAAAAACTTGGCAATGTTAGAGCTAAAAATAAACAAGTAATAGGCAGTAAAAGAATAAAAGAAGCAGAAAAAAAATATCACTTTTGAGAAGAAATACGAGGAAAAGAAAAGACTGAAAAACAATTAAGAAAGCGTTGCTGACCTAAAGGAAAATGTGACAGACCTGCCCATTACAGATGATTCAGAGAACAACAAAAGACAATGCAGAGGTACCAGAAAACACCAAATGGAAGATGGATTCTGGGAACGAAGAGCTGACAAATCACCCTCAGCAAGTTTAAGTAATAGAGAATAAGGGCTGTGAACAAACAGTAAAAAATACCACCTGCATTTGCAAGATTTTTGCAAGGTTAAGTTCACACCATGATATGAATCCCGGTTTCATTAGTGTGGAACAAACGCTGTAAAACCCCGTTCCTTCTTAAGAAATGTTCAGCAGCTGCTGGATTTGCAGTGTCAGTGACGAGACAGAAGCATCAGGCACGAGACACTGAGCTGTCCTCGATGAAGTGGCAAGAAGGCTGTTTCACTGCGAGTAAGCCGATGTGCACAAGGATGGCGATCTGAGAGCGCTGCGCTGCAGCATCGTCTGCTCCCGTGGTCTTGGGGCAGGGATGGAGAGGAATACAGGTGGAACTCAGTGAAACATAAGGGATACAGGGGCAACTTAAAATCAGAAGAAGACCCACTGAAGAACAAATCAGGAGACTGAAGGAAAGAAGGTCCTGCCTACTCTTCGCTCCAGCCAGTTTAAGGCAGAGGAAAAGCTCGCTGGGTTTGGCAGGAAAGCAGCTGTTGAGTTTGTGAAGGCAGTTTCAGTGTCGACTAGTGATGAATGCATGAATCATCACCAGCCCACAAATAGTAAGAGCCTACAGTCAAAATGTCAAGAATACAGAAAAGCAAACTGATGTTGAATCAATCTGTCCTAGAATATTTCTAATTAAGTTATATAAATGATTGCTCAGTTTTATCATGGCATATCTACAAGTTGAGAATATTGCTTGTACTTCTCACAACAATATCATTATTTGCTGTTTAACACAAAAACTGATACAACCCCTGTTTAGAAGAAACCAAAGTTTCTTCTAAACTAACTTCAGACTTTAAATGCTCTTCTTAAACTGCAGCACCCTATTTGAAAACTATCTGTGGTAGAGCAAGTGCAGTACTTCAGATTTACACAACTGAACAGCTCCTAGACTTTTCAATAGTAAAAGGTAAGTTTTGTAAAGTTCATTATTCATTTGGCCAGAGATACTACATTATGGGTATCTAGTAGAGGAATCATCAAAAACATACTAGTGCCAAAGAAATTTCACTTACTTCAGATGCTTCATTTGTATTTCAATAGGTTCCAAAAAAGTCTGCTTATATATTTATTCCAGCTGCATATTTTCAGTTGAAAATCATAAGATAATCTCTCCCTTTATACCCCATTTCTGAAATTATAGTCTCATGCAAGAAAAGACTGAAGGTAAAACTGCTGAGGCAAAGCTAGATACATTACTTGAATTAAATCCAGCATCCTTCCTTATCTAACACACCTACATCAAAAAAAACCAAGCAGAGTGTATTAACACTGAGATACAATAAACAAGTCAAACAAAACTAAGACTTTCTTGGTTATATAACAATTTGTCTTAAAGAAATCTACCTCAAAAAGCTGTTCCAAACTGAAAACTACAAAGCTACCAAAACAATCTAGCACATTTGAACAATCTAAATCTGAGCCCTTTTGAACACGGCTCTTAGAATGGCAGGATTCCCCATCTCTTGACCACACAAAAATGCTTTCAGGTTTCAAGCTTTTTATAACTGAAATCCTGTTAGCCAAGCACAGCTACCCTTGGGTTACTCTCCCATATAATGGAAACCAACTAAGGCAGAAAGATTAATGGTGGTTGTGCTCTAAAAAAGCAAGTGTATATTAATGGCAACTGTTTACACCATCTGCTTACAAAGAGGACTTCAGTTACTATAGTTAATGATTTACTTTGTCTCCAGTTTTTATTAGAAACGTGGAATGTTGACAATAATGATCTCAAACACAAAAGTGTTATTTTTTAAAATATAAATATATAATAATATAAATGTAATAATTATATAATACATTATATTTAAAATATAAATATATAAAATATATTATTTTATATAATTTGGGTTTTGTTACTATATTCACATTTCCTGCATATATAACAAACTCTTTAGTACTTTTCTGCCTCCCTCTTGGAAGAAAGGACAGCAAGCCATCCAAATCCATCTGGGCACATATTCCACATCATCGGCAGTTTAAGCGATACAGGTATCTAGTGGATGGGACTGTTTGCAGTTGAGTGACTGTGGCGTTAGGGAGGAAAACCACAGCTGCAGCGTAGCCCAGCTAACCGCTCCCCACAAGCGCCACGACAGTAGTTCAGAGTATCACACCCACAGCCTGCTCATACACATCAAAGACGCTGCTGGGCTACAGCCTACCCCGTAATTACTGCGCGGCAGTACTCTGAAGGTAAGGGATGCTTGCTAACAGATGCCAGCATTACACAATCACTCTGTACCTAGGCTACAGCATCGCTGTGTTGCCCTGCATCTTTGCCCAGGTGTTCTTTGGGTTCTTTGGGTATACGCAGCCAACACTATCTATGGGGCATTAATTCAAGGAGATAAGAAATGCTGCTTCTTATCTAGAGAAGATTTATTTCCCATTGCACATGTGAATAGAAGTGCCCAGTAATTTACTCATTGTGATGGTTCGGAAGGATCAGTGCCATTTTGTGAACAAAGCGGTGACCTCAGTCACCACTTTAGACTCCTAAGTCTACACCAGAGAAGAGAATGGAAACATCCCTGAGGAGTTACACTCTCCTTTAATCGCTTGTCTTCTAATGTAAGCACCACTCCCAGAGGGACACCAGGTACAAGTCCTTTCACAGAAGACTGAGTCAATATCATTTGCTTAGGATCCAGGATCCTTGGAATATCTTGGGATAGTACAGAAAAAAACAAGAACGTAAATAATATATTTTTTGAAAGATCACACTATTTACCAACTCTGACATTTCTGGGGAGCAACTGAAAGCAGGAGAATCCCTTGACAGACTTGATGTATGAACCACTTTGTGTGAGACAAGATGGTCTTCATAAAATTATGAGTTATACTTACCTGTCACCAATGGACTCAGAAGACTGAACATTGGCTATCTGGAAAGCATAGCAGGAAAAGACAAGGCTGGACTCACTTCAACTGCTGTTGGACACGCACAAACACAGTGGTGGAAAGGGGAAACAGCTTAATTCATAGACGGATGAGAGTACTTTAGGGGAGAAGAGAACCAGCTGCACTTGTGCAGGTGCAGCACCTGATTATATCAAGTTCCTGATCCAACCCTGGAAGATGCATCCTTGACAACTAACAGGGACAAATTCATGCAGTCTCAGATTATGTTTTTGATATTGTTGATTTCCATCAAGGCAGTAAACATTTTGGTTCTGAATTCAAGTTTGCAGATGAATACCCTCTGTCTTTATAAACAAATGTATAAAAGTACAAAAGCATTATAAAGGAAAGGCTATTTAGCAGCTGTACACTTGCCATTTGGCCAGAGAATTGCACAATTGCACGAAGTTCAGTCACATGAAGCTTCTTTATGGTTTCCTATCTAGAGGAAGGAAGTCCTGGGATAGCTCTACAGCAGCTGATTACATGAGTCCACCGGGAGGTCTAAACTCCCGTGGCTGGACCCTTTTCAGCATTCACACAAGTTCATTTTGCATTTGCTCTGGTTAGTGCTGCTGCACCACACCACACAACTAACACACATCCTTCGAGGTAGCTGGCAGCCCCAAACAACATTTTGGAGGAAGGAGCACTGCATTGACAATTTAAAGAGAAAGCCTCTCCAGAGGAGAGGATGTTGGAAAAAAGATAATAAACCAACTGCCTGAGTAAACCACTGTCCCAGTCCTACTGAGAAGAGAGTAGATCTAACCCCTGTGAAGAAAAGTAAAGACATACTGGTGCTCCCATATCACACAGACTGAATTCTGCCTTGTTAAGAAATCAGAAGCCACTGAAGGTTAATACAAGAAAACTAAACGTATTAAGTGTGGACTACTGTGCACAAGCCTGAACACCGGAGAGGGAACAGCTAGACAAACGCCCCCTGCTCAGAGCTGAACCATGTTTGAAATTCCGTACTCTGCCGCCAGGACGCTACTAACACTCCCTCGCTTTGAATTACAGTAGAAAAAGTAGCACTGACAGCCAGTGGTGCTGTCAAGTGATAGAGAAGGTTAAGAAACTGTTAGCCTTAGACTGAAGGGGGTGCCAGCCCATCTTGAAGCCAGACGCACAAAAAACATGGAAGCCTGATTTACCAAAACATGAGATACATTTTAAAACCGTAGGCCTATAATTTAGAATTAAGATAATGCAGCAAAGTGTTCAAATAGCTGTTGTAACTCCTGCCACTCACATACCCAAAAGGGTCTTCCGCCAAGCTTAAGAGAATACCAAGGAATGCATTATGACACCAAGCTTTCTCAGGGAATTTCCAAATAATGTCTGACTTGAGAGAAAAGACAAACTGTTGCAGTTAAGCTGAAACAAGCAAAGGTGAGGCGTGCCTTCTTAGTGCTAAAAATAAGTTATCTTTAAGGCATACAAAAGGCTCAACAGAGATAACAGTAGTTAACTTCTCAACAAAATATCTGTCTTTTCTTTTAGCGGGGCTCCCCTTTACCTAGAGGCAATTCTTCAGCTTATCATCTACTACTGATTAGAAATCATCCTATTCACTACAGAACAATCTAGAAGCAGGTTATACCAAAAAATGACACTTCTAAGTCAGCCTGAACAGGAATCTTGGGAGCATATCTCAACAGCGGCACGTCAGGGAACCTGCGGAGTTCTTACTCGGCAAGTAAGAAGTTACTTTACAAGTCAGAAAAGCAGCTGAAGTCGAAGCTGAGTAACATATCACGTGATGACAGGCTTGGGACTAGCACACAAATTCAGATCCTTAGAGACTGTGTCAACACACTTCAAGAAGCTATCAAGCAAACACTATGTTAAGGGCAGCATTTGCTAAAGCAATGTTTCGAAAGTCACACAACGTAAAAGCGGTTATATTTTGTGAAAACTACTTTATACTCGGTCTCAGTTCCGTAAAGCTAGCAATATGAAAACTGAGGAAAACAATACAACGCCAAATTACTCACTGGCTGGAATTTTTTACCCAAGTTTCTCTCAACTATCCCTACATTGGCAGCAAGGTTTGAAATTCCCCTTCGGACTGGAGTTGTGCAATAGAAACGCGTGGATTATGCGTCAATAACCCTGAAATGGCATCACACTACCTTTTCAAACCCATTTTTCCTTCCCCAAATCTCAGACACTTCATTATTTACTCACTGATACCGAATCCATGTCTGACTCTAAACTTAAGATTTTCAGAAATGTTTTCTCTGATGTGTTTGTGTTTCAGTAAGGAAAAAACCTACAGGTGCACAGGACTCAAAGAGCACAAGCAGCTCTGTTGGGTTTGGCACACAACCCAACTGACCCATCGTGCTCAACAGCAGACAAGCACCATCTTCCCTCATATTTCAAAAAGCAACAGCTAAGTTTGAGGGGAGTTAATTCATTTCCCATAGCCCCCTTTCCATGTATTTATCACTGTACTACCTAAATCTTTTTTTCATTCCATATGCACGTTTGATATTCATGAGGAAATTCATCATGAAATACTTAATGCTGACATATGAAATATTCAGCTTAGTGCTTGCTGCTCAATGTGAATGGAAAACTGAAACAGTAAGTGAGGTGTGGTGAGGTATTCTGGAGGGGAAAAAAAAATTCTATTGTCCCAAAGTCAAGGCATTGCCAAACAAGCTTTCACATCTGACCCATCCATGCTAATCCTTCAGCCTCCTGTGATCATTCCCTTATCCTGATCAGTGTTCACTCAGATGACTAAAAGGCTGCAAACGTTTAAAGAATTCAGCTGGTATCTTCTCATTATCTCCTATCTCATATTCTCCCCTCACTACCACCCAAGCCCAGACTCTGGGAGAAGATGATGAAGGCTATCTGTACTCCAAGGAGGGGTCTCTATTTGCACCACAAAGATTTCCCCCCTGAGATAGCAGGATAAAGTTACGTAGAAACACCCAGCTACTAGACACTAGTACAACACCCTATTTGTCAGTAAATAGTTACTCTGTAGTAAAATAAACTAGTCCATTGCCTCAGCTGCCATAACCTAACACATTTTACATGCCAGAAAGCGACAAAGCTAAATAGATTGAATTATGTTTATAACTGCTGATTAAGCAGGGGAAGACTACTACAGTCGCAGAAAATATTATCTCTAGTACCACTTAAAAACTACACAGGCTGATTAGAAGACAAACGAAACAATTCACATTGAAGCCATAACTATATTAAACAAGCTATACAAAGAATTCCCACTATAACATTAGTTCAACACCACTTAAGTTGCGGATGCCAATCGTACAAAGCAAGTCTGAGAGCACTGTAAGTCACCGTGCTCGCTAGACTGGCTCGCAAGGAGCTGGATATTTGAACTGCTCAGTGCCCCTTGCAAGTGACACCTTTCAGGCTCAGCGTAACAGAGAAACTGAAGTACTGTCAGTGACGATAAAGCTATTTACTACCAAAAAAACGTTAGAAGAGTTTCGAAGGTTGTCATAATCTCCAAAATGAATGCAGATAACCGTTCTCAACTGCTGCTTTTTTCAGGAAATATTTTTACGAGCTGCTGAAGAAGTTGCCTTTGCTGCCAAAGCCACATTTCAGAAACTTGATAGTGTCGCGTGATGTGGCTTTCAAGGCAACAAACCTAAAGCAAGGTAGTTATCAGTAAACAAGTAAGACACACTTCCTCATAAGCCAGCCTTGCTGCACTAACAACCCTTCTCATCACGGCACTAAAATCCCTCCATTCCAGCGACATTTCAGATTTCAGTCCAGACACGGCAGGATGAAAGCCAGTAAGGAAGGGAGCATTACAGGCCCTATGGAAAAGAGCTGCTTCCTAGCAATGACATCAGTAGTTCCCACGTTTCCGTGCCTCCTGAGAGCTAAAGGCGTATTTTCAGGTTCCTCCCGGAGCGCTGTCCCCAGGTTCGGTGGAGATGCCGGGATGAGCGCTGCCGGGCGCTACACGGTTCCCCCTCCCCAAGCACAGCCGCCGCCGCCGCCTTGCCCCCACCCTTCTCGTTCCCCCCGCAGCTGTCAGAGATTCCCGGGCGCCGCAGGGGCCCGGTGCAGGGAGGGGGAGGGATGACCTCTCCAGAGGACCCGCCGGCTCCCAGCAGCCGGGGACCCCCGCGGGCGGACCTGCCCCCCCGCCCCGCCCCGCCCCAGCTGGTTGCCGCGCCGCCGCCCCCAGGAGGCCCAGGACCCCCCGGCTCAGAGCTCCCGCCCCGGAATGGCAACAGCAGGTGGGAGCCCGCGGGCGGGTTTCCAGTTACAGGTGCCGCGTCCAGCGCCGCCTGCCCCGGGGCCGCCCCAGGCCGCGGCGGGAGAGCGACACCCCCCCCTCGCCCCGCTCCCCGCCGGGCGCCACAGGCCGCGGCCGCCCCGCCCCCCTCCTTACCGAGCAGGGCGGCCGCCGCGAGCAGCCCCCGCGCGCCTGGGGCCCGAGCCATGGCGGGGGCAGAGGGGGGCGCGAGGCGGCACCAGCGGGAGCGAGGGCGGCGGCGACGGGGGGCGGCGGCGGCGGCGGCGGGGCACCGCGCTCGGGAGACTGGCGACGGCCCCGGTCGGTCATGTGACCGGTGACGTCACCCGGGCCCGCCCGGGCGCCGTCACGTGACCCGCGCGCACGGCGCAACGGGCGGCCCCGGCGGGGGAGGTGGGAGGGATCTCGCGAGACCAGGGCGCGAGGCGCCCTCGCGCTCCAACGGTTGCCAGTCGGTACGCGCGCGGGCCTGCGTACGTCCGCGGGAGCGCATACGCGTGTGCAAACGTAGCTGCGTGAGCGCGGGCGGGTGGTCTCCGCGCGGGGAGAGGGCCCGCGCCTTGGGCCGACGCTGCGCCGTCGTCAGAAGCTGCTGCGGTTCAGCCCCCCTCGCTGCCAGCCCTCGCCCGTGGGCCCAGGGCTTCTCAGGGCCCCGCTCCTCGGGGTCAGCGCCCGTCACGGGCTGAAGGCAGCCGTGCCTCGGGCTCGGGCGCTGCGGCCCGCAGCAGGCCGCCTGCCCGGTCCTCGCCGGTGGCACGCGTGTTGCAGCGGGCACGCGGAGGTTTGGGGTCTTCCGGCGAACCGCCGTAGGTCTTGTCCCTGTAACGCGCGTCGGCTGAGAGCTGCGAGGAACGCCAGGGCCCGGGTCAGCCTTGCCAGCTCTGGGCCTTTAACCGTGTTTCCCAGTGGGGAACGCGGCACGGGCACCCCTGTCTTAAAGGCAAGGTGATAGAGGAGGGTGAGGAGTGGTGTCAGTGAGCGATTAGCCCACCTAATGTCTGTATTGCCTTCAGAGTATGTTTCTTCCCGCCGAGTTTAAAGGTAGTCTAAGGTGAGCGCAGTCATCTTGCCTAGAATTAATCCAGTCCCAGCTTTATAAAAGCACTGGAAGTTAATGATCTGTTATCTCTGAAGTGATGCATCTGTGTATACCTATGTATACATATAATCCATATACGTGTTCCAAGCCAAAACGGCGACTGCTAATGACGTGTGGTTGCATGGATGAAATTAATTGCTCCTTCATGTAGTTTCTGATGTTGTCTGATATTTTTATAGACAGAGTTTTAAGAAATCCCCTTTTTTTGGAGACAACTAGAAAAAAAGAGGTGAAGTTCGTCTATTGACGTTGTCAGATGTTAGGATAGTAATGGAGATACAGAGCCCAGGCCATTTGATCACTGTAATTCAATGCTCTTTCTTATGTAAGCTGTTAAGGATATGCTTTCTTCATCTGAAACCTCAGAAGTACTTGTTTTGCTACTGAAATCCTATTTCAAGTACTATTGGAAAGTGTGCCAATAGCAGGGTGCTTCTGCTTTCGCAAAATGACTGCCATGTCATCCTTCTCCTCATTACAGTGTACTCCAGATTAATCAGCTCTGAGACAGAATCCTTTATGCTCCCAAGATGCCTTCATGCATTTTTACTTAGAACCAATTTGAAATGCAATTTCGCTACTACCAGCCGCTGAAGTCAAGTCCGGGCACTCTAAACTTGGTGACCTTTCCCTGATGTTTGTCTCAGTTCGCTTACACTTCCTATTTCCCCAGAACATCCTAGGGGAGTTTATTTGCTCTTCAGGGTGGCTTGGGGATCTGCCTTTCTTTTTCAATGCTGTTGCTACAAACAGACATTTCTTTCTTAATGCTGCATTTGTATCCATGCTTTTTTAGAGACAGAAATGTTTTATTTTAGTTCGTGTGCTTTTCCCTGCTGTGCTTCTAGCAATCTTTATTCTTGCCGTGTATTGCCAAAAGCAGAAGTTAGTCAGCTTGAAAAAGGACATAAGGAACAGCTCTGGTCAAGTGTTTGAGTGACTCATCTGCAGAGGAGTTGAGGTTAATGGAGGTGGGACATCAGCTGTTCTCATTTTTTGATCACTGTTTTTGGAACCCGCACGGGGAGTGAAGGGAGGTCTGCGGACTACTTGAAGTCTACCAGAAAACAAAATAGAGAGGGAGGCCCAATGTCAGGTTGAAACTTGCTGTCAGCCCCTCTACTGGAAAATTGCTGTCTATAAATTGAAAAATGACATATGCTTAGGTAACTACTAATTAATATCAATACGTAAGTTGCATCAAGCAACAGTATTGTGGCAAGAAATTGGTAAGAACGTAAGGCTATCAGCAGAGAATGATGTTGATCTTACATGCTGTGGATCATTAGCTTACTAAGCTTTTTATGCTGGTGTAGACTGCCCAAAACCCCATCTCTACGTCATTGTCAGCAGAAATATGACCAGGGTGTTTGTTAGCCTGCTTTCCTGATGAAATGCAGCCTTATGCAACCATGTTGGCCATCAGCCTCAGTGCTCAATAACTTGATGACCAACATCAATCAAACTTGATAGCAGGGTAAGACATAAACAAACATAAAGTTACAGCTTCTGTAAAGCTGGTGTATAGACAGCCCAGAGATCCAAATTAGTGCCATCACCGAGGGAAACGTAGTCCATATCCAGCCCTTACGCATTTTGTTTGACAGAGCTGCTGGCCAACCAATCCGCACCCAGTTCCAGGTTAAGCACGGCGCACCTCCTGGCCCTGAAGAGCCGTGGATGCACAACGGCTGCTTATGGGGAAGAACATGGGAAATACCAACAAGACCTAGGAGCCGTTACTACAACACAAACTGTTCTGCAAAGGCGAGGCAGAATACTAGCATGGAAGACAACGTACAGGTGGGGAATTTTTACCAGGGAAGAATTTCTACAAAACATGACTCCATTTTTCCTGTAGCCTTTTGCTGCATATTATCCAGCTTCACTGGGTTATTTTCTTTCTGGATAGACTTGCTAGGAATAGGTAACCAAGGTTATAGTACAGAGTCCGCTCTCCCTAATGCACCTGCCAAAGATCATAAACCTACAAATAGGTCTATCTGCATAACAAATCGATGCACTAAAGTTGCCTGAAAGGGGTGTAATTTTTTTCAAAGGTGCATAGCACAAAGAAAGGAAGAAAGAAGCTGTAGCAGACCAAGGGAGTTAAATGATAAACCCGGGTTCAGATAAAGGAATACAGGGGAAGCTAAAATACAGAACTAGGAAAACAGGACACAAGGAATGGGCAGGAAGGAGGCTGTCGGTGGCTGGTGAGGAGAGCTCTAATTGCCAGACTTGGGAAGCACCCGCAAGTCAGCCGTCAGCCTGCATTCTCACACTCTCCCTCAGGAGATGTTGGGCTAGATGACAGGGCATCACATTTAGGAAAATTGCTTTTTAAATACACGTAACGCATGTCTGGATGAGGTAGCTGAATGTTTAAGTTAAACTGAGTTGAATTGGAAAGTTTCAAGTTAAATTGGAAGGTTTTGGTAAGACTGCAGAGCCCCTAGCCATATCGCAGATTCCTGCTGTTATTTTTGTCATTTCGTAGAAGCTGCCACACAGTTTGTTCCAAGGATGCTGAATTGCCAAGATCCAGGTTTTCAAGACATCTTCTGAACACAGATGCACTACAGAGGAAAGCTGTTCCTTTGCTGCAGCCTGATGTCTTCAACGCTGGCTGATCTTCCAGGAAGAAATTTTTAGTACCCTCTGCCCTGTGGGCAACAAATATATTTGGGGGGCGATGTGAACTAAATAGCTGGCATCAAACCAACAACTGGTTGAGACTGAATGCTCAGCCAAATTCTATCACCAGCTATCAAAAAGCAATCAAATGCAGCTCTTTTGCTAGGAAGAAGTGATTACCATGCTGACTAATAAACTAACTGCTGACCTGTTTGGTTCAGCACATACAAAATCCCAGGAAGAGAAATTTGAGGAAATCAAATTAAAAATGAGGACCTGAGAAAAAGAGTCATGATCACCTGGCCTGTCCATCTCTCCCGTAGCTTTTGAACCTCTGAAGCCACTTTCAGACCAATCTGGAAGAGATTCAGAAGATTGGAAGACTTCAGAGATCGTTACATTCCCTGTAGGTTTGGGGGGTAAAGGGATGGGTGAAGATCAGCAGCTGGATAAAGGAGAACAAAACCAATGCTCCCACAAGCAGAAAGGCAGATCTAAGCAGAAAACCCCTCTGCAGTACTGCTGCTTGAGGTTATTTGAGGGGGGATGATACAGTAGGGGAAAAAGGGCATACATTGCAGAAAGCCAGACTTCATTATTTCCACTGCTCGTGGAACAACTCATTATTAATTGCTCTACCAGAGTAATTTGGCTAAAGAGTTCTAGTCTATGGCAATTAAGAAAAACGGATCTCAGCACTTTTAATCAATTAACATTACTTCGTAAAGCAGAACCATTTCAGTCATCTTCAGGATAACACCGCTGCTTTCTATCTATTGTTTAAAACCATTGAACCAGGAAGCTGGGGTTCAGAAAGGGAAGGCAGTACACATTCACAGCTTGGTATCAGCTTTCTGTGTGGATAGAGCCTCTGCCCGTGACATTTCTGTGAGGCACATACTCCTCCTTGTTTTAAAAGTCTAGTGAGATACATCTGATCAGCTTCCAGATGCATAGAAAGTGAATTACAAGGTGAATGGTGTAATTAACACTAAGGAACAAACTGCACAAATAAACTGAAGTGCCACATTCTCGCAAAGGCTAAGAAATAATATTTAATATGCATCAAAGATTTTATTTGCATAAACTGAAGATTCAAATATTAAAATAAGTCTACATTAAATTACAATATTAAATAGGTTTTAAATACAATAAACTAAATGTGTTTAGTTTCTAAACACAAAGAACAAAAGTAATTCAGAAGAATGCAATACAATTAATGACACCAGATGACAGAACAAGGACTTTTAATATGTAAATCCACAAGATGTCAACTCTTAGCAATGTTTACTTTAAGAAGAGGTGGTAGCCTTTTAATTGATGCACAAAACCCCTGTTACATAAACTTAACTAAGGTATCTCTCAAGAAAATATTGCTCAGTTAAATTCTCATTTATGCCATGATCAAAACTCCTTTGGTAGCTCTTTTTCAGAATGAAACACACCAGTATGCAAATCCGAAAATAAACAGTGTCTTGTAAGTATTACCACAAAAGGTGTCTTCCTTAAGTTACAATTATCTAACAGATCTACAGTGTCTTTCATTCTTTAATTCAAATCAACTTACATATATACAATATGTAACAAAGTACTCACAAAATCCTTAGTCTTTCAAGACAAAAAAACTATGCTTTCACAATATCGGGACCATAAAAGTATTTTTAAAAAAAAGTTTTTGTTTTTTAAAGTGGAGCACGCTGTACAGTAGGTTCCCTGTATGTTATTTTAAAGGCAAAACTAAATGTTACAACAATTACATAAACAGCGATAAACACCAGTTGCCCTAAAATGAGGTAGGGCCTCTGACTCAGATCTAATCTTTGCCACCCAAGCCAGCAGTAGTAGTAATAAAATAATAATCCATATCTTAGCTAAATAGTCCAACAACTCACTACACACATGAACACAGCTGTCCTCTTGGCACTTCAAGGATCTCACTTCAAAACCTGATTTATCCAAACCAGACTGAAGTTTATAATCATTTGAAAGAAAATTAATTGAACACAAGTTTAAGGGTTTCCATGGTGCATAATTTCAAAAACTCAGCGTATTTCAACAACACTGCTTGGACATAAGTGTTCGTCAGTTAAGGGTTTTTAAAAAGGTACCCAAGTTGTCACTGTAGCTAAAGAATGCAGCATATAGGGTCTTTATGGATGCAGTTAGGAACACATAAATGAAGAAACGAGACTTGCATCAATCACAGAAGTATTTCTCACACAGGTAGTTTTACCTTTCCATCAAACTTCAATGACAGTGTTAAACAAAACTATAAAACTAAATTTTGAAGAACCCAAAAGAACAAAAGAGTAACTAAAAGAAATAAAAATATGATGTTTAAAATTTGTAAGGAGTCTTGACAAGGATGATCAATTAACATGTCGTTTTGCTTCTCTTCCACAGCAGTGCATGCAGCTGGTTGAATAATATACATCAACCTGAAATCTGCTAAAATGAAAGTCTGGAACAGCATAGGTATTTGGTGTCCTGAAGATATATGTGGATGATTTTGGGTTTTATTCTGTTTTTAAAATTTTTTTTTAAGTAAAAGCATTTGCTCTCCATTATGCAACATAGTGGTACTGATTGGGGTTGTCTTTGTCTCTCTCCATATAGTCTCTGTCAATGAGAGATTCAATCCTCTTTTTCAAGTCTCCAGGCTACAAGAAAAGATGAGATTAGTAAAACAGTTAAAAATATATTTGCATTTATATTACATTTTAAAAAATAGGACTGCTGTCAGCTACATAAGAAAACGTGCCATAGTCAATATCTAAATATAATTTCCTACTGATACTCTGGCTTATTTCTGTTCACACGCTCATTTTAATACCTTAATCTTTGTATTTGATTCAGACATACTTCACATTTCTTACTCTTACAGGCCAGCTGAATGGAAAAATATATTATGTATTTTTAGATAATCCTAGGATGGTTTGAAAAACAAAATCAGTTACCTTGACGGGAAATTTCAGTTGATTATACAATTCAGAAACAAGGAGATTATGACCAAGAGTCTTTCTCATCTTCATTATTCGTACAATAGCAGCATCAATCTGATATTGTCTGTCTTGAAATACTCTCTCAGTTGTGCTGACCTGTTCCTCGACCTAAAGAACAATACAACACCACCAATCATATCACTTTTTGCTATTTTTTTTAATCAATTCTATTTCTATAGTTAACCTTTTGAATGAAATGCAACTCATGTATCCTTACTCATCTTTGAGACAGATGCATGCATCACTGCATGCTAAGAACTAAGTGATTCTGAAGTGTACTGCTAAAGCAAGCCAAAGATAAAATTAAGGATAATGTAAAGAAAAAAAAATAATGTATGCCTTATTTTAAATCTATTTGATAAATTAAACTAAATCTTAAAAACTCACTTCAGTTAACACAAACAGAATGAATGCAAAAAAATAAGTACATACTGTTTCTTTCATTTGGATTTGGTTGATCTTTATTCTAAACAATTTATGCTTGAAATCACCATTAAAGATGAATTTATCTCCATCTTCTACATCCTTGCCCTTTGGATTTTTAATCAATACTCGTGCTTTTCCACAAGCTAAAGACTGCAAGGTTCTTCTTAGTTCACTGTCCTCTGTGAAGAAGTTCAGAGTATGGGAGAAAGCAGAACAAAACATTAACATGAAGAGTTTCATGTGATTAATCCAGAAATACAATTGAAAAGTTACTGGGTTTATGTTAATGCCTCCTTCCAGCTAAGTTCCAATTAGATAACAACTTACAGCCTTTGAGCTTGGTCTCACATCTTTCACAGGTAAGTGCTGAGAGCATGCACAGAATTGTACCTGTCAGGAAGACAGACTCAGGCTCATCTCGGTGAGCTTTCCATCCAAAAGTAGTTTCAGAAAAGACTTCACATTAACGTGAGCCTGGTTTTATTGCTTTAGTTTTGTTTGGTAGTAACAGGACTTTAGAAGAAAAAAAAAAATTGCTCGATGACAAGAAACTCGAGCCACCCATTTTATGATTTCATCGCTATTTTTAACACACGCCAGAAAATATCTAATAAAAAGAAGTCTAAGTTGATAGGAAGATGTTTTGTGAGAAGGCAGAGCTGACAGTTATTATAGTCACAAACTTCCCCCACAACAGGAAAGTAGTAGAAACAAGTGGGTGAGGAGAACTCTATCTGGTAAGATTTAAAGCTAAAAGCATTTGAACAAGTAGATAAAATGAAGTCTAAAACATTCTAATAATTATGTTGCAAAGTCTTGTATCAAGATTTTGCATTAAAACAGCCTCTGCAGTCTCTAGAATACTTTTAGTCACAATATAAAATTATCACCAAATGTGTTGGACCTCCTGAACAGTTTTAGTCTAAAAATTGAAAGAAAGGTTTTGCAATCTAGTGCTGAAGTGCAGCTGAGTAAAAGATTAACACTACTATTATTTCCAAAATACTTTCACACAGAGTGACCTTTTCCCTTTTTTAAACTTCCAGCTGTTCTATGATTACTAAAAAAAACTTTAAACCATATTGACTAAACAGGCATTTGTGACGTTTCACACCTTTTGGGTGTTTCACCTTCAGTAAACGCAGATTGTTGAGTTGTGTTTTTGTCTGAACACAAGGATGCTGTTAAAAACACTCAGTATACTTCGGAGCTTCGCTTCTGCCCTTCATGCTAAGTCACAGATTACAGTATGCCAAAGGGAAGGAACCTGCAATTACCTATCAATCACAAAGTAAAAGTAAAAACTACAGCTCCTAGAGGCTTTCTTGATAATGAGAAAGACAGGTAAAAACATGGAGTATATTTGAACAACACATCTCAAAAAAGCACGGTTACCAAAGAGAAGGTAACCATTCTTTCTCTGAGTGACAGTTAATGCATTTTCTAACTGCAGTAATGAACCAGAGACAGTCTCATCTCTCTTTAAAGAGAGTGGCGGTAATTTATTGTAACAGTGACTGGAAAACGCAAGTTCCAACTATGGCCAGTTAATGCAGATGAAGACGGTGATATCCCAAAGGGGCAGAAATCCATGTGATGTTTTGTTTGTTTTTAGTAATGTGGTAGTTGCCCATGAGCTACTCTTCTACTTAGCATGAGGAAAATTCATACAAGTGTGACTTTTTGACACGCAAAAGTATATGTATTTTGTGTTAGATGGCAATGGAATATAAAGATACAATCGACAAAGTCGGAAATGCACGTAGAGACCAGTTGCCTGAACTGTTTCAATACCCAGGGGTTTTGATACCCAGGTACCCACTTACTTTAAGTGTAAGATGTTTACAAAACTAACTTGTGATACTGTAAACACAGCAATGCAGCTAATACTGAAGCTGCATAAATGAATAAGTGTCTGGACAGCAGTACCACAGAATATATTCACCTCTCAAATATATATAGTAGATAATGAATGTATGAAAGATGTATTAAAGAACTGGAACACTGGCTGTGGCTGTCCTATCCTGTCAGGTGCAGCACTGGACACAAATTGCTAGGTTTTATTTTGTGACAGTACTTGCTTAAGTGACTGAAAGTTACAAGTCTGGTTTCTGCCATACTGACCAGCCATTTCTTTATATTAACTGCAGTATGACTCTTGAGCAAAAAAACCAAATGTTTACCTGACTGGCACTATATTCCGCTGTAGTCAGCGGGGAGCTGGGGAGACATGACCGATAGACCTGACGAACCCCCATGGAAACACTGCTAAGCTGCCTCAACAGGAGAGGAAAGAGTACCAAACTTGCCAAACAGATTTTTGTAACACTGGAAAATCCCAAATGCTTCACACCTCATTCCAGTACATTATTGAAGCTGCTTACATAGTAAGAGGTCCACAGGAACACATTAAATAAGTAGAATATAACTTATGATCACCTTTATGGTGGTGTCAATTAAAAATCAATGTACATGCAAGAAATTGGGGGCTGACTCAATTTAAGTTGATTTGACATTTGAGAGTTAGTGCTTTAAGGCCTGCCATTAATCTTAGGTAGCTAACTCGGTTTCAGTTGAGAACTACATTATATGTTATATGTATCGAATCAAAATGTCTGCCTCACCCAACATGGGTTCTTTGACTTGGCTGGTAACTAATGGAGAAGCTAAACGATCCCTGAATTCTTATACCGTGAGGGCCAGTGAATTCACTATTCACCATCTCTAAGTCATTCATAATTCTACAGACTATTGTATTTCCTCCTTTTCACCTCTCTCCAAACTATCATGTCCCAAGTTTAAGAGATGAACTCTCCATCCTCTGCACGGGAACTGTTCGATACCATCCATATTTCTTCTTCATCTTTCTTTGTCCTTACCTAATTCTACTATACGATTTTAGAGATGGGCTGAAATTTATGAAGTATCCAAACACAAGCACACAAAGCACCATTATGCTTTCTGCTTTGTTCTCAGTAACTTCCGCAGAAGTTACCAGCACACTTTTTGCACTGCTGATCACTGATGAACTTTCAGTTGATGTTTTCAGGGAACACAGTGACTGCACAACTTCATTCCTGAGCAGTCATATCTAACAAAGCCAGTCTCTGACATCTGGTTAAGGTTATTTCCCCACTACAGACATCCTTATATTCATCAACACTGGATGCAATTTGATCTCCTAATTGTTCAACAGTGTGAGATCCTTTTTAAACGTTTTTAGGAGTTTCAGATTTGACCTTCCAAAGGAATCGGCATCAAAATTCTGTCACATCAGTATTCATCTTCAGATCTTTAATGACTATGTTGAATAATACCTGGGGATCCCAAATAGGAGCTTCCTTTCACTATGAAAAGCTACCCATTCATTTCTACCTGTTGTTTTCTGTCTTTTAATCAATTATTCACCCCTAAGAAGAACTTCCCTCTCAAGCCATGAAAACTTAGTTTATTTTAGAGCTTGTGAGGAGCTCTTATCAAGAACTTTTTAAAACTCAAGTGCACAATTATCATTGTGCATATGCTTGCTGACTCCCTCGAAGAGCTTGAAAGGGACGTTATGCATTGCATAAATCATGCTGGCTCTTCCCTAACATACACTTAGCCATGAGCCTACCAGTTCTGTTCTTCCCAATACAGACCTGCTACCCTGCAGTAATCTGCAGAATTACTCCATGAACTTAAAAAGTAAATAAAAAAATTAGTATTGCTCTTGTCACTTGCCATTCTTCTCACACCAACACTCACTTAAATTACAAACTAGTCACGCTAATTCAGTGTTTATATTGGAAAGTTCCTGTAAAGCTTCTGGATGAATTCTACCAGTTGATGGTGGTCTAATTTACTGTCGATTTACTGATCTGCTCTAAACCCTTTACTGACACTTCAACTTGCAATATTTTATTTCTGCCCTATGGCATGGGCATGGCTGGCTGCACTCTTCTGCAGTAAACACCCATGTGTAAAGACTGGGTAACACCTCATAATAGGGCCTCAACATAAATACATGTTAGTTAAATAAAAACTGCACAGGGCTTCCACCACCCCCCAGAAGGAGCTGGCACACGTGAACACCAAAGTAAAGGAAGCAGTTAGATGCAATCCTTCAGAGTTCAGAGATTCAGTATTCCTTTCAGTGTTCAGTTTAGACCTGAAGAACAGGCACCCTGGGTCAGAAGGTCTGTCTAGCCCAGCTTCCTGCCTCTGGCAGCGACCATGAGCAGGTGAGCATAGGGCAGCATATAAGAGCACAGCTAATACAGCTCCACGCTTCCCTGCTCTTCCTCCTCTCCTCATCCGACTGCTCCCTATGTCTCCAGTCACTTAGGGCTCAGGGACTTCCTTAACCAGAGGTGGTTTCTATGCACTGAGAAACCTTCAGTGCTTGCTCCTCCCTGAACCTGTCTCCTTGAATTTTGTACACTTCCACCTTTTATTACATGTTGTTTAGTTTTTGTTCTATGCCCTCTAGCTTTTTTTTTTTTTTTGAGTAAGAAAACAAATCCCTGTTCACCGATTTCTATTTACCTTTTGGTCTATTTAGTTTAGTCCTAACATTTAGGTGTTCCTTCTAAAGAAGCTGCCCCATGTCTTCCATCTTTATTCCCATTCTCTGAACTCTTCTTGGATCTACTATGTTATTTTTAGATGGTGGAGGGAGAAGTCTGACAAACCCTACAGACTTTCTCAAACATTTTAGTGTGCCAGCAGCTTCACTCCCTTTGAATTTAGATGGAGCCCATCCGTCTCGTACAGGTTCCCCCTGTTTCAAAGGCTTTCCTACTTTCTAATAAATCTAGACCCTCTTCCATACATCATTTTTTCAAGCATATATTGCAATTCTGCCTGTCTAGCCCTGCACATGGTGTTTAGAATATTTAGAAATGGTTTCTATGGCAACCCTAATACCTGGGTTTTACCCTCCAGGATTTCTACCATGTCCTATGTTATTTGTATCCATGAGCCAGGACCTCTGGTTCATCCAGGTCGATCTCAGAGTCTGGCTGTCAGCACCTCTGCCCTTAGTGGTCAATTCACCAAGCAGCTGCATCACAAATTCAGCTACTTTTTCTAATAACTGAATCTCTGTTCTTTTCCAACTATCATGAGTACCAGCCTTCAGCAGGGTACCGATGGGCAAAAGGATCATCCAGGTAGCAGGAGGCAGGAAGGGCACAGTGTCAGACCTATTTTTGAGATCATTTCTGGCCATAAGTTTCCTCTCCTTTAGAAGTAGGGAGACTGCTAGGTAGGAATGGGACCTCTCTAAAGCAGCTCTGAATGCCTTGTGTAGGAAGAGCATGGGAAGACAGATTTTCTGTCATCCATCCTGGCCCCATGGGAACCCCATGAATTGTCCTCATTACCTGCATTCCTACACTGTTTCCCCATAGGAGAGAAAAACACAGACGTGGCACTCAGTGCAATGACATAACATAATATAGATACCTCCCAACTATCAATCAGTTCTATCCAGCTGCCTTGAAAAGTCTACTGATATCCTTTCTATTGTGCTCTAACGTAATGAATTTCCATGCAGCAGCTTTTATCTGTTGCTGTCAGGCAGCCAGAATTCAAGCTCCAAGGTACAGCAATAGCAGATGAGAAAGCAGGATCTGGATCAGACTTGAGTGAACCATTGTACTCTGACCTAATGAGCCTCTCCAGACAATTGTGATGCTTATCATTCACACTGGCATGAGTTTTCTTCAGCTCCCTTAGCATTAATGGAGTGGATGACTAAGCAACCTGAAGCTTCGAGGCTCAGAGGCTGGAGCGCCTGGGCTGTACTGCCTTCTGCAACGCATCATTCTGAACCACGGGGATTCTTGATATCCCCATTTTACAGTATTTTAGTAAATATATTTACAATATTTTAGTACTATTTTAGTGTGAGTTCAAATACGCCCTCAGTAGTTCTGTATTGGGTTGATCTTAAGATTCAACATGTGAAGGGCTACTGGGTACAACTTGCTGGTTGATGCAGAAGTTCCAGAGAGTAAAGAGATGATACCATTATCATTTTTAATGCCAATGGCCATAACTATTTCAAGGAAGTGTAAAAATTAAAAAAAAAATCCCACTCAAGAGCATAAGAACACAGAACGTAGATACTGCAGGTGATTAGAAAGAAAACTATATTTTTCCTCAGTTTTTTTTGTCCTTTCTGCCTTCAGGCTACAAGTGCAGAGGGAGACAGCTACAAAGTATACACCCTGCTGGACACTGCTCTTCTTAACAAATCAGACCTATTGTAAATAAGACACTCCAGCAACAGTAATGGGAAACAGCTGGGCAAGCTCTCAGTACAGCTCAATTGAAAACACTCTCTTGAATCACCACAAAATGACAGTATTCTACAACAGATCATTTTCAAAGTATACTTGAAACTGCAGAAGAACAAAAATATTCTGTACACACAACAGTCTTTATCACCACTTGAATTAAGAATTGCAATACATTTTGTAAATTTAATAGGTTGCAAGTAGTATCATACGCTACACAGCTCGTACTATTAATTTTGTGAAGCATCTATTTTATCTACACTAGGAAGTACCAGCAGTGTGTTTTCCTCATCTCTTTTGGTGTCTATATACTGTTGGCTCAAAAAGTTTGTCCTAATGATCATGGCGAATTTCTTAAAATTAGGCCTTTACATATTGAATCATAATTGGTAATCACTCGATGAAAAAATTTAAGAATCAAAAAGTATTCTTCCTACCTACACCAGTGGCCATTTTGATTTCTTCAAAACTGAATTCATCTCCTTCATTAAACATAAGCAACACTAATGTCTGAAAGAGCGATACTTGAAATTCTTTCTTTCCCTAAAAAAGAAATATCAAATAATTAGAAGTAACATTCAAAGCAATTTCTATTGTATCCTCCAAATTTGACAAGTTACAGAAGCTATACATTCTGTTTTTTATTTCTAGAAGACATGCATTTTAGCACACAGAAGAATCTGCCTGAATGTGGTATCAAGGAAACAGGATATTTTTAAAACCTCTTTTTTTGCTACTCTTAACAGTAGCAGTACAGCACACAGCAGAAGCTCACTAGAACAGCCTTGTATTTACTTCACATCATTTACTTCATTTTAATTACAATATATGAAATTCTGGCTTTGCTGCCATCAATAGCAAATCTCTTCATACTTCACCGAAGTTTCATTTTGTAGAGATGAGCAAACTAATACAAAAGAAATCTCAGCGTTTGATCAAATATGAAAGAAACAAAAGATAATTTTGGTTTACTATGATACAAAGTGACAGTGTCATCAGTAGCACAATGTTTGTACAAACAGGCAATGGAAAGGAAATAACTCAAACTCTTCAGACAGCTGTAAACACCTCTGTCAATCGACAACTACAAACCTATCCTTCTTACTGTTGCGTAATGCCTAAACCTTTACGTTTCATATTCACAATGAGTTGGTAAAACAATTCAGGTTTTTTGGGGTCTTTGCTCTGGCTCAATTAAACTACATTATTAGCAAGATATTCCATGAGAAAACAAAACCACATTAAGAAACAATGTGGTTATTTAAGGCTTAAATAATTCAACAAGCATTTAAATTTTAACCACAGTCATTACATCACTAACACTCTTCAGTCTCTTTTTGTATCACTGAAGCATTCTAGAAGCGTCACCAGTATTTCTATGATCAAAACAATTCCATATTAAAAATAAAAAGATGCTGCATTTTTTTTTCTTTCATTAGTTTACTGCTTTATTACAACCTTCCTTATTTGAATGAGCCGCAATTCCTATCAAACAAATACAAATGTTACCAAAAGGCATCACGTTGTTGTCTTCCATGAGCTAGGTAGTATTTCAGTTTAATTATAAAAAGACTACTTTCTATACCAAATAACAGTATTGAATTGTGATTGTTCCTCCACAAAAAATGTTACTACCTTTATAAAAAATACAATGCATTACTAGATTCCAAATAGTTGACTTAAATTTTATCCCAACAGGCTAAGCATTAATCAAGCAAACTTACTTCTTTAAATTCTGCCTTTAGGACAGCATGCCCTAAAGTGGTCTGCCACTGAAGCTTTCGCCCACTGTGTTTTCCCAGGTAAAAGGTTTTAAATACCTCTTGAAGCTTTATCATCTGTAAAGCAAAGAGAGAAAAAAGTTCATTAGTGTTATCCCAGTGCAGTGATGCCAGATGATTTCACACATGTAATTTCTTTGGTTGTCCTCAACACTGTTTCATAAGTGCTTTTGTGTGAAAACTTAAATCCAAAGAGCAAAATTCTGCTCTCAAGTACACTGGTACTATTATGCACAAAAAGAAAGCCTCAATTCAAGTACAGCTTTTCAACACCCACCACCCCCCCCTTTTTTTTTGGTCTGTTTGTTTGTTTCAAGTAAAAGTCAAATAAAACCCCTGTAAAGGGTTTTAAACCTCAAAAATAAACACTGGTTTTGTCCTGGACTTTGAATATGACCAAGAAACCCCAGGACAAAAAGCATACATCTCACACCTATACACTGACTATTACCATCCACTCCCAAGTTCTTCCTTTAGTTTGTCCTATAGAGAAATTCAAGTTTGATTCCAGTACTTTATACACTCTTATTTCCAAGTAAGGGTTTTTTATCCCTCCATTTTCATGACGTGTTGCTCAGGTTGGATCCTTCCGAAGTAGTCTGCTACTGAGGAAAAGATGGCACAGGAGCAAGAGCACAAAAGCTTCTACATCTTCTGAACTGAATGGGAACCTTGCTACCACCTTTGGCCTCTGAAGTGCTTCCCACATTTCAGATCAAGCAAGGCATTGCAGGAAATAGGACTCCAAATACATCTTTCAATTTAAATCGCTACTGATAGGAGCTTTGCAAAAACTTGGAAGCAATCTTTTTTCAGGGAAATGACATTTAAATGCCGAGGCTAGTTTTGTGAGACACGTTGCAGGGAATAGAGGAAGGATCTTACAGAAAAAAAGACTGTGCAGTAACATAACTATTGGCTGAATCAAAATGCCTAACCAATGTAGCTAAAGATTGACTAAATTAAGGTGAGTTGTCCAATTTTAAACTTTTAAGTGCTTGACTGCAATGTTAAATAGGACACTGATTTTATTTTAATACTAATTCTAGAGTATTATTATTATTAAAAGATGAAAAAACCATATTAAGTTAAACAATCACCACAAAAAAAATTGATTTTATGCACTACATTTTATTTTTTCCAATTTTGGAATCTTTAAAATGAGATAAACCACTTAAATATCTAGCAGAAAAAAAACCCAAAACATTAAATGAAGGCATTAGTTCACCTTATGATAGCAATTATGATTCCACTCCATAAAGCACATTTACAAGGAGAATTCTAACACTAACCTCTGAATTTAAGTGGACTTCCATAGGTGTATAAGTTGGCCAATATCCCATAGTTAATATATTTACTGTCAGGTCTATATTTCCTGGGTCACTTTGGTTCTGCATATACTAAAGTAGGAGACAAAGAAATCATTCAAGTATACTGTTGCATGCTAAATTAGAAAATATATATACTTAAATTAGAAATTTAAAGTTTGTAGAATGATGAAAAATTTCTACAGGCCACATCCTTGGTTAGACATGCTCTACCAGATTTTGAATTTCATGACTATTTATTGCTCCCATCCCCAGTTTCAAAACACGGCAAGTGGTTGGAAGTAAAAAGAAAAGTACGACATGCCTTGAAGTATCCCAGTCCACTGTCTTTACAGGGTATTAAGGTCAAAGGAACTTCAATCACACACAAATAAAGCAAAATAAAAGCTTTTGATCAGAAGCCAGGGCAAGAACTACAAGACCAAAAGGATCCTCTGGGACTTCCACACTTCTGCTAGACAATACATTTTCTTATAATTTGAGCATAGCATCAGTCAAGCCAGGCTGCAAAGGCTGGGACAGAAAAGTCACTGGAGTATTTTATTACAGGAGCAGGTGTCCTGGACCAGATCACTACCCCAGTATCCTGTCATCAATAAGGCCCCAAAACAGGTACCCAGGCAGAAGTGCAACAACAGGGTGAGCATATACAGTATTTCCTCCAAGCATTCCCTCAGTCACCAACAGGTTGGAAGCTCTGGGGCTGAGACATACGTGGTTTCTGTGCGCTTAGCAACCTTCAGGGAGTTTCTGTGGTGTGGGTCATTCACAAAGAATTCATCAGATCAGCAACAGTTTACAGAATTAAGGGATACGGACTTTCAAGTATGTTAGACAACTAAATTACTATGTGGTATTTAGACTGTAATTTACTTAAAAAGGAAACAAATAAAACTGTAAAATAAGACTATCTCTGAATAGATATACAATAAATAAATCCTGTTCTATAAATAGAACTATAAATAGACTCTGCTACTATGACCAGGACCTGCTCAAAAGCTGTTTCATTTTAGTTTAGCTTAATCCAAGGTAGAGCACCATTAAGTGCTTCCCCATCACTACTGAAAATTCAGCACATGAACACAAAGTAAATGTACCTGCTTAAACTGAACCATGACATCTTTTGACAGTTCCATGTCCTTGAACATGCCCTCCAGTTTGCTGGTAAAAGCAGCGCCACATTCTGTCACACAAATTAAAGCAAAGATCCCACAATTACAAAGAAGCATAGAACAAGCCATAAAGGTTTAATCTGAGATAGTTGAGCCAGATTTGCCCGGGTCCGAAGCACCCACAACTAGGTACATGTTTTAAGGATTTTGCTCCTCTCTGGGTACGTTAAATGAACCAGTCATGTATCCGAGAGGTCAGCCCAATAGTTCTCACAGAGCACAATGAAAGCTGCAATATGATCAGCTATTACTTAAAATCTGGCTCAACACTTCTTAAAGCTTAAGAAAATGATTCCAATTTACATGCCAAAAAGTAATAAAAATTTAACACATCTGAAGGTGCCTACCATGTTTAAGCTTTGACAACATGGACTTCTCAGCATCTACTGATGCACTTTTCCCAACCAGCAGTCTTTTGGCCAAGTCTTTCTTATAAAATGCCTCAAACACATCTTTACCTGTATGGAAATTGAAAGAAAAATAAAATACAACTGAAATCATACATTCTATTTGCATCACTGCACTTCAGGTTTGTGACACAAGCCCTTCTCAGAACAATATTCACTAGGCAACAGCAAAGAAAAACATATAGACAACTTGTTCTTTTTATATTTTTATTTTCTTAACTTATTTTGCAAAATTTTTACTTATTTCTTCCCCCCCCGGAACATGGGCTGCCTTGTATTTCCCATTGGATCAGCTACAAATGACATTAAATTATTCTGGGGTCCAGAAGAACATTCTCCCCCAGAGGTCTGATTTATTAAAATTAAAAAAAGAAAAAGGGTTCCTATGTATTAGAGAAATAACCTTTAAAAGCCTAAGGTGAAGAAAAATTGACAGAAGTTTTCTTACTCGGTTTGCCAATAGCCTTTTGAAATGAAGAAGTCATACAGGCACCCACAAACTTTCACACCTTAAACCAGAGCTTCCGCAAATGTTTTCTATTGATAGTGCAAAGATATAAGCAAGTTTTTTCACTTTTAAGAGGAAGAAATTCACCATAACTCAAGGCACTATTTGTGCTGCCTACAGTAGCCCTTCCTAACTCCTGGCAAACACCTTCCAATGTAGCAATTCCTCTGATACTCTTCCTTCTCCATCCTGCCCTCTGGTAAAGTGCTGTTTTATGAAACAGCATCAAGATACTATCTAAAAGTCCAATGCCCAGAACCTAGCTACTAATTATCATCTGCTCTTAAAAGGACTCTTACGCACTAGATACCTCAAAATAAATTTACACTTTTAGGTCAGTACTACAAAAAATATGAAGAGAAAAAGAGTTGGTCAAAGTTTCAGATTAACAGAAATTAATCTTAGGCTGACAAGTTGCCAGTGATACTGTTTTCATTCACCATCTCCATCCAATTCCCTTTGCATTTGACAAAAATCATGGTGCAAATGATTTTACTTTATGACTGGTTTCTTGTCTGCTTTCCCATTATGTTGTACTTGTTTTGGATTTTATGAGGAAAGAACCCCACAGATCTGAGAACAAACTAATACAGAATTGGGTAGCTCCTGCTTATTCCACCCCAGCCCAGCATACACGTCCCACTGCCCTCAAAACAGTGACCATGCATCTCTATTGGACTCAACCACATATTTTTTTCTGATATCCAACCTAGCAAAAAAAATTCTCCTAACACATTAGGAGCATAGTTTTTTGCTCAGATAGGGACATACATTAGGGAAGTGCATTTCAAAGGCAGTAAAACACAGCAGTAACATTTTTCTCCCATCATTCTGAGCCCTCCTCTGTGTTCATTCTCAGCCGCGATGAGAAGTCATTAGTTGCTGGGTTTTCATGTACTTTGCACCTGCGACATACTGAGGTGGGCAGGGAAGAGAATATCTGTACTAACCTTTCTGTTCCCTGGCATTAGAGGAGAGGTTGTGGTTACAGATATGGTTAATTTACATAAAAAAAAAACTTCCCACAACTCTTAGGTCTCCACTCACAGACCGTAAAAGGTCTGTAACTTGCCAGTCTCCATAGAAAAAGTGGCATATTTACTATGCTCCTTCAGATGTAAGGCAACCTGAATTTAAGACCAAGTCGAGCAGAAACTCCTGCTAAAAAAGATCTCTTACATTCAGAGGAATGCAGTTCTGCTAGTAGCAAGGAAAACAGTTCTAACTGTATCAACTGTGAACCGATATTTCTTACCATGAATGAATCTAAATATGATCATGATTTTGTCAAGTATTCTTTCCAGCTCTTCATCTGTTGCTTCTTTATTACCAGCTCTTAACTTGGAATCCACATATTTTGCTACAAATAAATAAAACAGTTTAACAGCTTTAAAAAAAAAATCTAAAATAACCAACTTAAGTGTCTCCCACTTGAAATATTACAATATGTTAAATATTACTATATGTTAAAATATAGGATAAGTGTTAAATTTTCTGTTTTCCCTTTTCCCATCCCTATGTTCAGTGGAATGGTAGAGCCCTACTGTACTACTGTCATAATGGAAAAATATCACAAAAAGGAACCATCCAAGAAAAAAATGAATACAGTATAATCATTAAAATTAATACATTAGAAATTCCCACATTTTGTGTCATAGTCATAGCAAGCACATTACTTTTTGAAAGACAATGTTCTGGAAGTGTACAATGCATATGAATGTATTTTATGAGAAACAGAAACAAACAACACAAAGAGGACTGTATTTTTGTAGACCTTTACCATGTCCCTCATGCTCCTTGGTAGGAGCATACCAAAATTTAAACAGAAGCAATGCTTTCAAGTTAGTAGCTTCAGAACGCCAGAAATACAGTTAAGCCATGAGTTTAGCTAAGTATTTATTAAGCCACATTAGTATCCTTATACAACCTTCTGCATAAGAAGGAAACCTTTGCAGGAGCTGAAACACCACAATCCATAAATGACAGCAGCCCCTGTCATGGCTTTAACCTATATCATTAGGTTGTGCAATTTGTCCTACACAAAGCTGGTTTTAGAAGAAAGCCACAAAATAAGTTGAATAAAGGCAAAAGAACGTACAGAGGAAAAACAAACAACCAAGGAGTGGGATGCTCTCCTGGTGTAAAATGCCACAGCTCCAGTTTTGCTGCAGGCAAAACAGTCAAAACAGCTTTTGCCAGATCAGGAATAAACCCAATAATAGTATTTTTAAGATGTTTTTATTATTTTTTCCCCTTAATGAGCACTAGTTCCCCCTTCAAGGTAATAAAATTTTTTCTCTATTAAAACTCCTTTATCTGAATGCTTTAAAATTGTTCTCCCAACTTCAGCCTTCAAGGCAGATAGATGGGCTGTACTTAGTCCTTTCTGAGAGATCCATAACATCCAAAGAACTCCTCCACTACCACCAATAAAGACAGTTCCCTTTTTTTTGCCACAGCTACTCTTCCCCCTAACCATTGCCTCCACTCATAGCACCAGCATTACGCTCTCTGAGCGGTTGTTAGCACCAGGCACCGTGCAGGAAGCAGAGCGCAGGGACAGAAGTTGGCATGCTCCCTCAGGACGCTGCGTGCACGCCTAACAGCACACCCAAGCTTTTCGAATCCACAATGCTCCCAGGTTAACTTTTGCCTCATATCCCCAAAACAAGTCTCCTGAAGCAGAATGCGTACTGCGTCACTATTGCACACTCAGCAGCATTATCTTATCATGCTTTCTATAGATTTTTGAAATATTTTACAGAAAAATATTTGTGTACCTATCAATTCTGCAGGCTTATTTGGTCTCTTGTTGATAAATGTTTCAAAGGACTCCTTCATCAAGTTTATAAATTTTTCATTTTTCTGAAAGCACACTTCTATGATATGGTCCACTTTATCCTTAAAATCTAGTAGCTCTTGCACCATATCCTTGTCCTTTTCAGGATTAACCACTATTGTTGTCCCAAAATTCTGTAAAACAAACACTTTTGATAATAAAATACTTTAGAGCACTACCTATCTCCCCCAACAGACACATTCACCCTTATAAAATTTATTATTAGAAAGAATATTTTTTTTTACAGAGCTACTTATGTGACTTCAAGTTTTCAAAAAATGAGATGCATTGAAATTTAAAATAAAAACCCAGACACACATTAATGGATTTCAAACATTAGTGTTTGATTTAAAGATTATATACATTTAAGATGAAAGCTTAAAAAAATATACACAGTAGACATGACTGTATGATATGCAAGCTTACAGTTAGATACAGAACTACATGATTCATGTAAAAGAAATTATATGGAAACTGCCTCAGAAATGTTAAATGTAATGGGAAACTTTGCACTATTTTTCTTAAATCCGCTACAGAGCTCTCTTGATGGAACAGGTGGCGAAAATTCAACTGCAGCTCATCACTCCAAGATTTCTCTTTCAGCAAGGGCTTAAAAGCAAAACAACCTAGCTGACTTGCACTAAAACAAAACTTTCCCATTCACAAGAAGCAGTGACAGACGTCACTTTCTTTTCCTGTTCCTACATTTATCATAGTAAAGTTAGAGATAAAATACCATTTGTCTAGTGAACCAAAATATCCTGTAAGGGAGGATTTTAACCTATCAGACAATTTACAATTGCTTAGTAACACTGATCAGCACCCTAGACAGAATGACCAGTTTTCCAAGGTGAGAAAGAGGAACATCTGCACAGTAACAGCAGAACTGGTATATTTTCATCAGCTAAAGTATGTTAGCCACAACAACAGTCAAAGAGAGGTGGGGAAATCCCTCCCAAACCTCAGAATTTCCACTTCAATATCTAATTATCCACTGTGATCTTTCATTGAGATCTTTCTCAAGTAACATTTCAGAGTGAAGCAAGACAAACACAAGGCTGCCCGAGGTCATTAGACTCAATACATATATCACAGGATCACAAAATGGTTTGGGTTGGAAGGGGCCTCTCAAGATCATCTAGTCCATCATATCTCACACCTAGCACAATTTCCCCTTCATTAACACAGCATTTGGACATCTCTCAGTCTCTACCAGTTACGGTCATAAATTGCAGGGCACACCGCCCATTCAGCAAACCGAGATACAGAAAACGAAGTGGCACCTCTGAAATCGTAAAAAGGTGACTACAGTAGAGCACAGACCCTCACCCCAGTAATTTGGCACAGTCTCTGTGCTTTTTCTTACACTGGCTCACAAGATAAAAGTTAAGTTCTTGAAGCCTCACTTTAATGCATTCTGTCGTACAGAATGTTTGAAAGGAGGAGATTTACTGACACTATAGAAAATGGTTTCTAGCTTTTTGAGTCTGTAAAAAAATTTCTTAAAAACAAAGGCCTAAAAGGTCTGATTCTGTGAGATATAAGGTATCATAAGCCAACTTAACAACTGGCTGCTGTGAAAGGAAAGGTTCTGGTCCTTCTTGCCTTATTTTCTTACCTGTCCTGAACTGCTGCTTCTTTCCTTGGGCCAGTATCAGGACTTTTCTGTGAGTCTCTTTAGCTCGCTAAACCTGGCATAAAACTGGCCTTGCCCAGGTGCTGTGTTAAAACAGATCACAAAAGAGTCTATGTAGTGGGAGGCAGCACAAGGATCAAGTCAGGACTATGATCCAGGAGCAAGGAAGAAGAAAGGTATTCCTTCTCGGCCACGACAAGCTGTTCAATTGGCCCAGCTGCCTACGGATCCATGGACTGCATATGGGGACACTGGACGACACCCTGTGGAGGAAACTCCACCTCAGTTCTGGGGGCAGAGGGGAGACTATGTCCCACAGGCATGGGCTGGGCACTGCTGCGCCATGCAGAACTCAAGACACGGGCATGCCGGAAAGGCACTTCTGAAATGAACTGATGTTGTGCACTTAGTCCTGAAGGCCGATGAACACATGGACAATTCAGGAGAGAACTACCACATTGGGAATTAGCAGCTCTGGAGAGAAGTATCTTCTGTGAAGCTTTCCTGCTTCCATCGTGCAAGAGCACTAGAGTGCAAGTTCTCGGGGGCAGTGTACTACATGCATATTACACCTAGCAAAACAAAGCTGAAGCATCTAAATACAACTTTGATGACGGATTATTTTCAAGAGTAGTATTCCGTTCAAAATAGCTTAAACTTTCATCAGCATTGCTGTAGGGTGGTTACATGTAGTACTGCTAACCTGCAGTAGAATCGCTACATTCTGATGTTCCACTGATTTTGCAGATATGTAAATAGTTGAGTGTATTTGTAGCAAAACACAACACCTAGTACAATCCAGCATACTCTAAACACATGTGCATGTGGCTCTATTTAAAAGCAAAGCAAACCAAAATAACTTCTTGTATAATGTTCAAACCTATAAGGAAAGCAATTTCCAAGTAGAAATTTAAAACCAAAACTTAGGTCTTGCTGTTTCTCATCATGTGACTGTTATGGGGGGGGGGGAAACACTAACATCCCTCCCCATATTTCCTTATAACAGAATTTTGATGTGTACACCTACATGATATTATTATTGGTTTTGATAGAGGAAATATAAGATAACAACATAAATTTTGACATTAATAAGAAATCTTTGAAATACCTTGATGTATTCACTCCAATGTTGCAAAAGGATCTGCTGCCCACCTTTTACCCGGCTGAACAGCTGGTATGTCTGGGTCAAATCTGATATTCTATTTTCATCAAGCAGGTTATCAAGTCCTAAAAAAAATAAAATTAGAAGAAAGGCAAATTTGAACACAGTTGAATAAATACAGTTAGAAATATATTAGAAAAATCTCTATGAAATACATCAAAAGACAAGACCCTCCAGTGTGCTTAAAAAGTATGAACTTTTTAAGACTAAATTTCTGAAAGCAAGTGATATGCTCAGGGTTAACACATCCCCTTGTTTAAACTAGCTGAAATGATTTATGGTATAATATTTTAAAACTATTTCAACTGAAGTACTTTCCCAACAAGGTGTTGACTGTAAGCCTTTAACAGAACATTTATGAATAGTGCTTGATTTGAAGGGTACAGTTTTATCAAGAGATATCACAGAACCTCTAAAGAATGTCACAAAACAGTAAGATAAGTAAACTGCTCCAGATTTAAAGTAAAGATAAATACTTTGCAAGATTTCTTCTGTGGAGTGTGGTGAGCCATCTTTTTAGATTAAGAACATGCTATGAATTGTCTGTGCTCACACGGATGGAATAACACAAGACTACAAATTCCTTCCAAGCAACTTTTGCTTTTATCAATTCACCCTATGTGAGACTAGGCCTTGGACTAATGAATGGAGAAGCGAAGCTGAAGGCAAAACATGAAGCATTACAACTACATACCCATTTTTACATTTGAGAATATGATGAATATAGTCCCAGTGTAATCAGAGATACATTCTCTGGTGTTGATGACAGAGGCTTTAGTAATATGGGAGGGTAACATCAAAGATTTATGGCATTTTTTTAAAATCCAGAAAGCTTGATTTTACATAGGTTGACAATTCATATCATCAGTGTAGATGACACTGTACAACTGTCCCACTTCACAAAATTACTTCATTAATTCCAATTTTTAAATGGTATTAGATAACAAAGGATTTTCAATCACTAGTGAACTATCCCATTTTCACTATATTCTTCATCTTAAAAATACTTTCACTGTATAATGTAACTTACATGTTCAGAAAGGTAACCAATATTCAAGAATGATGTCAGGTAAACTTTTGCATGATATTTTGAGATTTCCTAAATTTTGAGATATGCCTAAACTTTTGAGATATCAGAAGAATGGACATACTTTAACAGTGTGTAAGACAAGATATTACAAAGTCTTGAACATGTTACTGGTGTTCTTTTGGCACTGAACAGGGAATTAAGAAATGCCCATTCCATCACATCCAAGCATCACCTCCTATTCATATAAAGATGCCAATACACTAACTGCTTTGTTATAACCTCCATTATAAAGTTTAACCTTCCCTCTTCCTCTGGCATATGAGCTGTATGACTGAAATAATTATTTTGTTGCATGCAAATGAAAGACATACAGGAAAGTTCTCTGATACAAGGCTTCACACAACTTCCAGAATGCACTGCCACAGCCTTGGAAAAAATTATTATACTCACAATGAAAAAAACCACCAATAGCTACTCAATGGCAGTTGTAATAATACAAGAAAAAAATTTTGTATACGTAGCCTGCATTTGTAAGCTTTTTTCCCCCCCGTATCAAACTGACTACATCACATCCCTTCTCCTAAGGAAGAAAACCTACAAAAGGCAGTATCTTCTTCTACTTGCATGGAATACTAGGATGTTATAAGCAAATTACAGTGCGTCCTGGATCAAAGAATGCAGAAAGTTATGCAAGTTAAGTGATGTTAGACTTACTTTTTTTTCTTTCCTTTTTTTTTTTGTGCGGACATAGAATGCAAAAGCTGATCCAACAATACTACAGTCCTAAAACGTAGTAACTAGAAAAATGTACCAATCTCTCCATATTTACATGGATAGTACATATACATTATATATCAAGAAAAAAATTGGGTTAAAACAAAACTACATACTTTCTGGTTAAGCCAACTGATAAACAAATGCATCACTGGAAAAGTTACTTAAAAATAATACTTGAATTAAAGAGCAAGCAAAATTGACATATAACAACAAAAAATTATTTATTCTTACCTTCTGTTTATGATAAGCTTAAGAATAGCTAAGATGGAGTGACCACGCTTATTTTTATAAATGCATTGAAAACAGCAAAATAACCTACTCCCAGAGTAGTTCAAAGAAAACTGTGAGCATATGTCTATCTTTAAAGGGGATGAAGCAAGAAGTGAAGGGGGTATATGTAACAACCTGAAAGGACTAACAAACATGGACGTGATAGAGCTCGAAGATATCAGACTACCAGGGACATCTGTTTTGCAGCAGTAAAGGAAAAAAGAGATGTAAGGACAATTTGCTAGAAGGTCTAAAACCTAAAATATGGCTACTGCAAGAAAACAAAAAGATCATTTAAAGTATTAGAAGATCAGGGAATACTGACCAAACCCAGAAATTCAGTGAAAAAGGAGAGATTAGAAGTTAAGAGGGGCTAAGAAATGGTGATTTGAAGACATTAATGTCTGACTAAGGACTTCCTAAGATGACTGCAGCTCTTATCTGAAATTGCCAGACAGAAGGCAAAATACAGACAAAAGCATATGAAAGTTCATTGCCTTGGAATGTTGTCAGTTCCAATAACCCATGATTCTTGAACTGTACAATCACAAGAATATGTGAAGCTATTGCAATTGAGCTGTGTGATTATCACGTAAAAGAAGCTACGACAGTAACTGCAGCTCTCATTTAGAAGTTTTTATAATTCTAGGAAATAAGCAGTTCCAAAGGTTTAATTCCTAAGCTCACTGCTGCAAGTCAAAGGAGATTCAGGGGATTTAGCAACCTTTACAAATATGGAATTATATTTTACATATTTGTTTCCACATATACAATTTATTTGTCACAGTGGGTGTAACAGTTATAGGGTTGGCTTTCTGTATCTGTGGAAGTTTTTCCCATGGCTAATATACCTCCTTAAATAAAAGATGTGGAGTTTATAGTTATTGCAGAGTATGAGAATCTGTTGCTTATCGGAGATTACATTAATTTAAAAAAAAAAATACCTTTTTGCAAAATAGCTGATAAGTGTTCTCCTAGTAGCTGTTTCTCCACACAAGCAATCAGTGGTTTCCTAAATAAGGCAAGAAAAGTATATTAGAAGTATTAGAGTATAAGGGAGTTGCCTCCTGTTGCAGTGTATTTGTGAATAACTTACATTATAATAAAAAAAAAATCGACAATTTTCTTCTTAAAACAGAGGCTACAAATTAAGACAAAAATGTCACAATTCACAAGTCAAGAAAGAAATCAATAAACCATGTGTGTAATTAAAAAAGAAATTCAGGTTTGAACACTAAAAAGCAATTTCTTACACAGTAGAAGAGACAAGCTTAGAAACGAAAAATCAATATAAAAATGTTTCCGGAAAAAAGTCAAATTGATGTTTTCTTGGAAACAAACAAGGAAACAAAACAACAAAAACAAAAACCTCCAAGGGTTTGAACTCCAAAACAACACAATTCATGCTGGTGATGTTCAAAACTCAAATTTTTCATCTAATTGTGTTATGGACCTCCATAACCATAAATTGAGCTAGAACCACAAGATTCAAATTTGCAAATCATTTTAAATTTGTCCTTGAATTTTCCCTACTTTTTGCTATTAATGAAATATTTTTTTGATACATTCACTTTAGACAGGACTGACAAATAATGGCAAGTTTTCCTTTACATCTTTTACAGACTAAAAGAAGAAATGCCTGAAGTGCAAAGGGATAATTAATTTCAACATTTAAACTTCTACTGCTGCTTACAATATGACAACAAAAGACCAACCATTTATTTCTGAGTTAAGTTTTATAAAAATGGTTCTCAGACCCTGAATTTAGATTTTCTAGACGAGAGGTGCTCGACTTGGATTGATAGAAGCCTTTTATGTAGCAGCATCCACTTTACGTCCCTACCTTTGCTAAAACACCACCTTTCCTGAAACACCCCAGCAATGATTTGCCTGACCTTCCATACAATACACAGTTTTAGTCCCTTCATCTCAAAAAGATTAAATTAGAATTTGGAAAGGTTCAGAGATGGGAACAGGGATGATCAAAGTATGCAGCAGCAGCTACAACAGAAACAACTGCGCATGTTAGGACTCTTCTTTCTGGGAAAGAGATGACTTAGCAGGGATACAGTGCATTGACAGGCAGGGAAAAGCTGGAAGGGAACTGACTGATCACTTTCCCTTCCAATACAAGAACTGGGGTCATCAGTGATGGTATTGGGAGCCAGACTTAAAAAAAAAGTAGGCAATTTATCACCTGGTGGCTAGCGCATTGGCAGAACGCTTTGCCAAAGGCTGGCACAGATGGAAAAGCTTCTTGAGTCACAGTGAGACAGTGCAAGTATTTGAAAGAGATCCAAACAGATAAACGACATCAGGTTCAGAAAATACCCTGAGCTGAAAACAGGCATATACTAAGAGAGTGTCAGGGCATCACATATACTTACTCCATTCTTTCCCTTCAGTGGTCGTAAGCAAACATGAAATACCAGTTAGACAGACTCTTGGTCTCAACACATACGGCCATTTTTATGGTCACTTCCATATTCCCTGAGATTTCCAGCTACTGCTGTCTACAGCTGCTGACAGTCTCCAACAGTAGAAGTAGTCAAGGTTGTATAAAATACCATACTTTGCCCTGGAAGACCTATTCTGCCTACAGGGGAAGTAAGGACAATTTGTCTGCTTGAGACTGAGATGCAGAGCACTATTTCCTAACAAGCAGATAGACAGAATATTTATCTTGACTGCTAGCTGATGAATGAGCCTGAGGATACCTTCTGCACAGCCTGAAAGTCATCTACCTCGGTCATCTACTGACTGACCAGGAGACACGCTTATTCTGGTCAGCTGTCCAGAAAGAGGCATGTACTGATGGGCTGAATAAATCCCTCTATGGGCTGCAACAACATGCTCTCCATGTGTTGCATAAATCTGATTTGAAGTATTTTGAATGGTGTTTCCCATGACGGTTTTGTCCTGGACGTATCATTTCCATCTCAAGATCAAACCCAGTAACTAAATTTACATCCTTTCTGCTCTTTTCATGCACACCCGGAGAGACAGTATGACCTGAGGACAACTCAAGGGCACTAATTTTAAGATCTGCTGTTTCTTAATGCAAAGAAAGGAAATTAGTGCGAAGCCTTCTAAAAGTAGGTTTCTAAGCCTTTAACTAAGGACAAGATTCAAAGTAAGGACTTGATGTATATCTAGACTGAAAATATAATGATATCAACCTATTTTTTAATTTAAACAAATATCTGTATGCTTTAGCTTTATACATAGAAATAGTTCCATATATTTTAATGTGACTGATTTTGTCAGAAAAAGCTAGTCACTGCAATCAGCATTTACAGGAAGAAGATTCAAGTTCAAATATGTATAATGACACGCAAGGCATGTGTGTGTGAGTATATATATAAAATATGTAAAAAAAGTTAAGATAATTTTTATTCAGTTATCCTTTTAACGCTCAGTGAAATGCCGTCATCCAGAAAACTAAAAAATAAAATAAAATGTTATGTTCTTTATTAACTATTATGTTCTCTATTTAAAAAAAAAAAAAAGCAACAGCTTACTGCAGGACAAATTATGTATGGATTTATAGCATGTCAGTGACTCTGCAGTACTTCCTGAATGCAGATTCTTACCCCAGCAAAACACACACTATTATTCAACACCCGAGTGAAAAAAGGACAACCTACCTTGCACATTACATTGGCAGCAGCTACACCAAAGCTGATCTACTGTTAAGTTCACATCCTGGACTGCTCATGAGTGATGTTCATGTCCTCTGTCCTATGCCATAATTTAACCTTTTCTTTTCTTTTTTTGCCTAATGAGTTTTTCTTTCCCTCAAGGGATTTGTGGTTAATTTTGTTATCAGTACATGAATGGCTAAAATCAGCTGCTACTTCGATAATGCAAATTTGAGTTCTTATATAATGTTTCATTAACTTCAGTATACACTGATAAATCTTTCTGGACAAATTTCTCCCCTCTTACTCAAAGTATATTTTGATTTCAAAGAAATCAGTTTTGATACAAATAAAGTCTCAAAAAACCCAAACTGTATCACAAGCACTGTCAACAAGATAATATCTGTAAGATACTGTAGAAATAATCTCTGTCTCTCTACAACTGTGGATAATCACACTGTTTTATGATGGGTGCTTGATTTACGCTAAGAATGACAAAATTTGTACTCACTGTGTGCTGTGGTCTAAATATGTTATTACTCTGTCTCCTTCTTCTTCCAAACGTTTATTAACATGGTGAAGATATTCTGGGACCTAGTGAGACAAGAGAATGTCAAGTTTAACTACAAAAGTATGAAAGGCAGATAATCTTGTTCCATGACAATTATTTTAAACTACTAATTTAAAGAGAATACAAATTGGAAAGGACTATTCCACCAGAATGTTGTTATGTAGTACATAATTGATATTTTTATTAATCAATGTTATTTTATATTAAAAGTATTATAACTGCACCTGACAGAAAGAAAGAGAAAAACAGAAATCTGAGAATTTTTCAGAGGAAGTTATTTTTTTCTCAAAACCCTTCTGAGCTAAGCTAGCCCTTAAAATATCATGGAAGAGATTTTCAGTTAGTGTGAACCACATAGTTCTACTATTTCAATGGCAGTTTCTCCAGTGGAATATCTGTCCCTATGGAGAGTTAACACATTTAGCACATATTACAACACAGGTATGAAACTCAGGCTTGAAATGATCAAAACAGTTATGCACATGTGTATATACATACATGCAGGCACACACACATGCATGTACATATGCACGTATATGCATATATGTGTATGCATTATGTGTACATGCATACATTGTATAAGTTAGGGCCTTAATCCTTTTGTGTTTTTCCACAGTTTTCCACTAGGCATTGTAAAAGCAGTAAGACTCTTGGTCTCAAAATCTGTGTCAAAGCATTTCACCTCAGGTCCCAGTGCAATGTGAGGCAATGAGGTGAAAGGAGCAGGATTAGACACAAGGATTCACCGCAGTGCAGTGTAAACAGGCATTTTCGAAATGTCTGTAGTGACTCAATGTTAAAATGGAATTAATAAAAGTAGTCTTCTGTATTTTAGACCACCGCAAAACTCAGCTTCTGATATACATTTTCAGAGATAACCACATTTGCAGGCTGTCCACTGCAGAGCATAATTTTATGTCAAGAGGACAGAAAACAAAAATGTCTTAAGTCTATTTAGCTAATAAGGAAAAGAAACAAAACAACAAAATAAATGCAACAACAGAGTAAAGTAAATGGTTTACTTGGGTATTAAGCACATAGCAGAATGATGCCAGTGGGTATTTCACAGCTCTTGGGCAAAAATAATATTGGCGGCACACCTTTAAACTTTATGTGGAAATGACTTTCTGATAGTGTGACTTTAGCTACACAAAATGTCACTGGGTTTCTCCACCCTTCGTTATGTATTTCAAACACAAAGGTAATCTGGATACTTCGATACAGTACTGTGGTCCCCATCAAAACCTGTGAATGTGTGCTTGCGTACCTGGGCACCAGTGAATTTCACTGAGCATTAATACACCATGGCACTACCAGAAGTTCTCACCAGCAGATAAAACTAGCATAAAAGCAATCATCTACAGCATGCACCTACCTCTCTTTCTTGCATTAATCTTTGGCCTTCTGCAGCATATAAGCAATTTGTCTCTTCCAGAAACCTCTGTTCAAATGATTCCTTGTAAACCTGTTCAAGAAATTAATTTAGTTACTTACATTAAGCTGCCAGTAAGGGTAGCATATTTTGGCTGTCAGGCATAGAAGGCAAGTAAAATCTCAAGAATGCACACAGTTATGAGAAGTGTCAGAGTAACATTACATTAACACAGAAGTTCTCTGCTTGCCCGCTGGTTTTAGAAAGACTGAGATCAGAGCTGACTTCCCAGTGCCGCAACAGAGCGTTTCAGTCATCAGCACTCAAATAGTCTAAATTGACAGGCTTCTGTTTAAGGTACACAGACCAACACCAGTACCCAACATAAGCACAGCAATGACATCCAGTCCACCTGAGCTCAAGACTCCCACTGATATTTCTGTGGCAAAAAAATAAGAAGATACTTCCAACTAGTTAAACATTGGCACAAAACAAGTAATTCCCATTGTTGTAGAAGTCATTTTTAGCTCAAATAAGGATCCAAAGACCTGCTGAAGCCTTAGACTGCAAGCTGTGAACTTTCACCTGGATACACTGACCATATGCTGAACTCCTACCTAGCTACATGAAGGAAGGCCCTGAAACCGGTGCAAACCAGGAAGATAAGGGAGCTGAAACCATCAGCAGAAGCTACGGCTAATCAAGATAAGGAAAAGAATGACCTGCCTGGAGACAGGGAAAGGATCCAATAGAGAACAAGAAGACCCCAGACCCAAATATTACTATTGGACCAAACCGTTGCATGAGGGGAGGGGAACTTAAACTGTAAGGGTATAATTGCCCAGGGATTCCTCTGTTCGGGGTCCCTCTCCAGAGGCACCCAGCTCGAGCTGCTCTTCACTGCTGTACCACTCAATAAAATCACCTGACGTACATCATGTCGGAGACTCTGCTTCGGGGAAACCTAGGGTCGAGCCCGAGGGGAGAGGAAGCGCCCAAGGGTGAGTGTGTGTGTGAGCAAGGAGTCGAAAAGGGGCGCCCGTCAGCTCAGTGGAGCTGCCCACTGCGAAGGGACTCCGGTCCTAGCAGTTAAAGTCTCAGGTGGTGTGTGTGCGACTCCCTGGATGGTGTGTGAATGCTCGGGCAGCTGCTGCTCCCTTAACACCATCAGTAAAATAATAATGTGCTCAGTGATGCCTCTTCAGATCTGCCAATGGCCCAAAAGCAGGAAAAATGGATTGTACCAAACAAGGTGAACTCTTTCTCCAGGGAAGGAGCAAGGTGATGTGTAAAAAAGGGCACCAACAACAATCACAGACATCAAAAAATTTCTGCATAACGATTAGCAGTTTAGTATAGAAAGGAGATAAGTTAGGAAGGACAGCTATATAAAATAGTTAAAACAATCTGGAGAAGGTAGCTAGGGAATAGCATGTAAACAGCAGGACAGTTAGTGAAAAGAAAAAGGAAAGATTTCTTGAGTGTGGTAGAAGAATAGAAGGAAATATTTCTTCCAGAAAATATAGCAGTGCTGTAAAACTCATTATTACATTCGGACCAGGTTTTTTTTTTTTTATGGACTTAAGAGTTTTATTTTTTTCAATGCAAACTTAAATATGAAACCTCTGGCTCGACAGGCATTCAGAGCATAATAATTCACTAATTCAGCATCGCAAGTAGACATCAACTCATTGCTTCAGCCTTCTTGTTACATTAGCTCCAAGTTCAACAGGATCAAATACTAGATTTCATTTCTTACCGTCCTTGCCTTCAGGATAACTGGAAAAACATTAACATAACAGTATATAGAACTATTTTCTGCATAAAACATGTGTAAAGCTCTACAACAGGAAACAGCTATAGAATAGGATGTATGCAAGCAGGAACCAGCCTTCAGCAGCTGGTTCTGAATTACATAATTGCCTAAAAATCAGGAATGAGTAGGAGCTTAACTGTTTTCAAATTAAATATAGGATTTGCTTTATTAATTAATCTTTCTCCAGAAGCTAACTTCTGTTGAAAGAAGGAGAAGCAGAGATCCTGGAGTAAAATTACAGGATTATAAGCACATCTCTATCTCAGTGAAGTGACAGATATTATGAAAAAAAATGGATTAGGTTACGTTACTTTCCCTAGTGAAAAAAGAAAACTACACTTTTGAGCCAATGACGGAGAATGCAGACCTAAATCCAATTCTGTAAGAAGGATCCAATAAAGGGGAATGTTTGTCTTTAGCAGAGTACATTGCTACCAAATAATGTGAAAAAGTCAACACCTACAAGAATCTGATGCAGTTAGAGAAGGCAAATAACAATGGGGGGGGAAGTGGGAGAAGGCACACTAATCAGATCCGCACCTTCAGGTTATGTGATCTGAAAAATCATTGACTGAAGTTTGCCTTCTCTCTTGAACAGAGTAATTAATTTTTTCTGGTACACTAGAGACAGTTATGGACGACAGTCAGGAGGGTTAACATGAAAGGCAGAAAAGCAGGTAAGCTGCCTGACCAAAAAGGACTATTTAATAGTCTTCTATGCAGTCTTCCTCTTCGAACTCTTTTTTAAACCTTCAGCCAGTTTTGTAACACTGTACACCACCTGGGAACAGAGCAACCTCAACAGTTTGTAAGAATGAAAGACAGCTCCTAAATTTTATTGCACATCACACAAAGCTGCAATGTTGACCAGAGAACAACATACACCAGAGTCAGAAGCACAACATTTTTTGTTCTGTTTGGTTACTTAGTATCTATGCTAATAGAAAGTTCCAGTAAGTTACAGATTGACCTTATCTATTTGAAAATGTTGGCCTTAACTTCACATCTCATTCTATCCTTGGCATCTCTGCTAAGCAGTTGCTAATGCAGTGATGTTTTTGTGATACAGACCCAGGATCTGGACTCCAAAAAGCCTTTTTACAGTGACGGAGGTGGTCTTTTTTGGTTGCTACATTTAACCAGCACTAGGATTAGAAAACCAGTTATTAAGACAAAATATTACACGTACTAAAACACTTGCAAACCTATTATTTAAGAGTCTGTAGGCTACTATGTCAGCTAAGAAAAATAGGCAAAGAGGTCTCATTTACAAACAAAGAATGAAAGATTGTGCATTGGGTAAAGAAAAGGCAACCTTATCAGTCTAATAGCTAGATTTTTAAGTACATTTACTAGAATAATAAAATTATGGCTGTACAACACACAAATTAGAAGAGTCCAAACTCTGTTTCTAAATGTAGGTGTTATTAGTAAAGTTTGCTGTACTCACCTGCAGATCAGAGAGCATGCTCAACAAGCTCCGCAGCAAACTTCTGTCCACAGCTTCACCATTCCGTTCTCGTTCAATCAGCAGGAGGATTCCATCAATAGTCTTGTTTTGAACTTGCTTGTCACTAATGACATGATTTCTAAATAACTCTAGCCCCATATCCCTGTGTGAATATTGAAAATTAGTAAATCACACTGTTGAGATCTAGACTTTTGGAAAGAATCAGTTTGAGAAAAATATCTATAAAATATACATAGTGTATATATACATTATACAGAAAGAGAATATATTAATGGTGTGTATATTCCTTTGGTGCTGTCCATTAAGAAAAGTATAAAAAGAATTATCATGATACCAGGCCACATGCTACCAGATGCATTCACTTCAGCTAAGAACTGTGACCAGCCTGACCATATTTCACATAACAGACTATAACATTCTCCATTTAGTAAAAAAAATTACTATTCTAAAAATAATAAAAAATCTGAACATAGACCTTAACATAAGATTCCCTGGATCAGTCAATCTATGCGTAATTTATAAGTTTTGTTTAAAAACATGAATTCTCTGTATGTTTAGGACCTTACGATCACCTGTATCAGGTTCTTGTTTCATTCTAAGGGGATGAGGAATGGTGCCTCTATGCCATGAATAAGTCAATTATTAAACATTGTCTTGGCCAAGGAAAACAGAGGAATCTTAGGTAAAACTTGTTATCTCCAATGTCCTTACATGCATCAGGATTTCAATAAAGGAAATTTTCCCAGTATGAGGAAGAAAGACACAAAGTATGAACAGACCCCTTCAACAACATTCAGTAAAAGGAAGCCTAACACAAAGGATTGGAGGAAAACTACTGCAGAGGTCGGGAAGAAAGACATCCGCAGGACAAGCGAGGGGCAGGAGAAGAATGCCAGGTTTCTCGGACTGCCTGAGGAACTCCCGAGAGCACAGAAGCCAGCCAGGCAGGGAAAAGGCACGCTCTCACTTCAGTACTTTATCTACATCTTTTTTTTGCTTTAGATGGAGTACTGATACCTGAAATTTTTTGCAAAGCCTAGGTTTGTTTGCTCAGGTGATGATATAAAATGCTTCTCAGGAGGGATGCTAAAAAACAGAATGCCCAAAGACGTGACTGTGGTGTGCTGAAAACACAGCAGCATCTAGGGGAGCTGGCTTCCATCTCAACGCTGTGAGCCACAGGTCTTGACTCTCAAGACGCCAGTGAAAGAAAGATGACCTGCACGTCGTCAGTGTATCTGACTTATTTAAAAAACAGCTGAGCAAGAAGTTGAGGATTGAATTTTGTCAAAACCAGGAGCACCTAAAGTAACACTTGGCTCGGTGTTCAGGTGCAAAGGCATCAGCCCAAGGAGGTTCCCCACACAGCCAGCCTCACCCAGGCTGTGACAACTACAGCTCTATATATGCCTTGACTTTTAAGCATATGTTCACAGACAATTTCTTCTTGTACCCTCACTTTACAATGAATATTCCTGGGGAAGGAGGAAATGACACATGCATACACTGACACATGTATTTCCACAAATTAACACAAAATTTTAGACACCTATTACACAGATTAAATATAATGTGAAAAATTTATTTTCAACATTTACAAATGTAATAGCATGTTCAAACTCTAAAGATTCGAGGAATACTTACATGGATACCTACCATATAGAAGGAAGCATTGAATTCTGAAGTACATATGTACGATCCAGAAATAAGAAAATGCTTCTGATCATGATCTGAAAATATATAAACAGAATGTTTCTCTTCACCATCACATGGCATTCTTAAATTATAAAGCAACTTCTGAAAAACTACATCACATATACATGCACCTTAATTGCTGATGCATGTATTTGCAGCTTCTGTGGTGGCTTGTACAGCCACTGGTATGTAATTTATTGGTGTTAATACTATTACTAAGCGGTATGACCAAGTACATCCAAGACAGTTGTCAAATTCATAACCATTAACTAAATAGTTTTATTAGCCTGTTATGAGTTTTAGTGCTACTGAGATACATAAGCCATTCAAGGAGTACCACCAAGACATTTGGTAAACACCCTGAAATAGCATGCTGCCATGGTTTCTGCTTTTTAAAAAAAGAAGCTTTAAGCAGAGACAGTAATAAGCTGCGCAACAGATCTTTTCGTAATAAAAGTTAGCTGCCAAAATTCATGAGAAAAATAGAGATACATTAATTCTAACAGGGGAAAAAAGGTATAAAAATATATTATCTTTTTTTTAATTAAAAAAGTGGGAGAAGGAGGTGGGTTTTTAGCTTATTACTCTTTCACATTCAAAATCCATTTTTAACTTTGCTCATAAAAAGGCTGCCCAGCTTTCAGTTTAGCATAACTCAGGATGTCAGTAACTAACTCACTCCCAGGCCAGCTACAGAGATTTCTATCCCCAGCTGTCTACCTACTCCTCCCCTAAAAGGTTTCATTGCTTCTGAAGCAATTCTCAAGCTGACACTGTTTCTGGCCAAGCATATTAAAGTAAAACAGCAGCGAGGCTGATTCTTTTTTCTTCAATACCACAAGTGCTAAATCAGCACATAGGCAAGAAAGCCACTTGCTACAGGTTGTTGCTTTGAGGAGAAAAGAATTTTAAAAAAGAACACTCAAAAGTAATTAAAGTGAACAGAGTTCATAGTGAAAGCCTTTTTATAGAAACATAGGTCCTGGTTAATTACACTTTCAAGGCAATAAACTTCAATTCTATTTTTATCAGACTGTTGAATTTGTTTTGAATAGTTTCCATAATGCTTTCCATTTTTATTTCAGATAAAAATCACATACCTCTGCCCATTGCCCACAGGGGAGGGGAGAGGGGTGGATTCGAGGAATGAAAATAGAAATTCAACCGTTTTCGGCATCTGTAACCAAAGCTAAGTGACAATGCAATGAAAACTCATTGTAAAATGCTGGTTTAGAATTATAATGATGCATTCTTAAAGGGACAATTCACATGGAGTGTCTTTGAGAAAGGATTTTTTCCTGTAACATAATTCATTGTGGAGGTAGGGGACAGAAGGGCAGAAAGAAAGAGAGAGAGTTTCAGGTTTTTTAATCTTCCTGTTTCTTAGCCCTTTAGTCAGGATAATCATCTCTGCTTTGCCAAAAAAAAAAGTCACAAATTAGCCTAGCTCTTGGAACTACCTAAAAGCAAAGATTGTGGATTCTCCAATTACTTAAAATTACAAACAGCAAACAATTTCAGCATAGCCTGGTTAGTTTTTCTTTCTACGCATAGAAAACAGGTGTCAAGATATTTCTGAGTGGTATTCCACCTTCATATGAAACCTATGAAAGTCAGAGTTAACACAGCAGAACATAAGTTTTCAACAACAAAACCGCCCCCCAGCTAGCAAAGGGGAAAGTGAAAAGCAATGCTGAAACTTGGAGGAGGAGGTGCGACACAGTCCCAAGTTAAAACCATGACAAACTCCTTTTTGCCAGATTTCACACCTCAAGGATCCGTATTCTGAACAAACATTCAACTTACCATTTGTCTGCAATGATCTTGCCAGCATTTATTTATCTTCTTTAAAAATAAAAGACTATCCAGAGAATCTGTACAGCACCTATTAAGGAAAACTAGCTTGTCAGTATCTTTTGAGGCCAGATCCTGGAGATGATCTTTGCCAGCCATTAAGCAAAGCTACTCCACGGATATTCCAATGTTACTGGGACTGCCCAGGGATAAACGGTTAATTGCAGAGCTTCTGCCCAGCAGAAGGGCTGGCAGTTCTCCAAAAGGCCTCCCTATGTTTTCAAGGAATAACACTCGCTGCTCTTCAGTAATACCATCTAGTGGCTGTACTGTATAACTGATACAGATTTAAACAAGAAATCCCAACAGTGTCAAAAACAACCCTGTCACCAACTGAGGTGAGAGGGATAGAAAGGTTTATTTTGTTTGTTTAATGAGTTCACACTGTGCACAACAGGAGTGACCCTAATCTCTTAAAAGCAGTTACAGTTCTAAATAATCCTCAACAAATCCAAATACCACTCTTTTTATATACATCTCCAGGTCTCCCTAAGTAAACTACTGAGTCTTCTTCATTACACAACAGACCCACCTGTTATTTACGAATAACAGATTCTCATGTGTCATATGAGTAAATCTAAACATGGGTTTACCTTCCTCTCCTGCACAGTATCATCTCCAACTCTGGCCAAATCTGATTAATCTGATCTCATGTCCTTGGGATATAAAGTGGTATACCTGTAAAATATAAAATTCTCAACTCTCCAAAGCACCAGCTCTGTCAGAGGGTGGGGAGAAAGCAAAGCTTTAAAACACCAGTTTTAAAACATGTCTTCAGAAGATCCTCTGAAGTCTGAAAAGGCAGGGATGCAAAAAATAGTTGACCGTACTGCTTTAAAACAGACTATAAGATTTGGTTCTCAGAGATCAGTTATGTTTAAGAGACTACAGTACTGACTAATGTACTTTTTAGTTAGATGTGATTTTAAATGCATCAAAGTAAACATAATGAAAAAATCAGCTGCCATATAAGAGGTGAATTCACAGTGCGATTTATGTACCTACATTTTTCTGCTATGTAGAAGCCAGACTTGTTAACTGGGACTCAAAAAAAAACCCCAAAACACACAGCCCAAAACCATGTTGGGACTTACCTAGATAACAGGGGGGAAAAAAAAAAGGAAAAAGAATTATCATCCTTATGAGTGTAGGCACCTACCTGGGGAATGCAGTCAACTGAGAAACTCAAGAGTCACAATCCAAAGCACACTTAAGGCATTCACCTGGAAAGAAGGTTCTTTCTGGGCCCCAGTCCCTTGCTTCTTTCTATTTTAACCTATCATTTTCTGCTAATAAAATACATACAGAGACCTGGGAAACACTGCTAGCACCCAAAGTACCATAGTATCTGTTCAGTATGGCACTCTCCAGCATCTGCTTGCTACGGCACTCTCCAGGAACGTGGGGACACAGCCAGGTGGGCGTCGACTCTATTTATCCTACTGCCTGAGCAAGTGCAACCCCCAGGCTGTTACACAAAAGACAACCATCACATAAAGCACAGCCTCAGCATGCAAAGCACAATGGGATTCAGAAAACAGGGCTGGCTGCACCCAGGTGTCCAGAGAAGTTATACAGGCACTTCTGTGACTAGTTCAGCCAGAAGAAAAGCCCAGCAATGTAACTTTAGAAAACTATGGGGAAATTTACAGGTTTCTGTGCATCCCAAGACAGCCAAGTGACGTCCTGAACTTAGAGCTCTCTCCCAAGATACACATAAGATACCTAAAGGGCTTGTGGAACGTCTCCGTGACACATTGCTGCTGACCAGTAGTTATTATTGGTCAAACAGGTATACTTTATGTTTGAGAATTCTTTTACAGAAGACACTGTTGTTGAAAATGACTGTGGTGATTTTTTTTTTTTAAACTATTGCTACTGTAAGCATCTCTACTACTCACCTGCTGTAAAAATCCATACCTGCTGTTAAATCTCAGTGCTATTGAAAAATCTAGATTAGGTATAAAATTTGCATTCCTATTAAAATGATAAGTAAATTGTATCAGCATGCTACTTATTGGTACACAAAAATTATTCACCCAGATGACTAAAGTTGCTCATGCCTGATTTGAAAATATGTAAGTGGTCAAAGAACCTCTTTAACACATTGGCAATTACTGGTGTAATTTTTATGAAGTGTTGTTTTAAAAAAGAATTATTTAAAGTAACCATTCTAACTATTTCTGTACACGAGAAAAGGATATTCTCTAAATTGAAGGATTTGTGCTTTCACATGATCTTCACAGACTTGTCGCAGCTGTTTGTACAGTGTAGCAGAGACTTTGTAAGAACAGAGATTTTCAACAGCCTAAAAACCAAAAAAAGATTATGAATGAGACAAAAAAAACCGAACCACACTCAAATTTTTGTGCCTGTGTAATCACTGCCAACAACAAAGAGAAAAAAAATTATCAGTGTTATCTGTCCAAGCTGTGCACAAAAACAAAACATTAAAATGAAATTATCCAAACTATGTAGAAAAATTAAGAATTCATTATTCCTTTCTGATTTTGGTCTCTTCTTATACTGCTGGATTTTGTGTACAAACAAGGTCCACCATCACCATCTGGGTCATATTTCAGATGTGCTGTTAAACATTACTAGAATACACCCACCCACACACCCCCAAGTACTGATCAGCATCAGAACTCTTCCTGTAGGACCGTTTTGTGCATCCTCCAGCACATGCACTTGTTTGGGGGGAACACAATCATTCTAAATATTTTCATTTCTTAATAACTTTAAGGTAGACATTTCAACCACCCTCTCTAAATGGCAAATAAATACAGCTGCTTTCCTGTCATTTTTATTAACGTATTTCTTTCTGAATATTTCCACTGATTCACACACTCATGCTAAGATAAGTAAACTGAGGGGAAAAATAATTTAAAAAAAAACAACAAAAAAACGCACATTAACCATTAAATGAAGACTTGAATTGATTTATTGGGACCTCATGGGATTTAGTTGAGTGTTTATCCATAGTTGACTAAGACGACCATTTCTGCCCCAAACCAAACATTCTTCTGGTCACTACATTAATGTAAATCAAGTTGTTATGCAGCTGACCTAGACTATGCTGAGACAGCTATGGCCATCTCTAGACCACCTGCAGTTCAGCTATTCAGTAATTCCGTTGTCTTACACTAACATTTTTTCCTCACAAGAAACTCAATGAGAATGCCAAAGAGAAAACGTAGCCTTGCTTGATACCGCTGCCTATATTTAGACTTTGTTCCAGGCATACTTTATTTTGTGTGCTGTATTTCAACGAATTATTTTATTAATAGACCATAGCATCTGAAGTGAATCACAATGAAGACAGCCAAATGTTCTCTAAGAACTGTAAAGTTTACAGTAAGTATTTTTGGCCATTCAGTGCTTCATACAAAATTATCCAAAGGAGTTGGACATGATTTTCAGAACTAGAAATCCAGCTGTCTTTGACTTCACCTCAACTGCCTGTAGGTTATGAGGTGATACTGCAGAGAACACTGCCTAAGATTTAAAGCACTGTTTCACCCGGGCAACTAAAACTGACCCAAGAATGTTTTCCTTTGCTCCAGAGGATTTATAGTGTCACATTTTGTTGACAAACTTTCTCATAGCATCAATGAACTTGGACAAAGTTTCAGTATTTTCCCAGTGCTTGGCCTTTACTCAGTTTTCCCCAAATTTTAGCTTTTTTTGGTGTGTCTTATTTCTTTGTAGTCTGAAACGTTATGGTGCCTAATGCCAGCACGTAAGTCTTTGTCAAAGCATTAGTAAATGTTCTTCACACTGTTTCAAGTTTCAGACCATCCAAACACACGGGCTAGCAAGTGCATGGGCCAAGAGATAGGTGAGGAGGAAAGCGGGCCTGCTTCTTTGAGCAACAGTGCTGGATTAAAGTGTATTTCAAACTGCAGCCATAACACCGCGGTACCGCCTGTACTAGCTGTTTCTGCTTTTTTTCATGGGGGGGCAGGAAATCCAGTAATTTCCTCCTTCTTCACCTTTTGTTTCATTCAGAGATCTTGCTGCCTCTCTGAAGAAATTTGATTTGACTTCTATTCATCTTGCACACAATTAGTTTGGAAAAGAGCTACAGTAATTATCACATCTACAAGGATACGAGAAAGACAACACTTCTAGACTCTTCATCTACACACATCTAGTAAAAGTTCTGTTTTAAATCAACCTTTTAATAGCTTGTTTTGAGCAGAGTCTTCTCTTTTAACATTTAGCATGCAAATTATTGCTACTTCTTGTATTATTTCCTCTATAGGTTCTAACATCCTGAAGCGTTTGTTTTCCAAATCACAAAGTGAATCTGCTCCCCAGAGATCTCCCCATGGGGTAATTCTAACCTGTCTGATGTCATTTTATTTAAATGCACATCAACTTTGGCTTCCTCAATTTTGATACAATATTAAAGAAAGCAAACAAATAAAACTATCACACAGTGCCTATGCTATCTTTTTCATCTGATCTTAAAACAGATAAGTAAAATTACATCTGCAACAAACAGTATTCACACATAATCATTTTGCAGAGAGTTTGTTATGTTCCCTAAGACACAGCCCTTCCCATCCATCCATCCAAATAAAAGTCTGGTCAGGACTCTCATTTTTTTTCCTTCACTACTACACCGTCCTACTCTATGTCCTCCAGAAGGGCAGTGCTGCCCCATTTCAGGTTATTTAGGACCTTGCTGCAAAGGGAATTTTCTTTTTCCATTATTTTTATCACTCACTCCTCACTCAGCAATTCTTTGCACTGCCCCACTTTCTCTATCCCATCAAGTATAAGCTACTTCTATCAAAATCTGTGGAATCTACCACCAATCCCAGGCATCATTTCTATTTTAGTCGCAAAAAATTGGCTGCCACCCTCCCACTGCTCACTGACTAGGTCTCTGCCAAGCACCTTCATGCTTGATCCCATGCTGCCTCTAATGCCTGGAAAGGAGTATCCTTCGGCCGTCCCACAAAGCCTTGTCATTGTTCTTCAGTTTTTCCTCAGCCATCATGCCAAAATAAATAAATAAATCAGAAAGTTCAAAGGCAGGCCCGTACACCAGCCTGCTCACCGCACTGAACTACAGCAGGCTTCTCACTTCCTCCCATAACATCAGATAAAGACTCAAAAAAAAAAAAAAAGCCCTGATAGTAAGAACTGATGCACATAGAGAAATTTTCCCCTGTGGATGACTTGGTGCTCACCAACAGGCAGTTAAAATGATCTGTAAGTACAGATCATGTTTCCAACGGATGCTGAACTTCATCTTTTATTCCTCTGGCAGGAGAGTAAGTACCTATGTATGCATAGGCACACTGACCGCTGCCACCCACTGTGCAGAAATCTTGCTGATTTGCACCATTGCCTTACAGATTATTGGACTGGCCTTGCGCAGTTTTTACAAATAAGCAGGCAAACAGAAAAAGCAAGAAGTACAGTTCTCCCTTCCTAGTTTATCTGAAATCTCTCTCTTCCTCTTCTGCCAAAACTCAAGTCTGTACCCTGGCGATTTCATAGCCATATTACCATAATCTCATTTCTGAGCCTCTGAAAACAAGTTAGGTAACGCTCAAAGCATCTGTGGTTTTTTCTTTTTTTTTTTAGCTAGGCATGGAAAAGCAGGATTTTTCAAATGTTGAGTTTAAAACCATAACATGTATTATGTAATTAAAACTCTGCAAACCTGCAATATTAAGAGATGAATGTATCACAGTCAAGTTACCTATTTAAAGAGAATAAATTATATTAAGTGAATATGCATTTACATCACCAGCCATTTTAGACCCATAGACTCTAAGTAATCACAGAGGCAAGTATAGTCAGCTCCCAAATTCATCCTGATTTTCTTGAGCACGCACCCAATATGGACTGCTGGCTTTCTCCTCCCTCACAGTTCACACTTTGCAGACAACATCAAACCCACCTCAGCTGAACATTTAGAATAATTTAGGTGAGCATAATAATGTCTTAAGTCCTGATCTGGCAATGAGATCCATATCTGTAGATCAAACACCTGCACCCACAGAAAACTCATAACTAACTTAAGCTATGTAGCACAACTTAGTACATCAGTAATTTTTTTATAACATTATCACTGTAAAAAATTACTACTTCAGTTAACCATCTCAAAGCATATGCATTTAAAATAAAATAGAACTAAACCATATATAAACGCAGAAAGTAGAAAGAAATGGCTCATGAGTATTTCCCTCTTTTACCCTCCCTAGCCCCTGCTCCAGTAGTCCAGATGTGCCAGCAATACTTTTCATCGTTTTAAATAAAAAAATTAGGATCCTGATTGTTATGAAAATGTAACAGTAATCTGAACCACAGGTAAACTGACAGTCTGTTGCCCGCTCAACCAAGATTCTTTTTTAATTCCCCAAGGGGTATTGATGCTGAAGTCTAACTGGTATTATCTAATAATATTACTTTCAACATTACTATTCACAAGAGACCAAAGCATGTACAAAAGAGAAATCATCATAAAATATGTATCTGCATAACCCAGCAAGAGTAACATCCCATTTTCAGCATCTTGAGAAGACACTGTATTGAAGAGACCGAGACTTAAATCTCAGCCCTGCCCAGGCACAGCTTTCCACGTCTCCCAACATAAACTGCTTTTTCATGGGCCCAGACCCTGGTAGCTCTCCAAGGAACTGATATATAAAACTGCAAACTGACTAGAAACAAGAGTACGGAGCGAACAGTTCGGAAAACATAATCAGCTTTTAACAAATCAAAATGCATTATGTTAAACGCGTAGCTCTGCGAAAGTCCCAAGGCAGTTAATTCTCCTTCTGTTAAACTGAGAAAAGCCCTACACGCCTTACCTGGTAGAGCTCTTCCAGGTTGTATTTAATAGAAACGCTACTCTGTATCGCTCCCACCGCTTCGTGAAGTTTTTGCCAGGTGTCCTGAGTATAATTATCTGGTAATTTGGGTCTCTCTGTGAAGGAAGATAGCGGTAGTTGACAACCAGCCGCCCAACGGCAGTCCCTAGCAATCCTGCCCACCCCAGCTTCAAGTCCCGCCGAGCCACCTTGTGCTTGAGCCTTTAAGCCGGGCACAAGGAGCGGGTCACCACCTCCACCCAAGGCCACGGAACCTCCGCACGCTGCTCCTGGCCCCGCAGCCGCCCGGGCCGGCCCCCGGCCCAGCTAGGGCACAGCCGGCACCGCCACCCCGCCGGCGGCCTCGGGGCCGCTCCGGCCGCCGGGCTCTTGCGTTTTACCCCCGCGTCACTCGGAGCAAGGGAACCCTCGCCTCGCTTTAATTAGCTTTGACGCGAAGGTGGCTTTCTGCCCGCTTCCTACAGGGCGCAAGTCGTCGCTGCGCTAATGCTGCTCCTCCCGCTGCCCCCACGCAGGGAACCCCACGCGTGTCCCCGGCAGCCCCTTAAAGCGGGACGGTGACGGCAGCGGGGAGCGCTATCAGCCCGGCGGCAGCCTCCCCTCGCCCAGATAAGGCGGCGGGGCGGGTGACAGCGGCGGTACCCCCTGCCGCCGGCCCGGCCCGGCCGCGGGGAAGGGGCGGGGAGCGGCCGGGCCCGCAGTAAACAGCGGCCGGGCCGGGGCCGTGCGGCGGGGCAGGGCGCACCTGCCGGGGCAGCGGGCCCGGCCCGCCCCGCACCCACCTCTGAAGTTCTTGATCACGAGTTTCTTGGAGGAGGCGGTCGCGCCTCCTCCTCCCCCGCCGCCTCCTCCTCCCCCGGCGCGGGTGGCGGCGGCCAGCGAGGCGGGCTTGGTGAGCCCGTTGGTGTGCCCCACCAAGGCCGACAGCTGCGGCTTCTTCTGGGGCTCGTCCGCCATCTCCGCCCCGGGCGCCGTGTCCGGCCGGGGCAAGGCGCTGGGCTGGGCCGCCTGGTCCCCGCCTCCGTTCCCCTCCTCCTCCGCCGCCACCGCCGCCACCCAGTCGCCCTCCCCCACCGCGCCGGCTTCCCGGCCCTGCCCGCGGGTGGCTGCCAAGAGCCGCCGGGCCGGGAGTCACAGACAGCCGCCCGCCTCCGCCCTCCCCGGGGCGCCCCGCCGTCCAGCCCGGCTGCGGGGCTGGGCCGCCCCCGGCGCTCGGGCGTGCGGGCAGCGCCAGCCCCGCTTACAAGATGGCTCCTGCGCCCGCCGGGGCAGCCCCCGGCGGGGCCGGGCGGGCAGCGGCTCCCCGCCATCGCCTCGCACCCCCTGGGTTCCCCCTGCTTCGCTCGCCTGTTTGCCGGTACCCGGCGCCAAGCGGCGCCACGGCGGGGGCAGAAGCCGAGGAGCAGCCGCGTTTCCCACACCCCGACCCCGGTTTCTCGCACCGAAGAGGCACCAGCGCCCAGAGGCCGCTCGCCCACGACCCCCACCCCAGCCGGGGCACAGCCCGCCGGGGCACGGAGCGCGCCCGCGCTCCGCACGCCTCGCGGCGGCGCTTTTAAGGGCAGCGGCTTCAGGAGGCGAACACTCGGCTTGGCACAAGGCCGCCGCGACGCCCCCGCGCTCCTTGCGGGCAGCGCGGCCCCCGGAGCGCGCCGGCAGCCGGCACGGACGGGCGGCGGGCGCTCAAACCCCAGCCGCTCGCCCAGGGAAACGACGCGGGGCTCCCGCCAGCGCGGCCCCGGCACAGGGTAGCGCGGGGCCCATGGAGGCTACCGCCCGCCCCCGCTACGAGACGAGGCGACACGGGCGAGCAGGAGGAGGAGCAGCGGCCGCCGCACCGACACCTGAGGCGAAGACCGGCGCCCGCCCTCCGCCCGCAGGCGTGCAGCACGCCCCAGCGCACGAGGTTTACCGCTGACGCACGCCCTCGGCCCCGCCCATCGCGCTTCCCCATTGGCTAAGGGCGCCAAGCCACGCCTCCCCGGGCGCCGCTGTGGGCGGGGAAGAGGCGCGGCAGCAGCCGCTATTGCGGTTGGGAGGGTGTCACGTGACTCCCGGGCTCGTTCCCACCGCGCCCCGGCTGGCAGCTGGCTCGCGCCCGTGCCGGATACTGGGTACCGGAAGTGGGGCGGAAGTTGCCGGAAGCGCCTTGCTGACTGCCGGAAAGAGCCGCGCCGTGGCTTGAGGGTGGGCTGGCGGTGGGGCAGGGCTGGCTGGGGCGACCCGGGCGTGAGGGGCGAAGGGGCCGCCGGGAGCACGCTGGGGGTGCGCAGTCGTGTGCGACCGGGGCCGCGTCCGCCACCGCGGTCCTGCCTCCGCGAACGGCTGCCCTCCCTCCGCTTTCGGCACCCGCGGGCTTCCAGGGCGCTTTGCCCTCCCCGGGGTCTTGGCGCCAGGGTTTCTCCTCCGCACGGAGTTTTCACCAGCGGACAGCGTGCGTTTGTGCTTCGTTCCGGCCTGGCCTGCTCTCGCCTCCCCACGGCGGCTGCGGGCCCGTACCCGCCGGCTGGCAGCGCCCGCCCGGCCGCGGGAGGTTTGATAAAGTCGGCCCGTGTTTCCTCAGGGTGAAGAGGGGATCTGTGAGATGCTGTCGCTTTGCTCTTCTCTTAAGCTCCTGTTCGTTTTGCAGGATGTGATACAACTGCCTTTTATTTGGGACACCTGCCTCTTCTGTTTTAATGGCACACATCACCATAAACCAGTATTTGCAGCAAGTAAGCAAGTTGGTTTTTTTTTTTAATCTGTGGGCACTGTTAGAATATGTAGATATATTTTCCTTTGCTGGAAGTATGTTACCTTGTCTAAGAAATGAATCAACCTAGAATGTGTGATGTGGTAAAGAAATACATTTCTTAAGTCTGTACTAAGTATACCGGCTGTGCGCTAAGGATGTATACCTGGAATTTCTGAAAAGTAGGATGGTTGCTGATAATGGATAGGGAAGTAATTTATCCATAAGAACTAACGTGGTGGGATTGTGTGTGCGTGCAGTAACAAATGCAGCTCAGGGATTGAAGAAATACAGGAATTTAAGAAGTATAGACATGCAGAGACACGGTGTGTATGGCATGGAGGATGGAGAGACAGGAACAGGGTCACAGCGATACCAGCTGGACTGAACTTTCAGTGTCAAGCTTTTAGTGTGACCACTTTTACCACTTCTTTCTGAGCCATAATATTTTCATCATTTTTATAATCTTACTTGCTTCACTCAAATCAATCGAGTGAAGGGCACAAAAAGAGAGTAATTGTTTGGCTTTTAGTCTCAAAAATGGAGTGGCTGGGATCTCTCAGGACAGTGATCTGCTCTGAAAAGTCAGCATCTTTTCCAGTTGGCAGTCCTCATGATCCTCTGTCGCCACCTTCCATATCATATACGCTGTGTCTGTGCATTTAAACTGCATTTTCTTCAGTTTATGCACACCCCTCAACAATACCTTATCTCTTACAAAAAAAACCATTTTGCTCTATGTCAAACTCGGACACTTTACTGATGGAATGGACACTCACTAGGTGAGGATGGAAATCCAAAGCAATGGGTAAGGAAGTGACAGATAGGATGCATAATGCTTAAAACCGAAGACAGGTAGATTAAACACGTAGCTATCATTCCAAAGGCAATGTCTGATATTAGACTAGCATCTGTATAGAATACTTTTGAAACCTGTCAAGACTGTAGATGTTATATTCTGTGGGAGAATAGTTTAATTCTGCTGCCTGCTAAAAATAACTCCTTGTAAAAAATAGTCTGAGCAGCTTATTTTGACATCAAGCTGGAAATTTCTTCAGTTGTAGAAGTAGTTTTAGATATTACTTCTTAAGAGTTCTTTTCCCACTGCTTATGCTTTATTTGCCATATTTTTGTGTCCTGATAGGGAAAAAAAATAACATTTTTTTGCTGTATGGCAAGCCCATACCAAATGGGAAAAATCGTAGGCTAAAATAATAAGGGAAGCAGCAAAAGAGGGAAAATCAACTGCTTAAACTCTTTAAGAGATTGGTGGGTTTTTCCCAAGTAAAGGAGAGCTAATTCTGTGTTTTGGAAGTAGTTTTTCTTATTAAATGTTAAATTCATATGAAATATATTTGTGAGTCCTGATTCATGACACACAAATTCCATCTGCAGCATTGCAAACAATAATACTCAAAGACTGTTTATGCCTTCACATATATGTTTGATGCCTGTAAGTCCGACTGGAGTTTTAAGCTTAACCAAAAAAAAGTCCGACTGGAATTTTAAGCTTAACCAAATCTGGTTCACAACTGCTGTTTTACAGTGCTAAATCCATGTAAGTTGCTTGGAGATTCTCTGGTTTGCTCGGATCCTACAAATAAGGAAAAAAAAACCACAAAAAAACCCCGCCCCACCTTCTCCCTGATACCTTTTTGAAAAACACATGTATTGAAAGTACAATATTGATACATTCAGTTTTAAACCTTCAAAAACTCACATTTGGCTTGGTATTGATGTGGATGAACGGTGGTAACAACAAAGTGGCTTCTGTAGTCATGTGTAAATATGTCGTATATCTGTGCCTGGGTTTTATTCTGTAATGTGGCTGTTTTCTTTGGTAGGTACAAGAAGCCATTGATAGCAGAGATGGACAATTTTGTGCAGAATTGGTATCATTTAAACATCCACATGTTGCAAACCCAAGGCTACAGGTGAGAATCTGTTTTTGACCTTTCTTTTGCTTTGCTTTCACTTTTCCTAGCTCTCTATATGGGTTCCTGTCCATTGGAGATAAACCTCAGAAATCTGTTTCACAGGCCAGAGCAGGATCCCCTTGTAGGTTTGTTTCCCTTTTCTTCTTACAAGGATATTATATATTTCCATTTTTTTCCTGGATGGCTTTTTGTGTTCTACTTTGAATTGTTTTCTGGGTAGAATGCAGTCTTGAAAGTCACTTCTGGCCAGGTCTATGTTAGTTAGTAGTGTCACACGGTGGAAGTGACTGTGCAGGGAAGACCAGTGCGGAGCAAGGGTCCAGTGTTTGTGCTCTATACATTTCAGATGCTTTTGTTCAAGGCTAGCTCTAATCAGGTTCTGGAGACAGAATGCACGCTAGCAATTCATTACATTGGATGTCATTATTAATATAACTTAAGGTTCTGATAGATAATGAAGGCATGTATGCATAAAACTGCCATGACAAAATATCCATATGATGTTCTATTTCTGGTGCATTGGGTGTTCCTTTAATGTTGCATTGATTTATTCTATACTTAGCTTCCATCTCCAGAGGAGAAGTGTCAACAAGTTTTGGAACCACCATATGACGAAATGTTTGCAGCCCACTTAAGGTAAAGATGGACCAGGAATGTAAAGTCAGTTGGGAGGCATCCAGCAGGGATGGGGAAGGATATCCCTAAGATTACTTAGTTATTTTAAAGGGCTTACATCTGAAAACTTGCTATTTATTACTTTTACAAATTATTCTAGAACTGCAGGAAATAAAGACCTACTCTTTCTTTTACACGTAAAGTTTGCTTTATGTACCTGGCAGTCATCTGCGTATAGCCATTGACGCAGCTTTGGTTTCGGTGGTTGCTGTTTCCTTTGCTCTGCATTTACTAGCTACACAAGAATTTAGAGTGAAATAAGTAAGGGAAATAATTATTTTTAAAAGGGAATTTTAGTCGTAAAGGTACTCTTAAGACAGCTTTAGGACCTAAGTAATTCTGTGAGGCTTTTATTTTAAAAAAATTTCTGCATTAACACAGTCTTTAGTTCACTTTCAATGGTCTTGGATTTTTTTTTTTAATCCATGCTCATCTTGGTGACAGTTTCAGTAAGCATTAGCATATTACAGTTGATCCTGTACATATTATACAAACAAATCCCCATTCTTCTCTCAGATCAGTTTTCCACAATTATTAGGCTTAGTGCTGTGTTAAAATACTGGTGCCATTTTGTTAGGAACATTTCTAATCATATTTCTGTGTCTCTTTTAAATAAACTGTAAAGATCTATGCCTATTAAAAGGCAAAAAGAAATGTTTCTCTTGCGTATATATTTTCTGATGCGCTAATGCACTTTTTCTTTGACAGGTGTACTTACGCTGTTGGAAACCATGACTTCATAGAAGCATACAAATGCCAAACAGTTATCGTCCAATATCCTTTTCCATAAATCTTGTATATTGTTTTCAGATTAACTATATGTCGTCTTGTAGAATAAGTTATCTTTACCCCTTTTAAAATCTACTAGAATGTGGTCTGCTTCCAAATACACTTCAGCTATTTAGGTTCTTAAGCGAGGAAATCCAGATACAGTCTTCTTTCAACTTTCTGTAGGACTAAGAAGGAATCTGTCACTTGGCTCTAAAATAGAAAATTAATTTCTCACAGAGTATAGGAGACCCTCAAATCGTTAATATACATCCCAGTTTGTGCTTGGCTGGAGGGGAAGATACTGATAAAGAAAGCTGCTATCTTACCTCTAAGCGCGCAATGCCTCACCACGGCTACTGCCTCACCAAGGAGTGCGTGGCTGCACTCGCATTCTTCCCTATTGCATCTTTGTATCCTGACTCCTCATCTACTTGCTGCTTTGTTGGTTTCTGCCCTTTCATGTAGTGATATGTGGTACCATACAACTGCTGGTTTTTTACACCTGGGCTTCATTTAATAGCATTTTAAATACTCCTGAATACAATACATCTTTCCTGCGAGCGTTTCAGGCACATAAAGAGGAAAACTGGTGAGTACATCAGAGCGAGGTGCTAAAAAAATATATTCTCATCTTTCACTATCATAATACCATAGCAGTCAAACTAAAATTATGCCTATAGTTTTTATTTATCCCCAGTGATACTTAAATGCAGCCTGATTGTTTTTGCTGCCTGTTTGAGTTTTTAGATCCAAAAGTGTGAAAACTAAACATCTAAGCTTAATTATGTAGAATGGTCCAGAAGTAAACATGTGAAGAATTTGTTCAAGGTGAGATGGTATTTTATTAAAGCTGCTGTAAAAAATGTTTGTGAATTAATTCTTCCTCCAGTGTAGGATTTCTGAAATGCCAAGGTCTTGAAGACCTTTCCTTTTAAAAGGTGCATCCTTCTTTATTTAAAGATTAATGTATACTTTTCTAGTTTTATGACTAGCTGGCAAAAAAATTAATGCTTGTTTCTTATGTTTTACTTATTGCATGATAGTGTACTATGTTTTACTTTTCCAGGGCTTTACCTATTATGTATGCTGTAGCCCTCGATCTTCGAATTTTTGCTAATAATGTAAGTAGATCTGATTAACAGCCTCATTACTTCTATCTGTTAGGAGTTTCCATGGGGGAAATACTTTAGACGTTATTACATAGCCTAATTTTGCTCAGTACCGTTTAGCTCCTTGTTTAGAATTTTGTTGACACACTAAATTCATCCAGTCCCATTGAAAGACTAGGTTGCTCAGTCTGCCCACCTCCTGTTTGCAGCTTGAACTAGAGAGGTTCTGAGGACCTGCATGCAACTCACAGCAGTTGCTTAGAGCATATGAAGTGATTAAGTACTAGCTTTATAGAGTAGCATGGGTGGCACAACTCACTATTTCCATGTGTTATCCTTGGGATTTGGTGGAGTCTCTATAAGGGTGGAGATATCCCAGCCAACTGAGCTAATCTAACCACTTAACCACATCTGAAGAGGGAAGTTTCTGCCTCCGTTCCCCTCTTCCAGCTGCATATACTGCTTTTGATGCTCATTGCAGCCCTTGCTGAGCCCATACATCTGCTAACAAGCAAAAAACCCCAAAATTTACATTATTTTTCTCAGGCTAGTGATTTGAAGTAGCTTGTGTAGGGATGTAATGAGAACTGCTAGGCCAAGGTAAGTGGCAGGGTCGTGATCTTGCTCCAAGTCACTTTACCTGAAGAAGTGAAGCTAGAGTTCAAGTTAGGTTAGAGTTTGACAATACCCAGTATTTTCAGCGTTTGTCCCCTCAGCACTTTCTTGTGCCAACCCACCCGCAAAACAACACATTTGGCATGCTTGCACAGAGAATATTTTGTGTGTGTGTGTGCCTGCTCTGTAACAAGTCTAAATTCTCAGTCTGAATGAGGCAAATTCGTATATTTGAGATGGATGAGAAAGGGGAAAGTGGGATCAGTCATGTTGGAAGTGTTTGAACTTGGTCTTCTAACCTTAGTATATTCAAAGGATGTGGATACAGAGAAGACATCTGCAACAAAGGATGCATTTCCATTTCTTTTCCTTATGTTTCAGCTAGTGAGAATGCAAGCATTATAATAAAACTTTTTAGGAAGCACATAGTAAACATCTACTCACTATTTTTTTTTCCCCAACTCTTCTTTGTTGTTTAAGTTCTGCATTAATCGGTGCATGGATCTTTCCCATGTGTTGGCAACTCATTTTTTTTTTTTCTCTTGCTGCTGTAACATATGTTTTCCATTCCTTTGGAAAATCTCAGGTCCTAGCAGTATGTGTTACTACTAGAAAATGTTGAATATGGTTTAGAAAGAAAATCTAACCCTTGTGGCTGTGGAGAGAAGCTTAATTATAAATTCTGAAACTCAAACGCCATGACTGGGAAATCATTTTAGTTTGCTTTTGTTCAAAAGACTTTTTTTTGCCAGACTCTTGGTCTTTGAAAACTTGAGTTTGAAGTATTAATGCTCCAATTCAGCTATCAGATGATGACAAATTTAGGTTTCTGAGAGCTGCATTAAGCTTAGTGGCACTAAAGGTAATAGCGGTCAGTGCTATTTTCAAAGGACTGTCCTCCTGTGCATTAGGTTTGGTACATGTTCAGGAGCCTCTCCAAGTGTTTTCTTCTATTCTCTGAGCTTGACTACTTTCTAGATTTGGGGGATAGCAGGCATGACAAATATATTGCTGTAAGACTTTATAAAATGCTGTATTAAGGAACTAAACTGTCTACAAGCCAGCGACCCAGGATCTAGAATTACACATTGTTTCTTGCTGTGTAATGATAGGCAGATCAACAACTAGTGAAGAAAGGAAAAAGCAAAGTTGGCGACATGTTGGAAAAAGCAGCAGAACTGCTGATGAGCTGTTTTCGAGTCTGTGCCAGTGACACGTAAGTGAAAGATCCTCTATAGAACTTGCATTATTAAATTTTTAAGAACTTAATGAACTTTACATAAGATTTTTCTAATTACTAAGACCGTATCTGGGTAAGAATGAACACTTTTGAGGCTCATTTCCTCTCATTTACAGTCTGTTCTCTGTTGACTATTAACTACAGCTGGAGAGGCCTCCCTTCAGGTGTAACATTCCTAGCAGATGTTGTTGGGAGGGACTGATTATGTCCCTGTTTCTCAGGAAAGATCATTAACACTTTTGTGCCCTGCTCAGTTGTGAAGTTTGTTTCATTATGGTTAGACGGAAGAGAGGTGACTGTTTGGTTTCCAGTCTTAGCAATGTTAACGCTTCCAAAGTGGAGAAAATGCTCCCCCCGCCCCCCCCCCCCCCCCGCATCTTTCTTTCACCTTGAATATTATAAGCAACTGCTATGCTAGTGTATGTGTTACCTGCAGACTGGAGTGAAGACCCTGATGCAGATTAATAATATTTTGCATGACATCTTTTCATTATGTTGAGAAGAAATGTATCAGAGCTGTTTAAAATTTAAGATGGGAACACATGTTCTGTTTTGACAGCTCTGGTATGGTTTAAGGGAAGGAGTTTGGCCTTGCCTTTTATTTTCAGACACCTATTTTTACCCTAAAAATCCATAAAATATCTATGGAAGGAATTTACCATAAGGACAAAGTCATTAGTTTCTTACAATGTTCAGTACTAGTAGGTTTTTTCTTTTTTCTTTTCTCATGACAGTCGAGCAGGCATTGAAGATTCCAAAAAGTGGGGCATGTTGTTTCTCGTGAATCAACTGTTTAAAATTTATTTTAAGGTAGGGTTCAAGTCTGGTAAACTGTGTTTTGTATTTTGTATTTTAAGTCAAACCCACCCTTTTTAATATGATACTATGTATCTACGCTCTCTGAGTAAAATGCAATTAATTTCTTTTTTAACAGATCAACAAGCTCCATCTATGTAAGCCCTTAATTAGAGCAATTGACAGCTCCAATCTGAAGGATGAATATAGTATGGCACAGCGAGTTACATACAGATATTATGTTGGACGCAAAGCCATGTTTGACAGTGACTTTAAGCAAGGTACTCTGTGCCAGTATGACAGATTTAAAGTCTTGCTGCTTGGTGTGAAATCTGGCTGATGTCGTATGTGTGTGACTCAAAATGTGTGTAAAAGGTGCAGTTGTGTTTGCACTGATCCAAGGAAAAGTCATGCTGAAAGATCCAAGTCCCACAGGCTGAGTCAGATCAGAGATCAGATTACACGACACCTCTAATTGTAGTATATGCCCAGTTCTAAAATATTTGTGTCAGTGAAGTTCTCTGTAGTCTTATGCATTGTGTGCGTGCATAAGAAAATGTACGAGCATCCAAAAGAATAGGTTTGTAAAAGGTTCCACGAAGGAGGCTTTGTGACTGTCTTGTCCTTTTCAAGTTGCTGTATGCCACGTAGGAAATCTTCAGCAAACTGTACTGTAGAGTTAGTTTCTCAGTGCGTTGATCTTGGAAGATGTAGAAACCACATTTCTGAGATTTCTTGTTCACTAATAGAAATGCTTCTAGAGCTAAGGTATACAACTTTCATCGCTAACCCAAGCCCCTGGCTAAAATCTATTCTGGAGCCAGTTTTGTCACTCTAAACAGTGTCTTCTGCCTGTCAGGCTTGTCATTTTTCTCTCTCAGTGAAAACTGATGAGAGATTTTCATGTTGTCATGCTGTGTGATCTCACTGGCGCGTTTCTGCAGCTCAGCAGATGCGTGCATTGCATGCAGCTTACATCTTCCAAAGAACCTAATCTATGAATTTAGAAAACAGTGTTCTGTTTCATCAGTGCTTCTTGAGATTCTCTCCTCCTGTAATAGTAGCACAATAATATGACTGAAATGAGATGAAAGTTCCAATATTGCTTGTAACTGTTACCTCTGACATCTAGACCTTGACAAGTTTTCTTTGACTTTCTGAAGGAGGATTTATTTTTCTGGTAATACTTTGTATTTTGGGTGAATCTCCAATAATTCTTACAGCATTTTTCTTAATGTATTTTCATTGGTCTGATTCTTTTTTATATAATTTCAAATATCATGTGTTCAAGCTAGAGATGGACATTAAGCACAGAATTTGGGTTACAGTTTTAATTCATTTTTGTTGTTGAGTCATGTTACTAGCACTTTTATTTGTGTCTGCAGCTGAAGAGTATCTGTCATTTGCTTTTGAGCACTGTCACCGCTCAAGCCAGAAGAACAAAAGAATGATTTTGATCTACCTGCTGCCAGTAAAAATGTTGTTGGTGAGTAGATGTTACTCTTCTAAATAATTTCTTGGGGGCAGATAACCAAACTGATGCTCAGTATTGTTCTTGGTTTTCCCTTATTGGAATTCAGAGGCTATCTGTGCCTGACCCCCATAAGAGCCAGCATATGCACACTTTGTTGTGTGAGGACAAAAAATGTTGAATTGTCATTTGTAGCAACACAGGAAAGGAGAAGGGGGGGGCAACCAAACAAAACACCACCCTCCTTTCCCCCTACCTTCCTCCCACCCCTCCTAAAGGTGCACCCTGAGGTTACTTCTGTAACAAAGATAACGTTGAGTTCTTTGGAGAAGCACTTAACAGCGTAATTTATGTAGCAGATTGCCTGAGTGGTGATCAGTTGCACAGATGGGCCAGGGAATGTGTGGATTCACTAGTATGAATCTGTCTGCTTCTCTCACCTGGTGAAGGGAAGGAAGATGTGCAAACAGATGGCTGAAGACTGTTGAGGGGAGGTTGCCACAGGAGGGAAAGGATTCCTATCTTTGGGTTTTCTATTTGCACCTTCAAGGTGCATGTCAGAAGGGTCATGAAGTAGAGCGTTTTGATTTTGAACAAATCAAATGAAGACTGGTTACTATTTGATCATTTCATCTTTTTATTAAAAGAATTAAGCACATCTCTGCTTCTTGTTCCCATCCTTTCCCATGTGCTGTGCTGGCATTTGTGTATCCCTGAGTTAGTGGGATTATGCTAACAATTAATTCAGTGTAACTGAGGGGACAATAACGAGATTTTAGAGTTTTCTGTTCCTCACCCTATTACTAAAGTTACCCACGGAGAATGTTGTTATCACCTGCTTCTGTGAGTTGCCATCTTTCACCTTTGCCTCAACCTGTTTATGACCATCATCCTCCCTTTTCCATTCAGTGCTCCCTTTCCAGTCCCTTGCAGTGTTGAGTGGGTAAAGGGGGAGCATAGTGGGTATGATAATTGGCTTCTGTTTTTCATTTTTTATTTATTGACATTCTTACTGGTTGTCTTCAGATCAATCAATGGTAGGGTTGATAAAGGAAAAATAACAGTCTTCCTAAAAACTTTGTCCCAGTCTTGACTGGGTGCCTTAAACTGGTGGGTCCGTTAGTGCCTAGCATTACTGTGGCTTTTCTGGAGTAGTTCCAGTGTGCAAGAGGCACTGAAGAAACTAGATAAAGGTCATTGTTTCTACAGTTGCTCTTTTTAATCAGAGTCCAAACATTAACACTAACCTTAAACTGTACTAAAATAGCTTGGATGTTGTTTTTTTTATTCCTAGCACCTCTCAGTAACCATGCAGCTGAGTTCTGCTCTCAGCTGATCCTTCAACCAGGAAAGGAGTTAGCAACAGCATAGCATGATGGTAACTAAATTTAAAGTCTGACCCAAGTCAATGTGCAATCTGATCTCTGCTGTGCAGGGGGGGGAAAAACAGGTTTCTTTTTGATAGCGCAGGTGGTTCAGTCTTACCTGATCTAGCAATGAGAATTAATTTTGTTTCTTTAAATTTAAACTTTCTCTCTTTTTTTTTTTTTGTTTCATTTTTTGAGAGGACATTTTTATTTCCACATGGAGGCATAGTGAACAAAAAATCTGGTACAGGCTGCGCTAGCACTTGATAGCACTGAAGCACTGCTTGTATTATTAGTAATGCTTGGGATTCCTGCAGTTCTTCTGTTTGCAGATTAGATCATACAGCCATGACATAACATTTGGATCTGCCTAGGCCGCATGTCACAGGATCTTGATTTTACAAGTTTGATAACTGTTCCCCAACATTAAGAAATATTAAGAGACTCCCTAAACCATGATAAATAGGTAGTTATCGTGAGTTGAGCTACAAGGTGTTTGGTGGGGGAAAGGGGGTTGTCTTACAAATACTTTTATTCACCTCTTTTTTTTTTTTTTGCTACAGAACAAGAAGCGGTTAAACATTTGTCTTTTTCTCTAACGAATGTGTTTATAGCTTACTAGATCACATTGAAAACGCATTTGGCTTTATCCTGAAAAACTTGAAAACTGTGTATTTTTCAGGGCCATATGCCAACAGTTCAGCTCTTAAAAAAGTATGACCTTATGCAGTTTGCTGAAGTAACAAAGGCTGTGAGGTATGATGATTATTTTGTGTTGTGTGTTAGTTCAAAAAGTATTAAGTAAAAGGTATTTATTTGGGATGATTGAGGAAAGCAGGGGAGGGATATTCCTACCAAGTCAGACAATTTCTTTTCTTGTTTGGGTGAGACCTTCTCATGTTTCCATTTCTTCATCCTTGTAGTGAAGGCAATCTTCTCCTACTGAATGATGCTCTGACAAAGCATGAGACCTTCTTTATTCGATGTGGAATCTTCCTTATCCTTGAGAAGCTGAAAATCATCACGTACAGAAATCTCTTTAAGAAAGTGTAAGCATAACAAAAACTACACTTTTGCAAAAGCAGATTTAATGTGGTTTCACCTAGGACTGAGATAGAAGTATATATGCTCCTTAGTTCTCTCTGAGAGCGCTGAATTCCTGTTAAAGTGAATTTATTGTAGAAAGGCTATTTTTCTAAGAACCAGAATTTTTAAGTGATTGTTTCTCAATAACAGATTTTTTTCTGTTGTTTCTTTCAGATATTTACTACTCAAAACCCATCAGCTATCTCTAGATGCCTTTCTGTTTGCCCTGAAATTCATGCAAGTAGACGATGTTGATATTGATGAAGTCCAGTGCATTTTAGCTAACCTTATATATATGGTACGTGCTAACCACTTGCTGTTTGGTCCTTCCAGACTTCAGACAGTAAAAAACATTAGGCAGAGAATAAAAGTTTATTACAAAAAGCCATCAGTAATCCCAGGTTTTCTTGTGTAAAAAAAAGTTGATTCACTTGTGCCCCAAGTGAAATGTTTTCGTTTGCCCTGAGGAGTTCCTCTAGTTCCTGCCTCTTTTGCAGGAATTGGTTAAAACTGAAGTTGAATTTTACATTACAAATCCGGTACTAACATTTCTGTATATCCATAAATACTGATTTAAAAATACAAAAATTGTAACTGGGACCAAAAGGGATTTGTTCTTCTGCATTTGAAGTAGGAGACTCTTGACATTCTAACATTAGAAGAAATTAAAACCAGATTTCTTTGGTTTTGTTTCACATTTTGTCTTTTACTCTAAATGGATCTCAACTACTCGTGAACAGATAAAGGCTTGAAATCAAGAGATTTCTAATAAATCAGAGGTTTTAGAGCAGCATTGCAGTGTCAGCAAAAAAATGAACCACTTCTCTGTTTCTAAAACATGATTTGGTTTGGTCTTGGAGTAACAGAGGGTGGGATGAGGTGACTGGAAGATTTCTTTCAGTGTTATAACACTACACGTCAGAAAAGGAAGTACTATGTCATTTAGTTTATTAGGTTTGGAATAGTGATTAATTAAAATCCTCATTTTAAAGTGAGCAAGAGTAAATGTAGAAACACTTCTGTAGAACTCTGTCTCTTCAGGGAAATGTAAGCAGACCAGTAGGGGGCCCTGGCCATGGGCTCTCGGTCTGACAGCACCATTAGTACCCAAACATGATTACTGTTCCAGCTTTCTGCTTACTCTGTGAGTTGATCCACTTATGTAAATTGGATCCTTACAGATACTAAGTACAGTAGCGCAGTGGTGATTGATTATACACACACAGCTTTGCTTGATGTAGTCCGAAGGCAGCTGAGGTTATAGGCATTGTGTTACCAGCTTCCAGTACTAATACTGTCTTTTTCTCCTTCTGCCAGGGTCACATCAAAGGCTATATATCTCATCAGCATCAAAAGCTTGTGGTCAGTAAGCAGAATCCATTTCCTCCGCTGTCAACGGTGTGTTGAGTATTGCATCTTATCCGTGCAAGTACTTTTCAGATACTCAGCTTGCCCAGTAGAGCTGCTCCTAATTGCCCCGAGAACACTGTAAATGACCTGGTTCATGTCCAGGACTGGAATACCAGGAACTGTTTGTGGCTCCTTTCCCAGAATGACCAAGGCTGCCAGTGTTACAAAGTGTGTTGGAATGAAATGCTAACTTTTCAATGATAGTTTCCGCGGGCTTTCTAGATCATTCAAAGTATTTCATGAGGAAATAAAGCAAAGCATTCCAAATTCCTTCCAAACTACTTAAAGCTTTTATAAAGTACTTTGTGTTACTATTTCTGCATTTCTCTTTCAGAGAGGAGAAGTGTCATCCTTTGTTACTTGTGTTAATCCATTCTTCAGAGTGGATATGATGTTTTCTTTCATGGTTTCCATTTTTTTTTTAAGTCTCTTCAATCTTGCTGGTATTAAATACTCTCTTCAAGCCTTCTCTAAAAACTAGGGAAGTGCTTGACACTAAAAGCTTTACTGTGTCAGTGATACTTACGGGTTCAAGTAAATGTGGGGTTTTTATCTTTAGGTGCCCACAGATGGGTTTGGATTTTTTTGATTCTGGTAATATTTTGTTTCATTTTTGTTGTGATGAACAAAAGCTTATCTAAGTAACTTATCCACACTCTGTTTTATTCTGCTTCTGGGGAAAAAAACTGCCACTGGATCCATTATTTTAAGTGTTACTACCTTGAGGGTTTTGTTTGTTTGGGAGTAGTACAACATAACTTTGTCCATAGTGATGGGATGGTAGGTTTGGGGTTTTTTAATTATTTTTAAAGGAAATAAAACATTTTTTCCCCCTCTTTGAGAGTTGTGTTTTATTTTACCCACTAACTGATGTGGACATGGTTCATAAGGGAAAACACAGGTGCCATGTATGAGGGGAAGCATTTTTTAGTGTGATGAGAGTGTCAACTACATAAACATAGGCATTTAAAGGCCTGGAGTTCCCCTGGTCTTCATAAGTTTTACTTGTATGGATGCTGAAATAAGAATATGAATTTGCTGAATCAAACCTCAGCGTAACAAGAATTAAAAAGACTCATTTCCTTCTAGCAACTTTTAAAATCCCAGAAAAACATCAATGCTTTTTGAGTTTTAGGACGAACAGTTCTAGGAAACTTAAAGTTCAGTCAGTTTTTAGTAAAATAACTAGGTTTACCACATCGTGACTTTCACAGTACTGTGTGTCAGCAGAAGAACGAAAGACAAACAGGCTTTTCTGTATGAATTGGAGTTATATGCATATCATTGTTGCAACTTCCATTGCTGCACATTGTGATAGAGAGTCAAATGGGGGTACTGGCTGCATCCAAATGTTTCTTTGCAGTGATTGGTAGGGGTTTGGTGCTGGAGGGTTGGTTGTGTTTGTGTCTTACTTCATTTTTTGTTTAAACCATATCATATACCTTGCAGTGTTAGTGAATAGAAATGTTTCCCAGTCAGTGTCTTCTAGTGGCCAAGATCCCAGGATACCAGTCAGAAACCAAGTGCCCTTGTACTCCGCAGCTAAAAAGCTTCCTCCAGCCAGTTTTTTGTCTACAGCCTCCTGCAGGTGTCCACAAAACTGCCTGTTTGTGAGGCTTATGTTGAGTATTTGTTTGCAGTCCTCAGCAGGAAGGTATGAAACCTGCAGCTCATCACCTTGAAGTTCGTCGCCTTCCACTCTCCAGCCACTGACTGTACCAGCCAATTTTGGAATTAAAATGTGTTCTGCAAAGTCTCTTTCAGGGATGCATACAGGAAGCTGGTGGTCGTTGCACTCAACGTGCTCTTGGAGTTGTAGTAACGCAATGTTGTTCTCACCAGTGTCTTCTTCATACCGGATGTGTATGTGTTTCTCATTAACTTGCATTATCTTCTCAGTTGCACTTGTTCCATTATGCCCTGTGAAGCAATGACATTTCACTGCTCTTAGGAATAATTTATCAGAGACCTGAAAACTGCATGCAAACTGAGAAGAGCTGCCTCGTCATGCTGAGAAATGCATGCAGTAGAGAAACTAAAGGCGCTCTTTCTTGAAACAGCTGCAGTAAAGGTAAACTAGGAATGATTATCTTGACAGCTTTTTAATGCTCTGTAGAAGCATGCATAATTTCAGAGGGAAGGATAAATACCCAACAAGAGAAGTAAATTTTGGCATGAAGCAATTTTTCCCTTGGGGGACGAGGGGAGGAAGCCACATCTAAATCCAGCTGGTTTAGCTGATCCCTAGGCGCAGAGTTGTGAATTGCATTTGAGAGGTAGTTGTCTCTCTGCTTGCCTTGTAGAGGGGTGTGGGACAGCCGTAGTTCTAGCTCAAGATACTTAACTGAGATGCTTAAATGAGATGACAGCAGATTTATTTCCTTTAACAATATTTTTATACAGCAGAAATTTTACTAAGCTTTTTTAAAATTAGCTTGTCAATATTAAAATGTGCTACAACAAAAGAAAATGTGTCAATATTAAAATGTGCTACAACAAAAGAAAATGTGTTTGAGCACCTACCAGCACCAACCCTGATTTCGAAATGGCTGTGCAGAAGGGCGCACTCTGCTGTAGTCAATACAAAATTACTTTTCAGCAGCACTCCTCCACAGAAGCCCTTCCCTTCTGAGTTTAGCAGCAGGACCTAAGAAAATGCAAAAAGATGATAGATAGCACTGTCCATGTAAGGTTGAGGGATAGGTTTTGTGACTTGCTAGAAATACCTGCCAAGGAAATCGCTTGTCACGTTTCTTCCTGGTTTCGCTTATCAGATTATCACTGTCTTGAAGTCTCCCACATGCACATTGATCTAGCAAATGAATTTAAAAAAATCAAAACTTCATGCTGTATCATTTCAAGACAACTAATACCTGCAAATACCTTATTGCTTCTAGCTTGGCTTTGGGGTTTGTTTTTTGCACCGAGGAAAAGGCCAATATCTCGGCTGGTGAGAACTGGAATAATTCGTTTGGCATCTGTAGTCTAATAGCTTAGCGATGGCGCTGAACATTTTGGGTCATTCCGTCACTCTTGTGGTGACCAGATTTCATTGTGTCTGTAACGAAACGAGGCTTCCTCTCCAGCCGACCATCACCACAGCTTGCTTCCTCATCTTCGTATCCTGTGTCTGAATTGCGCCAAACACCTGATAGCTGTGGCCCAATCGGGATAAGGTAATCCTGGGTTTTCCTTGTTAAAGCCATCACTTGAGATGTGCACGCCTTTGTGTTCTGGTTCAGACAGCAAGCGTGCTTTTCAAGTGGATCTCCCAGTTATCTGCATTTATCACACTTTCTGTTCACCCTGTGGCACGGTCTTGGGTCACGCAAACTGGATTCTGTTCTGGTGAAGCTAAACCAGAAGACACCCTCCAGGAGCACACTTAACGTACTCTCATAGCTAATGGGCGCTTAGTCCACAGGACCAAACTAGAGCTAGTCTGAAGTAAAGCCCACTTGTGGACATCAAGCCTTCATCACCAAAAGTGTAGCTCTACAACTCAACTCCTATTTGGCTGCCCTCCTTGCTAATGTAGACAATGGCCTAAGTATACTACTGTGGTTTTAGTAGACTTAGTTTATAAGGGGATGAGATTGAAAAAATGAAGAGGGCTACTGCTTCAAACTAATTAACATGGCAGCAGATGTTGCTCTTTGTTTATCAGACCATCAGGTGCCTGATGGGAATTAATTGAACCTCATTCCCAAACAGACAGGTCTTCAGTGGAGTTACTCTTCATCGAGCACAGGAGTGGAAAACCTGACCCCAGTGAGTGATATGTAGGATGATGCAAGTCCTCTCTGCAGACCCATGTTTAAATGTTCAGATCAAATATTGCTTCTTTTTCCCCTGCTCTGTCATCTTGAGTCGTGGTCCCTAGATTCCTCCTTTTTCTGCCCGGTTTGGAAGGTCAGTGATATTCTCATCACTGGAGTCTCCAAGCAGGCTGATCACATCTGGATATTAGATGATGACCTGCCCACCCCAGCACTAAGCATGCGCCCCCCGTGCTTCCATGCTCACACCTACCTAATGCAATGCACTGTTTTTCATCCTTCCCAAGCTCATAGCCATCAGCACAGGAGCAACGGTAGGAATTACTTCCCGGGTAGCAGAAGTGGTGGCATCCTTCTTTTGCTTGGTGGCGACATTCATTTTTAGCTAAACAGAACAAGCGGAGGAAAAGCATTGGGAGCAGTTCAGCTGGAGTCTTCTCGCGTAGCTTGAGTCCTCTTTACCAAGCATTTTATGTTTACTTGCTTTATGTGGAGGTGGGTAGGGACTCTGGCTTGGTAGTATTTCCCACTGCATTATTTTTCCCCTTGGTAAACAGAAATTGGAGATAGCTGAGTCTCTGCAGCTTCTGCAGACTCCTTGCAAACTGCTCACCCAGCACCTCCCTGCACCAGACTGTCTGCACCCTTGAGTTTTGGGGAACATCAGTAGCCAAGGGTCAAACTATGCCTTGCATGTGAACCCATGGAAGGATGCCATGGGTTTTCTTTCTGGTCTTTTCAATGAAACACTAAGTGTCTGCACTGGGGGGGACTGTTGCACATGTTAAGAAGGCAGGTATTGCTTCAGGAAGAAAAAGGCTAAAGCTTTCTACTTTTCAGCAAAAGCAAATGCACAGCTCCTATTTCTCATGCTTGTGCTAAGAAAATTGAAATTAACAGCTGCCAAAGATAAGCAAAAAGAACGGGAGTATTAATCACCTTTGAAACATGCTCAGTCAACTTTCCATAGCTGAGCAAACACTTAAGCTTCAGCACTAAGCAACAGGAGGAACAGCCATTTGATGGTGGATCTAGCTCACAGATGGAGAAGCAGCAAAATATCCCACATAAAGTCACTCTCTAAGGCTCATGCTGAGCAGATCCAGTTTCCAGTGCTGGTCCAAACTGTGTCACCTTCTGTGCTCCCCAAGAAGCTGGTCTGTCTCTGTCCAGTCACACCCCTTATACAGAAAATGACCCTGGCTTGCGGCAACTGGGGCGCCTCCCACCCCAGGGGACCTCCAAGCCAGCAGAAATACTGATGTAAGGGCTGGAAAGTAGAACCTGGCAGATGTAAAAATGTAGATCTGGCCCAGTGTGTTTTACGTGCCAGAAAGCGTCCGTTTTACTTTACTCCTTTTACACTTCCACTGAAAACGGTTTGTTTTCTGGAGTCCCTCTGTCCTGAGAGACTGTCTTGTGGGCGCATGTGGCCTCAGAGGCACCAGGGTGACTAGGAAGCCCCTGCAGCACCGCAGCCCTGGTTCTTCAGGCCACACACTGCCTGGGACCGCGGCAGGACAAGCAGCTGGGGAGCGTGGGTGGCAGTGGGCACGGCTGCCTTTGGAGCCCACCCATGAGGGGGACTTGCTTCAGCCCTTCTGCTGCATCCCTAGAGAAGGGAGGCTCAGGGGAAGAGGCAGCCTGTGTAACCTCGGGATGCCATAACATTTCAGTCGGCAGCACAAATCTCCCCTGCTCTGCCAAGAACTGTGTGTTTTAACCTAAAAACTGGTAACTGGCTGTAATGGGAGAGCTGCATATGGTTTCCCGGGGACCCCCTACGACAGGAGGAGATAGGGCGTCTCAGAAAAGGGGGCGATGCCTTACCGAAAGCACAGTTCTCTCCCTCATAGCCCTCAGCGCAGGTGCAGGTGTAGCCACGAATGCTGTCCTCGCACACGCCGTTGTGCTGGCAGGGGCTCGACGAGCACCTCCTGCCGCCTGCAGAAATGCCATGAGAGAGGGACAAGTCACCACCACTGCTGACCCGAATTATGCAGCCCCCTTCCCAGCACGTGAGCCGCTTGGAGAAGCATTGCGAAAAGCAGTTTGGAAGGAAATGGGCTACGTCTCACCAAACTGCTCTTCAGGAGTAGTGTTAGCTCCTCAGGAGTAATTTTAGCCCAAGTCTCTACTTCCAAAGGTGCTCCTGCAGCCCCTGGCAGGGAGGCTGTGAGGTGCTCAGAGGCAGAGCCAACTTCTGGAGGACAGATGCTCTGCTTCAGGGAAAAGCACTGACTTACAGTTCATGTGCTTGTTACAAATGTACTATGAGACTGGCATTTTAGGTCTCCTGTGTTAGGTTGATATGCATATGGGTAAAAAAAATAGATTATATGTATATATGGATTAAAAAAACTGGCATCAAAATTATATAGTAAGCAATATCAAGCTAGGAGGAAATCTGGCTTTACACATCTGTACAATCATTATACAGCAGCTTGGACGCTAGCAAGCTTAGTCTTTCTGACGAACCGAACGTTGAAACCAGAGGATGCTTCGCTACAGGTGAAGCACCAGGCAGAGCTGCCAGTTTCCCTTTAAGCTGCTCCCTGGAAACACTCCAAACCAGTTTGGAAATGTTCTCCAAATAACTGCTTATTGTAGACATAGGTGATCGGGGAGCAAGCCAGAAAAGCGTAACCCAGGACATGCTCTTCAACCTTTCTAAAATTTAAAACTTCATCAGAGAGGTTAACTTCAGTCAGCAGGCTGCTGTAATTGATATCAGGGATGGAAAGGTGAAAACTCTGCCTGGTACTGGGGAAAAAAAACAATTGCCATCTACTCAGGCTACTATGGGTATGTGCCTCTTTTAGCTTTAGCAGTACTAAAATACTGGCTTAAAGCAGTTGCCACCTTCAGCCCACCTGCAGTCAGATGCCACCAGCATACCCCGGCACAATTTAGGTCTCCTGGGAGGGTTTTGGGGTGGGTTAGTGGGGTCTCATCAGCAGTAGTGGGTAGCTGGAGCTAGGGAAGGGCTGCACCTACAGCCTGAAGCAAGTTAGATGGTTTCAAGCCTCTGAAATGCATGCTCAAATATAGGTAAGGAAGTCTCAAAAAGTGTCTGGGGTCAGGTGAGGTTCTGTAAGACTGGGGAAAAAAGTAAACCTAGCAGCTAGCCTTATTAAAGGAGGAAAGAGAAAATTCAAGGAATTATAGAGAAATCAGCATGATTTCTGTTACTGGAAAGCTACTGGAATGATTAAACTGTTTGTAAGCATCCAGCAAAACAAGAAGGTGGTAAGTAACAATGAACACGCATTTTTCAAGATCAAATAATCCAAACTAATTAAATCTAACTGTATTATAGGACAAGGGACCTAGTGGGGAATTAGTGAACATCATAGAATAGAAATGTCTCAGATGACATTGCTGTTAAGTGAGCTAGGAAAACACAGACTACTATAAGGCATGCACAAAACTGCCTGGAAAATGATGTTTAACGAGAGGTTCTCAATAGCTAAGTTTATACTGTTAATAAGACAGGGTCAGGGACAATTGTGACCGCAGGCTAAGTGCCCTGACAGTGTACATCCACACTAGAGCAAGGTACCACTACATCAGCTCTGACTTGAAGAGGCCGAGGTGGAGCAGTACAAAACAGAGCCAAAGGGTGAGCCAGCAGTTAGGTGAGTGCTCAGCCTTTCTCCCCAGCCCTCTTTTATTCACAGTGCAGATTTACCCACTGTACCCTGGACTATGGAAGGAAAGCAACACGGATACCAGAGGTCTAGAAAATGAGATTTTTCGGAAGACAGGATGAAAAAATGGGTTTGTTTAGTGAGGAGAAAAGAAGCCATGGAGATGCATGGCAACACTCTTCAAAATGTTAGAAAAGATATCACAAAGAAGGAAACACACACTGCTGTTCCGTAGGAAGACGACAGGACATAATGGCTTTCAATTACAGTGAGGAAGCCACCCCTGAGGCAGAAGCCAGTAATGCATCCTGATTGTGGCTAAGCTTGTTTGGATAGACCATTCTCAACCAGTTGCCCTTCTCTCTTCATAGACTAGAGAGGAAGCCTGCATCACATGCTTAGTACAAACATCCAATGACTGAAATCAGGAGAAGTTAATCCCACCTTCACAGAAGTAATGAAAGGCCAGATATTTAGCATAATTCTTCATAATATTTATATCACTGATGGGATTCTTCTATGTAAAGGTTCCCTGGACTCAGTGTTCTAGTGGCTTCTGCGGAAAATTAATACTGACTGCTGGTTTTGCCACCTCCTTATCCACTGTCTAAACCTAAGATTAGACATGAATAAAAGCTGAGTAAAAAACAAGAGAAAAGCTTAGGACGAGGCATGTAGAAAAGAGGGAGGGAATAAGTCATAGTCCCCATAAGCTGGTGCCCCAGGCTCCTTGTTCAGGCAGCACCTAGTTACATCAGCCCCTCAGCTTTCACAGATTTGTTTCTTCCCTTGACAGCTGCCAAGGGATGATGCAGTGACAGCTTCCAGATTTTGCAGACAGTCCAGTAGCTTTTAACACCTATTTATCTCACTCAGGTTTAAGCACTAAGTTTGTATTTGGGAGGTTTTGCTGCTAAAGCTGTGCTGGTCTATTGTATCAGCAAAGCAGATTTTTCTCAGGTCCCAGGTTGTTTCAGTACAGCTTTAAGCTCAGGAAAAGGAATAACTTATTTACTACGATAATATCTACTCACCTTCAACTTTTATTTGCTTTGCAGTCTTAAATGTTTTTCCTACTTGTGACTTTTTTAATCCTTTCACATCAAGACTTTTCCTCCTGCTTTACTACAGATATGACAAATAGTGACTGGGTGTTCCTTGTAGAATAAACTGCTAAAAACTCTCAGAAAAGCAGCATTGGACTGAATCATAATGTTCATAGTGTGATGCTGCTATGAAGGAGAGAAATCAAGAGGCTAGCTTACCATAGTAGGCATCCCAAAACATTTTCTGAAAAAAAAAAGGGTGAAATTAGATTTTAATTCTCAAATAATATAATCTTCCATAAATATTTCATTAAACAAAAACATTATATGAGAGAATATATACTATGGTTTAACATTTACACAGTTGCACAACTGCAAATTCTGCCCTGACAGCAAAATTTGAATGAGATGGGAGGGGGGTTGCATCCTGCTAATTTTATTGTTTCTTAAGAAGCTATAAAGGAAAAGAAACACTTTGCAGGCAAGAGGGAAACAGCTGAATCCTTTAGCAATACAGCTTCCTGGAAAAACCGGCCAGCCATTGTCTCTCTGGTGTGCAGTGGCCTGGGAAGTGACCCCGACCCATCCTGTCCTGTCCCGCTTGGCCCCCAGCAGGTGCTGCTGGAGGCGGGGGGACAGCAAAGAGTGGAGCTGCAGGTCACTAACACTGCTCACCACCTTCATGTGCCCTGCTTTTCCCTGGGTACTGCAGCCTGCTCTGCTGCTGCTTTCCCCGAGGGGACACCTCTCCCCACTCCCTGTACCGCCTCCCAGCTTTCCCCAAAGCACCAGGACTGCCCGTGGGCAGCCCGATGGCTGTTTCCTCTGCTTTTCCTGCGAAGACAATCTCCGGCCAGATTCCCGTTAAAGAGCACCGCATCCGGCTGTACGTCAGGAGGGCCTCTTGTACGAGGGGACTTATGGCCTCTTTTTATAGGTCCCACTACTTGCCGGTGTGTTGCTTCCCTCCATCCCAACACCCCCTTGCCCCTCCCGGTCCCTAAGGGATGCTGAAGCTGTATTTCTCTGTGTGTGGTCAGGATGGGACAACAGCCATATACTTCCACAACATAAGGTGCAGGACACATCATTCTCAGGAGGGAACTTTAGAAGTGTCAGAGCTGACCTATGCATTTCCATTTTGACCAGTGAAGACACCTACTTTCTACCTGCTGAGGTGCAAAGTGCAAAGATCTCACACAGAGAGAAACCCAAACAAATGAAGCAGGCTGTGGGGATAAATTTGACAGTAAAGGACCAAGGCAGTAGTTTTTATTATGCATGCAGGTAAACAAAATACTTACGAGCATTTCATCATTTTCAAATACTTCTCTTGCTTCTTCATGCGTACATCTCTCTTCAAGGCATTCCCTTTCCAAGCTGCCTTGGAGGACCTCCTCGAAAAGCAGGGAACTGGCACGCCTCTGTCTCTTGATAACATTGTTTGCATCATCAGCTGATATAAACACTGAAACGGTGTGTGACAAAATGCTAACGTCAGTACTCAGATTCATTTCCTTATATATTGTCACCATTTTTTCCCATTTTTTTTAAAGATCTTATTAAGCAGTCAATTTTAATCATGAAGAGAAATCTTTTGGCTGATTCAGGGTTTCAGGCACATTAAACTCACATACTGAAAGAGCCCTACTTTCTTAGCCCAAACTCAGCTGAGGAGTCATGACCTTTTTCTTTTGGGGAGAGCCTGACTTGCTCCCCCGCAGAGGGAATTTGAAGCCCTTGATGCATTTTTTTCCCACAGCAGACACACAGAGCAGTGTTGCTGTGGCATGGCCAGGGAAAGGGGAAAATTATTATCATAAAGGCAGAGGCTATTTTGAAAGACTGCAGGGGGCTTCACAACTCAACAGTAGAAGTGAAAATCATTTGTATTAATTTATGACCATGAATCCAAACTGATGCCCTTCAGTCTTAGTTCATGGGGATTTTTTTTGCTGAGAAGCAAAACCATGACATGGCTGAGTTCTCAATCAAATCTCTCTTAAGGAGAATAAATAAAAGCTACCCCTCAGCAATGCTCAAAGTTACGAGGGCTATATCATATACCATCCTTTATGTGGAAGGCAACATAATCTTTTTGATTTGAGTAAAGAGGAGAAGCAAGCAAAGACATGAGAGTTATCAGATCTTAAAACTCCTCTTTGCAATGATGCCCGCAACAAAAATTGCCTGCCAGCCAGACGGCTGCTGCCGTGCCGGAGCCTGTTGCCTTTGACACTTAGCGGTTTATGGCTGTGGGTGTCAGCGGGCATTTGTCAGTTCTCCTGTGCTTGGAAAGTAAACCCACTGGGGCAGGGACTGTTTTTTTTTTGTAGTTTACACAGTGTTTGGGGGCCCAGCACTGCTGGGCACAAAGGTTGAAATAATCAATAATATTAGAATGGGAAAAAGTGACAACAATAACAGAAATTATTCTGAAACTGCATACAAGTGCTTATTTATTCTTTTGAAGTATATTAGAAAACAAAAAAGAAAAAGCTTCATGATTGTGTTTGACATTTTAAAGTGTTATCTGACACCCCAGTGCACATTTCTGCTGTGCAGTGGTTCCGATGCATCCAGTATAACTGGCAGAGCACTTCAGCTGCTGCCAGGGGCGTTTTGACCTTCTCAAGCAGTCACCATCTTTTTCTTCCTTGCCCCGCTCCTCTTTAATATTGACCATGGAGGACTAATACAGAAAGAAAAATTTCTTCAGTTTCCTCATGCTATAACAAGCATGCATCTCAGCCTCTTTCATAAGACTTATTTTTATTTCAGCAGCAACCAGAAATACAAAACAAAATTCTCTTTAATATCTGGGGCACTCTTTAAGAATGATAAGAAAAGACAAAATATCACCCTGGTGTAAATGATGATAATTCAAAATTACATTGCCTTAGTAACCTACTGCAGTTTTTACTTAGCTATATGGAAAAAAAACCCCAACAACAAAAAAACCAAACCCAAAACAAAACAGGAGAAATGTAAGGAAAATAAGGAACAGACATTTTTCAATGGTGTCACCCTGCGCTACAAAGTAAACACCATACAAGGTACAAAATTACTGGTGTGTTTAGAAGAGCAGTAGCACAAATGAGAATTAAAGCCACAACAAAACAAAGGCCATACCTGTCTGCTCTGTCTGAAGGCAAAGGGCAGAGAGAAGAAACAATATTGTCCAAGAGCACCCTGCCATTGTTACCCTCTGAGCCTAATGGCCGCCTGCCTGCATTCCTGCCCCTCTTGGGGGAAATGGCTACAGGAGAGATGTTGAAGTTTAAAGTCCAGCTGCTCATGAGAAAACAAAACCTCTAAGGGCAAATCCTGGCCTCAGTGTCAACACATGAAAAAACCTCAAAAAAAACCTGCTTAGTGGTGCAACAGTGCCCCTTCTCTTAGTGCACTGGCTGAAGGTGGAGCAGTTTTGCCAGCTCTGCTGAGAGCCACTCCAAGATTTGGGTATTCCTCCCACCCCTCAGCCTTCATTTACTGTAACACAAAACGGGCAGAGATGAACAGTATGAACATTTCTTCGTACCATATCAAAACACAAGCTGGATGATGACTACAGGGATCGATTTTATGGCATGGCTCTTTTTCATACATTGTCCCCACAAAACCCCATCCCCCTTTGCCAAGGCTTAGCTGCACTGGTCAAATCCCATCGACTTTTGGAGCAACCAAGCAACCGAGCGTGGGATTTGCCCTGTAGGGATGTATCAGAACGGATATGGCATTTTTCTTTTTCACTGTTAGGTTTGTACTGCCCAGCCATGAAGGAGAGCATGGGAAACGCTTCCTGACTTCAGGATCCCAGTCACACACAGACACACAGAGTCTGTGAAAGGAGGTGTAAGTACGGAGCGGCCGGGAGCACCTCCCTGGGCTGTTGTGCCGCACACCCAGCAGCCAGGGCAACCCTCCTGCCTGGCCCAGGGTGAGAGGAAGGATCCAGGCGTTGACGTGCACGGGCTGGGCTGTGCCATGGCAATGGTGCTGCAGGGAGTTTTTTGGCTCCCGGCACAGGCAGGCTCCTGGGAAGAGCAGGAAACCATTTCTACAGTCAGAGCAACAACCGGTGAGTGGAAAAGGCTTTTTTTTATCTGAGTTAGAAACATAGAGACCATTCTGTGTTTTCATGTCATAAATTCCCAGCTATTATTTGACTATGCAGTTCTTGTAACAAAGTATAACTGAGCTGAGCATTCATGGGTAAATCCCCAAATAAAACTTCACTTTACATCAACTGCAGTTTTTAAAACCAGCTTCAGTGAGTACCAAGGCAGATGAGCAAGGCTGAAGCAGACCACATGCCTCATCAAGGCCAGTCCCTGCCAACCCAGGGCTGATGCTGCAGCTCACATCATGGACCCTAATACCTTCAGCAAATAACTAACCTTCACATTAAAACTTCATTGTGGGAGGCTTTTCCTGCAAAATCTCTGCCAGGACATTGTTCCAGAAGTTCACTTGGAGTTAAAACCCATCTAATGCCAAGCGTGATTTTATTCACAACCAGTTCATTACCTTACATGTTTATTTTTCCCTCCTTGATATTTCTGTGGAACTAATTAATATAGCCTCCCATCCTCTTTGATTAACTATGTGTTGAGCTTTCTTTGGTAAATGATCTCTCCATGCTCTCCTCAGTCCCCTGAGGCCACCAAGCCCCATCATACCTGTCCCAGCTGGGGGTTTCTTGGCTGGAGAAAGGGGGGGACTGTTGCCAGTGGTCACATGTGGTGGGTGCTGGGGGGCTCAGCCAGCACCTCATGTGCCCAGGAGCGGAGGCCTGGCATGGCGGTGGCTGCATTGCTTTTCCATACTCCTCTGGCCGACCATGCCCATGGGAGCGCCCACCAGTGAGGCTGCTGCTGTAGCCCCTGCGGCCCATGTCTGCTTGCCTTTACCTTCCTGTGGTAACGAGTATCATCACCCTGTGCATAAGCAGTACGGGAAGTCTGGCTTCCTTCGGCATGCAAAATATGTCGCCACTTGATGTCAGCACAGGACTTTGCAGAACCCAGCACAAAAATGCGAATCTGCAGATTATTTTTTTTTAAACAAGCTGTTTACATTTTGCAAACCTATGTCAATCAAGGAACTCTGGTAGGTATAAGGTAATTATTCATATTAGGTTAATAATAACAACACAGAGCTTCAGAAGCTGTATTTTCACCGTACCTTAGTTTACACAGTCATTTTTTCCTTACTGTTTTTGTTTTAAACAAAGTATTCCTTGACCGAGCAGCTGTGTCCTTGGGGATGGGCCACAGTGCACTCAGTACGTTATGGGACTGACTTGGCCTTTTCTGTGTTGATATTATTGCAACAGGTCTTACTTTTTAATTTTCCTAATATTATGGAAAATTGCATAAAGAGAGGGTTTTAAAAGGGCAGTCCTTTCCTCACATATTTCTTTATAAAGACTTACTGGGATTTCTTTTTCCATTCCTTTAATTATCGCAGTGAGCACATGGAGACATGTTTCATTAAGGAGTCTGGCCCCCCTGTTTCCTGCAGCCAGGCTTAAGGATTGCCTCCTGCTTGCAGGGTTACTCTTTCCAGCGTGAAGCCTGCACGCGGTGTCAGAAATGAAATCTGCAGTTCCTCAGGGTGGGGTAACTGGCTTAGTTGGTCCTGCTTTAGCAACTGGTTCCCATGGGAGTCCTCCCTGCAGCAGCGAAGGGAGCCAAGGAAAGCGGGTTTGCAGACCAGCTGCCCAGGCAGTGATGGGGCAGTGATTGGGACATGCCAATGCCACCCGCCTCGTGCCCCTGGCTGGCTGTCAGCCCTGCTGCGGCGGGGGCAGCTGTCCTGAGTAACTCTGTCACTATCATATGCTTCTGGGAAATGCACACCTCCGCTAGCAAAAGGGGACAGCAATTATTTTCTAGAAAATGTCACCCCCGCACTAAGCAAATAATGAAAGCTGATGGCTGGGCTTGCAGCCATGTTTCTCCCTGGGGGTGTCCTCCTGCCAAGTGACATGTGGGCACTGTGGTTAGTTTTAGGTCGTGGACACTGAAGATGGTTCAAGTTGAAGTGGACCGTGGTGCACCTGCCCTGTGGCAGGAGGTGCAGGCTCACAGGAGCAGCTCAAGCCTCCCCTCTCCTCTTCTCTTTGCGTCAGCCCTCAGCAGGGAGCTGGGGGCCCTGGGATGAGGGAAAGCCTACAGCTGCTTGCTGCCACAGGGCTGGGAGGAGGAGGAGGGACAGGGACTGGGCCCACAAGTGTCACCTTGTACCGTGCCCCCCCTGCCCCGTTACTGTGTGCCTGTTGCCAGACCACGGCTCTGGGAGTGCAGGGGCAGAAGAAAAGGGAAGGATGTGTTTTCTCTGGTGTGCTTAGAGATGTGTAAGTTGGTGGTTAGTGAACCGGCAATGCTCAGCTCACTGGAAGTGAGGCGACAGCAGGGGCCCCTCCAAGCCCCTCTGCTCGAGCCATCTGTGCTGCAGATGAACCTGGCAAGTTTCTTGCCTCTGCCTCCTCTCCTGCCCCATTTTGCCTCTGACACGGTCCTGAAAACTCTACTGGCTTCCTCTGTGCTCTCTCCTTGCTCCTGTCCACCCCAATGTGGCACAAGGCAGCAGACAAAGAGCTGCTCAGCCCCGTGACCCTGTCATCCCTTTTGCTAAATCCACCCCACAGCTACAGCAAGCCACCTCCTTGTCCTCCATGTCATCATTTTCCACGCAGGTCACTCATCTCCCACCTCCTGGCCAGCAAACTGAAGACAAAAACTGCCCTGTGCCCTGAGGATCGATGGGTCCCCAATGCACCATCCCTTTGCCTGAGGCAGAGGAGGGGACCAGGACCGGCCGCCCCCTGCCCAGCTGGTCTCTCCCTTCCTATAGGGAAGAGCCCTGGAGAAGCTGCAGGTAAGTCACAGCAATCGCTGTCAGCTCCAAAGAGATGGAGAGGGCAGAGGCCAGGTTTTATTGTGGCTTAACTCAGTAATTCCTCTGTCAGAGGGATGATTTTTGAGACAGACACAAATATGTTGTGGAGCTTTAGGTTATTCTTTGCATAGAGAATATGGAGGTGGAAGCAGCAGATTCAGGAATGAGGGAGAACTTTTTCAAACTGAAGATTAGATGATCACTTGCAGACAACTCTTCAGGAACAACAAAATGGGAGTGCATCCCTCAGCCCTGACTAGACACCAGTTGGTCCAAAACAGGTGACTGTGGTCATGTGTAGTCTTGGTCAAGAGCTAGCAATGAGTGACACAAGCTAATCCCATTTACATGCCAATGTACACTCTGCCTATAGGAAGCACGGTTATCAGCATCCACACTTAAAAGCAGCATGAGTCTTTGTGTGTACACAAAAATGTCAGCTGAACTTTGCCTGGCCAGCAGAGAGGAAGCACATAGTCTGCAAAGGTTTAATTGTTAGTGCGGTTTAAACAGGTTATAATTCAGTTAAATGCCTGGACTATTGTCAGCCACTTCTGTTCACCATCTGCAGAAAAAAAAATAGTTTTTCTTGCTAAATCCAAAGGGCATCACCATTTCCAAAAGCTGGAGGAACTTGCAGTCATTTCGGAGGAGCGTCAGCTCTGCCCTTCTGGTGTGGTTACGGATTGCAGGAAATCCTGAGGGAGCGAGCAGGGGGGAGGAATGTAACCCCGGGGAGCTCTGATTCTCTCCCGTGGATGCTGCACCCACAACAAGGACTTGAGCCTAACCATAAGGTTGTGCAAGTCTCCTGACAGCCTCACAGCAAAAACCAAAAACCATCTTGGAACTACTCTGACATCTGCCCCACCCCTGGAAGTGTTCAAGGCCAGGTTGGATGGGGCTTTGAGCAACCTGGTCTAGTGAAAGATGTCCCTGGCCACAGTGCGGGGGTTGGACTAGATGATCTTTGCAGGTCCCTTCCAACCCAAACCAGTCTATGATTCTGTGATCTCTGTAGATGCAAGCTCTGACATTTTCGATTTCTGTGCACACATTGCTAAAAATAGTACTTGTTGTTAATAATTCAGTTATTAAAATACATTCTTTCTTTACTTCCACCTTCATGTGTCTTTACCTTTTTCTCCCACTTTTATCTTAATATCCTTTTCCCTACCAAAACTGCAACCAGTAAAACCAGGTATGGAACAGCTAGAGGATGGCAGAGCACATGCACAGGCGATGCCATATCACTTAAGCTCCTAGATACAGTTTCAGTGATAGATAAGGGGGTTTAGTAAGGTGGTTAATTTTACCCTGAGATGAGCAATATCCTGATCTCCTCTGAAAAACGCAGAAAAATCCCTTTGGAGTCTGGGCCATTTGGATGAGGATTTTATTATTTTTTCTCTAATTTTCTCTGGTAACATCTCCCCATTATCCTAGCCTGGATTTCAGGGTAAAAATGCCTAAGGATGGCTCACAGAGAAACCTAAATGGAGGATTTTCAGGCAAACTCCTGGAACACTGAGAGAGTCTGAAGTGGGCAATGAGGAGATAAGAAAGTGTTTGGAGTTTACCTGGAATTTAGACTTTTTAATGCTGTTTCCTGTTCCTCTCTCTTTCTGCCTGATCCTCTCTTTCTCCTGAGGTCGTGGGGACAGCAGCCCTGCAGCTGTGTCCAGATATTGGGATTTCAGATGTTCCCGTGACCAGCCAGTCACTTCCTCTGCAACAGGTTCAGCAGGCGGGAAGCCCTGACCTGACCTCAGCAGTGCCAGTGCAAAGCCAGCGCCCGAGAGCTTCCACCCACAGCCCAGACAGACATAAATGGGTGGTGGAAGTGGCTCCTGCCATAAACCTGACTCCCAAGCTGTGGGAGACATGGACTCTGTGGACTTGTGCAACTGCTACACTGCTGGATTGCATTGGGGAGTCCTGCATTTATGACAGGGGGAAAAAAAATCCATCCGTATTGAAAAATGATGGCAAAAAAGCTTATTCAAGTTTCCAAGTAAATCTTCCAGGATGGGTTGAGTTAAATCTCTGTCCTCTCTGTGAGGACTAGAATAACGTTTAGGCAGAGCACAGATGACATGACGTGTGCCTTGGTACGTCTCTCGAGTGAGAATTGCAATTCTCTGTGCAATTAGCAGCTGGGATAAGTGTCCCTGCAGACAGAATTTGTTCTTCTCTGGTACTGAACATCTGAGTAGCTTGACGATGGCGTTTCATGCCTGACAACGCAAACTGGGAGGTGAGGAAGGAGAAACTCAGATGACGTTCCTCTGAACGCATGCTGAGCTAAAGCTGGTGATCGAAGCCCACTGAAGGTTTCCGTGCCTTTTGTAATGGGTTACGAATAAACTAGGAGTGCTGCAGAGCCAGGGCAAGCGGTAACACAGGGCTGGGTAGGAGGAGAGAAGGATGGCAATGAGGGAATGGGTCAGCAAGTGCAAGCCCTGTGCAATGGCCTCCCTGTAGTCCCTGGGATACGTCTGAGCATGGCCTACAGTTCCATGTATCTGGTTTGGCTCTCTCAATATATAGTTCAGGGCTGAAGTATAACCAGAGGTTTCAACGGAGGTCCTGTGGGAAGTCAAGCTGGGGTAAATCCTTTGGAGCAGTGATGTCAGGGAGTCACATACGCAGCCATCAGAGGCTGAACTTCTTTCTGTGGCTTGAATGCCATAACCTGCGATGTGCTGTCACTCCAGGACTGAATATATTTAGCAGTCCTGAAGTTCAGGAGTTGTGTCAGAGAAAACCAGGGGGAAATCATACAAATGGAATAGACTCCAGTGTGATTTTGCTGAGTTTTTCGTAGGAGAACAGGATAGTGGTCATCACAGGACAAATTTAGCTGCCCTATTCCTTTCAAGCTGATCAACAAAATCTATATTAAAAATGACCCTAAAATGGTGACTTCCACGCTTGTAAACTGGATATTGTGAAGCCAGGGAATGAGAAAAAACATTGCACACGTTATGCCACAATATCATTTGTAACATCTGTCTTTTCCTTCTCTTCCAAAATATGTACTGACACACTTTTTAAAGTATGTCACAGAGTACTTCTAGAGACTCAAACATCTTAATATTCAGTAAACAATTCTTATGTACCACTGAGCTGGCTGAAAAACGAGAGTTTTTTTTCCCTCTGGATTGAGACAGAGGATGTCAGGCTCACCTGATTAGACAGTCAGGCTTTTCTTAGTCTTGAAAGATTATTTATCCTTATTGATTTAAAAACTCTTCATTTGTGAAGAATTTAAATAATTTTTATATAAATTATGATATACAACAATATTGTGATTTGTAGGGTATGCAATACATTCACTTTATTATAGCCAAAATCACAACATGAATAACGATGGTGAAGAAATTATCTCAGAAAGAAAGCAAGAAAATATCACAAGAACACTAGTGATTTTGGTGAGCTTTTCCAGTTCAATGAGCTTCATCTAACAACTCATTTGTTTCAGTGACATATCCAGTTATTTAGACTCATGTGGATACATGGGTGGTTTTCACATTTTCTAGCTTTATACATATATAAATCTAGAAAATTAGGTAGCTTTTCCAGAGGCTTTTAAAATGCTGTCCTACTCTGATACCCTCGTTCTTTGATATTATCCTAGTCTGGTTTGTTTTTACAAAGCACTTATTATTTCCACTCTGTGTATTGTTCTACTTGGCTCTTCTTTGTCCACCATCCCTGTGTCAGATTATAAAAGTAGTTGTTAATAAGACAATACCAACAAGTCTAAACTGCATCTCAATAAAAGAAGGGACCAAGGTTCCTTGCACTTTGTATAGGCATTGTACTGTACAAATAAAATAGACCAGGCCTGTATTGTGACACTGTAGCATTTTATACCCATTTTGGAGGGGTTTAGAGGGCTGCCAAAATGCCAAGCAAGTAGAAAATCAGAACTTTGCTATCAGAATAATGCTCTCAATTAAAGTTTTGATATAAAGTTTTGGGCTTCATTACAATATTCCCAATGGCACTCTTAGAATATACAACCAAAAGCCTCAACACAGAAGGGAAGGATCTTGTCCCTCTCGTTTGTAGAGCAACATAGTCAAATAGACTTAAACAGGAAATAGGTATTCATTTTCCTTTAAAACTTTAACACTCTGCACACAAAAATTTACGAGTTTATATATATTTAGTCTTTCTCAATTTGTATGAAGTCTCTTTGAGAATTAAATGGACAGACAATTGGAATTTAGGCAAACACAATTTTTGCTTTACTGTTGTAGGCTGAGTACAATTTTTATGACTCAGAACACCATTTTTCAGTGCCTAGAACTTGTGATAAACTACTTTTTCATAAATGACAGTAATAAATAATAAATTTGAGGTTTCAAGTATGGAACGGTCTCAGACTAGTATCTACATGCTGTCAAAACAGTTATGGCTAACATCTGAATGAGGCATCTGGAATTCTTCAAGGTTTGGCCAACACAGGAAATTGCATGAAGGTGTAATATTAGACCAATTTAACTACATCAGCTCAACCTTACTTGCCCACATACCTTTCCAGTTTATACTTGGCTTCTATCATATACAAGCTACACTAGGCCAAGCCAAGCTTAAAGAAACTGTCCATTTGACAAAGTTGAACATGTATTTCACTGTTAGTCAAGGGACAACATGAGGCAGTAAGAAATAACAAGAGAGTAAGAAAAACTCTGGCAGAGTTCAGTGTCTTGCATATGGAGACTAGAACACGAGACAGTTTCTTATTTTTGTATTAAAGGACAAAATGAGAAGCACTTACCAATAAGAACCTGTAAGTCTTCAGACTGGTTAATGCAATGACCTCCAGAAAGTAAAACACTTGTTCAGAATTGTCCCCCCACAAAACCGTTCATCAAACTCATCTACTAGTAGAACAGCCTGCAAAGAGAGAAGAAAGCACAAAAACATACATACAGAGAAATCCTGAACAGCTAGCTGAAATGCAAGCAGTGTTCTTAAAGTAGATGTTTTCATATGTATTTTCTGTCAAAGGCATCCTTCATTCAGAGGTGCTGAGAATTACACTGTGAGGTAGCCGCCACAGTGGGAAACTTGTCAAGACAGACCTTTTTCCTGGCTCATAGTGGAGTTTGTGCATTCAGTTATTTTACCAACAGTTTCTGGTTGTTATTTTTTAAACAAAATTTAGTTAATATTGTAATAGCACTTTTCCTGCTTGGGTTTTTTGTCTCACTTTAGTCTTGACCACAACAGGAACTCAGGCTATTCTGATACTGCCATGCTGCAACCTGAGTAATGGGGTGGCTGGCAGGGAAGGGGCCTTGTGGCTCACCCAGCTCTGCCTCCCATATCTGCAACCCTACTTCTCTCCTGGCCTCTCCCTATTAGCATTTGCTTGATGCTGAAACGGAGGCACAACGTCATTCATGGTAGGAGACCTGTGCAGAAACACAGTACTCAGGAGAGCGGAACGACCACCCAAAGTGTCGACACCAGGGAAGTCTGTCTCAAATCAAGCTAGGTCCCCTTGGCAAGTGGGGATGAGTGTGATGAAGAGTAAATGGCTGCTGGTCCTGGTGAGCAGGGTCAGGTGTTAAACATCTCAGGACAAGGGTGCCTGCACTGTCACAGGGATGCACTGGGTAAACTGCCAGCCTCCCTGGTGACCTCTGGATGGCTGCTTGGGGCCTCGGTGCTTTCCTCATTTTCAGGATGAGCATCTGGACTTGCTGTGGTTCCTGTGACTTTCTCTCAACTGGCTTCATGATTTCTCTGAAGCTTACCACATGGAAACTTGACTGCGAAGGCAAAACTGAAACGCTAATACTCAATGTCTGGATGGTGCTGTTACTTTGAGGCATGTGTTGCATGCTGAGAGCAAGGCGTTCCCATCCATAACCCTGAGCAAACAGCTGTGAGTGAAGGCTCAGCTGCTGTTACCAGCCTCCACTTTAGCTCAGAGCTACCTTTCTTGCTGATTTAAGCAAATTTATAGGATGTGGAAGACCACGATCTTCCATCTCTGTGGAGGACAGTGCCTGTGCTGTCCCTGAAACACCAAGCCAAGTGACGTGCAAGGCATCGTAACCTCCAGCAGAGTAGAAGGAAAGACAGTTGCTGGTGAAAACAATTTCTGTCACTGAAGTGCCATTCAACAGAGCTTGTCTGACAGAGCCCTTGATATAAGGGACAGTTTCATGGTCCGAAAAGTAAATCTAGCTTTCAGTGCACCCCATGTTGTTCTTCACCACAAGAAATGATTCAAACCTGCTGAAATGTGGGTTTCGCAGTCAAAAGCAGCCTTTAGAGTTAGAGATAGGTACCTATAGTGGAAGAAAACTGTTTGCAGGGAAACAAGTCACCTTCAGGGAATCAACTCTTCATCAAAATGAGAGAAAACTTGCTCAACATTTCAAGGAAAACTCCTTGACAGCAGCCTTTTGCAATTGAATTAGATATGCAGGTGTCCTTATCAGGCATGGCTCTGCTAGATATTTCAAGACATTAACAAAAACTTTGCAAATGCAGAAGGACCATAATGGTTGAAAAATAAAAATCATTTTCCACTTCTAAAACTTGCCCATTTTAAGCAAGTGGGCAAATGGGCTCAGCATTTTCAAAGTATTTAATAGTTAAACATCTTCCATTATTGGCATCATTATTTTCAGGTACCTACTGTTATTAAATCTTTTGTAATTGGGAAACAGAGCAAAGTATTCTATGTTAGGAATCATAAGCTCATGACAGCAATTTGGTATTAAATTACAAAGGACATTATAACAAATATCATCAGACAGACAGAAGAATACACTAAGATTAATAATTGTTAATGTTCACTTTGAATGCAGGCAAAACTGATGGATCTAAATTCAATGATGTCAGTAGTTATTCATGTCTTTAGGTCACTATATGGTAACTGCAGAAAACCTGCTTTTAGAAGAAAATAGAAAGGCGGGTTGTATTCCTTTTAAATGGAACAGGTGATATTTGAGGGGAAACAAGTGAGATATGACTGCAATCACATCATGTCATTACCGCTGAAATTATAATGAGTCCTTGTGAACTGTACAATGTAAAGGGTGAAGTTGCTTGGGTTCCCACTCGGGTGGATTTGTAAGTGTCCAAGCACAAGCTGGAGGCCTTGAAAACAGACACCAGTTCTCACCAATGTTAAATCTCACCTGTTCCTTTCTAACAAAATCTCCTAAAGCATGACAGACCTGTTTCAACTGGTGAGAGAAGAGAAATCAGAGCCCCATTGTAACCATCATATTCTCATATGGCTTTGTACCTGCTGGGACATGGGTTTCGCAGTCCGCTTGAGAAAGCACACACTTGCACAGAACACTTCCGTGTGCTGTTTTTTGCCAATGTACATCGCTCACAGTTGCACAATTTGATGTTACTTAAATTATGACCTTTAGCTAAGATCTAATTAACTTTGTTGGCAACACCTCTAGCAAGTCACGTGAAAGGCGTGAACAGTTAACATTATTCCTTACGCTACAACAGCACTGCAACACACCAGCACTTCCCAAACGTGGTGAAGATGTAATGTGTGTCCCATGGAATGAACTTTAAGTGTGGTTTCATACCTACAGGAACGCAGGTTTTGTTGTCATTGCCCAGGGCATAGCCAGAAGCACAGGAACATACGACTCCTTCATCTTCAGTTTTGCAGAACTGCTCACAGTTCCCGTTGTTGACCTTGCATGCGTTTGGTATGACTGCAAAGGAGACAAATATATAGGCAGGTTACAAATTCATGGTGATTTCATAGAAGCACAAGCAGCTCACAAAACCTCACTTGCAAACATTAGTCAAACATCCCACCATTTTGGGAAATTCTGTGCAATTCCTGCCAAAGGCCTTAGTAATAACAACAGTCATGACTATCATTATTTAAAAAGTGGTAAGCTGTCAACATTAGGTAGACCACTATTATTTTACATCTTATGCTGTGTTTCCCAGCTATAACTGGCAGCTTTCTGAGGGCAAAGGAAGGGATAATCTGTACTTGCCAGAACAGCCATTGTACTAAGGGAAAGATGAACGTGTGCGTAAGAGGCTAAAATTAGCAACAACTAAAGTATTAGTAATAAATTCAGTATTGGACTCTAGGTAGACCCTTGCAATATTCCTTTCCGTCTGTATATGGCTCATACTATTCACAGATGCTGTCTAACCTGTTGCTACAGATTCACAATGAGATTCTGCAGCTCACCCGCATAGCCTAATCCGCTCCTTAACTAGCCTTATAATGTCTCAAAAGTGTTTCCTAATATCTAACCTGAGTGTCTTTCAGTGTGGTGTGATCGCATTGCTTCTTGTCCTAGCTGTTCATCCTAGTGAAAATGGAGACTTCCTGCTTTTATTACGTATTTTATGAATCTCCTTGGTTGTGTACTGTGGGACTGAGGGCAAAATTTTGGTTTTGTGTTTACTGAATTGCCTCCTATTTATGTCGGACCACCATTCCAGTTTCACAAGATGATTGTCTTGAACTCTCTTCTCGACTTATGGTAGTCCTTCCAGTCTGGAATGAGCTACAAATGCAGTGAGTAAATACTCTCTTCTGCCTTGCATGCCACTGTGGAAAATACCAAGTATCAGAGGTCCTCAGGCACACCTGTGTGGAGCCCTGCACTCCAGATAATCTTTCAACTAACCAGCACAGTTTCCCAACCAGATGTGCACCAAACTTACAGTAGTTTCACCCAAAGCAGTTTTTCTCTTTCTGTTACATTAAAAGTATCGTACAAAACAACGTTAGAAGCCTCCCTTAATGGAGAGACCTGACATGTACCGCGTCTTTTGCAGCCACCCAGCCTGTTATCCTGTCCTTGGAGGAGACTGATGGGATGCGATTTGTTCCTGAGTAGTGCAACTCAGAAGTTTCTTTCCTCCTTGTTGGACACAAATAATCTGGTACCTTAAGGAATAAAGATTTTCTTCTCCATTAGGAACAGACTAATTTTCCTTCATCCCTCTTCCAGTATCCATATACTTAGATCAGCTCTTGATTTTCACACCATGTTTATCTTATTGTATTTGCTCCTTAGCCTCTCTGGGTTTATGCCAAGATGTTTGCAATTCTTTTACACAGATCCAGATTTTTCTATACTTCCTTCTGGAGGTCAGGTCATGAAGGAGCTCATGTTTTTAATTAATCCTCCTGTCCTTTCTTGACCTTGGGATAGTTTGGACATATGCCTTAAACACTTTGGAGTTTTGTGGTTTTTTTTTTAAGCAGCCAAATCTTTCTCTCTTTTAAAAATACATTACTTTTATTCTCTTGTTCTTTTTCTTTACTTCCTTCATGAGCTCTGTCATTTTACAGTTACTTTTATTAAAGTAATCTTCCATCTTTATATTGTCAGCCACTTCCAGTCTGTTGGTTAAAATCAAATGTAGATTAGTGCACTCCAAATTGCTTTCTACGTGGTTGTAAGTGAAAATTTTCCTTGAGGCATCCTGAAGACTCTCAGGGCACCCCTTGTCCCACTAGGTACCTTTCCCACCTCATCTCTGGCATGTCAAAATCTCCCTCTTACTCCCAGCTCTTGTAATGTGGGTGACTCAGGTGTTTGTTCAATTGTGTCCAACCAGTCCTCTGTAATCACTGAATGACTTTTACAGAAAAATTAACAAGAAGGCATGCATCATGTCTGCAGTATGATGATTCACACACTTACTCTGTAGAGAAGCATCTCAGGCTCCAACCTCAAAGAGAGGTGGGACGCTTCCTCAAGCGGAGATGTGATGTTTGTGTTGAGATTTAGACAAGCACAGTGGGTGACGGTGTGAGGTTTTGGTTGCCCTCTGCACTGTTAAACCTTGTGGCATTCATTTTGTCACCCAATAGCTTATGACTGGATAGTAAGGATTACTTAATTATCACATCTCTTGAGGACATGAAGAACAGCACATCGTTTCTGCTGTCAGTTTGAAAGCCCTACATACTGATGTATTAACCCCATATTTTAAACTGACACAATTGTTTCAGTCCAAAATGGTATTCCCTTAATGACTAAGCCCTGGGTATTATTGCACTGCAGCAGACAAATGGGAGCAATGTGGGTGAGAAAGCAAAGCTACTGGGTTTCCACTCATGTCACCCTGGTCCACAAAGCACAAATAATGGCAAATAATTACCTGTGTGGTTTAGGCAAAGCAGCACAAAGCCAAGTTAAAGCAAAGGCTGTACCTGTCTGCACCATCCGAAGGAAAAGAGGACAACAGGAAGAAGCCATGTTTGTCCCGTGATGACCTGCCATTGCCATCCTCTGAGCTCACTGTGCGTCTCCCATTGGTTTCTCTGCGGGGCTCTGGGGCAGCTGCTAAATGAGAAACACTACAATGCAAAGGTCATTAACACACGAAAAAACAAAACCTCTAAGAGCAAAGCCTGGGCTCAGTGTCAGCACGGGACAATGTTAAAACAGAAAAAAAAAGCCACTATGCTGCAGCAATGCCACCCTGATAGCTTGCAGGTTCCTTGTGTTGGCAAAGCCCCTCTCTCCTTCATGGACAGCATGGAGGTGGGTTTGCCACTGAGGCTGTGACACCTGTGTATTTCAGACTCCTCAGGAAGAGGGGAGTCCATAAACCAAAGCAGGTTCTGCCTCAGCAGAATAACATGTGGTTGCATGGTTAAACTTGGTTATGCTACCAAAACTCCAGACACCAGACTGCCACTTGGTGATTTCCTCTGCAGGACCACGGTCTACCACTATCTCCTTTCTCCCTGTCCGCTGCAGGTGGCTCTACATTTTCAGGAAACATGGACAAAGCCTCCCTAAAAGAGCTTTACTAACCAGGCAGCAAGGAGCTAAAGTGATCTGACTGTCAGCCATGCCCCAAGGAAGACAGAACAACCAGAGCCAGAGCTTTGTGCCTCCCGCAAGCTGGGCAAAAGTAGGAAAGCGTCTCAGAAGTGAGGAGTAGCTCAGGGCACCAAATTTGCAGAGCTCAGTAAGCGTATTGCAAAGATGTTGCCTCCCAGCTCTGGTAGTGCCTTAGGAAGTAAGCAAAGCACAGAGCTAATCAGAACAAGAAAAAAAACAAGAGGGAAAATTCAGGCTTTTTTCTGGGCTAGGCCTATAAGGTATTGCACAATGTTTTGGTCTCTTTTATTCCAAACCACTGTAGTTTGAAGTGCTTTAGGTAGGGTGAAATTAATTGTCATGCTGGTAGGTGAAGCCTTTGAAGGCAGTGGAGCTGGTAAGCAGGTACCCTGTACAGATGCAGCAAGCTGGATGGGGTCTCTGGGACACACAGAATCCAGTCTCTGTCAGAAGCACCAGGCCAGACCAGACTTTCACAAATTCTTCAATTTCCACCTTATTCTGGATGGATTTTTTTTTTTATCTCCTAGCCTACACCACTCCATGGGGACAGTCGTTGACAGGCCCTTTTGGTCTGGTCTTTTGCTTCCAGTTGGACACCGCACCTGCAAAAGTGTGCTTTCCTGCTGTATGGTAGGATACCATAATGAAGGCCAGCTTGTCCGCCTTCGTTCCCTAGGGCAGCCTCATCGTGCTGCACGCCTGACAGCTCGTTACCTCTCCTGCTCTCAAAGACTAGCAATATTGGAGACTTCACTGCCCCCCAGACAAAATCTATTAGAGGGCTTTTCCAGTCAGAGTTAGATTTTCTGAGATTTCCCCGAATCTTTCCCACTGCAACTGAGATGTGCTATGTCTTTTTACCTTCACCACCAACATGAAGATCTGATTAGTCCCTACATCTCTGCAGCAGCCTTGTGCACACACGAAGGCTACAGCTGTGTTTCTCCTCAGGCCTTCTCTATTTTAGTCTAAAGAAGCCTGACTTTTTCAAAGCCCAATGCCTCATGCACAAGAGTCTCTTGCCTAGATACATCATCTTGGACTAGGCCTGAGCAATGATGTCCTACGTTTTTATTCTTCATACTAGTCCTTTCCAAAGCCTCAAAGTGATTGCACTCTTTACTTACCATCCTTCCTTTCTTCCCTTTCTTCTTAGGACCAGCTTTTCCTTGAAAGCTGAGGGAGCCTGAGCACTAGAGGGTACGTTAGAGCTTCTCCTTTCAGCATCCTTGGTAAACGTCAGCTCTTGCCTAAACCAGCAGTGTTTGCTGTGAGGAGTTCTGGTATTTTAAAACCCACCAGTTTACACGGCAGCTGTGTGCTGTACCTCTTGCCTGGATTTTACAATCTGTTCAAATTTCGCTATGTGAAATTACCCCCAAACTATTAGTCTACATTAAAAAGTGTGCTTTAATTCTTTCTTTTCTCGCAGGCCCTAGAGTTGGTTATGGGCTTTGGTAGGAGGCCAGGATGCCAGCAGATGTTTCACTCATGTCCTCTCAGCGTGGCAGAGGCACTGTTACAGAACGAGGAATGAATATAAAGCCTTTGAGCCTCAGGCACTATAGGCGCCATGGCACAGGATGAAAGGCTCTCTAGGAACCAGTTTCATTTGTAAAAGACAAATAAACTCCGATTGCAAAGCCCAAGGACAAACTCTCTCATACTCTACAGAATAATGACACTTCTAAGCGCAGTCATGTTGCATACAAACATGGACTTTCATCACCCTCTTGCATGCTCATCTGTTAAACCAGCTCTCTGTCTGCTCTCAAGGTGCTACTTGGCTTGACAAGGACATATATACACACCAGCTAGTAAAACCCTGCTACTGCCACCACTGCCAGAGGGAGGTCCTCCCCTCAGCCACCACAACACCCTATGTAGTCCAGTCTGAGTTTCACTTCAGTCCTCAGGCTTCACTGAATGCCCTTAGCACGAGTACGTAAATAGGATTTAGGTAGCACCTAGGCCTGAGGTTGCCCCTTTAAAGAGGGATGTTTCACCCTGATGGAGCACAGGACAGGCTACCTGTAGGACAAGGGATTCGAACAGGAATCCAGTGGCAGAAGCAGCCAGGGAACAAACATTGCTGAACAAACACTGAAGTAAGCCCACTGAGGGTTTATACAGGGGGAGACCATCAAGCTGGGGTAACTGACCCGCAGTCCTTCCTGCCCACGTTTACTGCTGACTGCAGCAATACCTTGCTGCTCTGCAGAGTTGTATTTCTAGTTTTTCAGCCTGGTTTGCTCACATCACCTGCTATATGAAACTAGTCAGTACCAGCTCAAACCCTAAGAGCAGCAAGTGTCTGGTGAAGTTCAGTGTACCTCAGACAACAGGGGAGCCTAAGAGCGGAGGAGCCTTGGAAAGGCCATCAGGACGGTTAGGGGCCTAGAGCACATGATGTACAATAACCTGCTGAGGGGTCTGGGTTTGTTCAGTTGGGGGATCTAACTCGTCTTCCACTGCCTAAATGGGGATTACAGTGAAGACAGGGCCAACCATTTCCCAGAGGTACCCATAGAAAGAAGATAAGGCGGCAGTCAGAGGCCGCAACAAGGAAAACTCCAATTGGACATGAGAAATTTTAGCCATGAGAGTGCTAAAGCACAAGAACAGGTTGCCCAGAGGCTAACAAAATCTCTGCCTCTGAAGTTTTTCAAAACTTGACTGCACCGGACCCTGCACAACCTGCTCTAACTTTGATGTTAGCCCTGCTTTGAGCCTGGGGTTGGACCAGATCATGTTCATCTGTCCCTTCCATTGTAAATTTGTCCATGATTTCTGTAAGTAGGACTGAAGCTGAGAAGGTTTAAAGAATAATATATGGAGGAACACTACTCCACATACAAAAAAACCACCAGAGTGTGGAGCTTCTGCCTGGAAACCTTACAGCACAGATCAGATCACAGTACCTGAACAGCCCAGGTGTGGGAAATCACTAGTTGAGTTTGCCTCTTTCTAAGAAAATCAGTATCTTGGCATCTAACTTGCCATTTATGAACCTCTAGGCCAGTGAAAGTCTTTTAATTACCCTCCTCCATTCTCTACCTCCTCATGAGCCTTGACATAAGGTAGGTGAAATCTGTCACACGCATTTGTTTAGGGACGTTCACTCTTTTTTCACTCTTAAATGAGATTTTGTCTTCATATATTTGTAAGCTGACTGAAGGGAATAAATAAATTAAAAAAAAAGAACAAAAAAGAAAGAACGTTTTATTTCAAATGCTGCCATACATCAATATTGCACCTTACAGAAACACCTAGAATAAGTACACATGCAAGGAGCTTTCCGATCCTCAGCCATACACAATCCAGAACATGATACAGAAAACAGTGAACATGCACATATTTTTTTTTCTGATGAGCACAAGTGTTCAAATTAAACTAAAGTGAAGTACAATCCATATAAAGCAAAACCCCATTTTAATTAGCTGCTGTGACCTAAGCAGGCAATTTTGTGGAACATGCGGTTATTTAGCATCACATGTTGAATACTTACTTCTGTCTCAGCTTTTACCAAGCAAGCTTCCCTGCTCCCTTAATCTTCTAAATACATCTCCAGGGTAGAAGCTAAACAGCTCTAGTAATAACAGACTCCCTACTGAGCCAGCTGGCTGCAATATGAGGATTAACTGAAGTCCTGTCCTTCCCACTTTCATCATGATTAGTGGAGGCTCATATTATGTCCAGGAGCCTCTGGTGAAAGCACTTGGGCAAACAGACAGGAACCAAAATGGCAATATAAAAATAACCAAACAAGCAAACAAAAGGCCCCACTGAGCAGCCATTTTGTTTGGGGAAAGCCCCTCATTGTACAAATTCAAAATAACACCAGCAGTCTGCATATACATGCTTAAAGCCAGGAATAAGACAAAAAGAAGCAGCACCATAACTTTAAGCAATCAGCTCTCAAAACAAGTTTAGCAGATGTGGCTAAAAAAAAAAAAGAATAAAGTTTCCATTACAGAAACTGCACCTTGTTAGCTAACAGAAAGATCAAGAGCCACACCACTACAAATTTTGTCTCATGACCATTTTTACCCATCGTAAGAACCTGGATAGTTTGGTATAGACACCATATTTGCCTTTCTTTGCGCATCCCTCTCCCCAGCTAACAATTCCAGTAACGAAATAAGTATCCTTATATCTGGTTACATGGGGGCCTCCACTGTCTCCTTGACAAGCATCTTTTTGCTCTGTTTCATAACCAGCACAGAACATGTTTTCTGTTATGGCAAAGTTAGTGGATTGCTTGCAAGTGCTCCTATCAACATAGGGGACTTCAAGCACTTTCAGTTTTTTGGATAGCCGTCCACCTTCAAATTCACGCCCAAAGCCACTAACCATCCCAGATCTTTGGTTCATCAGAACTTCATTAGCAAAGTCTGCTTCAGGAAGGCATGCCGCGATAACGTACTCAGAAAACGTTATAGGTTCCTTCAGCTTTATTAAGGCTATGTCATTATCGTAAGTCTCGGCAATGTATTTAGAGTGAACAAGTATTCTGTCCACGGTATGCATCGTTTCAGAGTGTTCTTTCTTTTCTCTGTCCACTTCACCTGTACAAGATTATTAAAAGGGTCATTAATATGGAGACAGTATAAGAAATTAAGAACAACCTCAATAAAGGAGGGAGTAGTACACCCATTCCTAACACTTTGCCTAAGCCTTTATACCATACAAGTAAACTGTAAAAATGTACTGCAATGTTTATCAGCAGCACCTGGATCAGTTTCAGTTCCGGGCTTTTGTCTGTGAAGATTTTTGTACCAGTTTACATAAAGGCGTAAACCGATTCAGCTAAACTAATGCAACTTTGGGTGGAAGCTCTTACAGGAGCTTGAGCCTGGCTTATATCAGAGAAGAGAAACTGGTCTGGGTCAAGGCTATATTAGGGCAAAGATAAAGTTGTGTTGATCTAGTATCTTGCCTCAGAAGTGAAGCAGTCATAATTTGAGTTTGTTTCTTTTTCCTCTAGTCAATGTGTCATAGCTTTCCTGAGCGTTCCTGCAGAAACAAATCTGTATGCTTCAGATGTGCCAGGAATGATAAGCTTTATGAAGAAGCACTACTCTGATGAACACAATGCTAGCCGATGCTTCTAGAACATTTGTTCTTAATCACTTCCAACTAGCTGGCAAAGAAGAAAGGGATGCACCATTATCACCTTCCACATCAGCTGCCCCTGTTATTACAAAGCAGGATTCCCACAATAACAAGAAATTATAAAAAGCAAAACAACAACAAAAAAGTAGCAAACTATAAAAAATAAAGTAATATGAATACATCTCACATGAGATTTAGAGCACAGACGATTAGTCTGCAACATATGCTCAAACATCACAGGAGTAAAATAAATAATCACTTACCAACAACAACTTTGATTTCTTTAGATTGGTTCATGCAATGAGCTGCAGTAAGTATAAAATTTTCATTCAAAATAGTTCCACCACAAAACTCTTCCCCTGCCTCATTTAACAGAACAGCCTGTGAAAGAAAAAAGGTAAGTGCAGAATTAAGAAGAGCAGTTTAACATCAATGAGCTATAAACAGGTAATCGATTTCTCTGCCCACTACATGTATGCTTATTACTGCAACATGCACTACCCTGCAGGTCTCCTCCTAATATTGCATTCACACACGCATATGCTACAAATTGGCATGTACTGCTACAATTGTTTTTAGGTGAAGTAGATGTTTGGTTTCCATGTTACCTCACTCACAGTGCTTAGTAACGTCTTTTAGGAACAAGACACTGACTGACGGAGCAGGGAGAGTGCAGCCCCCAAATCACCCCATCCCTTGGACTTACTACCCCAAAGAATTCCTGTCCCAGTTCTGTTCCCGTTTGACCCCGCCTTGGTGTCCCAAATACAGGAACTCATTTTGGCTGGCCCAAACTCAAGAGGAAAACTTAGATATGAAAGTGTATTTGTGAAGCAAATGCATGCTTTATCTGACATGCTCTCAGGTGTACTACCTAAATGGACCGCTATCAGGCAGAACTGGAATATAAACTGCATAAATGACACTGGTAGGCCGGCATGACTCAAAAGCCCTCTCTGGTGACAGGTTAAGCAACACCATCTAAAATTTTACAAAGCCTTTCATTTTGAAATTTATGGCTGCAGTTTGCAGAACAGCACATCTAAGTGCCTAGGTTCACGCAACTCAGCTACCTCCAGCTCCAAATGGCGTACTCCATGGGTAACATTCAGAAGGCAACCAGGTTAAACAAACAATTGCACACTTTCCCTCAGAAACACGTTCTGCTTACATGCAGAGCACAAACACCAGGCTTACCTGCCATGGACATTCGCCAAGAAGACACTCATCACCACCCACTATCCTGGTATTGACATACTGAGTCTTGCTACTTGTCCCATTGCCAGGACGGGGGGTCGGACTTTCTGTGGTAGTCACAATGTCCTCCTCCAAACTTGTTCCATTTGTGGGAGGGACATCATGATCACTAGTTACGTTGCTATTATCAGCAGGTAAAATAACCGACCTTTTTTTTCTTTTCACAAAAACTTTTCCACAAGGATACTTTACTGTAAAGACAAGAACGTTAAAATTAGAGAAGGACAGGAACACCAGCACAAGAGGAAACTCCTTGACAACACCATCTCACAACAAATCAGTTAATGCAGCTGTCCTGTTTTCAGAACACTAGCAAAACCCTGGCAGATGCAACAAAGGAGGAAGACCAGATGGTTTGAAAAATGAAAGCCATTTTGTAATCCTAAAACTTGTCCATAGGTTCAGTCTCCAGACAGTGTTTTCAAAGTATCTAAAATTTAAAACATCATCTTCAATTGTTTACATTGCTATGTTAATGTACTTGCTCTTAATAAAACCATCTTAATTAGAAAACTAAGTGTTTTATTTTAGGAATAATATGGCTCATGACAGCAATTTCTTATTAGTTATAAAGGATATAAAAATCAACATCATGAGTATATGGTTGACTTATCCCTCCCCCCAGGTTTCTTGAAACACAACAAAAGTGTACAAATGTAAATAGCATTAATCGTAATTATTTAATGTCATCAGTTACTATTTGATTAGGTTAACCGAAATCTAAAGTAGAAAAGTTTTGGCAAGCTGCTATTTTATATGGAGTGTAAGTTTTTAAGTAAATGAGATATAACTGCAATCGCTTTTCTCCTGTGAACAGCGGAGTCTAGTCAGGTAATTCTGTGAGAGGCACCCTGCAAAGCGTTCCAAATCAGCTAGATTTTGATAAGTCCATCACATCACCTCACACATGGAAGGCTTTGGAAATACAAATCAGTTGGCCTCAGTGTTAAATCTATGTCATGTAGAATACTGATGGTTCAAAAGACATTCTTTAACTGTGAAACAGGTCTCACCACCATTAGTGGTGAGCTATTAGTTTATTACGTGGCTTCATACCTGATGAAACACAGCGTTTGCCATCCTCTGCTAGAACATACCCTTTTGCACAGGAACACAAAACATCCTTCTGTACGCTTTTTTTGATGCTGCAGAACTGCTCACAGTCACCATTGTTTATTTTGCAGTACTTTGGTATGACTAGAAAAGAGGTAAGTTTGGAGAAAAACTGTAAATAAACACTGACTTCACAGGAGATCTCAAAGTTCACCAAATTAAACTGCACTCTTTAAACAGCACTCCACCTGTAAAACACCTGAAGCACATCTTAGTAACAAAACGAGTGGCTAACAAAGCAGTCACATGCACCGCATGAAACATGCTTGCCAAGTCTAAGTGGGCCCAGTGGCCATGTCATGGTGAGCTTAAAAACGCAGAGACAAAAGGACAGTGGAAGAATGGATAAAACAGTATCAGAGAAGTCAGACATTGGTAAATCCTCGCACAATTCCTCCCTCCTGCCTTAGAAAACTCAACTCCTCATCACTGCCCTCAGTCCTGTGTCTGAACTTCAGTTCCACACCCGTTTACTCTGGGCTCACCACTCTTACTTCTGGGCTACCGATACACCCCTCAATGACATCATTAGGGTAGTAGCTGTATGTCACAGAAGTGAGACTCAGGAAGGATTTATATGCAAAAAATGATTCCTTGCAAGGCTGAGGAGTCTGCATTGTCTACAGAAATCTGCTTTCTTTGGTTCTTCACTGTTGTGAGCTGAGCAGGGAGGCTGCACTTCTGTACGTGGAGTAAAGGCTCTTTGATATCAGCTATAAGAATCCTATGCTTCTTAGCTGTATCATCATGTTTTGGGGATTCAAGCTCATGTAAAGAGGCACTATCATAATTAAGAGGGCTTTCTTTGGAGAAAGTGTAACTTCAGAGCATTCACGGTTGGACGGGGCTCTGAGCAACCTGATCTAGATGAAGATGTCCCTGCTCATTGCAGGAGGGTTGGACTAGATGACCTTTAAAGGTCCTTTCCAACCCAAACTATTCTATGATTCTATGATTCTAACACTACCCAGCTGCAGAGCAACCAGGGCTTTGTGGTTCTGGCACTGTCCTCCAACTCATTGTTGACTGCCATCCTATTCTATGCATTTTTCCAAGAGGCAAATAATGCTCATTAAGAAAGAGTTAACCTCCTATATTTCAGCTCCCTGGGAAATTCACTGCCACAGTTCTCTAAAGCAGAAACCTACCAAATTCACAGTTCTTGCCTTGATAACCATCCAAGCATGAGCAAGTGTAGGAACCAATTCCATCTTTACAATGTCCACCATAGTGACAAGGATTTGAGCTGCACTGGTCCCCATCTACAAAAACAAACCGAAAAACAAATTATTGTTAAGAGCACAAGCATTTTCATTGAACTCTGAAGGGGCGTTAGTTTAATAAGCAATCTTTCATCTTTCCTTTTAAAACGTATGCCCTGTGAGTTGCCACATTCCAGATGGAACAAGGAGTATAAATGCAATCATTCCATATCAGCGATGATTCATATACATATCCTCAGTTTTGCAATCTGTTTTTGGTGGCTACCGTATGACAGCACATACGCAAGCCTTTTTTTGTAGGAAGATAAAGTAATACTTCATGGTCAGAGGAAATACATCATTTACAGTGAAGGCTGTAAAAGCAGACAGGACATTTCTACGTTGCAACTGCTGCCTGAAGATATGAACCTTTTGGCCTCTTGCATTACCCTACAATTTCCACATAATAATGACAACTCAACTTTTATTTCTTTAAAGGTCATCTCATCCCTTGTGCATGTCTTTTGCCTGCAGTGCTGTTCATTTAAAGGAACAGACACCAGCATATTAATCAGAAGATTAAAAAAAACAAACCAAAAAATGCTTTAAAAGCCCTGCTAAATCCATGTGTGCAGGCCAAATTCCTGCTTTGTGCTGCTTACAGTACCAAAATTGTGTGTCTCCCATTGTATCCACTGAGGTATGAGCTAGACCTTCAAAAAATTAGCTCTTACCTCACGCTCCCCACATCTATGCTGGGATCTCCCACATTTGAAAGGTAGTTCTGCAGCCTTTCCTTCTTTCCATGACCTGGGCAAAACTGGCTGACCTGACTCCAGGGCCCCAGCCACATGTGTCTCATAAACTCAGTTACACGCAGGACAGTGAGGCTGCACTGCGTTTGGAGACATGTTGCACGTAGCATCCCTTTCTCCCACCCCCGCAAAGGTATCTCACTCCTGTACTGCTGCTCGTGGCCACGGTCTCTCCCATCTAGTAACCTGCTGTAACACATGCATCCCGCCATCACATGACCTTGCTGGGCTCTTCTGCACTGGTCGATAAGAAAAGCAGGATGTCCGGAGAAGTGGCACTTGCTTAATAATAACCTGTTGCTTTAGATACACGCTCTTCAAACTTCTGTGTTTACCACCTGTTCTGCCCCTATTTGGAGCAGCTGGAAGAAAGGCAATGCCCACAGAGGAGCCAAGATGCAAGAAGCTGCTCATCCTAAGGATTCAGCTTGCCACCTGCATGGCAGCTCTGGCCTGTGACCTCATGTGCTGCAGCTTTATCTGTCACAGGGAACATCTGCTGGGTCTTGTGTACTGCCCCCCTGCCTCAACATCCCTTCCGTACCTGCACTGGCCAAAAACAACAGCGCTCCAAACCCTGCGTCTGTGTGGTCCACCACAGAGGCATTGAAGACTGATGTCCACCCTCAACAGAGGGAAGGCGAGACCACCATTTACCAAAAGAAAGACAGACTCGAGGCCTGCAGCACAGCTCCTGGTTTCTGCCTCCTCTGCAGTGCCAGAGCACTCTGTTCTGTAGTGGTCTTAGCTAAGCAGCATCCTACTGTTAGAAACCCTATTTATTTAGTTTTTTCCTACACTGTAGTTGCCGCTGTGGTAATGAGTTCTGTATCAATATCGCACAAAAGCATTGCAGAATCCCCTACTAAAAAAAGGAAGCAAGAATGAATTGTGCTAGTAACTTGGCTGAGGGTAGCTGTGTTTTTCAATACTTCTGAACACCAATAAAGCATTCGTGGACTGTGGTTTAAAATGTATGAAACTGGCATTTCCGCTAAGAGCACTGGCACTGATGTCGAGCTGCTTGTATTCTCATGAGAAAATGGTTTGAAATTTTCCACTCCTGTTCACTGCAACACTGACGCAGGCTTTGCTTGAAATTTCAGCCTGTAGGTTGCAGAGATCATCCCCTGCTTAGAGGATTGTGAAAGCCTGCATCTTCTTTGTGGCAACTGTCTTCAATTTTCTGCAGACTCCAAAAGACAAAGCTGAGCTGTCTTTGGTCAACATTTTTGAGGTACTCCTCCTAATACGCAAGCTAGACACATGCTTTCAGGAGAACAGATTAACAAACACTAATACATCAGAAATCTGTCCCTGCATAGTGATTACGAACACTAGAACCCTAATAAATACAACTCAGATCTTCAGAAAAAAACAGAAAAGACTGATGGGTAGTATCTGCTAATCTACTGGCATGTCTTCCTTGAACGCCAAACAGTTTTGCAGAAAACATATCCCACAAAATGCCCTACAATACAGGAATCAACAACACTCTGGCATGGAAGGTGACATGAAACTGGCAAGCAACTGTGCAATACAGTTGGCTACGGCATTTAAGCGCCATCCTCATCTATGACTCTCTGCATCTTGAATTCCCCCATCCGGGGCGGCCCCTCTGGAGGACAACTGACCAGCAGAGTCACACACCCAGTTTCTGCCTCTCACTGTCCTCTGCGTGCAAAGGGCCACTATTCTTTTTTTGAGAGGACAAAGATCATCTCAGCAATTGGAGGCAGCTGAACCTTGCCTTCGAATGAAGCGACTGGGTTCAAGCAACAGCAAGGCAGTAAATCAGATTCCTTCTTCAAAGGAAACACAAAGTGAGGGTGTCCCACAGTGGAAAGAGAGGAAGCAAGGGAGCAGGAAGTGGTTACTTAAGAGGTGCATCCTTTTTAACCTTGCAATAAGGAAGCTTAATTCTCTAAACAAACGCAGAGTGTTTCTTACCTACATAGATGTTCCAGAATTCCTCCTACAGGTAGGTGCGGAAAAAGGGGAATAAAAGGAGACAAAAAGAGTTAGATGAGAATTACTGAATTCTTCAGAAGAATATTAGAGTTTTCATACAGAAGATACTTGCAGCTAACAATTGTTAAATATTTACGTTACAGGCACATACAGTGCCTTGCAGCCTGCTATTACCCTTTAATAAATTAAAACCATATGATCCATCTATAGCGCCCAGGTCTACAGAAACAACTCTCATGTATTTTTCAGAAATATCTAAAACTCCTTAAAGATTTCCTAATGTGACTGACTCAGCAGAAGGCACTTGATTTCTTGCATAACTGTATCTTTCCATCAGTTTTGACTGAATTTACTTACATTCCTGTAATGCCAAATTCTCAGTCTCCATCCCCTCCCCTCTCCCTGCCCCTGCCCTCATCAATCAGGACCTCAGAAATCCTGAGATTTAAAAATATTTTGTCCTATTTGTGTTCTTCTTTCCCTCTGCACTGAGGACTCCAGCTATGCTGTCTGTCCAAGACAGTCCTTTTCAATGACATCTGGCCACCAGGCAGAACAGGCTGTGCTGGTTCTGCTATAGATCAGCCAAGCTTTATGCTCTGAGGTACCCTGGTGATGCACCCATGACTCCCCAGCCAGGCCATCTCAGGGCCACTCCAAGAACATTCTGGCCATCAAGTAATGCTAAAGTGAAATGAATCTGGCCTCAACTCCAGTTTCAGGGCTGTTCTTAACAGCCACATATCTACGGCCGATGTTCCCAATTCCCCTCCACCACCAAGTCACTTCGAGTTTTCAAATATCACCTTTTCTACTCACCCCAGTCCCCATAGTTGCCCCATCTCTTTAACTCTCCCTTGAGCTTGGGAACAGATCACATTTCTGTCTAAAGTTAAGCAGCCATCAGGGTAGGGAAGGTGACACAAGAGTCACATATAAAAACTTCATTCCATGTGGGCAATTTAAGATTAAGGCCTATAAGAACTGTCCACAGTATACATTCTGTCAATTCAGACACCGAAAAAGAGAGCCACAAAATGATAAGCACTGCAAAGCTGCCTGAGGTAAGTTCAGCAAAATTCTCCCATGAAGTTACATGTCAGCATTTGCCTTCCCAGCCTTCCTGTGGACTCTCCACCTAAGAACTCTTGAACATAGTCATGACACTCAGCCATGCCACCCAGATAGGGTGAACGTATTTCTAACACAGGTAGTATCAAATCATTTAAAGGTCAAATACCTCACAATGGCAATTAACCAGGTCAGAACAGGTAAAAGAATGGAGGCTTTAACACAGGCTGGCCTTGCAAGAGCTAAATTAAGACTGTTATTGTATGTTTATGCCTTAGCAATTCCAACCACGGTCAAAACCACTACTTACTCTTTGCGTTAAATGACCGAGAGCAACTTCTAAGTTCTGATGCCCAGCTCAAAAAACCTTAATACTATTTTATAAACATGAAATATATAGATCTATGTTTCATATTAGTTCATCCTTACAGTTTTCTCCTGGTCTTCAAAGGCTTCTCTTGCTTCTTCTTTTGAGCAGCGCTCCTCATTGCATTCTCTTTCAATATTCCCTTTCCTCATTTCCTCCAAAAAAGAGTTAGCACGCTTTGTTCTTTCCAAGAACTTGTCGGCATTTTCTTTCTTGATGAATACTAGACAATAGAGAAAATTATACAGGTGGCAAGTAACATTTGGTGGTGGTAAAGAGTCATTAGAAATAAGTGAAGTGGAAACAAAACCAAACCAGACCCTCTCACCACTCTACCCGTCAGCAACATTACCTGTGAGGCCAGTCCTCACACAGACTGATACATCCCAGGATCTCTCCTCTGAGTCTCTCTCTGAGAATCACTGACTCCAGGACAAACTGTAGGTGCCAAAAATTCTCTCCTACTGTTTTTAGTCTTGAAAATACGAACACTCGGGTTGCCACTGAGGGCTTATGCTCCTGCTGAAGAGTCCAGTCTTAATCAGAATGACTTTGCCTGAAGGCCAGGGAGACTGCATTCCTTGATTTGGTTTTAAAGATGACAACCAGGCAACACCACCAGCTGCTCCAGGGGCTTGTGGTGCAGAAACTAAATGCCACAAGAACTCAAGATGCAGTAACGTATCTACTGACAGGTGGGAAAAGCTGTTTCACAGTCCAGCCCATGTATGAGCTCTACTGTCTTTCACCATTCCAAATCCCACTGTGCAGCCCTGGGGTCTTCCTTCCCTTTTAACAATACTTCCCAAGTGCTTGTAGAAATGTTCCTGCCTTACTGATATGTGTACAGGTACAGCTAAGGCAGCTGCATTCTAAGATTTAATGAAGAGCAGAAGTAAACGAATGTCAGCTTTAGCAGGAAAGTATAGCCTGAGCTCAGTTTGCTGGATTGTTTTATTTTTTAAAAGCTTGGTGTCACACAAGCGCGAGACCTGCTGCCTTCAAGTTCAAGATGCAGGTAGCTGTTGATTTAAACTGAAGGATCAGAGGCATTAAACTCAGCTTCAGCCACTTGGCTGTGTGAACAATAGTGTTACTCTCCAGTGACTTGTGCACACATTACCAGATAAGAAAAACGGAAACAACACTGGAGTAAATAAATTGCCAATTACCCTGTAAAAAGCATACACTCTAGAAAAGTTTGCAGAGTCTGGAAGCTGGCATTTAATTGTGTTCTGAAAGCCTGGAATTGAAAGAGAAAAAACACTTTCCAGTCACAGACTGGAGTGTGGAAGACAGTGCTGCAGATGAGACTTCAAGGCCAATGGCTCACACTCAGTGGGCAGCTTGCACGTACCTTCTGGAGCATTCTTCATGCAGCTCAATTCAGCAATAAATAAACCAGGCAATAGTAATCATATACTCTAATATCCTCTAAGCAAACACAGGGGGGATGTACTCTGCTTTCACTGAAATTGGTGTATCAGCAACAGGGAGCCAAATTCTGCCAGTGCTGTTTACCTTAGTTGATCCCATAGAGCCCATGAGAACTCTGGAGCCCTGCTTATTCTGAAAGGCTCCTCGCAAGGAAGGCACACAGAAAGTGCCTGTAACTTCTAGCTCAGCAACTGTTAGTTCATTCACCCACTATCCTACTTGCCCTTAAATCCCTCTCTGCAGTGACAGGAAAGTGACAGGACGCAGCCGGTGGGCTTATCGCCTCTGTATTCCTTTGCCGCCACGTTACCCACGTCAGAGGATGTTTTTTGTAAACTTGAACTAGCCGACTAGTCTTCTGAGGCTGGGTGTTCTCTTTCCCAAGCTTTCCATCATGCTTCCCTCTTTGGAGAGATCAAGGAGCAACAGACGTTGGTCAACTGAAGTAGGACGTTCCAGAAACGCGCAGAGCACCTGATTTTAAAGCCTAAGCAGGCTGACTCACCGAAGGAAGAGTTAACGACTTTTGAAAAGCCACTTGCTGATGCTGCTCTGGACTTTGGTGTTGACCCTAGCGGCACAAACAGCAGGCGGCGGGACAGGACGCGCTCCCCCTCTGCACCTCAGCCCCTCCACGGCCAAGTGCACCCAAGCGAGCCTCGGCCAGCCTTCCCCTCACGGACACGAGCACCTCAGGCTGCGAGGGCACTTCTCCTGTTGCAAACAACGGGGAGGGCCAGCAACCCCATTTCATGGGGGGGCAGACGGGAAGGCACAGCAGCCTGGGAAAGCCCAGACGAGGCCGCAGCGGGACAGGGCGCCCCTGGGGCTCAAGCACCCCGAGGTGCCCCCGGCAGCTCCCTGCCCCCGAGGCGGAGCTCGCCCGTCTTTCGGCGGGGTGCAGCACAGGTGCGGACGAGCCCTCTGCCCGCTGGCAAGCCGACCCCCCCCCGGGGGAGACGAGCCCCGGGATGCCCGCTGCCGTCCCCCGCCGCTCCCGAAGGGCCGCGGCTCCCGGCGCGGGCGGGGGCCGGCAGGGCCCCCTCGCTGGGCGGGGAGCGGAGGGCTGTCCCCCTCCGGCACCGAGGGCTGCCAGCCCCCGGCCCGCACCGCCTCCCGCGTCCCCCCGGCAGCCCCCCGAAGGCTGTGAGGAGGGGGACCCCCGCGCCCCCCCCCCCCCCAAAATAAATAAGGTGCCGCCTTACCGCCTCCTTCAGCCCGGAGCTCGCCCGCCAGCACCGCGCAGAGCAGGAGGAGCAGCAGGCGGCCGGCCATGGTGGCGCGGAGCCCCCCGCTGCTGCCGGCCCTGCGGGGCCGCGCCGCCGCCCGGCGGGACGGGACGGACAGACGGGACGGACGGACGGACGGACGAGACGGGACGGGACGGGAGCCGAAGCCTTCACCCCCCCAGGGCGGGGAGAGACTGAAGCGGCGTTGCTTCACCCTGCCCAGAAATAGCGGAAGCGGCGGGGAAGGGGGAAAGCCGCCGCGGGATCTCTCAGCCGGGGGGCGGCCTGATGAGGAGGCTCTTCTTCTTTTTTTTTTTTTCTTTTAAAAACCCAAGGAAGCCGGCTTTTTTTTTTTTTAATTGTACCTGTTATTTGCGGGGGAGGGGAAGTGAATCGTCACTTCAGTAAGCAAGCGCTGGCCCGGCCCGGCGCTGGCAGGTGTGAGGCCCGGCAGGGGCGAAGCCGGGTTCCCGCCCCAAAACTCCCGCCGCCCTTGGCAGCTCCCCCCCGCCTTTCCCACATCCCGGCACCGCAACCTGCTGGCTCCCCGCTTTCGACGCCCAGGGCCCGGTGACCTTGGCCTGGCGCCGGCCCGGAGCTGGCCTCCATCTCCCCTTTTTTGGGGGGTTTCCCTGGGTTGTGCCCGGGGAGGCCTCTGTGCGCTGCGGAGGCCAGGCCTCTGGGGCTTCCAGGGCCTGCCGTCGGGTCTCCTTCATCTTCTTCCCTTGTTTGAACAGGCTGTTGTATTAAAAATAGACCTAAACCCCAGCTTTGTTTTGAAAAAAGTCACTCTGCACAGCCGTGAGTACTGGTTGTTTTCTTTCAGCATTGTACCCTTTTTCTGCAAGATTATGATTTGTTCATAAATGTCAATATTTACACTGGAATGTTACAGAGAAGAAATCATCCTATGGAGCGTGGAAAACCCAAACCTATTCTAGCTTGAGGGTGCCTGGAGGTATGATTTTGCAATGCTGAGTGCCTGATCTCAATGAAAATGAGGTTTTATTTGCCGGTCGCTGCTCCTGGGTGCCTTCTGCCCTGGGAATAGATTCTGCTGGCTTATATGCTTTCCTGTTAGGGGTAACGAGAACCTCTGGGGTATGTATGTTTTCATACTGTAAGACCTGTTGTTTCTCAGGTCTCTGGAATTTGCTTCTTTTCCCAATTCCGTTCACTACTTAAATAAATGAGTAGTATACCATTCTTCTATGTCAGGAAGCAGGTTATAGGATGTTCAGTATTACATCGTTTATGTACCATATAATGTCAATGTTTTCCCCTGAGTATGGTCAATTGTAAGTGTCCCACTTGCTGATAAGCTTTTGTGATTGAGCTGATATTCAGCATGTTTTGAATGAATCCAAAGTTTAAGTTTTGCATAAGATACTTAAACTATTTTCCAATCTCCTGGTCAGTTTTATTTCCCTCACCTTCTCACTGTTTTCATGCTAAGATGAGAAGGTACATTTTTTAATGGTACAGTTGATGGTGTTTTCAGAGCTCTTCAGGCTCTACCATTTATGCGTTAAGGCTTTAGAGAATGGTCTTTGGCCAGTGTTTTGCGGATGGTCAGACAATTATCCTATTCCGGTTTTAGATCTCAGGACAGAGAGTACAATTTAGATTATAGTGGACAGCAAATTAAACAAACATTCCCTTTGATTTGACCTCTTCTGTATCAACAAGCATAATACCAAGGCAAAGATAAGATTAAATCGGTGGTATTCTTCACCACTCATAAATATAGGTTTAAATATTACACTTCATAGCCTTACTGCAATAATGCTTGGTGCAAGAAGACTAAAATCAAGTTTTCGTAGCAGACCTGTAAATGTGGAATTAACCTTTTCCCAGCTTTCTTGTCCTGGAGACTCTCTACAATTCCTCCCCCTCAAATCTGCCTCTTGCCACTGCAACTCTTGGAGAAAGCTATTTTAACATAAGCTAAAAGAAACATTTTTTCTTATTTCTTCTGCTATTGCATCATTACATTACAGAACCCATCGGCATAGGAAGTTGTGAAAGCCGGAAGCATAAATGTGTTCCAAAGAGATTGCACACATTTGTGGACAACAGGTTCATTCATGACTGTTCAACCTAATGCAACTTCTGGCTCAGGAAGTCTGTACATCACTGATTACCAGAAGTTGAGAGGGTAGCCGGAGGAAGGATCGTGGTGTGCTTGACATGTTGCTGACAGTCTTTCTCTCAGCATCTAGCTCTGTCCCTTAGCAGAACATGGTTGCAGAACAAGAGGGGCTCTGAGTCCGATTTGTTATCTCCAGTCTGTGCCTGCTTGACAAGACACGCAAGTTTACAAACAATACCGATAGGGAAAGTTATTTTATATATTCAAGTAGGCATTAGGCTCGTTTCAAATCATTAATAGCGGTGTGGGAATATCACATGTATCACCTATCTAAGGAACGCTTCAATAGGAAAATGCTGCAGGGAGACTGAGGGGCAGCAACACAATCTGGAAATGCTCTGGTTCGACATGATTAATCCATGTGCTTCTTCAACCAGTCAATGTATTTGGATACCCGTGTGTAAACCCCATAGCTGCCTTTAACAGCACAGCCCTTTCCCCAGCTGACAATCCCAGTCAGAAACCAAGTGTTCTTGTACTTTGTAGCATGAGGTCCACCACTGTCTCCCTTGCAGGAGTCCTTGACGCCGGTCAGGTCTCCCGCACAGAACATATTCTCTGTAATATTTAAATCGGTCTCCTTTTCACATTCTCGTGTCTTTACACGTGGCAAATCAACTTTCATCAGGACAGAAGAGGTGGCACCTCCATCTAGTAGGCGTCCCCATCCGCTCACCGTGGAGAACTTGATGGAGGACAGTTCATACACTGCAAACCGTTTTTCAGGCAAACATATCGGCACCACGTAATCAGTGAGATTCACAGGCGTTTCCAGGCTCAGGAGGGCAATATCGTTATTGACTTGTCCATTCGTGTATCCTTCATGGATGATTATTCTGGCAACTCCACTTTCTTGCTCAGTTTTCTCATCGTGATTTATTGCGTGTTCACCTGGAAAAGTTATTAATCGCAGGCCAGGTCAGGCAGCAACTTGATTCCTCAGAAGTTTGAGGAGATAGGGGGTTTCTAGTCTGACACCTCTTAAGGACAATTCCCTTATACTACCAAAGCCTGCACATGTTGTCTTTTACTCTGGTTAGTCAGGATGAAAAGCTGCCACTGCAACCACAGCTTGATAGCACGAGGAGGGGAAGCTACATACCCAGTCTCACCCGAAGCTGTTCAGGAGGAGTATGCTCCAAACAGTGAGCTGCAGTGACCACCCACTCGGGGGAAAGCAGGGAACCGCCACACTTTTCTTTCTTATTCTGTATTATAAGAGCCTGCCAACATAAAACAAGTTTATGTGTTACATCAAATGTGCACTTGACCTGAATCTCAGTAGTCAGGTTTTATATTGCTTCTTTCTGTCACTTTATGCAACTGTGTTTGAGAATATGATGCTGATTGTCTGGAGAATTGAGGAGGGGGGAGTCTTTCCATTGACATTTTCTCTGTCTTGTAGTATGGACCCTGCCTATTATGGCCAAGAGCAAATCCCTGCAAGCTGCAGCTAAAGTTCTTGCTGGCAGTAAGGTTAAGAACTAAGGGGTCAGGAGATAGAGGAGGCTGTATTACCACTCCACTCCTGTGAAAGCAGGCACTCCAGAACAAGGCATGATTGAAACAGGGGGACCTGCTGGCTACGGATGAAGAAGGAATTTGGTTGTCCAGATCTGGCACTTTTAATGGATTTTTAACATAATAGATTTAAAACAATGAATTTAAGATAGTGGTTTCGTAAGGGGGAAAAAAAAAGGCAATGAAAGATTTCTGAAGACTCACTTGCCATGGACATTCACCTGGAGGACAGATTAAACCACCTACTATTCTCCCCCGTGCAGTTCCATTTTTTTTTGCCAGCACCGGTATTTTTCCACATGGGTATTTCACTGAAAAAAAAGAAAAAAAAAAAGGCCCAAAGGGCAGGAAGTGTGATGGTATTGCGCTGAATTCACAGCAAAACGTGTAAGGTCTTCAGTGAAGTTATGTTAGCTGAAAAACTGGTCTGGTCTGGGAGCATGGGTTCTCAAAAGTAATTTAAAGCAGCTCAGCGGTCTTTTTGTTTGGAAACAGCCAGAAATGCTTTTACAAATAGAGTGCAGGCCCATACAGTATCATTGACATATATTCACCTACCACAGGAGTTTGCAAACAATATACCTGCTTAAGATACATGTCAGCACAATGAGGTAGGCTGGAGGCTGGAGAGCAGAAGTGAGTCTGTCAAGCTTTGTAGTCTACATATTTTCAGCGCCCCTGCTGACTTTAACTCAGCTGTACTAAGTGCACAGCGTCCACGGCATGGTGAGACACAGGCTTAAGCGTGGGACGTGCAGCTTGCTAGCCCTTGTTTGGGTGGACCCAAAGAGCTCCTAAGAGCAGACGCTATGTCTTCTGGTGTGCCTCCCAGCAGACTGTGCCTAGTTTGCTTGGGGCCAGAGCATCCTTGATTCTTCCAGACTGCACATCTCAGTCTAAGGTCTGTTTTTAGCCTGAGCAAGCATGTGAAGATTGGCAATAAGAGAATCAAATCTTGAGGACTGAACCGGCGACTGAGCTGCAGTGCAGAGGAAGCCTTGGTGTACGTCCTTCACCCAGCAGAGTTTTCCTTTCACGAAGAAGACGGCCTGCCTTTGGGTTTTTTTGTGTGCCATGTGGCTGTGCTGTAACTGAACACACTGTCCCTTACATCCAGCTGCCACTCTGCGGTAACGCTGTGAGGATGAGTGCTCACCCTCTATCGCTTTGGGAGCCAGGGCCCTATAGTCTATACTGAGCTGAATCCGACATCCCCACAGATTTGTAATAGCCTGAATGTGCCAGTTACTTCACCTGATGCAAAGACATCATCAAGCTTTTACAGGAGCAGGCAAGGTATGGAGAAACAGGACCGGCTCTTTGGTGGCAGCTGGTGGAAGGTCAGGATGGACATAACACAAACCCATACCCTCTAACGCTGTATGCAGGGCAACGCAAGTTTGGGCATTTGAAAGGGACATTGTGAGAGGTGACAGAAGGATGGTGAAGGGACTGGCAGTCTGGCAGCTACACAGTTTTGTCTCTTTGCAACACACGGTCAGTGCTATGGCTATTTTGGTCCCCAAGAAGCAAGCAGCAACAAATACATCTTCCTCGCAGGGGAAGACACACTGAAAAGCCTGTGGGGAATATTGAATTCGTTGTCCTCAGCTTTTAACAAAAGCAGCTTCCCCATCACGTGATATCGCGGAATCTGCTAATAAGGGATAAGCACATTACTAGACATTGTTTTCTAATGAAATTGCTGTTGTTGAGAGCTAGGTTGTCATTACCAGTTCTCTGCATGAGTGCTCCATTGAGGTGTGTGTAGGGGGGCATCACCCCTCAGAATTACTTTGCGTGCTCCCTGCAGCTCTGTCCATTATTTTCATATCCCCAGGGGTCTCTTTTTCCCCTCTAATAAAGTAATGGAAGTAGGCATCTGCAATAGAGTCAGGTGCCAGCTTATGTACTGGAAAAATAATTAACTTGTGCTATCCTAGTCCCAGTTGAAATTTACCTTGTTAGATGAGTAAGAGAAATATCTAGCCATAGATGAGTAAGAGAAATATCTAGCTGTAGTGTCTAGAGGAATACCAAAAGTGTATTCATCCTACCAAATAGGGGAAAAAAAAGAGGGGGGAAAAAAAAAGAATAATTGATTTTCTCTGGTTTTAATAGATTTCTTCCTTTCTTGACTCCTGTGCTGAAATAAATATGGTAATAACATTCATAGTCACAAATTCAGATTGGAGATCCAACAATAAAACAATGCTGCTCCAAAAATATTTTCCCAAAATATTTTACCTCTTTTCCCACTTTATTTTCTCAAAATACTTTACCTCTGGGGCCAGCAAGGAGGGGTCCAAAAGGCTCCCTGCTCGGTGTGCACTCTTCCCCAACTGCTTTTCTGGGGTGTCTAACTTCCACCAGAAGCCCAAACCTACTGCTCTGGACTCTGCCCTTGAAGAAGAGGTGGGGAGCTGGGAGCTAAGGGTTATACCTTGCACCTCCCGGTTGTACGTGAAAACTTTTCTTCCAGGGCTGGCTTAGACTTGGCATCAGGCTAGTAGTATCTTACCTTGGGGAAGGCAGGACACGCCATCACTTGCTAAAGCATAATCATCCGCACAGAAGCACACTCGTTTTCCAGACTGCTCATCAGCACAGTACTGTTCGCAGCCACCGTTGTCGTAAATGCACTTCAGTTTGTCAGCCACGGCTAAAGTCAGAGAAAGTATTTAGGTTTCCAAACGTAGAGTTTGGTGCTTACCATGAGTCAGCTGCAACTTGAAATGTTGACAGGGAAGCAAGGCAGCAAGGCGATTTTCTATGATTTATGTACAGCGACTGTGTGAAACACACCTTCCATTTGGCAAAAGCGAGGCAGACCTGGATCTCCAGGGATTAGGGAGGAAAAGTCTTATGTCTAAGGAACACACACCTAAAATTAAATCAGTCTGCATTTATACAGTATCTGAGCTGTCTGGAGGTGATGTAATTGTGTGGTAACCATCATAATATATGACTGAGAAATTATAAATTTTGCCATTTGGCAGAAGGATGCTGTGGGATGACCGTTGCCACTGCCTGGTTAGACTTGATGAGTGCCTAGTCCTGGTTTGGGCTCAGCATGTTCTGAGGGTGTAGGTGTAACACTCCCTATGCAGTGCCCACTGGAATCAGTGGGAAGACGTCATTAGCCGCTGGATCTCTCCCCTCTGGCTTTGTACGATGCACATGCAGCGTAGTTCTCATTCACATACTGCACCGACCTTCTAAGTCAATGTAACTTTGGCACTTGGGTAGGAAAAAAAATTCCTCCTTTTCTCTCAGACCATGCAAAAAAGGCAATTTTTTTTTTTTTTTACAAAGTCATCATAGGGTAATAATTATCTCGGTGCCTTGCAGTGCCTGACTGCCAGCTGGTTAGATCCATCACACGACACCACAGGCAGTGTGAACAGTAGCTGTCACTGCTAGAATGATGCAGAATGATAATGGTTGCTACTGTTTAGCTCAATGCCTTGCATTTGAATGAATAACAACATTTTTATTTTGTTAAGCTATGCCAGAGCTGACCTTTTTCACAGCTTTTGCCCTCATATTCGACGGGACAGCGGCACACGTAATCCTGAAACTGGTCGTCACAACTCCCGCCGTTCTGACAGGGGTTGGAGTCACACTGGTTAGGGTCTGTGAAAACATTCAGTGTCAGTCCGGCTCACGCGAAGAGCTGCAGCAGCCAGGAGCGTTTTCGCAGCTGCTAGAACATCCCAAACGATCGTACCAGAATAGATGTGCCAGAACTCTTTCTGGAAGAAAAAGATGCAAGATTTAATTAAAGAAAAATTAACTCAGGTTAAGTCCTACAGCCCTTGTAGTACAAGAGGGGTCATGCCATGGTCATGCCCTTTGCCTTTATAATTTAGGAAAGTTGGTATCCATAAAATATTCTACATTATTTCCTACATTCTACATTATTTTTATATACCAATAGAGAAGGGCACTGTGTAACATGCACAAATAGGTTATCCATTGATAACCTCCATATAGCTGAGGTGGGATTGACTGAAACGGATGTTGCAGAATACAATAATTTAAGGTATTGCCAGGCCAGGAATTACTGGGGGGTTGGGGAGACGACTAAGAGAGCATCCGCTTTCCCACCACCCCCCAGATCGGTACTGCCTGGGCTGGCCCATGCAGTATGCCCCCCTGCAACTTACTCCTGCTGTGCATCCCCCTGTAAATATAAGAGAAAGATGGAAACAGCAGAACACAAAGTGCTTTTTTTGCTCTCATGGTTTAAAGTGTCAAAGCACACCCTTGAGTAGGGGGAGCTCATCTGGCAGTGAGCGCTCACCCAGCCCCATGTTACTTACTGTCCTTTCATCATCATGGTAAATCTCTCTTGCTTCCTCAAAGGAACACTTTTCTTCCATGCATTCTCGCTCTAGTGACCCCAGTTTTATCTCTTCGAAGAAGCTGTTGGCTCGTCTTTCCCTTTGCAAAACGCTGCTTGCCTCCTCCTGCTTTAGAAAGACTGAAAAACAGCGGCATGTTCTGTTTGTCCTACAGCTGCGCTCGCCAGACAGCGGATGAGGGGGGACAATTTCCCCTGAAAGCTTTTCTGCTTCCCAGGCTTTTTCTGAGACGCTTTAGAAAAGAAAGGGGCAAATGGGAAGGAGCCTCCTTTCTCTGGCCTGCCTGCCAGGTGAAGTGGCAGCACGTGAATTTTACAGAGCCCAGAGCTTAAGAGAAGATGGCATGTTACACCAGGGTTGGACGTCAGCGACTCCTAAGGTACCGTCGCACGTCATAGAGTAGCTCTCAACAGGCACAGCACAGTTCTTTTCAATTCTAGCAGCTGAAAAGCATGTGTTGCTTTATCTAGCACTGACATACGTGGCGATACCCAATTTTCCTGTACGCACTACAGTAAGTCACTCGGTGACAGGCGGACCACAGTCACCCCTCACTCCCCAGTGCCCCATTCCTCACCTGTGTTATCTCACACCTCTTCACCCTTTGGCCCTGCAGAAGGGATTTCCCCTGCCACTGGTAGACCACAATTTTAGAACTACTGCTTTAATATATTTATCTTTAGTTTTCTTCTGTAAAAAAGGCTACGTTAAGGTACACAGGAAGGCTGGACAATGCTGTTTGCATTGCGGATGGCTCATAGCTGCTGCCAGCACCACAGGCCACAGCCACATGGGTCTTCTCCCTGCGTGTCTCTGCCGTGCTTTGGGAAGACCTTGGGTACGCAGGTTCAATAGCAGATGTGAGCAGAGCTCACATCGTAGAGTTACGTCAGCTTCCAGCTGACAGAGGTATGCACTGAAAGAGTCGATAGCGTTGTCACCATGCTAATCTGCTCCTCAGCTTCAGAATACCAGCACATCAAACAACTATGCCCTCCTGGTGTAATTCAGGGTAATGAAAAAGAAGTCCCAGGGCTGTGGTGTTCTTTTGCTCCATGTACTACACAGAATAAGTCTCGAAATAATGAATTTTGCATTTTTTTCTCCTCCATGTCCGTAGGGGATTCTGGAGCTTCATGGCAACAACTTACATTTCAGCGCTTTTAACTATTTCACCTGGGATTGAGGGTATGTTTGGGGATCGAGGCTGATGATCACCTGCCTTTCCCACAGGACATTGTCTGCTACATGACGCCCGAGAGAGCAGGAGTTACCTCCTCCCTGCTGGACGGGCCCCGAGGTGCTTGCTGAAGGACAAGACTCATGTGTGTCCTCACCGACATACACACAAACATAAATCCTGAGAGGGTTTGTTCCAGTCAGGTGAGGTGTCTTTAAACATTTGTGCCTAATCAGAACATTTGCTGAATTACATGCAAAATAGTGGTAATTTTCCCTGTATTTCAGTTACTTGAAGGAATAAAATATTGTGTGGTGTGCATTGAATTTATCCCAGGGTGCTTCATAAGCATGTGCCCACAGTAGGAACATCAGCTGGGTCTTTCTGCCATGATTTCGGAGTCAGGCTGTATGCATTTAATATGGCTTTCTTTAAAGGCTTTTAATTAACCTGACGCTGCAGATACATGACACATGTATCAGTGCACAGCCACAGACTCTGACAGAGGAGCGTGCCTGGGCGTGTGGCTGGGGACATCCTCCCGCTTTTATTTTGGTGTTCTCCACTTATTTACATTGGAACGCTTTTGACTTTGCTACCTATTTTTCCAGCTTTGTTCACTGCAGTGTGGGAGACCCAGTCAATGCCTAACTGGGAATCTGAAAGCACTGGGTCTGCTTTATTAATCTGGGAGCTGATTTTCAGACACGTACTGGAGCCACCAAAGAGCTGCCACCCCACTGCCTTCTATTGCTGCCGAAACAAGGTGGATCCTCACCTCTTTAATTTCTCATCAGCTGAATGACAGACTATTGATTCTTTGCTTCGAAAAATACGACAGTTGAATATGAAATAATACATCCAAGTTCCTTTTTTCACGTAGCGGGCAGACAGCTGATGGCTTGCCTGCTGTCTGTGCAGTGAGATCATAGATTCACTGAGCAGTCTAGAGGCGCTTTTCCTTAGTTGGCAAAATAAGCGTGTGGATGCCATCACTGAAAGCAAACAAGAGCCTTAGAACAACTCACAGGCACAACCAGAGGCAGGACAAACATGCAACAGTGCTCAAAACTTGCCATGAAAATTACATCTGAGTAACAGGAGAGAGGTCCATTGCCGGTAAACAAAATTACAGCCGTATCCTACGACATACCTGCATCCAGAGAAAGCGGAATCAGTAGCAGAAAGCAGAGAAACAAAGCCATGCACTGCCTGGAAACCATGATGAACCCTGCAAGCCAGCGTCCTGGTAGCGTATTGACATTTCAGCAAGGACTGTTTGGCCAAAGAGCTCAGCTTCAAATGCTCGGAGCCAGAGGAGGGGCTGGCGAGTCATGGAAACAGAAAAAGATCCACGAACGCCCGAGGAGCTGAGTGGAAGGGCACATGCAAACCCTGCAATGTGCCCTTTTCACACAAGCGGGGAGCTTCGTTTTGAAGCGCGCTCTCCTGACCTGTGCAAAGGCTACGCTGATTACACAGGCTGCTACCCTGGGCCTTCATTTTATATCTTTTTCTTGAGAAACATAAATGCTGGGACCCTGCATCTGTATGACTGGCACTAACTTGGCCACAAAGCCCCATGTGCAGAGAGCAGCGATGTGATATTTATCTTGAATCGGCAGTCGAGCTACGGCCTTTCAGTGCTTTGGAGTATGATCGAACCACTGACATCTGTCCTTTCCCATTTTTCCATCACCAATTGAAACGCTCCACTTCTGACTGAATTTACTTGGAGACACTAATTAACCAGCAAGAAACACCCTGCACTGTTTTTCTCCATCTTTACTGCAAAACCCATGTGGCCTGAATGAGTTGTACCAGCTGGAAGAGGCGCTGAGCTGATCCACGTTATATTTCATGAGTAACGAGAGGGGTTTGAGGGGCGAGTCTGCAGACAGCGTTTTATCCGGAACACAAGCAGTCCTCTGATTTAATGGAAATCAATTAATGGCATCAGACTAGAGAGCTGACGACATTCTTGGGGAAATATTTACTTAAGATAGCGGCGAGGTAAAGAGCATGTTTGCCTATGAGAAGTGAAGCGTTGCCTGAGGGCTGGAGGATTTTCCAGGCCGTTCTCCCCTTCCTGCCTGGAAAGGAAGGAGGATCAGCTCTGCCTCTCAACGCTACAGCAAAGCAACGCAACAGCTGGATTTTTACTTTGCTGCCAACGCTCAGCGTAACTCCCTGCAGAAGTCGTGATGGTGTAGGACAGCCGGGCTCCCGGCCGTTCCTCGCATGCTTTCCTGTTATTTCGCGGCGGTGCGCGCAGCTGAACGTCCTGCTTTGAAATCACTTTCCCAAGAGGGGGCATCCGGGCACTTCTCTGGGTCACAGCTGGCTAATTCCCAGCAGCCCGGTTCCTGGGACGGTCAGGGACCGGTGGCAGGTCCTGTCCTGGGGCAGAGGAAGGAGGCCAGTTACTGGAATACAAAAGGAGCTACAGCAGCCCCACGCTGTCCCTGCCTCTGCTTTTTGGGAACCCTCTCCACATCTCATAGTCTGCCAACGTGATCCTCATTCCTTATTCGCTTGCCGATGGCAGTGAGTTGAAAATAGAAAGGGCACGTTCAGCTTAGCAAGACCAAAGCTGAGCTTTTTGGAGCTGCTTGAAAATTGCTCTTTGTCTCATCTTCTTGGGGAAAGATCTACGCCCGGCTATTTGAATGAGTCGCACAGATCAGAGCACAAGGCTGTGCCTCCCGCACCTGAGGCCAGCCTGGGTCTGTGCCTGTTGCCCCCCAGCTGCGTTTCCTTAGGCTGGGTGGGCATCTCCCTGCCAGGGAGGGTGGGCTGGCCGCCACCCCGCAGCAGCATCACAGCACCTCTGCCCCACAGCACCCCTTCCCTTTCCCGTCTTCTTCCTTCGTAGGGTGCAGATCCTGTACATCCTTTAGGACTGATGCAGTATTTTCCTTCTATCTTCCTTCCTCTGCTAGCATCCCTTAAGCATGAAAGATTTTGCTTTTATTGCTTGGGAATGCAGCCAAACACTCACTATTTTTAGAGGCCAGGGAGAAGCCCAAGTGCTGGGAACAACAGTCAGTTCACATGGGGACAGTCCTTCTTCGAAGAAAAATTCATGCCATTAGGTTTCATCAGGGATGACAGGGATGACCATGCCTATGAGGAGGGCCACTGGGGACCCAGCAGTCCCAGGACTTCATTACAGCTCTTTGCTCATGAACTTCACATTCACAGGTCTCGTCTCAAAGCTGTTTCCTACCAACTTCAGCCAGGCCACTTCTTTGGTTAAAAAAGCTGTGTTTTTCAAGAAGAGCTGCCCTTCCTGCCTGTCTTACACCCCAGCCAGAGGAGCAAACGTCAGTTCATTAGCTTTTCTTCCCCAGAAGATCCCTAAGTCTTACTTTGTTTTTATTCTTGTGTGGTCTTGCTGTAGTTCATGAGAATTGCCCTGGTATTCTGCTCTATAAATCTCCTTGCTGGTGCAGGCTTCAGCCTTGGCTTATGCTTTCTGAGCAATTCCAGGAAAAATATTAACGTAAATATGCACCCCTGCTGCTCGTGGGTGCTACTAGAACCAGCCTGGGGACAGCTGTTCAGAAAATATGACTTAGAGTATTTTTTAGTGTATGCTTTGGATGTGCCAAAGTTGATCTATTTAAAAAAAACCCAACAAAACATGTTAAAAAATTAAACATGAAAAATGTTAACAATGTGAAATAAAAAAATCTAAAGCAGAAACATTAGCCTGGAAGACACGATGAACTGATGTCTCAGAACATACCGTTCTTTATTCTTGGTTTGTTTCCTACTGACATTGTTCAAAGAAAAACTCATGATTTTGCTATTTTTAGTTTCATATTTTGGGTTGAAGAGAAGACAGGTATGGAAGCTATTGGGAACTGTGCAACTTGATCTGATCCAACAAGTCACTGGTCATTTAAACATGAGTTTTCTAGTCAGCACTCAGGAACAATTTAAAAAAAAATCAATTATATCTATTTCAAAGAGGCCATAAGAGATCATTTGAGTAAGCTGACAAGGCTTTGACTAGGTAAGAAAGGTTTAGGAACAAGCTGCCTCATGAATTTATGGAAAATTCAATTTAAATCTCCAATAACAATAGTAACTTGCCATCATTCATTTATCAGGCTAATTAAAAAGCAAGCCAAGCCTGTAATCAAGTTAATAATTTCCTGTTTCTGTTGTATTAATCTATAAATATATGAATATTATGCCGCTAAGCTTTAAAGCAAATGATTTACTTTTTCGACTTCAAAAGAGAACTGTTTCTTTCCAGGAGAAAACTACGTGCCTGGTGACTGAGTTCCATATCCCAAATATAGAGCAAATATTTTCATACAGAGGAAGCAGAAGATGGGGAGATAATATTTTTGAGAATTTCTTTGTGACTGGCTCTGAATACAAGTGCTTAACATTTTATTTTTTAATCTTGATATAGGTTATTTCTTCCTCTTCTTTTGCTGCCTGAGGAGAAGGATATCTGAAGACACCCAGTAATAAAGGAAACAAAAGACATAGAAAAATTAGATTTAAAATAAAGGCAGTGTGCCCTAAAGTTTGTTTATGCCACCTATCTCAGTTGGTAATAAGAGAGATTAACTCTGCTCCCGCCCTTCTCTTGACTGCGTCCCGAGACCACCACAGTAATGGCACCGCTGGTGAATCCGTAGCCTTTTAAATGCAGTGGAGGACCTTGCTGTCTTGTCAATTGATGTGAAATGATTAAATATAAAAACCTGAAAGGTGATTAATCGATTCACTTCAATTGATTCGTCAAAGATAATATTTCAGCACTGGACCGGCTAATCTGAGTAAAAAAAACTGAGTAAAACCCCTTCAGAATAAAAATGCAAAACCTGATCCTTGATTTTCTACCACCATCTTTAGGCTGCTGCTGGTACAGGCGGTGGCAGCCGCAGTGGTACTTGGGAGAGGTGCAAAGATGCCCAGCAAACACATTTTAGTACATCATCTCCTCCCGTCTCACTGCTACAGGGACTGAACGTCGTGGGTGATTTCGGCCTGGCTCGTCAGGGTCAGAGCTGCGGAGGAGCTGGCAGAGCTCCTCGTGGTTTGCCTTTGCCCTGGCTGCGACTCAGCCTCTCCTTGCAAAGGGCTGAGGGACTCATCTTCTTGCTACGATGCTAGGTTGGATGAGGAAACCTCGCCACTTTGTCTTGCAGCCTGATTTTTGCGTACACCATGCCGCTTTTTTTCTCTCAGAGTTTTGTCTAGACATAACGCTGCCCCCAGATTTCTCAAGAAAAGGCTTGAGCTTTGGGTGAGGATGCCTCACTGTGAATGCCCTTCAGACCAAGCAAAACAGCTGGAGCCCATTGACATGGGGTGTGTGTTTACGTATGACAAGATATTTTGAGCTAACCATGTACAAGAGCGCATGAGCAGCAGAGGGAGGGAACGGATGCCAAAAGAGCTGTACCGGCCTTACCCACGTGCCAGCAGAGCCCTCCTGCCCCTCGCCGCCCTGGGCACCCCTGCCCTGCTGCCTTTGGAGGCCGTCCCTGGTGGGAACCACGCTGTGGCCGCGGTCACGGGAGCAAGCGAGGGTGCTACCGCTCAGGGAGGGGAACGGTGCACCCGTTCTGGGAGCCGATCCGGCCAAAAACTGCCTGGGGAAGGGGGGGGAGATAACAAGAGTTGCTCCCTGGAGCAGGCGGGAGCACGGGCGCAACGGTGCAGCGCTTGGGAGGCAGGAGGAGAGCTTGCTGCTGGACTGGCGGCAGCCCCACGCAGCAGCTACCTTGGCAAGTGACACGCAGCCTTTTTTCCAAGTTAAAACGTCTTTGTGCCCTGTGCTCCTTGCCCCACCAGCTCCATGTGCTCGCCCCAAAAAATAATCCATCCACTCTGCGCTCTCCCTTCTCATCTTTGACTGACCGAAGTGTTGCAGCTGAACATATCAGCTTGAGGTGCGGCAGCTTGGAAATATGTGGGAAGGAATTAAAAACCCAGGAGAAATCCAATACAGTCTTGCTGGCAAGGGAGCTGGCCTCCTTCTGCCTGAGCTCTCTCTCAGGAGCACCTCCTGCTGCCTTTCAAGCAACAGCTCAGCGATTAAGAGGAACAGGTTCTTTGGTCCCCATATTGCTATCTGAGCATGTTTTATTGCGCAGCCTCCTGCACAGAAAAGTGACGAGCTCCAAGTTTCAAAAGCCTTAAATTTCTTTCCTGGATGTATTAAGGGAAGAAGGGGAAATTTTATAAATTAATGGGACAGCATTTAAAGAGGGTTTATGGAAGTTGCCTGGAGCAAAGTGAGTGGAGCACAGCTGATACCCTGGCCAAAGGCCTTGGGTTGCACTCCTGCTGCAGCTGGCCTCACCCTGTCAGGGTGTTTGTAAGGGCAGGAGAAGCTATTTAGCAAGTGCTTTGCTATTAAAGGTCAGAAAACTACCTTGCCCTCTTAGGGTCTTTACGTGGCCATTCATTGCTTTCCAGCTGCTTATGAGTCTCCAAAAAATCTCATCTTTATCTTCCTTAACAGCTGTTAAAATAAGCAGTAGTTATTGCTAACGTGGCCATCATAGCTTACATGTTACTTGTTCATCTCCTTTCAAATGAAAGCCCAGAGAACCTACTTCAACATCTGAACATCTTATTTTGATAATATGGTATCTAGACACAGTTTACACCAAATCTTAAGGGACAACAGAATCTTCTATTCCTACATCCTAAGTTAAGGGAATTGAATTTGAGTAGCTCCCCCATACCAAGCTGATCTGGCACTCACCCACACAAATCTAGGGAGACTGCTAATTGTGGGGACTTGCGTGGACACTCAAAACTGTACGGCGCAGTTCATAATAACCATCTGAGAAGGGGAATGGGATCCCTGTCATTTTGAGAGAACTGATGTAAGTAAGTTAGGGCCCACAGTCCTCAGTTTTGCTCACTGGCAACATCCGTGCAGGAGGGAAAAAGGGTTTTGAATTCCAACTAGCAAACAGCCTCTGTATCTAGGAAAGACTGTGCTCCAACTTTGAGCCAGTTATCTAGCACGTAAGAAACCCAAGATGAATCCACAGTGTTTGCAACAGGAAATAAACAACATTACAATTAAGAAGAAATCAATCGTTATTAGGCTATTATATAGAAAACTCTTTACTTTCCACTAAGGTAAATCTGGGCTGGAATTCTTTCATTCTTTTGCTGTAACAAGTAAGATGTGGTTGTGCTCAGAAAGCCTGGGCCTCCTTGTGCTCAGGAATACCTACTACAGAGGTAGCTGTTATGTTAACAAGAGCAAATAAAAGCAATCAAATCCCAATGACAGCTTAGCTGGATCACGTAATTGCACATGGCCACCAACTCAGCCCAAATCACTCCAGTTCAGTGCGAAATTCACCTCCTCCCATGGCGTGATGGTCCTTAAAGCCATTAATCAGTGAACGTGCAAGCATGTTCCTCTTCAGGTGCTCCACGTGTGAACGTGGTTTCTTGTTTCTCACCCAGCTGCAGCCGGTGCCAGACATGGCCTCCAACTTGTTCTGCTACAACCACAGGATCAAGAGGAGCGTGCATACAGGAGGAGGGGAACCATGGGATACACAGCTTTCTGAGGGAAAACCCACCAGCGATGTGCCGTCTTTCAAAAAAGGGTGCGTGGGAGAAAGGGAATCAAATCTGATTACCTGGCACTGGCTTTAATTTTTTATCCTCAGCCTGCAGACATGCTTTAATTCCCCAGTGCCAGGTAAGTGAGACAGGATCACAAAGGTAAAATGGTGTTTTTCTGAGATGGTCCAGAATGAGTAGGCAAAGGATTGGAACACACGGACCCTGACAAGCAACAGCCAGACAGACCTGCTTTTCTGTTCCAAATCCTTCAGCCTATCTCTGCTTTTATACAATACCCATAAGAAGCTTTTAAGACTGTGAGACAAAATAAAACACTGAGCATGTCTATATAAAGGCATTCAGCAAGAAGCGCTGAAATTTATTCAAATTTCCATAATTACAATAGAGACCTCTGACTTTGAACTTCTAATTCACAACAGCAGTAAAAAAGGAAATGGTGAAATGGGTTGTATTAAAGTGCAATGATGTGGAGAAAACCATTGAAATAACACAAATGAGGCTGCGGTGAGAAATGAAAGGACAGTCTCATCCTAGCAATGACAGCAATATATAAGTAAGTTATGTTACAGATAATTTACAAAATAACTTATATAGATGAAGATAAGCTGAATCTCATGTTGCCATTCCATTGTTAAATATCAGACTAAATATTCCCGGTCAGCCCAGTATTACATGGGATAATTAAAAAAAGATCAGAGGATTTCTGCATTGGAAAAGATGCCTGAAGTAAAACCCTGATCAGCCTTTATATTGCAGTATTGCAAGAAACCTAAGTATTTATGAATTGTAAAGTGACACATTCAGCAGCATGAAGACTATAAATACATCTTTTACATTGATACATTATATCTACACACATATACATATCTACACACACACATATATACACACAAGCACATACATGCACATATATATGTACATAAATATATGTGTGCGTATATATATGTTTCAATTTGTACTGACCGTGGTCAGCTGCATTTTGATTGCGTCTGGGGTAGGGTTGCTTTTGCAGCTCAGGAGTAAGATCATTCTTTAGAGTAGTTGTCCTTTACGTTTCCTAAGCTGCAGCCTCTAGAATCTAAAATTCTGGCATAAAGATAGACTTCAGGGCCCAGCCATCAGAGAGTCTGATGATTAACAGCAGTTCCCGTTGCTTCTGAAAAATTACGCTCTTAATGTCCACATTATTTTTAAGTAATATGATACATGAATCACTTAAAAACCTATTTTCATATAAGTAAAAATATTTGAGAGATGGACAAGAATGAATACAATATTCCATACATGCACACAGTTCTGGACTGTTTGTAAGGATGAAGTGCAAAGAACATCTGACAAGGTGAAAATTTACAACATTGGCTTACATCATACCTTGAAAATGGCAAGTTTAGCATTACCCTTCCTTTAAAAAAATTTAAAATACTTGTCTGTAGCATGAATCTGACTCTTTGCTAATAAAGACTTTTTTTTCTCCCATGCTCCCCTTTTCTAGAAAAATTACGTTGTTGTGTTTTTCTCTTTGAATAAATCTGCAACAAACACTATTGACTAAAAATACGTCTGGTTTCTAGCCCTCATAGGTTTGTCTGAAGGAAGGCTCTTGACCCATAGCGCAGCCACAGTATTTTCCTCTGCCTGTAACTGCACGACGTTAATTGTGAAAGCTGAAGGTAACCATGCAATTACCATATATTAAGAAATCATTAGTGAATAAGAACATTTGTGTTTCATTGTGCACCTGTGTAAGGAAAAAGATACTACTAAATTGCCAAGGCTATGTAAACACAGTGATCTTGGTAAACAATTTGGTTGTGAGGCCAAAATACCTCAGAAAACAGCCATTCCATTGCACGCATCATTAAAAGGTTGGAAAGGATAAAATAATAGTTTCTTTTGATGCTGTTGTGGTCAGTGAATTGGTTGTGTCTGCATCCTGGTCTCTAGGGAGCAGAAGAATATCCTGAAGACCCAAGAGAAGAGAAAAGGCTGGGCCAAACCTCCTTCCTGGTTGCTGTAAGCGTCCCATTCACTGCATTGACCGAGGTACGTCCTTGGAGAAAGGGATTTTTGGGGAGGAGAAACTGTAAACTCAGATTTATTTTGTTTATACCTATCCTGTACAGTGATTGCTGTGTTATTAGTTTACAATAAGGATTTAGCACTGAACACATTTTGTTTGCTCGCAGTCAGATCCTGGCTGTTACAAAATGATACAGTTCTGCAGAAACCTGATTGTACATCAGTGAGAAAATGTGTTTCATGCTAACAGCTCTGCAGCTTCAGACTTCAGAGCAGAAGCCTCTGCAAGATCCTATTTCAAATCGTTTAGCTTTTATTTACAACTTCACATTCCATGCACTTTTCATTGGGATCTTCTGGGAGAACCTGTAAAAATCACCAGTGAAAATACTCAAAGCTGGCCACACCATACTGGTGGTTCTCTGTTTGAGTCCAACATCCAGAACTCTGCATAAAATGACAAACTCCGGATTTACCTTCCATGGAGGTGGGGTGAAAAGTTAATGTTAGCCCTTAATGTCTGAGAAGCTGTTGCTGCTGGCATTGCAGCTATCACTGCAACTTGATGATGTGCTCAAAGTGCTGGAGGCAGTGCCTGATTCTGGGAAAGGGAAAGGAAAGAAAAAAAACCACAAGAAAATATGATATGGTGGTTGTTTTTCACAACTTTCATTCAATCTTCAGAGAGACAATCATCTCATTTATAATAAATAGCCTACCGGAGCTGCTCAAAGATTGAGCTGATTTTGAATTGCCTATGAGCATCAGGAGGTTGTTTGCTGGGATCCAGCCTTCTCTACCACTGCTCAGGTTCTTTACATACCTAAAATAATACAAAAATAAGAAGTCAAATTGCTTCATTTCATGCCTTTGAAAGTTTTACCCTAAACATCTGCCTTCCGAACACAGTTCTGCGTATAAAAGTTTCCAAACACAGATCTGCGTACCAAAGTCCATCCTCCCCTTCACGAATCAGTTGAACTAGATCTCCACTTTTCACTGTAAATTCTTCAGAAACTCCTTTCTCATAATCAGTCACAACTGTATATTTACCAGGAGTCTAAATGCACACAGAGGAAAAACATAAACACATTATTTCTATTGAGTAATTTAAGGTATGTTGCAGCTTTTGTTATGAAAACTTCCATACTTTTCCCTCCTTTCTCATGCACATACATGCTGAAGACAGCGTAAATATACGTTCTGAGAGGCAGTAAAACTTTGCTGTTCAGTTACATGCAAATTCAGTACATGAATTCTCACACCCTGAAAAACATTCAGTAAAATGTTTCCATTACAACAATTAATTCAAATATCTACAAAAAAATCCCAAGGAAAAAAAACCAAACCAAAACCAAACCAAAACCAAGCTGGCAAACTAGCGAGACGATGTATGCGTGGAAGTCTGTTAACGTGGTAGCTGAGCGTGTCATTGCCTGACTGCTGTACTATGGCACAAGCAGCCACGGTCTCACTACTCTGCGGGTACACAAAGGCACAGACGGTACAAACACAAGGCTGATTTAAGAGAAGGGGGCATTTTCCATTCTCCTAGGAATTTTGCCCAGCTGAGGATTTCAAGATAGACACTCTCCTGCCTGCAAGCTTCAAAAGCATTCCTATATACTGCCACACACAATGTTATCAGTAACATTGCTTAGCTCAATAGGAAAGCATTTCTGGTTACCAGCTTCATCTCGCCTCCCCCTCCTCCTCCTTCTTCCTCTGCATCCGATGAATTCAGTGGATCTTCAGCACTAGACCAGCCATCATTTTCTTCAGATGCATCAAGAGAATGAGACGTTTTAGCCCAACCTTGGGGAACAAACAGCCACCGGTTAACTTTGCAGCAGTGAGCCACTAACTGGGAGAAGTGTTCTTCCCACTGAAAAGCTCCTAAGTGATCGACACAAACAGGAGGAAAACCGTACACAGGGAAGTTATTACAGCCACTAGGGGAAATTCACAGCTGGCAAAAGTTGGCCCACTTCCATCAGAGTAAATGGAGTTGTGGCAATGCACAGCAGTGAATTTGGCCCTTTGGATTTATATAGAGGGAAACAGATGGAAAGAATGCAAATTCCCAACTAAAAATAAGCTATTTCTCCCTTATACAAAGATGAACGATGGATAGATACTCTTTTTCTTGGGAGGAGGTAGAAGACAGGAACAGGCATTCTATGGGAAGAGGATGAACACACGGGGCTGTCACCCAAAGCAACCTAACCAGCCTGCTGGAACAAGGGATGGATGCACGTAGCTTTGTTCAAACTATTGAGCATGTAGAGCTGTCAAGAAATTCAACACAAGCTACAGGCACTCTGTACTTCACCTGACAAGGCAGCTTATTATTTAAGGGTATTCAGGCACAAGGATTACTTAATCACACTGTATTATCTTGGTGTTAAGTGACTGCACCAAGCACCACAAGAACAATCTCCTGCCTGTCATTTATTGCCAAGTGTTCCTTTTTCTCTCTCAGGGTGAAGCATTTAATTTATTTACAAGGCTGAATCATATCCAGAGTGCACAAAATCCTTTTCCAAATAAAACTACAGTAAGTTTTACTAGTGGGATGCTTTTCACTGAGGTCAGCAGCTGCTAATAAATGTGTTGATCTTATAATGAAAAAAAAGTCACGATAAAAGACAAATAAATATTTGTAAGTAAGATTTTGTTTCAAGCCAAAGGGTAACGACAATGCAACTCAATGGAGAGAATGAAAGGAAGAACAAACCTCCCAACTTTTACGTAACTATTAGTTAAGTTGAGAAAGCACCAGCATTTTTGCTCTTCACTGCTTCTGAGGCATTTGTCGCATGGCTAGTTATACCAGTGCATTAGGAAAAAAACTGAGCATCGTCAGAGTAAAGCCAGAGCAATCTAAGAATCATAGAAAGAAATCACACCCAGAGCACACCAAACGGAGTGGGACTTTTACCTTGCCTGCGCTGCTGGATGACCTGCACAAGGTTGGAAGTACTGACCCATTTGGCCCTATCCAGGGTTAAGACTGAACTTCCATCTGTGAAGAAACTGAGCAATAAATTCCTGCTGTATTCCATGCAAATTTTCTTGGAAGCCCACATCTTCTAGTTGGTTCGTGGGACCCTTTCTGTTATTTCCAAGTTCAGAACAATGCAACAAAAGAAAACTTGGTTTCTCCTAATTGTTCCAAGCTCTCATTAGAAACAGAACCAATGAGTTGCACAAAAGAATGTGAAATCACTGTAATTGCTCTGCCTGTAGCATCATACTGGCCTGCTCATCTGGAACATTTTGGGTAACAGCTCTTGTTTCTCAGCCTCTTTCTTTTCATATGTTGTGCTGATGTGGGTAAGAGCAGACCTGCCTGATCCTGCCATAGCAACAGTACTCCTACTCCTCATACAAGCTGGCACTCTGCTATTAACAAGTCCATGTAAAAGCCCACCTCATCCTGGGCAGGAGCAGGGGGAAGTGGTCACTATGGTCATATTCATATTAGCTAACTACAGGCACCAAAATTATGCAGGCACATTCAGCGTGCATGTGTGTATTCTGCACCGTGTGACTCAATCAGAGCTCCCTATAAAGGCAGGAAAGGTCAAAAAATGGAAGACAGTCCTGAGAAAAGGCAAGGTTATGCAGAAATGAGCTTAGATTTGATGGTGCCAGATAAACCAAGAATTCATTAACTGCTTCTCTTCAGAAATGGGCCCACAGGTTTCTTCACAGAGATAGCATCTACCTGCAAGATGCGATTCTGTCACCAATTCAATTTCCTTGACCTCACTGCAATGTAAGTCGGAGCGATGTAGCAGTGAAAGGAAACAAGTGGAGGCAATGCGCTCTGCACCAAGGAGCTGTGACTGTCACCTGGTGCAGTTTCATCCTGAAATGCCTGGGTCAACTGCCCGCTTATCCCTCTTTCAGTTGGGGAAGCAGAAGAGAGAAAGTGTCAGAAGAGAGATCGGAAGGTGCAAGACAGAAAGGGGAGTGACTAGATGTTTTAAATTCATTTACTTGGTTTAGTGGTTTCGTAAAGTGAGAGGCTGCTAGACAGGACAGCAAATCAGACAAGTCTGTTCTGAGGACCCAACAATTTTACTGTAAATTAGCAATGATCAAGGACTCTCCACCCTGGAAAATTTCAGCATCCATGGAAAAGGCCACAGAACACCCTTTGCTTTCTAATAGCATTTTCAGGCCCTCAGGATTTCCATGGTACCTGGCGATCTCAGAGGTTTGACTGCTCCTGCAGAAAAAAATTAACCTCGTAGCTCCCATATCCACACTTGCGGAGTTTCTGTGTGTGTCTGGCCTGGGATTACATTGCCTGCTGCTCAGACAAGGCGAGCGGTGTCGCATAGGTTCCCCAGCACAGGAGCTGAACCTGCATCGTTTCCACAGGTGAGAGACAGACAAAGGCTGCGGAAACCTGGAGAGGATGGTAGGGCTTGAAACAGAATAATATTTTAGAATAATATTTTCTAAAAGAGATGGTGGTGGAAAGAGAGGAAGAGAGGGACTGCTTTCCTTGTACTCTCTAGTTAAGCAGCCCCAGGGATTTGTACTCAAGCCTTCACCAACAGCCTTGCTGGTTAGAAATGGGTCATTTAACTGAAATGCTTTTTTTATTCTTTGCTTAGCTTTGGGTTGGGAGGACAGGAGGCAAACTGCTACAAGTGGTTCAGTTAAATTATCTGTGGTTCACAGGGCGACAAAAATTGCCTACTATCACCCAAAGAAAGATGCAACAGAACTGTGACTACAGTAATAAATGCAGATCTAAAATGGAAATTCCACATGACAGTGATGATCCCCACTCTGACTAGAGAACACGTGTTTCAGATTTTTTTTTTCTTCCTTTTTTAAAAGTTAAATCCTCTCCACAAGGGGCACAGTGACAGGAGGATGCTAACTGGAAAACCAAGTGTCTCATAGCAACTGGATGCCACTGTAGTTCCATTAAACATCCAGCTTCTCATTATTTCTTCAGCAGAACATCCCTTTCCCACTGCCCTCTCCCAAAAACTAATTAGCCATATGCTACTTTATTCAATGCCAAGGTAAAACTTCAACCAGTTGTGCTATCAAAAACTATATACAGAAGCTGACAGACCCACTTGGAAAACCTCAGCTGGTATCAATACCGCTGCATGCAACAGCATCATACAGGTATCCCCAGTGCTCTGATGTAACATATTACATGAGGGATGTGTGGATATTTGTGGAGTAGAAGATGTGGTATCACTCTACCTCTTAAACCAAAAGGAGTTGGGTCACTCACTACTTCATGCCGTTTAGCTTTTTTGTCAGGACTGGTAGGAGAAGCTGCAGGAGGATGAATAGGCAAAAAACACAGAAGAGAGATATTGAAGAACTGGAAAAAAGAGAATAGGTGGATTGCATGCTAAATACCTTTGAGTTTACACTGGAAAACAAATGGATTTCTATGATCACTAGTTTTGGCTGTCATTGGTCAATTACAGCAGAAAGAATTAGTCATTTACATGTAGTTATTTGAAGATAAATTGACAAATTTATTTTACAGTAATAGATGGATTAGACACCAACTGAATACAATCAATGTTTGTCTAAAATTGAAATTACCAAATTAAGCAATCATTTTTGTATAAATCTAGTGCTACAGCAATACCTGGTCCTGTAAGAAGGATCATTGGCAATGTCTGGCTTTTAGCAGAAGGAGATGGAGTTTCTGTCAAGGCAAGCATGGGACATTAGTGCTCACCTCATTAGCATTAGATACGCAACCCTAGACTCTCTCCAGAAAGAACTCAAAGGTAATCGGGTTTTAAAAAGGCATTCTGAAAAGATGCTTGGTGGGGGGAAATCATGCTCTTGGACAAGTGCCATTACCTTAATGCAATTCAGACTGTTCAAAGACAGCTGTTCAAAGCAAGAATTGAATGTACCAGGGTGATTACTTGGCAGGAGGAAGCAAGAAAGGTCTCAGACTCCTAATCGCCTGTTTTAGCAAAAAAAGTGAAGACCATTTCTGGATGCATAAGGAAATTCTTATTTATTTTTGTATCCAGCAAAACAACGTTGTCATACACATTCTGCTGTAGTCATGCTTTGGGAGTTCTGTTAGCAAGGATGCTAATACAGAAATACTCTAGAAAACCTTGATTCCTTTTTGCCAAGTACAGGTGCATTTGGGGCAGATCCACTGAAGCTAGAAGCAGGCCAGGTATCTGATCTGAAGATAACTTCCTCTAGTTTTCCTACAGGAATGGGGCACTATAAACTCCTTCCTTGGCCATGATAGTGAGACTGGAGGCACTGGAAATTGGACTCCTTCCCTTGCACCTCCAACAGCTCCACTTTGCCCAGCTGCGTCTCCCTCTCCTACTCTGGGGCCGGTTTCTCTTGAAATCTCCTTGTCAGGGTCAGTGACTCAGGAACCTAGCTTGAACTCAGGAGAACAAGCTAGTGTATACACTGAAAACCTGTTACACTACACAGACACACAGACACAAAGTGATGCTTCAATTACAGCCTTAAACAGAAAACTATCTAGCTTTTTTTAAAAAATTACCTTTCTGACTTTTGAGGTTAGTAAAGCCCTGCAACGTAAAGCGTTTTTTTGACAGTACAGAGCATTCTGAGGTAGAGCTAGTGTCATCTACAAAGGAAGAGAGAGACACAAAGAAAGGGGAGAAGGCCATGAAGAGGTCAAGGCAAAAAATTGTTCACAGCCCTGCCAGGGAACCAGCACGCTGGGATGAGAAAGGACAACTGAAAGTCCAGGTACAACAGAAGAACCCAAGTGGCCATTTGTTCTCACTGTGCAGGGGCTTGTGTTGCCACTGCCTAGTAAGTAGTAATCTTCATGATGGGAACCAAAATTCAAGAGAAAAATAATACTCTTCAGAACCGATAATGCCAAGAAATTTATGCAGGGGAAGAGCAACCTGAGAAGCTGGGCAGCTCTAAAAGGAGACCTACTGCAGACTCGGGCCTCATAACCCACAGTTCCCACCTCCTTTTGGCTGCCCTTCATCGAGGTGGCTTTGGGCCTGTCCGCACCACAGAGTGGAATGCAGAAACCCCTGAGCTAAGGGCTGATGTGACCAGCATGCTGGCGCAGCGTGGGCAGCACTTTGTGGGTAGGCTGCCTCAGGACTGAAAGCGGCACGGCCCTGCTCGTTCAGGTGTAACGCTGTGTTTGCCTGCACTACCGTGGCTACTCTGCTGGTGGATCTGCCTGTGCATCTGCAGTGCAGGCATGCTCTTCACAATTAAAGATAACAATACATATGTGTAAACTCACCTTTGCCTTTCTCGGGGTACTTTGGTGCTATTGTGGTGCCATAACCTTCTAGACTTGTGAGATCAACTTTTCTCTCCTCCATTTTTTTGGTGTTTCTGATGTGGTTCCGTGAAGGACTGTTTATTGGAAGAAAATTAAGATAACCAATCCATTTCCAGCAAATTTGGGTCTGAACAGGGGTGATAACCTTCGGTCACAGGCTGCCTTTTACAAACAGATATATAGGCTGAAAACCATTTCTTAGCTACTTCCCAGATCATACCTTCCAGGATTGAAGAAGTCATGGTTACTGTCCACAGAAAGACCATGAGCACATACAGAGGAGAAAGACTCCCCTAACTGACTGCAACCGCGCGTACTATGGCAGTGCGAGCTACTAAAAAGACAACTCAGGACAACTTCCACTCACTCTCAGATACGGGCACACATTCTGCACTGACAGTTTCCTCCTGAATGTACTAAGGAAAGAAAGGGAGGACTGAAGATATAAGCACATGGGCTTATGTGTATATACACGTACCATGAAAAAAAGAGTGAGTAGCAGAGGATTTAAAAGAGGTGTCAGAGAAGGGCAGAACAGCAGGTGGGAGCAGAAAAATATACAGGTTGGTAGGGTGAAGGGCAAAAAATAGGAAAAGAAGAAAAGATTGACTCAGAACTTGGGACACTGGAGGAATCAACACATCACTTAGTTAAAAAAAAAAAATTGGAGGAAAAGAACAAGGGACAGAGAAAAGATAATTCCCTGAAAAAGACAAAAAGGAAGATAATGTGACATTAGAAAAGGAAGAAAAAAAAAAATCCAGGTGAAGGAAAAGAACAGAGAAGGAAGGAAGAGGCTGCTCCACATGACTCTCTGGTCTGGGGTGTAAAGTATGTAATTAGCTGTTCAACAAACAGATCCATAATACCACCAGGATTTTGGCTGGTGCAAAAAATGACTTTTCTGTGTTGCTCTCTATCAACTGGCAAAGCCCATGCCACTGCTGCTCAGTTTAACAGTTCTGGAGATGTATAAACGCCAAGCTTTACAGCTTTATAGTAAGAAGAGACCTAAAAAAACCCTAAACCATAAGGGCCAGTATTAAGGGACAGGAGTAATGAAGAACTGCAATCTAGATTTATTAATATATTTATGAGACAGCCAGGCTGATTTGACAACATACTTACCTTGTACAAGATGATGCTGGTAGAGGTAAACTCTGTGTTTGTTCTAGTGTCCTGTGCTGACTAGCTTCTGTAATGAAGGAAAGAAAAAGAACTATTAAAACTGATTTGTGTTTTGAGCTTTTCATTTCTACAGTCCTACACAGTGAAGATATACAGGGCAGGTTTTGAAGTTCAAAGAGAAAAGAGATTAAAAAACCATATATATCCAAAATATTTTACCTCTGCATGCCTGCAGTTGACTTGTCAGCACTTTTCTTATTTCATTTACCCAAGTAGCTTTAACTTCAGGGGTTGGTGCCTACCCGAAAAGAAATACAATCAGCCATCAAGCATAGAATACTTATTACACAAAGAATTGCATGCCAAAGTACAGCCTCAGAGGAATCCTTCAAGAGGGACAGACAGAGCTCCCTCTCTAATCCTTCAGTGACCAGAAACTGGACCACGCTGAGGCAGTGGCTGTGCATGTGCTAACGTCAAACCCCGGCTCCCAAGCCATCCACTTCTCCAGTGAGAGCAACAGTAATGGTGTATACAATATCCCCCATGGATGCTGTAAAATGTGATTTTTTTTCCCCCCCAGAAGGCCCTGAAATTGAAATATATTGTTTAAGAAACTACCTTATGAATTAATCTGGTGTGTTTTGTTTTTTTTTTTTTTTCTTTCCTACATTTCCTCATCACTGTCTATTGGTGATATAACAGAGGGAAAAAAAAACCCCAGACCTTCTTAGGGTTAGACTTCCCTTCCCCCTCCTTTTCTCTCTCTCTTTTTTTTTTTTTTAGTAGCATGTTATTTACCTGTATGATGTAAACTTCTTCCCTTGCATTATACCAGATTTCAAATTTTTTTGCATCCCCTTTGACATTTTCTGTTATTCCAACTGCTGCCATCTGGAAGCAAAGAGAACAGAAGCTGACCCACCAAATCGCAATTATGATAACAATGGAAGCAGGCAGCTACTGGTATTCTTTAGTACCCTATTTCTGAAAAGCAAAGCCAAATTTGGCTTCTTCCTCAAGGAAAAGAATAATTAATAACACATGATCTGCATGTTGGATGTAAGACATTTAGTGCTTTGTGTCAGCTTAGGTACCTTGGAGTGAAGAAATGTTTAGGTACATTAAATTGAGACTGACCCACACAGACCACCAAATCTTACAGCTATTTTATACTACCCTGCTCTACTTATTATTACATTTTCTGTGTGATTAATGCAACTGCCATTCAGCTAGACTAGTATGGTTAGGATTTTCTCAAAGGATAATTTCCCCCTACCCCGACTCTCTAACAGACATAACACGAAGTGACACAGACCTGCAGCACCAGTTAGGTTTGCCTGAAAGGGTGAAGTTCCCAAAGCAAAACCATAACACAGCTTCACTGACAAAAAACTAGAATATTGTATTGCTGCAGGCTAAGCCCTCAGTACCTTGACCTTACTGGACTGCTCACGGTCTTACATTTAAGGAGTGTTTGTAGCTGTAAGAAGGTGCTTTCTCATATCCCTCTCCATTTTCTTCACGCTTTTTACAGAACAGCACTGCTTTCTCGTGGAGGAAGAGGTGTCGCTGCATTGGCTTGAAGCGTGCCAAATCTTTCACCTTCGAGTGACCCTTTTTATGATCAGTCCAGACACTGAAGGATCCCTGCATTAAAAGCTTGCCCAGCTCATTCAGGTTTCCCTGGAACAAAAAAAGCTGTATTTGTAACTACAAAAAGATAACATCAGACTAAAACACATGCTCTGAACAGGTCTTTACAAGTTGTGTCGTTCCAAGTAATCTCTCACATCAGTGTTTATGTTGTGTTTGCAAACACAATAAAGTCAGTGTTGGATTTTTACACATAATTTTCTCTCTCCCCAACATTGTTCAGGCAGGATTTTACATTCAGGAGTACCAGCAGCAGAAATACAGAGATCCATACAAAGAGAGAGCGGAAGGCACAACACATGTATCTGGTTGTTTAGGGTTTTTTCCCCAAACTCTGCTCCAAAGCTGCTTATGTCGTGGTTTTTTGTTTTTGTTGTTGTTGTTGTTTTTGCTTTTGTTTTTTTTAACTGGAAGTTTTGGGTGTAGTTTCACACACATATAAAAACTTAGTAGCGACTCCCATTTGGCAGTAGCCTAAACCAGGCTCTTCATGACAATTTTCAGTTTCTAACTCGGTGCCAAGTAGATCACAGAAAATAAACTTTGGTAGACGGAGCAAAATATTATTCATAGCAGGAAAACTTCAGAAGAGTACAGAAAGATCCATTTTCCATTATTTTCATTTCACAATTCAGTTTAAAGGCACCTTTTGTAAAACATTCTTCTCAGTATTAGTACACGGTATAGGGTATGCTGTACATATATATAAGAAATAAATGAAAATAAATTTAAAAGTAAGTAAAAATACTGTTACTCACATCATAGCCCGTAATGGCTATCTGGTGCATAGAATCATTAACTGCTTTGAGAATACCCAGTATAGAAGTTAATGCCTCCTGAAGATCTTCAGCACCTTCACAATTCTTACTGTACTTCAGCATTTCCTGAGTGGGCAGGGAAGGACAACATACTTACTTAGCTTTGGAAACAGCAGTAACTAGGAACATTCAAACTTTAACACTTTCTAAAGCTATCCAGTAAAGTTTTATACCATATAATCTAGTGGGTTAAATACTGGCTGGAACTCAGAAGACCCTAAAGTTTTACTTTTCATCTCTGCTGCTAATTAGCCAAATATGTTTCATTCATCTAGAGGTTTTGTAAATTCCACCTAAGAATTTTACAAGACTATCTTTGCAAACATGTTTTTCATTATAATTGCTCCAAAAAAATCCCAAACCAACCCCCCCCCCCAAAAACGAACAAAAAAGGGTATTTTTTATATTTGTTACTTTTTAGAGGTGAGCAAATGTAAAAAACATAGACAAATTTCATTTATTATTTGAATTATGGTGAGGCCTGAGATGCTAGTAACAGACTTAAACTTACTGCACTGAGCATTGTCTACACATTTAAAAAGGCATCCCTTCTCCAAAGGGCTTATTGGTGAAGCTGCATCTTCCAATCTGATCCAGATAAACATAGCTGCAAGTTCACGTGGAACCCCCCAGACTTCACAGTATGAGAATAAGCATTTACTCATGGACTGCAGGCAGTAAAGATACTTTAAATCAAAAAACCTTTTTAATATTCCTCTCTCTACACAGGCTTAATGTAATTAATTCTTTAAAAGCTGTTAACTTCAGCTCAGTTTTAACTCAAGAGTAAATTTGGTCCGAGGTAATTTATTTAAACTACTGTTAAATACAATTATTGAAACATGTGTCTATGTGGGAAATATTTCTTGAAACAAGCCAGCTTCAAACAAGGCAAAACCTTATACATTAATTTAAAAATTTATGATAGTGTATTGCTCATTTTGCTCTCTCGGTATAGCATGTTTAAGTGAATCACAACAGCATCCTTCCTAAAAATGCTATACAGTGCTCTCAGTTAAGTACATTTCCTAGAACCCAGCAAGGCAAATTCCTGCAATATGGATGAGGAGACTATAACTGACGAGTAACAAGTACTTCAGGTACTCTCTTTTCTTTGTTGCAAAGGTTTCTTGGGCCTTCTGTTTCCTCTAATCAACTTTTCATTCTTCTCTTTGGCAGAAATATAAGGGCAAAAGCAGCTGCACAAGTCTCTGTGTAACATCTGCCTGTCTACCAGCAGCTTTTTGGCTGAAAGAGGAAAGAACCGAGCTGAAAGCTGATAGCCTGGGATTTCTCTCCATTTCAATTTATACATCTGTTCGCTAACTTTTAGGTTTCTCTCCAGCAGGACGAGAGCAGCAGCATTTAAAAAAACAAATGCACAAAATATACTTAGTGTTATAGTTTAGTAACACATACCTTTAGCAATAATTGGTATTTGGTTATTCTTTGAACGGGTTTCAGCAAGTATGAGTCCAAACTTAGCTTGTGATCGAGTTTTCTTTGACATTCCTGTAATCAATGTTGGATTTCATCAGTACACTAATCAGTATTTCTCTTTTTTGTTCTTGACATAAATGATGGAAGTTTAAAACAACAACCAAACAAACACGCCCCCCCCGGCCCCAAAATATTTTAGAGACTCAAGCAAGCATACCTGAAAGAATACAGAATCTGAAAACTGCCTCCACAAACTTTCAGATCGAGGTTTATTTTGACAGTATTTTTCATAAATCTGGAAATCTTCCATCTGAAATTGGGGAGATAAGCAAAAAGTTAATAAATTCTTGTGACTTTAATAGACAAAGTTCGTATGAATTTTTTTCATAATCTATAAGGCTAAGAAAAAACAACAACAACAAAAAAATGCAATTCCTTGAGGCATCCCAAGCAAAAACCAATTATTCTAAATCTCTGGTTTTGTAATGGCTACTAATTTTGTACTTGGAACATCAGAATAAAATGTTCCCGTTCATTTTTGCTTCAGTTGAATGTTCAGCACCTTATGAAGAAGCATATATTTTATTTACAAATATATTGCTATTACAATATGAAAAATACTTCTGTGAATGCCCAGCCATGAGTCCCTCTGTGCAACTTATTTAAAAATGTTTGCTTTCTTTTCTTTATACATTTTCATTTTACGAATGTGGTTTTCCCTGGGAGTTGCACTAAGGTAGACCAAGCAGTTGTTGCCCCTTATCACTTCAGGAACTAAATAGCATGACTTCAGCATTTGTTGAAAGCAAAAGGAAGTAAGACTGTTGAAAATATCACAGTAACTATAGATAGAAAGGAAAGACTAGGTAGGAAATCAGCAGGCACAGAAGTACCTCTGTCCCTCAGTTTTAGGAAACAACATCTCCATGGATGTAGCCAGTAAATAGGAGGGGGAGGGATGGCTCCTCCCAGGAGTTTTAGAACATCAATAGGTAGCAACAACAGGAGATTGACTTCCATAAACAGATTCCTATTCAGCCTTTGGTATACTAGGGTGAGACTCATTGTTTAATAAATCCTGGATTTAAAAGGTTTATTTCTGTCATAGTTTTCTATTTTCAGAATAAAAATATTTTGGACTTACTCTGTTGAGGTGTACTCTTTAAAGAAAACAGAAAAGAACAACAACAAAAATCCAGTAAAGAAATCTAATCAGGTAAACACCAGTTATTTATAATGATGTGAAATGATGCAGTGCACGACTCCGCTTCATGTTTTCCTAACTGCCACTTTAATAAAGCAGTTTTCTTTCAACAAGGTCTTAGCTCTTTCTAACAAAATTAATTACCCCACACAGCAGAAAATACCCCCAACTCCCAATTAACAGGTACATTCTCAACCTGTTACCTGTTAAAGACAAAGAAGGGGATGTGGTGGCAATTACTACGTGAAAACCACTCTCAGATGTCACAGTCTTAGAGGGACTTATAAAGGAAATGCCAGCAAAAGATGACACATACCTGATCTAGGAAGCACCGTCCTACTAGTTCTGGGTATTCTACGTAGTTTTCTAGTTCTCTCAAGAATATTCTATGAGGAAGAAGATTTTCTTAGAGCACATGTTAAAAAAGTTGTAGTAAATGTTCACATTCTTGCAATTCGTTTTCTAAACTTTTGGAAACAGAATAGTAATTCTGTACTATAAAACTAAACCTAACTGTTCTAGATCATGTACTTAAAAAGGGATAGCAAATTAAAATAAACGTTCTGACCAATTTCCTTTAGCTGACTGTTGCTACAACTGAAATCAAATATAAGATTGGGAAGGGAAGGGGGATTTTGTTTCCCTGCCTTATGTATTCAGCAGCAGGATTTGTACAGTTTAAAGTGTTCGTTTTTTCCTTCCAAATACTACCAAATCAATCAAACCCCACCTCCCCAAACCAAAAAACCCACCCAAAAAAGTCAGTGGCAAAATTTCCAGTCTAGTTTTGCCTGAATAAGAAACAACTATTTCATATGCTTAACTTTTCTTGAAAGTACTTCTTTTTTCTACCAATTTAAACATTATCCTGTGAAGAAATACCTCTCTAGCAGCAAGGATTCAAACTTCAGAGAGAGGTCACTCAAGTATAAAATTAACCAGCATCAACCAGATGTAAGAGTTGAGAATTTGTGGTTTAGAATAATAATTTACTTTCCATAGCAAATTTCATTAAAAAATAAAAGAAACCCAAACAAACCTTGCTTTAATTAGCTTGTAACCAGATTCCAATACCTTTCTTCAGGAAGAGGACCACAATGCAAAATTTTACCTGTGTACTGCAAACAGTTGAATAGTTTCACATAGCTTTGCTCATCTTTTATAGATATTTTGCTTTTCCTCTTTTATGCAATATGAATTTTGACATGCCAGATAGCCAAGTGGAATTCAGTAAGGATCTTTCAGCAATTTAAATCAGATTAAAAGAAAGTGTAAAGATTCCCATCCAAACGCTATTTCTTAGATCTGAATGCAAATCCTCACCTGTTGTGAAAGTGATAAATTTCTTCCATATTCCCAAACAAGATATCCTTCTTATTTTGGAGTTCTGGTGAAATGAGATGAGCCATTAAGGGGTTGTCCATCTCTGCAGCATAACCCTGCAACACAGGAGAGAGGCACACTGATTATCTCCCTTTACTTGCAGTACTTATCTCTCTCAGACAAGGCAGTCTGCCTGCAGGCAGATAGACAGCAAAGAGAGAGCTCAGTATTAATCATGAAAAAAGTATGCAAATTCTGGTTTTCCATCAGTCCAGTAAGCCACACTTGTAGCTTAGAAAGACACTGGAATAATTACTGCAATTTTAGTTAAGCCAGCATGAAACAAAGTTTGCAATCACTTCCACCAAGCAAAGGCTATGCGTTCCTATACTGTTTACAAATTATAGTTTGTACTTTTTCTGTTAAGACTTTACACATCTGAGTTGAAAGCCACAATTCCAGTACACACGCAAACCTTCATGCTAGTCTTAGCTATTAGTATGAGGGAACAAGCTGACTGTAGTTATTTCTGCAGGTAACAGAAACCATTAGGCTGCAAATTCTCTTTAAGACATTTTCATTAGCTTTGGTACCAGAAGTCATAACTTTAGATTCTGACATCTTCCATTTGTCATATAAGGCCACATTCTCTTGTCTGTATATCTGGCACAGATAAGGAAAAGAGAGCACACAGGTGGCTTTAGCCCAGGACTGTTCTCCTCTGGTCCCAAGGTCACTAATCTGTGATTAAGTGATCTCCCGAAACACTAAAAAACCAAAAAACCCAACCCAACCCTCCCCAAAAACCCAACAACCCTTCCCAAAAATCCCAATCAACCAGAAAAACTGCCAGAATGCTCTAGTACCTGTATCATAAGTAGATTTTTTTTAACGTAAGCAGATTTCTTAGTGTACAGGCACTGAAGGAAGATGATGTGACCTACTTTAGATTTGGATTACATTTCTCTCTCTTTTTTTTTTTTAAAAACAACAATTATCATGGACAAGGTGGTCACTGCATTAGTGACATTGATTATAATAAATTGCACTGAATTATAACAAACTGACAAATTAAATGAAAGGATAAGCAAAAGTGCATCTACAACCAAGATTTTCAATTTCAAAGTGATGTACAAACTACAAAAAGTAGGAGAACTAGCTGGTAAAGTCAGCTAGCCTGAAGAATTCAAGCATTTAGATAGGACAGTGATTAGATATTTTTTTTTTTAATCAGAAACATTCCTTTAAAAATCTGGGTATTTTTTTCCTCAAACACCACAAAAAAGAAAAAACAATGGTATAGGCAAAGATGCTGGAGCTGACAGATAGCTAACCATTGGTCCCTCTTCCATATCTCTCCTCCCAAATAGGAAAACACAGAGTCTGAAAGAGGAGAAAAAAAAAAGTAGCACAGCTTTAAAAAAGATAAAAATCATCTACATAAAATGGAGTTAAAAAAATTAACAGGGAAAGAAGAACTGCACTGCAGCCACCATGCAGTTTAGATGCCGTGAAGAGAATGATTCATTTCCACTTGAAGTAAAGATGATGCTGAACATAGCAGCAAAGCCAGCATTGGCATAAAGAAGGGGTCCCTAACCCAGCAGAGGCGAAAACAAACCTGACAGAGCTCAGTACTCTGGAATTCTGAAAGAAGAAAAGCATGAAATCCACACATTGACAAAAAACTTTTGACTTCCCCCCCCCCCCACACTTCAGGCTGACGTAGTACTTATTTTAAAAATTTAATATAGAAAACCTTCATGTTTTACTACCTATGCAGTACTTGTGTTTTGGGAAAGGAGAGGGAAAGCTACTCCAATGCAGCCACATTTAATCTTACTTTAAGAACATATAAGGCTTTACTCAGTCTTCCATTTGAAAGCTGTTCTAAAAGCATTGAAGTAAATAGAAAAAGGAGTTGAATACAATACCTAAAAATAGACTAGACCAATATTTTCCCCAATAAAAAAAATTACTGGATTTCACAGACTAAAGTGGGATGATCATGGTTATTAATGAAAGGAAAACTATCAAGCTCAGATAAAAGCAGCTATAGCAGTTTCCCGATGATCAGTCTTGGGAACTACCTTGGTTTTTTTTCTATTGGAATCCTTGGCAGAGAGAAAATGCATGGCAATTAAAGATGACATAATAATAGGAGACACTGTCCATACAAAGGAGTATCAGGTTATTTTACAGGAAAAACTGGAAGATTAACAGAATAGGAAAAACAAAGGGATTGGGAGAATAGCCAGAACCATGGATTAATAACTAGAACTACTCAAAAGCTGGAAGACTGCTATTGAACCATACCCCAGCAAGGATCTGATCCAGAATTACTGTTGGCAGTCCCAGTCACCCAAGTTCAAGAGAGATGAATCCCAAACTGCGAGGAGGCACAGAGAGTGTGCCTGGCATGGTCAGAGTACTGGAGAGTCTATCACATTGGCAGAAAACCAAGACAGCTTGGCGTAGCAAGACAAGGGTTGCACTATACTCTGTGCAAAACAAGAATGCCAGAGGAATAGAAAGATTCTGCAACAACCCTCCAGTAGCAGCAGTAAGGACCAAAAATCCTCCAACTATTCAAGTATTGATTTTATGAACAGAACTGTACAGATAGCATTGCATACAAAAGCAGAGAATGAAGTGATCCTTAAGGTCCACTCCAGACCTACCTTGCTTTATTACCACACATCAGATGCAACCATCCTACTGTCATCAACACTTCCTACCACTGGGACCAGACTCAGGACATAAATGCTATGGGAAGCTGAGCACAAATTAGGCAAACGCAAGACCAGAGTTCAAAACCCTCATACAGTACTCTTACTTGAAGGTATGTACTCAGAAATTATCACTCCCGGTCCATAACTTAAGACAGCTCCTATTTAGGAGCTTAACATTGGCATGGACACCAAGAGGATCCACTTGGCTCAATTCCAATTCATCCTAATTAAAATAATTCAACCTCAGTTATCTGCAACTTCATCATCTCCTACAGTCAAATTGGACTACAACAAAATGACACATCCATGTCTGAAGACTTAACAAACTTGAGGAACAACACAGAATACTGCAGCGTATTTCTACAAGCAACTCAGCAGTACTGCAACTGTGCCTCCACAAGTTGTTTCCTTTACAATTTTGAATGAAGATACTATTATTACAAGGCACCCTGTTGTCACAGTTGTACCCAAGACATTTGGAAGATCATTTAAAGATATGCAAAGAGGGATGCAAGAAACAAATTTTCTCCTCTGACACAAGATTCTCTTGATGCAGATTCACATTTCTGTGTGACACACGACCTTCCTGGAGTTGATGCAAGAGTCTGGAATGAACTTTTGCAGGAATTAATGATCATTACAAATCTCACTATGTTCCACTTAAATAGTTAGGCGTATCTTATTTTCTGCCCAATTTGTGTTTCCTAATACAAAATCCTAGTTGCATGAATATTTCTAGGAAAAAATTGCACATTCCTACCTCTGTGAAAATATAATGAGAGAGGAGAGATGTAATGATTACATTGCTTGATGGGACAAGCAGAGGCATTACAGCGATAAGGAAAGCATAAGAGCATCCATGAAATGGAAGAGAGAAATAGATTCACTAACAGCCACAGTGAAATTTAATCTTTACCTCAAGAACGCAGAGAAGTTCTTCCACATATGCTCGTTCAGTCTCAATAAGTTCATTAATTACATGCCTGTAGACAAAGAATGACAATTAAGGCAGGCCTATTCACTTATGCAAAGTAATGAGGCAACATTAACTTTGTGTTTCTCTTTTACTTCAGGCAATAAAAGAACAATTTCCAGGTAATGGAAAATGTGATGTTTCATGGATATTTCTGTCAACAGTTTATATCTCCTTATTGAGAAGCAGGTATTTTTAAAGCATTTTAAAATTTTTGAAAATGTGTTTAAACAGGAAAAAAGTCAAATCTAGCATTTTAAGTGCTGTAGTAACCGAATTGAAGCAGTGAAGCATTTTATCATTGTACATACAAAATCTGGTTATGCTGTGCTCACAAGTATTACAGGAGCTGGAGTTAGAGCTGCATAGCATTATCAAATACAGACTTAAAGTTACACTGGTCATTTTAAATTAGAGGCATTTAGGGTACAGTTTAAGTATCACAACGCTGCTTTAAGTTTAATTTCCCTAATGGTCAAACAAGCATGTTCCCCCCAGTCCCCTCCCCTTGTGATTTTGTACGATTCAAGACGTGGTTCTAACAGTGAAAAGACAGTAGAAGTATCCAGTTTACATGTAGAAATGCAAGCTCTGCTATACACATTGCAGGTGGTACTAAGTTATTTTTTGAATATACGTGATGCTGGTTAGTTTTTATATAAGAAAGTGATTTTTTTGTAACGTTTATCAAAACAGGGACTAAAATGAACCAAATAAAAAGACAAAGTATTCTGAAGCATGGAGACCAAAACCTCTGATAGATTTAAAGGAGGCTTATTACTCAAAAATATGTCATCTCTGAAATGAAAGTATGTAGTTATCCTGCCATAGCATCACCTTGCTGCAGCAAAACTAGAGTCTGGTACTATATAAACTATAAATAATGCTGCAGACAGACTGAAGTATCTTCTTCCTCTGTGTACAGAGCATAGCCAATGCATTTCAAAAAGCACTGAGGCTTAATTCAGTGAAGCATACTTGTCTTATCAAATCCTTAGCCAAACCCAGCCTTTGCTGGAACCAAATCAGACAAAAAAAAAGCATTTTTTGTTTATCAAAATATACTTACTGCCGTAACACAGCTAGGTTTTCTTCATCATCCATTGTAGATCCTCCCCTGCTTTGATGGATTTCAGTCATTTCACTCTAAAGAGGGAAAAAACCAAACAACAACAAAAAATCATCATGGCATCACAGATGGGGAAAACCACTTTAAAATATGGAGCTTTGCACTCAGATCTACTTGCATGCCTTTTCACAGGAAAGACTGTACTCCATTAAAAATGAAAGCAATTTGCAAGAATGCAGCAAAAAAATCCAAGTCAACCCGAAGGTCTTGAAGCACACAAGAACATTGAGACACAGGGAGTTCTCCATGAAAGGCCAGCTTAGAAAAGACCGTGGTTTGAGGCCCCTTTCCAGGAAGGCAACATCAGACCATCAGCATAATCTTGGAGGCAATACTGGCCTTAGTCTGTTTTCCAAGCTAAAAATGAAGTACTGTGCTAACTTTCTGGTAACTTCCTAACTTGACACAGAAATTCCCTCTTACAACTTCTACTGTAATGGCTGACCTAATTACGGCTTGCTGAAAAAAAAAAAAACCAAGAGAGGTTCTGCTTTCAATCCCCCCTTGAACCAACCCTTTTCTCCAACTCTTGTCCCTACTGGTCATGTGGTCCTGCCATCCTCCTTGCATTGTCTCTTGCTGAACCTTTGCTGAGTTGATTCAACTCTTTAACCCAGTGGGAAACTACTTGTTTCTGTTGCTGCTGTCAGGTTACTTTCCTTGCCGGAGGCGGGGCAGGAAGACCATCCCCACTTGGGAATGGCAACCCATTAGGTCAGGTGAAGCTGTCTTGGAGCCAATGACAACTACCTCTTCACTTTTGCCAGTTTTAAGAGTAGCCAATTACTACTGGCAAATAATAAATGTTTCCTGTTCATAGATTTTATATTTCGCTGCCCCTAACATTTTTCCTAATATAGGCAACTATTTACTTTACCTTCCCTCATACCTAGTCCAGTGACAAAGCAGCCTCTATTTAAACCACATGACTGCTTCACCGGAGTTACTTTGATAGGGGCAATACCATTGCTTTTTCAGTGGAATTGCCTCATTCTTCTTGAAGTTCCTGAATATTCCATTGTATTGTGACTTTCTTAAGCAGTATGTGCATGAAAAGCACAAAGAAAAATATTACCTTTCCTCTTCTGTAGTTTACCCTCCGAAGTGCACTGCTTTCTGAATTGGATACGTATTCTCTTTGAAGACCTAAGCACGTAAACCAGAATCAAACAGCAGTTAGACCTTGAGCAGATCTGACGCAGATGTTTGTGCAACCACAGATTACAGCTAAAAGTTTCTTTAAGTTTCTCAGCATAGCACAAAAAAATTAGTTAAAGGCTACTACAGTTACATACCTGGAGAGGTACAAGGAGATTTTACAAAGGCTTCAGGTCTTGGTGCAACTGGCTGAACAGGACGTGTCTGCTTAGCTGCCAGTTTCTTAAGACTTACTTGTCTCTTTTGAAACATTTCTTCCATACTTTCTTGCTTCTGGAAAACCTTTTGCACATGCTCCTACCGTTGCCACAGAAATTAAAAAAAAAAAAAAAAATCCCTGTCAGAAACCTATCAACAAGCTACATTTACAGCACATTGATTTGACATTGCGATTGCTTTTATACCACATATAAAAATATTACCCTACTCTTCACTCCTAACAAGGCATAATTTACAGTCATTTAGTACACTTAAAAATTGGAACATCACTTCATAAAACATTCTGTATCCTTGCCGTAGAGAAACGAATGGGGTTCAGGTTTCAATTTAAAAAAAATAAATAGGGAAAAGTTTTCTTGACAGTGTCTAATGGTTCTGTTACATGAAGAGATCAACTAAGAGGAAAAGGGATGTATTCTCAAGTTCTAAAAAAAAAAAAAGCCATTACAAAGCAGAAGTCATACAAATATCAAGGACAGGCACGTTTTTGCTACATAAAGATGATATTTCAAATACTCAGTTGGGAGAATTTTTTTAAAAAGCAATCCTACTATCTGAAAAATTGAAGTAGTTATTAAAAGGCTCTGAAGCCCTTGATGCTTATCCAAAGATACGACAGGACTAGCACCTCAGGTAGGTAAATGTGTTGGCTTTCCAGTTCCCAGGTATAACTCCTAGTACTGATTATTTAGATTTATCAATGGCCACACAAATGAGCAATTCTAAAATTAACAAATGGACGCATAGATACACATAAACATCTTCTGGTACCTTTAGGTCCTCATTGAGGATGTGTGCATACTCTCTGTAAATTTTATTCAACTCCTTGATTTTATTGCCTGCACCACTGTCCAGGAATTTCTCAATCTCCTGTAATGCCGATTCTGCACCATCCTGAGACTGACACTTATCTACTGGCTGTGAAGCCAGCAGATAAATTCCTTCATCGCACCACTTCATAGACTAGAAACAGAGAAAAGAACAGGTTCAGAATGCACCGATGTCAGCATCAAACACTAAGAGGTCTAAAACATTTCATACCTCTACTTGTGACTTACTCATCTATTTAAGGAGAAAACTTCCAGCACACCCAGATATTTTTACCTGCCGTTATGACAACTGGTTGACTAAGGTTTTAGCAAACAAGATGGGAAACAGAACTGTTCCATACAAAATTTACCTTCTGTAGTAAGCCGTGCAGTTCTAGAGATTTGTTAAGAAGATTCCTCCTCCGTTCTGTCTCAGTAGTGAAGGCATCACAGAGATGATGAAGTTCACTGCATTTTGGAATAATGGAGTCCACAGCATAATGATTGCTTTGAATAAAAGCATCACCCTCTGAGGCTAGCATTCTGGCTTTTGCTATCGTTTCCTAAGAAAGCAAGCACTGATTTAGGTACATCTTTCCTTGGATCAACATCAATGAAAAAAATTAAAAATTATACCATTTGTTTTTACGCAGTAAAATACACATGTTGATAAAGAATACATCTTTAGTTAACAGCTGCCTTAATAAATCAAAGTGATTTCCTGTCTTCCCAGATGCCCAAGAACTTTTATGCCTCCTTCTTTATTATATCAGAGTACTCCAGAAACATTAATGAGTTTAATCATGTGCCTCCCTGTGAAGGAACCACAATTGTCTTTCCATGCCTTAGTTATTCAGCAGCACGTTTGTGTGCGTATGGACATAATTTGAAGTACAGCAGCAATCTGAACCCAAATTAAAAAATACTTAAGTCTGGCACCTCAGCCTCAAGAGCAACAACCTCACTTATATTTTATTGTGAAGCACAGATCATAATAAGGTTCCCTTTCTAGTTTGTTCAGAGTGTATGTTTCTGTTGGTCATCTTTTAATGTATCGTACATTCAATACACAGCTTTCTCATTTCTGAGATTTAATGAAATAAGTGGCTTTAATAGGAATGGAAGTGGCCCCTTGATCACTAAGTGCAGAACTTGGCTATGTAGACACTTCATGCAATTCTTCCACGAACTGTTCACACCGACTTTGTGACTGGTGACTCTGCTCTTTATTGAGGGAGTTTATTTATTGAGTTAAAGACTTTATTCGAAATTCCTTCTGCATATTACTTGAGACACTGATTCTGCCCTGCTGTCAGCTAAAGCTGTGCTCATAAGATACACTCAATAACCAAACACTGTTCCCCTCCACACACGTATTGTCATACTAGAAATTAAGGAGACTTGCAGAGCTCTTACACGTGATTTTTCTTCAAAGTTAGCAAGATCTTTCAAAATGTGCTCCACATGCGAACAGCTATTTCCCACATCTGTGAAAGCAGACAGTCTCTCGGACACAACATCCAAAGCTGCTTTGACCTGAAATGAGACACAGCTATGTATCAGTGAAGATGATTCCACCTCTCTGGAGACCCATCAGTTCAATAGCTGATAGCCACTATTTCCAGTCAGGTGACTCACATTATGGGGTTACTGGGACACAGAGACAAATCACTTTTTCGTCAGCCTACCTTTACCCCCAATTCAAAATGAAAACAAAGAAAAGGCAGTGAAGTAATCCTGTTTCCTGGTATTGAAAAAAAATGCAGGAAAACTAATGCTCAGGAAACATTTATGATCTTGCTTTTACCAGATGACAATAATACAAAGCAACATTAACATAAACAGCAGAACGTGAGGGAGAGGTCTTCACCCTAACAATTGGTTGAGAGACAGACATACAGACAGACACACACACATGTAAGAAGGTTTCTGAGCATTGCTCTCATGGAGACACAGGGGCCGTGCTGTGAGATCAGCTACAGCAGCATAAAGTGACTGTAGGTACAACCAAGCAGATGAGTTAAACTAACATGAGATCAGAAACTGGCTGTAAAAATTTTAGTTCAGCCTCCACCCAGCTTCTAACATTGTGGTTGCAACTTCCCACCCACAGCGCTAGAGACTGTTTTATAAAATTTCAGCCAGAAGGTTTAGGTAAATCTTGGTTCCATAAAAGGGCCTATTGGCAAGATGAAAGGTTTGCAGCCAGCATATTATGCTTCTGTGGTGGAGAACAGGTTTCAAAGGAGTTTTTGAATGCTTATACACTGCTGGGCCCGTGGAAAAAAAAATCATAAGACTGCAGAAGAAGCTATTATGTTTCTATAGGCAAGTATTCAAGGTAGTAAAGATAGCAGGATGTCAAGTAAGGACATGTACAAGAAAAAGGTTGGAGAAAGCTTTCAAGCACACACAAGAGCTGCAAAAACAAGAGGGGGAAGTATTTTCTTCTGAATCATTTTTATATTACCAAATATTGACTGCTACCAGGAAGTTCTCACCTCTCTAAAATTCTGTTCAAAATTCCGAAGGCGCAGACACTGCTCAAGTTTCTGCTGATGCTTAATCCAAAACTCATCAAAGGCAGTCTCCGTTTCATGTAATTGAGCCAGAAGCCTTTAAAAAAAAAAAAAAAAGAAATATTGTAAGAAGGATGGGTGCAGCCTTCAAGGGACAATACAAACTTCCGCAGTAAACAAAAAGCCTCCCCAAAGCAATATTTTCCAGAAAAAATAAACTCGATACAGGAAACTTTTTTGAGTATTGCACAGAATTGTTTCCTAGAATAACATTGATGTAAAACTGAAACCCAACACAAACATTAAGTTCTGAAAAACTGGCAAGTGATGATTTGAAACTAGCTGCTGCACATACTACTTCTCAGCTCTGGCCTGGGCACATGGCAACTTAGGGCTAGCAAACATAAATAAAATATGCAAATGTGTGTGGGCTAGGACCCAGAGGAACCCAAGCCTTGGGCGATAAGGGAAAAAAAAAAAAAGGCAAAAATTCCTACTGCTGTGACCAGCCCGCTGCCCTTACATTTCATTCCTCGGAGCAAGGCTCATAATAAACCTGAAGGTCATTGCTCCTCCTCTTCTGAGCAGAGTTACTACTTAAATATCACAGGGAAGTACACAGCAGTACTGTGAGTAAAAGAATCTTTTTCAATTATGATTTTGGCCAATGCCTTAAGACTTTTACTTTTCAACTTATCTTCCAATATTGCATTTGACAGCACGGTATCCTACGGACTTATCTTTACAGTGTGCTTTGCTGTACTTAGGCTACATCCAGGGAAGGCCACACATCAGAATTTTAATGAATTTTTGTCTTTAATAGCACAGAAACGAACCCTGAATTTACAAGTTAAAACTGATTAGAAAAAAGGCAGGAGGACACACACACAGAGTTTGTTCCAGCTTCCATCAGACATTGTATCAAGTGGGAAAGTTTTTGGATAAATGAGCAACCCCCACCCCGACTGTCCATCAGATAGCTGATAGCAACAGTGACCAAAAAAAGTGACTTCTGCCAAGGTTTGTGGATTGGAACAGACAGTTATTTGGAAAGAAAAGTCAGCCTGAGCGTAACAGAAACATGGAATGACAGACAAAAAAAGAATGCAGAATACTGCCTAGGGGAAATGAGCTATGCTTTCATAGCTTTGTGCAAGTTTACATCTGTGCTATGGTGATATAATGTCTCCAAAACTGGCAGTAATTTAAGGGGGGTGGGTGGGGAGCAAAGGAAAACAATGTCTATTACTTATATCCCCAAAGGAAGCATATAGGAAGTTTGTGCATAGATACTTCAAGAGTGGTGTACTCCCTAGTAGCCCTTTAAAGGCTACTAATGACACTGATAAGATATCAGCAATGTTAGAAGCTCCTTCCAACAGGTTTAAAGAAAAAGAAACCTCCCAGTTCAATTCAAAAGGACTTAATGGAAGTGGACAAATCTACTGAAAAGAAGGGTTATAGAACTTCTGTCCCCCTCCTGGTTTCCCTACAGCAGCGAAATTTCCTTGGATTGCACTTTAGTTTCTAAGCAAATCATCAATATTCTTTATAGTAAGGAAAACCTGCTCAACTATATTGTCCAAATCTGACAGAAAGCGGGGCAGGGGCGGGGGGGGAGAGAGGGGGGAAAAAAAAAAAAAAAAAAAAAAAAAAAAAAAAAAAAAAAAGAGAACAGAGTTACTTTGTCGGTACTGGAACTCAAACTGCATCCCCTGTTTCCTTACATGTAGGTGACCCAGTAATGAACATCAGGACATTACTTTGCTCAGGACAGATCTGACAACAGAGGAGTTCTTTCTGAAAGCGCCTTTTATATGTTCACATTGTAACATTTGCTTATTTGCTAAGCATGCATATGGAATTAAGTAAAAGAGCTGGGGAGGGGTCAAAAAACCCAGAAAAGCAGCACGTTCAGTATTTTGCTCCTCTCACCTTTCTACCGTTGTTTGATTGTCTAGCTGATCTTGATTCAGTTTGTATTCAGGATTCTCAGTAACTGGTTTTGTAATACTTCCAAGGATATCGCCTCCCTGTTCTACTGCTAACCTGATATCCTCCTACAAAACAAAACAAAAACCCCCCCGCACTGTAGTTGTGTGTTGCTGGTCTTTTTTTTCAAACAGACTTCATAAGGCACCAAACTGGAAAAAGGATTTTGTTTTATAGCAATAGAGCAAGCACAGTTTGATTAAAAGCAGTGTTTGACAACAAATACAGACAGCAAATGCTAAATGTCAGCTTTTTCTATGTTTACCATCTTAAGACCCCAGTGTAATTGAGTTGAATTTTCATGATAGATAGCCTTCTAGTGTTTTCTTAGGCTACAAATACCTCGAAAGTTTTAGATGTACAGTTTTGAAACCCTTAAATAGTTTTCATTTAAGCCGATTTGAAAGAACTTTTGTCCATTCTTCAGAAGGTCATATATTTTCATATGCACGCAAATACAATCAAATTTCTTGTTGCAAACAAAATGACAAATTAAACACACTACTACTTACAAAGGAATTTCTGTTTCCACATACAAATCATTATGCATTTGTACATTAGTAAACTTAGCCTCAAGAATTGTCATTTTTGAATGCAAAAAAGGATTTTTAACATCAAAACAAGTTCAATAAGATTTCAATGTTTTGCATTATTATTGTCTATTAACATCCTCTAGATTTTCTATTAACATTATTACCTATAAATTAAAACAAAGTTTAACTAGAAGACAGCATCTTTACAAAAATTACATACCTTTATTTTGTCCTTCTTTTCTGTGTGTGTTGCAAGAAGGGAGCTGGTTGATTGCACATCATTTGGTAGTTCTGTTTCAGCCAGCTCAATCCCAAAGGACTGAAGAATCTGAGCTGTTTGCTTAACCTTTTGGGCGAAACCTTCTATAGCCTTTTGGAATAAAAACCATTAATGATGTTTCATGCTTATCACATGCACATGTACAAACAGACACATACAAACAAAATATAACTCTCAAAACAAACCCGAACAGATGAATTATGAGACTGAAAAATGGTCAAAGTATAATTTTGCAAGCAACAGATACCGTCACCATTAATTCCTTAATTGTATGTTTTTCCTAGGCTCGTATCAGGTGTATCTTCCTCATATTTTTGTAACCTGGAGTTATTCTACAACTTGAGCTTTTTCTTTCTCGTAGCAAAAACAATAAACCTCAACACAATAATACACTGTAGTTCCTTTGCTCCAAGTGTTCAGAAAACCACTCCCAAATTATTACTCATTTTTTTTCTCTAAGATGACTAAGTACCATTGGGAACATCTTCTCACTCCGAGCAAGCCAACTTGCATCACTTGGAATCTGCTTTATAAATGACAGGGTATAAAACAGAAGGGTTCATTAAGCTGAGAAGTTAAAACAAAAAACTTAGACTTACAGTGCGACGGGACAGCCATCTGTTATGGCAGTAATCCAGGGTGCCACCAAGATCTTCTGTTAATTGTGTTTTATCAATGTAACCCTGCAGTTCTGATACTGAGCCCAGCATTATGATCTGCAGCAGCAATGAAAAAAAGTGAATGCAAACAGTGGCGAGAAGTCCCTTATTAAGGATTCTAAGCCCCATCCTTCAGCCTCTGATAGAGATATTTCAGTTTAATACAGAAGCAAGCGATGAAACTATTTCCTTTGGGTACAGAATAAACAAACGTAACGGTTGTTTCAGTTGAAGATGATGTAAATTTAAACAACAGCAAATGAGCATGAGCACCACTCTTAACAGTGCATATTAAAATAAAGCTTATGAATTATACAACCTAAATGACTCCATCAGGGTTTTTTATCTTGATAAACCATAGATGGCTATTTTCTAAGAGGAACTTTTAATTCAAGATTCAAGAACTACCTTTAAGCATGTTTTTTTTGTTGAGTTTGGGTTTTTTTGGTACTTTAACAGATCCCTGATAATAAAGTGAAAACAAAGGATTACTTACAGGTACTTTCATTTTAAACTCATCTTTGTTGAACTTGAAAGCAATGTCTGAGAGAGTTCGATGAAAAAATCCTGTTGGGCGCAGAACAAGGACTAATTGCAGGTTTCCCGGGAAAGATGCCTGCAAAACAGGTTTAGTCTGTTATTTTCTGTGTCTCAGCTCCAGAAAATATTTTTGAACAAGGAGAAGCCCCTGTTAAACCACAAACTAACCATATCAAAGGCCTCCCGTAATGGGGTCACCAATTACAAACCCAGCAAGGCTTGCACAGAGAGCTTCATTCAAAGAGATATTTACTCATCTTTGGGAACAGGAATCTGTTCTCCTGTAATCGAATTTTTCAGGACTGGCTTGTACGGCTCTTCAGCTAAGATTACATCCTAGCCAAGGAGGCTTATAAACAAACAGCGGTGGCTTAGTACTTTTTCAACAGCAGTACTTTCACGGGTACCTGATCTTCTCTTTAATAGAGGGTGCCAAGAGAAAACTCCATTATTGTCTGAACACCTAACAAATTTCTAATTTGCGCATATACTACCTTGCCAGTTGCCTACACAAACTATTGCCACTGAGACTGAATTTCTCAGGCAGTAGCTTAGAAATAAGCTTTAATTTTGCAGACAAAAATAAAAATCAAACATAGTAATTCTCAGCTGCGGTTTTTCTCATCATCTTCCAACTAGTAGTCGGATGGATCTTTCCCAGTTCTGCAAGTGATAGAGGGAAAACAGAAGAGAGGAGAGGGAAAGCAAAGAAATAGCATTAAATTGCTAAAAATCAGCCACTGCCGTGGCAGAGGTTTACATACTTGGCATTTAGCCATTCCTGAAATCATGCAAGTCTTCTCCTCTATTCAGTATTTCCACTGCAGGGAGGCAGTGAAGCTCACTAAAGAAATTATCATTATAATGATTAAGTACGCAATTTTATTCATTATACTGTTGGAAATTATGTCACATTTCTAGCAAACTGAATTACAAAAAAAGGCCAACCAAAAAACAAACACTGACTGAATCTGTTAAGCTCTGTTTCCACGTCTGGTTGGAGAGTGGTTTAATACTCATTTTAAGGTTTCCAAGGGTTCCAGCACTGGACATTACAAATTTTTAAAGAGAAAAGTAGTTAAAAACTTTTCTGGAAGACTTCATAGATTCATTGTGGTTCCCTAGATATTCAGTGTACAACTGAGATCTCCAGTTGACTGAGGAACCTTAGACTTGAGCTTCACAATCTGTCTCCGCTTCAGTGATGTCCAAATTTTCTAGAAAGCATGGTGGTTCAGTCCCAAAGGAGCCTGTCCGAGAGCTGGGAACAGAATCCAGGTAATTCTGAGTGCCCACACCAGCTCCCCATCCTTGCACTGTAAACAATCTTTCTGTGTGTATCAAAAGTAGTACACCCTGTGGACTTAGTCACCCACAGTTATCAAACAGAGGAAAAACTTTTTATAGAAAATTCCTGACTGTATTCAGAAGCAAAAGTTAAGAAAATATTATTTTAACCATTTTTTCTGAATTATCCAACTGCAAATTTATTTAAGAAAATTATTTAACTCATACTAAGAAACACTGCAAGAATGGACAAAAGAATTTTTTTCAATTAAATCTCCTGAATAATTTTTTTAGAATAATAGCTATATCGTCTATTCATTTAGGCATGTGTCAATTTATTTTGTGCCTGTAACAGCAGTGTACACACACTGACTGAGCTGTTAATTTTCACCTTCAACTTACAAAACATGAAATTTATTCAGCGGCAACATCAACATTTCAGAAGAAAAAGCTCCAAAAAGAAATATCTTTTAGATAACACATTTTGAACAAAATAATGGGTCTTCAAGTGAGATATCCACCCCAGCAGATGACATCCAGACATACTGTCTTTGGCAGGGCATGTTTGTTACCCATTTAGCCTTACCCAGAATACTGGGAAATGCCTATCCTGTTAGCTTCAAGTTGAGTAGATAGATGAGAAACACACAATGGCATGAAATGAAGCAGCATGAAAGACACTGAACAGTAAAAGTAAATTTTAAGTTACACGTATGAGTAATAAATTCCTTCATTCTAGCTTTAAATTCTCACTTTTATTCTTTGCGACTGTAGTCTAGATTTTTACTCCAGAGTTTTAGAGAAAATGTCCTGAAAGGGACCTGGGATCCTGGTGGACAACAAGCTGAACATGAGTCAGCAGTGTGCCGCTGCAACAACTAAGGCAAATCAGATCCCAAGCGGCATCCACAGGGACGTGACTTGCAGAGACAGAGACATGATCATCCCACTCTACTCAGCACTTGTCCAGCTGCACGTGGAGTATTGTGCCCTGTTCTGGTCCCCACAGTTCAAGAAAGATGCAGACAGACTGGAGACGGTCCAAAGGAAGGCCACAAAGATGATCAATGGGCTGGAGAACCTGCCCTCTGAGGAAGGACTGAAGGAGTTAGGTCTCTTCTCCCTGGAGAAGAGAAGGCTCAGGGGGGACCTCAGCACAGTATTCCAGCCGCCACTTAAAGGGTGGCTACAAAGAGGACAGAGGCTCTCTCTTCACAAGGAGCCACATGGAGAAGACAAGGGGCAATGGGTTCAAGTTGCACCAGGAGAGGTTTCATCTCGATATAAGAAAGAAATTATTTTACAGTGAGAACAATCGTTCACTGGAACAACCTCCCCAGGGTCAGGGTAGAGTGCCCATCGCTGGAGGTTTTCAAGATGCGATTGGACAGGGTGATAGATAATCTTATTGAGGCTCCCTTCCCCACAAAAGGTTGGGCCAGATGACCTTTCAAGATCCCAGCCCTCCTAGGGAGGTGACAGTCCCACTCTACACTGCAGTGGTGTGGCCCCGCCTCGAGTACTGTGTGCAGTTTTGGGCGCCTCAATATAAAAAGGCTATTAGAGTGTGTCCAGAGGAGGGTGACCAAGACGGTGAAAGGCCTTGAGGGCCAGACTTACGAGGAGCAGCTGAGGTCACTTGGTTTGTTCAGCTTGGAGAAGAGAAGGCTGAGGGGTGACCTCATCATGGTCTACAACTTCCTCAAGGAGGGCAGCAGAGAGGGAGGTGCTGATCTCCTCTCTCTAGTGACCAGTGATAGGAAACGAAGAAATGGAATAAAGCTGTGCCAGGGGAAGTTCAGATTGGACATTAGGAGAAGGGTCTTCACGGAGATGGCGGTCAGTCACTAGAACAGGCTCCCCAGGGCAGTGGTCACGGCAACAAGCCTGTCACAAGTTCAAGGAGTGTCTGGACGACGCTCTTGGTCATATGGTTTAGTTTTAGGTAGTCCTGCGAGCAGCAGGGAGTTGGACTCCATGATCCTTATGGGTCCCTTCCAACTCAAGATATTCTATGATTCTATGAACCGCGGCTGTTATGCTGTGATTCTATGATATTTAGACTATTACTGAAGCAAACAGTAGTAGCCAAATGCAATGCAATAGCAAATTTTTATAAACTGTGTATTAGCTCTTATGAGATAGAGTTTAATTGCATGACCAAATTAAGTAGGGTCTCTCATTAATGTTCAATTAAAGAAAAACAGATAGAGAATACACATTACAATTTTTCTCCATCTCAGTGTGTCTACCCAAAACAATGCTGTTGAAATCACTAGTCTTGTATGATCTAGACTAATTCCCATTCAAGACTTGCCAGAAGTTTTCTCAACCTCTCAGCCAAAGCTCAAATTCTAGATTAAATTGTCTACAACACTGTTCTTGTCTCCACTAGTCTGTGTCCAATGCTTTTCACTTTGGGTTTTTTTTTTTTGTTCCCCCCAACCAAAAAAAACCAACCCAGTCTCAAAAAATGATGCCTCCTCTCTTTGTTGTGGCTAAGAGTCAAATCTGCAAATTGACCTTTGTGAAACAACAACAAAAAAAGGGAGGATTGCTACAGTAAACAATGCTGGACCAGTGCCAGCTATTCCAGTTTATCTGAACTTATATCTTCACTGCCCAATTATTACTATTTTCCTAACTTTTTTTTTTTCCTAAAGCCCTGGTGACTTGCAGAGACAATGATATGATGCAAGAGACACTCCTTAGATGTGTTTGAACTTTATCAACCAGTCAACTTCACCCTGAACAAGAGAGAACAACAACAACAATCTCTGTTCCAGTCCAGCAGCGTATTTGTTTGAAGCCATTGTATGCTAAGCAGACAGAGCAAACAATGACTTCTCAACAATGCTGTGCCAAGCGTTACACGCAAAAATAAATATTCATGTATGCTTAGTAGTGTCATAAAATAAAGTGCCTTCAAGGACTGTTTTAGTGAAGTCACTGAACATCATTGTGACTTGAAGAAGGCTTTGTATGCTTGAAAACTGTTTTTTCCAAAAGTGTCCTTCTTTACTAGATTAATTAATATTAACTGCTCCCCCAACATCTTGTATCAAATATTGCACTTCAACTCATTTAATGCCTATGCAAAAGAGACCAGCAGGGAAAAAAAACCAGTCATATTTTTGGTAGTAAAATTAGGGTAGCCCCTATTCTATTCTAGCCCAACCCATGTATTCCTTTGTCTCACTTGTATCAGCACTGGCACTTGTTTGATTAGTTTTCTATCTGCTTATCTCCTTCACTTCCCCATCCAGTCAGGCCAGTGCTGATTCCAAAGATACAGAAAAAGATGTAGACATGCATGTAGTTATCAGCTTTGAAATAAATCTGACCAAACCAGGAACTGATACACAGCACAGCCCTTAAACCAGGAATTCATACACAGCACAGCCCTTAAATCAAAGCTTTCCAATACACTGAGAGCCTTTGCTGCCCTATAGGTACCCCAAACTTGGAACATAGGAAGAACTTTTGCTGGCTGGACAAAACAGGAGCTATCTTAAATCCTCCAGGAAATCAGTTAATAAATACTCAGGAGCAGGCTGACCTGCCTGCTTTCAGGCTTCTGCTTCACAGGGATGGGGAGCTTTCCATTGCATGCTCCAGGTCTCTGGAAAGAGGGACCTTAAAGAGACTGAATCCAGCTGGGTTTTGGGCAAAATGTAAAATTAAGTTAGTTGCATATAATCTTAATTATCACTTTCCTTCACAGAATATTAGAGAGGCTCTCTGTAGCATCAGCACTGACCCTGAAGTTAAGCAGCTGATAACAGGGGTAAGTAAGGAGAGGCAGACCATCTCACAAATGAAGATGACACGACGCTGAATGCCTGGTAAGGAACGACAAAAGCTGAGCAGGCAACAACCCCTGCCTGATGCTCGGGAAGGGGTGGTAGCAGCTGGTTTGCGGGGAAGGAAGGGCAGCGTTTCCCCAAAGACGGGTACTGAGATTCTTCCTGTCTTCCATTTCCACTGTGTAACGTGGTTTTGCTCTGTTGGTGCCAGCAAGGAGCTATTTAAGTCACTCAACAATTTTACCTGCACCAGTCAGGCAGAGCAGCAATCCCACACAGTCCCACCTGACAGCAATTGTAAACAGCATATGTGTGCTATAGGCTATTGGGCAGATGGCATTTTCAAAGGAGGAGTTAAGTCCCAATAAATCGCATACTTTACAATAGTCACAATATTCACTGGGACAGGATGCAGTGCTGCCAGGCTGCCACTCCCTGGAGGAGGCAGTGGAGAAGCAGAGCAGTGGCTGGGGTCTACAACCAGGAGCCAGTCACTACGGCTTTCAACAGTGAATACCAGAAATTGACCTTTTGGAAAAGAAAACCAACACCTTTGACTTTTCATATCTCAGGTTTCCTCCTAGGGCTTATTTAGTATACAAAGGAATTATGTAGATAGATATGTATACCTTTTAGACAGAGATGCACTTAAAGTTGCAGTCTGCTGTTCAATCCCACAGAGCAATTCACTCAGCTGCCCCGGTGCTCCCAAGTCTTTTATACTCCTACACAGCAAAGGAAAGCTGTTCTGATAAACAGCGAACCTACAATCCCTTTGCTTCTGCTTCCCAAGTAAACAGCCAGCTTTCAGAAATATCTGAACCGTTCAAGCCATCAAAGAGCTAATGCTTGACTCAGTTGTAGTAGTTCTGTCTTAAAATACTTGGAACAACACTCTTTTTCATTTTATGAAGAGCTTCAATATACCCACACTACCAAACTCTGTGGTGGTGTTTTCCCTTCTGCACTTACTAGTATGCCGTAAGCCACAGGGCACTTCTTTCCAAAATACCTCTGTATATAAAAGAGCTAATAAGTACCTTTTTTCTCTCTTTTTTTTTCTTTTTTTTTCCCCCCAAGGCTGTTTATTCCTGGCTAGCATGAAGTCTCTTACACAGGCTTCTTGTCAAGAAAGAATCTTGAATTAAATCAATTCATAAAAGCAGCAGTTTGAAATGTAGTTTTAAAAACATTGAGCTGTTTTGCATTAGATCTGGGTTTAATGCTTGTGATGTTATGATCCTCTTTTTAGAGTTTAAGTGATTTACTTCTCTCTTTTTACACATTAAAAAGACATGTAATAAAAAGGAAAAATGGCTGACTATGCAAGGATAATTGCGGAAGTGCCTGCACATGTAATATTCTCAAAACATCCAAAGCAATAAGACAAAACCATACAGCATCTCAAAATAACCTTCTTAGTTTATCATTCACTGGAATCATTCATAACAATAGCTACAAAATTAATACAAATACTGTTCTAGCTACATCATACTGTTAAGTTCTTGATCTTGTTTTGAATCCAAGCAAAAATGAGAAACATAACTAGAGGCTGAAAAAAGAGCAGTTTTTTCAAATGTAACTCATACGAATTGTTAAGTGTTATTACAGTTTTCAGGACATGATGCAAAGAGCTAGCTAGAAACTGGGCTAGTGGGAAATACCTATCCATAACATAAAATAGCGCCTTTCATGGAGCATCAGTTACTAAGCGCATCTTTTCTCCATCAACAACTCACTAAGAGACTCAACGTCTCTGTACAAACAAGGTCAGAGAACTCAAGGTCGGATTACTGTAGTTCACTGTTTCTCACCTTGGATGTAAAACCAACGATAAGACTCCAGATGGCACAAAAATGGGACTGCCTGGCTCCTGCAAGGTTTAGGCTGGTATTAACACTCCAGTCTCTCCACTGGCTTTTGGTCTCCTCCTGCCAGCTAAAGGTCTTGGCCCTAACCTTCAAAGCAATTAATGGGCTAAGCCTCTGTTACAGTGAAGACTGCATTTTGATTTATGAAGAGCTAAGGAAAACTGCCCTGGACAATGCAGTCCGAAACAGAAGACATGAAACCTGCATGCAACGCATCCTTAGTCAAAGGTGGCAAATCAGGAAGCAAACTTCCCCAGGAGGTTGGATAAACTCAACTCTTGTCACATTTAGAACAGGATGCAAAGTTTTGTAACTGGATAAACCTTTCTCACTACCACTTGAGTGACCTCCATACCAACTGCTTCCTCAAGAGCAGTTGCCCACACATATGTTATTCCCTAAGCACCAAGTTTAATGAAGTTTATTTTCTCTGGACTTTCAACATGAGGCTGATGGATGGCTATGACTGAAACTTTTCATGATGTTGGGTGCAGTTTTTTTGTTTGTCTAAAAGGCTGAGTTCACACTTCAACCTTTCCCTCAAGATGGAGGAAGACAATGATGACAGAACGGAGACAAAGACAATGTAATAACATAGACTTCATTTTTTTAAGAAAACACACTGGAACTATGAACAGAGCAGTGTGAAACCCAAGAACACGTTGATTAGTAATGTGCCTTGTTCCTACAACTGTGGATTGGATATTGCTTGTTTGGGTATGATAATACTAGGAGAGAAAAGAAAAATGGAAAAAAAAAAGGAGGAAAAAAAAAAGAGTAATTTTTGACTGCATGGAAAGGAAAAGAGGATCAATTTGTCTGGTGTTTGTCATTCACCCAACTTCAGTTGGGACAATATGGAGCCGTTTTACCAAGCTCCTTGCACCGTCATTCAGGAACCATGCCTTATTTCCATGAGCCTACCCACTCGCTCAGCCACAAGAGCTAAAACGTTCAGCAAGGTCTTGTGTGTCTCTGTATACTGCGTTTAACTGAAAACAGGACATTACAAGACAAATTTACAAGAATCTCAGCAGCTGACAGGGCAAAAACTTAAGAATTTTTGTATCTTCAAACAACAATGTAGTAAGAGTGAACAATTTACAATGGCTAATGTCAATATTTTTCTTGTAATATCTTTCAGTTTTCTATGGCCTCTCTAGGAAGATGACAATTTACTGCCCAGACTTCACACTTAACAACATAAAGCTTGGCTTCTGGTGTCTCTACCAGAACTCCACCTCTCAGCCTGGCTATCCCAGTAGGCCAGATTCCTCCTAGAGACTCAACAGTAGGGATGAATTCTGTCCAACTTACAGCCATCTAAAAGCTAAGCTTTCTATACAGTCAACAGTATCTCTAGGTTATCCATTCTGTCACTGCACGTGCTTCAGCAGCAGTCATCCTGGGTGAATGGTACAGCCACTGCCCTTCCACTATGTCTGCAAAAATAGGTTTACCTTGTGTTCACAGCTTTGACTCTCTATAGCAACCCTGAAGTATCAGCATGAAATAAAGATTCAGCTAATCATTGCTCATTTTCTGTCCCAGTAAAGAAAATGATCCCTAACAACAAAGAAGGAAAAATGAAGCCTAGAAATTTTTCATAATATAGAAAGATTTTCTGCATTAATTTCAGCCTGAAACAAAAATTCTTTCTTCGTTAGTTTTGTTTCAAAACATACTTCTAACACCTCCTAGTACAAACCAAACATTTGTGTGTGAAGAGTCTTGGAAATAACATAAAATAATAATTATTAAAAAAATACATGTTAGTATAAGTTTCTGGTTAGCAGCTGCTCAGTGCTTACAAATATATTTCCTACAGTTGTTGGGATATTAGTGATGGGCAGATGCTCCAGCCAGGATATTCCTGGTGGGCAGTACTCCAGCCACAGCACCCTGCACTGGCATCTCTGATTTCACAAATCGAAAGGGTTAACCCCCTTGGGGCGATTGGAGAAAAATCGGGAAAGATGGCTGGGAAGACACTGCAGGCACTAGTACAAATGAGCCAACAGCCAAAACTCTTTTCTCAAATAAGATGAGACTCATATCCTCACACACAGCAATAAGTTTAAGCAATCAAAACTGCTAGAGATACCAGGCTTTCAGACATAAGGTTCAATCCAGACAGCCCAAATGACACTCAGATGCTTGATCACCATCAAAAGACAACTCTGATGGTTAGGAAAATCAAGGAAGTGGGAGTTAAGCCTCTAGTTACCCTTGAGCCATTTAAAAATCTTTGTCCATCAGCAGGAAACAGAGAAATCCTTGTGACTTTGGTGCATGATATGTATCATGTAGATTTGGCTTTATTTTTTTTTTTAAGTAACGGACAGCAGAAACATATTTAGAGTTCACTTATGGCAAACATTACAGTAAAGAAATGGTGGAGATGGTAAACAAGGATTTGTCACCACATCTTTTTTTGGAATGGGAAGTAAAATTTTCAAGTGTTCAGGGATGACATGACTATTGCAGAAGCCCAAGAGGAGTACCACCACACACATCCACGGATGCAATATAAAGCCAACGCTGAGCCAGTTTAGTGAAAAGAAACAGATATTAAAAAAAAAAGATCATGCCGCTAACAGATTAGACTTCAGATAGGAAGCATGATTTCTCTTTCGAAGCTCACAGAGGAATGAGAAAAGAAGAAAAAAAGAAAAATAACCCACCATCAACAGCACTGCAACCCAGAGAGCTCACTGCACTTAACACCCTTCTCCAGGCAAAGCCCTTAGGCACCAACACCATCACTACAATGATGGATCCCGTACCATGGGGAATAGATACTCAGATTCTGTATAATGTGCTTCTAGGCAAAATAACACACACTGGAGGAACGTTACAATAAACGTTAATATTATGGCTATAAGCAACATGTCTGTAGTTGCCCCCCACCCCCTACCACCTCAATTACATAAATAAAAGGACTGTCATACGTGGAATACTTATCTGTCTTTAAACAGAAACTACAGGATTGAATTCTGGAAGATATTTTAAAACTCCAGAGCTATAGGCCTTGTTCTGCAATCACCCCAAATTGTGCTGCTCTCAGTTTCCACTACTGGAATCTGTTCAATGCTGCATCTCAAAATTTCAAAGTGAGCTGCAAAAGCAAGTTTTGCTAATATTTCTGTATATTTTTAATATTTTAACATTCCTAAATGTACTTACTGTGGAAAAAGTTGTATTGTAGGAATATTATATCATTATATATCCATTCACAAAAAGTCATATAGTAGGAATGATACATTACCTTTAAATAAATACGTTTAAATTAACAATAAACAAACAGTTCTTTGGTCAAAATGGGGCTACACAAAAATGACATTTACTGTTTTGATTTGACTTTTTACAGAGGTTAAAATTTTCAGCCATGAAAATTAAAGAAAAAATGCTTACAGCTCTGTTTTTCAGCACTTAGTGGAAAGATTATCAACATTAACAATTCAAGCAAGGATAAGGAAAAAAAGTAAACAAACAGTATGGTAAGCACATGATAAACATGAATCTGTCTTTTCCTACTTATGTAAAAAAAACCCCTCTAATAAGCTTAGTTTTCATATTTAAAAAAATATTAATTAAAAAGGAGACTGAAAGTAACCACATGTGCTGTTGATTGATCATAGTAGGTATGTAAGATTTTCTTGCCTTACAAGCAACCTTTGTTTTAATTCCAACACCACAAGATCAGCTTTTACGCATGAGTTCCTTTCACAAGTGGTAAACTAAATCAGGACCTTCATCCTCAACAATTCCTAAAAAGGAAGCTCACTTGAATAGTGAAAGTTGGACCCAAAGCTCTGTGAGATGCACTGGCTGCCCATGCAAATATTGGTTCCCACTTGGGAGAGCCTCATGCCGCACGCATTCGCATGCACACACACACACGTGCACACACACACACACACGTGCACACACACACACACACGCTCTCCAAGTGCCTTCTTGGGCTGACCTCCTGAGCTGCAAACTGCATTAAAAGCACGTCATAGACACATGATGCTCGGTCCCAGTCAGCTGGGATACAAAACCACTACTGGATACTTTTTGTGTCATATATCACCTTACACTTTGTTGAAGAAATAAAGTCATTGCTGCTTTCCTATTCATAAGAGGAAGGTTCAACATGGAAAATCTTTCTAAGGAGTTAATTTAAAACAGTACTCACTGCTATCCGCAGTATGGAAGCTTTCACAGAGGTCCATTTGTCCTGTCTGCGATCTATGACAAGAATAAATCCAATTCCAGCATCTCGTAAACTAAGTTTGGAGGAGGAAAGAAGAAAAAGAGAAAGTTTAGTTAAAAATACAAATGAAACTCCTCTGGTTCTTTCACTAAAAAAAAACAGTTAAAAACTAGTTAAAAAAAAAGTAGCTTGACCTTTTTGTGCAGAATCTTCTTTATTTGAGATGTTTAGATGAAGATACACTATACTACACAGATGCAGCAGTCCCAAATATGTTCCACAGAGCTTCAAACCATATTCAAATCATGAATTCTTTTTTCATGAAAGACAGTTTTTACATTTCTTGTACTGAGACTATTTCAGAGGAAAATAAACCCCTTTGATTCTCCATTGTTTTGGTGCTGATATAATCCCTCCTTCATGCTGTTTTCAGTAAAATTTCAGGATCAAAACAAAGTTGTTTTCCTTTTGCATCTGCTTTTAACCTTCTGTTTGAATCAGCTTCCTCCTCACTGGTATTTAAAACTCCTTAAAAATGCAGATCCTTCTGATCATTCCACGATATTGCTCCACGCATCTGAAATTCTCATACGCCTCCAGGTTGCAAACTTGTTCCCAGGTGCATTTTTACATTCACCGAAACAAAAAATCCCTACGGCATTTAAACACTTTGAGTCAGAGATGAGAAAAATGAGATCAGATGCGCTTCTCTGGAATGGAAACATCTGTGAGAGAGATCCCGCTCAAATCCTTGCGTACGGGTGACCTTTCTTTTTCGCCTGCGCTCAGCTGCATGTGCTACCGAGTCCCAATCAAGGGATCTGCTCCTGTTTTGTAATTCCCCATCTAAGCCAATTGTGCAATGCCAGCAGCAGCCCTTGCCAGCCAATCGCAATCAAAATGGAAACGACAGGCAAATACAAGGCAGACGGGCTCGGATTTGTTATTTTCTCATCTATCTGGTCATTTTTAATATATGTGCTGTATTTTCAGTCCAGATAATAATATAACTGCAAGGCCTACTGTCTGCACTGTGTGACATTTAGAAATGTTGTGCATTGATTTGTTATCGTCATACCTTAAAAGACAATATAAAAATCAAGACAACAGAATGTCAGGATGCCTTATTCAAGATTGCTGAATCATGAAAACACCAGCTTTGCTTTATAAGATTATGTTGGTAGCACAATAATAAGAGGATGTTGAGGATGAAGAACACAGGTACCCAGATGTGTCATCTTAAGCTATTCTTCAAAATTACAAATTTAAACATGACTCACAGCCTACCCCCTCTCTTTTACAAACTGTAATCTCTCAAATTTGTGGACTAAATATTTAGGGAGAAACATGAATAATCATAAAAAATGCAAAGGCACACTTGCTTTCTCTCAAAAGCAGCTAAGCAGTCATTTTAACATAGGAGAGTAGTAGAAACAACCCCTCACTGCCCACATTCAGCACACATTACTTAACTCTTGCCTCTGGGTTAGGACAACAACATCTGAGTACTTGCCTTGTAAGCCTGAATAACCCTTGCAGACAAACAGGACTTTATATTAGCAATATGCTTCCCACTACTGTAAATTTCCGTAATTTGCTAAAGCTTATCCTCTTCCTTCTCTTTCTTTCTTTGAAGGGCAAGAGGAGGGGAGAGAGATCCAGACAGATTTTAGCATCTTCCTGTTCCTCATTTAAAGTTCCCACCATTTTAATCTTTAGTCACTAAGCAAAGTAAAATGCTAATAGCAATCATGTTCCACAATTAGGTAGCAAAATAAACTCCTTGGGTCACACAGCTTAAATGTGGATGAATGGAGGCAAAAAGGTACTACAGCTGTTCCCACAGCAGTTTCTGTGGATTTTGATGAGTATTAAAACTCTTAAAGAGCTATTCCCCCTGCTCAGTAGAAGTCCCTGGGAGTCCTGAAATTTCTGCATACTTCCTCAGGGGAAGCACAATCTCAGATCCCACAGAGTATCTAAGTGCAACATCTGTATCATATTTCAAGAAACTATTGACATTTCTGCATAAGAGGAATAAAATTAAATCCTCTGACATAGCATCAATCAGATTTCTCTCCATGAGCACAGGGAAAGACAGGCTCAGCTAGGATCCCGGAGAAGATCTAGATGGCAGCTCCACACAGTTAATCATCTGCCTCAACACCTGACAATAAGCAGAGCTTAATATCATTCTCCTAGAAAAAAAGACAAGGCTTACTTAGGTGAAAGAGTTGACAAAGGAAAGCACAGCTCTAAGCCCAAAAGATGTCTTTAGCCAGCCTTCTTCTTCCACTGGATCAAATTGAGGTATCAAATACGTCGGGTGGTTGCATGATTCAGGATGTGTCCCCCTTCCAGGCTCACAAATAAAAGCCAGGATTCCCCACTGCTGGCTAGAAGAGACCCAGGGGCAAAGTCTTGAGCATCTGACTTCAAATCATTAACACTCCATTAACATAGATTGCTTAAAAAAAATTAAATGCTCTGTTCTGAACCGATCACAGTGGGAAAAATATTTGTTATCTTGACAACAGTGTCTTGTTGCAAAGGGCTGGCTATTGAGGCTGGGATCCAGCTCCAGCAAGTCATAGGCAGGAAGCAACAAACCAAACTAAGACATTGTGTACAACAAAGTTGAGAACATTATGAAGACAACAAAGTCACGTATTCAAGAAAAGTAAATATTGGAAACAGCTCTGTTTGCCAGTGCACCCTTGCTCTACTGACCTCTCTTTGCTGCCACACGCACCTGCGTACGTAGTTACAAGACAGTCTGCAAGACCTCCCTCTCTTTTAGGGCACAGGATGAATGGTGCTCTGGTAACAAGCAGATATTCAATTTTCCTTTGGCTCCTGATTTAACTGTGAGTGCCAGCTGTCCCTCTTTCCCTCAGCCATAGTTATTACATTCTAATCCCCCCACCACTTGCTTGAGAGTAAAGCATTTTGGCTTCAGCAATGTGTCTCAGCAGAAGCATGCTCTGATGGACACGGCCTGTCCTGCTCGTCCAGCCTTACTCCCTGCCTTGCTTCAGTTGCATTGTATTCACCAGCTTAGCTCAGGCCTTCTCATGCCTCTCTCCAATACACTTGTCACCACCACCCACATTTCTTTCTCCCATTCATCACTTCAACCACTCTCATTCCTTGCTGCCTTGTCCCAAGAGCAGCTCAAGAATTCTCGGCGCTTTATTTTTTTTTGTTTTATACTGTCAGGACAAATGACCAAATCAGTTCTCACCCCATCCCTTCCTGAATATCGCAGTCCCCTCATCCTCCAACCCGAGCCTCCCTTACCCTACGTCCCACTCAATCTTTCAGTATCTTCCCTTGGGTGGACACTTCCCTTGGCTGTGGTCCTGTCTATTGAGACAAGCAGCTTGCCTGCACTGCCTGCTTGTCAACAGGCGGCACTCGCACCCCATGAGACAGTCTTCCTGCTCTCAGCCCTGGTAGCGGACCTGGCTCTAGGGCAGCTCATTCTGCAACCACGGAGAAGCTCCTGCTCAGCCCCAGGCTGAAGAGGGACATTTTTGACAACAGACTCGAATAGCTACTGAGCATCTGTGACTTGGGATTTAGGCAGATTTTCAAGGTATTTCCTTGACACAAAGGCCATCCTTCTTCTAAGTGTCAAGTCTGAGTCCTTGACCAAAGGATGGAGACACTTGAGATTCTCAAACAAAAGGCTGTTTCCATGTTTGAAAAGCACAGTGAAAAGCACAGGTGTTCCCTGGCTTCTTGGGAACAACTCAGCTATTCTGGCCAAACTTTAAACCAAAAACTCAGGTGACACCTCACGAACAGAAAGAAAATTTGGCAGAGTTGTATGTGACTGGAAACCAACTTTTACAGTGAGAAACAGCAGGCAACCTTAGCAGAAGCACCTGCCTATTAAGACTTCTTGACATTTCCCTTACAACCTCTGTTTTCTTTAATGCATTAACTTGTATCCGGTGTACTTTCTGAAACATAATTTATATGAGCTTGTAATTCAAAGTTAGTATTTCCTTCCTTTGTTTCCCTCCTAACACAAAAAAGTCCTACATCATGAGATAAGCTCTATTATTCTGTTTATTCACCAGCACAAAGAACAGAACATTTTTCAAAAGGCAGACAAACCATCCCTGCTCTGCAGAAAATATGTCCAGCACACTCACAAAGGCCAGGTTAGAAAGGTAGAAAGCAAGGGAAGGGGAACAGGGGCCACAGAGGACAGATAATGGGAAAAAATGCAGCAGAGGGTAGACTTTCTGCTCAGTCCCCTCCCTCCATCTTGGGGAGCCAGTGTAATACCATTTGGAGATGGTGAGAAAGTGAGGTTGAAGTACCTGCCCAACAAGCACTAAGTACATGTAGACTGTAGAGCAGGAACTGAATTTTCCACTTAGTGACCCCTCAGCTTTAGATTATGGGGACATCTCCCTCTTTGTCTTGTTTGCAAGACTTATGAGCTCATGCACCTGGGGGAAAGGGTGGGAAAGCTTATAGTACATAGGACTGCAGAAAGAAACTTCCCTCTGGGGTATGTGGAAGCAATTACATAGTCATCATCTGAAAGATCCTTGCATTTCTCCAAGGTATGGGTGGCGACAACTGCTACACAAATAAGTTCCTGTTGCTTCTACACTGCTGCATGAAAACTGCTCGCATACATTGCTCTCTACTACAAACAAAACAAAGCAAATCTTCAGGTTCATCGCAGCAACTCAATAATATCAAGCTTTTGGATGTTTGAAACTCTGTGCAGCATTTTACGTTAAATAATTCCAGTTTAATAAAAGTGAATTTCAGTCCTAAAGCCTTATTATTAAACAGTTGGCTTACATTACACTCAGGATTGTTCCCTACCTTGACTACCTCTGCCTATACATACCAACTGACTAGAAATTCTTGCTCTCAATGGCTGAACAGCTAATTTGATAGTAGGACTTCAGTAATATTCAGTGAAGAATTACTGCATTGAGCAGAGCACCAAGGCAATGTCTTCAGCAATCTGTATTATAAGCAGCTGAAACTGTCTTTAGATCCCTGGTACCACCCGTTCTTAAAGCTTACTCGCCCTCTGTAGCTCATCACTGACCATCAATGCACATGAGTGATACGCACAGACTGCTTGAAGAGATGCAGAGTCTCAAGGCTGCTCACAAATCCTGATTTTTTTTGGCATGCAACACACAGGCCTATGTAGGAAGGACCATGGAATTGGCCCATCCACCCATTATTGGCCATACTACTGTAGCACAAAAGGGCAAACATACAAGACACAGTGACAGATCATCTTAGGAATGGTATTGCCCATCCTGTCCATACAGCAGTTAGGTTTATGCTTGGGCATGCCACAAGGGTTGTGTGGACCAGGTCTTCAAAAAAAAAAAAAATTAAGTCTCAAAGGTAGAATTGTATGCAGTGCAGAAAAAGACAAGCTGGAGCTCAAACAGGTTCAGCATATAAAAGGAGACAGTCCAATAACCTGAGCACAGGGGTAACGAACACTCTGAACACCAAGCATTCCCATCATGTCCCCAGTGATAAAAATGCTTCCAGCAGCTATTACTCTTTGAAGTCATAAGTCATCCTATATTCAGTCATCAGCAAACAAGCTAGGGTAATCAAGAACAGCATTCTCTGTTACTTCACTTATGAACAGGCTATTGGAAACCAGACACTAGCTAGCGAGGTTATTGTTTCCCAAGAGAAACTTTGCATCCTACATTTTCAGAGGCATTTCAACTGACTGAACCCGAGCCACTTCAAAGACCACTTCTCCATCTCTCCTCCTGCTGCTAAGAATGACTTCTTGGGGGGTAAGGGGGAGACAAGAACCCTTTCTTAATCGTGTTTCACACATTTAAAAAAATGAAGCCACTAATGCCCTGGCAATGAATGAAAGCAGAGAAGAGCCATCTCCTTAGTGGCCTTTATATGCTCTAGAAGACAGCCAGATAATAGGGTGAAGAACATGGTATTAATGGTATTAACAAATCAAGACAGAAATCTCCAGTACAGCAACTGTGAAAGAAAATAATTCAGCTAAGCCCTATGGTGACATTTCAGATTACCAGTTTTATGCTGGTTTCCCAGCAAGAAAAAGGGCAGGGACAAGTTGCCTGGCCCCATATCTCCCCTCCTTGTGTCCCTTATGTAGGATAACCAAGACTACTTCTATTTGATCACTAGGTAAGTCCTAGAGGATGCAGTTTTTCCTAGAGCAGAATAATTTAATGGTTTATTAATTTGACAAAGAAAAAAAAAGTTCAACTGTAATGTTAAACAAAATCTAGTACCCAGGCACTAAACAGTAATTAGAACTACAGCAGTTTCATTTTCTTACAATTCTTGATTGCTTGTTATCATAAAGCCTACTTTGTTTCAAAACTGGCCAATTTATCCACTTAATTCCAAAACAAATCCACCAGCTGGGTATTTTAAAAAAGAAACAAAAAATTATCATATTTGGCATGTTCCCCTCATTTTAAAAGGTGTTCTACTTATTAATTTTAATTCTTTTTTTTTGTACTTGATTGGTCTTTAAGTATTTTGATCTTATGACAGCTTCTTTCTCACATCCAAACTGAGACTAAGATTAAGGATTTCTTAATGTTGGAAGCCACAGTCTCCAAGGAGACGAAAGCGGTCTTGTGCTTTCTTGAGTAAATGATGGAAGTAAGTGGATATATCACACTTCACAAAGCTCCAGTTTGAAAGCTTCAGGTATCATAGGCTTTTATAGCCCATAATACCCAGCCTCACTGTAGAAGGTGCCTGATTATATCAATTTAGAGACAGCAGGAACTCAAAAAGAACTGTAAACCAAGACATTATTTGAGGTCTACATTGGACAATGAACTTTCTAGGTTCAATTGCTAAGTGATCCTGTAGGTTTTAACACAGTATCTAAGCTGAATACTGCTTTGTAATGCTGCTGCTATTTCAGATCTTACTTATGTGTTCTCTAGAAACCTGCACTTAAATTAGTACTTTAAAGTATTCAACTGAAGAATAGCCTGAAAAATAAAAAATGTTATAATCCTTTATAACACCAATGTGCCAAATGATATTCCAAATTTGCAATGTAAATGTACAAATCATAATGTGGTTACACACCTAAGACAAGCTGGAAGTGTTCTGAAAGCTAGACAGTAATACCTTCCCACTAAAAACACTTGCTCTAAATTAGCAAACTTTAAAATTACGTTTTCTATTTTTATGACAGAAAATTTGAGGTTTGTATTGGTATTGAGATACCAGTGGCAAAGAAACAACCTGCCAAGAAAATCAGTAGAATGAAAACCTATTCCCAAGAGATGGCTGTACATCTGATTGCATGATCCTGTCATGACATTTAATTGATTGGACAGAAAATAGCAGTTTGGTGCCGAATTCTGCCACAGATGTATTTGTATGACTAACTGAGGTCAAAGAATATTGCACACATCTGAGAACAGAATTGTTCCTAACAAGGGTAACATTTATGAACACAACATTTACGAACACCCAGATGAAGCTCTTTTGCTACCTAGCAGATGTCCTGAACCCCTAAAGCAAACTGGCATGACATTTCAGCTCCGACTCAAATTGTGGGCCTGACAGCTCAGGTTGGATTCCGACAAGAATCACTTTCAGTTGAGGTGTAACTCGTCTACCAGATATCAGTTCTTATTCCAGCAACATTTATGAGAAAAATCAGAAATGATGAGCGCACTCCATTTCTGGCACATGGCACTGCATATGGGACAAAAATGGGAATGTAATGATTAACAACTTCTGCATAATTTCAGAAGGAATTAGTAATATAGTTTTGTCCTTTCATTTTTGTAACCTATATCTCTTCAGCTGAAAACACTGAAGAAGTCAGCTAGTGTAGGAAGCACAGTTGGGAGGAGATGTCCATTGCTTTGATCTCCTTGGAAAACCATCCGTAGAGGACAGACCCAAGGAAGAGGCTCACCTCAAGCTTCCTGAGGTGCTGAATTGAAAGCCGGTGCCTGGTGGTGTGGAAGTCACTGCATTGCACCTATCTCTCTGTATCCAAATCTCTGGAATCAGGGACAAAACTTGCCATCTACTCCTTACTGTGTTTAACTAGTGAGTGCCTGTACTGTGTTTCAACAAAAGGTTATTGACCTAGAAAAATTGTTATGTTTGATTACTGGGCCCTCTCATAGTCAGCTCAATGAACTTTAACTGCGGAAGGAAAAACCTACCCAACTCAAACTAAGGCTGACCGTTACTCATGAAGAAATATAGGAACAAGAAGGAATTCCAGCAAAAGAAATTTAAAATGAGAAGTCAGAAGTGCTGCTATACAAGTGCAGCCTCTAGTGGTCTGTCCGAAATCACTGAACACCAAGTAAAAGTTATTATATACAAAGCTCCCGGTAGTAACAGCTGCTCATTGATTCTTATGTTTAAAATCTGATTTTGAAAATAAAAACTGTTCCCTCCCCCCCAAAAACCCCCAACTAAATCATTAGGAATACAACAACGTGCATATTATTCTACCATCTTTGTCATTCTACACTGGAATTCTGTGAATAGATGGATTTTTAAATACACATTCAAAACACGGCATTTGAACCTTCTCTTTACTTTGGTTTTGATAGTTACTGCCTTCACTTCAGAGAAACAGTTGAAGCTGCATGCGAAATGAAGAAAATCTGACCCTTTGTGTTGGAGCTGAACCTGTTAAAATTTCATCATTAGACAAGATAAGAAATTTGATGTGTTTCTCTCCCTCCCTCCACTATGCACTTTTTTCTTTCTCCACATTCCAGTTAACTCTCCCTAAATCTTATCCAGTGTACCACTGATGAAAACCTTATCTCTTCCCTTTCCTATTATGCTTACTTTTGGTCTTAGCTGTTACTAGTTCACGCCCCAGGTATGTCTGATGTATGTATGTACTGTATGTCAATTTTCTCAGGACTGGGCAATCATCAGATACACAAAATTGTATTTTAGGATCTCATGGCAAGTGGGCAAAGAAGAATTTAGATGAATGTTGGGTTGTGAGGTGGCATAAATAAAAACAATGACAGGCAAGCAGTTATAATTTGCTCATGAGGCAGAAGAGAAGGGCAGAATCATATAGCCTAGAAGAGCAATACCATGAAAATGCTTTTTGAAATTTTATAAGCATAGGCAAGGTAATTACACACGAGGTTGTATCAATGACAGGAGATCTTAGAAGCCAGATAAACAGGAGACAAAAAACCAAAAGCAACTTCAAAGAGCTTTGTCTAAGGGGCTGATAATAATTCAAAACTTAGGAAGTCTCATACAAACTTCACAACGTCTGTAGCCCAGAAAGCCACACGTGGTTACATGCAGCCCTATCCCTGATCTGAAAATCCTCCAGTCACCACACGACTGCGACAGCAGCAGCTTACTGCATCTGCCTGCAAAGCAAGAACCCACAAGGAAGATGGGCTACTATCAGAGCCGTACTGTCAATGAGGCGAGTGACAACTCAGTGAGGACCACGAGAGCTGCTCTCAAGCCTTGGTCTCAAAGAAAGCCAAAGGTCTTTATCCTGCACAGCAGTAGGTCCCTTGAAATTGTGCGATACGAATCCAAACATGTTTACCTGAGGCTCTTTTGTCCCAAGCACAGCTTGTGTTCCTCAGCCAAATAAGCAGCGTTGATACACGCCTGATTTATTTTTAAGTATTTACACTGATTTATATAGCATACAGAGTCACATTTCTTTTTTCCCCTCCCCACTCAGCTTCAGAGATATGGGCATCAGTATCTTCCTTGACTGGTCCCTATAGCTCCTCTTTATCTCCTATGCTACTCTAGGTCCTCAAAACAGTCTCTCTCCCACTTTCAAGCCAATTCCTCCTTAAAATAAACAAGCAAACATGACTGATTGGAGTACAGTAATGCTGGCTATGTTCCATCATATATGCTGACATTCCTTCTGCTCCAGAAAGCTTATGCTGTTGGGAAGAAGCTGAGGGAATGTAGCCAGTGTTAAAAATGAGAACTGAAGTGTCCAGGCATCATTATCTGCCTGGACCTGGACATCTGCTTGTACCACATGCACTGATTTCCTTTCTGTTGTACCCATCAGACTTAGAAACTAACTTAGAAAGCTAACTTAGAAGCTAACTTAGAAAGCTTTACCCCACCAAGGAACCCCACAGACTAAAATCAGAACAGCTTTGATGCATTTCTGCATGTAACAGAAATAATCATTAAAAGAGAAAGTTATTGCTTAACAGAGCCTCTTTTAGTGTGTGAAATCAACTAAAGTAAGTTTTTTTAAAGAAGAGTTTTAATTTTCTAAATGGAAAATCCAATGTAATTTCTTCAGGTCATGCAGAGCTGCTTTTAGAAGGACTGTCTGAAGAAACACAACAACTCTGAAAACTCATTTAGACTTAATTACAGATGGCTGAAGTAGGCCACAATATCCCTGAGGGACAATTAAGGATAAATAGGTCAATAAAGGCAAAAGGCTCCACATTGGTTGAGCTTAAGTAAATATGAGCAACAGAAGGCCTACGCAATCCTCACTTTAGAACTATTAAGTCAGACTCCATAAAAGCATTTTTACACCTATTCAGAACTAGGATATTAGAATTACACATATTTCCAGTACACTTCAACAACCATTAATGCCACTGCACAAAGTATTGGTACAGCCTTATCTGGAATGCTGTCTTTTAGAAAGGTGAGTTTATACTTAAACAGGGTGTTAAATACTCTGAACTTAAGACTGCACTAATGAAAACTCCTGCTTGAGGTCCAGCATTCTAGTAATTAACTTTCACAATTTTACAGTGCTTAATTTACTTTGTCTCCTTAGCAGATTAAATTTACCACTGGACAGTGTGTGTCATGCATACTATTCAAATCCTCTAAACCCTGAAGGTGTAAGCATGATTTAAAGACTAGAAAGGCTTTGCCTATACAGAGCTGAGCTTTAAAACAAGTTGAAGACATTCACAAGGTGGACATCAAAACAAATGTAAATTGTTCCAAACTCAGTAAAAATTCAGACTCTAAGTAATGCATTGAGCTTTGACCTAATCTTGTCAAACTATGTATCTGACACAAAAGCTTCAGACTACCACTTAAATTTAAAGATGCAACACTCTTATGTCAAACCTAAGCCTTTACATTTCCTTTCTGCTTACAGGAACATATGGCATTTACAACTGTTTGGCAGCTGTGCTCTGAGAAAGGAAGGGCACACACAGCATGACAGATTTTGCTGGAAGCCCTGGGATGTTCTCACTGACGAATCTGAGGGGCTGCCAAGGTAACAGCAGGGTACAGGTTCCACATCTTCAGCCTGGGTTGTAATCCAACAAAGAGGAGAGCATGGAAATGAAACACAGCTGACAGAAATAGACAGTGAAGCTGCAAAGCTGTTGCTCAGCATGTCAGTGTGAACTGTCAGGGCGCCTGGTTTTTGGCACTTCGTACCCATATGTGGTGACGTTCATCCCTGGCACTCTATAAAACAAAAGTGGTTAACTCTTAGCTAGTGGTGGGCCGCTTGTTTAGTTTGCAGATAAATGAGGAAACGTGCAGTTATCCTCTCACACTGGCTCTTTCCCAAGGTCAGCCTGGACCCTGAGGGGACTTACCAGCTCAAAACACAGCGTTAGCCCAACAAGGCTGCCCCTGCTTCCAGAGTGCAGTGGTGGATCTATGCCAAGGACTATGCTCTAAGCTCTATGCTCTCCAGTGCCTCTTGTGCTGAGGTTTGTTAGCTCCAGGAACACCCATGCCGTGCTGTGGCCTGTTCTTCTGGCCCCTACCTAAATCCACCCTGTCATGCTTTGCTGCACCTACACTAGTGAAGTCTTCTCAGATCTGAACCTGCTGGAAGACTTAACACAGACATTTCTTTTTCAGTTTTCCAGGTAACCCCAATGTTACCCCAAACTATGGGGAGCTGGTGTAGTTAACAGGGAAGGGTCTACCTGAAGCTTAGCAAACCCTGACAACTGAGCCTTCAAACTACTGGATGTCAACACTTTGGGAGGTCATCTCGTTTGGTTTCGTTACTCAGACAGGATGGCTCCCTAGTTTTCAACACCAGATGGTACCACAAACAACAGGATTTCTTAGAAGGCCACATGATGTTCAAGCATTTGTAAACCACCAGGATCTCAAAGAAGGGGACGTTCTCCCGGGCAGGAAACCGACGGGGACAGCTTTCAAAACAGGAAATTGCCGAACAGGACAAGTTAACCTGAGATATGTTCAAGATCAGGCAGCAGGACAGAAGGGCATTACAAAGACAAGCTGTACAAGGCTCTTTCTGAATACAAGTACAAAAGGCCTGTGTATTGTATTTAATCAGCAGTGTTGGGACTCAAACTGGCCATCAAAACCTGTTCTGAATTTTCTAAGCTACACTGGTTTTTTATTTCTACTTGAAAGGAACTTTGTATTTAAGACTCAGTGTTATACATTTAAAATACTAATTTTCCAATCTCTTGTGACCGCAAGAATTTTAGCTTGCTTTCTTTGTTCAAAGAAGAACCTACATGAGCAATGAAGAAAAGCATTAAAACTATATCCTTTTGTTCTCTAGTACAGCATATTGGTTTCTGATTGCAGCAGAAACTGCTAATTAACCAGAAGCAGAACCATATGTTGAAAAATCCTGTCGTCTTTTTTTTTTTTAACCACTGCAATTATCTATTAATTTCTTTTGGACCAAGTTCTCATGCTACACCCCACATTTGGTAATTTTATATTCCAAGAATGTGTACATACTTAATAAAATATGTTTAGAGTGACAGCTGTGATAGAGAGGAGTAAGTATGAATAACACTTGCCTTCAGGATACATCGCAAATCTTAAAAGTCTATTTGTAGGATAAATAGAAAGAGGAAAAAATACTTTCAAAACAGAGGAAAAAAGAGAATACTGAATGCCCTGAGATAACTTCTTAAGGGTACATTAGGCAGCTATTTCAGGAGCTTCTTGTAAACCTGGATAGAATATTCTTCCTCCACCCTTTATATATATGGGATATAAAAGGTACATCCCACAGGTGCCTCTCCCACCTTGCAATAAGAATGATGGACACTGTGTATGGAGGTCACCAGTTTTTTACTCAGCTAAGAGGTGAGACAACCTTGTTCTGCATTACCTCCTCTTCCTACCCAGCTCAGCAACAATCCCCAAAGGACTCACCCAGTGAAGTATTAGGAGAACATTCTTCTCTGCAGAAGGAGAATCAGACTAGCTATGTGGACATTACAAAATGTCCTCAAAGCATCTCAGATAGATGCAAGACTTGGCTCACTGTCCTCTGCTGAAACCCAGCTGAATTTACAGAGCTCATCTCTTACAGACACTTATCTACAGATATGACTTTATTCAGCAACTCTACCATTAAGAGCTATTAATTCCTGTGGATCAATACTTACATGTAAAGTATTCGTACCAATTCAACTTTTTAGTTAAAATACTCTTCCTAGAAAGCATTGCCTTAAATACATTACACACTGCATGGATTCTCCTTCTTTCACCTTGTGTACTACATATATAAAACCAAAAATCACTTGCCTGAAGCAAAATCTTTCTCAGTAAGAGAATCCCCACCTTTTTAATAAAACTCTATTTTGTACTCCAATAATAATTAAAAAATTACTAGCTGCTAAAAGGAAAAATCTGTTTCAGAAGTATTACACTTATACCTTTAGAATACATCTCATTACCAAAACAGTAGTTATAAAAGGATTAGCTATACTTTTCCATTGTCTATAGTACTTATCCTTAATCCATCATTTTTTCCTGATACAGCAGTGATCTGTAAGTACGCACGGTACATGACTGTTGTCACACACCATGTCAACAACCCTGTACTGAATATTTTGAGATTATTACAAACCACACATTAGAAATTGTATTTTATCCAGCTGTCTATAGAACATGAATTTACATTGCAACATTAATAACACCCACCTGAAGAAGACGGTTCAGCTCTCTGCTTAATGACATACAGTTGCACTAGGGTTAATTGAGTATCTTAAATTGAGATGAGGTATTCCCTTTCCACTGCCTCCTTTCTTAATACCCTCATGTATCAGGCATTATACTGTTCTACTTCATGGTCACCTAAGTGGTAACACGCAAGTTGTAATAGTTCCATTTCTAAATGCAAGGTGCCCCATGAGATATTTAACTCTTCATGATCAAAGTTCACTATGAAAAAGACAAGAGAAAGTTTACACAGGAAAAGCTTGCGAAACCCAATGTTTAGACAGCATAGAACAAGAATGCAGTAAGAGGGGACAAGGTCATGTTTACCTATAAAATTAGAGTAAATAATAAGGGTAGGTTAAGAGGTTTCAGTTTTTCCTCTTTCAACAAAGTCCTGAGCTAGTCTTATTACCAAGACTTCTTCTTTTGCTTGGGAACAGATCTTGAAAACCTGGTGCCACTGCTAAGATTTACTATACCAGTAAATATTTTATTGGGTGAACTCTACTGCAGAGCACAGAAAGGTCTTTCTTATGAGGCTCTTAGTGGCTCCTCACTGTCATTCCCATGAAATATCATTTCCCTTAACATGCGACTGCAGGCAGTCAGACAATGAGTTTTGAGTTATTGCTGCCAACCCCTTGCTGTGACCAGGAATCTTGTAAGGGGCCAAGTAGCACAAGTAGTTTTCTGAGGAACTGTTGTGGCTCCAGATATGTCTGTGCTCTACAGGGCTTTTCATAGAAAAGTCTATTTCCCCTCAGTCAGTCAGAACAGCCAAAAGACAGAGTTAGGTATTTCATAAGCTAAATGACACTCATCTGGAGAGCAGTCCATGCATAAAAGCTGTGGGCTGCATCTTTATCCTTCCTGTAAATCTGTACTCCTTGGGCCTCTTTAATAAACTTACAAAATAAGTAAAAAATGAACTGCCTCCACTCCCTTCAAAAGCAGTTTCCAGAAGCATCCAAACCAGTCTTTGAAATTTTAGCCCTTGAAAACTAAGTTAACAGCAAAAATCCTATCTTACGACACCTTTAACAGCACTAGAAATACCACAATTCAAGCAAAATTACAATACTGCCCATCTTTGGGTTATAGGCAATTAATAATTTATCATTAGCAAAACATATTTTATAAGGGGATGTACATCCGGCTAATGGCATTCCTGAAGTTTATTATTCCTATAAACCTGCACAACGGCTCAAACAAAATTTTACACAGTAAGCTTGTAACACCGCTAGCAAAGATGTCAGGGAATTCTTTAGCCCTTTGCGATTATAGCAGTTCTCAGGCTCAAAAAGGTCCCAGTTTTATCAAGATCTTAACAGTGGCATTATTTTTACAAGTTTGAAATTGAAAAGTTATCACCCTAATACCTAAAATATTTTTATATTCACAATAATTAATACCTTACTCGTCATATTGAGCCAGCTGGGCTATCTCCTTCTTTTACTCGGAACAGCGTTCTCTTTCTAAAGAATTGGAAGCTAAAGAAACAAGAAAATCCTACAAGAACAGCCAGACTTAAGGAATGGCCACTTCTGGCTCAATACGCATAGAATAACTGTTGGAGGGTAGGAGAAACGAACAGAAAATCCTCCAGAAAATCTACTCCCAGACTTTTAATTAGTAAAAACGTGCTCCTGCCAAACGGATGCTCTGGGGTGCACTCAGTTCTCCCCCCTGCACCAGATGCTGTTGGTTCTGATCAGAATTTCTCACATAAACCCCACTCTGTGCAGAAGTTCAATGAGCCACCATGAAGCACACCACCAAAGACTTTCAAAAGGAGAAGCAGATGTGAATTTAGCACATAATTATTTGTAATAACAGTACTCAAGAAAGATATTATCAAGGGGGCCTTAGCACCACACAGTTTAACCAACACAGTCATAAACAAAGAAAATGAAGCTGGCTGTCAGCTTCACGGCTCCTCTCCCTGATAAACTAGGGGTTAACAAGCACAACCAGGAGGGCACCTCACAGTACTGTGCTGCATATAACCAGTATTCCCTCACAGGGAGTAGGTCCTACGAAATAATCAACAACAAAGCCCTTTACAAGAAGAATACTGTTTCTCTTCATGCATGTACAGTAAACAAACGCACACACATGCATGAAGGAAATCTGCCACGATTCTTTCCAAACGCCAGTTGAGCATGGTCCATGCTGAGTTGCACTGAATGTTGTCAGTGAAAAGAATGTGAAATACAGTTTGAAACCAACATTTAATCAGTGTTACACAACCTGTGTTTCTAAGAGTTTTTAATCTGGGAGAGACATATAGCCCAACTTGAGGAAGACATAAAGGAGATCTCTTGATTTATACAATCATTCAGGTTTGAAGGGATCTCAGGAGGCTTCTAGTCCAACCTCCTGCTAAAAGCATGGTCAACTCCAAATTCAGACCAGGTTGTTTAGGGCTTTCTATGGCCAGGTCTTGAAAATCTCTAGGGACAGAGATTCCACAGCCTCTCTTGGCAGCCTTTCTCAATGCTTCATTATCCACCCAGCAACAATTTTTTTTCCTTATAGCCAGGTCAGAACCTCTCTGTTCCCATTCCCACACCAGGCCTCTTTCTCCCCACCGCCCACCTCTGTGAGGAGCCCATTGCCACCTCCCCACTGCTTTCCGATCGGTGGGAACGGTGGCTGTTGGGCTCCCACAGCTTCCCCTCCCCTGACTGAGCAAGCCCTGCTCCTGCAGCCTCTCCTTGTACATCAGCTCCAGCCCTGACCATTATGGGGGCTCTGCTGGACTCGCTCCAGTTTTTGAGCCCTCACCCTATGGTAGCTCAGAGCTGGGCCCATACTGCAGGTGGGGTCTGGAGAGAGCCAGCCAGGGGACGCCTGCTGTCACACACTCCGGGCTATGCTCGGGCTGGTGCAGCCCCAAGGTCACCAGCCTTCACTGCTGCCAGAGCACCCTGCTGGCTCATGTTTAGCCTGCTGCCCACCTGGGCCCCCAGGTCCTTTTCAGAAGAGCAGCCCCACAGCCAGTTAGTTCCCACCCCACACTCTTGCAGGGGGTTAGTCCATCCCAATTGCACAATTTGGCATTTGTCACTGTCGAATTTCATGAGGTTCCTGTCAGCCCATTCCTCCTCTCCTTCTAGGTTCCTCTGAATGGTAGTCGTTCCCTCAAGTGTATTGAGTAGTTGACTGGTTTCTCAGCCACAAAATTGATGAGGGTGCACTCCATCTCCTCCCTCCAGATCCTTGCCAAGGATGTCAGGCAACACAGGTACATATGGTGCCCTGAGGAACTCTGTCTCTAGGTAGAGCATGAGCCATTAACCACCACTCTTTGAGCTTGATGATCCAAGCAGTTTCTCACCCACCCAGCAGCCCATCTGTCAAGACATAACAACTCAAAGCAGATACAAAGGTGCTGGGGAAGACTCTGTTAAAAGTCTTGCTCAAGGTGAGATAAAAGACATGCACAGCTCCCCCCCGCATTCATGCATCCAGTAATTTCATCACAGAAATACATTGGTCAAGCACAATTTAGGGTTGTTCAATCCATGCTGGTTACTTCCCATCACCTCTTTCTTTCTTGTGCCCGTAAGTGTGTTTTAAGAGAACTCACTCCATAATTTTCTCACAGACCAAAGTGAGGTTGACCAGCCTGTAGCACTCTGGATCATTATTCCTGCCCTTTCTGAAGATGAATGCAATATTTGTCTTTCTCCAGTCATCACAGTCCATCTCTGATCTCAAAAACCTTTCAATGATGATGGAGAGCAGTCTCGCTATGACATTAGCCAGCCTCCTCACCACTCTCAATGTATTTCGTCTTATCCCAAAGACTAAATTTGGGTCAAGATTTCTCAAGAGATCCTTGACTTCATCCTCTCCAGTCGCTAGTCATTCTCCTCCTTGAACCCTGTCTCTAAACACATAGGCCTGGGAGACACTGTCAGCGAAGACTGAAGCAAAGAATTCAAGTGACTCAGCCTCATCTGTGTTGGCTGCTACTAATTTACCCAGCCCATTCAGCACAGGTCTACATTTTCCTTGGTTATTCCTGTACTGCTAAAGCAACAGAAGTTTTATTGGCAGGCCCTTGATGTCTGTTGCTCCTTGTCCCTCAGCTCCAGGTGTGCTTTGACTTTCCTGAAATCATCCCTACATGTTTGGGCAATGTTTCTATATTCCTGTCCCAGCGTTCACTTCCTGTATGCTGTCTTTGTATTGCGGTTCCGTCACAAGCTCCCTGTTCAGCTGGGTCAGTCTCCTGTTATGTCTATTCATTTTCCAGGATGTACTGTTCCTGTGCTTGGAGGATGATGTCCTTAAAAACTTGCCAGCTTTCCTCAGCAGATTTACTCTTCAGAGTTGCCTTCCATTGAATCCCACCTACCAGTTCCGTGAATAAGCCCGAAGTCTGTTCTCTTGAAGTCTAGGGTCTGTACTCTGCTCTGCTACTTGCCTTCCTCACCTCCATCACAATTGCGAACGCCACTGTTTCATTCCCTAACAGATCTTCAACAAACCCACAATTTTTATGGAGCAGCCCATTGATAACACTACCACGCCCTCTAAGAGAACCAGGATTAATTGCTGGGCCTGCTTAGCACCCCTAGTCAAAGCTTTGGAAGTGCTGCAAAGACTGTACATCCAGCTGAACCAGGGAAACAGAGCACAAGTGGTTAGGACCAACCTCTGTATGTAACTATGGAGTATTCCCTCACACTGAGTAACATCTTCAGTAGCATCCAGGAATTAGCATGTTCTGCCAAAATTATACATGTTTTCAATTAAAACACAGACATTGCACTCTAAGATAGAGCAAAGATAAGAAGACAACGTCCATCACAGAATCTGCATCCATACATACCAGGAAGTAATCTTCTGATGAAATATAAGTGGCATTATATAATTCATCTAACAACTACATTAGGCAGCTGTCACTAATCAACACTTATTGACACTGCACTATAAGCTGCATTTTCCTTTTCTTTAATTAAATACCAAGCCTGACCATTATACCGTCACATAAGTGACTGAATGTGAAAAAAACACTTAGCAGATAAAACAGTATTTTCTCCTACACAGGTGCTCACCTTGGGATGCTTGTCAGGTAGGTCAGGACATTCTGGAACTCCTTCTCGGGGATCTCGCTGAAAGCTGGATAGTCTGGAAAGGTGATAACAGGGCATCCATCTCCCCCTCTTCCACCTACCAAAGAAACAAGCAGCAGGCGCGTTTACATGCAAGTTCCTTTACCTAGCCTGCAATTTCTCACTAATGAAACTGCTGTGTTTCTTCCTTTTTTTTTTTTTTTTTTTTTTTTTTTGTGCAGGGCTCATCAGCATGGACGCTGTTTATTCTGAACAGCCTAATCTCTTTTTCAGAGCTTGGGATGTTTTATAGGAAGGACCTTGTTACACCACATTAGATTTTTTCTGTACAAATGTCTTTGCTCATGTGAACACAGTTTTGACACCAGATGGCAGTGCATCTTTCGATAAATGTCAACTGTACGTAAATATAACCAATTTGGAGAAAGAAACAAACTGATTTAGAAAAAAAGAAAGTTAATTCAGAATTAAGTAGGTGAATCTCCATCTTGAACTGAATTCAACCTTCTTACCAGTTTTAACTCATTCCTGCAACATCCCCCTGCCCCTTCAGCTAGCTGCTCTGCTTCCGGGACAGTCTAAAAGAAGTGGTAGAATGTTAAAAGAAATGGGGGAAGGTGTTTCAAATGAGATTTCCTGTTCAACGTCTCAGACTACCTACAAAAGGTAAAGCAGAGCCGAACACCTCTGCTGCAGTATGGCTGTCCATGAGCTAGATACCATCTGTATCTTTTCTGGCATTTACACCACTGGGTAGAATTCACAAATGTAACACTTTTTAATGTGCTTCACACACATTTTTATATACAAAACGTAATTTAAAGGCAACGTTAATGTTTCAAGTCTTATGCAAGTATATTTTCATACAGATAGGCTGGACAAAGGACTTGTTGAGCCCTAGCAATTGCATGAAGTTAACAGTTGGGGGGTGGCAGGGGCACATTGCTGCAAAGTTATCTTTGCTTGACAGTTCAAAAAGAGAAGAAAAACAAGCAAAAATGACTGTGGCAAAATAATAAGGATACTTTTTCCAGCCCTGAAATCTGACAATTGTGCAGAAATCAGCTGTAAACTGTATTAACAACACTGATCATGACAGCAACAGTGATTTGTGAAAATTATACTGTGCTATTACCCACTTCAAGCGCCTTTACATCTAACCTCACCAGAAAAAAAAAAAAGAAATATTTGAGCTCAGATTCATTTGATAAAAGAAACCACCATTTCCCTCCAAAACCACATGTAATTAGAAGAGCTCAAATAGTATCCTTATGTTAATTTGTGGTGAACCTGACTTCAGTCTACCAGTTTGCAGGCAATATGGTGCTACCACTGCATAGCTCTTGAAATCATAGAATCATAGAATTGTTAAGGTTGGAAAAGACCCTTAAGATCATCGGGTCCAACTGTTAACCTACCACTGCCAAGTCCACCACTAAACCATGTCCTCAAGCACCGCATCTACCTGTCTTTTAAATACCTCCAGGGATGGAGACTCAACCACTTCCCTGGGCAGCCTGTTCCAGTGCCTGACTACCCTTTCAGTAAAGAAGTTTTTCCTAATATCTAACCTAAACTTACCCTGGTGCAGCTTGAGGCCATTTCCTCTCGTTCTGTCACTTGTTACTGGGGAGAAGAGACCAACCCCCACCTCGCTACAACCTCCTTTCAGGTAGTTGTAGAGGGCAATAAGGTCTCCCCTCAGCCTCCTCTTCTCCAAAATAAACAACCCCAGCTCCCTCAGCCGCTCCTCATAAGACTTGTGCTCTAGACCCTTCACCAACCTAGTTGCCCTTCTCTGGACACGCTCCAGCACCTCGATGTCCTTCTTGAAGTGAGGGGCCCAAAACTGAACACAGTACTCGAGGTGTGGCCTCACCAGTGCCGAATACAGGGGCACTATCACCTCCCTGGTCCTGCTGGCCACACTATTCCTGATACAAGCCAGGATGCCATTGGCCGTCTTGGCCACCTGGGCACACTGCTGGTTCATGTTTAAGCGCCTGTCAACCAACACCCCCAGGGGTCCTTTTCAGCCAGGCTGCTATCAAACTACATCAGAAAATAATGTGCTCTGGATGTATTTAAACAACAACAACAAAATGCAACTATTATGCAAATATCACAAATTTGCAAACATAACCTTTACAACACATCCAAACACAGCAACGTTAGGTCTAGGGAGTTAATTTTAGCTATATAAATGCCCGCAACACAAATGTAAGTTAAGACCAATTTTGGTTGTATTATTTTTTGTTCTACCCACGCTCTCAGGACCAAAGCATTTTCCTCTCTCATTAAAAACATTTGTCAAGCATGATGATGATTATTTCTGTTGCTCGTGAGGTGTTCTGCTCTCTCTAGAATATCTATTTTTAGGTACAATTATACATTATTTGCTGTATCCCTGTTGGTTACTTGCTTTGTTCTACTTAATTTCTATAAATAGGACATATGAAACAAAAGAAGAACAACAACAGGCTTGCAGGACACGTCCTAAAAGCAGAAGCCCGGACTATGACCTTCAGGAAGTTTCCAGACCACCACCGATTGTCAAGGGCAAACAGAGTCATCCTGCCTTGACATTGCCTATTAATTTTCAATTTCTAGTACAGTCATCTGTGGTTATCTTGGGTGGAGATGACTCTGTCCTGCCACATGCTGTTAGAAAATCGTTGTTCACTGATTATCTTTTTCTCCAGTATTTTCCTGCTGGGACACTTAAGGACACATATACCTTCAAATGCTGCTCAACTGCTTTCCCTTATCAGGACTTCGCTGCTGAGAAGAGTTTAGGGCAGACTGATCTGAAGTGCTATACATAATAAATCCTATAAAATTTCAGCTTTAACATCGTTGACCTATAGAAGTTGCTTTCCATATTGCAACTTTAAATACATGGCCATGAATGGGAGACAGGCCACTCCAGCAAAGCAGTCGCTACTTACTAATGATTGTTTGTCACAGCAAGCTACAAAAAGGGCATGGGAAATATAACAAAGTAAGAGTCCTACATATAAATTGTGTTTGTATTAAATAATAGTAAAAGCAATAGGTGGGTTCACTTTAAAAAGTGTCCTTTATTTCATAATGAACCTGATGCAGCAAGGGATGATTTTTTTTTTTCCTTTATTTGGAATCACTTTTTCTTGCTTCACCTCTGCAAAAGCAGCATTACACAGTTTATTCCTAAAGTAGCTGTGTAAAATGTAATTTTCTTCCCTTCTCCCAGAAGTAAATCAAGCCACAGAATTTAGGGGGAAGAGATAAAAGGGAAAGTTTAGGAAGCTAGCTTGGGTTTTGTTGTTGGGTTTGGTTTTAGTGAGAGGGAAAGCATTTGAGTGACAAAATGAACAATTTTACTTCTCTCATCCTTCTTGAAACACAGGTTTAAGGCAAAAATTAAAAACATCTTATTAAAACCAATCCACATAATAACCTTCCAGCATCTCAGAATTATATACACCCAATTACAAAAAAAGGACATGAAAACTTAGATGAACTCTGTGAGTGCTACAACTCCGGATAATAATTCAATTTGTACAGAGTAATTTCTAAAATGAGCGACTGGAATTTTAATCACCATCCAAAAAAGTAGTGATTTAACTGTAATATTTTAATAAATTCAGGTCTGTTGGTAGAGTAACTGAGTCTAATTACCTCAGTCATAACCACTGGAAAAGTATCTCTTTCTGTTTCCCTTCTAGCTCACAGTCCTGAAATTTCAGCCACAGCTGTGGAACAGCTTAAACTTATTTGCTGGGCAAGTTCTGTCCACAATGGCACACACAAGCCCACTCTACTATTTCTAGGATTAAGCAGGGATGCACTGACCTATACAACTGGAATTTAATAGTTTTATGTGTTCCTGAGACAACCAAGTATCTCTTTGATAGGACTGAGAGCATTTTCTTAGTCTAATCTTAGTCTTTTTTTTTTTTAAATCTAAATTTCTGAATGGATATTAAACCCCCTAATTTTTGTTAAAAATATAAACACTGTTGTGACTAAGCAAAGGTAAGGTTGGATGGGGCTTTGAGCAACCTGATCTAGTGAACTATGTCCTTAACCCAGAGCAGAAGGGCTGGACTATGTGATCTTTAAAGGTTTGTTCCAACCCAAACCATTCTGTGATTCTATGAAAATGTTGAAAAACATTCAGTACTATTTCTTTTTGAAATATTAAACAAATGCCACTTGAGTACCAGCTTTAGTTTTTGTTTATTGCAAAGAGCAGAAGAGAACGCATCCGTCCTTAAGCGGGTGCAATCAGTCCGTACACATTTTACCTGAAATGATTCCCAAGAATTACTTGAGACTTGTCTCGTAACATGCAGCTGTAAGGAACACTGTCCAAGTGAGAGGATTATTACTTTTCAGTCTAAAAATGGAAACACCATAGAAGTAAAGAGCACTGAAGCATATGTCAGCAATTAATAAAAATAAAAACACAACACCACTTTAAATGAAGTAGATCTGCTTCCACCCTACTTCTGTGAGCCTTCACTAAAGGAAAACTTTTGTTATTAACTCATTTGTAACTGACTTTGGCAACCTATTCAACTGAAACTTAACAGATTTAGTATCAAAGAAAACCCAAATTACCTCTCTAAAATGGAAATTTTTCAGTGGATAAACCTCTACAATTCTAGTAAGCCTCCAGTTAGGTGGAGCTCTTCTAAATAGGTTTACATGCCTTGGTCTAAGGCCAGTTTTTACAACAGCGACAGCCCTGCGTTTTGGAGAAATACGCATTTTAAAAATATGTTGAATTGCATTAGCTCCACAGGTTAGGCAGCAAAATGACTTAACCATGCTTAGGAAAGAGCACTTCGTGTTCCTAACTTTTGTATACAATTATTTAAACAATAGCACCAGCCATTAAAATTATGTGGACTCAGAGCATCGTGATCTCGTGTACGAAAGGAGTGAAAAATGATCCTTGGAAAACTAGCTGTGCTACTGTGAGATGGGACTGGTAAAGTTTACCTTAAGTCTAGGTAATTCAGCATTTATTCTTTATATTCTGCTACATCTAACTCTTCCCATCGCAGTTGCATTCTCTTTTGGGTTTGTTTTCTTTTTTTTATTAAGCAGGTAGGGTGACAGAGAAGTGCCAAGCCAAGGAAGTTGCAACACACGAATTCTAATCAAGAGGCATATTGCTGACTTGGTATCTAAAAACAATCTCAAATGAGAAATAATTAATAGTCTTTTCAATTTAAAATGGCATTGACAGGGAAAATTATGAAAACTATGAATTGTGCAGCTTCTAAAAAACCACACACACATGTGCACGTGCATGCACACAGAGAAAAGTGTAATTACCCACAACCCTGTGAAAGACATGCTCAGTTTTTTCGTACAGCCAGCAAAATTGGGGAGCAGCAAAGGAGATTGCTCAGACTTCCAGGAAAAAAGAGCAGGAGATTCAGCACAGAAAGGGCATGGACCTGTTGGAGTGGGTCCAGAGGAGGGCCACAAAAATGATCAGAGGGATGGAGCACCTCTGCTATGAGGAAAGACTGAGAGAGCTGGGGTTGTTCAGCCTGGAGAAAAGAAGGCTGCAGGGAGACCTTATTGCAGCCTTCCAATACTTAAAGGGGGCCTACAAGAAAGATAGGGATAGTCTTTTTAGCAAGGCCAGCTGCAACAGGACAAGGGGTAATGGTTTTAAACTAAAGGAGGGTAGATTTAGACTGAACACAAGGAGAAAATTTTTCACAATGGGGGTGGTGAAACACTGGAACAGGTTGCCCAGAGAGGTGGTGGATGCCCCATCCTTGGAAACATTCAAGGACAGGCTGGATGGGGCCCTGAGCAACCTGATCTAGTTGAAAATGCCCCTGCCCATTGCAGGGGGGATGGACTAGATGACCTTTAAAAGTCCCTTCCATCCCAAAGCATTCTATGGTTCTACGATACTATTATTTTGTAATGTTTCCCTAGTTATTCTGCTCCTGTTTGCATAAGCAATGGTATTCTCAAAAGCACTCTGCCCAACCCCACAAAAAGGAATCAAGGTAGTTGGATATAATTAGATGATGATGGAGCAAAGAGGTAGGTCTTCTAGCCTGAATCTATAATGCAAATGAAATGGTATTCGGACTATGAGAAAAAAAATATGATCTCTATGTTGATCAAATGCACACACAAGATTCAAGAGCATTATCATTGTTAAACAGCTCGGATCTACCACTCTAGTTCAAAAGGCCTAGCTTAAGTAAAAGTAATCTTGTTTGTAGTCATGTCAAAAGTGAGGTCCTCATGTGAATGAGAGAAAGGCTTACTACAGATTTTGCTTTACTGTTGTGGTGGTTCAGCTATTACATTTTTAAGTTTCTGATAAAGAATTTCTTCTTTCTACTTGCATAATATACTTAACTGGAGTACTCAGAGTATTTGAAATTACGTGTAGACTTCAGTGAGGTAGTGGATAAAAGCTTCATTGCATATCCTTTGCAAAGAAAACACAGAATCAAGAGGAATTAATTAAAATATTCTTTCCTTGAAATGAGAGAGAAGTTTTACTTGTACAACTTCACAAGCTGCATTTTGCCCAGGCTGATCAACAGCAAGTATACTGGCTTAGAAATCAGATTGCAGTAACTACATTCGTACCTGAATGTATTTGAACTGGAGATCTCTTAGCCAAGGATTCTTTTTTTTTTTTCCTTTCTCTTTACTACTTTTTTTTTTTGCTAATCTCTACAGACAGTGGGTTTAGCACAGTGAATATAAGCCAGCAGTTAAGCCTACACCTGTGCAAGACAGAAACTGCTAAGTAGTACCTCTTCCACTGTCAATACACAACATATACTTTGAACATATTATATTGGCAATAAAAATCAAGTTGATATCTTTAAATAACTGATGCAATGTATGTGTTACAGGATCCACTCAGAAGTTCTCAAACACAGTTTTACAAACAGACTCAGCACCCGTGGATACTTCAAAGGGAACAGTTTAACCAGTGAGGTATTTTCAGGTCATGTCCACAGAGGAGAACAAGAGCACAGCCAAGGAAATAGCTACAGGGAGCGAGGAGAAGCTTATTATTTAGAATGATAAATTAAAGGGCCAAAGATATAAGCATTTTGAAAGCTAGTACCAATGCTAACTTTTTCAACGGCAGAAAAAACAACTACGAATCGATAGGCAAAAATGCAAGTAGCATGAACTCGCATTTATATTTCCTTTAATGGAAATATTTTGTTTGAAGTTCTTCAATGCATAGAGGCATTCAAAGGAAAGTGAGCTGAAATAATTGGTTCAGTATTTGTGGTGGCTGAGAGTCTCATTTGCACATCACATAGCTTGTATGATTTAAGATGCATGTAAACACACACACCTGTCTGTACACTCTTGTTCATCTACATTTATTTTAACATAACTGCATACAGCAATGGTAGATAGTTGCAAAGTTGGGTATGAAAGTCACAAGGCAACTTTCCAATCAAAGAAAGAGAAAAGAAAATACTTATGAAAGAAAATATAAAATGTAAATGAAAGACTGTAAGGAATATATTTTCCAAAGACTTTTAAATGGACCTTCCAGTGTTCTTCATGAGGATAAAAAAAAAAAAAAAACACGGCGTAAGATGCTTTGCAATGCAGAAGAAAAAGTGGTTCCACGCATAGTAACTAAAGGAAAAAAAAAGTTAGACAGGTGAAACAGTGAACCATGTAAAGAGGATGTTTAATACAGCCTAGCAACAACAAAAAAGAGTAACAACAATTCTTGCAAAGATAAGGACCTTGTTCCACAGAACGAAAGAACTCCAAGCGAAAAAGTAAACAGCGGGGCCTGTGGTAAAATATTAACTTTGGGGTTTATAAACTTGTTATGTGAACGATTGATTAAAAACCTCATCCACAGCTTGCCCCCCCATTAGCTTTAAGCTGAACACACGACTGCATGCTCACTGCTGAGCAAGAGCTAGAGCCTTCAGCATCTGTAGGAGTAGCTAGCACCTTTATCTAATTGCACTTTGCTCTATTTACCAACAAACTGAAGCATTAATGTAAGTTTTTGCTTTATTTTGCTTCATTTGAAGCCTAACTTGGCTGTCCCTGTAGCCTTTCCATTATAAACTAACAGAATTAGGGACATGAATTAGTCTGTACCTGCAGAGGAAAAGAGACCAAGAGAAAGAAGTGACCCCGATTTACACCAAAACACAGAAAGTAGTTCGGGAACGGCTACAGCCTTTAGCCGTAGAAGCAGACTAGGCTTCATTCACTATTCAAGCAAGCGTCCCACGAGACCTAGATACATCCTATTAGAGAAACTAAAGCAATTCTCAACTATATGTCACATTGCTGTTAAAACGCCAAAAACTAAAAAATGAAATGCATGTAAGATGTTAAGGGATTCACCATACCTGCAAAGGTGCTATCTGCCAGAAGTAAAATGAAACCTATGGATTACAAATAATGAGTTTTATGCCATGTCCTAATATTCTATTTCCAAGGCAGCTCAGTAATAAGCAAAAAAGTCCCCTTCACACACACACAGTGTGAATGTCTTAAGTGGCATTCCAGCAAAGCCACCCATAAGCACAACTGCAAGAGCAAACAAATTGTGCATAAATCGAGTATCAAAATATTAACTGTGTTCCTTTGTTCACAGAACCCGTAACACCACTATTTGGTACAGCACAGAAAATTAACTTTCAGTGTCCTGCAGGAGAATATTAGGATACAAGAACTGAAGTCCAAAGTGAAATGAAAATGCCTAACAGTCAAATTTCCCAAGAATAATAAAATACAACAGAGAATATAGGCACAGTCCACAGTAATGCAGCTGTCCTACTATTTCAGGCAAACAAAACAGACTTCTAATAGATACAAGGGTGAAGAAATAGAAGAAAATAGAATGAGGAGTGGCTGCTCTTACTAAGCTCCACTGCACAGTAGATGTAATGAGTGCTGAAGACGCTTGTGGCTGTGCAAACTCAACAATCTTAAGACGTGAACAATCTCCAGTTGGACTCATGAGATTTTATTAATCTACAGTAGTCACCAGTTTCCCCCCCTCACTTCAGAGGGGCAAAATGTAAACCCTACTTACAGTTTCCTAGATAGGCTGATTCTTGCATAACACTATTATGAGCCATTTTCTGCCCCTGGATAAGAAGGAAGAGCTTGGAAAGTCAAAAAAATAAACTGCTGGAAAAGAACTGTAGCTTAAGCACCATCATCTCAAATAGAGCATGAACAGCCAACTTCATAAACAAAATGATCTTATCTCCAAGTGCTACCACCACTGCGTTAGCAGCCAACCATGGTTCCAGCATCAAGATGGACCAAGCCCAGCAACCAACACCTGGACAGCACATAAACACAGGCCCCCATCACCTACCAGGCACAGGTTAACCAGAGGCATCAAAGACACTCTGCACTCTGTGAACACGGCTGTGCTGCTTTTAGAGATGGCTTTATGCCTAAAAGCAGGTTCCTTTGCAAAAGGCAGGTGGCGATACCAAGCTGAAAACCTCGTCCAGAACTTGGTGCTACACATGCCTGATCCCTCGCACTGAGGCTGTGGGGGAACGTGGTACTGTGGTGCTTGCTCAGACACTACTTTGGTCAAGTCCAAGGTGTCAGCTTGGGCTTCAGTGTCGAACCTGACAGCAGAGCCAGTGCAGCCTGCAGACCGAGGACTGCAAGTCCACAGCAACCACCAGCACACCCACAGTGCACCCTCCAACTCTCAGTGACAGCTCAAGTTAGCTCAGAGAGATCCAGGTCAGTGTTTGAGCCCTCTCTCAGCTCCAAGCACTGGGGAGCTCAGGGTAAGTACCCACAGCTCCCTTAGCACTTACTACAGGAGACTACATGTTCCTGTACCAGGCTCATCAGCACTTCCGTGTTTATTTTCCCCCATTTATTCTTTTACCCTACCCTCAGTTGCATCCCATTATCCTGGACACTAGAAAATGAACCATAACATAAAATTCCTATTATACTTCTTAAAAAAAAAAATCTCTTTTCATAAATCCTTGAATAACAAGTCTTGGTAGTCTGTATATTGAGTTGCTCATAAAATATGAATTTCTCCTATATGAGACCTCAAAAACTATGAAATAATAATAATGAAAAAAATGAAAAAAAGAAATAATAATAATAAAAACTATGAAATAATAATAACAATAAGCCTAACCATACACCTGAGTAATGTCTGTAGAAGGGAACACCATAGTCTTACCTGACAGGTAAGCAAATTGTTTCTTTAACTGGTCCTGAATATCTGCAGCATAGAGGGGAATGATATCCTGATGCATGATTTCATCTGTGAAGGAAAAAAAAATTTGCATTGCAAAGTCATTTTATGTAAAATTTCACAGCAGACATAAAAAAAAAATTATCCCTACAATACAAACACCCAGAAAACTATCCAAGTTTTGAAAAATACATGAAAATGTTCGGAGTCTTTCAAGTGTCTGCCAAGGGCAAACTTTTCTTTGAACAGTATATTGATAAAAGAGTAAAGCAATGTGGATTTGCTGACACTCGGAAGCAGTAGGGGATGTCACTGAACCAAACACTGTAGAGCTAATATTCCTCAGGAACGATGTTGAACAGTGGGTTTTTCACATATCAAATTCAATTTTTATTAAAAACTTCTCAACTCACACGAAAAAGAGAAACTTAGGATCCCTCTAGCTTGTTGTCTAGTGTTCAAATACCCCAAGGCAACACCATTCAATAAGGTAGGCAGAACAGGCTCGAAAGAACATCCTCACATTGAACACACGCATTCGTACTTCAACTGTGAAAAGCATTGCTTAATCTTTTATCTCAGCCCTTCCACTTTAGCTTAATAACAAACATTCTGCTTTCCCGAGTCTTCGTTTTCTGCCACAGTGTTTGAGCAGAGTCATTTCCCACGTATTTTCAGAGGTCAAGCAGAAACCTAAGTTTCGCTGACCACAATAAAGACTGCATGACAAAGTTGCCTCATTCATTAAACTATGATCTCATTTTTTTTTAACAAGGAAACAAGAAATTTTCCTCTTTTGCAATTTCTAGAAATTAATTATTCTACATTTTTAGCCTCATTGAAAAGCAGTGAAGGGATAACCTAGCATTTTCATTATTTGCTTTTGAACATTTCTTTTAATCTGGAATTGTATAAAGAAGTTTTGCATTTAATGTACATTGAAATGCCATTTAGACAGACTCAAATCTGACACTCAGAACTGTGAGCATGCACAGGAAAAGTAAGTAAAAACCTAAAAGTGATGTAAGGATAAGTGTCATCTGCCTTGACATACAAGCTGATCAAACAGAAGTAGAGCTCTGGTCCTCAGGGAAAGGGCTTGCTATTACCAAGATCTTTCAAATGCCAAATCTTGAGGGGAAAGCCGCTCACTTTTGTAAGCGATTCTCATGTGTGTAAAATTCTGAGAACTGCAACTATTTCAGAACAGCAAAAAACCTCACTTTCAGTTACTTCTTCCAGATAAGCCACAACTTATACTGGGAAACAGAACTTCTCTGTTCTCTTTTGGGCAGTCCGGCAGAGGAAGACCCACGACCACTTTCAAGGTCACACACTGATCAGAGCTATTTTTCTGCATCCGGTGAACTGCTGCTTGGTCAGAAGACCTCTGCATACCATGCTGTCAAATCCATAAGTGGATACATTTAACAGTTAAGTCATATTTCACCCAGACCTTCAGTTATGTCATCATCTTAATGTGTTTACCAGAAAACTGAACACAGATCTTTCAAAAGTCCAATCTCAGATGGCCAACTCATTTCCAGAAGAGGGGACCTTGCCCAAGGGAAAAAAGATTTTAGATTTTATTTTTGCTGTCAGTGCTTTTTAATATAAGGAACCGTCCTGCAGCAGTGTTTAAGAAACTAAACACCCCGGATTCTGCCCACCAATGCTTGCAGGGAGACCCATTTACCTGAATATAACCTATTATAAGATCAATGCCTAATTTTTTGGTGGGGGATGGGAAAAAGCAAAAGAATGTAATCACTTTGTAATATGCCATCCTGCCTACAGTCACAGGCTGAAATAATTTGCATTATTGCAACATAAGCATGTAATAAAATAGGCGTGTTTTGCATACGTAAGTAAATATGTGACACACACCATTCAAGCAGGCAAGATGTTCTTAAGTCAGGGAAACTCTTCACGTTTCCCAGGTACACAATGATCACTATTTCCTCACGGATCCGTGTGATCAATCCCATTGTGGTCCTGACTTGTGCCAGGTAAAGACACAAGTCTAGATTTGATTGTCCCAATGTTCTCTCTGATAGGAATGGCAGCTTTTGCAATCGGCGCAGGGCAGCCCACAACCTTGCAGTCAAATACTATTTCACTGAAAAGACAGTATTTTCCTCCCCCTGGTTTTAAACTCAGTTTTAACTCAAATTTAAGAGCCAGCGTGTTTGCAACTGCAGGAGCAGCACACTGTGCCTGTTCGCAGATGGAAACAGAACCCCCTCCTGCTGCGCTCTCCTCCACCAAGGCACGGCCCCCTTCCCATCTTGGTGCTCTGGTTTCATGACGCTCTTCGGGAAGCAGAAGACATGTTAAGACCAGAGCTAATTTTCAACAATTTGAAACAACGGAGATAACAAGACTACCACTACAAAACAATGCCAGAAAATGCAACTGTTGGAACTGCTGAACAGTTTGCATCCAGCAGCTTGACAGGATAAACCTGAACCTGCTATCAGTGCTCGCAGGTTTAGCCAGAAATCCCTCTCCAATACTGTCTCCGTTCAGAGAAGATGCAACTATAAAAACTCACCGCTCTGCATAATTTCCTTTATTTTTAGCATCCCTCCAGAAAAGAGAGTTCGTCACAGTTTATCTGGGACTGAATCTGATTTCACTTTAAATTTGTCCATCATTACTTGAATATGTTATTTCCTTAACAGGATAAGGTAACAAAAGGCACACATGCTGAACAGACTGCAAGGGCACACACTCCTTGCACTCACAGACTTCAGGGAAAATAATTTCTTGGAAATATTCTTTAAATAGAGAACCTGTCACCTGCTGCAGTCTTTAGGGACAATTTCCATTTTAGTAAAGCTAATTAAGTGCACATTAAAACACAGAATTACTGAAAATCTGTTCACCATTGTCTAAGGAATTTTTATAGGCTCGAACTCTACTTCCACTTGGAGTAAGATTTACACAGCCCATGATCTTCCCTGTTCTACCTTGACTACTTTACATAGTATTTTCAAAACAGAGACCTAAGAGTTTGTCTGTTTTACTGTATCTAAAATCCATGGCTGACAAGAGATGCTTACACCAAAACATGCTAGAATATCCAGTCTTTCCTGAAGAGCTCATTTAAAGAGTTTTCCAGAGTAGTCTGCTTCGAATAAAGCCCCTGGGATTTATAATGCATCTGGTACTGTGGGTGCTTATAAACAGTAAAATAAGGTTCTGCAAAGTTATTACTGCTTTTTTATCATTATTTTTTAAAACTGGACAGACATAATAGCTGGGAATGCACAGAGATTTTTTTCTAAACCAACAACTGGAGGTTCTTTAAAAACCACATCATCTAGTGCTTGAATTATGAGCATAGGAGAGGACAGAAGTGTCATCTTGCTAACATAAAGGAATCAGTTAAAGATGTGGTTCTCATTTAAAAAAGCCTTTCTCTTTAAAAATGTGAACCATATAATCTTCTTACTCAGTTTTAAATCTTGCTTTGATAGTCCTGTCTCTGTGATGGAGGAAGATGGCTTAGAGGGGCCTGACCCTGTCCCATCAAAGGCACCTGACTGCATTTCAAATGAAGCAGGATGACAGATTTAAGCACGAGGGCACAAAGATAACTTGTGCTTGAATTACCTGGTGCCAGCAAGCCCTGAAGAAACCCGGATCTGAGAAAACGATCAATGTCACTCACGTCAAGATTTTCACTTGTTGGTTAAAGGCTGCTATTTCTTTTCCAATCAAACCGAAACTCATCATCATTCGGAGTTTGCCTGGCATGCTGAAGCAAAACCATTTTCACAGAAGACAACGCTGGAGGGGAGTCTGAACAGACTGTACCTACATTACACGGAAGGAAGTCTCCGGACACAACTCATGAGCCTCTTGTAATGGGTTTAATCCAATTCCCACCAAGCTAGCTGGAATTACACCACCCTTTGAGTAGTTCTGCACGAAATTCTATGGCCATTACTTTATAGCAACTTGAAAGCCAACCTGTTGGTACACATATGGACACAATTACGCCTTTCAGCACAGATCCCAGTAGCACACCATAAAGCAAACTACAAATAATTTGTCCTCCTCCTCTTTCTTGCTGAGTCAGCAAGATCTTCCTGAAAACGTGTTTATGGCTTCTCTATGAAATTCATGCCTTAAATTGGAGAAATAATGTCTTTTTCTTAAGGAGTTTTGTTTTGCTTCTCCTCTGGAACAGCCTACCCACTCAAAGAGTTGAATGCCTTTTATGAAGGGGGTCTTCATTTGAAAAATCTCCTCATTAAAGCAGCCTCCCATCTGGTAATTACAAATGCAAGATAATGACTTTCAGAGCAGTCCCTTCATCTCTCTCAGCCCCAAGGCAAACCTTTCATTTCCTCATTCTTCCCTCTTCATCTTCGCCCCCTGACCACCATCGCTAACAGTCAGCTCCTTTGTGTAGTCCCCAAAGGAAGAAGAGCCAGAGCAGCAGATCTGGTGAAGATAGCCCTCTTCTGTGTCAAGCCACATGAAACTAATGAGCTAGTCAAGACATCAAGAGAGCTCTCCAGCTTTAAAACTGAATTTTAAAAATCACCGCTGAATAGTGACGATGCCTGCGAGTTCTGCTGCTAGGTGTGCTCAGGTACCACAGCTGCAGACTGAACTCCTTGGGTCCATGTGCTATTTGTAGCCACACCAGGCTGATGACAGGAGTTCATGCAAGTGTTCATAAGCTAAATATTAAAACTTCACCAGTTTGAAATATCTTCAGGAAGGGTTAATTTCTGTTTTATTTGACTACACTGTAATCAAAACAAGGGGCCAGGAAAAGCAAATGATTAAATCTCTGGAATTTTCATGCAAAAGGCAGCTCTCTGCTAAAGTGTAGTTAGGAAGGAAATTATCACCCTGGTAAAACAGTGCTCTTGCAACTCGTTCGTTTCTGGTGAGCTAAAATATCCCAAGCAAGCAGGAAATATGAATTCTTCACCTCCACCAGCATCCCAATTGCTAGCACAAATAGAAATAAAGCAACCTAGTGCTCCAAACAGCTTTGTACAGCACTGGGTGTCCAAAAAAACATTTAAAATTATACAGGTACGCAAGAATTCTACTTGTAAAAGCGTAACAGCTTACAGTCAAGCTACTTCTCCCATTTCCTCTCCTAGTCAGAAAAGACAGGTTCCTTTCAAGAGCCCTAGTGCAGAAAAGAGATGCTCAAGCTGAGATATTTTTTCTTTTCAGTGAATCATGCTTTCTATAAGTTCCTCTTCTGCGGCATTACTAGCATCAGTTCATTTTCTAGGACTGCACAGCCTATTGCCACAATATGCATAGAATAGCATGTCTGTGTAGCCCATTGCTACAATAGTCTAGGCTGGAATCCCATACATTTTCCATGTTAAGTAAGGATCCAGCTGAGTCAAGACTTGGAAGAGGTACTGCCAAAGAAAATCTAAAACCTTAGGAGTGATGTTCTTTCTATTATAAGCCCATGCACAGTGGACAGAGGCACTTACTGTTTGAGTCGTGTTTTTAATGATTCATGCATCAGAAGCCCTGACCATTCAGATCTTTCACAGAGTTCATGATATTTCTGCAGCATTTTTCATAATCCATGTTTTGGTAATATTTAAATTATTCCATTGAAATGAAACTTGATAACTCTGCTCATTTAATCATACCTGAAGAACACCACAACTACTTAGAAGAGACATAAATTCATCCCAAAATGCTGCAATTCCAGTATTTAAATACAAGGGATGGGAACTTGTCATGTGTGAAATAACAGAAAAAAAAATTGTATTATATAGCTGCCTCCTGAACCACCTGCTTTACCCAAGTAATTCCTGCTTCCTGTAATCACAAGTAAAAAAAAAAAAAAAAAAAAGTCCATCTGTTTCTTCTTTGAGATCACAGGCTTGGAGCTTTGGCACAGGACTATCTAGAAAACTATGAGGATGATGGTTTGGTTCCATGTTGGGGGATTAACCACTGATCCTTCTTTTTAAAAAAAGCTTTTGATGTGTACAGCAAATGCAGTGCTGCTGGGCTGGCACAAGAAACCAAAAAGTGTAACAGTCCCCATTTTCTTGACTCAAATTATGCAATACCTGCTCAAAAGCATACTTTGGCAGCCAACCAAGATTTTTGTTTTTTTCAAACTCTCCTCTAACATTTTTGGATTTGTGCACTTATCATGCATGTCAAAGAATGTATTTGTCTTTGTTCTCTTCCTTCTTCCACCTCCACTTTTGCAAATGGCAGGAATGTTCTCAGTCTTAGTTTGCCTAAATAATATTACCTCAAAGCACAAACGTCAGAGGAAATAAAATCCTCTCACTTCCCTGTACAGTAGATGTACTCACAGGATACTATGAATGCTAAAAAACTACATCTTTTTCCTCTTCTGCTTCATCAGTCACACCTTCTTGACACACGTACTCTATAGACCCACAGCTTCTCAGGGATCAGCATTAAGTTTGGATATGGCTTACAAGAGTAATCAAATACTAGCTGATCTGTAACTAAAAGAAAACAATGTAATAATTAGGAAGGCAAACTAGGGATCAACACAAGACCTAATATTTCTTTATACTTGAAAATAATCTAAAACAAGACAAATCATATTAGGAACTATGCAAAAAGAAAAGAAAAGGGAGGTGGGGGGGCAGGAGATGTTGCAATTGTTGCAAGAAATCTGAAAGTGTTACCAGTTATAGCATCTACACTGCTTTGCCATGCTTTTGCTCCATACAGGGTTTAAGCGCACGTAATCTGTTTTGGTGAGAAAGAGATGTTCTTCGTGCTATTTCAAGTCATGATAATTACTCCCTTCCCAAACTGAGAAGGAAGGGGAACTCTGAATCATGCCACACAGCCATATTATAGCATAACTTTTTGTCAGCTGCAAAGAGGACTTAGAGATAAAGGGCAGCAACAGCATCCCATGGACTTACCACCTAAAAGCAAAAATTCACTTGGTGCACATGGCATGCTCTCACTGTTGCAACAATATTATTCCTCTCACCCTCTTTCCCAGATATCCTGAAGAAAGCCAAAGAAATTGTATTTGCCTGCGTCTGTTCTGGCAGGATAGTTTCAGACCACTAGGAACCACGCCCTCAAATTAATGTTAACAAATATTGCCAAAACTGCAGCATGATTAACTCCTTAATATTGCAAATCATGCTGAGCATATAGTATAAAAATATTTCTAAAGTATTAGATGTACTTAGTCACCTACAAGCAGCAGATTTTGCAAAAAGCAATTTTTTTTTTTAATAGAGAAATATTAGATACAGCCTGAGCAGCAGAGAATGTTCCCCTAGCCAGCACTCAAGTGATAAGAAGGCAAGTGACCCAGATGTGTCTCACTTAGTACTTTAGCAAGCAAGCCTCCATGGAATAACAAAAATGTTAGATTTTGCCAACTGCATTTAATAAGACTTAATGCCGTGAGAAAATGATTATAGGAATTTTGCTTTGTAAGTACTAAAGCCTTGCAAAGAAGGGGAAGTCATACAAATATGGAAAATGGAAAGATCAACTCTGAATAGAAGAACTGCAAGCAAATTACACAACTCATCTTCAGCGTGACTTAAAAACTAATGATGCAGTCACACGGCTTAAACACATATGCTAAAGTGGACATCTTTTCAGGCAACCAAACCAAAGATTTTTCTCCACTGAAACCACCCGCTTTCAACCCTCCCTCTGCAGAAAAATACATATCTCAAAGCATGTCCCAAAGCTTTAACTGAAAAGTCAACCAGCTGCATGAGTCCTTGGCAATTCTACTAAACGGAATGCTATTTTTGTGTGATATTCTGGAAGCAAGATAAGTTTTTAAACAATGCGTGATTTTACTCTTGATCTGAAAATTAACATCACTTCTATAAAACAGCAAAGTGGTAAAATCTAATTGCTTATTGTACACATCTATTCTGGAGGGAAATTATACTTCCATTACTCACGGAGGATTACCAATATGCATGGCTACAGCCCAAGCCTGCACAGCACACTGCTTGAAACACTGGAAACAGGACTTGATGTTAATCACAGCATTAGGCTGCAGTGCTAACAATTGTGAGGTTGTGACAGAAGGGTTTGGGTTGGAAGGGACCTTCAAAGATCATCTAGTCCAACCCCCCTGCCATGGGCAGGGACATCTTTCACTAGACCAGGCTGCTCAAACCTCTGTCCAACCTGACCTTGAACACTTCCAGGGATGGGGCATCCACAACTTCTCTGGGCAACCTGTTCCAGTGCCTCACCACCCTGACTGTAAAAAAAATTCTTCCTTATGTCCAATCTAAACCTGCCCTCTTTCACTTTAAAACCAGTACTACTTGTCCTGTCACTGCAGGCCCTGGTAAAAAGTCTTTCTCAAATTTTATCATTTCAACGATACGGAGGATGGCTAGAATCACTTCTAATGAACAAAATATTTTATGGTACTCTGACACAAGCACACGTTTCCATAGAACTGTACATCTATAAACTAATGTTTTGAAAGGGGACGTGAAGCACTTCACGGGTGTGAGAGAGAAGGAAGAGCTCAGTGTTCACTAAGCGGCTTATATGGAGCTGAGTAGTACTTTCCAGCTAAGACACATTTACTTGCAGCTGTTTGTAAACTTCCCAGTTCCTGGGACTCTGACTTCAGATGATTTACAAAGAAGAGGTTGCTGAGTTCATAACCAAACTGGCTGCCCCACCTTACCATGAGTTGTTGACAGAGTTGTTAACAAAGCATTTCTTGAAGCAGTGTGGCTTACTGCCCAATACCATTAAAAAGATGAAACCCATCACGTGTCTCTCCAAAGCACTGCTAATATTAACTGCTTCAGGCAATACAGATGCAGGACATGGTTCAGTATCGCTCACAGGCAGCTAAAGAGTTCTTTAATGCAACACAGTCAGGTCTGCTGCTCACATCCAGCATTTTGCAGGCAGCATGCTAGAGATTTGGCAGGAGCCTCCCCTCCTTTGCTTTACAGACCCCCATTTTCACCTCTTTTAGGTCTCAAATGAAGCATCCATTCATTATCCAATCTGAGAATTTGGCACATAGCTGTAATGACTAATCAAGTTCTGCTAAATAAAGCTCTGGCCCCGTAACAAGGAGTTATTTTTGATGGAAACTGACTGTGCAAAACAAATCAATGAAGATATAATTTCAGTGTCTCATCTGCAAAAAACCCAGTAGATTCTGTTTCTGTAAGCGCAACAGTCTAACTGGATGTTACCTCTATTTTGAGAGGTTGTTTTGCTAGACTTTAAGTCCAAAGATTGACAGCTTTCTCTTAAAAATCTGCCCTTTTGGGCATACAGGGAAATTACTTAAGCTTCCTAGAACCAAAAAAAAAAAAAAAAAAAATCCCTATTTTGTGTGTGCCAAGTACAAAGTAGATGCATATTTAAAAAGTTACAACTTGCTGTTTGTTAAAAGAAGCCATGGTCCATAAATCATCTCAAGTGAAACACAAAATCCTTGCTTAGAACTTAAAACCAACAAAACCCTGTCACGTTCAAACTGAGAAGTGAATAGATACATCACTTACTCTGAATTAGATGACCTTCACAATTTCTCTCCCCTAACCAAGCATAAAAACAGAAAATGAGACTAAGTACAGCAAAGCTGAACTTTGTTTGCTACAATTCCACAGGCTCTGTGGAACAAAGGTTTCTAAAAGCCAGGGTCTTTAAAAAGTACCGTGAGTGACTGCTCTTCCATTTTCAAAGACTTTGGGTCTTCTGCACAGAACATAAATGCAGTAGGGCTGCATTTTGAAGAGAAAAGCCATGTAAATGAAAAAAATTCTGAATATTGGATACTTAGAGAAGTGCCTGAGAAACAGCACCTATAAAAAGCATTTGAGGAAACAAACATATAAGGCTCCCTTCATTTCAGGGTAACACAGTAACGATGAGAGGCAGAATCTCTCATACATCATGTGCAGTGAAGAGGCTAAAGACCAAACTTTGACCTTGAACTTCCCTGGTGGTGGGCATCTCATCTGAAGTCTCATTTGACCTCACTGGATAGTCTGCTCCTTTGAGGCTGAAGGCAGGTTAAAATAAACAAACAAAAAGCCAAATGACAAAAAAAAAGTCCCATCAGTGGTGTTAAGATGGGGATTTACTTTTAAAAACGTGGCCCTAGGTCCCAGTAAGTACCAGGTGTCAACGACACCACTGAGGTGCTCTACAGAAATCTAGAGCATTTATGTTAGTTTTTAAAGGACACTAGCACTTACTAGAAAGGAGTGAATGTCTTTACTGAAACTTTGCACAGCAAAGGGATGAGAGGCAACAGTCAGATGCTGCAGCACGGGAAATTCCAGCTGAATGCAAGGGAAAAAAAATTCACCATGAGAAGAGCCAAGCACTGGAACAGGCTGCCCAGCAAGGCTGAGCAATCTCCACCCTCAGAGATATACAAAACTCAGATGGACAAGTTTCCAAGAAACCTGCTTTGACTTTAAAGTTAATCTTGCTTAGAGCAAGAGGTGGGACTAGGTGGCCTCCAGGGGTCCTTTCCAACCTAAGTTTTCCTGGAACTCTGAAGGAATTCCCTGGTCTAGTGAGAGGTCCCCAAGCCCACCTCACAATCCTAGAAAGAAAAGAGAAATTTCCAAAATAGATATCATGGCCTTACAACAAATGAACACATACAAACTAAATTGTGTACTAAATTCAGTATCTTGACTTTAAAAATTAATACCGAATAGGGTAAAATTTAGTTATGTTGACATACCTGCTGAATCTCAGGCTAATAAAATCTGTCTACAACCATATATTACATGGTGTATCAATTTTCTGGAAAACAAAATTAAAACAAAAAAAGAAAACTAAGGCAATAGCTTTTCTAAAGGAAAGAGGAAATATCCCAGAGTCATGATGAAGTAGCTCTGCTTTCTAAAAAGATCCAGCCAATAATTTGTTTCTTAAGAATTGTTCACAACCCTCCAGAAGGGTCCCGTGTCAACAACTAACAGCTTTGCAGGATGCAAAACTATCACCTAGTAGCAGATCCCTTCCCGCTGCAGTACTATAGCTCTGAGAAGCTCCCATCATACCTGTCTCATAGGCAAACAAGCATGGTACCGACTCGCCTTGCTTTCCTCCTTTCAGATAAAGCTTTGGCATGTTCTTAACACCAGAGATGTAGCAAATGATGGCGATTCATCCACTGCGCCTTTCGGTCCCCGACATGCGACTCCTAAGTGCTGCACCTGCCACCTTCATTGCAAATAAGGCTGAGACAGCCAGATTTTAAGGACACTCCCCTTAATTACAAGCACACACAGACCACCTCTGCCAGGACTCCAGTCATCCTCTTTCCGCATTTCCCCTACCTACAAAGAAAACTAGGAGAACCTCCACAAGGGATCCTCCAGGGGATCCTGTCCCTTGGAGAGAGCCTGCTAACTCCTGGGGACCCACAGCCACAGATGGGCAGCACTGGCTCCACACCCCGCTACTGCAACACCCAAATTGTGTCAGAAACTTTTTAGTCTTGCAACGTACCTACAAGACAGGAGGTGCTTTCACCCCCATTTGTATGTTGAAAACCAGAACCAGCATTGCTCACAACTACCTGCACAGTCTTTAAGCAGAACAGAGACTCAAGTCCTGCGCCCATATCCCAAATCCATCCTCTCTTTTCAGTTTGTCCATCCTTTTTGCCATCTCCCTACCCTCACTCCTGGACGCGGACTGACAAAGGAATTCCCCAAAATGACGTTGTTTTCCTTGGAAATTGTCATAGGGTTGAGAATGGAAAGATGGGTATCTGAGACCTCTCCTTCAGTTTCATTTTCTCCCCTCTGCTGACTGTAGACACAAAAAATAGCCCATGCAGCACTCAGGAGGGAAAGGAAAAACAGTGCCAGGGAAAGCGACAACCCTCTGCCCACTTTGAACACAAAATCTTTCAATAGATCTCTGGGAAGGAGTGATCTCTGGCACACTGAACATGCCCACAAGAAGTGGCAGTCAAGAGATGAAAATCAAGTCTTGGCAGTTGCTAACAAATGCAGCCCTGCTCGCTTATTTCTCAGTAATCAAATACAGATTAAAACGCCCTATTTTAAACTTGGCAACTTATACAAATAGTCCTGGCATGGCTACATATGCACCACCATGATTTGACACAAAATGCTCCCTGGTTCTGCAGTTTAAAACAGACAGCCCCCCTCTCATACAATAATTAGTCATTTCCTAAATCCACCCCTCCCCTCTCAGCACAGACGAGGATGCACATAAAGATCAAAAGTTCCTCGGACTGATTAATCCCTCCACACTTCCAATCTGGCTAGCCTCACCTTTCTTAAATCTTTCATTCATTCCTCCTAAGCAGCACGCCTTTTGGTATTACCCCTAGTAGCATGGAGCACTACTGAGAAGCAGAGCACTCAGACTCACATGTTGATAATTTAATTAGTAATACTAATTAAAGATTAGTAAAAGGATCCGCCCTTTACATACCTGTTTCATTTAAATTTGACATTTCAAAAGCAACAACATTGGAAGCTTAGACACCAGTCCATCAACTCAGTGCTCTTTCTCTGGTCCTCCTCTGCAACAGTCACGCATACCAGAAGCAGAAAATACAACTGGAAATGTGAATTCAAGCACCAGAATAAGGAAGCGATTTTTGCTTGTCCCTATTCCACAAAACACGCTTTCAGTTTTGCAGTGGACTGTAGCTGCACTATTAACAGCAAATAATATCTCCACTGTTTCATTATATCTTAACAGAAACAAGATTCCTATAGAAAGCTTTGACTGAAGGAATTTAAGAAATAATGCATTTTAGATTAACCCTCCTATACTAACAACTAGGAGATGCCAAATTGTATCCTTTGAAAGAAACTATGCTTTTTCCCTACCTCAAACAGGGATTAGAAGGAACTATGTATCTGATATTTACATAAAATGCAATGAATTGAAAATTAAAACCCACTACAATTCAGGAACAGCAGGACAGCTCTCTGCAACAGCAAATTCTCTTTGTAAGCTTTAGCAGCGGTTCTGATCACCATAGTCACTGTATGAGCGAATCCTGAACAAAGTACCTTCCATATAAAATACAGGAATAAATTTAGTGGATACGTCTGATGTACTGAGAAATACGTCTGCAAATAAAAGGATACACTGCAAATTTACACAAGGACAGAAGACACACACCCCCGTAACAATAAACTATATTTATATATGAATGTACACAAAGAGTTCAACTTCTGCCTTTGTACTACAACACACCCTATTTTCCTCAGTAGGATAATGTTATCTGACAGAGTTCCTGCCTGACCTGTAATCAAGTAACTAAGAAAATTGGAAAAGCTAGACACACCTGTGCTTTTCTTCAGAAGAAGCCACAATTCAGCAATACCTTTGTAGAGCAAGGAGATCAGGCTTAAGGTCATGTTGCTTCTAATCGATTTAGTGCAAAACAGTTCTGCAGACACTGACCTATTTATCTGTGAGCCCGTCTTCAGTGCAAAATGAGAGCACAAAACTCCATCTTTCAGTCAAAGCCAATCCACCGGGGACACAATACCTTTCTTCAAGTTACATACAGAGCAACTGTGCCTGTCAGCAGGCTCAGAGGTCCTCTGAAGGGCTCACTGGTTGCTGCTTACTTCTTGTCTTCCTGCATAAAACGCTGGCACGCATTAGATGCAAGCTGTTTGCTTTAAATGTGAACACATGCACTGTTCAAACATTATCAGAGTAAGAATGCATTAAAAAATTAATCTTAAGTGTACCTAGTCAAGAACCTCCCTTTAAGAGCCCTAGTTTTAAGAAACGATGATCCAGTAAATCCATCATCATCATCTTTTTCTACCACCCACCCCTACTCCACACAGGGAAATTAAGGGGCAGATGTCCTTTTCCAATGAACCTGTGGTTAGAAAGTTCCCCAGAAATGCATCCAGCGTTTCCTATTTGTGAGGGAATTCTCACCCACATGTCTCTGGTGGAACCAAACCGGGGTGTTTTCTTTGGTGGTAAACCCATCAAGCACCTGTTCCCTATGAAGGAGCCTACCCAAAGCAGCAGGAACTGCCAAAAGGACATGTATTCTACTAATGTGACTTTGTAAATTGAAATATGTACAAATCTTATTCATAAGAATAAGGAAATAAGGCATGGGAAATAAAGCAATAGATGATGAAATCAACTAGAACCAAAGTATTCCATATGATCTTTCAGACATGAATGCTGAGCCAGCTTGCTTTACTTGATCCTTTAAAGTAATTATCCAGTGATGGACTACCTGTTAATTAATACACTTGAGATTAGTTACCGGCCATCCAGACTCACTAATACAAAGAGTGAACCAATGAGCGGGAGTGACAGCAACAACCATATGTAAACAAACGGACTGTTTTTCTTCACTTCACGGTGTTATAAGAGCCCTTTCCCAACAAGTGGGGTCAAGGAAAGAGGACAGTGAGGATAAAAAGCTTGGATTGATGGTTACATCTGTTCAGAAAATCCCATTTGCAGATGGGGAAATGCTCTGTTTCTGCTTCAGCACTTCTGCCCATCAACCAATCCCATAAAAACAAAGGCAAACAAACCCAGGTCACCCACAGACCACACCAGAGGTTATTTTTTGAAGTGCCCCACACCTGTGTTCTCACCACTCATCTGCCATGGGGCAGGAACTGTTGATAATCCCAAACCAGTCAGATGTATTATAATAAATCTACCACCTATATAAGCAGCTCTATTCAGTACATGCCATTAAAATGTGACCTGAAGAATATAATTGAGGTAATTTCCTTTAAATTCTGCTATTTCATTTTGGGGCCCATTATATTTTGTACTATGTCAAAACGCAAGAGTTTCCTAAGCAAATGTTTTTAATTAAAGGTAGATTTAAAAGAAATAACACTCCTTAGAAATGTTTTACTTAACTGTTCTGTATTTTACAAGGTCATTACTAGCATATTGGATTTTGAAGGGAGTTCAAAATTAGTGAATGAGTCTTCATACCACTCCCACAAGTCATGTAAATACTCACACATGTGAAAGTTGAGACAGAGTAAGTGACCTCTTGGATCAGGTAACAGCATCTGTTGCAACGTCAGAAACAGGATCTATGTCTTGGCTCTAAGCCCGTACTCCCTCCTTTCCAGGACTGTCACCTAACCGGCTCAGTGGAGGTGTGTGCTCCTAGATTGGTATCTTGACTTGTAGTCCCCAGGCAAAGATCACAATTCACAGCATTTTATTTCTAGCTCTTGCGCTACAACATGGCTCCAGGAAGAACAGTATCAGAGCAGCTAGAAATCTTACTATGTATGAAATACCATATGCAAGTATACATGCTGATATTAATTTCTTACTTAACAGCACCAAGCCAGTCTCAAACATTTGCTAGTGAGAGTCCTCAGCAATATGTTTGGCTGACCAGATATGACTGTTAGTAGTAACGGGTTTGCTGTCACCTGCAACACAGCATGCTGAAAACTGAACTCTTGTTATCCCAAGTTTTACACAATGATAAAGCAGGCACAGGAGTGCCTTCCAAACATGCAAAGAGAAGGAGAGGAAGTTTTATGGCCTTCCTTCAGAGATTAAAACCAAGTGAAAGAGGAGATACACCCTTCTCAGAAAGGTATCACACTCACCTACACTCATTCAGTAAGATACAGGAACCCAATATTTTGGCAAGCTGGCTATTTCCTTAAGAAAAAAAAAAAAAAAAACAAAACCAAGAAAACATGAATGTAAAAGAGGAAAAAGAACCACCTACAGGGTGTTGGCTGTACTTGTTTTCATTGTCAAGACAGAGAGGAAGTATAAACCCTCGTATTAATCAACACCGCCTGTTCCAGAGCCCCTTCATGTTGTATGTAACATGGACAACCACCTCTCAAGAGGCTTCTGCCTTCAGATTTCAGAGCAGAGCAAACAATGGAACATGTCACTAGGTGAAAACCAAGTACTAGTTTAAAAATAATTTAATTTCTCGGACTAGTGCAACAGATACGTGTAATATCCATCCTCCAGGCTCCCACCTAGCTTCCTCCTTCCTAGCCTTCAAATCTCCAAAACCCACAGTTAGATATGTTTTTCCTGGACCACTCAAGATCTAATAATGACCATGGCTAAGAGCATCAAAACATAGCATTGTTTGTTTCAACCCTACTATCCTTCAATATTAACCAACTAGACACACCTTCACCTCCCACTTTCAGGAACCAGAGTGTCCTTAGACTGAACAGCACACGTGAAGAAATGGTACAGACTGCTCAGCCTGCGCTGTACAGGAGACTCGGAGCCTGTTCCCACTGTGCTGGATGGACAGCAGCCCACACAGAGTGCCTCTGTGGAAACTGGCCTCAGCTGGGCTAATTGGGCTAGAGACACTACAGGCTCCTGTGAAGCACAGTATGAAACACCCTCCTGGGAAAAGAGGGCTTCAGCCAGCAACCAAATGCCTTTTTATTTTAGCACTCTATTTTGGGAGTGTGCACGTGGGGGAAACGTTTGCTCCACGGTTGTAATACCTGGTTTCCTTGCCGTGTACTTCAGAGAACAGTAGCAAGAAAGAACAAGTGAGTCGAAGCACAAAACCCTTCCCTGGCCTTTGTGATCCAGCTTGAAATACAGCTGGAGAGGAACACTGTGGTACGTGGGCACGCATGTTAGCAACAAGACTTAGGGGCAAATTTAAGCTCTATTAAAATGCACAGGAGCAACAGCCCTCCTGAGAAAACCTGTGTGGGCACATGTGTATATATTCATAAATGCAAGGAAATTCATTTCAACTCCACTCACGCTCCATGCTCATGTTAAGCTCTCCCTGCCACCTCAGCATGGGCTGTGAATGACATACACCAGCCCACAGAGCAGAGGAAAACACTGTGGGAGAAACGCTGTGGGAGAAGCTGTTAAAGGATGCATGCAAAGTCATTTGAGGGTAAAACTGGGTTATGAAACACAGAGAAGGAAGATATGACTGTGGCTTAAATATACAAGATACTGTAGCTGCTTAATAAAGCACGTGCAAGTGTGTAGCATGAGGGTGGCAACGTTCGAGGTAAAGGATATTAAAGATTGGTAAGTTTAACATCGAAGTATAATTATTAAATGTATTTTACCTTCAGGGGTGTGGTACTTAGCAAAAAGCACATCAATAAAATGATGTGGCACTTTGTGGGATTCAGCATGACAAAAGCTATCCTTATAGGATCATCTTTAGCATAATGTAAATGTATACTCTCTCTAAAAAAACCTAGCAAAATACACCTAACTCACACCTGTAACTACAGAATTTGTAACTGGGTGGAGTTTTCAAGACATTGAGCAATTTGATGCATCATCTGTTGGCATCTAGTTTAGCATACTAGACTATTTAAAAGCCCTATTCATTTTTTTCTTCTAATCCTTCTTGATGTCTTTTTTTAAAGAATGAATGCAAAAAAGGTTTAATTCTTTTTAAAGTCATCAAGCATTCAAAATTGCCAATTCTGTCTGGTTTAGAGCAAAAGATTCCAAAGCATCGAAAATGAGTTTATATACACATTATACATCCATACACACACACACATATGTGTTTGTATAAAAAACCATTGCACAAAGCAGCTTGTTAAATCTCCACGCAGCACAAAACTAGCCCTGCTTTGGCAGTTTCCAACTCAGATGCTAAGTCATCAAAAAAAGATCCCTGTATCACATCCAAACCTAAATTTAAGCAAGCACGAGCAATGAAAACTCGTGGTCAGAGAAAAACAATAAAAGCTGCCATCCATAAAGACAGACACTGCTTCCATGAAAATGAGCATGCTAGTAATACCAATAGTTGCTGCAGCACTTCAAAGTGAAGGATGCTGTTCAGTTAATAGGATGAACCCTGCAATCTTTCAAAAAGATAGTGCCAGGAAGAAATGCAAGGAAAGCTACTGAGGAATTACATCTTAAAAGTACACTTTGCACTGTAAGACAACAATAAACTTCAAAGCTTTGAAGATTACACATCCCTTACACTGGGTATCCGGAAAGTAAAACAAAAAGCAAAGACGACTTCAGTCATTTTTAAGGAAGTGTAACACCCCATCGGGGCAGCACTTCTCCAACCTCATGACTACACTTAGAGTTTCTCCCCAAAACCATGACAGAAGCCTGGCCACTGAATGCGGTTATCACACATCTGTTTCCATTTCTAATTTCAAAATTATATTTGTTTGCTGTTCTGTGAACTGAATTTCAATCAGTTCATATTTTTCTATTTACATGTCCTTTCTCAACAAAATCCCACAAGTATTTAATCATAGGCCTCTCCTTCATCGTGCTGCAGGATTTACCGAGGTTTCTCATTTCAAAGAGACGCAAAAACCGGACTTTTCTTCAGGTCGAATTTAATCATGCAGGAGTTAGTAGTAAAACACTTTATCCTGCAGTATTTGGTGACAGTTCCATCTGTCCACAGCTGCAAAAGCCAACAAAGAAATGGATGTGACCTTTTTAACTTCACAAGCAGCAGTACTCCGTACAGCAGCGCCTGCAACGAGATGTGGCTACTCAGACTGCAGTTGGGCAAGGAAAAGAGGACTCCTGGCTCTGCACTGAAGTTGTCTGCAGCAGTATTCAAAATTCAGTAGATGGAAGATTGCAGTCCAGTAACAACTGAAAACTGTAATTAAAGGTGGAAATCAAATCACTGCTGATGTTAGATAGAAGGTAGGACTAAAATTCAGGAAAATCAAGAGGATGAGATCCATTTTTATAGCAGCAGTGAGGGATTAAAGGAACAAGTGGAGGAGATAAGAAAAATAAATGGATGTGGAGTTTAGTGGCAACAGAAAGGATAACCCAACAGTGAGTAACGGTAACAGAAACACGTGATGAAAGCAGCACAGGAATTGAACTCAGGAAAGGATAAACAGGTTTATTTTGTATTCTGAAACAATATGTGTTAATAAGAACATTACTCCAGAAAGCAAGGAAAACCAACACAGATCATTACAACAAGCGGAGTCCACAATTGCAACTATATTTATAGTCAAAATATAAAATAAAACTTTGTCAGCAATAGGAAACCCTTAAAGTACAGAGAATCATTTTTTTCCAGATTAATAAGATACTCAGGAAGCATAAAAACTTTCAGGTCAAAAGTTGTGGGAGAATTGGTTCCAACAAAAATATCAGATGCTCCTGTAACACTGATGAACACAGATAAAGGCTGCAAAACTATTTTTTACAAAGGAAGGAAAGGAAAAGAACATTTGCAGAAATCATCATTCCCAAAAATCCTGAAAGAGCAAACAGGACAGAGAGAAGAGAAACCTGCTTTTGATCTGAGATAAAAATAAGAGAAAACATTCATTCTATCACATCTCTAAAATAATCAGTCTGGGTGTTTTTGGACAAGTTATGATATTTCAGTACTGGGGGATCATTCATAACTCCCAATGAAACAAACAAACAAACAAATCTATTAGATCATCTCAGTTACCTGTCATTTTAGATTGGTGAGCATAGGCAAAATCCTTCAGAGTTGGCCATCAGCCTTAAGTCTTATTTACCCTGCATAAATCTGACCCACATTATTGTGAAGTTACACTTAAAAATGGTCAAACCCACATAACAGATAGGATAAAAATGCCACTGTCTTCTTAACAGCTTCTTACTTTTCAAGCCAGTTTTCATTTTGACTCATGATTTTAATTTTTGTGGCCAAGGCATGCATGCTGCAGCAAGCTGCCTGTGGCCGTGCAACCCACCAGTCCCCACTCATGGGAAAAGTGTGAAAAAATGCAAACAAATGCTTCAAGCACTCCTCAAAGCTCACCATTCCTTCCTCTTACTGGTTCCCAAAATAGTATCTCAATTTCTACTGTTGCCAATCCTTTCACCCTCCTGGGCTTCAACAAGCTCCACAGTTCCCTCAAGAAAAGAGGAGACTTAACATCAGCAAAGAGTAACCAAAGCTCATTTTCCACGATCAAAAAGAAAAAGCATAGAAAACACTAAGACCAGCTTCTTCTGGAGAGCCAACCTGGAGAACTGCTTCAGGTTCTGGACAGAAATTCAATTCCTTCCAAGAAAGAAAATCTCACTGCAACAAGAGAACAAAATACCTTATCCCTTGTGCTTGGCAGTGTAATATTCTTGGTTAAATTTAGTCAATGGAGAAAAGAGAAAGGTCACACTGTTTGCTCTCAGTGGAAAGACACAACATAGAATCACACCTGACCTTTTTATTTTGTAGATGCAGGATTTTTAAGAAAACACTACTGTATCATTAAAAAAAGGCAGTGATCCCTTTAATAAAACAATTCTTAAAAAAAAAGTAACCCTGCCAAGAGCTGTTGTAGCATCCATAAACAACCGTGGGGAAGATACACAGCAGCTGTAACTATGCCCTGTTTCCAGTCTCCAGGAAGCGAACAGGAAACCTATACCCTTACCTGATTGAAAAAGCAGCCAGTCCCTGGGATTTTAATCAGCCTAAAGCAACAGACATTTTCCTTCTTTTCCAGCTTCCTGGGATGCTTCCTGGCCCATTCAGGATGTCAGCATGGAGACCGAGCTCTTTAACAGCAGCATTACCTTCATTTTACACATTAAATATTGCTACTTGCCCTATTACTGTATTTACTTTTGGCCTAGGTGTGACAGCTCAGACAGGGTTGTGGATTCAAACAAAACCACTCCTCTGCCAAGGGCCATTTATTGGCATTAGCCTCTAACTTCAGAAGGCAGGATTTTTCAGCACGCCTCAAAAACCTTCACACTATTTTGAGATGTGCACTACCAAAAATAGATGCACCAGCTATGCAAGAGATGTAATTATGCAAACCTTTAGCTAACAAGGAGGAAAGACCTATAAAAACTTGGCAACCCATCACGTCCATCTCCTAATCTCCACCAATTAGGACTTTGCAATTAACAGAAAGCAAAACTTGTTGAGTGTCCCCCCCTTTTGCAGTTCTGGGGTAACGCCTCAACCTCCAAAAGCTTTTGAAACAGTTTTGTGTTTCTTCTCCTTTCCATAAGGAGAAAAAAGATGTAAAGGAGGATGAAATGAAAGCCAAAGAGCAAATTTCACTTGTTCTGACATACGCAGCAGCTGAACTAACGCCCATGAATCTCACAAGAGTGAGAGACAACCCAGATGCAACCCCCAGCCATTCTTTCTGCCCTTCCTCTTGTTGTCTGCAAAAAATACATTTAGTTTCCACCAGCTCCTGTCTTACCAAGTGCGTACCTGGTTAGTTGAACATAATTCTAACTTAGCCCTAACCCTTGTAGTTTCATTAAGAGAAAAGCATGGGGCAAGCGAATCAAAGGTGAGAGCACTCTTTGTAGTTCCCTGCACTATGGTGGCAGCAAATAAGACTTCTTCAATTAAAGCCTCATCCCGCAGCCAATCTTTGAAGTATTTAACAGCATGTTTTTAACAGGACAGATTTTATGCCCTTGGTCAAAAGCCTCCCTCTCCCCTCACTCAAACACAGCACACCCTGTGACTGCTGCTGTTTGGATTCCCATGCTACAGCAGTTTAGCCAATGCTGAACACATATACACACTTTTTCAGTACACTAAATGCACGATACCAAGGATAACAAATACAGATACCCAGTCAATTCAAAGGATCAGCAAAGAACGAAAGATACTGCTCAAAGAGAACAACAGCAAAGTAACATTAAAAGCATTAAAAGTATCCCCACTCCCCAACAAGGATTTATTTGCTGCACTACATTTTGGAGGGAAACTTTAGGGAAAGAAATGGGATTTCTGTTTAAGAACTATCTTGTACAGACTTCTTCAGAGCACTTAGGGAAGTAAGGGGTAAGGGGCCCCCAAATATTCCATTTTTTTCCATCCTGAGATTCTGGAAATGTCTTCCAGCAGCTCTCAGAGTTTTTTCTTCATTTTTCTTTTCCCACACTACAAACAAATGTGATGCAGCTTACATATAAGATGTATTCAAGTCCCTACTGTCAGTCGCATATAATTCCTTAGAACAGAAAAAAAACAATCCACATCTTTTTAATCTCCCTAGTTTATTAACTAGCAAAGGAAACAGCAGCTCAGCTACAAGTAAGTAAGAGCATGTAAGTATATTAGTATCCACAAACCAACAACAAAACCCCATGACTTCATTGAACTTATTTCATGTTTTCTTTTTCAGGCAAGAAGGTCTCATTGTACCTGAGTGGAAGAAAAAGACTTGCAGCTCTATCATCAGCTTGCCCAAAAAAGCAGCATGCATCTGTCTGGCTCCTCCTGGCAGCTGACTGGTATTCAGCTTCAGCCAGCCCAGCTGGGACAGATTTGCAGGCATTTAAAGATTCACAGGTGCAGCCACCAGCAGTTAGCCGACAAAGAGCTTGTGCAAATACTTCTTTTGCAAGCAGGTCTTCAGATCAAACGTGGTGCTGTAAACCAGCATTTGAGGTTTCTCCTGAAACTTAAACACTGAGAAATGGATTCAGACCTAATGTGAGCTCACTCCCATCTGCAGCAGCGGTTCCACTGAAGTTACTGCCTCTGACGCAATGGCAGAGATTAGGAGCTAATCAGTATATTTCTGGTGTGCTCCACAATTTGGTAAACTGTAACCTAAAGCTACTTTGTCACATTTTCTCTGTTCTTATATTATTGTTTTATACCATATTGCCTGCCCTCACTTGCTTAACTGTTGGTATTGTGCTCTAAAACACGCCTGATGCATGTTTGCAGGTACCAACAGCAACCTCTGTTTTTTCCTTTCTAAAATAAACATAGTCACATAGAGGAAATTGTTTTAAAAAATTTAAACTATTTGAGAGTGAACAAGCCCATTGTTTGGAGAGGAGACTTGAGGGAAGCAGTGCACTACCATGACTGTTGCAGAGCATCTGTAAAAATCCTGTGGACCGCGAGGGTTTGAGGCTGGCGTGTGCTGGGACAGGGAGAGAGGGGACAGAGCAATGTAAACAATAATAATAATAAGTTTTCACAACTGAGAGAAGGAAGCAATGTAATGTGGAAAACAGTTGTTATTACTCTGTTTATGACTCCTTGTTCCTGAAAAATATGCTGGGTTACTTTGTAACACTGAAGGGGGCTAAACTGAGGTGACCTGAAATTGTGTGAATGGCTGAAAACCCATCTGATAAAGATGGGCTTAGGAATACCTTTTCTCTTTTTTATACTGGAAGCATGCCAGAGTGGAAAATACTGGGTGGAGGATCCATAGCTCTTGTGGCTGTAAGAGCTTTATCCTCAAACCCCCAGACAAATTCCAGTTGTTTAGGCAGCAAACTGGATTCACTGCCAAACGGTGGCTTAGACACCTTCAGGAAGAAAGCTGATACCGGAGTCCAAGGGCATGATCCTCAAAACAATCTCCTAACATCTCAAAACCTGAAGGTTCATTAGAAATTTTTCCAACACAACTGAAGTCCTCTGCATACAGACTGATCTGTATTTAGACAACTCAATATAGAAAGAAATTCCAAGGGCCGGGCCAAAACCCCAAGTCCTTTCTTTGGCAAGGAAACTGGCTTTGTTCAGGGCCACTAGGACAGCTCTTATGTTTTTTAAGCTTGGTACCATCAAACCTCCTCTAATGCTTTCAGTGAAAATGGCAGCAGAGGTTGGTTTCGTGCTGAACTGCGGGTGCACGTTACTCGTGCTTGGAGCATGTGAACCAGTCCAGGACACCTGTTGGGACATAAGCAGAAGATCTCCTCGCTTAAGGATGCCACTGCAGTTTAGGGTGGCAAATCTGGCATTCCCAGAAGGATATTTTTGGGCACTGCAAAAATTGTACTTGCAAAGCTGTGATTCTTAGGGACCCAAAGGACCAAGAAGGACCAAGCAAGGGCTCTGAGGGTTCCACTTCTTGGCTGATGTACCCAACTCCATTTACATCATTCTGTGTCTTTGAGCCTCAGTGGCTCATATGATGCTTAAGTAGCACTGTGCAGCCAGTCACCTGAGCTAAAGCAGCTCCTCTCTCAAACCACAAAAAATATTAGTCCCCTTGTTTGACAATGTAAATCTTAAAGGTTCCAGTCACTCAGAAAAAAATATCAATCTCCCCTCAGGCTATCTTAAATACACATTTTGTTTTGCTGCTTCAGTTAAAAGATGACTAAATCTATATTTTATTTCACTGACGCCTTTGCAGCCGTAGGGCATTCTGTTGTGTCTAGAAACTGTTTCCTCTGCGAAGCATTACAAAATTTTGTCACAAGCAATGTATATACTTCATTTGGTCAAAGGAGGTATCTTGTCGTGAAATATTAAGTTAGCACTCTTTATCATTATTCAGCATGTGCATCTGGAGACCGTCACATCTTATCTGATTCAAGTAAAAAATCACACATTTCTGTAAGCAAAGCATAGCATGAAATGTTTTCATTTTACTGACAACAGAGAATTTTGCTTCTCAACTTTGAAATAACTTCTAATTACACAGGAAGACACCCAAAAAAATCAGTAGCTTTTTTTTTTTTCCCCAAGGAATCTATCCCTAAAATAACTCTACAAAGTCACATGACAACATCTGCAAAAATTATTATTACAACTTACCTTTCAGACAAAGAACATAATTTTCAATAGCTGGAAGTCACAAAAAAATCAGAAAAGGAACCAAGGTCAAATATTATCAACCAAAAGGGTAAAAGTTTACACTGAAGAAGGTAGTAGACACCACCTGTACTTGTACCTGAAGTCCTTAAACAATCTTTGATAGCCATCATGGTAGATGATACAGAGACAGAGAGCAAAACATTATCTGTGACCCACATGCACAGTCCAGTTAAAATGTCTGAACACATTACTGGAGTCGTAGAGGTTTAGATGGTAGAAGCTAGAGAGTTTGAAAGTGAGTTGAAGGAGAGCTGTGTGGTTTTGGGCTACCAAGAAGGACATGTTTTGAGTTTCTGTTTCAAAAACCCAGCTATGACATGCAGTATTGGAAAGGTAAAGCTCCTCTAAGGTAAAAGGATAGAGGCAGTATCCTGAATTCTTCATTTCACATGCTAGCTCTCTTGAAAAACAACTGACCTACTGATCCCTATCCATTTTCTCATGTACACCTTTGGAATCCACCAAAGATGGTAAGAATTAGATAAGTGTTCGGCTAAAACAGAGAAAATGCTTAGTTTTTAATCATGGAGGCTTAGGAATTAAAGCGTAATTCTGCTCCGCAGACTCACTGCATGAAACAAGTTGCTTGTGTTTCATGAAAGCTTATGACTTTCACCTAGAAGAAAAAAAGGAGAGAAATATAGATTGTATCTTTCCTTCAAATAAAAGCCTGAAAAGCTCCTTCCCCAAAAGCCAATGGACACATATAAAGAAGTTCTTCAACTAGCCCTCTGACATATATTCATATAAACTATATGTCACATACTGTGAAGACTTCTAAAGTGATTGCTCAGAGAAGTAAAACAAAAGATGGAATCATTCGGAGAATTACTCATGACTAATCAAACTAGGCAACTATGTTAAGACTGGTCATCTGAAACTCCTAACGATTTTCAGACTACAGCCCCATCCAGATTAGCGTTACTGTAGGTAATTCACAAATCACAAGAGGTATTGTAATCCAGGACAACTCTAAGATAAATTGTCACCAGAATTGTACTAGTCACAATTTTTAAAAGTATACTCTTGACTAACCACTCACATCTGAAATCACAGGATCATTTTCTCCCAACTGCCCCACCAACTGCTATGTGCTTGTTAAGTGGACAAAACTCCTTACTAAAAGACAACTGCAAGCTACTCCCACTGAGCCTTTCAAGGTCCTCTTCTAACTTGGTCCCTGGACTCACTTCTTTGTGCCCTCTATTTACAGAAGTTCCAAAATTGACTTGAAACTTTGAAATGAGAAATAAATGTAAGTCTGATTAAAATAATGAGGATGAGACTCACTGCATGCTGATCTCACATTTTTCCACCTGGGGATAAGAAGGGACAAGAAGAAGCAGCCCCTACAGTAGATTCCCATAGGGTCCTCCAGTTAGTTCTTTGGCCTCACTCCAAAAGGAAAGAATGAACCTATTCAACAGCCCGGTCCCTCACCCCGAATTGTGTGCAAGTTGACAAAGTCACCGTCAATGACACCAAAGACTGCTGACAGATACTAAAGAAGAGTAAGTAAATGTGAAAACTAAGACTGTCAGCAGCCATTTTCCATTATTTTCAGAAAAAAAACACCAACCAACAAGATTGAGGAAGGTTTCATGCCATACTCGAGTCAAAGTGCAAGAAACAGAAGTTGTGTGTGAGGCTGGATTAACCGCTGACTAAAATAGAATCTCTTTCGGGTTCTTTTTTTAAATCACTGAGCAAGAAATGAAACACATAAAAGTTGTGTTAATCTTTGCTTCCTGCTTTGGAAGAAGACGTAGTGGCTCTGAAATAAGATAAAAAAAAAAATACAAGAGCTAGCTTCAATCAGGAAGTGCTGGAAATCTGACAATAAACTTTGATCCTTTTAACTTAGCGTGCTTAACCACGAAGCCATGTATGTTCAACCTTTTCAGGTTAGCTTAACCTTTGAGGTTAATTTGAAGATCATGGGGGATTTTGTGAAACACTACAAGCATACACAGTAAAAGGAAGTAGTGCAGGCCATCTTATTAAGCATGACTTCAGTACAGCTAAACAGATTGCAACAGCACATGAGATTGGAAACTTCTTGAAAGAACAATGAAGAAGATAAAGGGAGTAAATAAAGTTACATCCTGGCTCCAGGACTGGTTCTGCCCAGAGAGTAAATACCTTCTTGTTGACAATTCTCCATATGGAAAAGCAAAAGCATGCTATAAGAACAGCAAGTCATTTTTACTCTAAATTATTGAGGCAAAGTATCTCTGCTTATTCATCAGGGAAACTCTTAAGTTCTTTTTTTCACTATTGCATTATTTTTTCCAATGTCCTTTCCTCATAAAGGTATATATTCTTCAGCAGCCATGAAAGCAGGAAAAATAGAACTTCCTACTAACTCACTGCATACTATAGCATTAATACCATATATGCTAGTGCCTCTAATTAAATGGGCTTTTAAAATAGCACTAAAGGTCAGAAAGACATTTTTTCCCCATTTCAAGATTCACAAGCACAGATAGATTTTGTTTTCTGAAGATTCATTTTACATGTACTGAAGTAACACAACTATTTTTGACATTTTTTTCTCCATTCACATGTGTAACCCTTAATGTCACACAACAAGAACCCTTAGAAAAGGTCTGTTCCTTGTGAGAAGACTCATAGACAGCTTAAATCTTAGCAAACGGAGGCAAAGAGAAAATCATAGGCAGAGGCTGGGGAGGTGCGAGGGGCAAGGAAGCAGGCTCAAGGAGTTCAGAGTCAGTGGATCTACTGGAACAGGAGCCTAGAGGCAAGGTCTTGTACTGCCCTTAATTCTGTGCGCGTGTGTGTCTCTCTCTAACTGGAAAGATTATTAAAAGCCCTTCTTTTCTTGGAGGAATCATTATCCAGGGGAATAAAAGTGGTAACCCAGAGCCTACATATAACTTCATTATTATGCACATAGCTGGAGAAATAATGTTTTTTCCCCAAATTGAGTAAGGCACCAAAAGTTTTAAAATACTAACTTTTATAACATTGCAATTTATGTTGTTTAAAAAGGAATTCAAATCACTTTTTAACACAAGAAATGTGAAATAATAAGCAATTTCAGGGATCTTGAGTGGGACTGCTCTCAGAAATCTGCTGATAATGTCATTCATTTTAGATATTTCTACTTATCACAGCACGCATCTTAACGTGATTGTAAAATACACCCCTCAAATCATGCGTTTCCTTCACTTTTACTTTTTAACAAAAAGAATAAAGATTTAAAATAAAATAAATTAAAATTTTCAGAAAAAAGCAGTTAAAAAAGGAGGCTGGGGTTCCTCAGTTTTATAGGACAAGTCAATACAGACATCTAAGTGAAGGAAGAAAACCCACATTTGCCAGTGTCGCTGAACTGGTATCTCTGAACAGTAACGACCTCTTTATCATAAAACATATACTGAACACATTGCAGCAGCAGAAACTGCCCTATAAAATTGTATGATGATGCTCTGAAACTGATTTCTGAGGGAAGAAGCAGCTCATTCTTTATGGACATACTGCTGGGGAACTTTTCTGACAGCTGTGACTGTTTTTGCTGATGTGCTTGCTTTTCACCGAGTAACTTGGCTGAGCCCAATAAATCGTTTAATTTAAGCACATCACAGATATTAAATGGTAACAAGTTGGGAGTGGGGATGCTATTGGAGAGGAAAAAGTTCTATAAAAACCTTATATGAAAATTCAGATCCTAAAATATCTAATATTTTACTTCCTTCAGAAACGGGGATTTAAAATAAAACCTAAACACGACCACCCACCAGCCAGACTCTTCCAACAATGTGCGTTCTGTGAACAAGAGGTATTTTCAAGAATCAATGAGCTAGCAAATTGTATAGTAGTAAGACTCTTGAACTGCATGCTTTTTTGGCACATAGAAAACATGGAGTTCAAAATGCTTCCAAGAACAGTCCCAAGCCACACACCTTACATGCTCCTGACTTAGCAGACTGCACAAGTCTGTTTACATATACAAGATCTAGGAGTTGTTGTAAAGTTAAGCCAACTTACCCTGTGCCACAAAATCCAGCCACGAACACCATTCTGAGAAAAAATAATAGCTCTTCATTTCTGCTATAGAAATTCCTCTCTGATTCATCGTCAGAGAAGAAAAATGTCCACTTTTCCCTTCCTCTGCTCAGAACAAACTACCCCGAGAAGGTAACAGCTTTCATATTAATTGAACTTTGTTCCATAAATGCAACAGGTGGCACAAGATGACTTTACAAATATATTTTCTTCCAGTAACGCCATTGTTCTTGTAATTATCTCTTTAATTATAGTGTCCTCCCCTCATGTCCCCACCCTGAATATTTACAGACTGCCGATATACCCAGTGTCTGATACAGTATATCTAGGCTATAGGCTGAAGCCCTAAGCATATTTTCACTCATGTTAGGCTTTAACAAGGCAAAGCAAAACTGTTTTTCACTCAGATATTCACAACACTATCTGGAACTAGTTGTATTGAATTGCTCACTCATAGGTTTAATATTTTGGTGCAGTTTATCACCTCTGCTGTGGATTCACACCCAACTCTCTTCTCCAACTTTCTGCTGGAAAAAGTGCAGGGGCATTTCCAGCAGGACACGTAATGGAAGTCTCAAGTGTGGAAATCCCAAATCTCAAATAAATGCCTTTTCAACATGTTTATCCAGCCAGCAAATGAAGGTGTGAATGCAGCAAACAGTAAACACAGCCTTACACGCCTGGACCTACCTAGTGTGGGGACTAACAGTAATAAAGTTGTAGTGGCAGACTTTAACACTGACCAGAAATCTCACTGTTTACCCAGGCTCCAGGCGGGCTTTGCTATGTTGAAGCCTTCAGGTACTTAAGTATGTCTGCTCTATTCATGTATTCAGTCTGACATATGGTCAGTCTGACATTTCCTGCATCCATGCGTTTTGCTATCCCGCCTGTACACTAACACCCTCTCCCCACACAAGAATGCCCAATATCCAACAGAAATACTCATATGACTCCAGGAGAAGATGCACCACATCTCCATCCCCTTGGCTGACATGGAAGATGCAAGAGTGCTCTTCCTTTAGACTCCTCTTCACTATTTGTGGTGGATTACCCATGTTGTGGATCAACCAAGCTTCGCCTGACTCTTTCACTACAAAAGTCTATTAGTATTAGACACCCACATTACAGCGCTGCCTCACTGTACCTTGCCACAGAACTTCTTTGGATTGGATTGGAGGGACCCTGGGACACGGACAGTTTCCTCATCCATCCATTCATTACATGCCTAGAACGTACACACGAAAGCAAACTGCCTCAGAGCTTCAGTCATCTTCATCAGAACACCAACCTGAAGCCAGTGTGAAAAGATGCAGACTACACGATGCCTCCAGAGATACTCCCCGTCCATACTAAGTGCAGCCCAGACTGAAGATGGATGTCTCTGGAGTCTCCACTTGCCAGACTTGTTTTACAGCTCTCGGTTCAAGCTGACCTACTGTTCCCATTTGCTTAGAGAAAGCGAGGAGAGGAAAAATCTCAAAAGATGGCCTGCGAGCACCACACCAGGAAGCCCATCACAAAGGGCCACAGCAGGTCAGCACCCTGGAAGATCTCCCCTGCTGACGGGAGACAGGTGTCCTCACAGAAGACTGCTTGAAGCCATGACTTTCCAGGGCTGAAATCCTCCACAAACTCTACAACTGCCATCCCGCCTGCTTGCAGTTGGACATGCAGAAGCACACAGAAGATGTACGGTCAGGGGTGGATGCAGAAACCATGATGCTGTCTCACACGAGCCTGGCCGTATCAGCCTGGGCCCTGCCTGCCCAGGCAGGAGGGGCCACACTGCACCTGGTCCCAAACCTCTGCAGTCCAAAAAGCAAGTGTCACCAGAGCCAGGGCTAAACCAGGGTGATGGGATAAAGGCAAGACAGCCTGCCCTGGGTGAAAGACACCCGCAGAGAGCAGCGCAACAAGGATTAGGCCAAGGAGGACAGATCCGACTGTCCACGAGCTGTAAGTAAATAAAGTCTGCTTTGTTAAAATGAAAATAAAACAGAGACGGATTTGATGAAGCATGAAGACTCTGGAAGCCAGCCCAGCTTCCCTTATTAAGGTAAATAAGGTAATGCAAAATCAATATATGAACTAGGACATCTATTGTTCACAGAAAGATTTCTATATTCTATACTAAAGATTTTAACATGTGGGGAAAGGGTGAAGTGACAGCAAGCAAACCTGCTCTCAGCAATTTCCAGAGACGCTAATGAAGAGAGAACAAAGCTCTGTGAGACCTGGGACAACAGGACAGAGTGGCTTAATTTTGTCACAAGGAAAAGAGAGATGCATACATCATGGGATTCACAGAGTCACAAGCGCATTTACTTTGGAAATACATGCTTGCCAACATTGTAATTTTACCCAGTATAGCTACAGGACAGACATGTTCCCAGGCTGCAGTACCTCTCCTCTTCCACAATCTAAACCCTTGATCCACCTTCTGTGTAATGTTGGGTCTGGAACTGACACTGAATGCTAATTAAGATCTGCCACCAGGAAGGCGGGAAAACTCTTATCAGTCCAAAAGGCCATAAAATGGCTTTGATCAAAACAATGGAATAATTCTTACTGGATATACAAGGTTAACATTAGAAGCATATAATTGCTTTCCGACTGTCAACATAAAATGGGTAACAGGAAGGAAAGGAAACAGAATTTTTGCATACTTGAAGACTTCAAACAGAAAAGGCTGCAACACAATCAAAAGAAGTTTGGGAATAATAATAAAGATGGGTGGGACAGAAGATAGACAACTTCCTATAGAAACATACAGGAAAACATAGTTTTCTGACTATACACACCTATATATAGTGAAAGGAACCTGTAAGAAAGAGATGATTGTATAGCACTACAAGATTTATATTAAGGATCTGTGTCTGAAGGAAATTAGGCTAAAATGAGGAAAACTATCTATGTGAGAATGTGTTTAATATATTAAATTTGTGGTTTTCTCCTATGCAGTCAAGACTTTGCCTATACTTGGAATTAGCTCCAATCCATTCATGAGTGACCAGCAGGCACCCACAACTCAGAAGTACGTGAATGTTATACAATAATTGGTGCAAGTGGTAACTTCTATGGCTACACTTTAAACTTGACTGCAGTGTGATTACTATCAAGTGATGGTTGAATCCTAAGGAAGGTAAGACTGAAATTTGAAGAGGCCTTGTTTTACTTTGCTTTGTAAGACTGCATCCCATGTGTTTAAAATACAACTAAATTTTTCCTGACTTTACTATGATTACCAGCAACTAACATCAAACCTTTTTCTAGTCTGAACTGAATGGAATTAATGGTTAAATCTTGATAATTTATTAGTTAGCACTCCTAAAGGTACCAAATCTTGGTCTCATGAATACCCAGAACTGACAAGTCAGGAAAGGTGAAATCTTTAAATTTCAAAAGTTATGAAAAAAAGGTTACAATTTTTAGTCCAAACAAAATAGATGACAAAAGACTCAGTAAGCACAGTACAAAAGAAGGCGTGAGCAAAAGGAACCACCAGGGAGGCATTTTTGTCTTCCTATTTTTTTTCTAAGAGTGTCAACATTAAAGAAAGGAATATTGAAAGGCCTTGAAAATTTTATATTTTCCTATAAAGGTAGCTTCGCTTATGTTGATTTCCATTTCATATGCTCCAAATTAATTTAAAAAGAAACAAAAAGAGTCCTCCTTTAAATGATAATAGGTCACTGTGCATATAAAACCAAGACAGGATTAATTAATTATTGAAAAATCTGCTTCAGCTTATCTCAGCTAGTCAGGGTTAACTTATTTCAGGGAAAAACCCCAACAAAACATAGCTTTACAAAATACAAAGATTATATAATTACCAGTCACGGTAACATATTATTACACCACATACTATATGAAACAGACTTTGAGATTGAATAAATGGTGGCAAGTGCTCAATTTAGTACATTACATGTAAAGATCAGATGCTTCCTGATTTTTTTGAGTACAGTTAAAAATATTTTTTGGGTGTAATTAGTTATATTTTTTAGGAGTGGAGCACTCAGTGATGTTCTTCTACAGTATTGAAGGGGGGCTGGTGTAAAGCATTTAAATCTGTGTCTGTTAGATACTGTAATACACCTGGAACTGCAAGGAAAAACAAGATACAATGTTTTTCTCCAGCAAGTATTGGTGACAGAGAGTAATCACTATCCTTAAGTAATATCTAATATGGATAAAGACATATATTTTTTAACTGTTGCTAGATCCCTACATAGGTATGCTTTGAGAAAAAATACTAGTTCCTGCAAGAATCATTGGAGTTGAGAAAATCAGTGATGCTAATACTAGGCTACTTACTGCTCATATTTACCTCACATGCTGCTCCAATTTAAGTGCAAACATTCTATGTAGATATAAATCACACTATAGGATCACCTATACATTCACCTCACCAGAGCATATTTGGTGTGGGTTATTCCGTGAGTGCCGTCTGCTATGCAGGATTTGGATGAATCTTGGTAGGATCCTAAAATGACTTTCATGTCCTTCCCTTAAAAGGCGGCGTTGAGACATGGATGTGTATCCCTGTATCTTCACCACGTTATTCACCAAAGGAAATAAAAAATCAGCTCTTCAGAATTACACTCTTCTAACACACTGAAAGATACTCCGATTTTGGTTTTAGATGTCAATGGAACATAAAATTTCTTTGTCAAATTCAAATACTACGAAAAAAAATTTAAAAAGGATGCAAATTTAAAGAGCTGGAAATGGGTGCCGTTTGGTTATTTGAATTGTATGGGCTTTTCCTCAGAAGCCAATACCTGGCTTTAATAAAAAGAAAAATCAGTTGTACTTAATGGACTGAAAATGCCAAGATAGTTTCCACACGAAGCTGTGAGATCCTCTCAGTTCCTAGCATGCTGCACCCAGCGGACAGGACATCTTGCCACAGCTTTCAGTCTGCTTTCAGTGTGACTAGTATGACTAAAGGAGGCACAGCTGCTCATGTAACCAGGTCAGACTAGCAGATGAAATTTTCAAAAATAAGTGTGAAATGGTCTGTTTCTCAGTGTTTCATCCAAAATAACTGTAGCCAAACTAACAGCCCTGTGCTGTTTCCGATGAACAAAAGCCCCCACAAAACATGCAGTTTGTTAGTGCGCTCCAGCCGCACACAGCGATCCAAAGCCACTGCTCATCCCAAGTAGCTGGTACTATCGCCTCCGTCTTCACATCCTTCTCCTTAACGTGAGGGATGTTCAGTCGTTGCAAAGAGACATTTGAGGTTTGTCCCGAAGAAGGGCAAGTTGAAGGTCTTTCTTACAACTTCACAGTCTTGCTTGTAAGTTTACAACTCAGCACTCCAAGGGCAGAAATCTCACGCTGACACTTGCTGCATTTCCTACTTCTGTGTCTGAAGCACCCTGTATTCCTCAGGGGCCAGCAAATTAAAAGAAAATACCGTTGTCAATACAATATTGTCAATTAGAAACTCCTCTTCAGTTCCCTAAGTCCGGCTCTCACCATCAATCTGTCTCCTCTTCCTCCTCCTGAATTTGCACAGAAGTGAGGACCGAGTCCCTCAAAGGCAAAGCCTGTTTCCAGAACATGCCAGCAGAGAGGTCTCACAAGAAAAATCTGAATCTTCCTGGGAGTTAACAAACAACTAATAGGAAGGAAGGGAGGGGAAATGAATCCCAGGCTTTCTTAAAACATATCAGGAAACCCTACACTGTCTGTTCCCCCTGTCTCTTTCAATGCAGGAGAGAGGAAACTGATAATGCTGCTTTACTTGGCAGTCAACATTTTCCTCTCAATTCTGTTTAACTATGTCCTGTATGGCCACAGATCCACCGCAACCCCAATATATACCATTGCGCACACCGAACTGAAGAAATGAGTGAAATATGTGCACCAACTATCATTACTCTGAAAGCAAATTAAAACTGGTAACCTTTAGTTAAGTCACATTGAAGTAAATATTAACTAACTTATTACAAAATACTAGCTTTGAATATACCTTGCTAACAAGAGGAGAATCATTACAGTTGTAGCTGGAAAATGTTTGACTTTCAACATGAAATCACAGGCAAATGTGACAATCTTGAAACGTGATGATCAAGAAAGGTATCAAAAGAAATACAGACTGATGCATTTCATGCAAATATCACTTGTTTTCCAAATTCATTATACTAAGCAGGTGGACCACTGCATGCTGCAGCTGTGCTGCTCATCCTGAATCAAAGGCCTACCCAAGCTTAAGGAAGGAAGGAAGGGAACAGCTTAGTGGTGGAAAACCACCATGCTGCACACTGCCACTGTATTATATATTCAGGGTTCAAACAAAAGAACTGAAATAAGGCACAGCATCCATATTAGACAAAATTCCACATTTTCTTGTGCTGCTCGTCAGTTTGGGGCACAAAGCAGTGGTTCTGCTCAGATACAGGGGAACAATAGCATCCACAGAGACAACACTGTAACCTGCTCCTTGCTGCTCAGTTTCCAAGTGGAGGCACCGAATGTGACCAGGAGACACCTGCAGCAGATTGCCAACCATCAGGGCTTTCCTCCTGCCTGCCAGGCTACTACTTGTCCGGGGCTTTTGGAGCACACCAGCCTCATGACTGAAGGACCTCATCTGACAATCGAGTGGCATGCCAATAAAACCACACATCATCTTCCAGCAGCTGAGCCACCAGCTAGAAAAGTGACTCTTTGTCCCAGTGTTGTTTTAAGTGTGCAGTGACACTAGGGGCACACGGCGGAAACCTTACCAACAATTTGTGCAGAGGATTATTACAATGAAGCAAAAGGACATTCTCCTTGCTTTCTTCATGTATCAAATACACACCGAAGATTGATGACTTGAGTTGTAAAGTTGTTAAGTACACACAATCCTACTGAAAGCTAGCCATTAGCTACATCCCTGTCCACAAAACAAGCTTTTAATCTTCTTTCGAGCACTCAAATTTGTGCCTAGAAGCAAAGAAATTAATCAGAACAATGGCTATGGCAGTGTGCAATCAGAAGGAAACAGATGGTGTAATGCAGTGTTTTCCAAACAGCAGCAGCTTCTATCTCCAGGAAAATAATCCGAATATTTTCCCTTGCCGTTGGCATTACTATAACAAAAGCTGCTATTAGAAGGATTTCTTCTCTGCTCTGTACTGCATCAGCAGACTACATAGCAGTCTAAAGACGGTAACATTCTTTGCGTGTTAGTTGGCAAAACCAACTAGACTGCACCTATCTCTTACCTCACAACACAAATCCAGTAACATTCAATGGGTAACACCTCCACGATTATCTTTAAATGACTACGAACAGCCTGATGGAACCAACAAAATTGTGGCAATGAAACAGGGCTTATTTTTGTCATGCTTCATTTCCAGGTCTGTTTCTGACTGCAGGCGTAGTGTTGCACATTGACAACAGAAGCAGCCACACTGACTTACGTCTGTGTACTCTCTACAATTCTTCTTTTGAGTCCGGAGAACCTCACAATATTTTAGTACAAGAACTTCAAGTTTGCTTGGGAATCATTAAATTAAACTGCTATCACTTTCATCACTACTGGGTATTCTCATCGTTCCTTTCATCTTTTTGTTTGTATCAGAGCCTTATCTTTATGGGACATTTCAAATGCCCTACTTTGATTTTTCCTCCAAACCCTAACAATTATTTACAGGCCCTTCCTTACATCTTCACATTCAATGCAGCGCTGAAATGTTCACATTATAGGGCTATATGTCCCACCTAACTGTACAGTGCAGGAGGTTCTGGTAGCAGAATCACCACTGCTCTAGTGTTTCTCCTGTGCTTCTTCCACTCCTCAAAACAAGTTGATCTTCGTATCTGTCGATACGCCACCGCCACTGGTGTTGCCATTTCTCTTCAATTGTAGATCTTGTTTTTCAGGGAAAAGAGTGCATCTCATGGATAAAAAAAACATGGCACCTCTCATGCCTGGCACTTCGAGATCCCACCATGCACACGCTGCACAGGAGTCCACCCGTGAGATCCGTATCTACCACTCCTCCTGTCTTTTCCCCTGGAGTCCCTGCAGGGAGAAGCTTCTGCAGAGACACTACAGTGTCAGAAGTGCCATCACATCCCCGATAAAAACCCAGAGGACTGACTGCAAGAGAGATCTTACATGAAGAATATAAAAGACTATGGAAATGATATGGGGAATTGCATCTAACATACACATATGCAGAGCTCAGAAATTACTGTTTCTTGGAACAGTTTCTAAAAAACAAATATAAGAGTACATACAAGCTAAATCTCATAGTCTTTTCGAAAAGGTGAGTGCCATGTGTATCTTTCAGCATCAGCACATTAACAATAACAGTGGAAATGAAATGAGGGGGGAGAAAAGAGAAGTGTTGTTTAGATTTTCTGTTTAAAGTATGCTTCATCAATTACCTCTGCACACATATTTATTTTGTTGAGAACAGTAGTACAAACAGAAAGTTAAATTGGACTCATGCTACATTATTGAACAAAATGATCGTTTTGCACACCCTAAAAATGTAACATACAAGCTACTTCTAATCTGAAATGTAATCTGTTTTATAGAGCTGAACACCTATATACCGTAACAAGGTAGCACTGATTGTTGTTATGCTTAGATCTGAGCTTTCTTATAACCATACATAAATGTTGAATTATGGCAAGTATTATGCTTGTGTTGATTTTTAAAATTAAAAATAAGTTGGCAAAAATTAATCCACGCCAGAGGCTAGTCACTAGGCTAAAACAGTAGAGAGTCAGCTAGAGGCTGATTTTAAATGAAAAAGAAAGGGTAACTGAGACATTAAAGACACAGAACTTGATATTTTTACATCAACAAATTCCACAGGGCTCTTGAAGAGGGAAAATGCTCAGAGAAAACCCATCTGAAAACCCAAGAAATAAATCATTATTTTGTGAATATTCTAGTATTCTTGAAATACAAGAAAAGAATTAATCTTCCTTTTTCAATGTGGATGGGATTAATATAAAGTTTAGGTACATCTTTTGCCTGTATTATTTTTATGCTTGTTAAAATTGGATAGGTGTGCTTATATTTTACTTCCAGGCTACTCTATCAGAATATTCTCTCTAACAAAAAGTTTAGAAAGCGTTCCCATAGTTTAATCTAGAGAATCTGTGAACTGAAATTACATTTAATAAAATACCATGACATATAAGGAGAAGCTGAAGTGGGGAGAAATCTCAGAAATAGATACGAATGACGATATATCCTGGCAAACATAAAAGCTATTACAAACAAACTCAGTATCTCCTAAAAACATAGACAGTGATAAACTTTCTCAATATTTTGATATTAATTTATTAAAGGTCAGGAGTTAAAAGAATTATTTGGTTTTATGAGAAATCTACAGAGAAACCCTGAATTAAGTTACAAGAGCGAATTAGGTTAGTTGTCCAAGCTTAATCCTAACTGGATGTATCTGCTCAGAGATGATTGTAATAAGCAGCAGATGAATATAAGTAGATCAGGACTGAGATAAATGGACAACTTGCATTCTGTTTATACTTGCACATTATGCTGCTGAACCACAGCTGCCAGTCTTTCTTTAAAGCAATCTCTCAAAAAAAAATTAAAATAAAATAAATCTTAAAATCAATACAGAGCATTTCATAATTTAAATGTACAATAAGAAACAAAAAAAATTCACAAGATATAAAATCAGGGTTCCAATATTCTGGAATTGTTACTATTTAATTGTCAAGATAACAAAAAGCTTGTAAAGCCTAACATCTGTCCCTCTAATTTAAGTAATCTTATATCGCATATCTGAATTTCCTGAGGGTTAGCAATAAATTTGACCCATCTCCAAAAGAACAAGTTCCTTCACCATTAGCAACAGAAAATACTCAGAAAACCACAGTGGATCAGACAAATAACTAGAAGAGAACGTCTCTTTATGACCAGTCAAGCAAAGTGTGGTTTAACATCTAACAAGACAGCTCTTCTAGTTTGTCCTTTAATGTAAGTCCTTTAACTGTTGAAGGCAACTAGCAATCCATTTCAAAACTTCAGAGATGTTCTGGAAAAGAGCAAGGAAACTGCACTTATGCTGGTGAAGACCAGGAGGGTAGAACATGGGAAAAGCCTGGTTAGCACCTGGTGCCAATCCAAAGCTGTAGGTAAAGGCTACCATGATGCTGGAGTTAATTAAGCAATTGCCACCACCAGTTCACTCATTTACTTACATTCTATTACATAAAATGACCTGGCAAATGACAACTACAGGTTGGGATTGAGCAGATTTGCAGAAGTATGAGGCCCACCTTTTTGTTCAGAAGTGAAGGCATGTGAAGAAAAGGAATCTGTTCAGATTAGGAAGCTCCTGGGAATTATTTCGGTCCTGTGCTTGATATGGGTCCACGCTTTCACCCAACCACACTGGCTCAGCTCTGTGTTCAGTACCCAACTGCTGCTGCTGTGAGCACACCACAAGCGAGGGAGATGACCGCGGCAGGCAGTGGGCTCACAGAGAGGGGATTTTTGTGGCAAAAGAAGGAGAAAGAAAGTGATGGGAGACCTTTGGTGTGTCTGCACAACTGTGCCTGCACACCACAGAGTCACAGCACAGGGAAGCTGCTGATGTAAACCAGATGAAAGAAGTGAAACCAGAGAAAAGAAGTGGCTTAAAATGGTCTATCAAATATAGCTTTATTGACAATGTCCTGTAAAGATACTACAGTTTCAGGCATATTGGACATTCCCAGCCCACACACCCTAGGACACAGTGGTCATTCCCATCACATGCCAGCTACATCTATAATCAATAGTAATAATCAAACTAAGGGGCTGAGGGTAAGCAGTTGCCCTTATACAATAAGTTATGCTAGTGGAAGCTCTGTTCAAAAATCATCTGCATCTGTATATATATATGTGTGTGTATATACCTATCTATATAAATACATATGAACATATAAAAATTAATAATACATGCAGTCAACAACATTGCCTGACCTTTCAGCAAGCACCTCTGCACAGAATCAGCTGGGGAAGAGAAAGCCAAAATTTGATGTTGAAAGAACTTTTGTTGGAATTTAGGAATACTTTAATTATGCTGAAAAGAGAGTTCTAGTTCAAACATTGTATCTTTTAACAACTACAGCAGGTACACAATACTTCTCCATCGGGTTGATTTCTGGCAGAAGCAGCCAGAGAGGGAAAAGGGATTTGTATGCATTTACACTCTGGCCAGATACTGCTGCTCTCCCCAGCTGGGTCTGCCACATTTGAGATTAGTGATCAGCTCACCAATGAAACCTGCACTTCTTTCATTTCTCTACAGGAGACAGAGAGACCACTTGCTCCACTTAGGAACATGTTTCTCAATTGTTCAGAAAGGCTGATTTTGCTGAGGTTCAGGACACTGCAAAATCTATGATTAGACGGGTGATTTTCAGAAGGTCTTTTCCTGAAGACGATACCTTTGACAATTACAAAGTGTGGAATATGGTATAGACCGCTGTTGGATCTATGCATCTAGACAGCTCCCAGCAGGGGTGGGCCCTGGCTATAGCTTATGGTGTTCTCAATAAGCTAATGGGTACAGTGAGAAATGACTGCTGTGCACCTACAGAAATAGATGACATTGTCTTGCCGTGCTACCGCAGGCCAGAAGAACCCTTTGAGCCTTCGGTCTCTGCTACCGTAATTTCCTTCCTCTTAAAAATGTTCTCTGTTGCCATGCATTTTGGACCCAAGGGATCCTGAGCTCAGCTCTCACCTCTTCCCTGTCAGACTTTAATTCTTTTCCACATTTCACAATCCTCCCTCTTTAGTCTCTCCATGAATGGGGTATTAATAAAGCAAAAGAGTTTTCAGTTGAGTAGCTGCTTTGAAATTCTTCTGCATGCACTGTTACACCGATTACGAATTTATATGGCGGTAATCCACTCAGCACAAAAGAAACAGTGCTATTAATGCTTCACAAAGCTGGTATGCAGCTATAAGTAATACCTTTTAGGGACCTTTTAGAAATGCTATAAAAATCCCTAGGCTGTAAGAACCTAATATGATTTTTCTCAGGCCACTGTTAGGATACAGCACAGTAGGTTTTCTATTGCAACTTTCTGAAATGGCCATGGGGGTACAAGAGTGATAAATCATGTAAGTGTTTGGAGAAAGAATGAGATTTTCATAAAGAATTCATGAACTGCTGATTTCAGTTATCGCTCATGTAGGCCTCCAGCAAAATGGGATTTTCCCTGTCTACGGATAAACACATTTAGTTGAACTGGGATGAAGGGTGTTACCAGTGGGACATTCGCCAGTTTACTAGACAGTCAAAGTTCTAGTCTGTTCAGAGTTAGTTTGCCTCATTCTGCTTATCAGTTAGTCAGTTCTAATAGACATATTTTAATTACACAGTCATAATGAAAGACATTCAAACAAATAGATCTAAACACATAGTGAGAGAGAGACTAAGGTCTTTATGCCATCTGGAACTGCAAAGGACTAGGACAAGTCCGCGTTTAAGTTTAAAAATGAAAAGCTCTCTGACAACTAAAAATCAACAGAGAATTTCCTTCTGCAAACGTAAAACAAATGCTGTATGATACGCAGTTACTTCGCTGTAATTCTTAGAAAGACTGAGAAACTCATTCCATCTATGGTGTCTTACCGGCAAGCACCAACACTGAACACAGCCACAGTCACACCGGCACTGTCTTTGACCTGAGCCTGTACTGCTGCCAAAGGGAGGATTCCTCCTCCCAGTAACCTCCCCTTCTTGCTTCCCTGGTGTGGGCATTTGCATTTGTGCAGCTGCATGGTGAACTACACACGGATATGTTCCAGGTTGGACAAATAGGACAGGGACACACAATGTGGCTCCTGGTTAAAGTCAATAACCCTGGCACAAAATGCGGTATGTGGAAAGCTGCTGAGACTACAAACACTTATTGATTTCCAGGCTGGGCATACTGGTTCATGATTATTTCCTAAAATGAGTACCGCAAGCTGTGCTTGTCTCTTTTGGATTCTTCAGCAGAGATCTTCACATGATTCAATAGATTAGTATTACTGATTACTATTTATGGCTATACACTTAGAGCTCCAATAAAGGCACAATAGGCAAATGCATCATTGTAGTTACAGTCTCTGAATGAATTATTACATCAAACATGTTGAAAGATATTGAAGATTTTGTGAATTAAATATATGAAGTAGAAATAGGTAGTGATGAAATCATCGTTCCTCTTGACATAGTCTTATTGCATGAAAACACTGAAGGAAATAACATTGTTAGTATGGAAGCTACTGAGAAAGAAAAAGCTAAAACATTACATAAAAAATTACACCTGAGCAATAATATTTTCCTGCATATCCTCCCATGTGAATAGAGCCTACAAAGGATAAAAAATGTAGATCCCCACAGCTGCAGAGCTGTACAACCAAAGGTCAATTGCAGTCAGTAGCCCTTCCCTCCCTCTCAGATTTTGGTCTCATTTGTTACATTTGGATTCACAGATTTTTTTTCCAGACAATCTAAATGATGCTTCTCACTTGTCAGCTAAAGATAGCGCTGTGCCACCGGTTTTTATTTGTCCCCATACAGAAGAAATGTTACACAGGCATGCTCTGCCATCCAACAAGGATGCGTTTCTGAAAAGTGTGACACAATATCATTACCCCATTGCGTCAGTCTTCATCCTTAACTGACTCGATCAATCCTGGTTTGTCTGAGGAAGATGACAATGACACTGAAAGTGCAACTATTCAGAAAGAGGCAGCAAGTTATATCAGGGAAAAGGTTGCTACTGAGTGCAGAGACTTTGCAGAATACAGGCTTAACTATAGTTTATATAGCTCCTTATTAAACCATGAATTATACCATACAAGCTTTTCTGCATCAAACTTTAGTGGTAGAGCACTCTGCTTTGCAGCTACATGCCTCAACTTTGTTGCTGTCTTGGATATTTATAATATAACAATTCCCTATATACAACCATTTAACTGTCTTCAAACATTTAAAACCAATCTGGGAAAAATACTACAATGTATAGTATATGCATATAGCAAAACAAAACAAAAACCAGTAAATAACTAAAAGAAACAACCGCCTACTATGAAAATTAACAAAACCAGATTATTTTAAGTTGCAAGACCTAGAAGTCTTCATAAAGTCACTGTGTTTTGATCTATTAAAGTTCCATTTAGAGTGAGCAGAATTTTTTTGCTCAAGAAATAAGCTCTGCCACAACGGCACTGGAGCTCTTGTGTGCTTTGCTGGAAAGATTTTAACCAGTGGGAAAATTTCTAACACCGCAGGCTGCCACCAAATTCCACCAGCCAGGCAGGCAACAGGTCCCATGTGCCCTGCCCACATACCTGAGGACACAGGAGACTCCTGGAACATCTGCATCCTGGAACTCAACCGAGCAGGTCCATAATAAGTAGATTGGCTTTGAGCAGGTGGTTGGACAAGATGACCCCAAAGAAGTCCTTTCCAATCTAAATTATTCTATGATCATCTTGCCCATTTAGCTCCCTTGCTATTACCCAGCTGTGTTCACTGCTTTGATTCCCACAGAGAAAAAGGGAACCATTTTCCGTGCTTAATTTATATTGGTTGTTTCAATTTCTCAGTGAATTAATAATTTAGCAGAATTTTATCTTCCTCATTTTAGAGTTATGTGAAGAGGCCAAGTGGTAAAGTAAAACATTAAATTATTTACAAGTTGTACACACATGCAGGCAGATAAATGGTGTAGCATTATATATTTAACAGTTGTTAGAAAGTACAGAAACTATAAGCATGATAGCCAAACTCCTTTGTCAAAGGAGAAAAAAGTAGTCTTCAAGTCCGCTAATTTTTTTAGGCATTAGAAAGAGCTAAAGCAAAAGTATTTAAGGTAGATCTAAAGTCTGTACAAACTTCAGAGCTGTCAGAGTAAGCAGTTTCTGGCTGCAAATGAAGGAATGAAGCTCCATTTCCCTATTGGCAGAATTCTCCACAAAAGGCAATTAAAGCCCTGCTCCGTGTTTTAGCAGGATGGAATTGAATAAATCACAAGTGTGCAGAACTTTCAAGTGCTGGCAACTGATTAGGTTATCACAGACTAGGAGAATAAATTATTACTTCATTTGTAATGGGTGGACAGTGCTACAAAACAATGAACAGATCCTAAATCCTCAAGTCTCCAATTACCAACTCTATTCAGTTTGCTTAAATGAAGGATTATGTCTTCTTACTTTGGTGCTCGAGAAATAAAGAACTAAGAAATAATATTAAACTGCTTAATTTTTATACCTTACAGCTCCAAATAACCTCTACACATGATGAAAACAAGTACAGAAAACAGAATTCCTCATAATTCAGCCTTTCTACATGTATTTACTGTCTTACACATGCAGCTGAACAACCTCTTTCAAATAAAATTTAACCAGAAATAGGTTTGAAAAATGGAAATAGGTTTGAAGTATCATCCTCTGAGTATTTACTACAAAGTAACTGCAATACAGAACAAAATACTGCTATACTCTTCTTTTTTCCCCTATAACTTCACATTTTTCTTGAAAACTGATTTAAAAGATATTTCTTTCTTAATGTTCATATATTTTACACAAAGACCTTCTGTTAGAATTCATCTGGCTCTCTGACCCCCCCTTCCCCCAAATGCACACAGACAGACATAGTCATTAAAGGATTGGCTGAACAAGATCCCCTTTCTTTTCTGAAGGGGGCCCCTCTAACAAAGGACCTCGGAAAGTAGTCTTTATTGCTGGGCACCGGGTGATGCAATCTTTTAAGGCAGTGAAGATTTAGATCCACTTCCTCTATGTCCTGACAAATAGTCACATCTCTTATCCGCACTGTATTAGCATCCTCCTAACCTCTGGTTTTGACAAACTGTTATGGCTTGTTATTAAGTTCAGCAGGAACCCCTCTGAGCACCCAATACAAGCTCCACCATACCCAGAAGGTAGTTTTCTATCTGTGACATATTAAGCCCATAACCTCTGGTGTAACGACAGCAAGAGGAAAGGGTAAAGGTACCTCCAGCTTTGGGGCTTGCCACAGCTCCCCAGAAGCACCCAATCTGGCCAGAGGCTCACTCCTTTCCCTGGTGCAAGCCCCTGCCTCCTCTCACCAGCAAAAGACCACCAGGCACAGGAGGCAGAAGGATCCCCAGCAGAATAAACGTGGCTGCCAGAGCAAGGGGGAGGCGAGCCTGCCAGCTCAGGGGAGGCCTCAGTGTGACTGCAGCACGAGGGGAAGGGAGGTTGGACTTGGGTGACGGAAAATGTTGGGCAAAAAGAGTCATCTTTTAGTGAGAGGAGACACTACGAGGAGGCCTCTGGAAGGGAAGGGACTTGGTACAGGGTAGGCTGGGGAGGGGCAGCCGGAACTGAAGGAGAGCGAAGGCAGAGGAGATACAGGCACTGGGAGAGGAGGTGTAGTGTGGGGCTGGGTGCAGCAGATAAACCTCAGGCAGGAGACCAGAGCAGGGACCTGCTTAGGAGAGCAGTGATGGGGAACCAAAATGCCAAGCTGAGAGTTAACTTTGCAGGACTCATACGAGGAGAGGAGAGAGCAGCTCTGCCAAGCACGGGAAACTGCTTCTGCTTTGCCTGAATTCCTGCGCACTTGCTGTTCGGTGCTGGCTGATTGATACTTCACTTGGAGTAGCTGTTTTGCTGCAGTGTATTAAAGAAAACAGACAAGGAAGGTTTGGGATCATCCCATTCATATTGTATCAATGAAGAAACATTCCCTACCATGCAAGCAGGGAAGAGGAGATAGAGGAGGAGAGAGAGCAGTGCACATGTGCAAGCAAGGCATCATGATAAGAAACAACCTAATTGCAGCTTATTTTGACATTACAAGTATTGATTATTTAGGGACACAAATTTTAATCCAGTGTGATAAAACACAACACCTTGGTGAGTGACCTACTCTTACATGATCTTACAGACGACGATTAGTGCCCTACAGAGCAAAAAATGCAAGGCCCTGGAGGAGCAAACATTTGGCATTTGGACAAACTTAGATGTACCTTATTTGCTTTTCAGAGTGTATCTTATGCTTCAAATCCATGATTTATGGCACTTTTCCAACTGAAACAAGAAACTTGAGAGCTTGAATATATTCTCATCAAACTGCAACACAACAGGAACTGATAGCATATGCAAAGTAGGAAGTATAAAAATATGTATTTCTCACACTAACTTTGCAAGTATTATACATAAATAATAAAAGGTAATAACCAGTAAACAACCAAAATGTTCTCAGATAACATTTAAGATAAATAATTTAGTGCTGCAAGATAATTTTATTAGGAGTATACACTTCTAAATGGAAAAAAAAAGCCACATAACAAGTATGTTTCATATCAAGGCTAGCAAAACAGCATGCAGCTGCCACATAACTGGTCTTTTCTTGGTCAGCATAGGATAAATGGCAAACCTTAACAACATTTGTAGCTCTCAACAGATGGCTTGGAAAAAACTCAAAAAAGGTGTCTCAGAAAAAAAAAAAATCACTTCTAGTTCTTATTGTTGAGGTTGATCACTTACAGATACTTACAAGTTGTTACTAGTATAACGTGCACTTTATCTCTACTTTAGTTTAAGCAATAATGCTTCTCAGATTCTTTTCTCTCACTTAATTTTGGATTCAGCTATGGCAAAACTGTAAATTGCAACTGACAATATTCACTGAACCAGAAAAGAAGAGAAACTTACTGGGTCACTGAAGTAACAACAAAATGTCAAACTAAAAGTAACACTTTTAGATACAATCTGTACATTCGGCTTTCAGCCTTATGCATTCCCAGATCATCATCGTATTGCAGGTTTCTTCAGACATTGTGCAAGGGCAAGATGCAAAGGGAAACACAGAGTCTAAGTCAATCACTGGTTGCACCTGCATCCTATTTACTCACCTTGAGAGTTAAAAATCCAGTACTTGAAGAAATTCCAGTATTGGTTTATACACAATAGAAACCTGAATTTCCCTGTAATTTCTAACTATACAGTTTTCATCTTCAAAGCCTGCTGAAAAATACTGCTTGAGGCATCACGTATTTGTTTAAGAGCCATGAAGAATTTTGCAAAAGAGTTTGGATAAGTGGTGCCATATAAAATGTAACCTTTTACAGCAGTGAAATTAAATATTGTGTAAAAACAAACTGTGTACAGCTATCACATCTTAAAGTGCAGCAGTCTTCAGTTACAGACAGGGGAGAGAATGAGCAGAAATGTCACGTTTCTAATTCATGCAACATGGAAGACCAAGAGCCTGATACTACACCCACTGAAATGAACCCCAAGGTAATTGGTGAGCTCAAAATTAATTAACTTGAACCCTGACAGAAGCATGCCTCAAAAAGTCAAAAGTCTCAGTCCAGAAACTGTTTAATGGGCAGTGGATCCATGCAGATCTCTGCAGAAAAGAAGTACCCACAGTACTGTAACAAACAGATCAAGAAGCATCTCTCTGCCAGACAACAAACCAACAGCCATCATGTTCTACCACAAAATACCCATTTCAGATTTGAGGTTAACCAAGACAAGTAAACTTCTAAAGAGACGATGGTACTTGGCTCAGTAACCCAGGAAAGACAAATTATGGGAGATGGTCACAAAGCCCAGGAGTTTCATCATTTCTCCTCTGGATTAACTGCAGAGCACTAGTGAAGGGACAGTCCTACCCCATCCCTGTTCCTCCAGTGCCACAGCCATGTGTTCCCACTGCTGCCCCGGTACCAGCTCAGATGACCACAGGGTGAGGCAGGGCAGCCTACGGATTTGAGAGTAAGCACACTTCTCTCCCCTCCACAAAAAATCAGTTTTCTGTTGAATCAACAAACTGAACCAGTTCAACGGTTCAGACAATTGCCAGGTACCCATCTCTTGCCTGATGCAAGAGAAACCTTGGGAAGCCAAAGGCAAGGGAGAGAAATAAAGTAGGACCAACTTTTTCTTCAACAACTTAGTTTCACCAGATGGCATGTGGTTTAAAAATGCATTTTAACTTTAGCCAAGGGTGATTAATATCCATAGATGGCTCCCAGGACGGAGAGAGAGCAGCCCCTTCCAGATGCAGCTCAGGAGTTGGCTTCTGCACTGATGGGTGTTCAGAGGACACTGTCCCTCTCCACTCACCGTAGAAGGTGGTTCAGATCATCCTTACTAGACTAAAATTGGCCTATGCAAATACCTGCCTGTAATAAAACGCCATACAAAATCATTTTCTCTGTCTAGGTATCTGAATTCCTCAATTAAATGGAAGCACAGCTAAGAGAAACAATATGCTTATGGAAGCACCTTTTGTCCACATTGCAACCAGTCAGAGTATTTACGAGTGCTTTGGCACGGAGCTCCTTCCACACCTCTGTCATGTTATCTAGAGGTAGGCTGGGAAGGTATTTCACAATAAATGCAAACAGGTCGTAAAGCCAAGACTTCCAAAAGAGCAAACTGCATCTGCATAAAGCCATATGAGGCTGTCATTTCCCAATTTTCCAATATTCATAATCAAGTACAGTGTGATACTACACTTGCACTCATGAAAAAGTATATCCAATTCCGACATTATTTTTTTAAGAAACTATAAAGTTAAATTTAGGTGATTAATTGGTCTTGCCGAGGCAACTGATAGCCAGATAAAGCAAGTGCAAATTACATGGCAACAGGCTGAAAAGAATACATAGTCTCTAACTACAAAATGAAGCTGATTCTTCACACAGGATAATCTTCCCAACTGAATGACTTTAGAATTGGACAGTGTTGGGCAACTATTTCAGCATGCAAGCAGCTCCTTTACTTCCTCAAGTATGTTATGTTTTGCTTTTCAGTTATGCATCTTATGACACAGTTTTATAAAACAGAAAATCAGGTTCTTTCCATAACTTATTATGCTTTGTCAGCTGCCTTCAGAAAGAATCATGATTTATTTATTTTTGGAGCAAAGTCTAATGTCACTAACCTGTTTTTAGAAATGAAAGAAAGCACAATTTTAGATAATAATTTGGTTATTCAGACAGACTTTACACTATCTTTGCAGTAAAAGAATCCTTTTCACAGGCTTACATGATTCTGAATATGGCATCTAGAAATAAAATACATTGTATTTGCAGTCACAAGAATATTAAAGCCTCCTCTGCTTCAACACTACCGTTTTGCTAAATACTGCTAATCATAAATTTCCAGCAAATTTTTTCTTAACAGAAAACTTTTTGCTACATTAAATTATTTTTGGCCAAAAAAAAAAAGTTTTTTCCAATGATCATTTCTCAGCAGTCAGTTGAAATTTTGCTTTTAGTAATAAAAAATCTTACCATCAATTCCAGTTTGAAAAAAAAAAAAATCACTGAAATTTGCTTTTTTCCTTTTTGCTGATAGCTTTGGCAGAAAATTGCCTTCTCATTACAAACATGGCTAACGGTCTAATATGGAAAACATTCTAATCCACACACTGAGGGCAAACCTAGGGCAAAAGATGTGCTTGCAAAGCAGTTTGGCACCAACTGTTTTCAAAAAGCTTCAAAACAGAAAACCACAATTCTGCATTAAGCATTGTGAAATGTGGTATTTTATGCCATTTCGAATCAATTTCTCAAAAAAAATTAACGTTACAAAGATGAAAACTTAAACATTGGAGCAAAAATGCTATTTCATATCTTACTGTTCATAACATAACTTCAGTTGCTTACTGACAGAAGCAACTGAGGTGAAGAACAAGAGCAGGTGAGAGCCCCGGATATCCAGGTTTACCTACAGCCATCATCAAACAGGCACCACGCAGGCTGCCTCCAGATGAGACAACACGGGTGTGATTGCCCTTTCCCTGGGGTCCCACCCTAGCCATGCCCTGACTTTATCAGGGGAGGAGATGCCCGAGTGCCAAGCCCTCCCTCGCCCTGCTCCCTCCCATCCAGCACCATCCCAAGGAAAGGAAACCCAGGTGACTGAGCTGGGCAGGAACCACAAGAGGACTCCCACCTCCGCAAGTGGAGGAACAGACCTGCCAAGAGATAACCGTGGGGCTCACACCCCTTGTTCTCCCAAATAAGAGCAGGCGCAGCTAGAAGAACTGCTGGATGCCCGCTGAAGGCACTGTGCAGTGATGCGCCTGACCTTGTTTCTTGCTGGGAATGTTCTTCCCTCATCAATTCCACCACGCTTGTCTGACGTTTCATTTTTTGCCGTGTCTAATACAGATAACAAGTTACTCGAGGCAGGGAGCTGTCGAGTGAGGTATAGCTCATCTGCAAAGGGCTTAGCAGGCTGTGCAGAGCCATACCCAATAACAAAAATAGAGCAGAGCAGATGACCAGCCTTTAAAACAAACACAGTTTCATTTATTCATAGCTTAATAACCTAATTCATTGCCTAATGTGTTGCTAGCAACACACTTTAAAAATCAGGCTTTGACCCTCAAAAAATTCCTTTCTAAGGCATAAATGCTTCAAACTAAGCTTTTTCCCCCTAAGTATTTTGTGAATGCAATGGTAATTTTCAAAACCTGAGATCTCCAGTATTAATGATGATATAAAATTAAATCTGACACTTTTAATAACTTCTTCCCGAGTACTTCACAACTCCAGTAAATTGCAGCCAGTGCAGCTGCCTGTGGAGCGCCCCAAGCTCAATGGGATGAAGGGCCCCTGACAGCCAGGGAGGCCCAGGCAGACCCGGACAGGCGGTCGGGCAGGATTTGCGCGGCAAGGCTCTGCAAACCCCCCCCGCACAGCACCCAGAGTGGCCCCAGCTCCCTGCACAGGACAGCAATGCACACATGGCAGGAACTGAGCAGAGCTGTGGGTCTTCCTCTTCTTGACATGTATGCGAGGGTTGTGAGGCCCCACAGAGGCTAACAAAGAAAAATAGCCTCCACACAACTACCCCACAGCTGATCTGCTGCCAGAAGCAGGGAGCAGGGAGAAAGGTTAGGAAAGAGTGGAGAGTGGGAGTACAAGTTGTCTTGCTTCCTTTTCTTCCATGTGTATCTTTAAACCTGAATACTATATACTGCATTTGCTCCTACTTAATGTCATAGGGCTAACTCACTATACTGGCCATGTATCACACGTCTCACATGTCACGGAAACTCCCAGACTGGTTGTCAAACCAGCAAGGCTGCTGGTCCAGGGCGGTGGTGATAATGAGCGAGCAGGAAGGCTCCTCTCTCTCGTACCACTGCCTGCTCCTGCTTTCCTTCTCAGGCAGGACACACACCAGAGAGCCACCAGCGACACCGCAGCTCAGGCAATGCCCACGTGCAAAAGGTCAGGAGCTACTTGATGGGAAAGGATGGGAGAGGAACTCCTGAGGGAACATGGGGGAACAGGAGGGGCTTCTCCGCAATGCGAGTGCCAAATGGTAACACCCAGATCCCTTCCTGCCTTGGCAGCCGCACATCAGCACTGTCTCAAATACCTGTATTTCCCTTCAAACCACTCTTGGATCTCTCGAAATTCTCGCCCTCCTTAGGGGATAAAAATTTAAATCCTGCCTGTTTTCACCAGCTCCGATAAGAGTTCCCTGCAGCATCATATAAATGTCAGGCAGAGTCTTTCCTGAATTCAGTCCTAGACCTTTACACTAAAAGAACCATTGGGGAGGTGAGGGAGCATTTAAAAATAATGTCAAATAAAGCCCAGAGTAATTGTTCTGTTTCCATGTTTTAAAAGGCAGGCAGTAGAATGCAGAGAAGTTTGTTCACCACTTTCTGAAGGCTGGATGGGAACTGTTAGTACTACTTTAACTTAGGTAAGTGCAAAATTAACAACACAGTATTTAATGCATACCTTCACGCTCCTGATACCTTCACTCTCCTCTGTGCCATCCAGCTTTTACCAGACCTTTTTAATTCCCTGTTAGATCTTAAAAAATGTAAACAATTGCTTTGAAAAACACCTTCACCTGCCACACTGAAATAATTAATCTTCTGTCTTCATACAGCAACAGAGAGAAGCTGCTTCTATTAATATCCCTCTCCCGCTCCAGGCTGTGTGCTCTCAAAGCATTTCAGGTATACTCTTCTCAAAGGAACTGACTGTGAAACAACGATGGCACTAAAGTCAGAAGCAGATTGCAATGTCCTTGAAAGGCAAGTACAGCATGAGCAAGGGGTAAGAAACACTGAAGGGACTCAGCAGAAGGAAATTAACAAAGTATACAATTGGAAAGCTGGGAATGCTATATGTTGTTTTATATTTTTTTCTTACCTTTACTTCATAAATTACTTCACAAGTGATTTGTCTGATGTGGAAATGACCATTTTTTTCTGTAAGCTGCTGACACCATTTCAAACACCATCAACAACTTCAATGGCTTCCTCTTGCTCTCTCCAATGCACTCAGATGCCCTTTGCCTGTCTTTACCTTCACATCTCTGGTATCAGAACTCCCAAATACATCCCACGGGTCACTTGCAGCCTCAGCAGCCTTGCACAGAACCCAGAAAGGGGATTTTCGACTGTGGCTGTCCTCGACAAAGCCAGCTGTGCCAGGATCACAGCAAATGTCTGGGTCCTGAGCAGACTGAAGCTGTCTCATAATTAGAGCCTGGAACCTACTCAAGCATGAATTAAGTAATGCTGATGAATTTTCACCACTCTTGTGATTCTGGGTATGTAGGTCATATTCCATCATAACTATTAAACATAAGGCTATTGTGTTTCAGACACTGTACTGTGGGGGACCCCATGTCCTACTAAATTACTATCTATGAGCAAAACACCCAGAAAATCTTTTTATACCACCTCGTTTCTGCCAGCTTTCTATTCTCATCCAAGCTGCACAACCAAACACACCTGTTCTGCTTCCTTATTCCATCTTTCTCTTCTCTTCTTCCACTGTTAATAGTCCTCAAAGTCAGCTGGGAAAATCCCTCCCTCAAACACAACCATGCTTTTTTCTCTACTTTGTTTCACTGAATGTTTGCGTGGGAGCTTTTATTTTGTTCTGAAGTATTTTTACAAGAATAGACCATTTTATATAAATGTACTTCGCCAGTACAAATATGCGGAATGTCTGAGTAAAATGTGTCAAAAAAGTGAAACACTAAGTAAACGAAGCATCGAGCTGCCTTTGTTAAATCTGTTGGGTAGTAACAACCAAGTCACAAACTCAGCTGGAAGCTGACAACAAAACCCAGCAGAAGAATTACCTGGTGTTTGGAGAGTGGAGTGGACAGTACATGGCAGCGAGAGGGGACAAGACGGGTAAGTTTTGCCCTGCCGCACAGCAGGCGCCTGCCTGAGAGTTCAGGCACTTCTCAGAGGCAGGCAGGGAATCGGACAAACCCACTCTTAGTTTTCATCTCTCCCCATGAATTCACCAAATGAGTCTCTCATTCTTCACTGCAGTAAATCTAAAAATTGAAAATGCTGAGATAATGGAAATAGGGAATAATCAATTCAATTACAGATACTCAGTAGCAGCAGGATACAGGGCCGTAGGGAACATGAAAGTTTGGCAGGGCCTTTCCAGGGCAGTTGCTTCGGGAGGCGCCATGCCTGTAGAAACACATGCGAGGTAAACACGGAAAGAGGAAACAAATGAGTCACGCAACACCCGGGTTCGTTTAGTGTGCTCATGGGCCAAAAGCTGATGCAAGGCTGGGTTTGCAAAGCCGCTGTTAAAACACAGGCATGTGACATGAGGTAACCTCAACCACCTGGGTAAGGAACACAGGGTAACATGGAGCAACAACCAGCAGCCCAGGACAAGATACTGACCAAAATAAAGCACTTTGCCCAGCCCAGGAGCCAGACACAGAACTGTTTACAAAAAGGCTGTAATTTATCATTTGATATTTTTAATAACAAAGGTTGTAGCCTGAAGAGGCATTTTTAAAATCAGCTATGTGTATTCTCATTATTTTCTGTTTATATCAGTTATCCTGTTGTTTCACATGCAAAGCCACCTTCCCTTTACATTCATGAGGCTATAGGCAGGAGTTGAAAGAAAAGGAAGATACATTTCTGGCTCAACAAGAATTGAGACTATGAAAGAACTAGGACAGTCAGTTCTTGGTGCAAATTTTCTGCCTGCTTCACAAAGTGCTGAAGACAGAAAGACTTTTAGTAAGACCGGCACTTGGCAAATGCCTCAAGCACATGAAGGGGGACAGCGCTTACACCCCTGAAGTAACAGCGCAGGTGGAAAACGAAGGCCTACCTACCACACAGGAGTGCGATTCTCAACTCGCCAAATACCTATTTGCCCAGATTATCAATTTTAAGAAGTTAGACTGCTGCCAAGCAGCATTACACACCCACATCCTCAAAACCAGGCAGCGCCACATTGCACTGTGCCTTATCAGCTTGCCACGATTTGAGCAGCACGTTCCACCATCTTCCCCTGTGCCCTCAAAAGGATTCAGCCGCCTAAGGCCCTCTCACACCGGCTCCTCCCAAGCTCAAACACCATCAGCCTTCACATGAAGATAGAAACGTTTTGGGATGGGTATTGCCAGGCTTCTCCATTTCAGCTTACTCTCATGCTGAAACTTGCTGTCAGTTCCACTTTTTGTGTGACTGAGTTTAACATCTCTCCATCGCAGCACAGGATTCATCGTGCCTTACTCCCCGCTGCTCCAGGGAACCATGCCAGAAGCTCAACACCCAGCTCCATGCTCATGGTACACCACAACCCGAACAGCACTTCCGATCAGTCATCAAGAAATCCAAAGCATTAGTACAAAAACTCAAAAGCCACAAAAAGACCAGCAGCAACAGATTGAGGATATAACTAATATCCAAGACTGCTGTAAGTGAGGGGATCTATTGTTTGAAACTGCCCAGACTTACTTACCAGCAGTAAGTCAACCTCCAAGATGATGATCCTGTCTCTACCTATACGCAGGACTGTATGCTTACGCTCACTGTTCCACAAGGGTGCACCCACAGTGCTGTTAAAGGCAATGTTAAAGGCTGGACTACCAGACAGTTTGCCTCAACCGCAATGTCTACATTCCTACGTGCGGTGAGCCAGGTGGCTCATGCTCAAGCTATGCAGCTATGGGGATAACTGGAGAATCTAAAGTGAGGTCAAAATATCTAACATGGTGTTGCAGGCTTACCTCAAGAGACCTACAAGTGATTAATCCATATAAAAGCATCCAAGATCATGCTCTTTCTGTCTGAAATAAAAGCATATCTGGCTGATATTTAATAGGACAAGACAAAAGAAACAATGAAACAAAATTGAAGTGGCTTTGCCAGATATTGTAAAACACCAGGCTCAAACTTCCAGCTGAAATGCACTGCTTCAGATACTGAAAACCTTAAGAAGTTGTTGGGCTGACTCAGAAACAACAAAATCGCAAGCCTCTTCCATAACTCACTTGATCTGCTCCGATAAAGGAAAAGGTGAGTGACCCAAACGCCTCCTGCTCCCTGGCTTTGCTCAACACGTCAGCTTAGAGCAAACACCTTGAAGACAACGCAGCCTGTGTTATGTATCGCCCCCCCTGTCCCCGCACTGTGCTGCTCCTTTCCTGCAGAAGTTCCCTGTTACTTGAGATGCACAAGGTAATCTTGCAGTTTGGCTCTCTGCGGTTGTACGTGTGGCAGACAGCTGTGCCAGGCACTCTTACCAAGAAAGTATTCTGAGTCACTATGATAATAAAAATGCATCAAAGTAACAGGTCTTTTTCTTCTTTACTAAGTACATAAGTCCATCCTGCAATCCTCTGAAAAGCCACTCCAAATGTGCCATCGTTTACTGTTTAATGCCTATTTTGCCCCAATCTCCTGTTCGTCTGTTGAAAGATAGCTGCACAGATTGCAATTTTCCTACTATAGTTCAGCAATTGCAACTAAAATCAGTGAAAGACTCAGGTAGATTATATGATAAGAGAGGTCATTACTGTTGACAGTCCCAAAAAGCAGTGCACGTGGATATAAAGTCAAGTAGCCATTTTCTTTTTTTCTCTTTTTTTTTTTCATTGTATGTAACAAAAGAAAAAACCCTACCGAGCTGAAAAGTTTTGGGATGCAATTTTTAAGTGACAATAGTTGGGTTAAAAATAAAATTTAATCAACCTTAATGTTGATGAACATATTTTTCCTCAGATTACCAGAAAGGCAGCTCTCTTTAGTAAGGACAAGACTGCTGCCAACTCCGAACCCTACTCCCACCAGTTTCACTAGACCTAGCTGTTTCAATAGTAAAATAAAGATTCTGATTTAGGCCAGAATATACTAGGAAACGGATGCCATTGTAGGTGCACACAGAAGCCATAACAGTACATGCTCATAGAAAACATGAGCAATCCACTCCTGATTGCTTAATTGCATTTGTTCAACTGCAGCTCCCACCCTTATTCTTGACATTTTAAACCTCATGCCAGGAAGAGCATGCCTGCTCTATACCCTCTTGGCCTGGGAAATCAGAGGCATCTTTCATGGTTAAGCTCAACATGGGAGCAGGAGAGCTGAAATGCAGGGCGAGCAAGCTAATACCAGACAGAGGCATCCCTGGCCACCATTAAATGCCACCTGGGCGCAGTGGATGCGCCAACAACCCGCTGATTTCAGAGCTCTCAGCTGGATCTCTTTGACTCTACCAGCTACACAGAAAGTTGACAGTTGCCAAATAGTAATTTAATGCCCTTCATGCTCAGACCTGCCTGCCTGCCAAATTAACACATGCACGCAGAGCACTCTGCCACACAGAGAAAGATTTTTTTGGGTTCCCGAACTGGAAAATCAAGCAAACCAAGGACAGATGCTACACGGGTAAGAAAGAGCAGCCAAGCTCACAAGAGAGTAGGAATGGGGAGGATGCACAGAACAGGTCCTTCCAGCTGCCCACAACTTTATAATGTCCCTTCAGTGTGCCTGAGGGTGTCCCCATTGCTCCTTGCAGTAAGCCAACTCTTTTCCATGATGTTGGGCACTTGGAGGTGGTATCTAAGTCCATTCCGTCTACATCTGTTCCTAATTTGCCAAGACAGGTGAGCCAGCCTTCAAAACTTCAAAAGCCTGCCTGTCAATAAGACAAAGCCAGAGAAATGAAGTGTAAAGTTTTGGCCCAAATTGTGAATATGACAGAAAATCTGGAGCTACTGAAAACTGACTGAAGCTGAAATGGCTAAGGGATGGTACCTGTACTTAAAACACTAGCACTGCATACATATTTACTAAGGAACTACATGCCTGTTTATCTTCTTTGATTTGCAGATGTTTCTTCTTTTTGCAGAGTGCTAAAATTTTGTTCAAGGAGAGGAAAGAGCTGGTAGCTGTAATAGTGGCACCTTTCCAAGGTGGAAAGAAACCTTTAGTGGGGCTACCACAGGCTTAAGGCTGGGAATGCCAGATTTGTATTGCCTGTTTGCATGAATTAGACAACACTGTCACTGCAAGGCTTCCAAGCTCAGTGCCGATGCAAACGCAAGTAGTGACTGACAGAAGGATCTGGTGCCTTAATGCCATTTCTGTATCAGTCAGAGCAAATGGAGTCCTAAGCAGAAAACCCACAGCAGATAGTAATATGGACAATGTATGAGGTCCCAGACCAGAACTGTTTATAACCTGGGGCTTCAACCTCTGCGCCACTGATCCACGGGGAAGGGAAGTTCTGCCCATAAAGAGCAATTTGTGGAGTAAGGTCTAATTTAACACAGCAACAGAACTGAAAAAGAGGAAGAAAAGTAAAAACTATGGCCAAATGAACAGAAATGATGCAATTATCCGTCAAAAAAATAAACACGGACAAAACCAGGATTTTTTTCTTTTTAGTATCAATAATAATTTCACAGTTTTCCTGAAAAAAACCTACAATTCTAATGGAAAGAAAACCTTAGGTAGAAATACAGAATTTCTTTAAATCACTTCTGCCTTGTTTTAAGGATTTATATGAAAACAGGGAAAGCAATAGTCTGGTCACCCAAGTCCAGGAGGCCATTTGATAGAAGAGAAGCGACCAGGAGGACTGAGGAGCATATGTGGGGGTAAACAGAGGAAGATGTCATGGGGGTACCCTTATTAGCTGTTTGAAGAGGGCAGGGTACAAGTTCATTTATAACCATGGAGCAGGAGTCAGAGAAGGAATATGAAGAGGATGATACTGTTAAACTAAAGAGCATGATCTTTATGACCTTAATAGCTAAATATGTCCAGAAGCAGAGGAAGATAATGTATCTGCGAGGTGTTGGAGAATAAAATAAAGGTGAGCAAGCTGAGAAATAATCAAAGCTTTGCGAGAGAAAGCTGTCCAGATTCATAAAATGTAGCAGAGGAAGGCACTCGAGCAATCCTCTGAGAGGAGCACACGTTCACAAGGGAGTAATGTGAGAGAGGTCAGTAATTTACCATGGGGGCTCGGACTGTCGAATTTAGTCAGAACAGAGGGAGCAGAAGGGCCACTGAGGAAAGTGCTGGTGTGGCCGTGTGGGACAAGCAGCCCAGAAAGGCTGTGCCAGCACCAGACTGACACAGGGGACTTGCTAGCGGGAGAGCAGCCAGAGGCAGAAAGGCTGTTGTGGTAAAACAGCAAAAGATTATGGGCTGCAACTCAGATTTACCATTTCTAACTTTAGGCATTGGGGAGATGCTAGGTCAGGAGCTGAGCTACTCCAGGCTTCTCCCTGTCAAAGGAAGGACAAGTGCACCTGGGAAGGTAGAAGGACTTCCCTTCTGAATGTGCCCCCTTCCCTCCTTTCAGTGCACATGGATTTTAAGGGAATTCCTCTTCTGACTTAAGATGCTTAAAACTACCTGGGATGAATCTCAGCCTGCTTACAGTATCATCCAGAAAAACAAGCGAAGGAAGAGGAACAGTCTTTTTCCTCGGGTCGTACAGAGAAAGGTGGATAGCTGCACTAAGGGGCAGCCAGGGGAACCTTTGCATTTCAATTACTGCTCAGCAGGGAACTATTGAAAAATGGGCTTGGAAAAATCCTGCACATGATCTTGGGCTGTTAAGGCAATCTCTGCTTACAAAAGGTTTCTGAGTCAACAGAAAGACAGCTAGCTGTGAAGCCAGACAGTAGATAATTTGACCCAAGGACAGAATATAGTGCAAGAATGGGAGACAGCAACAGAGAAACAGCCCAAGAAACCTGAAAGGAACGGGGCGGGGGAAGGAAAACTGAAACAGTCACCTATAAATACAACCACTGGCTATAGAAAAGAGGTGCCTTTGGCTTGGAAATAGCTGTACAAGGATTACAGACAGGCAGAAAGCGAAGGATAAGGGGGAGGAGAGGGACCAGCTAAAGCCCATGAACATGAAATTAGCAGTGAAGTAACAACTGCTTTTTTTGAAAAATTTGCAAGTTTAACCAGCAAAATAACAGCACACAGTCAGAGCCTGCCGGCAAGTGTGAAAACAGCACTCGGAGCCGCTGGTGGCTTACATGAAGGTCACAGTGTACCTACAGCTGCACAGCTGAGAGCCAGGCGGTGTCACAGGCAAACCAGCAAGCCTGCTGCCAGTCTGGAGGCTCCTTCTACTTCAATTCAGCAAGAAAAGGCTCCCATATTCCCAACCAATTTTACTATACGTTATTAAAATTTATCTTGCCTCAGAAAAACTACAGCAACAATTTTAAAGGAGTGGAAGAAACAATGTACAAATTATTAAAATAAACTGCAACAGACAGTATGCCCTAGCAAATATCAGGCTGGCTTTCTTCTTACTTATACATTCAGACAATCAAAACAGGCAATAAAACAAATATCCAAGCATTTAATAAAGACATGTTTTGAAAATAGGAAGATAATCGAGGGAAAAGTGCATAGGAAAAACAAGAAAGGAGAAAATAGTGTGTATGGTGACCTTTACTTGTAATTTAATGCTTGTTCTCATCAGATTAAGTCTTGCTTCCCCCCCAAAGAAAATGTTACTAAGAAGGTAAAATACCTACTTCCCCTATCCATGAAAGCTGATGCAGCTAATCTGTCCATTCCATGTTTGTCACATAATCTATCTGTTCATCGGACTACAGCATCAGCCATCTTGCTAATTATCTCCTCGTAACACATGGAAATTGAAAAAGCTGAAAAAGTCACCTTTAGGAAACACAGGACCAGGGAAATGGGAAGAAAAATTCCGAGTTTTGATACTGCAATGAATAATACCTTCAATATTCTGTATCAGCAAACCACCGGTTTGCCTCAGATGACAAGAATATGCAAGACTTCTGACATCTGTCAACAGACTAAGAATAAAGGGCAAAAGAAACGGTTTCAAAGGATGCAAAAACCACATCTCTTCTCTTTCCAGGTAACTTTTTATTCTTAAATATGTTTACATGTCTGCATGAGCAACAGCCAGGAAAACACACCCAGATCTAATCACGGATCAGCTTATTGTACACTACTGTTCAGTTCTAGTTTCAAACACATAAGCATTTACATTTTCAATAAGAAAATCTCTCAGAAATCACTATAATCTTTCTACAGTGCTAAAACCATTTTAGCAGATCTGCTGCAATTTTTAATCCATACAGATGTAAAACTACATTTACCACGACTAATGCATTCAACTCTTCATTCTCATGAAAGTGCAGTGTAGACCCACCCAAAATACCGGCTGCAGTGCCTTACAGTTAGCCGGGCTTTTCACCGCTTCATATTGGACCCGATCTGCTAGACAAATCTGTAATTCCCCCCGCTTCCTAGCTACAGCTGAGTTGGAGATAAAAAAGGAATCAAGAGCCATTTAAAGTATTTGCCTGGGCTAGCAGTTAACCAAAACTATTCAAGAGGACCTTCTAAAGCTTGCCTCATGAATATCTAAACACTAAAAATGTTAATTAGTGTTAATATAAAGAAAAGTTTAACCTGGTGACAAAAGCTCTTAACGTTTTCTTTCCTATTAATGCGAGCATGCATAAAGAATGCTAGTCAGATTACCAGGATTTTCTGTAAAACCTACAAAATCACTAACAGCATCCACACAACACATTATTTAAGACCAGCAGCTCCTCCTACCAGCGCACTGGGAAACCGCATTTAATCTTTGCATCAATTCTTCTAGGGCCATTTCTTCAATTTTCAGCCAGCATCTCATTCTCTGATAAAACAAAAAGAATCCACAGCAAACATGCTCCCCCTGCTCCAAGAATGAAGGGGGGCGGGGGGGGGGAAACCCCAAACCAGACCACTACAGCAGTGCTTCGCAGCCCTGCATTTCAATTACTCCACACGGATCCCCTCGGCACAAAGGGAGGCAGGAGCACACGTTCCCTCCTGGCAGTGCCTGGGTGAGGCGGGCGCTGCTTGAAGCCAGAACCGTGAATGTTAACGACAGCAGGACCACTTAAAACTTCTCTCCCCTCCTCTGCGTATGGGTTTGCCCGCAGTGGAGTCCTCAAATGTCAGAATTAATGCAAAGCGTTGATTAGCCGACGTATCGCCAGTCTCTCCCAGCCTGCAGCGAGCGCTGGGAAGGGCTGGGCTGAATCGACAGCGCGGCGAGGGAACGCGAGCAGCCGGAGCTCGCAGAAAGCCCCATCCTCACGCTTACGTGAACACCAGGCTCCTTTCCACCTTCTTGCCAGTTTGCTGCAGGGTGAGTAGCTGTGGAGGAAAATGCCTTCCCGCTGACAATGCCAAGGCTACTCTGCTCTCACCAGCCCGCACGATGCCTTCACATCTGGTTTGAAATGGTCATTTTTGAAGGCTGAGGACTTCAAATTTCCTTTAAACACCGATACAACCACAGCTATCTTCCTGATTATTTGGAGGAGCTTGACTGCTTAAATGTTGTGCCACAGCAGCCTCCGTAACTCCGCAAAATCCAGATTTACACAAAATCTGTATTACCACCTTAGGCAAAGGGTTTTTAGAGTCAGGATCTGTGGACCCCACAAGGCGTATGGAGTATATACCAGAGAACTGCTGTAGAAGGTAACTAGGAAAAGCCAGCCTAATAGCCAGTAAACTTCCATTTGCTATAGAGGGTACACCACCACTGGAAAACTTTCAGGGATACAGAAAATCCGACAAGACTGAAAGCCGTACAATGCCCCTCTGTACAACTGCTCCTCGTAATTGATTTACAGTGCTTATATACAGACTGGTTTACAAGTTTCAAACTATGAGGCTTTTAACACTTTTTCAAGATTACCTCGATGCCTACTAAATCTCATTATTGGCATGTTTTTGATGACGGTCAGCTGAATTCTCAGAGTCTTCTAATCATCTTATTGGTTTTAGTTATGTCCTCTTATATTTTAGCCATTAAAATAAATAAATGGTTATCTATGGCTAAAAGAAAAAGGGGTGGTTTTCTGTACACTTCAAAGGACTGTGCTGTGTCATTTGGGACAAAAATTCTTTTCTACAGATTACATGCAGCACGCAAAAAGCAGCAGTCCTTCCCAGGAACCTATATGGATACCTATAATGACTTGTTCATAACTCTCAACAATATAATGTTATTATATTGGAGGCCATGAACTAAAAAAAAAATTTTTAAGAGGATCCATCAATCTATCTGGGCTTCCTCTGTCAATAAAATTCATTGAGATTATATTTAAACACTCATTTTAAAAAAGTCCCACATTATTTCCACTCTAAATATGATGGGCCTACACAGCAGTTCCATTTATATATAATATAAATCATATATCATGTAGTCATATATATTTTCATTTCTATATTAATAGAAATGAAAAAAATTAAGTCTTCAGTCAAGCTTTTGCCTAACAAAGTATTGCCATAGAAATACAGCATCTATAGGGACTTGATATGGGAAAAGTATTTAGTTTTTCTGACTGCTATTTATGATTACATTTTTGCAAAGGAACAAGTGATCTGCAGCAAGATCACGATTACCAGGTCGGGCTCTGGCCATGCAGGTGATGAACCAGCAGCAAAGGAACTAGAAGAGCTGTGCAAGTCCGCGGGTGCGTATGGATAGCTGAGGCTGGTTTTGAAATAAAGGCTGTGGGACAGAACACCGTGTCCAAAGACAGCCCAGGGAGAAACTCCAGGTGTCAGGAAGCCAATGGGACTTGTTGGCTGCAGCAAGTTAGAGGCCTAAGACGTTTCAGTGCATGCAGAACAGCAAAGTTCACTTGTAAGATGACACTATTTCCCAGTGCAGCAAGGAGTGCAGGAGATGTATTCATTCATAAGCATCTACTGCAACAGAAGATGCTAGTTCGATCCCAGCTTTCCTTGAGTGTCCTGCCTCAATTCAATAACAGTTTCACATTTTCCTTGGAGAATCAGCAAACTGCTTAAGCCTCCCATATATCACAAGGTCCATCTTTCCATGCTGTTTTCTCAGTGAAATAACCAATGAAAAGCAAGACATAAATGTACTGATGAATTTTATCACATCAGCCAACTTTCAGGAGCACATGCACGTAATATCTATTTATACTTGTGCAAAATGAATTGAGAACTCTAATACGCTAGTTAAGCCTCAGTTACACCAACATCACCACTATATATATACTTTCTACACCTTCAAAGAAGTTCAAAACATGCAAGGCACAAGCAGAGCATCAAAGCGAAAGGTTTCACTAAAAGTTAGTTTACCTAAAACTGTTCTTTTTATTAATCATTTACTTGTTTAATCACGTTCATTTGGGGAGATCAGGCAGCCTTGCCTGGAGTGATACAGTAACAAGCTTAGGCGTAGTTTCTCTACTGAAGGAAACAGAGATACAGTATTTTCAATATACTTAACCACAGAATGAGGGATTAGGATCCCTGCTGGTTTGAAACTGGAATCGAACCAAATCATCCATGGTTTCTGAATATCCTTGAGTCAGAGGAAATCAACAGACCTTAAACTAATTAAAATCAACGCTTAACAAGAGGAGCCAGCTGAGCCTCCTTACAACAAAAATCAAACCAGTACCTTACCATGAGCTAGCTAGGGAATCAAAACAGTCCTGGAAATAACAGTGTTAGCACAGCTCACGAACTAATTATTGCAATTTTCACTCTCTTGAAGCTTGTACCTGACACCCCACACCTCTACAGGTCATCACGATGATCATATTTGGGAGATAAACATGCCATTTCAGCCCCACACTTCTCATGCTAAATTGAGTGTGAAAGGACTGATGTCCAGTTCTAGCACTAAGAGTCTGTAAACACAGTAGGAAATGTTTTCATTTTTCATGTAAAATATGATTATTTGTAATATATATATACTGGTTTTACTGAAAAATTCAAGCTGCTTCTGGGATTCTGATTTTTAACTTCTGCTAATATATCACCACTAGCAAAAAATCCTTAGCGGTCCCAGGCAAGTCCCTGCTGCAGCAGAGGAATTCATACTGAAGTATAGCACTGCGTAGAAATACTTTCACAAAGAAATTTGAAGAACACATGTCCTTTCAGTTCTGTCTTAGATGTTCAAAATGCAGTGAAAACATTTTTGTCAAATGGTCTGTACTCTTATTCCTTTCAGTGAAACTGCAAAGATATAAGCAAGGAGCAAATGTATTGCAGAATTTAATCAGTCAACCTCCAGGGCTACATGGATGTAATATTTGACCTTTCTGCAGGTTTGTATTGATTTTCTTCTAAACTTCTATTGGGTTTGAAAGCCACAACCACATTATTTTTTTTTCCTTCAGTACTCTACTTTGCTCTGTTTTTAGCTGTGGACTCCAGCAAAGCCTGTTCAAACACAGCAACATTACACCCCTCTTATTTTCAAACAGCTCCAGCCAAAAAGCATTACCTAGCTTTTCAAGAAATTGTAGTTATTTTGAAAATGTTCCAGAAGTAACATACAACTGTCCTCTCATGTGAGAAGCCAAAGCAGTAACCTTAAGTCATTAACAGATAATCATGTAATGAGTTTTCCTGAGCAAAAGATACTTGCAACACTATACCTAAAGATTTCTCTGCTCACTTTACTTTGATCTTCACAATATCATTCATCAATGAGTTCCAAAATTTAATGATGTGCTGTGTGAAAAACTGCTTTTGTTTAAACTACTTCCCTGAAATTTTTCTGGGTGCCCCAGATTGGCTTTTGTGAAGCAGTGGAAAAAAACCAGGAAATAAACACTCTCTATTCACTTCCCCAAGCCATTCATGACTATACAGACCTCCACTGTAGGTGATATTATGTCCCCTCCAATTGCCTTTTTTCCAGACAGAAAATTTCCTACACTAATTAGTTCCTATTTGTACAAAAGCAAACCCATACCTCTGACCGCCTTCGCCATGCCTCCGCGTACCCTAATTCTACTCTAACAAAGCGAACAAAACTGGACATGGTACTCAAGAAGTAGGCACAGCAGAGATTACACAGTGACATAAGGATTTCGTTGTTCTCGGTTTCCCTCTCAGTGGTTTGCAATGCTCTGTTTGCCTTTTGGACCAACACTGAGTGCCGACTGAGCTGCTGCTGTTTTCAGGGAACTACCCACAATCAGCTGAGGTCTCTTACTGAGGGTACAACTAGCTTAGGGAACACTGTTGTCTTTTTTCATATGTATCACTCTGTACAAACAATTAATTTCACCTACTCTACTGCTCAGTTACTTAGCATCCCCAATTTATCCTCCAACTGTGTGCATTCAGCATTGAATCTGACTATTTTGAGTAATTTCACGTATTCACATATTTTGTCTTTCCACGCTTCCTTTCCCTTTCCGGCTCATTTGGGATTACGTTGAACGGCTGAAGCTCCTGCAGAAATCTCTGCTTTACTCCACCGTAACTCCCCTCCACCCACAGAAAACTGACCACCTAAAGCAACTCTCCATTTCTTGGTTTTTAATCAATTATTAATCCACAAGAGGGCTTCCATTTTAACCCCTAGGAGTTTAACTTCTCTAAGAGCCCGCGAGCAGCTGCAGCAGGAGAAATATATAGAATATAAAGTAGGACTACAAGAAATTAAAACACATACAAGTTTCCCTGCCGCTTTGCATGGGCCCTACCACACCGCTTGCTGCAAAGAGAACAGGCAGAGCATATGGATGGTTATGCCTATGCAGCCGAATCCTCTGCCAAACATCCCATACTGCTTTCCAGCGATGCCACATGGTCAACATCAGGCAGGCAAGTCAGCCACGCTCTTTTCTGGATGGCCCCAACATCACATGCGACAAAACTCTATAGACTGTGTAAACAATGAAGCTACAGGCATACACGTCACTGCTGCTGTCCTAAGACACTGCAGACGTAGCCAGAAAGACTTACCTAAGCTGGGCTCCTGCAGAGTGGGAAGAGACCCACTGAATGTGGTTTTCATAATCTAGGTCCTCACAGGTCCTACAAAAAACTCCCACATACATCGACTGCACAAGAGCAATACTGATCCCCAGCCTTAAATAAAAGGGGAAAGAAAGAGGAGACAGGACAGTTGATACGAAAGATCCAAACAGAAAATGCATTTTTAGCATTTCAACCTCCTCTTGGCACCAGTTCTTCCTTCATGAAGCAGAGGGATTTTTCCCTTTTATTTTTCTGAATGACTGAGTTCTCTTGGTAATCAGCCCAGTTAGGCTTTATTATGTAAAGCATCTGGGATTTGAAACTGGGATTCATAAGCAGAGATGGCAGTATTCTGGTTTTGGCAACACCTCACTCTTTCACAAGGAGAAAATTGTTCCTAGATTCACAATCTCAAGGAATACAGAGAACTTCGCATTGTACAAGTCATTACCCTGCAAATACATGCAGGATGGAAAAAAAAAAGTAAAAGTCTTCTCTTCTTAAAAACTTGACACTCAAACACTCGTACAAAGCCAGAGTATGGGCGAGGTTCATATAGGAACACAGACTAAAGAAGCCTTCAGACGTGCAGGAGCATTTAATAGAGGAATTCCACCAAAATAATGCCTTGTTTTACTAATCTATTAATTTCCCGAATCCCTATCAAGTCCTTAGTTTCAGATCAACCTCCATAATATTTTCCTTTTGAAAAAGTAAGTGCCATACAGAAAAAAAAGGCCTAGCAGCTGCTCTCCACGCTCCCTCGTCTGGGATGTGTGTTAGCCACACACAGGCACCAGGCTGAGGTGGTACCCAGACCAAGTACTCAGCAGGAGGAGAAAAGCTTCACCCTCACCCTCTTTCTACGTAGGTGCTCCCCTTCCTTTCCATTATTGCTCAGGCCCATGGCTAAGAAGTAGTAGAAGATGGATGAAATGCAACATATGCATTTCTATTTGGTGGCCTCTTCCCCAGTTTGACCCACTCTTGCTACAGTCCAGCTCCCAGTACTTTCAGTCTTCTTCCCTAAACATCTTTCTTTCCCCCTTATCAATTGCAATCTAGCCTCTCCTCAAAAAAAAAAAAAAAAAAAAATATCCAAGATTAGTTCTTAAGTTTAGCTTAGCCACTAACTCTTCCATAATTCATTTCTTTCACATCCTGTATCAGTTTTACACTAGAGCAGCACTCCTCATACTTCTGTGAATTTTTGTAGTCAGGCTCTTCAGCCTGAACAAACTTAAAATGATTGACCAGATCAAGGATTTCAATACTTCCTAGCATAACAGGCAGGGTCTTCTTTTTCCCCAGCCTCCCTTGCCTGTATGAAGCAAACAAATGAAATGTCATTTGAATCTCTCCCACTGATCTTCTGTGTTTCTAAAGAGCGCCAAGTTTCCCAGTAACTGCTTCATTCAGTCTTCTTCTTCATCCTCCTCTTTTACCACATGGGATTATGTAATCACTGCAGAGCCAACAGCCTTGGAAGAGTTTCTTTAGTGTAACACCTCCAACTGCCCCTGCTTGGCTGAGGGCTGCCCCAGCCCTTTATCCCTCTCTAGACTGGGGAGCTAAACTACCCAGATGTGTCAGCAGCTGCCCTCCTCTAAAACCAGGCATGGCAATGAATGAATGTTGCCTTTTCACCGGTGCAATGCCAAGTAAGACCCTACCCTTCTAAGTTTACTGAGTTGTCTTTATAAATGAAGGAAGAGCTTTTTGTAGGAAGACCGAAGATGGGAAGCATGCAGGTGAGTGGGGACAGAACTTGTTGCAAACAGAAATAATATGGAAAGAAAGGGAGTATCATTGTTATTTCCTTCCTTGGGATGCTTCCACAGGTATGTATAATTAAAGGAAAGGCCACACAAGAGAAACTGTACTCCAACCCCTAAAACCATGAAACCACAGTACTTTAAACATAGAAGAAAGTGGAAATTGAGGAGCTCTTGTTTTAGAAGAGCAGATATTGAAAGGTACTATGATAATTAAACAGGTGGTAGAGTTTGGATGCAGAGATGTCACAGTCATATTCTCTGCCAAAGTTAGTGTTTTGTATTTAAATGCAGAAATGAAATTGATCCAGCAAACTCATCTTTTGTTTTCCCTTGTCATGGTGGTTTTCTTTTCAAAGGAAATGCAGAGTGAAGAGTCGTAAAATTAATTTCTCCCCCCCAGAAAAGACAGTCTAATATTTTTTAAAGCTCAAACATTTGAGGTCTCCTAAACAGTATTAGGCTTTAAATCAATCCCTTTTTGTGTGTTAAGAAAAGTCCAAATTTTATTACATGCCCCACTTTGTAAAGATCACTATTTCAAAAGAACTGGCCGTATACATAAAATTTTAGCAGGTCTACTACCATTCAAGAGTCAGGGCTGATTTAAAACATTCTCAGGAAATTACTCTGTAACAAAATGTGACATTTAACTGTCACTTACAATTGTTAATTTCACATACAATCAGCAATCTAAAAAGTATTCAGAACAAAAAAGTAGGGTATTTCCAGGATGATTCAATTTGATTGCACAGAATAAAACTGAAGTGCTTACCCCTGAGGAACAGGCTGACAAGTTTTATCACAGATAAAGGACAGAGTAGAAGGATGTCAACTTTAATTCGGAACTTTTTTTAATGGGATGTACCTTAAAATTTGACTGCCCTTTTCTACTTTTACATCTTTCAAAATGCAGCATTCACTGGAGCTTTAGGGTGACAGAAAGCTTTTCCCTTCTCAGAAAAGGAAATAGTGCAATACTCAGGGAATGCACTGAGGACATGGGAAAATGCAGTTTGTGATTAGTCTGGGTGAGCTGCCCACCTCTGGCAGACGTGCCCCCCTAAGGCTACTTACTATTCTGCCCTGGGTGCTGGCCTCCCTCCTGGACTGCACCCCAAGCACTGTTAAAGGACTTGGCTTTGTCTTGATGCAGAACAGGAAAATTTAAGAAGTCTCAAAAAGTATCCATGAATAGGAAAATCATTTCCACCAACCACAAGGGTATTTAGCCTGCAGCCAAACAGGCCAAATCCCGAACAAGATCTCAGTCCTGCTGCAGAACACTTGCCCTCACCTGGGTCCTTCAATGGTGCCTTTGTGTCTTTCACAACAGAGCTTGAAAACTTCTCTGTGTATGTTTCCTTAACAGGCCGATTCCCCCATCTATTTTATTGCATACAATCCTCAGTAAATAAAATAGCATTATTTTCTTAGTCTGGTTATTTGTGTTAACAGATGCTTAATACAACAGAGAAAGACCAGGTCAGATCTCATCAAAAGTGGCAAGAGATTCCAGGTAGGGAAAAAAAAATGCCTCTGAAAAAAAGGCTTTTGCAGACAGCTACAACTTTTTCATTTCTTGACAAGCGAAAAATCACTATGTCCAGTTTACAAGGACTTGTGGGGTTTTTTTAATTAGAATATGAAATAGTGAATATTTTCAGATCCCACCATTTTTTCCCATTTGATATTCTTTACAGAAGACACTACTTCCCAAACCAGCCAACTTAAACTGATCTTTCCTGGGAGCTGATCTGCACAATACCTCACACGATGAGCGAAAACGACGACTCCTCAGTTTATAGTTTCTCTGCCTTCATTATGGGAAAGCTGTCAGAAAGGAAAATGTCATCTAGGCTTCTTTACATTGTAAGCCACATCCAAACCACCATTTTATGTTTTCTTGAAACAGAAAGATTGAACTTTTGCTTTAATGGGCCTTCTGAAAGTGTTACTGTTAGTTTTCTTGAAGGACCACAGTCCTGAATAGTTACTGCTTTTGAAAGAAAAATGTAAGTGTGCATGTATGCATTTCCTTGTTATTTTGATTATGTACTACTGTTGCTTTTTCTTATTTTCCCTCCTTCACTCTTACAGCTATTTGCAAACCATAACAAGGATTCTTTTGTCAGTGACAAGCTTAATGCAATAGTGTTTATTTTCACTTTCTTTGCCTTTAAAATGCAGTAGAAAAGTCCTTTTTGACAAACTATCTATTACACATAAGAAGTTGCATGGGCTTTAATTTAAAATTGTTTTTTAAGCTTTCTAACATCTGGATACTTTAAAAACCATCTTTTGAGTTGAGTCGATCACAACCACAACCAAGAGCTGGCTCCATAAATCCACATAAATCCTGAGGGACAGGCTCACAGAGAGACTCATCCCCAGAGCACAGTACATCATTTCTTATTCCAACTCATGAGACATGTTTGTTTCTAAGCCTATCCAATCCTGTCAGGTCAGCTGCACAGTTATTGGTAACTAATAACCTCCAGGATGCACCAACTGGTACATCAAAATATTTTCAACACTGGAATTGTCAACAGTTGCTTTGCAATTATGCTGTTCTTGCACTGTATTTTGTTGTCCATTGAGTCAAAAGTCATGTTTCATGAGACCTAAACAAAGTTTGAAATGAGATTTCCACAAAATTCCAGGTTCTGTACTCTTGCCATTTCTCGAGTTCTTCAAGTTTCTTTCTGCAAAGTTTTGCTCTCAGAGTTCTTCTCTTTACGAGGCTAGTTTCAATAGGCTGAAAATGACTCGCTCCTTCAGCTGCCAGCTCCCCTCAGAGACTCCGCAGAACATCAGTGCCGTCCTGTCCCGCACTTCTGCCACTTACCCATCTGCATTTACTCATCAGATGTAAGTACCACATCAAGATTGAACTGTATAGCACAGAGTTCCCTCAAAAGCTCAGTAGCTGAATGCCTCCTGAAACACAGTTGTACAGCTTGGATGTGCTGATTCAAAGGGTGTATCTACAATGCTGGTTTTGGTTCAGCTCCAGTCAGATGTTATTTACGACACCATTAAAAAAAAATTATGACTTAATACAAAAATTCAGAAGTACACAAAAATTTCCAAGGAAGTAAGGGAAAAAGACATTAATGCGTCAGACAAAAAACACAGCATCTCACACTATTTCATTGTACGTGCTCGTATATTTGTCATAGCATACAATGCTTCTGGATGATTATTGTCAGGGTGTTAGGCCTGGAAAGGACTTCAAGGAAAGAAAGAATTATGGTACTATATGCCCCTTTCCAAGACAGCAGATGACCAGTCTCCAATCACATTCCTGTATAATTCATGGCAATGCCTGAATCTCTGAAGGAGAACATTTTGATCCTCTTCACCATTCCCACCTGTGTACCCAAGAGGAAGAGCATTTTCAGAGACGAATACTGTCAATGCATCAGCAGAGCACAGAGGAGCAGCAGGGAGAACAGGGAGGCTAGAATTATGAAATATAATTTAAAAGCTGCGATTCCAAAAGGCAGCATATAGAGGAGGCTTGAGGATGCCAGATATCATGCACTGCAAGGCCTGACTTGAAACTTCAGCTATACCACACCAACACACATGAAAGGAAAAGTCTCTTTGGTCCCTAGAGACTGATCTGCCTTAGCATCCTCCTAAGAGCCATATACTTCCTTCAAGATCTTGGCCAACCCTTTAGAGAAACAAACAGGCATTAAGGAAGTAGTCACCTTTGCATCTGTGGTTATAGTACAGCTGGATCTGCCATTGCTAGGATCACCTGCTACAAAAGCAAAAATAACTGAGTAACTTTGGCTGGAAGGCTCTACTGGGTAAAACGAAAGAAATGCATAAAAATAAACAACCTAGCAAATAATGTTTGAAATGACATTATGATGTTATCAAATATAGAAGTCAGATATTCTTTAACTATCCAAAAGCTTTCCATAACACAATGTTACCTATAAACACCTGCTACCCTACTTCGTCTTTCTAAATACCAGATTTGTCTTTGCTGTCATCCCATTCATGTGCAAATGGGATGTCTTGTAGAGTAATTAGCAGTGGTGCAGTAATGGGTTGCAGGCAAACGGCTCTCAAAAAGTAGAAGTAATTATGTTATTAGATGGTTTACCTTTAATTTTACTGCTTTCATGGGATTGGGCAGCATGCTGTTCAAGGAACTGCACTGTTTGCTTTAAAATAGAATAAATATTTTTGTATTAATTTTCTAGGTTTTTAAATGTGTAGAGGCAACACGGAGGGATAGGACAGGATTCGGAAGACAGATCATGAATAACAGCTGACATACCAATAATTCTTTCACACTACTTCTGTCCCTTTCCTTCCTCTCCCCCTGACATTTGCAAAAGAGTATTTAAAACTAAAGACTAGTTTCCATTGGAAAAGACAGTACCTGCCTGCTCTCTCCACCTCCCCAATCCCCAAATAGGCTCAGTTTGTATACACAGAGCACATGGCCCATCCTAATGTAATATTAGTAACTTAGAGCATCCAAAGCAAATAGTAATAAAAGAAAGTCCATGAAAACTTCAAGTCCCTTCTAGAGAGAGAACTCTTTAAAAAGATATACCTCAGCAATGACAGGCAACATTATCTGTGGGGAGAACACAGTAAGGTCTCAGATTCAAAGGTTAATACTCATGAATAAAATCCCAAATGCAAAGGGCCTAGTGACTAAACTTATACACCATTTCATGTGAACAGCTGCCTCGTTTTAGAGAGGAAAAGCAGTTTATGAAACATTTTAAAGCCTATTTTAGCAAGCAATCCCACCACGGAATCACTGCCAGATGTCTCTATAATATTTGACAAGCTACAGCCAATGTTTTGTCAACATGTGTTAAAAGTGTTTTTCTAAACAGCATAGTCTTCTCAGTACTATATGTTATTTTTCCAGTATATATGGGAAACCATTTTACGAACAGAAAGACAGTCACAAATGTGACTTCTACTTCATGTACTTGTGACCCAGGTACACACATGAAGCTATGTTAAACATACCTGCCAAAAAACAATCTCATTCTTATGCAACACTTGCTTAACGGAACTTCTCTTTCTTAACATACAATAACGCAAGTAAGTTTTAAATTAATTCTTCCTGATATAATTACACAACCACACTGTTGCACAGATCTGGTTTTGGCTTCAACAGCTGAAGCTAATCATAAGCATCACTAAAATCTTCTAACACAATATATGAAATCATACTCGCCTCATAGACAGAACAAAAATACTAATCTGTGAGAACACATATATGTATCCCATATTGAATTAATCAAATAAACTACAAATAAAACCAATGTCCTGCCAAAATCCTATTGAGGCAAACCTCCTATTATGAGCAGCAATTCCTTTCAGCAGCTCTTTGATCTCCAACTCTAAAAAACAGCTAAGACTGCAACAATATGTACACAATAGCACCGAGCCTTAAAAAGCAAGACTTCAAAAGTAAGTGTTCAGAAAACTAGAGGCTGTCTGTAAGTAAATATATATATACACACATACTGTCCATGTTTAGGCTTGTAAATACAAACCTTTCTTGTTGCTCTGTCCGAAATCCAAAGCATGTTGCACATCTCCTTTGATCAGGTGGTTTATGCGAGAACAGCATAAATGACACAACATTTGAGAAACAAATGTAGTAAAAAGATCCAAGTGTGCATGTTAAACTCTTCTCAAATGCAGTAAAATTGACAGGCTCAGTGCAGTGCATTTAGCTTTTGCAGTGAATTTGTTTCCAAGGAAACCAATAGCTGCAGATGTTTTCCCATATAACAGGGAAAGAAAATTCAGCACTGAGATTACTTGTTTACTCAATATTTTAGTCACACATTTTTTCTGATCAATAGCAAACTATTCCTCAAACTCTGTTAGAAGACCAGACTGCATTTAAAAAACTAAATTAAAAAACCAGCCTTCTCTACACATAATCTTACTGAACATGTGTTGCTAAAGGAGGCATGCCACCTTTAAATGTTTTTCTCTTTCTCCTCTTCCAGTCTCCTCTCCCAAAGTGACCTGCCTGCCCTGCTTTGTCTCCTTCGATAAAAGCATGCAAAATCCATCCTGTATCACGAGTTTTCATCCTAAAAGGTGCTCCAACAACTTGGCAAGGCCCTAGCTTCCAAGGAACAATGCTGACTTGGAGAGGCTACAGGAATGCCTATTCTTACCATATGGCATAGCTTTGCAAACTTGCATCATGCTATAGAGATATCACCATGACTGACATGATTTATGTTTCTTAGGATGAGAGGACAAAATATAAATATTTAGTAAAACCCTAATGGAGATGCAGGATAGAAAATCCACTTTCCCTGCAGTTCTTCCATAGGACATTAAACTATAACTCAAAGTTACACACACACAATGCTTACTTCTCATTTATGCTGCAGATTCCCAAGCTGATATATTTAAATGAAAACACTATGGGCACCGCATTTTTTTTTTTTAAATCAGACCTCTTTTCTCTGGATAAGATACTGGAATATGTACCATACCTTCTGAGCTCTGAAAGCTTTTTTTCCCCTTGTCCTCTTTTCGGTGTTACTGATTCAACAGCAACACCTACTGGGCATGGAAGGGCAAGATTCAATTTCTTAAAAGAGATTAAAGGGCCAGGCACAGTAACAGAAAATACTTACAGTATCTATTTCTGGATACTTTTGTATCCCAGTCACTGTGAAACCAGAACTGAAAGGAACAAAACTTTTAAATATGCATTTGCACTCTACTGACCCCTCCAAAAGGAAAACAAACCCAACAAAAAGACGGATAAAAGAATAGCAGTGACTTCTAGTTGCCATTTGGAGACAACACATTTATATTACATCTTGTAGGAGTGTTAGATACACTGGGCTAACAGAACCAGTTGACAAGAACTCTGCCAGTAAAAGTATTCAAACAACCTTCAAGCTCATGCAATGAAGAGGTTTATTATACACCTTTTTGTTCTTTAAATCTATTTTCCCTCTTTGTTAAACACTTACACAGGTTAAAAAAAAAACCACAATCAAACAGCAGTGACTAATAACCAGCCAGATCAGACCACGCAGAAGTTCTTCAAAATTTCACGGAGAACAAGATGATCACATGCGGACACATTAAATGCTAAGAACAAGAATCCCAAAGGACTTTGGCCTAATGACACCCAGCATTTGCCTTCCATAATGGAATCTACTGGGGTCTAAATTCCCTAAATGGAGCACAAGAAAATTGAGGCCTTGTGAGAGGAACACAGGATAATCCACATTTCTGGCAGGCTCCATCGAAGCAAGCCAAAGACAATGACAGAGGGGTAGGTAGCTCAGCTTCATCCCTCTTTCTGCCCTTCTGCAGGGACTGGCATTTCATCTGCCTGCTGAAAGGCACACATCACGATCAGGGTTCACAATCATAGCCCTTGCCTGGCTTTCAACATCTACTCGATTCCTTCATTTAAAGTGCAATCAGATGAGAACAGGATCCCTACTCCAAGCACTGATTATGCATCACATATCAAGTGATTATTTATTAGATGTATAAATGTTACTGGAAACAGAAAGCAAAACTCAAGACTCCCATTTTACAAGTTAGGGCCTCCGTCAGTCAGCAAGGAACCAAGTTTCCTTTTGCTACCACCCCCTCTGGTCTAGTGAATCTTGACTCCTTCAAGACAGTGCCTTTGATGTTGGTAAAGATTAACCTTGCCCATTTTATCCTAACAATGCTATGGCATTGTGAAACAGGATATCTGTCTCAGAACAAGGAACCCCAAAGTGAATGATAGTTTGCTTCGTTAACAGCCCGTGAAGGGCTGCTTAGTGTTGTCAAAGTTAAGTGAAGTTAGGGGAAAGGTAATTCCGGCAGGGGGAGATCAGGACCACTGACTCAAAGACCACCCACTCAAGAAACCTGCAGACCCGAAAGGTTAAGGAAGTAAAGGTCTTGAAAATCATAGTGAGCATGCACAGTAATTTACATGGTAGGTGAAGAATTTTAACCAATCATTTAACAGAGTAACAATGACTATATATTAGATGATTAAATATGTTAAAATCTTGTGTATAAATATGTTAAAATCTTGTGTATAAATAACTTAGTTTACACCAACAGTATGCTAGTTTGTTCCATGCACCTGTATCTGCGCATTTATGTAATAAAGGAAAATACCTCGACTCTGTGTGTAAATTGGGCATTGCACACCAGGTAACAGACCCAAGTTTTGGGGACAACTTCTTCACCCAGGAAGAGCCTGGCAGCCGGTCGGCTGGGAATCCAACCAGCCCTCTAGGCTGAAGAGGAAACCAAAGAGCATTCTCTTTTTCTGGGGCAAGTGCTCCAACCACTTCGCTACAATGTATGTCAGAAACCCCAACACCTCTGTATCCAGCCTGCACAAAGCTGACCATCCTACCTTTTGAGAAGCTCAGCAAGGTGTATACTGGGCACACGTAACAGCTCAAGAGCATGGCACACGCCAAACTGCAGGCAGCCTTCTCAAGAAGGCAGCAGCTCTGGGCAAAGTCAAGGGGACCCATCAACCCCAGGTAGCTCAATCCTCATCAGAAAAACTACTCACGGAATTACGAAGAGAATGAGGGACACCCTCTCGGACTTAAATATCTAAACGCTACTGAAGTCCCCCAAACACTGGCACTGTGCTCTCCCGCGCACTGCTGGTGAGCCTCTTCCTTTGCAGTGCAGTGAACAAAAGCAAGCCCAGCAGCCCTGCTGGAGCCACACCAGTTAGTAAAATGGGAAAGTAACCCAGCTGCTCCCTTTGGGATTGGTCCTGGTATGCGATTGTGATACCTTCTAGAATCTCATTTATAGCCTTCCTACATAAATGTGTTTTGCCACAAAGAAAAGGGCAGGCACAGACGATTTCTGTGGAATGAAATATGCGAGGCTACATGATATGCCGCATCATACTATTGCTCAGAGCTGGAATTATACAAAAGCATACTACAGCACACAGATGGAACAGCAAATTTCTATACATAGTATAGTTCTAGAACGTATGGTATATGTTCTAAAGTGAGAGGTGTTTCTCAAAATAAGTAGTAATAGGGAAGGGGAAAAAAAGTAAAACAGCTTCCTTAACACATGTAATGGGGCATTTTTTTCTGCATTTTTTTCCCCCACTCCTCTGACTACAAGCCCTGCCTATGTGGAAAAAGAAACTTCCCGGAGTTCTCCTGGAAAAAAACCTCTCCTCAGCACACAGAGTGCTAGTGAAGAGGACTTCAGGCAGCATTAAGAGAACTGACGCTGCTTTAGGCCCACCAGCCTTGTTCCAACTGGATTTTTTGGCAAGTCCTGACAGCATTATAGAGGTCACCAATACATTCTCTGCACATACACAATGTCATCCATGTATCCACACACCTTACTGAAAACAGAAGCTGCTGGCAAGACAGCCTGGTTTTTCAAGGCTCTGTTCCCCACCTCCCAGAAACCTCAGCAGAAGCAACATTGATGTGGTTTCCCTGGAACTTTCACCTTTTGGACAGGTCTCCTTGGCAGCAGTTAATACCAGGCATCTTATTTTTCACTGCTGCTTTCCCTAAAAGAAACCAAGTCAATCCATCATTTTCAGCATAGCTGTTTTGCCCCAAGATGATTCTTGGATGGAAGTCACATGTGCTGCAGGGCTACCACAGAGCCTTCCCTCTCTCCCTCCCTCCCCACACTTAGTAATTAGCAAAAGTACATTTCCCCAGGTAAGCCTTTGCAAAACACGTGCCACAAATTTGGTAGCAGAAAGCTTAAACTGACAGACTCCAGATGCAATATCAAATTTACTTCCCTCCTCCTTTTTGCATAAAAAGTTTTTTAGTAATGGTCAATGGAAAATATATTCATCTGTTCAATAATTAGTTTAGATGACATTTTAAGACCACAAGCAATAATCTAATTATATGCAACAAATAATTTTAAAGAATCACAATTTTTCTAATGTACCTTATGATCAACAAATAGGCTTAAGCAGATCTGATAAGCTGAGCTGAGAAAATAAAACTGCTCACTAAGTAACTTAAATTGCATGTTCAAATTAAATAAACTCTCTTTAGCCTCTAGCAATTAAAATAAACACAATGTCTTTAGCTGGAGGAAAAGGTTTCCCTCTGACAGCTGGCCATTCAACCAATTCCAGTCAACGCTAAAACAGCACAATTTTCAACAGCAAAGAAACCCAGCCATATCAGTATGCATCTAGTCTACAGTTTGTACCTGTGAATAATGAACAAAAGGAGTTACCAGACAACTGTCTATTTTCAGTGGTAGAAAGATTCCTACACACCTTACTTGTGGACATAAATACCTGTTGTAGCTATAGCAAAATGCAAGAATAGACTTGAAAAAAAAAACCTTAAATAATTTATTTCCTTATTTTCCAATATTTCTATCAAAGCTCCCTCCTCCTATGTAGCAATGGTTTGACTTTATAAACACTCCAAGAGGGTGCATTGATTAACCTCAGCAAATCTGTGCATTTGCATGAAACAGCCCTGAGTAATTCCTCAGTGCCAGAGGCAATAACTGAACCCAACATCTAATCTGGGTATTGGCTAGAACAGAAGCAAAGCAATTCATTTCCATGACAAATGGTCCAGCTGGAAGCCAGTGAGTCAATCTAACCCACCACTTTCTACCCTACAGATGTGTAGGTGATGCTGAAATGATATTAAGGCAGCACGTGAAACCTTGTAGCTCAGACAGTTTCTATTGCACCTACGCAAGACCTAATGTTTACATTCACAACTTCTCCATCTTCACAGCCTTAGGACCAAGTGCCAAATCCAGCAAGCAGTCTGCCCTTACAGAAGCAGAGGAGGCAACAACCAACAAAGAACTCTAAACTTGCCATGCAACTGCTCTGCATTACACGGGGTGAGGTGGGGGGGTGGGCACATCGGAGGCGTGAGATGTCTAAGGTCATGCACTATCCTGTCAGAAGAATAAGCCACTTTCTATAATAGAGTTTGTATTTTCCTGTTTAGATATTATAATCAAGCAGATTTACAAAGATAACCACTGCCTACAGATGCAGAAAAATGGGATTTACAGAATGCCTAAACAGGTTAGACATGTAACCCCTCCTGAATTTCAATTACACTGCTGCTTAGGCACTTTTCCAATTTCTTTGGAGCCACCTGAGGCACCAAAAGCACAAAGGTACTTATATCAGGGACTAAACAGAATTGACAAAGCTTTCCTACTTTCGTTTCAGCAAGTATCTAATGTTTCATCCTGCATGGAGAATATATGAAAAGTGAAGCATGATTTAAATCAAGAGAGAAAGATTCATTACATTCGGAGGTATCACAAAAGCTGTTAATTTTCATAATAAACTAAACGTTATTGCTTTCTCTTCTGATTAAATGGTTGTATATTTCAAGTAGATTATAAACAAAAGAACATCTATAACTACGTAATATTAAAATATATAAACCCAAGAAAGCTGTATTAACTTTTACTAGCTTAATGTTGCTGGAGAATAACCTCCCTATGCAACATAAAAATGCCACTATTTGACGAAACGCCAAATTTCGGTTTACATGCATCACATCTTACCATGAAAGTGTTCTGAACACCACGCAGAACAAAGCAAGTATTGCTTCCCCCTAATTTAATCTTAAAAAGTCCTTGCTTCTTTGTACAGACTATTGGCATTGGCCTCTCCCTTGGCAAGGAGCTCTCCAAGCACAGCACAGGCAGTGGAATGAAGGCAGGCAGTCAGGCCGGCAGAGCTCCAGCTATACCTCCCAGGTTCATGGGATCTCACAGCTAACAAGGAACCCCAGCCAAACTCTTTCTCAAAAGCAAAAGACTCTCTAGGAAATGGGAGAATAGAAAGTGAAAAATAACAAATGCTGTGGCTGGGCTGCTTATTACAACAGAAAACAGGGAAAAAGTATAAGGAAGTGCAAAGTGCAACAATGCAGCAAAGGTATTTCCAATACACCATTAAAGGTTGCAATGGATCAGTATAAGCCACTGCAGCACACAGGACTTGGAACATGTCCCTAATATCTTTGCCAATTGGGTTCAGGGAACTTTGAAGAAAAATTAAAAATGCTTTCATGCCTTCACTATAGCTGCAGATGGTACCATAAGTTCTTCAGCTTTATCTTAGTGGCCTGGCCAAAAGAAGAGAAAAAAGAAAAAAAAAAAAAAAAGATGACTAGCAGGTAATAAAGGCTAAGAGTAATTTCAGGCAGCACTGTTCCTTTTTTTTTTTTTTTTTTTTAAAGTGGCATTCTTTCTCTGTTACTGCATGAAATACCCACACAAGCAGGAAAGCAAACAACAGTTGAACTAAAAATTCATCAAGTGTGGCACCGAATTACAGACATATATACATGCACACACTCTGAACTTCATTGCTGACATTACTGAAACACCTCTCCATAGCTCATTTTTAGCTGGCAATGTATTTTTACACCAATGGAGCATTTCTGCTCTAACTTCTTTAACTGAATGCTGCTAGCTGAAAAATAAGTTATTTTTACATATTCCATATTTGCTGTAATTCCCAGGAAAGAAGGAATTAGAGTAAGATGTTTAATATTAATTTCATTTAAAGAGGCTGGTTAACCTGCACAGCTTAAAAGTCTTAAGACGAAAATCCTGACAAGACTCCTACTGATTTTAATCAAGCTGGGATTTCATTGCTCTGTTACTTGATGCAGCAACACAATACAGATGAGGTTTACCATGCAAAGGTTCTCCTTTCCATGTTTAGATAGATTATTCCAATTAGCTTTAAACACGTCTCATTTTGAGGAGTTAAACTTGTAAGAATTTGCCAAATTCCTTCAGTAGAAATTCAGTTTTAATAAAAAGCAGTTCTTTTAACTAACAAACCCATAAAACATTGGCTCATAAACACATGCTGAGACTGATACCAGTCCCACAGCAGCCAGTAAAGGAACAGGCCTGTAAAGACATTTATATATAAAATTGAGTTCCCCAGTAAGCAAATAGCCTTGAACACTGAGAAATGCTAACTGTGCACACATAACATCTGCTATATCTTACTTGGACATGCACTTCACATCAAACTACCAGTACCAAACAGAAAGCCCAGCATGGATATACTTAAAAGCTCCCACAGGAAAATCCAGCCAGTCCTTTAAGGACAACCCACTGCCACCAAGCAGACAAAGAGAAGCATACAGCAAAACAAATACTTTTCTCTGCCAACAGTTATGGTGACCCCAGTTCTATGTTCACAAAAAAGAAAATAAATCCCAAGTCCCCCATCCTTGAGCATTATGACAGATACCACCAGGCACAGCAACAGCTCCCAGCTCTGCTCTGGACTAAGTGGCTCGTGCATTATAGCTTAGGGACTCCTGCCCTAGTTGGCTTGTTTTTGAAGGCAAAAAAGGCCATGGGCTATTCAGCATCTGCACAGACAGGCTGAGAAGTCTGTAATGCCACCTTCATTCCACAGAAGATGTACCAATGTTAATCAGATGACAGCACGCTGTTGTCACTCCCATGAAAAAAGCGGTCTTGTCGCAGCTGCAGATGGAATTCTAACACAGAAGAACTCTCCAACCGCCTCACAAATTTTGGTCTTAAATAGACATTTTAATTTTTTTTTTTTAGTATGCAAACAACCTTATAAAAAATACTAGGTATGATGTTCATAGCCTCATTTTCTACATATACCCGCTAGCTGTATTAGTCTAGTTTATAAGTAATCCCTTGAAAAAAAGCTTTTCATCACGTTGTTACTTGAGGTATGGTGTAGTGTACAGAGCTTTGCAAATTGGAATTAAAATTCTAGTGAGATATTGAGCATGATAAAGCTTCTCAGAGAATATAAAGCAGCTCCAAGAATCAAGGAACTTCACAAATATATTGCGTAAATGTAGGACTTCTCCCCAAAAAGGCACTGGATGCACTCTTTTAGTTACCAATAAAAGCAGCTTCTAAGAGATCATTTTAAGTTTCTTATTTTAGTTAAGATTTTTAAAAGGTTGTATTTGTAGACATCAAGGAATAGAATACACTTGATCCAAACAGCATTAGCTATTGTTTTTCTGAACAGTCACTTCATTTGAAACAGTATCATTACCACAATAATAAATGCCTACAACGTTTCTCTTGTACATTACTAGTAAAATCTTGTATTTATACAGTTGTGACTAGTGGAAGCAAGGGGCTAATGAGTATAACTGAAATTATACTCTGGGTTCAGAGTATAACTGGAGTTACCAGGAGGTACAAGTGTTGAACAGACAACATGTTGTTGGTTTTTTCCCTGCTCTGATGCAGGTGATGAGCCGTCAGTGGTCTTGATAATGTAACCCGGCGAGGGTGTTCCAGACAGTGACGTAGGTGTATAATTCAGTGAAAGCTGTCAGCTTCAGTAATGCCACTGAGCAGTGCCTAAAAGGTGTTTATGTACGGAAAACAATACAATTTAACATTTTGAGATGATACCATGCACATTTCTTTCCAAGAGCATGTGAATGTAACAGATGAGCATTTCAAGTGCCTGTGAGTGCAACAGTTGATGGTGTGTTTTGCAGCACTGTTGCAAGTGCTAGAATTGGTACATCACATAGTCACTCAGCTGCCTTTTGAGCTGCTTTGTAATTTCTCACACAAAAATCCTAACAATCATGTAAAATGGTAAAAAGACACCTGTTTTATAATTTAAAATGGTTTTAAAATTTTTTTCTACTCATGAAGTATGTCTTCTCGGGTAAGTTGGGACCATGGAGACTTCAGTCAGCAGTCACCTGTATCCTTGGATTCCTCAAAACCTGGGCAGTCATGATAGTCCCCTTACTCTTGTAAAAGCTTTGACTGTAGCACCCTCATGGATGTTTGCTACAACATCAGCAATTACAGTTCCCAAGACATCACACTAGCAAATCTTGATAGCACAAAAGGTTTCCTCTGCTTCCCTATTGCTTTAGCATCCTGGTAGGAGGCTAAAAAACCCTGCGTGGAAGGTTTATATTCCAAACAGATCTGAACTGAACAAAGGAAAAAACAACCAAACGAAGAAAAGGTGTCAACCATTTGAAGGGGACCATCTCCAGAACAGAAAAGCCCCATTCAAAAAAACCCCGTTGTTGTTACATAAATAGGCCTCCAAGCACAGCACTCCTGAAATCCAACCCCAACCAGGTAGAACAACATAACAGGCAGTGAGAAATTATAGAAATACTGGATTTATTTATTTATTTATTTTTAAAGACTCACGACCATCTTCCATGCCTCCATCCTTTCTCCATGATCTTTCCATTTTCCAGCCTCTTCTGAAGACAAGAGGAGGAAGGATGTATTATGCACACAATTTGAAACGAGGCAATAGCACACACAAGCTGGTTGGACATTATCATGCTTCCATCTTGGTTGTGCTCTGCCTCAAGCTGAATTTTGCATTCTTCTTCATCTACCACTTTCAAGCTAGGCTTTTAAGCCTTCTGAGATGCAACATGTTCTCAAGCAAAAGTGTGTAAACTCACAGACATAATGAAGACCTGATCTTAATTATAACTTCTAGGAAAACACTGCAGTAAAAATATTGCTGTTAATATAGTATCAATAGCATAGCAGATGCGTTCCTGGGGAGGGGGAGGGAACAGAGGCGTTAAAACTCCAGCAACAGCAACATATGGTTTAACTAAGAAGAGCAGCAAGATGCTCTCCATCCTACAGTATTATTAGTCTGCAAGGGAGACTAAGACCCCTCACATTTGCTTACAGAAGCCAAAAATAGAGAAGAGGAAAGACTCCAACTATATTGCTGGAGTTTATTTTCCACAGCAGCATTTCTCTTTCTGCTTTTTCCCACCAGAAGACTATAAGGTTTAGCTTCACATAACAAGGCACTATGGCTTTCTTTACCAACCATAAAAATACTTGCTTCTTCTCCTGAAATAAGAACTTGAACAAGTATTAGAACTAGAGCAAGACAACTGCTCATCCAACAACATACCCAACATACAAATTGCCCATTTAAAATATTCACCATGTTAGGCTGCCGTAGTTCTTTTCAGAGCAGATTCTTTTTAGCAGTCCCTTGATAAAGTCAGAAACTATTAACATACAGATTGCATCAATTAAGAGCAATAATTTGTTAAAAATCAAAGCCCAATAAAATGGCCACTAACACAATGATGCATTCAATCCCTGATACTAGCAACAGCATTAGCTGTGACACAGAAAGAGCTTTCCATACTGAATTTAGTTTTAAAGTTTAATAACTTCACCAGAAAATTACCTGCAACTGAGTTTCTCATACCTAGCTTTGGGAAAGCTCCTTTGCCTGTCTACACCCTGTTCTCCTCTTCTAGTTGAAAGAAAACAAACATACATTTTTTTGAAAACTACATCCCACTTTTGCAGGCATAAAGAGTATTATCAGGTGCTTTTCAGTTTTGATTAATGGCTTGCAATTCAGCTGTCAAGCCAGGCATGGATGTAATCCTCAATGAAAAATCTGCTACATCTCAGGCCGGGAAACTTAGTCCAGAACTTTTTTCACTAAACTTCATATTCCTTTCACATGGACTTCAGTGACAGAAGGACAGCAGCCACAGCTAAAAGGGGAAATTAGCACAGCCAAGTATGTGCAGGTTATTATAGGCAGTCCCATGCCTATGAAGTATGTATATACACTCAGTTCCTGGTCCACCTTCACTGCATTCATTCTGATCTGTGCAGTTTACTAAGCTTCTTTCGTAGATCAACCAGTCAACCGTTGAGTCACTGTTACATCAACAGAGAATACACACGTACCTTAGTCTGAACCTAACACAGTTCTCTCCTGAATTTCTGGAGAGGAAGAGTAGCAATTTTCCATTTTAAATCCTCCAGATGACACAAGACAGAACTACCTTGCCTCTGACTTCATACTCCAGGCCTGCCTTCCCAGGACTTGTTTGTTTCTTCTTCCATCACAGAAGCAACATACTAAAAAAACTTCTTGAAATCTCTTAGCCTAGCTCAAAGCACTGAGACAGAATCACATATACCTACCTCACCTCCAGCAGTGGTTTGTTTCATTCGAGATTTCATTAAGAATAGGCTAGAAGCTGCACAAACTCTTTAAGTAGTCTGTTTGACAATCCCCACAATTAGGTCTAAATCTTCTCTGCAGGAATCAAGTCTGCATTTTCTCATTCTTATTCCATTAGATATGGACAAGAAGAAAATGAAAACAAGCTTCCTCCATAATTTACAAAGATCTCCACTAGAAAGTCAGAATATGTGCACTCTCCCTTCTGCTTTCTCTTGTAGTCTAGAGATGCCCTCCTTATTTCCATAGAAGTCATATTTTGTAAACCTCTGACCAATCCTGACATCCTCCTCTGGAATTTCTGCAGGGGTTTTTTTGTATCTTTTCTTGTTGCCCTCAAAAGAAACCTTGTATTCTGGCTGAGACCTCACTAGTACACAAATAAAATGATTACTCTAATCACTACTTCCTGTTAAACCAGAGCAGAATATGAATCATTCTGTAGTAGGACCAACATCATTAGCTCATTCAGGCTGAAAGAATGAGCTTTTTTTCTTTTGTTACAAAGGAGTCATATCCTGCCTTGTAATTGTATATTAAATGCAAAACTGCATTTTAGTGAATTTCACCTTTCCGGTTTCGGATCATATTTCCAGATTAGAGAGGTTTGCATGAGTATGCATAGATATTTTTTAATTACCTAGGAGACTTTTTAAAAATTTATTTAACAAAATGAAATGAAGATGTGTTAATAAAGACCAATTGCTATCAGATGCAACTGCTAATCAAATTATAGAATTATAGTCCATCTGCACTAGGACCAAGGCAAAGGTCAGACAGTTCATATATGAATGCAACAGCCTCCTGCATGGGTAAATATAAGATCAGATGGTACAGGGGAAAAAATGCATTCTTAATCTCTGTAACTATAAAATAGCACTCAGTACAGTTTCCTGCTTATGGACCACAGCAACAAAAGCAATGTGATAAGGTGCAGACGTATTTTGTACTTGCTTCTCAGCAGTTCTCTGGAGTATGACTTTAACACTGTAGGAAGGTAGGCCAGGTTCCTCTGGGATGACTATTTTTTGCTAATCAATTAATTTATGGAATTATTTTAATTTCTTAAGGCAAGTATCAGTCCTCCCGAGTAAAGTTCTTCACTCTTCACTGGCTGCTACTAACCGTTTGTTTTTGTGGTGACATCACCCTCCTCTAAGCGAATACTTAGCTATTCCTTTATTTGGACTCCCTCCTCTACTCTCATTGCTAGTGATGATACACCATCACTAAAATTCTTAACAGTCCTCTTAACAGAGTTTGGCAGCCAGCTGGATAGTTTTCAAAATATACTATATTTTTCTCACCTGCTGCGCTTTCTGGCACCTCCTGCTTATCTCGCACAAGCTGCATGATATCTGACACCACAACCTGAGGGTTTGTATCTTCTTCTTTCTCTTCATTAGACTGGTTGGCTGTTGCGAAACAGTTGCAGCTTCCAGTTTCTTTGCATGGGATCAACCTCCAATACCAGTAGTCAGACATGAAAATGCTGTAAGTTGATTTCTGAAATTTAAAAACAACCAGAAAATCATTTTCTGCAAGAAGAAAAAAAAAAACTAGCTATTTGAAACAAAAGGCTCAAATAATGTTAAAACTGACAGTTACATACAGATTATCATATCTTCAATTTTATTTAAAGAAAAAATACGTAGTTTATAATACCATTTATGGTATCATATGCAGTTCATAAAAGCCATCCATGGTATTGTACCCAAAATAAAAACTTTGAGACTCCCCTGTAGTTTCTCAAAATGCTTATATCGTAGGTCAGGGAACTAATCACAAAAAAACCCAAACAACATAAAAATATCTGTATTTTCAGCAGAACAAGTCAATATTTATCTTAAAAGTACCCTCTGAAACCCAGTTTAACCAGGTGAAAGAACAGCCCAGAACATGGACTGTCAAAAAGTGAAATAACATAAGAATAAAATAAAAAGAATAAGCTACAATTTCCATGATACGGGGTGCTGAAACTGCAGTTTGAAATTTTCATAAACAGATTAACTGAAGGAAACCTTGACACAGGAAACATGGCAGTAAGAACAGATACTTTGGTTTCTGACACAGCATCCAGGTCCTTCAGGGCTGCCCTCTCCCTGAGCAGAAGAAAGGGGCGACGGTTCCCTTAGCCTAGATAGAGCTAATTACCAGGCTTATCTGTGCTTACAGGTAAGAGAGCAAACATGTTCTTAAACACCTGCAGGTTTCTCAATTTACATATACAAATGCCAGAGAACTAGTGTTTTTACTCTTACATAAACAAAAATCACCCCCTTCTTGAAATTACAACTAAATCACCATTAACTGCGAAAGATTTCTTCTACATGGGGAAGCAGCTTGAGCTTTCCAAATACTTACAGTTGCTAAACAGTATTTGGGAACTCTGCAAAGTGCTAGCAAGAGAGCTAGCACATCCACATCCAGAGACAGGTTTGCTCCCGCTCTCCTCCAGAGGGCATGTGGGCAACAAAAATAATGGCCCAAACCTCCAAGCACAAGGGACCTGAACAAGCTTTTCCAAGTCCATCTGGAAAACACCAAGGCCAAGCAGGGGAGACGTACATCTCTCCAGGTAAATTTAATGCTTTTTGGATAAGGAAGAGATGCACAATCTCCATCTATCCTACAAGCATCACATTCAAGTGTTTCTAGCATATCTCTGTTTCTAGCTACTGATTAGCTGGACTAAAAGCATCACTCCAGACCATGGATATTAACAATGATACATGGTAGAGATTCTCTACATTACATTTAAAGGTGACAGTTTTGTAGACCTGAAGAAAGTAAATGCCATAAAAAAAAAAGCTTCCTTGATATAAAAGGGTTATCCGTTTAAAAGCAAACAGTCAAAAATAAAAACAGCTCACACCAGTTCTCCCAGGAATCACCTATGAAAGATTAAGTACTTTCTCTGTCACTTATTACATTACTTCTTCAACAGAAGAGAGAATTTCCAGATAAAACATTCTTCAAATTTTACTGCAAGGACCATCTTCTTACCAGTTTAAAGAGAGTAATTTTGTTTTATTTTAGCCAACATACTGCCAGTTTCCTCAATGCTCCCTTTGCCTGTTCCCAGGCTTTTCAGGCTTTGCAACATTTGTCGGAGGATGGGTAATGGAGTTAAAAGCAAATCACTCAACTCTTTCTGTAGCTGCCAAACCCAGCAGGTCCAGGGCACGTATCCTCCTTGTCACACAGGTAGCAGCAGTTACAGCTGTATTAAAGCACATGCTGCTTGTAAATAACGCATGTAGTACATAGTATGTACTTTTAAGTTGCATCTGCCTCTGCAATTGTCTGACACGCCACGTGCAACGATGGCCACAAGCGTGCACACACAGGTACCCAAGCAGCATGCGCACAGAGGTCTTAATGAAAGAAGCATTTCATAGCACTTCAATAGATTTTTTTTTTTTTTTCTTTTTTTAGTTCTGTGGGAGCTGGGGGATTTCTTTCTACCACCCTTACACTTGAGAAATAGATTTTTGTTCTTAAAGCAACTTAGTAAAGTTTAAAGTTTTCCTGTCCGGAACTTCTCCTTTTTACCCCAAGAATTGGGGCGGAGATGAGGAAGTCTCTTCTGAAGAAGACAAAAATCCCAGAAACTTCCAGTAGTTTTTCCCCCTGCTCCTGTGCAAGGTGAACTGAAAAGCAGCTGGATCTATGCTTCAGTAGTCAGCGAATTACTCTAGGAATAAAATTTTAATTTATTGCCTTTCCTTAAGGAATGGAAACTCCTGAAGATCACCAGAAATAATTATATCCAAACACGCAGTTAGAGACACACATTTATGACCTTAATCCTACTTTAATTAATTAGTTTTCTGACCCACTCATCTTCTTTATTTTGATTTTAAGAGCAGTAATGTGCACTTAGTTTTTAAGACAACAGCTCAGGGACTCAGAGGGAAAAAAAGTTGGGGAAAAAAAATATGGGAGGGCTAAGACATAATCAGTACATATGTTGTTCATACTTTCATGAAGTGAGGCAGCTCACAGAGATGTTCACAAAATTGACTTGACCAGGGATTGACTATAAAAAGGAAACAAGATATAAAAAAGTTGGGGAAAAACACACCCGTATTCTTTTGTCTTAAGAGCTAATATAAAATGTTCCAAATTGTCACAGTATCCTTGACGGACATATGTCTACTTGGACAACTGCATTGATAATGCAGACACAAATAGTTTTCCTTATTATTTCAAGACATCCAAAGATAAACTAATGCCCTCACCTAGCATAAAACCGGGTTGATGTACCAAGAAAACAAAACGAGAATGAAACCTCCATTTGACATTTGCAAGTCTAAACAACTGCTCCTGAATCTCAATTTTGCATGCTAAAATCAATACTGCTTGTTGGGGTTTGTTTGGCTTTGGGGGTAGGGGGGGAGAAGGAAGGGATGGGAGGGGCATTGTTCTTTGTGGGGTTTTTTTTGTTGGTTTTTTTGTTTTTTTTTTTTTTTAAAACCGGATTGCGGATATCAAAGTTGGTGAAATACCCAAGGAAAAGCAAGGACAGAATTTGGATCCATTTGTCAGGGCCTGAAGGCACTGGTAGACTTCACTGGCCCTGACCAGCCTCAGCTGGGACCTCTACGCACAGACCCAAGAGCTGCACGTAAGTTGAGTCTGAGGCCCTTAGTCCCCGTGTAAGCTATGCCATTGTCATGCCTGTCTGCAGCCCTGTCCCCTCGGCAGGCCTATGTCATAGCCTGCTTTGAGTCCTGGCTCTGGATCCTTTTGCTTCTGACTGGACTCCCTGGAGGGACCTGGTTCATTGCTCACCAGGTCAGGGACGGCTGGTAGAGCCTGTTACCAGCACCCAGTTCTGGTGCTCAGCCCCTGCAAGCAGTGCCCTGGTTGGGGAGTCTGTGTGGGGCCGCCCTCAGCTCCTGCCTCAGCCCCTCTTTGTGCAGCAGCCTGGCTCTTGCTGCTCCCTGACACCATTTATTACATTTATCAAAACATAACTCTAATGGGGATACCACAAAGCACACAGGAACATGTGGGATTTGGCAGCGTACATCTGATGAACGTGGTAGTTCCTTACTGCTCTATGAGAACAGGCACAGATATGTTACAGCTTTGGCATGTGCTCTAGGTTGGGAAGGAGGGAAGGTCTCCAAGAACACAGTAGGTACAACGGGTTGCTGTGAATTCACAGTCCTTGTGTAAAAGATCTGTTCTCCCCCTGTGATGCCAGTCACTTCCAGAGGCAACTTCAGGTAGGGGTCACCATCCCTCCATTTACAGCAAACAGTTGCCAGCTATTCTGATATCAATTAGGTACGCTGCATGCTTCATCTGCAAGGTCTGACAGCACACTAAACGGATGAGATCTTAGCTTTGAAACTGTAATTACATATGGGGCCAATAATGCATTAATATGCAATATTAAGAAGTAATACGTAATATTATTACGTAGCACTCCACACCACTCCATTTAAGGTGCAAACGCTTTCTGAACCATTGCTTATGAAATTCAGACAAAAGAACAGTTTCTGAAAGCAAGAGTCCTTCTATTTCAATCACTCTGCACACACGCTTCACTGAATTTACTTCAGTTTCCCATCTGAAATCCCCCTTTAATTCAAGAATAGCGCTGCAAAGGGAGTAGTTAACAATTATCTTCAAATGTAGCCAGATTACATAAGGCATCCAGTTATCTCAGAAACTTAAATCCGTATTCTGCAACCACTTCACCACAGCAGTTAAACCTGACTCCTAGGGTCCCCATTGCTCTGAGTCGATACGCTACTACTGGATCTCTTGCTGCCATGTGGTGCAGTTTCTTCAGCTATTTCCCTGGTCATTTAGGCAGGGCATTATTTCTAGTCAGACGTAACAAACATTTAAACATATCTCACTTCTAAGACTATTTGTCCGATATTTTCAGATTATCCTGTGAATTACCTCACTCAGTATTTGATCACTGCAACGTTTTACCATGCTTTCATCATTGCTCCATTTAAGTCACTGGGAAAAAAAAAATGTATTTACATGGGGAAAACTGGTCCTAATTTAGCACCTACTAAGATTTCACGCCCTTATTTTCCATAAACATGACACTTTATTCCAATGCTCTTAAACTGTTTAGTATGTTACCCCACCTAAACAAGCAGGCTTATAGTAATTCACCAAGCTCACTACACCCATAGAGACAGAGATAGGGGAGTCCAGCTAAGAGCTTATCCACGTACTTTGCGGGTCTCTGCAGGAGAATTGGACTGAACTGGACATCAACGTCTGCACAGTGCTAATTAACATTTCTTTATTTTAGAATGGATTAAAATACACTGAATGGTATTTAAACCCGTCAATATTGTTCTGATGAGAATCTTATTTTAAGTGCACGTATCTGGGCTGCAGCATTCTGTCTAATTTTTATGCTTTGCAATACTGGCCAGTCATCATCCTCATTGCACAATACACCAGGAAAGTGCAAAATACGTAAGACACACATACGTTATAACCCACGTTCCTCCCACCTAAATTCAGGCATTAAACTGAGAGGTCTAAGTTAAGAACCTACTTGACCCATGTGCCTTCAGCATTCACTGGAGTAAGAGACGCACATCTCCTGAGGCTCATCGGCCCCTCACATGGACTCAAAAGAGCCCAAGGCAATTGTGGATGAACCTGAGTTTGTATGATGAAAAGTCCCACTTTTGTATACATTACCAACAGAGTGCCACAAAGAATGAGTCATGTAATAAAAGCAATAAAGCATTTTATTATTTTAGTAAAGCCTATTAAACTACTCAAGTCCTGCCTATGGAGATATTGTATTTCTACTCTTGCCCCTCCCCCAGTCCTTTCACATTTTTTTTCAGAAAGACAGGGGGGAAAAGCAGCAGCAACAAAGGCCCAGACAGTCTCATCTCTCTCTAGGGCATGAAGAATACCCTTACATGTTTTAAAGCAAAATCAATTTAAAGACTAAATTTTTTCTCATTTGGAGCTTTACCACGATCAACATTTAACTTGAGTACTAAGTAGTCCTTCAAGATAAATGTTCTCATTTTTTATTTAAAAGCCTTCCACAAAGCATTAGAAATCATCAACAGACTTATGTAGGAAATAGTAATTTCAAAGAAATTGCACGACTATTTAGCAAGAGCTAAACTGAGGCTTCTTCAAAGGAAGGAAAAAAAAAAAATCAGATGTGCCTCATAAGAGAAATGCTTTCTTATTTACTCAACTTTTCATCTTATAGGGAGCCATTACTCTTTTGAGGAACACTTACAAGTTTAAATGAAGTCCCTCAGCTGTCTTCCTTTTTCCTTTTGGGGCAGCCACACAAGAAAGGTTTATCTTTTATTAATTAACCCAGAATCATTCATCATATTTTAAGACATCTAACAAAAAGAATAAAAAAACCATACGTCACAGAGGGTAGCTGAGTTCTCCCAAGACTTGAGCAACCTTCCCTACTGCCTGCCTACACCGTTCTGCACGTAGGCACAGGAACAGCCTCAAGTACTCAGCCAAATTCTCTCTTCCTTTTCAGAGCTACAGGCCCAGTGCACATCAAGCTGCCCACAGACCCTCAGAGCAGAGCACAAGGGCAAGGGAACAGCTTCTTGCAGGTACGAAGTAAGGTACGGACAAAGTCACAAGTTCTTCCTCCTCCCTCACCAGCTACAAGCATCCTAACCTGAGCTGCATCTCAAGTCCTTCAGAAATCTGGATCTTACACATGCGCTATTTCTACTTTGGATCCACCATAGGAAAAAACAGAGGCTCTCAGCTTTACTATGGTTTGGATTTGTAAAGTGGCTTGCTGGTGTTTCGTACAAACTTCATGTCTAATGGTGGGTGAAAGATCTTCCCTATCTTCAGTGAATATAACCAAAGCAAATCAGTCTGAGGATTGTTAATGTAAATGTGAGAAAAGCACCATGTTATAGAATTCTAGTTGCCTAGAGATCATTATTAGCAAAAGCATAATTTCCTTAGTCTTTAAAACTCCCACCAAACCACCTACATTCCTGAAAACTGAGCTTTTGGAATTAGGTATCTAAATTTCTTCTCTTCCTGCCCCCTCATACTGCCCCCACACACCAAAGTTTTCTTTCCCACTCATTTCTCCTTCCATCCATGAGAAAACAAATAATCATACTGGCCTGAACGTGGTGTCCTCTAAAATGACATGGAGAGCAGTTTACATCTCTCTAAAACTGTTCACAGTCTGTATCTGTTTCCATTCAGATCACATTTCAGAGATTTTTCACAAGACCCCAGAGAATGACAAGCTGGGTTTCATTTTTAAATTAAGCCTGAAACACAACAGAAGCCGATAGTGCTATGCAGCATTCTGTGGAGAATGAGGTGGTTCTGTGCTTGACCCCTTAAAATAAGGGGCTGATAAAACTCCCCTTATTCAAGTTGTTCTCATGATAAACCCAAACTCCCATCTCACCAATGCGTTACTCTTGCACATGCAAAGCCGTGACAAACGTGAGACAATGCCACCAGCATGAAGACACTATGCAAATACCATTTGTTTAACTCAGAGGTACCTATGGCCAAGCATGCAAATACTAACTCCTAGACTAATTCAGTTGAAAGAAGGAAAACACACGCTACTTTCTGGAGGTCAGTGAATACATGGCACGTTCTGTTTGTTTTTAATTTATTTATCATGGAAAAAATCATTAGAATATTAGCAGTTTCTCTTGAAATCAGAACTCAGAACGTCAAAGACCTTCCTCTGGAGAAAGCTCCCAGGACAGCGTTTTTGTTCAGTGACCATATAACAAGAGTACGTGCTTTCCTCAGCTTAGAGGGGACAGGTCTCCGAGAGATCACTTGGGTCACTTCATCCCACCAACTTGCTGACAAACACATAATAGGTGTCCAGTTTCAAAGGGCTCACAGAACATCTACTCCACAAGTCCCTTCTCCTCCTCCCTCCCAACCCCAGCCTGTCGCAGATCAAAAGCATTTTGCAATAACCCATAAAAAAAACCTCGAGACTCGTAGCTTCAGCCTTCGGCATTTTACCGTAACACACACAGGGGAAAAAAAAGAATGGCTGAGGTTTCCTAAGGCTCAAGGAACCTTCTCTACCGCCTGTCTACTGAGATGGAGAGCACCACCAATGTCTTGTGCCTGCAGAATCTGCTGAAGTGCAAGGTAAAGGAGACCTTTTAGGAAAGAAGTGAGTTCTCTTCTGATCTATTTGGGATTTGATTTTCTGTTAAGTAACCATGCTGAATACTTCCTAATAAAGTTGTTATAGATTTACCCAGCAGGGTAATTTTGTTAGAAATAGCAACTGACAACAACTTTCATCTTGAAAGGAGAACGCTATTAAAAGTTTCAAGTAGATGTACATTTTAAGATTATTAAATCCAGTATCTATTTTGAAGCTCCTGCAAAGGCTCAACAGTGCACACAGGAGGCTGCCTTCAAGACTGATTTTACAGACATCTTTGTCATTAAAAAAAAAAAAAAAAAGCCTTTCCATGCAACTTCTGTAATTACTTTTGTACGGTCCAGTCTTGAATCAGTGAAGCATATCACTTCTGGAAGCCATCTGAAACACAGGAATTTCAAAGTTCAACAAAAAAAAAATTGCATGGATGTGGCCCAGACCTCCCTACAGAAGGGATAAGGACAGAAAAGAGGGTTGTGTGGTAGCAGCCAGGCCCAAAACACAAGAAATTATATCCAATATCCACAAGCGCTAAAAGAGTCCTTGATCCTCTACCCTACTACTGTGCCTTTATCAGGCATGTGCTCTAGCACCTTCTTGAATTGGGGTCCAAATAAAATTTTTGCCTTTCCCCTCCTACTTACATGACAAGATGTGTACTTTTGTTTAGAATGGTATTCTTTATTTTTCAATATACTAACCAAACTTGCACTGGGTAAGCACATTTAATAAACAGAGACTGTGCTACTGAACATTATTTTGACTGTTCCACTCCCCAAACCAGAAAGGCTGTATGTGTACTGAAACTCCAAAAAGCATTTGAAGATTGTCATAAAGAAGCAAGCTATAGGAGATCTTTTAGAAAATAAATTTGGGTTCTTTTTATTTGCTTTCTGAGCCTTTACTATTCACATTCTCAGTCATTCCGAAATCACTAAATCAGACTGGCTTTAAAAAATGAAATAAAGGGTTTGCAAGAGCAAATCTATTGCCAAGTCTATCAAGATAAAGTTTTACATTCTTTTTCAAGGTTTTCAGCTAAAAATATCTTTAAACAAGTCTTTCTTTCTGGCTTTTGGATTGCACAAAACACTTAAGTCCCCTTGCGTTTGCAGATACAAAAAGAAACAGAAGTAAAAAAACCCCCAACAAATCTACAGACAACACAGCTGGCTAATTTATTTTGATAGTCCAGCCCCAGTGAAATACAAAAAGTAAATAAACACCACAAGCGGCAGAAACATCCTATTTTACAGTCCGTGTGATTAACCATTGCAGGTAACACCAGTCAACAAACCCCCTCATCTCAAACATCTTCCTCGTACCAGGGGACCGCTTTGTTTCTCTAATCCCGGGATGCTTAATTAATCTCCTACAACCCCCAGAGCAGAAGCCCTGCTCGGACCAGCACAGCGCAGGGCGGGGGTGTCCGGGGCAGCCCCAGCCGCCCCCCCCAGGGAGGAGAGGGCACCCCGCAGCGCCCACCGCATTTCTTTCTTTATTCGTTCATTTTCAGGCAGGTTACCGCGCCGGCCTTTGTTTCGCTTCCTCCCCTAGCCCGCACCTACAGGCAACGAAACTGAGGGGGGCAAAAAAAGAGGGAAAGAAAGAGACACACCCCCCCCCGACAAAAGCCCCACCGAGGAGTCCCGGTGCCGGAGAGTGAAGTCCCGCCGCCGCTGCCCGCCGAGGAGCGCCCAGCCGCCGGCGGCACAGAGCGCGCCCCCACACGCTCGCCCCTCACCCGGCGGGCGCGGCCCAGCCCGGCCGCCCCCCTGCCCGGGGGCTTCCCCACCCTCTGCCCGCGGGGGAGCGCTGCCCCCGGCAAGATGGTGGCGGACCCCGGGGGCGAGCGGAGGCCGGGCGGGCTGTGCGGGGCTGCCCCCGGGCCACGAGGCGCCCGCCCTCACTCACCTCGGCGCCCTGCCCGGAGGACCAGGTGGCCGCTGCCGCCGGCGCTCAGCAGCTCGCCCGGGCGAGTGGGGCAGCGCCTCCCCCCGGGGCGGGCGGGATGGCTGGCAGCGCGGGGGAGGCGCCGCGGGGCCCCGCCCGCAGCCCGGGGGGCGGCGGGGAGGGGGAGCGGAGAGGGGCTGCCTTTTGTCAGGGCCCCCCGCCTCTCCCCGGCACCGGCACCCCCGCCCGCTGCCTGCTGCCTGCTCCCGGGGGAGGCGGGCAGAGGCCTTTTGTGTGGCGGGGCGGGGAAGGGGAGCGGAGCGCTCCTCCCCGCCCCGGGGCTCGCCGGCCCCGCTTCCCTCGAGCACCTGTAACGCCTCGCCCGCCCTGCCGCCAGCGGCCGGCCGCCGCCCGGGCGGAAACCCGGGCCGCCACGGCGGGAGCGGGGCGACCTGCGAGGGCTCCCGCCTCACCGGGCCCCTCGTTGCGGCCGTTGGGATCCCGCCGAGGCGGGGCCGGCGGCAACGCCTCACTTCGCGCCACACCCAGACGGCCCGTTAACGGTTGGTGGGTTGGTTTTTTTTTTTGAGTGGGGGGTTAACCTGAGGGCTGAATCGCGCCTGTCCTTCACGGCTCACCGACAGGTAGGCGACGCCGCCATGTGCCGGGGTGCGGGACCGGGGCGGGCCGGGAGGCGGCGGGGCGGGCTGTCCCGGCGGCCCTGTGAGGAGGCTGTTTGAACTACCCGGCGGCGCCGTGCTGGGGGGGCACCGCCGCCTCGCAGCGGCCGGCCCGGCGTGCGCAGGGCAGGGCTCCCCAGGTAGGAGCAAGCGTCGGAGTTCGTTAGGGTCTTCACGCGCCTTTTTCTAGGAAAAGCGGTTACTCCCAGGAAAGCAGTTATGACCTGTAGGAGCATTGCCTTGCCCTTTGGGAAACTACGGCAACTGAAAGTAAGGACACACAGGTAGGATCTGGCTGAGCCACGCAAATGTTTTGCAGCCTCGGTTCTGACATTTCCTGGTATTTCAGTGTTTGGCTCCTGGCGTTTTATTTTGCTTTTATCGGAATGTGTGTATGAAGATAACAAGACTTTTTGTGTTTACACCTTGATCAGACAATTGAACAGCTGGAGGTGAATTAGGCAGTTTTCCCATTATTAAAAAAAAAACCAAACCAACCGACAACACGTATTTGCTTTCTCATTCGAGTACCCCCAAAGAGTAAAACCTTTGCCTATAAGCAAAATAGTGCACAGCGTGTGCTTTCGTGTGCTGGATGTATAAACACGTGGAAAACGGGTGCAGCAGAGCAGGTGTGCGCTTCAGGGGAAGCACCCAAGGTGTGTGCGTAACTCTGACCACACCGGCTTTTCCAGGCCCTTCTCTCAGGCCGTCAGCAGTCTAGCTACTCTCTGCATCCTTGCTGCAGCAGTGGTGGTTTACATTCATGATAACTGAACCGCGGGTTTCAGGAGCTAAATTTTTCAGGAAGAGTATTCCAGGATTGAGGACAAAGGGAGGGTTACCATGCATTTCTTGCACTTTCTCTTTCTTGAGTGAGAGGCATCTGATTTTTAGAAAAGCAGCAGATGACAGAGATATGCTGTGTAGACTTGTCTTCTTAATAACCTGAAGTGCTCTTTCTTAAAGCCCAGAGACCCAAGGTAGTGTCAGGAAATGGCTTACAGAAACAAGGTTTCAGTATCTAGCGGCTTCTTACAGCAGCTTAACCCAAAATGCGGGTCAAAAAGAACCTGAGATGCAAGCAGGTATTCAAGCCACCTTAGCAGCAACCATGCTCTGTTTTCCATGAGATACGCTGTGTTGCAGTATGCCACGGGAAAGAGTGACCCTGCGACACTTCACTGCAAAACAGGGGACTCTGCAGAGAGAAAGTGCAGATTCAGATAAATAATTTTTTTTCAGTACTTCACAAGAATGTTTTCAGTCTTGGTTGAAAAGATCTGGTTGGTCGTCCAGGGAAAAGGGCCAATTAATGATGACGTGAAAGAGCAGAGAGGACGCCTTAATTTGGAGATACTGTCAAAAATAGCTTTGAAAGAAGAAGCACAAGGGAGACATCGAGAAAACATACAATTTAGATTTCAGTTCTGCTTTGAGTTGCAGGCACTTTTTGATCTCTACCTCTATAGCTACCCCTATCACAGTAAACTACACAGGGCTAGGGTTCAGGCTTAAACCGTGGCATGTGGTCATTCTCCGTACCGTTTCCTTGGTGGTGGTGTCCCCAGCGTGGTTCTGTCCTAGCAAACTAGCAGAGTCTGAAGCAATTCCCAGCACAGCTCATGGGGCGGTGTGGGCCAGGGGCCATTCCCAGCAAACTGTCTGCATGCAGCTGACCTGTTTTGGGAGATAAGACTTTAGTTGTGCGTATGCAAGCCATGCTGTGCCAGCTGGTTCCTGTGCAAAAGAGCAGTTCCTGACCTGCTTTATTTGCTAGTAGAAATGTGAGATTTTTGACTTTTGCGATCCCCACCATGTTCTGTGTCAAACCAGAACCTTAGGCACTGGCTGGTTTCAAGCAATGAGAAGTCAGCCAAGAAGATCTGAGCATTTTTTGATCGAGCAGGATTTCTGCAGAAATCTTTGCTCAAAAGACGATACAGTTACGTTGGCTAGTAGTATCAGAATTTATGGAAGAAACTTACCACATTACAAATAGCCTTTCTTTTGTTTCTTCACAAATGTTATTTCTTCTGCGTTAAATAAAATATATTCATGAATATAACATTGGCTTTGATAAGAATGCTATATTCCATGGAAAATATTCCTTTGTTATGGCTATGCCAAGAAGCTGGGGTGAATTTCAGCAGGGAAGCAGTTAAGTTTCAAGCAAATGTCAAGAACAGATGGCATTTAGAAGGTCTGAAGAAATTAATAAAGAAAGTAAGTAAGCCACTAGAGCAAATATGTGCTTTCACATTACAACAGCTGAAGGTAAAAGTGGGTTGGAATGAGGTTGAGATATCTTAAGACATCCATCCTAATAGCAGGAGTAGGGTGGGATTCCTAGGAATTGTAAACCAACAAAGTGTTATGGCTCTGGCAAAAATTGTACCACAGAGCACCTCCTTCAAATGCATGTACAATGTATTTCTGGTGCCCTGTCAGTGTGAAAGTGCTATAAATAAATATGGGGATAATTTTGCTGATTTTTTTTTTTTTAAACTTTTCAGCTCAAACAAAAGCTGGGGTGAGAAAGCCCAGAGGGTCTAACAAATGCTGAGGTGCTGGACATGCTCATCTATTGCACAAACATTGCAGGCTATGAATGGGGAAACTCTGCAAGGTGTCTGAGACTTGCTGGCATAGATGTGCTTTGGGAGCCAGACTGGGAAGACAGGCGACAGTATTTTCAGTGAAGGGCCTTTAGTTCAGGAGTTAACTTCTCCCCATCTAGTGCCCCGTGCCTGTTGCCAAATTTATCCAGAAGAACACTCTAGAATACACATTTACTTTAAATTGTAAGGAGTAAGAAGAGGTGTACAAAGGTATCTAGATAGGGAACCGTTATTGTGTGCATTGTGCAGTCTGGTGTGATTGTACATGCACGTATTTCAAGCAAGAGCAGAACTAACTATGCCACTATGGGAACAGGTTCTCTTAGTATGAGCTGTACCTGTTTCTGCCAGTGATGAAGTCTGGAGGAGCTACAAAATGACAACAGATTGGCTTTCAGGGAGAGATTACATGAATTGTGTCTATCAGATATCTGAGACCTACCTTTATGGAGCAACTGGTCTGAGCCACGTCTTGTACAGAATCAGAACCGGTCTGTAAAATCATAGCAATCTACTGAGAAAAAAAATATGCAGAAGATTAAGCCTCAGAGCTGTTGTTTGGAAAAGTTCTCCAGGGTATGTTAGGAAGATTTTTGAAACATGATGAGAATAAAATAGTAATGATTGTCCACAGGGAAGAGGAAATTCAATTTTTTTTTTTTCTAAATTGACTGACAATGATTCTCTTTTTTATAATTGTGGCAATAATTAGTGAATGATGTAAAACAATTTTGATTAAAACAAAGGCGGCTTGAAAAAAAAATCAGAGCAACCGAGATGTGTAATAAAGCACTGGGCTGAATGATTTATTAGTGGCAAATATAACGGAAATGTGATAAAGTGGGAAAAGGAAGAGCACAGACTTTAGAGAATCACAATGGTAGGCTGCACAATTCCATATTTTTGCAAGATGTGAGCAAAATATGTTACCAGAAAACCTAGCTCATCTTCTTATTACACCATGAACATTAGCAAACATGACTCAGGCGACACTGTGCAATCATACTCTGCTTTCTGATGGTGTAAAGTATCTCCAGAAATTCCTTCTCCTCTGGTATGAAATATTTACCTTAATACAAATCCTAAGAACTCACTAAAAATAACAGCAGTCTCTCCATAAATAATAGAAAGACTCTTGATTTCAGAGTTATTCTATTGCGCTAGAAATGGTGTGGCCAGCAGGACCAGGGAAGTGATCGTCCCCTTGTACTCGGCACTGGTGAGGCTGCATCTCGAATCCCCTCACTACAAGAAGGACATCAAGGTGCTGGAGCATGTCCAGAGAAGGGCAACGAAGCTGGTGAAGAGTCTAGAGAACAAGTCTTATGAGGAGCAGCTGAGAGAACTGGGGTTGTTTAGCCTGGAGGAAAGGAGGCTGAGGGGAGACCTTCTCGCTCTCTACAACTACCTGAAAGGAGGCTGTAGCAAGGCAGGGGTCAGTCCCTTCTCCCAAGTAACAAGCGATAGGACGAGAGGAGACGGCCTCAAGTTGTGTCAGGGGAGGTTTAGATTGGATAGTAGGAAAAATTTCTTCACCAAAAGGATTGTCAGGCACTGGAACAGGCTGCCCAGGGAAGTGGTTGAGTCCCCATCCCTGGGGGCATTTAAAAGACGTGCAGATGTGGCACTTAGGGTCATGGTTTAGTGGTGGACTTGGCAGTGTTAGGTTTACAGTTGGGCTCAATGATCTTAACATTCTTTTCCAACCTAAATGATTCTCTGTTCTATTTTATTCTCAATACCAGTGTAGCCTGAAGTAGTCCTTTTAGCCTATAGCAAGTGAGATTTTATCAAAAGGGCACTGGTGAAGATTCAGCTTGTTATGGCTGGATGATCATTTTGTGCCCACCAGAGTTCTTGATGAAGCACAGGATGATTGCCGTAATGAATGGGATTGCGTCGAAAGGAACTGGCTTGGGGAGGAATCAAATGGACAAGACACTCAGATATGTGTGTTGACTTGGAAGAAAGCTAATTAGCTACAAGGAAAAAGAAATGTGCACACCAACTGCTCTTTGATGCCCTTCCTGAACTCATTTTGATCAAAAAGCAGCGTACAGACTTGGGCTTTAAAAACCAGATGGTAGGATGGGAGACGACTTAAGCATTGTCACAACCTGTGTGAGGACACACGGGGTTCTGGAGATGAAGCCATTCATTGTAAGTCTTATGATTCCCTGAGCTAGTCACTGGAACAAAAGTGAAGATAACACTCCAGTCTTGTAAGAGGAATGAATAAACCAGGAAGAAAATTATCTCCAGGGAATCAGCTGACAAAGGGGAATCCTTTGGTTGGGACCTTCCTATTGGAAGGTACTAGGACATCTGTAGCAACAGGAGCAGGGACTAAGGGAAACTGCAGCTCATGTGGAGGAAGACTCTTCATTTATATTGCTCTAAAAGGGCAGGTTAAAAACTCCAGACTCTTCTGAAATCCAGAAAGGGCTTTTCTGTGCCTTTTCATTCTAATCGAACCAACACTGTGTGGAAAGGGCTAGCAGCACAACGCAGGCAGTGTTTGTGCCGCTGATGCTTGCCATAGCTACCCTATGTGGCAGAGCCTACAGAAAGGGCCCCGAAGAGCTGGGTATGGCTCTCCCTGAGCAGCACAATCTCAAAGGCCTGTCACAAGACAGAAGGCAGTTTCCTCCAGGCATGGGGAAATCTACAGGGCAAGCATCTCCCTGTATGTTGATTTAGCAAATATGTGAGATTTCTAGCAAATTTGTGCTGGAACCGGCCATGGAAAATCTGTCCTGTTGTTTTCCTCGGTGGTTGGCACAGTATCAGACTCTTCCAGCTTCTGGTGCCTGTAAAGCATATGTGATGTGTGGAGCATGTGATTCTCTTTCCTCTCCTCCCTTCCTTCCTTTGAGGGTTATAAGAGTCAGGCCAGGCCTCTCGTTAGCAGTCCCACGGCCGTTAAAGGTGTTGGGAGGATTGGGAGATCTGCCTGTAATGCTGAGCATGGAATACATCTAAATGCAAGGAGGAAGATTCCCTGGCTAGAGACCTGGGACTCTAAAGATGCTTAGGTCCTACAAAACCCCCCAGCTTCAGGCTGCAAGGTCCAGACCTTGTCAGCTAAATAAGGTTAGTTCTAATCTGTGTATTGGGGACACGGCCACAAGCAACAAAAGTCATGTGGGAGGACGAGGCTGTAAGTCCATCCTGCTAATGGCTTGTGCAAGAGCCCCGGATTCCACCTTTGCTCTTCACATTTTGAATTTCACGTGTCCGTGTGTCTACGTTGTCATAGTGACAGAAGGCACTGAGAATATTTTGTCTTTTTTTTCTTGGACATGGATGCAAAACATCCTTTGCCATGTATGTTTGCTTTCCCTCCTAGTTGATTTTTTTCTTGGCTTTCCCAAGAGTTTAAAAAAGAACTGAAATAATTAATGGAGTTCACTGTGCTTATATTCAGTACAGTTCGACAGTAAATACATTTTTAATGTCTGACAAACAAATACAGTACATAGTAAAGGACTTGGGCCAAATGTCGTGATTAAAAATATGTTGTTGGTATCATTTGTTGTTCTTATTCTCAGTGTACCATCCAACAGAGAATCTTCTGCTGGCTGTAATGGGAGCTTAGACACCTGCATTGTACATACACAGCTGCCAGTGCCTGAACCTGAACCTCACGCTTGGCTTCTTGGATCATATTTTGATGTTGAGTTGTTCAAATACTCATCTCCCACTTAATTCCTGCCTTGGCTTATGCAGAGAAGAGGCAGAGAGGGAGAGGAGAGTGGAAAAGTTGCTGGTACTAGAAATACGGTGTGCTTTGGTCTGTAGTATGTAAGGAAGGGATTTCAAAGTCATGACGTGCTGCTGTCTGTTCTGCGGGAAACACAAACTGCAGCTCAGAGTTTTGGACTGTGCACTATGAAACAGCTGAATAGTGCACCGTCGTAATAGTGAAGGCTAATAGTCCAGGAAAGAAAGTGCTTGGGACTGGGCAAACACATGGACTTTCTTTAAAAATATTAGTAGGGAAGAGCATGTTAGTTTTGACTACATCCCATGTGGCGGTAGAGAATAAATGGATTTGCAACCCATAAAACCTATTAGAAGAGCGGTGTAACATGGCAGTAAGATGAAATGTCTGTGAAACAGTAATGTAAAAGATGAGTTGCAGGCAAATGTTCAAAACGGAGAGCCATCAGATTGACAGGTCAATCCATGTGAGAAGATGACTGAACTCTGCTGTGTGTCAGTGAAATTTATTTTTATGCTACTATAATTCTATCCTAACTCCCAAGCCAACATGTGTTAATATAGCATCTGTAGTGTCCACGCATAGATGATGAGAAGACAGACAAGAGTATCATGGGTTCTATGGTGTAGTGCCTGGCAGCAGCGGTCTGGGCTTTTCGCACAGCATCCACTTTGTTCTTTAAATCAGTAGGATTCCAAACATACCATCTTGGCTCAATACCTGGATATAAAATTAATTATGATAAATCAGCATTGTTAAGTGTGCACCTCTGGGAAAACTCAGGGGAATGTAAATCTTCATAAACTGAAGCGGTTAAAAAGTTAATAGGGTGGTTGGATATTAACCTTATGAAAAACATGAGTGCCTTCTACAAACCAATTATTTACTGTTCTAAAATAGCAACAGCTCTTAAACAATGGGCGAGGGTGGAGACTTCTCGAATAAGCAGATTAGTTGCCAGTGAAATTAAGATTATCTCTCAACTTTCTGTATTTCAATGTTCATACATATTTGGAAATAAAGAGTTGGCAGATGGTTCTCATGAACTCCATCTGGAAATATAAGATGCCAAAGTTGAGTGCATGAGTATTATTCAGATAGGCTACGATGGAAAAATTCATGGCCTCAGGATAGTGGCATATTGCCAAAAGTTAGTTGAAGAATATAATTGTGATTGATGCAGAACTCCTTGCAGACCCTCAAACATGTGAGTGGTCAGGTAATGTGTCAGTCAAGCCAAAATTGTAGGATACAGGTAATTTGCAATAAATTCAGTGCGTTAAAAGTTACTTTTTTCCAATACCTTCAAATCACAACTTTTCATAAGAAAAAAAAATTGAAAAAGCCCCATGAGACCATGTATCATTTTTGAGCAGCTAGCATAAATGGACTGCATAGGGAGAGGGTTAATTTCCAAAACATGCACAATTTTAGTAGAGAAAAGGATGGATGAGCTTACTTTGAGTTTTAATTTGCTTAGAAAGAGACCTGGGAAAAGCAACAGAGCTGTATGCAGGAGGAAGGTTGAGAGAGAGATTAACTCCCAGGTGAAACTCACACCTGGGGGTGGAGGGGGTGGTGGTTTGTGGTCTTTGTGTGCACACGTTCAAATATTTCTTGGATAGAAGTGACCAAGGCAGTAACCATTGTGGTGGTGACCATATGGCTTCAGATCTGCTGGTTTGCCTGCTGAATGCTCCTCTGAGGCAGCATGAAAAAGAGATCTCTCTTATTACCACGTACGGGACTATGCCGTGCTCAGATGTGGTTTGGAATGGTTTCCTTCTTTCAGAATGAAGCATGGAGTCCTAAAACAGACTTCTGGGGGAAAGGGAGGTACCCCAGCACGTCAGGTACTAGAAAAGAGGCAAGAAAGGGGCCATGTAAACATATGTATCCCATTTGTTACTTATAGGGAGAACAAGAGTTGAGCAGGCATTAAAAGTTCGAACCCCTAGTTACACTCTTAGAATGGACAATTCTAAATTACAGACAGCTTGCTTTTTTTTTTTTTTGCATGTGCACATTTTTTTACTTAACCGGATGTGTGCGCCCATCTAACTCTTTTTTAAGTTACTCCTGCTGGCTGGTCAAAGCAGTTGCTATTCTCCAAATTCCCTCAAACTCTTCATTATCCCTCAGTCGGCACATCAGACCGCAAACAGCGCAGCATCGGTGCAGCCTCCCCTCAAGTACTGTGCGCGGTTTTGGGCTTCACAATATAAGAAGGATGTGAAAACATTAGAATGTGTCCAAAGGAGGGCAACAAAGATGGTGAGAGGACTAGAGGGCATGACTTGTAAGGAGCGTCTGAGGATACTTGGTTTGTTCAGCTTAGAGAAGAGGAGCCTGCAGGGTGACCTCATTGCTGTCTACAACTGCCTCATGAGGGGGAGCGGAGAGGGAGGTGCTGATCTCCTCTCTCTGGTGTCTGATGACAGGACGTGAGGGAAGGGCTTAAAGCTGCATCAGGGCAAGTTCAGACTGGACATTAGAAAAAAGTTCTTCATGGAGAGGGCGGTCAAGCACTAGAACAAGCTCCCCAGGGAAGTGGTCGTGCCCCCAAGCTTCTTGGCATTCAAGAAGTGTTTGGACAACACTCCTAGATGTATGGTTTAACTTTTAGGTTGCCCTGGGTAGAGTCAGGAGTTGGACTCAGTGATCCTCATGGGTCCCCTCCAACTCAGGGTATTCTATGAGTAGCTCATGTTTTATGTGAGAGAGACTGGGAGTCACCTTTTGTTTGGTGTTATGACAAAGAAAGGAGATCAAAGACCTTAAAAAAAAAAAATCAATACTCTTGAAATGGCTGTAGTGGGACTTACTAAATTTAGGCCAGCTGACGTAGCCAGCACTGGTACTATGATTTACAGAATCTTTTTAATTGCTGCATATTAAAAGCTCTTCGCTGCAATACCACGAATTCAACTTTTCAGTGCAGATGGCAGCAAAAGACTGTAAATTGTGTACAATAACAAAGATTTCAACTAAATAATCAGCTTTAAGAGTAAAATCTCATTTTAAGAAAAACGTTCTCCAAAGGCTTACCTTATGGTTGTATAGAGCATTGTAGCTGCTAGTAAAAGTTCTGGTATGATGCCTAACTAGAAGAACAAGATCATTTTAAGACAATGAGCAATCTGGCAGGGCAGGGGGTGAAGTTGATCAGCTTTACTCTCATTGTAGTGTATAGTGGCAATGCTGGGGATTTTTCTTTCCTTGTTTTGCTGTTTCCAGAATGGAAAACAGAAGTAAGTGAATGGAGTACTTGTTTAGAAAAATAAAATCTCTTATTTCTAGGCTGAGAACAAATATGTGAACTTACACCCGCCCAAAAAAGTAGATTTTAAATGAAGTCCCAGAATTACCTCCAACAGCTCTAAGCGTTTGCAGTAAGCACCTGCTATATCATGCATAGACCAGTACTGCCCTAGAAGTTCAGATCATCTTGGACGCAAACCTGTTAACGGCAGAAATGCTGTTCTGGACATGCGCTGCAGTGGATGCAAGTTCACTTTCTGTGCAGCTGCTCTGATAAACACCTCTGAGGTCAGAGGGCATCAGGGTGCTTCCCGTAAGCATGCAGAAGTCCCGGGCCTCCCAGGAAGGTGGATTCCAAACCATCTGCTGTGGGCCTTATCTGAGAGGATGGAGAGAAGCGACTCATGTTGCAGTACAATCTACAACGGAAGAATCTTCAGCTTTTTTCCATCTGGACCAGTTCCTTTCAGCACAATGATGCACAAACACTGCTTTGGGGCTAAACTAAGATGTAATTTGGACTTTCTAAGAAGAGTCACTTAAAAGTCAAGCAAATCCCAACCATTATTGAGCTGTATCACTGCATCAGTGCTAAGCTTTGTGGTCTTGTGCCTGAAAGTCCCTTAGGAGATGAGGTCTTTCTTTCTGGACTGTAATTTTATCAGAATAAAAGGGAACACGGTATGTCTTCATAGCTGGGAACAAACAATTAGACTTCAACCTAATTAATATTGACAACTTTCTGTAGCTATGCAGTTTATAATCATCTTAGAAGCAAGCTGCTCAGCATTTCCTAGAAGAATACTCTCCTAGGCTAGCTACTTGGTTGGAAGTATTTTCTGAAATAAAAGTCGACATACCACTTGATGGTCTTGAACATTGGCCCAGGATTTGTTTTCCTTCTTGTCTAAAGCGCAATGTTTATTAGATTGCAAGATCTAGCTTTCAACATTTCAGTGTGAAGTATCTTTACAAAATATGTTTAAAATCTTAAGGTAAGTGTTGATGTGCTTTTTGAAGAACTATTAACACTGCTTTCCTTGTTAGGGACAAGAAGCACATCAGGTTTTTCCCACATTAAGTAAGGAGACTGGATGTTAACAGTTCTTCCTGATACCATCTAAATAAGGAGCCTCCAAACCTAGCAGGACACTGCATCATATGTATTTTTAAAAGCTTAATGCACCATGAGATTTCTTAACCAAAATTAGTAATGGAAAACAACAACAAACCTTTTGGGAGTGTAAAATTGAATACTACTCCTATTTGTCTCCTTTAAATGGAAAATAAACACTTAAAATTATTAAGAGTCACCACTATTAACTTACTGCAGACTCACCAGTTAAAAAAAGAACTGATCACACACTGTAATTTTCCAATAAACACATCTAAACCTATGTGGGGGACATTAGGGGATAAACTGTTCTGTATAATGAAATGAGTTAATGGCCATATTTGGTTTTATCCCTGTCCTATCACTCCACAGTGTAAATGAAGCCTTCGAATGGCTATCGTTTTTGCTTTAGTATTTGAATGAAATTAAAATGAAGAGAGCTGTGAGTATGTGTAATGGAAACACACAACAACAAAGCCTTATTAGAATGGTCAAATACTATTTTTAAATTCCTGTAGAGTATCACCTGAGGAAATCAGAATATACAGAAAACAAAACCAAGAAACTTCAGTCTGTCTCCAACCTATCTCATTTCATGTCAAAAGAACCTTCAAGGAAGGATTTTATACAGCAGTATTGCATATATTGCAGGAAAAAAAAAGTAGTCTTGTTGTAGAATATAAGAAACAGTTTTCAATTAATTCTACAATGTAACTTACTAAAAGAGCACAATTTAAAGAGATAAAGAAATACATAGGGTGTTCAATTTAGAATACTGTTCAGAAACCACTTTCTATCCTTTTTTCCTTTAAATAAGTAAATGTGTTTTTACATGCAAAATAAAAAGTTGTCTACTTATAAGGTAACTCGTTCCTCTTGCTATGGTGTTCCTCCTGAAATCCAGATGCATCATCACATTTTTTTCAAAACCAGTTTCAATTTAATATTCCTATCTAATTGCAATTTGTGCATTTTTTCATCATTACATGAATAAAGGGAAGAACATCTTCCATGTTTACCTTTTCCCCTCAAACTACCTTCTCCAGAAGCTCATTCAGTAGAAACAGAAAATTTCTTGACATACAAAAGGGAGGTGAGTACAGTACACTTGTATTGTTTGGATAAAAAGTTCATATAAATACCAAACCGTTACTCTAAAATCTTTATTATGGGAAATGCGAAATCAACACACAAACGAGGTGCCCGAGCATTCTATGTAGCCTCAGAGTGGAAGAGGAAGGTACCCAACGCTCTGACTTGCTTTGTGGAAGCTGTCTAGGACGCCTTCAGCCTGACTGCGTCAATGTGCTGTATAGTCTGTAATGGCTTTGAAACTACAGAAAGTCCCATAATATTCTACCACCAAATGAAAAAAAATGATGGTATTTCTGTGCACTCAGCCTCTTTTGTAAGAATCTGTGAACACTGCTACCAACTCGGATGGCAAAGCACATTGTTTTTGCCTTCAATTCAGTTTCTGTAAATTGCCAACATTGCAAAAGAAAGGAGAAATAGCTCTGGGCACCCCGCACAGGAGCGCCGTAAGGACATCCAGATCTTCTCAAGTGTAGCTTACGAGTTTAGTTTGGAAAGAACTTCAGCACTTTACCAATCTGTGCAGGAGGAACAAAGCTCTCCTGGACTGCTACCGATTTCTGTTAGCTTTGCAGCAAACCCCGCACACCGCTCACGTTCCAGCTTTCTCTGAATTTTGTTAGCTTGCTTTTTTAGCTGGCTACATACACTCTCTGAAAAGAAATGTGACTACAAGCATATTCAATAACAGAATCAAACACTCACTCCATTTTCTGTTATCTACTTACACTTTATTACAGACTAATATGAAACCGTCTCATATTTGTACTAGAATCATTTTAATTACTCGTGAGCAAACATAAACCAGTCTTGAATGTTTCTATTTATTGCAAGCAGATTCATGTCTCCTGCTTATATATTCTACATAAGGATCCAAAATGTGACTGAATATAAACAAGTTATATTTGGTTATCTACAGAAATAAAAGTTAAAAATAGCACTGAAAAGAAATTTTGCAGTAATGTATTCACACACTGACTCTTCAAATCAAATAAATGAAGTGGTATAGGATAATCTAAATATTAGATTTGAAGGCCGATTTATTTTCAAATAAATGCACCTATAATTGTACAAGTAAAAATAAGTGTCAGTATTTGGTGCTGATGACTACAGACATCTTTAATGTTTAATGCACAGATAACTACCCCCCAGCCCCCATACAGCAACTTCCGCAGATTCTACTTTACATTAGATCATGAAAGGACATTTAAAATGCAATGTGTACATAGCACAGAATTTATGTCAGAGACAACGCAGATTAAAATTCTGTCACTTTTCATAAGGTAAAAAATTAAAGCTATATAAACTGATTTTTAGATTCTTCTGCAAAGTAGAATCACATACTTTTACACTTCCATAATACTTTCACAAATTTCCATTAAAGCTTTTTTAACAGAGACAGTAGCATGAGCACAATGATCCCACTGGCTTCCAAAAGAAAAGTAGTGCAGTTGCTCAATTAAGCTATTTTTTAATTTTATATTTGCAAGCCAGTTGGGTCAAGACAAACAGGCTAATGCAAGCAAGAAAGTAAACTGTAAGCTTTTACATTAAGTGGCTGAACAAACAGTTCTTGTACACGGTAAAACAAAAAAGATCTTTTGCCACAAGCCACTGCAGGAATATATGAACTTCAGTGGCCGAAAAGCTTGAAATACTTTCTAAGTCTTCACATACATTTGGTTAGTGCTTACCAGTTTCAAGACATTTATAGAAGCAGTTATGGAGACACTATGCTGTTAAAGCTGCAACAATTTAAACAAGGCAAGTTAGGAAGTTACGTAAATTTTTATACTCTTCTCCTTTAATTCTGTTTTTTAAATACATAAAAGTCTGTCTCTTTTCAGTGTTCCATCCATAATAAAACATTCTGATTGATTTTGATCTAACTTCTACTTTTTCATCTTTGTACGTCTGATCCATTTACAATGAAACTCCAAGTTAACACCTGCTGCAGTGGACTAGGTTTGCATGGCAATAGTGATGGGGACTGACGCAAAAGCACATCAAGTGAAATTGAGTTGATGTTATATGTTTTTTCCATTAAACGGCCTATTTTAACAAACATCAAACAAACGGTACCAACTTTTAAAGGTAAAAGTATTGCTAAATCAAAGCAGAAACCTCCACTTAAATTCAAGCAGTCGTTCTCCTCCAAAAAGTGACACGTTTAACTAGAATTTCCCAAGCACTTATGTAGGTGTTTCAGCCTGAATAACGTGGTTGATAATTTCTAAGTGCTGGGCAACATGAAGTTTGCAATGAACTGCTTTGTTAGTAGGCAGAACAGGAATGCAGCATTTTCAAAAACATCAAGCCAAAATCTCCTTAGTTAAGGCTAAAAGGAACTCAGAAAAGTAAAAAAGCAGGAGGCTTTATAGAGTAAAAAAGCTAGCAGTAGTAGTATAGCGCTGAAAGTACAGCACTCTAATCGCCACTATCACAAATACCAACAAAACATCAGTAGTTTGGGTGAGACTGACGGCGCAATAGACCTATATTTCTAACTTGACATTCATTAGAATTTTAACATTCAGCCACAACTCCACTCTAAGCTAAATTTAAGTGGCCAAAACTCATAGGTATAAAAAAAGCCTTCAAAACATATACTTAAAAAAAATAGAAATGGTGTGTTAACAAATGTATGCGTAAAACAGATTTATAAATAGCTACAGTATGAAAAATATTTCAGTGCAAAGGCAATTTTAAGATTCCTAAAAAATACATTACAAATAATTTGTTAACTACACACAAGAAATTTGTCACTGCTACTGGTATAAAATTTATACCCATATTAACTTTTTAAAAATATATACACCAGTGTTTTATGTAGGGGATGGTTCTAATTGACCAACATTCAAGTCTGCAATGGCAAGAATATGTACACACACCCACACACATATGTATGTATTTCAAAATGTTACTGCTATGAGGACATTCTTTGAAACTTAAAAGTGCTACATGTTAAATGGTAAAAATACCTTCATCTGTGGTGCTCACCATTAGACTTTTTAAGATTCTCTTATCTTTGGTATACGGAAAATTTCACAACTCACTTTACAATCTCTGCTTGTCCCAGGGCATCTTAATATTATCCCACTGTTTGTTTAATGTGAAAATCACTTGGAATATTGTGAGGAACATCTCCTCCTAAGTTGATTTTTCTTTTATTAAAGAGTAAATTAGTAAGTAAACTATTTTGCCTCTGTTTTTTTTTTTTAAAAACACAAAAAGGGAAATAAATTTTCTCTGCCACCCTAGTCCATTCGAAATACAACTAACAATGTCTTGGCCAAGTCTTCCAATAAAGGCTGCAGCTCTGATTCCAAATATTTTGTTTTCACATTGAAATAAATTTTTAGCTAATGTCCTCCCAGAGGTATTTAATGACTATGGTTATTAACCAGTTCTAACCACCAGCCTGAAACTGATTGAAATCAGATTACTCCTTCAGATATTTTTGCACCCCAAAATAAAACACTGGACTAAAGAAACAAGACAAAGACACAGCTAATAGTTGAATTAGCGCAAGGTAACATAAATGTAGCAGAGAAAACAGAAGTGCAAGTTGGCTGTCATTCTTAAAGGAATTCAAACGGAATCCTTGCAGTCAAACTAGTTTTCTACATCACAACTATGGTTCAACTGTTAGTAAACAGCCGTGTGCCACCTCGTGGTTTGCTTGCAAAAGTTAACAGTTGTGTGCTTTCTAATACATCTGCCAAGCCCATTAGCCAGTATTTAACCATACGCACAAAAAAAAAAAAAAAATCAAAATTAACAGGATGACTCCAGATGGTAAGAGACACTTATTTGGAAAAACAGCCTGCCTTCTTTTAAGGAAAAAAATGTGTCAAAAAAAGCTTAATATATAATACTTTCTGCTATGCGTATTTTACAGTCACGGGGATAGGAAGTGGGAACACCGGGTAATCTGCATCTTTGATGAATTCACAAAGACCTTCTAGGCAAAATGCTTACATTCTGGTTTTGAGTGGATTTCAACATTGATGGTATTTGCCTATTTAACAGCCAACTTGACTTCGTATAGCATGTGCATACTCTACACAGGGGTTGTTTTGCCTGTCTTTCTACGGGGGAAAACAAACTGAAAACCAGACATAGCCCTGATTTGGCCACTTACAAGGAAGTGAACATTAGAGAGTGTTTCTTGAAAGCAGATTTGCACAGAGGAAACACCAGTTTGTTCTACAGAAAGAGCAAAGAAAGAAAAAGGACAGAGGAAAATCAGAAACAGCACTTGTTAAATATGCTTTAGGAGACTTTCATTGGAGATAACTGAGGTCATTGCTTCTGGCTGAAAATTAAAACTGTTGATCTCAAAATGTAGGTCACTGACTGAAACTATACACTTCAAATAACCAAGAAAATGACTAAAGATGACAGAAGCAGTAAATGCACAAAAGTCTTGACACAGGATGAAGAGAATTTTTAGTGCTACCAGTCTCACAGTACCAGACTGTGGAGATTGTTCATTGCTCCAGTAGTTCAAAACATAAAAAGAGGCCTGTCGGCCTGGAAGGGTTCATACTTCTAGCTCTTGATCCTGTTTGTCTGAACATTACCTCAGACAGCAAAAGCCACATATAGTTTAATATATTTCTGTGACATGTTTGTTTCCTGAAAAAAGAAATAAACAAAAATATAGTTTTTAAAGGCTTGACTTGGTGTTCCGTCATACAGACGTTTCCAAACCTGACCCACTGTAGCGGTAGCCTGCACTGGAACGGCAATGCTTATTTGAATAGCCAAAGACAGATGGAAGTACTGAGTAATCAACACCTCTCCAGTGCGTAAACATCATTTTTTTAGAATGAGAATTAGACCTTCTTGCTGGGGAATTGCTGCAGTCACTGCTCCTGTATCTTGGGCTTTTCAGACAGGTAAGCGGTGTGAATTCCGAGATGTGCTCCCGACAGTGCCTCGATGCATTCTGTTAAAAGGAAAAAAACCCAAATACACAGTAAATAGATGATTTCAGAGCTAAGAGTCTACAGTTGTGTTCTTTCATAGGGCCACTCTACCCTTGGTATAATAATGCCTTCCACTAGATCACCGCTCTGGCTATTTGTTTTATGTAAAGGTATAAGCCCTCGTGTTGTTGAGCAATCAACCACTTTCAACATGATTCGTTTTATATTAAGACCTACAGAGCCAGGCATAATTTTACATATAACCCCTAAACCTGATAATGGGCTCTTTAGAGAACAGATGAGGACACAGAGGACTGCTTTCAAGTTGAATTGTGTTAAATCAAGTTTATATTTCATTTTGCAATCTCTCCTGGTATGTCTTTTTATTTCTGAACTTTTTTAGTCAGGATTTTTTTACGGGGAATTTTAAGACAGGACAGATTCAAGTACTTCACCCTGTACTTCCAAAGAGGGAATTCTTCACAGTCAGTTTGTGCTAATAGATGAAAGTTCCAGAGGTTTAATGCACTTGCTTTGTACTTATAAGCAGTATCTGATTTGGGACTTGCTTAGGTTACATGTAGCATCTATACAGGCAATTTATACTACACATCACAATGCTGTCTTGGCCTAATTGTCCATTAAAGTTTAGCTGTGCCACATAATCACTCCACACACTGGCAGAATCGGCACTTCCACTCAGGAAGTAGGACTACAGTAACACCATGGTGGCATGGCAAGACCCTGGAAGATGTGCACAAACTAAAAGAAAATTAGCACAGCACTGTCCCCAATGAGTTTCTCTCCTTCTTCTCACTAAATGCACATATAATTTCCAGGCATAGAGGTACAGAGGTTATGTGACAGCATTTAAGATATAAATGCATCATAAGTATGATTCAAATCAATGTTATAAATTACTCTCTCCATGAATACCATATAAACCAGTTAATCCTTTATTCTTTATCATCCCCTTCCTCCTTCTCTGTTAACACCAGCACAGTAGCAAAAGGGATGAAATCACAAAATAAATATTAATGATGTAGCTTATAGAAGTTTGACTGAGATTTAATATTACGCTTTTAATGCCAATCACAAGCTTGAAACACTACTCTTGCATAACCAAGAGCAATCAGAAAGCTTTCTCACAACAGTTACTCTTGGAAAAGTCAGCAAGCTATACCAAACTGCTCACTAACAGTGAGGTCTGGATTCTTTTAAACACACATATAGACCAAATACCAGCATTAATACAGGAAAGTGTAGATAATCAGGTAACAGTTTAGCAGACTTTGTTTTGGGAATGTCGGAGGGAGTAGTCAAAACACTGTATGGTAACTATTTTTCCTATTCTTCCAGCTAGAAAGTGAAGTATTTTAGTTACCATCCATATTCCTAAAAATAAAATAATTTTTTTTCTACACATAGCTCCAGGCAAGCACTTTCAATCTGCCGTGCCTGAAGCTACTCAAGAAAGCTGGTGTTTTCTACTACTACTTGTCTAGTGGTCATTAAATCAAAAGCACCCCTCAACTACCTTTAAGCCCTGCAGCCCACACCAGCACATTACATTGCATTTGTCCTCTTCACATATTCGTACTCTGCACCTTCACTTGGTTCCTCATGTGCTGCTTTATGGGGTCAGGAGAGCATGAAGGGACTGGAGCAGACATGGCATCCAGGTGGGAATATATCTGAGTAAAAAGTGTACCTTCTTACTTATACACGTTAGCGGTATGGCAATGCGATGATGTAAAGCAGAGAACTTCATTCTGCTCCCCTAACGTTTTGAGGATTGAGGAGCTCACCACTCATGCTGCTGTCTCAGATATTTGGCAAGACTACCATGCTTTGCTCTTGATCGGGCAGCGATGCAGCAATGCACTGGTCTATACAGCACACATTACTATGGTAAATACCGTCAGATATACAGCCCCAGTCTCCTGACCCAAGGTCCTGTTCACAAGTAACTCACTTCCTTTTGTGTATTTATCTTCCTGTTTTACCATCTGCATTTGGTCTATATATGTATTCAAGAGCATGAGAGATGATGGATAAACTGCTCATGTGTGAGAAATACTTCTGACTATGTACTCTACACCATGGTGTAATGTGAGTACGCTCTGCAGTAGTGCCTACAGTTCTTACAGAAGAAACGTCACACAACGCCTACACATAACACAATGTATTTACAGGGCTTTAATATGGGTATATTGATTCATTGTTTTGCCTTACATGAGTAAGTGTCTGAGACAAAAAGGTCTTACCTGTGGCATGGAACATCTCTTGCAAAAACTAGGCTCTCCCAAGTAAAACAATGATTTTGTATCAATATTGATACAGTACATCAAAAACTCTGGAGGAAACAGTTGATTTGTAAATAGCACAGTTCACCAATAGAAATTAATCCAAACTGGCAACACGTACAGTACTGTTACCTAGCTTTGATCTAATTATGGCTCGGAAGCTGAGAGATTTCCTTCAAGAAGTGGGCCATCGCTGTTCGGCAGTGCATTTAGGGCTGTTTTATGTCTCATACTCTTCTGCAAGGATGAGGAAAAACAGTGAGACTCTTGCTGAATACAAGAGGGAAACGTGAATGAATTGTACCATTTGGTACAAATGTAACTATTGTAGCAAAGTCCTGTAAAAGTGACAGATTTTCTGATAGATTTAAAAAGGAAAGGTTATCCAGTGTAAAACAAGGTTTCTGTTTCTTGATCCTGAGGTTAATCCTTTGAGCTACTCTGAGAATGTTTTTAATTCCATTTCAAATTCTGTTAAAAATACTTAATTACTCTCAAAAGCCTTTAAACTGTACCGAGACTAAGTACTGTGGGCTGTGTGTCCTGCCCCTCTGACAATAACCTGTACTGAATGGGAGAGGTGCCCGTGATATGACGAGGCCAAATAGATTCCAAATTAAGGAGCAGATGTCCTGCTTCACGGTTTCCCAGCACGACTGGTACACTGAAGGGAGCGCTACAAACAGAGGTGACGGGGCCAGTGCTAGTGAAGGCTGGCTTACAGCTTAGTCATTACACCACAGGGAGAGAGGGCAGGAGAGTTACCAAGGTAACTGCTCCCATGGGATTCAAATATTGCAACAGCAACATCCATTTCTTTGTTTTCCACCGCAGAGGAGCCCAACACATGACAAAGGCAACAGTTTGCTGGTGACCAGTTTTCTAAGAGCACTGCGCAGTTGTGCAACAGCAGCTAAGCCCATTGAGGAACAGAAGAATGGCGAACCCCCCAAGAGGCTTCCCCGGGCCAAAGTCCCAACTCTGGGTTTCCCCAAACGCAGCAAAGGGTAGAGATCTGATAACGAGGCTGATGGGCCGGTCTTGTGACTGAAGTGAAAGTGAAGTAAAAAATCGTCAGTCAGAAGCGAAGAGCAAAAGAAAAATATATGTCTCAAAAAGGGATGAAAGCACAGAAGTTATTTACAGCTCAGAGTGAAAACACCTGGCATTTCAGCTACAAAATATTTGGGATTGGTGAAACACTGTCAATTGAAGTGACAATTATAAAAATGAAAAGAGTATAATTTAAAGTGAATTTATATTTTCCATAACAGAGCTGCCGAGCTTCTGCTATTAATGAAAGAAGAATAAAGAAAAAGGAAATATAATCAGTTAATGTAGATTGGATATATTAAAAAAAAACCCTATTGCTTTTTAAAAGTTAAGGCTGAAAGAAACCTCACAGCTGCACAATTTCCAGTTAAAGCACAAAATTCAGCTTGTTTCATTGAGCCAGAGTCACTGGGACATGTATGAGACATGAGCAGATTTTGACCGAAATTACCAAAAGACAACAGATTCCTCCAAAGCTTTTGCAGAATTAATGTTTTAGCCCAAGAAAGACAACAGTTCATACATGTTTGCATATATATATATAAAAATTACATGCACATATATATACACACATATACTTGCACGTACATATATGTATGTGTATACACACATACATACCTGTGTGCGTGTGTGTATATATATCACTGAAAAGCGCTCTCAAAAAAACCCCAGAACTAGATCTGGAATGTTTAAAAACCTCTGAGTGATAATGACAATGATGGTAAACTATCACCCACTAATTTAGTCACCTGGGAGGTGGCTGCTAGTCCTATGTTAATCTTTTCAACTGTTCCAGAAGCCCTTTTATTACTAAGAAAGCAACATAGCTTTTTTTTTTTTAATAGGAATGCAGTAAGTTTAAAATAATTTGTTAAAAGCTCAGTTCAAACCAATCCTAAGGCACTTAAAAGCCACTTTTAGCCAGAATTTTCAATAGTGGAAAAAAAACCCTGTGTTTTCCCTGTGACTTACATAATGACAGTTATTTTTATTGACTGTACATTTTTGAAGGGGGAAAGAAAGAGGAAATGTACTTTTTATCTTAACCAGTTAAGAAATAAAGATATAAAATCTGCAATGGAAACCAACAGTCTCCTAGTATTAAGCCACAAGGAGTTTCCTTGCAGACTGTTAGGAAAGCCAATATTTACTAGCATTTCTTCTACTTTTGTATTAAATTAAATGTCATATACTTCTGGATCTTGAGCTGTTTTCTTTCTAGAAAGAGCACAGAATTTCATAAAATGGAATATAAAGAAAGCTCAGTTTCAAAATGCATGCTGGAAGTAACTTATTAAAAAAAAGTTGGATTTTCTTCTATCACAGCAGAGCAGATATATTAATCTATTCCAAAGAATGCTTAAATGGCTTCCAGTACCACATTTTCTGTATTACGCTAGTAGCATCAGCATAATCAGAATTATCACTTCTTTGTGTGGCAACTATTCCATTTACTCAGGTACAATGCAAGCATGACATGCATCACCTGCAGATAGACCAATGATTATAATGAGGATCTAAGAATCCTAGATTCATGAGGCAGAAACATCATGTAAAATTCAGTAACAACAGTGACAAAAATAATGGTGATAGTGACGGATTGTGACAACGATTCACAGAATCTTTGTGATAAACAGAAGGAAAAAATTACACTAAGAAGTATTCTTCTTCAACATATAGTTGACGTGAATCAGAAATGGAGATAATGAGTACGGTAAATAACTTCTGATGATAAACTTTTTACTGTCCTTTGAATGAAATGGCCAAGCATGCAGAAAGGCAGAAAAAAGTCACCTTTTGTTCCATTAGAAACTTAGACTGCTTGAAGTCTGAGAAAGCATAAAGATGGTGGACTGCTCAACAGAAAGGCACTGATGTTTAGTCTGATTTCCCCAGAAGATTGTAGGAAGCAACCGTGCACATCATTTATGTTTAAAGCAAGGTAGCAGTTATTTAGACAAAGTGGATTGGAAGACAGGAAGAAACAAAGAGAGGGAAGAAGAAACACAAGGGATATATCTGGTTAAAAGTCAAAGATTTTCTACTAAATATTAAAAAATGAATATTGCCAGGGTTAAGCCCAAAGTCTGCTTTACAATTGATCCATTTTCCAGCACTAACATACAATGTCTGTAAGAAATGCAGTAATACCTTTGTTTGGGGCTTTTGTTTGCTAGCTTGTTTCTTTGCATTAACCCATCCATATCCCATCTCTCTCTAGACTTTTAAATTAAGCATGCAGAACCTATACTGAGATCAACTTCTTCCACAAGTAGCATATATGGCAAAGAGACATCTATTAAATATATCGATACAGAAAGATGCTAAATGCTGATCTGCCTAGGAATACTTTTCTGCTATTTATTCTTTCCTGTCCTCCTGAAGTGGGGCATTTTCACAACTGTACATGCAAGGAATACAAAACAATGGGAAGGGGGTTTACTTTGCAGATATGAGAGAATATTTTTTTACCTTTGCCAAAGGGGAAATTTTACTTTCTTGGGAAGTAAAGTTCCTTTATTCCTTTCCTCTTAATGCAAAGTATCTTCTCAAATAAACATCAAAATGCTAACTAATCACTACACACAGAGTCACTGGTAACTCATTATTTTAACCTAACAGTGGCATTTGATGGGCTGAAAAGGGCAAGGACAATAACATTAAGTTTCAGGTTCAACACCGCTACTGTCCTTCACATAATATATGAAAGTTTGCTGGGGTCAAAAATACAGGTAAAATTTTCTATTGGTGTTGGTTTGTCGGCCCCAGAACAGTACCATGCGTCGCACAGAACCTGACTTCCCTTTCAGCCTCATCAGAGCAAGTTTTTATTTACACAGTAGTTTCTCCTTTGGGGCTTATCAGAAGAGAGGTGGCAACAGATTTTAAAATAGTCTTCTCAATGGCACAGCAAGGCACATTTATGTAGACATAATGTATCAAAACAGGCAAAATGTAAGTTGAAATATAAAAGAGGAAAAAATTATTAATAGAATATGAATAAGTTTTAATACACGTTTTTGCAACAAGCACAACGTCAGTACAAAACAGTTTGCTAAGGAAGTATTATATTGCACAGATCATGCAATATAAATGTTGGCATGAATTTACTATATATTCCTTACCAACATACTATATATTCATCATATTTATTTTAAGTGTACAGCTTCTAGATTTATTCAATAATAAACACACATGCAGTTGTAGAGTCCCTTGGTATAGGATTGCAACTGCTTGTGCAAATCCCTGCTTTAAAGGGGATTTCAATAAAATCACATGCTCCCTTCCTACCAGTTTTATTTTGAGTTTAGCTTATTTTAGCTGGTTTTCCATTTTAGATAACTACACTCAGCTTGCACGGTAAATGCTAAAATGTCCACACTAGAGTTTCATTTATGCAGTAGAATGACTTGGTGTGAAAGATAATTACTTCAATTCAGGGCTGTGGGCAGTGCCTCTGAATACGCCACAGCAACAGGAACAACTGCTGTCCAGGCCAATGTAAGTGCCTCCTACCTCCCCTTGCCAAGATCCCAATCCCTTTACCCTTCTTATCTCCTCAAGTCAGGAATCATGTTGAGCCATATACCTGTCTCCCACCATCCTCATCAGCTGAGTTCCCCGTGATTGCTGGTAGGGAGGCACAGGGGTTGCCCCAGGGTTCAGGTAAATACCACCATGTAAATAATAGGCAGCTTCTTTCACCATGCTGCTCAGAAGTAGCTGGTGTACAACCAGTGATACACACCACAGATGAGGAACCTCTGTTCTAATCTTGTTGCTAAGCTTGAGAGAGGTCTAATTATTAGAGACTTGTGACACAAAAAACCTAATTCCACAATGAAAAATATTGTTACCTGGATTCTTTCTGTTGCTGTAGGCCACAACTGTCTGCATAAGACCTTCTTGAGAACATCTGGAAGAAGGCTGACAGTTATGAGCAGAATTATACCCAGCCATGCAGGACCACTAGACAGCATTTGCATGAACACATAATACATCCTCTGATAATTGAGAAAAGGCCTAGTAGGAAAAAGATTAAATAGATATTACACTTCAATAGACAAAAGACAGATTAGCAATGTTAAATAGAAAAATTATGACATTGATGAAATATTGCATGTTCAACTTCCCAGTTTGTGGCAGTTCATCCATCCTAGTTTTCTCAAAAGGAGATCTAAACATTCCCTGACTGGAGAGAACTGCCTTACTCCTGTCTTCCATGCTGTAGGAAATACTGTGCTGTCCTCCCTCCCAAGCTGCCTCTCCCTTGCAGAGATAAATTAAGTTACATTCTTATCCTGTTTACGCTCTTCCACCTCCTCCTTATCTTGCTCCAGATATTCTCCACCTTTCTTCTCAGTGTCCCACCTATTACTACTTTCCTCCTCTTTCCCATCACACACTCGTTTGTATGTATCCTCAAAGTAAGGCTCGTTGAGCACACCTTTCTTCATACCTCTCAGGCTCCTCTAAGCTTCTCTGATGGTTTCATGTTATGCTCCCTAACCTATTCACCACGTTTCACTGCCTTCACTTCCATGTTTCCTTGTATCTCCATGGCAGTTGTCTGGTCATTAAAATGCCATTGTTGTGTGGTAATGGGAACCAGAGGCCATGTTTACTGAGAGCAAAGATCAATGGACAAGTTGTAGCAACACTGCAGTGTAAAGCTCTCCTACCAGTAGGGCAGTTTCCTGCTAGTTTCCAAAATTTGATAGAAGTCTTTGCAATCTAAAAAGGTATTTAAGTTAAAATACATTGCTGCGTGTAAACATCTCTAATACACAGCAAGGCTGGCTGGAAAAACATTAGCAGGGAAAGTGTCACATCTACAAACTGTTTTCATTCTGATGCTGAAGAAACTGAGATCTGATCTTACTGAAAAAAAAGAAGAGGCTGCTGAATATCCAAGGAGTTGAAAGGTGGTTACTCATTTGCAAAGGACACATTGAAATACAAATCCTTACTCCAAATTAAATGGCACCTTAATCACCATGCAACAGTTAGGCTCTGCTTTCTCTCAAAATGTTTACTTATGTATTCAAAGTAGAACGGTTCCAGCAGAAGAGGTTAGAAAAGAAAACCTTGTAACTGGGCACTTTATAGGTGAGAAACACAAATTCAAGTTCCTGATGGCAATCAGGCATAGTAAGAACTTGAACCTGTTTCAACTTGATCTCCTTCCCAAAAATTTCAGTTTCAAGTACACAGAATTTTTTAATAGGAAAAAAACCCACCACTACTTACAATCAGCTATGTACAAGAGTTATACTAATTCTTAAAAAGCTTCTTACCAACAGTAGAACAAGTAGGTGCTCAGACATCTACAGTAAATCTACTTTGCTAAATAAGGGGGTAAATAATGAACTCAAACACAGGACTCCTGGTCATCTACACAAGTTCAATGCTAGTTCCATTCCCTGGACCTAGTTTAGACAGCTAGTTCCCTCCAAGACAAGACAGGCAGATGGGTGGCTAGCCCCAAGCTGCATAGACATGACCCACTCTCTGACATTTTGCCTTGGATAGACAGCCTCAGCTACTTGAACCAACCCTTGGACTGCTTTGCCTGATACTACCGAGATAGCCCCAGTGGCAGTCTGAGGTCTGATATTCTTCTCTTCATAGTCTTCTCTAAGAATATTTCAGCAGCCATTCAGTGAAAGAAGAGCTGAGCATTCTGTAATTACCATTACTGATGTGTTTAAATGTGACTGCTGTTGGGAGTTCTGCAATACATAAAAGCTAATTTTAATTCTGTTAGGGACAAAAAAGCAAAATATATAACAACTTTATAGCAACAGTTTCTGAAATAACATTTGTGATGCAATTCATATTAGGGTTCATACCAAATAATTCCTCCCCAGAGCAGAGAAAAGATAATGTAGAATGCCAGTGATCCCCAGATCATGAAGTGATTTATCCACGTCCAATAGTGTGTATCTAGTGCAAGCTGAAACAAAACCAAACGAGATTATATGGTGTTATTACTATCTAGCAGCAACAGAATATAATGACATAAAATGACACCCTTTGACAAAAGGGAAGGATTCTACACAGAATTAGCTAAAAAATGTTTTTCAATTTTGACCACAGTTAAGAAGGCACAGATAGCAAAATCTGTATTTGAACTAATTTAAATATATATTTAAACTGGTTTAAACTAATACGACAATGTATGGTTGTAGAGAGAAACCAATATAAATAAGCAGTAATTAGAAAACAAAGCTCTAAGAAAGTTTCAATGGATAAAATACAGCATACCTTACCTTCAATGTAACCGTGAATACAAGCACAGTAAACACCAGTGTTCCAAAGGTCCAGTTTCCAAACATCTATAAAAAATGGTCCAAACCAGTTATAGGTAATATTGTCCACTACTTTGTGAATTGTCTAGAATAAACCTCTTAAACCTACCTATTGCTTTGTATCAGGAACTGACACTTAAGCAACAATACTGAATTCTTACATGATCTATCCAGTGCAAATTGTTTTGGTTTCTTGTCCTTGTGTGTACACACCTCAGATTTCATACAGACAGGAAAAAAACCAGAATCAACACATTCAACCTAAAGTTCACAGGTATGTTTGTTAATAAAAATGAAGTGTAGCGCAGTTAACAAATCACTGAGATTTGCAAACGAACTGCAGTAGTTTCATCAATCTTCTTGGATGTCATCTTTTCTCTGATCTCCTTTCTCTGCTGTCCTTGGTGTCCCACAATTTCTTGGAGGTTCAACAGCATGCTATACAGATGAGTAACAGTGCAAGAAAGGATGCGATAACCATCAAAGCCATGTAAGTACATAAATGTTCTACATACGTTTCAAGATAAAACACTTTTGAATTGTGGTCGATTTTCTCCTCATCTGCATAATGAAATAAAAACACTAGCTTTTCAAGTGGGCAGAAATGATCATTAATGCTGATGGAGGGAAGAACTGGTGGTGAATATGGTCACAGAGGATTGCGTGGACTGCAGCAGCTATAAGATGACCAAGTTTAGGATCCAGAGAAACGTTGGGAAAGTAAGCAACAGAGTTAGGACACTATTTTTGGAAAAGAGACTTTGTTTTATCCCGGGCATTGCACCCATGAAAGAGAAGGGTGCCCAAGAGAGCTGAATGATTTTGAAAGAGAAAACAGCTAAGATCTCATTAATTCTTCTGGAGGAAGACATGAAATTTCAGCAGAAGACTCAGTTGGCCAAGCAGGACATTTGGATATGAACTAAAAGGCAAAATAGGAGCATACAAGAGATGACAATACGGGCAGGCAGCAAACAGGTAGCATAAAAGCATTACTTGGGTACAGAAGAACAAAATCACACAGACAAAGCCCAGCTCAAACTAAGATTAGTGAGGGGTGTTGAGGGTGACAAAAAGGATATTTACAGGTATCCTTGTTTCAAAGGGAAAATGTAAGTCCACTGATGGAGTGGTAAGACAACCTACTGGAAGGTGTTAAAGAAAATGCTCTGGATACTAGTCTTCAGGAGCAAAACCTGCTCCTTGCATTTAACAGCAAAGCTTGGGAAGGAAAGGAGCAGTGAACAGTATGGAAGCAACAGGTTAAGGAGTTGTTAAGGAGGGAGAGCAGTGGATGCTATCTATTTTGAATTTAGCAAGGCATTTGACACTTAACTTGGACAGCATTCTCATTTGGAAGATAAGGAAGCAGGGGCTGAGTAAATGGACTACTACTTGAGTTGAAAACTGGCTGAACCACTGGACTCAAAAGTGTAGTGATCAATGTTCTTGATGCTTGGTTGGCTGCTGGTAATCAGTGAACTACACCAGGGACTGATACTGTGGCTGATATTGCCAAATATCTCTGTCAGTGGCCTGGATGGTGACACAGACAGCATCATGAGCAAATCCCAGGTGATACAAACATACAGAATAGTTGACATAATGAATGGCAGAGTTTCAATCCAGAGGGACCTCCATTGATGTGAGAAGTGGGCTAACAGATATCTTATGAAATTAAATAAGGAAAAGTGCAAAGTTTTACACCTATGGAGGAGTAACGCCATATATTAGAACTGACTGGCTGAGCAACGGCCCTGCTGAAAAGGAAGTTGCAGCAGGCTTACAGCGGACTCCAGGCTGAATGTAAGTCTATAGCGCGCCCTCTCTATACATAAGGGAAACTGCAAACTGAGCTGTATTGGGAGGAACATGGCCACTGAAGAAAGGTTATTACTCCCATCTACTCAGCTATAGTGAGGTTGAACCTGGAACACCATGCCCGGTTTTGGGCCCCTCAGTTCAGGACAGATGTGAAAAAATTGGAAAGGATCAAGTGGCAGGCAACCAAGGTGCTTAGCAATCTATAGCTCTCCTGTGAGGAGAGGTTGAAGGACTTATTTAGTCTGCTGGAGGGGAGGTTAAGGAACAACTTAGCAGCTGCCCACAAATATCTGAAGAACAATTATGAAGATGAACTGGAACAGATCTCTCTTCAACAAAAAAAATTCTGCTTAGGCATTAGGAGAATTTTTTTTCCCCATAAAGGCAGAAAAACATTGGAAGAGGTTGCCCAGGAAAGTTATGGAATCTCCATCCTCAGGGATATTCAAAACTTGAAGACGACTAGACAAAGCCTTGAGCAACTGCACAAAGCAGGAGTCGAACTGGATCACCTCCAGGGTCCCCTCCCATCTACCTTATTCTATACATGATCACACAAACGTGCTGCTGTGGGAAAAACTCTGAATGGAGACACAGCCAGCCACAAGACAGAAATCTGTAGGAAACTAGGCTGAGATCATCTGATCAACTGGGAACAGAAAATCATTTAAAAAATAAACAAATGACGGGCTGAAAGATTAATTATTCTGAGTAACCATTTCATTATTTTAAAATTACTCAATGTGTGACCAAGTGTACAGAACACAAGATAAAGTGCAGAAAACCTTCAGCATTTTGACCTTTTATATCGATATGTAATAGAACAATTTTATAGGGTCATACCATTGCTACAATATTTTGTGTGTCCTAAAAAAATCAGTGCAGTTAAAACTGCACAGGAATTTGGTTCAGGAACTTCAGATTATGCCGTTTACGGACTTTCTTCTTGTAGTTAAATTTTACAATACTCTCATGTCATATCTGGCATGTCTCAGAGAGCCTAGTGTCAGTCTAAGTTTCTGCATACTGAGCAGCTGTGTCCGTATTTCCAATAAAAGCTGCTAGATTAAATAAAAAAATAAAAAAATAAAAAGTTCCCCTGTCTCTGTTTGTCAGGCTAGATAGAAAGCATCAAGATGCAACCAAACCCTTCACCTACCCATCTTTTTGGCTCAGAAAACGAGGTCATAGCACAGGGACACCAGACTCCATAAGGCTGCTAATTTGGCACAGAGAAAGTTAAGCAGAGCAATATGGGATGGTGTGAGTTACAAAAACTCACAATGTATTTTCAGGATTGACTATCTCAAGATACTACTTATGTCTTCAGGCTGTGAATCATTTTTTGTAAGTCTATTTGTTAGCATCTAGTTCATTAACAAACATTTTTCTATGCTCTGCTCCCAGCCTATCCAAGACTTCCCCTCCTCCTTCTGCAACTGCGTTTGTTATATCTTCCTGTTCTGGTTTCAGCTGGGATAGGGTTAATTTTCTACATGTTCCAATTCATCGTTCTACTCACTTCTCTTCCTTCCTGCTGTTTTGCATTTCCCATTCTGTTCTTCCTTTTAACTTAGTTTCTCCTACCTATCTCTGAACTCAGCTTAACAATTATATTTAATCTGCTCCGCATCAAATGTTAAAATAAAAAAAAAAAATCACACAGGAAATATGTTTTATTATATGGCTAAACTAAGATGACATTTACAATCTGCAATTACTTCTATGGTGCCTTCTTTTCTTCTTACCTTCCTTATGTAGTTGGTCTCTGACTACATTTTTTACACCAACAACCATGTCGCATCCAAGGTGGAACACCATACACAAAGCAATATCACAAATTAATAACAATTAATAAGAGATAAATCTTTGGCATCTTAGTTCTGTTGACCAGGAAATGACTGAGGCAGACCTTTATGAATTAAATCTCAGCGATTAAAACTACACTTTTCCATTATACTAGTAACATCACTCTACAGCATGCAGTTTCAAACAAATTTCTAAATACTGAGAAACATCCTGGGGGGATTATGTCTGGAAGCAAGGTTAATGGTATATAAATTTTAGTTTGACACAGGCATCAATCTAAGTGAAAGACATTGACTTTCTTCACTTTTTACTAGTTTTGCAACAATGGTGATTATTTCATTTCTGGAGGGAAAGAAGAATTCAAAATTTTTGCTTCAGCACCCATTTTAACAATTTGGAACCTTTTATCCCCTTTCCTGCTTTCTACCTTTTTCCTGTTCCATAATAACACAGTGTTGCGGTAAACCTGTCAAATCTTCAAACATTTCATTCACTTCTTGCGGATGTGAGTATAATTTAAATACTTGGAAATAACCATCAACACCAACTAGCATTCATGTATGTATGAACTCATATGTGTATATCTGACTATTCCTGAACATTAACATTTTAAAGCCTTTAAATCTAAAATTGCAACTCAAAACCTGAAAGTTTTATACATACACGCAAGCATGCATGCTGAATGATGATGAATTTTCTAACCCACTCTGACACTCAAGAGTCAGAATGTCTCATCAAGCAATACATTTTATCATCAAATATTAACATGGGTATCTAGTTGTAAACATACACATTCAAAATTTGGAAATTAGGCATTAGTCTGGCTTTAGAGCTTCATCAAGAAGAATTTGATTTAGTAAGTGCAACAGAAGTAGATTAAAATTTCAAAAAGGAAGCCAGTCAGAATATTTGCAATACAAACCATTTACAAAATGTGTACAGGTATGAGAAGTCTAATTTTCAGGACTATAAATATGAGCTAATGCAGAGTTTTGAACATCTAACAGAGAACATAATGGTACCAGGAAAAGAAGTGCTGCAGCGTAGTTATGTCTAATGGAAATTCATTCTATCCTTAGAAAAGCTCTTTCTAACAAGTGCTTTCTCACACACTAGAAGCTCATTTCCATGGTAGATGTCACAAAGATGTTATTTAATGATATTTGAATATTGCATCTCAAGCAAATGTGTACATTACATATAGGCAACAAAATTGTGCCAAGTTTATTTTCTCTCACTTTGAGGGTTTTTTCTAAAGCCATTCAAGCACTTTATAGCATAAACTGTAATAAATTTTCTACAGCAAAGAGTCAGCAACAAAATGTAGGTTGCAGAAAAGCATAGAACAAAATAACAAAACTCAAGGAAGTAAAAAGCCTACTTATTTTTTTTAAAGTTCATGGCTCTTTACCATGCCACATGTACCTTAATATACCTTATACTCTATATAAGTTCTTTATATTTTAAGTACTTATAAAGTAGCAATAAAGAGCATTTCTCTCTATAGGTTTAAGTGATGTTTTGAAATAATTATAGGAAATACTGAGCTGCTCTTTAACAGTTTAATTAAAGAACAGCGAAAGATGAAATGGATATCATGACAAATCCGCAATAGTCTTACCATGTGAGTGCTGGTTGTCATTAGCTGAGGATAGGAAGAGAAGCAAGTAGCAAAAAGAAAAAAAAAAAGCACACAAATAAAATAGACCAAAATATCAATGGGTAAAATAAATAAAATGCAAAAGTTCTTAAAATTTGCATTCATGTGACCGCAAAGCAAGTAGAGATAGATTATTTTAAGCTGCCATATGTAAAAAAAATAATTAAAATACTAAAAAGCTTGTACATTTAAGCTCTTTTATGATCATTCATTACTACTCTATGAAGAGCCTTTTGATATGTTGATCAGATATTCATCAGATGCATGTTAAGCATGAAACAAAAAAGTTACTATGTAAATTCTGAAGGAATACTTGGAATTTACAATATATATTTCTCCTAAGTTGCATCTAGTCCTATGCCTCTGTTTACTGATACACAGAACTCCTATTACATAGTTCAGACTTTGCTGAACAGACAACCCACCTATCTCACCATAACTCATAAAACAGTTATCATCTGTGCTGGAGATCTTGAAGAAAACAATTAAAACTATGTTCATAGCACACTCGACATTAAAAAAATTACCTTTGATTGACTGATCAAATCCAACACTAACCTGTCCATTGCTGGTCACAATTGTGTTGTCAAACAAGAAATAGGCACCAAAGAAAAATACCACAGCATCAAACACTCCTAGGAATGTCCAATAAATAAATGCACGCCAGCGCAGCAAAGCATTCTTGGCAACATCTCTGTGTAAAACAAGATATATGCATTCATTATCAGCATGTTCAAAAAGCTTAGACAAATGATATCACTCATTGTTTCTTGAAGGAAAAACAATTAAGAGATTGCATGCAAAACCACCACATTTCCACACGTCAACTGTCTACCCCTTCACATCCAAATCCTTCCTGAACATCTCCTGTGGTTTTTTTTTGGTTGTGATTTGTTTTTTGGGTTTTTTGTTTGTTTGTTTGTTTAACTGCTGCCTGTAATTCTGCTTATTTCAACTGTATGGTAAATTCTCCTGTGCTGCACCCTTCTACTTTTCAATCTTTTCACAGAAGATATCTTTTTTCCAGTATTTGCTGTGCATGTGATGATCCCCTGTAGATTTTAAATGGAAACACTAGAGGTCTCTGGAGACTTAGCTTTATTTCCCATGGAGTACTTTTATACAGAATATTGCAACAAAACAAAATATTAATTTTATGTGAACACATGAAACAAGGATTTTGCAGTTCAGTTGAAGCTTCAGGTCAAATTGGATTTCTTGAATGTTTTCCCACAAAAAATACAGGAATTGGTCAACAATAGAACTATTCACTAGCATGCATTTTCGTATTACAGAAAAATTAAATATTACAACTTTAGTTCTTGCCCACAGAATGAGTATATATCAATGTATCACTGCATTGATTAACCTTTAGTCATCTAATATTACCTCTCAAAAAAAATGTTTTCCCTTTGATTATCTACTGTTACCACTCTCTAAAATGTACTAGTTTTGCAGCTACTAGAATCAAAACTGGTTACTGTTCCTAATTTAGATGGCCACATGCAGTTAATTGGCAAGAACTGTATTTCAGGTGGCTAAGAATCTAAACCAGTCACAATTTCAATGCACAGAAGTGAGTCAACAATATGCAGACGACAACATTGGACACCACACAAAATACATCCTATGATACAACACCCTACCACTCAGTCCTCTTTTCTTTCAGAATAAAACATGTATACAGAAAAAAACAGTATGCTTTCTCTTTTTAAAATACTTCTGTTCCCCATGGCTGGAAAAAATAGAGAGTACTAAAATAAATCATATTTTGATTTGTAGAACAGTAATTTCTATTTTGCTTTCACTCACTAATGCAGCAAATGAATGGTGTGGATTGCAGTATGTCAATATACATGTAAAAATGCATGTCTATCTATTGTAGTTTACAGACTGTGCATGCGGTCTTCAACCCTTCTGTTGCAGTGTATCTGATGTTCTACTGCAACCTTGTACAGAAATCCTGAGGACTTTGGTTATAACAGAGATAGATTCCACAACTGAACAGTCAAACTCTGGGGCATAATATATTAATTTTACCTGTATAGGGAAGGCTCTCTCTTGAGTGTGTCTGCACTGACATGTTGTTCCATTAGACCATACAAGAGGATAGGAAGGGAAGTGAAGCTGATATTGTACAGTGTTAGATACGCAGTATCGTATAAAGTCTGTAGATGGAAAAGAATCAAATCAGCTAATTTTAATTTTAAAAACACTATGCACTGCATGACATTTGATTTAAAATGAGTCAACTTCTTCAGAAAACAGAACTATATCTCTTCACAATGGAGGCAAATATCCCTCAATAGCTGCTAACTGATATGACACAACTCTGCACTTGTACCCCATTCATCTGGGGGACAAAAGGTCAACTAAAAGATCGATTTAATAGTCTGGTCCACATATCGGCCCCTCCTATCGTTTCAACTGTAAGACCAACTCCACACTACCCAAACTGAACAACAGTATATTCCTGTAGAGGCAGAAATTCCTCCCTGGCACATCCACCCCCTTTTATCTCCTCCATGTCTACATAACATGGAGGCATGCAGGGAGGAAGGGGGAGTACTCTAGAGGTTCTTCAGCTGTGGGTGACTGCAATGCACTGTACAAAGAAACACCCCACCATGTCTTTGATTATTCTTCCCTCCGAATGACTTTTCCATGTATGCATCATCATTGTAACTAGCACTCAAACTTACTACATCACCCCATAAAGAGAGGAGTTTATTTCCCAAAACCTATTATGCCATAAAAATTGCTGTCAAAACCCCCTTTTTGATTCAGAATTATATTTAGCACTTAAAAGAACAGGAAATTTTACAACTACATTTTCATCAACACATGCTTTCATATCCAAATCCTAATAATGCTTGATAAAAACCTACAAAGTTTTCAATGGTCATTTGAAATTAAAACCAAAACAGACAAAAAAAAAATAGTTCTGTCATTTTTACTCCTCCTGGAGCTTTCTTTTGAGACATTCCACAAATTCAAAACAACAGTATTATTTTCTCCCAGTTAAATCTTCCTCCTGCCCAATTTAGTCCTGAAAACTTAATCCTCTTTTTGTCTAAGTCCAGTCATTCATTCCTTTGTTTTTTTGCTCCCTCATTCAGAAGAAAAAAGAGGTAGATTTTCCTGCACAAATTAGACAAATTAGAGCAAAGGGGAGAAGCAAATAAACGAAAACTTAGAAAGGAGAATACTGGATCCTCTCCTGAATGATGGCACTTCTCTGGTGAGCAGTAGTTCACTTCTCCTCTTATCTTTCCATGTTTATTTTTCCTTTTCAACTATTTGAATGCCACTATTTGTCTGAAGTTTGCAATTCATACCTGCACACTCTAGAGAAGACTAGTTTATTCTTCCATTTTCATTCTGAAAATGAACAACTAGTTCAATTACTTGTCTTTCAGGATTGCCTCTGTCTATGTTCAATAAGCTTAAACCTAACAGACATTTCACTTTGCATTGTCATTTCCAAATTGTGGTTTCCTGTATTTTTTGACTTTGAAAATAAACATTGCTTTTATGATAATTCATAAAATTGATTTCTGTAACTTAACCGCAATTGCCACTGAAAACCATATGAACCAAAAGTGCCGCTCTTCTTTTTACAATGTGTAAACTAACCTAAAAATTTCCTCAGCTGAACAGGCACAGTGTTAAAGGATCCATTTTTTTTTAAAAAAAGCCAAAGAGAAAATGTGGCAGTGAGGGAAAAAGAACAACTAACCTGTTGTGAAAACCCACAGAAGAACTGATATAAAAACTGAGGAAAAATGAAGCAGACATTCTGAAAGACAAAGCGACACAGTTGTCAAGTGAAATATAAGCACTAATTTATATGCTGTACAATGCTATAGCTATGTATATCATAGTTTTATAACACTAGTAATAGTAAACACTGAAGGAACAGTAGCAAGCGCTGCATACATTAAACATCAACATTCTCATCTTACAGTAGTACTGTTAAGAGAAATACATAAAATATTTTGAAAGCAAATTTATAAGGCTACAGTTTCGAAATTCAAGGGCAATGAATTTTGCAATCCAGGAGCACAGCTCAATTAATGCAAGGCAAATAAGGTACAATCCACAGTAGGACACAAACGGTGATAAGCAAGCATGGATACTCCAGTTAGCATGGTTCCCAGCAGAGTAATTTTAAGATGTTTCTAGCTGTGACCCCAAACTTCATGCTCTCTTAACAATACATATAGTCAAACACTAAGACCTTGAATTATCTTCTAGAAGGTTCCTTTCTATAATCTTCCATTGCTTACTGAAAGAACTTTGATTGGATCCCAACATTTAGACATAAAAAACCTGTTTAAACAGGGGGATGCACATTATAAACTTTCTCCATCTACACTATCCTAATGAATTTAGAAACTAATGTAAATTAAGTTATGCTAAGTTCTCAAATACTATTTCCAACTTGATCTAAAAGGCCACGGTAGAGAGAACCCAGAAGGTACTGAAAATAAGTAGAACAGTCTGTGTTGGAATTGGGGGGGGGGGGGGGGGGGGGGGGCAAAGGACAAGGCAAATTTTGCTTTTAAACATACCATAGATTACAGAATATATCTATATAAAAGTTATTTCACTTCATGGTCTGGATAAAAACAATAATCCCATTTCAGCTTTGCATCTGGCACTCAACAAAATCTCTTTATGGAATTATTGCTTTTTTGCACCATTGACTGCACAAACTGTATATAGTTAGATATTACCACGTAAGTTTTTGAGATTTATGTAATTAGAATAAGCATTCTCCTACCTTATAAAAGAAGTATTGCACAAGTTCAGATATCCTAACATAATAAAAATGCCCATGAACAAGCAACATTTTTTTCAAATGTTTAAATTTAGGTATTGCATAGTCACTGTTTCTTGCTGCTTGACGACCTTCTTTGCCAATGATTCCTTTAAAAAAAAAGTGATGAAGCTGTTTAATAACTGAAGAACTATTTCAAGGATACAATTATTTAAAAGTTATATAATAATGCTATGACATTGATCTAATAAGAGATCACCACTGTACCTCACAAAATTCCTGGGGTAAATTCACTAAAATTTGTTTATAAAATGTATAACCTGATTCTTTGAGACACCTGTTTTTAAGAAGTAAATGGTTTTTGTCATTTCACTTGAACTAATATTCTAAAAAGCACACTTACCTATACCAACATGTGCTTCTAGAATCATACTGACATCATTTGCTCCATCACCAATTGCTAATGTGATAGGATGCTCCTTTGATAACTTAATCAATTTTACAATCTGGAAAAAAAAAAAGTTTTAAAAACTCTTCTCTGTAATGGTTTGCTTATTTTGCATGAGTGTACAATTAATTAAAAATGACCAACACAGTTATATAAGAAATTCTGTGAAGGAACACAAAATCAATATTATCCAATGCAACTACTATGCATAAAGATCACAGTAGTTTCTTCATATTAAAAGTATTTGTTCCAAATATAAAATAACATTTTTCAAATACTTCCAAACTATTTTGAGATAGATGGACAGGAGGAAGAAAGAGTAGAAGAAAGGAAGATATTGTTGAGATCGCTTAATGCTGTGTAAGTGCATTAATAAATTAAAAGGGTTCCAGAGACAAAGCGTACAATTTCAAAGAAATCCTGAAACTAGAGACCGAAAGATTTTCTTAATTGTGCTGAAATTTTTTCTTACTATTTAAGAAAAGATAACAGGACTCTGTATATACCTAAACACTGTTGACATAGAAACTGCCCAAAAAGTTGACTTAAAATCTCTCCATTATAAATGATCACCTCTGCAAATCTGGTACAGAGTCAGCTGCAACTAAAAACTTCTACAAACTTCCAGACAGTTAAAAGTGCTGGCTAAATACATTTGTTAAGATGAGTAAGGGCTACATAGGCTGTACCTGAGCATTGAGAAAAAGACATGACAGTTTGAAACAAAAAAAGAAGTGTATATTCCAATGTTTGTTTCCTTTAAAAGTCCTTCAGCTATATTGAGATGTTTCAGTAATGGAAAGATATGTTTTTACTTGATACAAACTAGTATACAACAGTAGAGAAGTATTTAAAATGATAATGCACACCATTTTTCTGTCTGGATTTTTCTTTCATGGCTTCCCACTTACGTTAAAAATAGAGAAAAAATACCACTCTATAGTAATAAGTAATGCAGGTTCTTGTAGTATCAACAGATAGTAGACTATTCAAAGCTTGTTAGGTTAAAAAGGAAGCAATTAGTTCAGTTCATTAAATATGCTCATTTATCAGCATGTACCAACCATAAAATTTGCACAATATATACATAAATCAAATTCAGGTGCACAGCTGGGTGCCATGTTAGCATATCATTATCTAAATTGCTTGCCAGTAGAAATTTTCCCCTCTCCCTTTTTTTTTTTTTGCTATTTCCATTTTAGAAGATACAAAAGTGAATGGTAACATTTTAAGTTATCATACTAAGTCATACAGAATATTGACTTTCAATATTTACATACGTGCACAGCTAACAAACAATTACGAAATGAAATACAAACCTGTGCTTTTTGCAGAGGTGCCATTCGACAGCATAACACTGCACTGCAGTTCCTGCAAATTTCAAGAAAGAGCTCTCTGTAGTTGCCAGAGCTCCCATCTTGTCTTGGCTTCATTATTAATGATAATGCTGCTCCATCAATAATTAAACCATAATCTTGCATATCAGTTGAAAGTCTGTTCAGGGATAAAATATAAACTAAGAGTCACTGTAAAATGCTCAGACATATTTTAAATTTGGCAATAGTTCTTTTGTGAAAATTAATTAATGAAAAAATAGTGAGTATGGAATACTGCAAAACTAATATATTTCTAAAGGAAATTCCTTGTATAGGACTGCTATTTATGACATTTTAGAATTCTAGATTATGTTGAAATACTCAATGTTTCACCAGTTCAAAGACAGAAATCTTATACCTCAGTGACTTCACCAGTGAGCATGAGTGTATAATTAATGACCTTTCAGTTTGGTTTGAAAGGGCTCCAAGAACTGCAGTGAGGTAAACTGAGTTGCAGGAAGAAAGTTAATTTTGTGGCATGTTCCATAATATAGAGAAAAAAGTTAAAGGGAAAAGTCTTTGGTACTCTGAAATCTACTTTGATGACAAAAATAACCTTGTGTTTCAAGGGTCTATGTTTAAGGAAGTAAACCATGCTTTGAAGGAAATGCCTAAAAGTGACTTATTGGCCTGGAGAGATAAAGCCACTGCTTACATTTACAGTATGTATACTTTGCGTTTAGTGTGGTGGCTAAGTCCAGTACTGGTATACCTGTAATTATAATATTACAATATAATTATTATATATGTTATCTATAATATTACAATATATTATTATATCTATTAATCTATTACGGCTATACCTGTAATAATTTGGACATTGCTATAAGTGTAACCGTGGTCGCAAGAAGCACAGTTTACCACAACAACATGTGCTGAACAATGGGGGAAGATGGTCCACACTGCCTGCCGTGCTACAAGAGCGGTTTTCTGCAGCATCCAAACTCATTATTTCAGAGCACCCTTGCATTTGCCTTCATAACACAGCAGCCTCAGGCTCCAGCTCAGCAGTGAGTGTTGTATAAACATACATTGAGGTTTATTTGTGCTCTAATTTCAGTGCTCCAAGGTTATACTACTGTGCGTGGGTTTTCCACAAACATGGCTTCGCCAGGACCAATGTTTGTGAAGAAAACACCATATTTATTAATATTAATGTAATTTAAGTATCTCCATCTTAACTACAAGAACACACGCTATTTCTGACAAATAATATAAAGTACCGTAAACTATATTTAATAACAGTTCACAGATACTTTCAGCACTTTGTCACTATTGGCACAATTAGGGCAACACCATTAGTATACAATCATATCAACCAAAAATGTATTATTATGAAGCTCAGGCAATGTACTGAATGTTTGACGTATCATAGTGAAAGATTGTCAGCCTGAATTTGAACATCCAGGCAGAATCCTGCTATTACTATCTTAGCACATTCTCCAACTCTGGAGCCAAAGACAAAAAATTCTTATGAGTCTTAATGTCAAGAAAATTGGCATTGCATAAAAAGTTAAACATGTTTAAAACATATGTTGTAAGACCTGTGGGATTTAAGCTAAATGTAGTACAGATGATATAGAGAAATATGATTTATTTAACTGAATATACAAGTGTTCTTGATTAGACCAATGGGACTAAAAGTATAAGAGCAGCTAAGAAAAATGCTCAGGCTCAGAGTTTCAAGCTGTAAGGCTAGGAGTTTTAGAAACTGTCTGCTAAAATACCACAAATGATTGTTAGCTTGTTGCTCCTTTACTATGAACTTATTGCAAATGCATATTAAATGGACTTGCTAGCTGGTTCCATATTAAATAGAAAAACAAAGCAAATACACAGCATTACGTCTGGAAGACAATAACTTCTTTTCTTAACAACATCTTAAGATGATAAAAATGTTTTAGAACCTAATTCTTAGGTTTTTACAGTGGGGAAAAAAGAGCAAGTAACATGTACCAATTACTAAGCCTCAAATAAGTAGCCTAATTTACTACCTGTATTTACATTATACCCGTTTTTTGCTTTTTAATGCCATTTTCTATCTTCTTCCATGTTATGTTTCAAGGAAATAATTTCTCTATATGTGATACCTATCCTTCTTTGGATATTCAAAATATGCAAAAGTCAATGGTTTCTTTATAATTTAGGGCACTTTAAGTACTTTTATGCACACCAGAAGATCTGGTACTACGCTGTTGCCTGTTACCTGTCTGTAAATGTAGCATAACCTTCCCTAGAAATAGCTCAGTAGGGCCAAATATTGTTGCTCCCTGTGGCCTTGGTCTTATCAAGAAAGTCACATCACGTTCTAACTCTGATTACAGGAATAAATCATATCTGCTTCCTTTTTAAAAGTTAGAAACAATGTTTTGCTTTACTATAATTTTTGCCAAGAATAAATATTTTTGCCGTAGAAAAATATATAATTAAAACGTCAGTTGTGATATTTCCTTTAACAGTTAAAGCAGTACCAGTAATGAGATAAAGACTGTGAAAATTTAAACTTATATAGAACAAACTTACACTTAATTGCCATACAATAATTCACACTTTAACAACAGAAACTGAAACATAGTACGTTGCTGCTCTTAAAGTAATCAATCATTTAATTGTTTATGAAATGCACAGAAGCCCATTCCTGGCTAAAAATTCAACGTTTTCCTTACCCTGAGAAAGTATCCCTGGTTAAGCTGCCACTGTGTCTTAGGACAGTTTTGCTTAGGTCAAAAAAGCACATCATGTAAACTCTGTTCCTCAATTTTCTTTGTGGTTAGTTCAAGTATTTGTGTATTTCTCCGGAACAGTTTGCAAGCATAGCAAGTAGCTGCAGCAGTCTCCATTTTATCTCCCGTCAGAACCCAGACTTTAATTCCAGCTTTCTGGAGTGCTTCAATAGTGTCAGCAGCTTTTTCTTGTAGTCTGTGGAAGTCAAATGACAGCATACGTTGATAGATTGCTTGGAAATGAGAAATTCAGAGGTCCTTATTGAAAGGTTTCCATAACCAAATAAAAAATTTCAATAAAAGTTATCGGATGTAAGAATTTTCCCCAAGGTGTGAATCAAAAAACGTTTAGGGGAGTAGTACATTATAAATAATTAGTTTTGACACTTTCAAAGTGCTCAAAGTTTCATCTTTCATTTATATAGCCTAAAAGACAAGATGCTTTATTCCCCAAACAAGTACTTCAATTGAAACATTTTCAGTGCTTTCAGCTAATGACAAACAGCAAAGTACTGCTGAGTTATTAAAGTTATCTCCTAGTTTTATTTTTGGAATTGTTTTAAGACCTAGAAATTCTTTCTTTATTTCCTCAATACCCATTTTGTAGTTCTTTCCTCCAAAACTTTTGCCTACAATTTGTTCAACAATGTAGTACATGAACTGCATGTAAATGGCCTGAATATACTGATTTTTGTACACAACTATTGTTACTAGCTTAGTAAATTACAAAGTTACTACGTGTAACTTTAGTAAGCTAAAGGTATGGAATTGATTCAAATAAAGGGTTTTTCAAATAAATCTCTAATCCAGAAAAAGAATTACAGAAGAGTCTTTAACTACTTTGGTAACATCACTAAACATAAGAATCTAAGGAATGTACTAACCGATCTTCAACAGCTGTAGCACCAAGTAAAATAAAATCTCTTTCTATCTTCTCATACACTTCTGCCAATTTCTTTTCCCGGTCCTGGAGGGCCAACTTTGCATTCTGAAGCAGCTTCTGTGCATTACTATATTCTTCTGCTGTGAGCTTTTTATATGCAACACACAATGTTCGCAGTCCCTCCTAAAGAATGTAATCAAAAGAAACAAAATGCCTCTTAGAAAACTCGTTAGACTTCTTGCCCGTGTTTATGCTGGAATATTTGAAAAATTTGAATGATTTTACAATTAACATGAAGAGTCCCACTACTCACTTTTATAGTGAAGTGAGTATAGTACAGACCAGTACAGTATAGTCTGAACTAGAACATGGGTCAGCTTGGTTCTGTGCTGCCCTAGAAGGGACAAACCTCACTCCTCCAGAAGAGAAACACCTCAGCCACCTAACTGGATATATGAGATTACCAGGGAAAGGAGAATCAAAGTAAAGGTTTCCTTCCCTATGTGTATAATTAGGCAGGATGAGTCAGAATAAATAACAATAATATAAATAGCAGCTCTGCAGAGTCTGATTGTGATGCTGTGCTGCAGCAGAGACAGGGACAAAACATCACAGAGGGTGCTGAAAGTGAAAATCCAACTGTGCCATTTCAGTTAAGTGAAAACTAGAATTTAGCTGTGGGTGTTTCAGAGTGGATCAGACTTTTGGACTGTGTGATGAATAAGAAAGGGAGTATATAGACTGTGTAAGGAGGGAAAAAGCTGCTACAATACAGAAAGGAAGTTTTGCCACCTCACATATATTGCTTCTCACAACACCATTTAACTGGCACTTTATCTTCATAAACTTTAATCCAGTAGGTCTTTGTATAGTTACTTATGACCAATCCAAGAAGGAGAAGTATTTAAAAATCTCCCTGACTGTTGCTATTGATAAGGGCATGTGCCAGGTGGCTGCCTGTATCTTCTTTCAGAAGCTTCTCTGTGTAGGAGCCAGCCCTATTTCCAATTACCCAGGATGAAGAAATAGCTCTTGGTCTGGATTTCTCTCTTGACAGACATTGGATGGATATGATATGTAAACACTTCTTTCAGTTTCACTAGCCTCCTTCACTTGTAATTATCAGACAGCTGTTTCATGTAGTAAGGCTTAGCAAAGCACTTTGGCAAAGAGTTTTGAAGTTTCTCTTCAAAACAAAAGCAGGTAACACTGTAGATGTTTTTTCACATACCTGTAATAATACTTTGTTTTCAGTTTGAGTACTGGATGCCAGCAAATTTTATCCTATTTATAGGACTGGCAGTCATATTCCATTGCAATGGGTTCTGCATATTTTTGGCAGAATTCAGTATTTTACAACTCCAAATATTACCTTTTATGTAAAAACAAGTTCTGAATTTCTTTTAAAGATGGTCAGGCAGTTCATAGTTCGTTTTTAGCAAGCAAAAATGCAAGTATAAGGATAATCACTGTACTATTTCCCCATAAGAAGCTCATTTGTTGCTACATTGTGCTCTAATGGATTTTCTCTTTTAAGGGCTTGTAAAGCAATCAAAGGCAGCAAATCACAATTGCTAAGTCTGGGGACTGAAAGCAAGGATGAGATTTTCAGTGAAGTTTTTCACCCTTCTTTCATTCAAAAATTAATTCAAACCACCACAGTTGTGAAAATGCCATACTAAAAAAGCTAATTGATGACCTCTGGTATAACATACTGTTGTGCATATCTAATGCGTTCATATCTCACCACAACTGCCCTTTGGAAGATGAGATGGAGAACAGATTCAAATAAAGGAGTAACACAGGCTGCTACCCATACAGCCTGTGTGCATTTTGGCATAGAATAATCTTGGCACCTGGGAAGACAAATCTGTTACCAGATCAAACAGGACACTTAATTTTTTTTGACACTGATATCACATGAACAGATCAATAAAATAGAATCTTACCACTGCATTGCGTTCAACTCTTGATCGTATTTGGTCAATTTTGCCTTCTTTAACTCTAGGAAATATGGAAGAATCTGCTCCCTTACAAAACAGAAATATATCACCTAAAAGAGACAGCATATGGAATTCAAAATGGCCAAATACATCTTTCTTCAAAAAACCATCCAAATTAATAAGTCTTCAAAAAGATTTCTTCCAACTTTTTTATAACGTTTGCACTCATGCTGGTATCCGGTACCCTTTTTTATAAAGGCAGGCACACAGACTATGATTAATTCTTAACTCTTTGATAAACCCGAAATAAATCCAAGTGAAACAAAAACATCTAAGAAAAAACAGAATGTGACAGCCCTACCTGTTGAAGATTTAACAATTACACTCATTCGCCGTCTCACAGAATCAAAACTCAAAACCTCTAATAATTCAAACCTGAAACAGAAACAGAAGTTTTTTTTAAACAACTCTGCTTTTCCAGATCCCTAAACTGGTTATTACAACTTCGAGCATATCAAATAAAACATGACTTCTAACATGGAAAATTATGTTGAGTACTATGGAATAGGGAACTAGTACAGAATGAAACAACAGGTTACAAATAATAAATAGGGGAGGTCCTCAGCTCCTAATTACGTGAAACAGAATTTGTCTGCATGATGTTCATAAGTATCTTTGGATGTCAATATAATTTATTTAAGCAGAAGACTAGAAACCTTGCAGTAGAGCACTATACTGCTTATAAAGTAAGTAAATTCCTACCTATAATACCTAGGCATAGCCTTAGAACTTGAAATGCATACGTGTTTACACAGAAGTCTTTATTTAATATTTTTCTAATTTTGACTATTCCTGTCTCCCAAAAGTGCCCACCTAATTTCATGAATCTTGCTCAAGTGTTGACTGACAAGTTATTCAAGTGAAAAAACATTTCATTTTACTGGTTTTATATTTGCCGTTGTTTTTACGACTTTATCCCATGTTCCTTTCCTTTCTAGAAGGAAAAATGAACAGAAGCTCCTGTTGTACTGTTTCTGTGTAATTCATCAGTTTATATACTTTTATAATTTACTCTCTTACCTATTTCCTTTTACCTATGAGAGCCCCGCTTTTTCCAGCACAAACATAAGTATCCCAATCATTAATCCCAATCTCTTCAGGATTCATCTGTTAATACTTTGCTTATAAAATAGATCTGCTTATTTAATTAGATCATTCAGTTCTGAGTCCTTACAGCAGCCTGGGATTCAAACCTGTGCAAGGCCACAGTGTTTATTTCATTAAAAGTTACAACAGATTCTAACAAGGAGCTGGATCAGGCCTATGTCTACAAACTGTGATGCATTTTGGACAAAATTCCTCATAACTATAGTGCTTTCATAAATCACCAAGTTATACTGACTCCAGTTCTTATGAGTTGAGCCACAAAAGTCTGAAGTAACCTTTAGGAAAAATCCTCCATATTCCCCTAAAAGGTACAGGATACCCTAACAGCAGGGTTCCTATATTTGTGTCCAAGAGTCCCTGTGTAGTTAGCAGAGTACACATGCAGGAAGACACAGATATACAATAGCCTTAACCAGTAGGCATCTACAGAAATGTAAGGTAACATTTGCAAAAGTATGTACATCCCAATTAAACTGTTGTACTACTCAAATGTTATTGAAAATTTTACTCAGATTTATTCTGCATGTTAAAGGAAAATGACAAAAAAACAGTACCTGTTTTAAATTTTCTTTGAACCAGCTATAAAAATTTATTCTATAGATATTACCCTCCTGTAAATTATACGGGTTATTTGTGAACAACAAATGGGGTACATACCATTTTCTATTAAGAAAATATTATTTACCATATAACAAAGGAAAAATACCCACATTTCCTAAAACTATTAGGAACTACTAGATTAGGTCATGAACCCCACACCTTTGTTGTTATATTAATATTTTGTACTGCATATACTGTCAAACTAACAGACTAAGTGAAAATATAGAACTACAGGGTCTAATCTTTATAATTTTAATAGTAGATCATTTATATTTCTACTAAAATGTACAATTTCTGACTTTTCTGAATTAAAAATTGATGTATAGGGTAAGAATGATTTATTAAACACATCAATAAAAGCTCCTCATCAGTTCATTTTGTTATATTTTGAACCACTCACTTCTCTATGTTATTTTCCCGATTTAAGATCTCCATAAAATTGTCCTTCAGCCTTAGATAGGTGTAACCAAGTCTGTAAAATGAAACACATATCAAGAGAATGAATACAACAAATATATAATTCTCCAGTTTAAGCATGTCATAAGGATTTAAGACCAAGCTTATCTTCTGAAAACAAAACCCAAACTGTTTTTATTTGGTTTATTGTCCTGGTTTCGGCTGGGATGGAGTTGGTTTTCTTCCTGGTAGCCGGTATGGGGCTGTGTTTTGGGTTTAGGTTGAGAACAATGTTGATGATACACTGATGTTTTGGTTCTTGTTAAGTAGTGCTAAGTACTTGCTAAGTGGTGCTCACACTGGTCAAGGACCTTTCAGCTTCCCATGCTCTGCCAGGGGCACGGGAGGCTGGGAGGGGGCACAGCTGGGGCAGCTGACTCAGACTGGGCGGGGGCTATTCCATACCACGTGACGTCATGCTCAGTATATAAGCAGGGGAGTTGGCCGGGGAGGGGTTCGATCGCTGCTTGGGGGACGTGCTGGGCATTGGTCAGCGGGTGGTGAGCAATTGTACAGTGTACCGCTTGCTTTGTATTACTACTGTTCTATTTTTTTATTTTACTTTAGTTATTAAACTGTTTTTATCTCAACCCACGAGTTTTTCCCCTTTTGCCCTTCCGATCCTCTTCCCCATCCCGCCGGTGGGGGGGTGAGCGAGCGGCTGCGTGGTGCTTAGCTGCTGGCTGGGGTTAAACCACGACATTTATGAATATGAATAATCATGATTATGTTAAGAGAGTCATCAGCTCTAGATGATTTGGTGTTTGTTATTACGATTTTTGTGCTGTAAACAACTTTGAACTTCAGTGATAGATCTCTAGGTTAAAAAAGTATAATACCTGATTACACACATACCTCTGTATTCCCTCAACTAAAGCAACTTCATCAGGTGATGACGAAATATATATACAAGATCTTCTTGAGAGCTGGTTTTTCTTCAATCCATCTACACTGTCATCATCTTTTACCTGAACAGTGTGGCAAAGACAAAGAGCTCGGAAAAACAGTTCCTCTCTCTCCTAAAAAAATAAAAGGAATGGTTGTCATTATGTGTGATCACTTTCAAGTATTCCTTTGAAACCTTTTCTTTTGGAAGGATAGCAATGTTACTGATTACTACAGTTTATTATCAAATAAAAGCAGTGTCACAGATCACGTGCCCTTTAGGGGGAGCCAAGTCTTTCCCAGTCGTAATCACACAGCTGCTTAATAGCTGCTAGTGCTACTAGCATTGGCATGCAAGTCAGGCTGCTGATGCCCAAGAAAGACAAGAGTGCATCTTTTCCCACCTGCGAGTGCCTAGATGTGGCTTAAGGTTTTCTCTTTACTTTTGCTTAAACTTTAACAATCCGTATTAAATACTAGTCAAGGTACAATTTTAGGAGTCCTGAGTCCAGACAGAGAGACACAGCACCTGGAGCACAAGTGTTAACAGGCTTTACCGATTTCAATTTCTTACACAACTTGAACACCTCTCAGAACTATATAAAAATAAAAGGAGTGTGGATATTTTGACAGCTGGAGCCAGCCAACTTCTATAAAATTTCAGATGGTTTGGTAATGACAGCTTCTGACACCAGAAAGAGATTTCTAGTTCATGAATATCTGGTTGTGTTCCACCTGTATCTTTGTGTCTGAATCTTATTCTTCTGTGCTGTTCAATACAAACTGTCTGTGTCATTGTAATTCCAAGATAAAACCACAGTGTACCTTGGGACCACGTTCGGAGGGCCATGGATGAGAGCCATAAGGCTGCTGAATTACACCAACATATTTTAAGAGGCCGCCTTTTGCCATAGTGAAGGGTATGGCCAAAGTATGATTTGAGACTGTATCGATATATTTAAAAATATATTGTCCTTTGGCTATGATTATCCTGCCCATTTACACCCTGCTCATCAGCTGACATGTGAAGTCTCCTTAACTTTCAACTAATTTTACTTTACACAGCAAAAAAGGCACAGCACATACATGCTGTGTGTAGCACATTTCAGATGTAGCTACATTAAGTCACATTTAAAAGTAATTTAATTTGATCATAAGCCATTCTCTGGCCACATCTTCACTCAGTGATGACTAAGTGTCTGCATTGAGCACTCATTTTCCCCCTTGAGGAGTTTCCTGCCTTGCTTTCCCTATTGTAGCTAATGTTAAACAGAAACCAGCTATTACGTTTCTTTAGCTATTAACCAGAGAAAGGTCTATATTTTGGGGTTTTATTTAATTCAGTTTTACAGCTGCAGTAAGTTGGGAAACTTCCTATTAAGCCTTTAAATCTTACTCTAAACTAGGACAGGGAAATGTCTATGTTGTGATGCATTTCCTGCAGTTATCTTTGATTAGTGAAATTCAAGGATGTTATATTTCTAATATTCCCTTCATCAGTACAGTTCAATTTTCAAGTTTCATTGTAAAAAAAAAAAAAACAAAAAAAAAAACCAAGAACCTAGAAAGAGTCATCATACCTTTCCACTTCCTCCTGGAGAAGAATCGATCATATCAATGCCTGTACAATCGTGGAGAATTTGGCCATTGCAGATAACATGTGGTACATAAACATGCCCTTCAATGCAACATTCTATGAATTCCATGTTGTTCTCAGTTAACGTTCCTGTTTTATCTGTGAAGACATACTCAATCTGCAAATGAGCACAAATTAAAAACAGCGGGAATATGAACAGAGATTTTCCAAGGTCTCTTAACAAAACTGAGATTATTACTGGATTACACCTTCCTTTAAAGGTCCTTATTCAGGCTCTTTCAGAAAAGGAAGAAACAATTTCTTCTGGGATTCATCTTCCACAGAAATGTGGGCTCTGGAAGATTTTATCATACACGAGTATCATCAAAGCCTCATAACACATATAAATAATGTGTTTAACCTACTTTCAACTCTTCTCTCAAGCTCTTTTTTGGTTTTTAATGTCTTTCTTGCTGCAAGACAGGTATTTATGGAAACAAAATGCACACAAATTCCATTTCCCAGGGATCATTATTTAATGTACGTGCCTGGATTTCCATCAGTTACTGTCAGAGTGGTCCTTCGGGTAGTATCAGAATTCTCCACTACAATTACATTAGTTTAAATGAGGACTCTGGACTAATGGTCACATACACTTATTCACGTAGGCACTGTTATTGCCCTGGAAACATTCCTTTTGTCTCAGTATTGAATTTTGCATTAATTTTATCTTTTACAATGAGCCCCAGCATTTAAGGATAACACCGAAACCTGAACTATAAACCAGAACAGCTAGATCAGCACAAGCTCAATTTTGGATCTTGGATATAGGTATTGTATACAGATTGCATGTATATACTTGATAAACTGAGAGCATTATGTAAGGATAGGAACTAAACACTGGAAGTAAGGCAATTAGTTAGCATTCATCAGATTGTTTAACAAGCTTCAACATTTATCAAGTGCATCAAACAAAACAAAAAACAAATTTTTGCTCTCAGTCATAACATCTCAAATTTTATTTTTAAAATTAATCAGCACTAAAAAAATGCACACTAAGCTGTGAAAAAAAAATGAAGTGACAATTTTAAAATAAAAAATTATGGTAGAAACAGTTGAAACAATTTATCGTTCAATGAAATTTACCTGTCCCAACTCTTCATTGAGGTCAGAAGTATTCACCAGTGGTCCTTCTCCTGTGTCCTCATCAAACATTTCCTCATCCCATGTAAGGAAATAAGAACCAAGAAATTTCTGCATTTCCACAGTGACATACATGGATACAGGAATAATGTAGTTGAAGAGAACCATGAATGCAAGAAAGTCTGTAAAAGCTCGAAGAAACTGCCAAAGAAACAAGAAGAAAATATTGATTTTTTTTTTTCATGTACCATCAAAAACCTACAGATGACTACATACATTTGCAAATTATTTTTTCCTAATAACTTTCAAACAGTAAGCAACACCTTTCACAGCTCACAGTTCACCACAGGATGTATACCTTCATGATTAATAACATCACAACTAATTTGGTATGAAGAAAAAAACTTTTTTGTTTTAAATTTGTATTTTTCTTTACAGACATACAGGTGTAAAGTACAGTTACACACCATTGTTGTGAAGTTCTAGAGCAACTAATGAGAGTGGTGAACACTGTATGAGAACAATGAAAACAATAAAATGTACATTCACAGATTACAAGAAAAAAAACCAAACATAAAACTACAGTAACTCATTCAAGGATTACCAAATAACATAACTTTCAGGCAGCATTTCATTAATAAATAAAGGGTTTGCCTTCCTTCTCTCAATATGAGTAGAATGTGTGCACATAACCTAGCTCGATTTTTTCAGTGGTGTAGACTTGTTGGAGGTATAATCAACCTGCTGAGCAGGTTGAGATAGCATTACTGGTGGTAATGAGAAATCTAGAACACGCTCGGCTAGCGTGTGTTCATCATGCATTCAGGGTACAGAAGGAAATTTTCCCGTAGTCTGATTGGGAGGATTTAGTGAAATAATATTACGCTTTCTGTGCTGTTGGGTTCAGTTCATTACTTTGGATCATCTGGGTATCCATTCTGGACTATGTCCTTGCTCCCGTAAGGACATTGGTCACCGGCAACTCTGTTGCTGGTCTCTAGCGCTCATGACAGAGTTACAGGGCTATATGAAACTAAGCTTTTGAGGCGTACTTTTACAGAGATTCGTAGAGCAGATTCTTTTGAACACACGTTTGTTATGTGATTGCCAATAGTTGTGGGATTCCTTTCAGTCCTATATTTCCCTGCAAGAGGTCAGTTCTTCAGTAATTCACATCAATGACAGGACACTCCAAAAGATTTTCATGAGGCTTTTTATACTAAAACAGACATTTTCTCATCAGTTAAATTCACACATACAACTTAAGTGCAAAAATTTAATATACAAGAATTCTATGAATATACTGTCACCACCGTTAGCAAAAAAAGCAACAATTTATGACTGGCTGTATATACAGAAGGATTCTTATAAATTAAGGTTTTAGAGAAACTTTTTTTGTATTTTAATTTATTTCCATACCAGATTTCTTTTCCTTTCTGGCTCTGTTTTCTGATTATACCATGGCTCATCACGAAATGGTTCACTCTGCCAGACATACTTCAGGACGGTGTTTATTAGTGCTTTACTGATGAGAATACAGAGGTATACAATAAGGAATACATTCATTGATCTAAAAAAAGGCAAAATAAAAATTCCATTAGCATATAAACTACAGTTTATTAAAAAAATGTTACACTTGTGCTTTAGCCTAACATTTGCTGCAAGTCTAACAATGCTATGATGTTAAATAACTTCTCTACAGTGTTTTCCCAATGAAGAAAAATATTATTGAGGACCATTTTCTATTTGAAATGTTAACTGCTATAATTGTTTCCAAAATGTGTGTGACACATTACCAAACCTAGTATATTAGTGAAAATAATATCATAGATGGAATCCTAACAGAATAACCGGGCTTGTATCTGAAGACCTTTTTATGCCATTTCCCTGAACCAATATAAAAACTTTCACATAACCACTTTTATAGAAATATAAATCTATTGAGAACATTTTGCTATGTAGCTGTAATGGTTTAACTCTTGCTAGACAGATCTAAAAAAGGACGAGCAAGAACTCTTTGCATTTAAGTTTATATTTACATTAATGACAGGCATGAACTAAAAGCCATGGGTTATATATCAATAAAAATAGAAAGAGACACATCATCATTGCTCAGTCACTGCGTAAGAGAAGGGCTGTCAGCTGGTCAGTACATCTTGCCTTAATCAATGACATCTTTTTTTTCACAAGGTTGGACACCTTACTCAGAGCTGATGATTTCAGATAGCAGAGTAGGACTAGAAAATAATCCTCTCTATTTTAAAAAAAGTAAGCAATGTCAGGTCATCCCTTGAGGATAGCAGTGTCTTCCTTTCCCATCATATATGCCTATATAGAACTTTTAATTTTAGCTAAACCATGGAAAACCTGCCACAGACAGGCTTTGTGTTACTGTAGTTGATCCAAAGTGAGGTGCATCCAAAAAGTTATTCTTACTGAACTCAAGACTTAATTGCAATGAAAAGGAAGGTTAGGATATTGAAGCACATAATCTTGGAAAACTGCCAGTAGGTATACTCTAACCAGTGAAAGAAAAGTCTTCCAGAACAGCAAAACCCATCGTATCTTAAAAAGGTAAGCATTACATTCAGGTGGCTTTTAAAAAATATTTAATAAAAATTCAGTATTGAGAACCTCATTTATATGGCATTATATTACACATTTTAAAAGTAAAAAATGATACACACAAAAAAAGCAAATTTTAAGTCCCTGTACCTCTTTTTTAATTTAAATCAATGAAATGTACACTTTTAGGAAAATAAGAAAAAAATCCCCTTCTATTCACCATTCAAATACGCAGTTTTCCACCCCCAAAATAAATATTAGAAATTTTACTTTTCTACAGCAGATCGCTTCTGTGATTTTGCCTGGTAATTTAATGCCATCTTAGTTTCCATGCCAGTGTAGATAGCAACACCTGAAATTAGACAACTTGTTTTACTAAAGATTGCGTAGTACAATAACTTAATAAAAGCACAATTCACTAGATTATTATACTCTGTCATTTCTTTAATTCACTGTAGTCTGAAGAAAAAGAACAAAGATTTGGATGATATTAAAAAACTAGAAATGGCTTTAATACCTTGGTTCTTAAGAGGGAAATTTTAAGCAGCATTTACATCCTGTTCTAGAGTCACAGTTCCCAACTGCTAACGTGTTGCTATGTATCAAAGCCAAACCAAAGCTGGGTTTTGAATAAATTTAAGTTAAGTTCTTTTTTTGGCTTTAATTTTAGAATCCAAGTCATACATTGTAAAAGAAAATCCAGATAGAGCTAAACTACAGGATACATCCAAGAAGAATAAAAAGCAGCCATCAATTTTTCTTGCTTCAGGAAAATTTAATAAATCATTAAGAGTGTTCTTTTGATATTACCAACTTCCTGTCGATAACACAAATTGAGAGACTAAACTTCAGAAGATTAAATACAACAACTAAAAGAAGCTGTAAACAAGACAATGGATTTAAAGGATGTATTAAACCAGCACACCTGTACATTGCTAAAATAAAATAATTTAGTATATGGATTGTGCTGGGGTAATGGCAAACACTGCATGTGTTAGGCAGACCAGAAACAACCACTCATGTTAGGAACATCTCTGCCGGATACACAAGTTAACAGAAATATTAAAACCATCCTCTGAGGTTTACAGAAGTACTTACTACAAACTAATTATATCAGTTCATCTATTTTAGACCACAATTAAAAGCAAAGAGAGCAAGTTTAAATTAATATATACTTTTACAGTCTTTTTGGAGAAAAAGTTGAAAGATTTTGGTATTTTAGGCTTAGTTCATGGCTATCTATGACCTTCTTTCTTGGGAGTACGGAAGTTGTATATGATAGAGGATGACTTGGATCCTTGTCCCTTTTGTCACCAGCAGAGAATGGTTTGTTACAATGGAACTACTACTCCCACTAGGCTTTCTTGAAGAATTTTCAAAAACAAAAAAAATTGTGCTTCCTATTTCTGCTAAAGTATTCAAAATTTTCCATGGAACGAAGACAATTCATACACACAAAATACACTGGCTAACAGAAAGTTTAATTTTGATCAGGAACTGGATTATTTTTTTTTTTTTGATCAGCCATATTTATATCTGGTTGGGGCAGCTGTTTTGACAAATGAGCAAAACAGATTTAAAATTTTTCAACAGACTCATCAACTGCTTTGGGACAACAACACAACATTAATTCACAGTGCTTGTTCAAAAGCCTTATATTTACATGAAGAATTTGAGTCATCTTCACCAACCCCTGAAGACTAAACTATAAAATCCCACTCCCCAAAATCTCTATACTTGTTGTACATCATTAACAGTTACTTTACTGCAATTATCACAACAGTAAACCTTATAAAATAGTTGTAAATCAAGTGATTCAACAGAAATCATATGCTCAGTAGTAACTGTAGGGTTGTAACCTTGTTTCATGTTTGCTTATTACTTCAGGGTCCATTTAAATAAAATATTTACCAAAGATTTTTTCTGTATTCTTTAAAGTGGCTCCTCTAAGAAGCAGATTTTCAGATCCTAATGGCCTGCAAAAGATAAGTATTACAAATGTAAACATTTAGAAAGAAACAGCAGACCTTAGTGGAAGCCACAGAACACAGGAAATTAGTTTTACTCAAATGTTTTCATTTTGTGTAACAAAATTACTAGACAGTATTTAAAGCTTTTAAGTGAAAATTAAAAAAATATATATAGATGCCTAAAATTAAGCTCATAATTTCACAATTCAAGTCTTAAACCAGTGCATCTAAAAACCACATATGTAGGTACCTAAATAAAGACTCATCAACCTAATTGTAAGGTGCTTATTTTTAAAAACACTAATTCAGGTCTTTTTTAGGCTTATATAAACTATAGTGTACTGCATGTTAAAATTCTTTACTAAGGACAATACATTCTTCCATTTTATTTTAAGTATAAATGGCATACAAGGTATTGTTTGATACTTACTGTATACATTTCAAAGCATAAAGATAATTTATTGAGGAGTAGGGGAATTAATGTAAGGATCCCCATGCAGTTTAAAATAATATTTTGGAGCATGATATGTAATACAAATCACCATATGAGTGTAAAACAAGGACTACTTTATAGACAGACAGCATGCAGAATTGTCAAACTATTTATACAGCAATGGAAAAGAAACAAGTTCAGTATATTTGAATGTTATTCAAAGTGTTCCTGTGGTATGAAACCCCATAAATCAAGAAACTCTAAACAAACAAAAACGCCAGGGCCATAAGTATGATGTAAAACCTGAAACTAGTTCCATTTAAACCAGTGGAGTGATGTTATATGAATGATTTGGGTTATACAATGCTATACCCCAATATAGTAAAAAATACCAATTGCTCTAATAGTGCTGTCCAAGGAATACAAGTCTGAATGCCACAGATTTTCTTCTCATTCACAGTGTTATACATAGATCAATCTATTGCTGTTGAGATTAAAACAGTATTTTCTGCTTATTTTCCTTTCCTCTCCCACCCAAGTCCATTTCCAACAACTTTATTAGTCAAAAGAATCTTTAAAGTGAAAGAAGCAAAAAAGACTGTTTTCATAGCAGCCTGTAGCAATCTACTACATGACACATCACTCAACATGGAAAGAACAGTAGGATCCTCAGGAAAGGATGCCTACTCCCTGGAAATAGGCAGCTGTCGCCAGAACAGCTCACATGGCCCGTGCTCTGCCTGACCCTCTTATCTGAGGGACCCCAGGAAGAATACAGACCAGAACTGCCAAGAGATGGTCACTCAGGATGGTGACAGAGATTTTTGTGCTGTTTTGCAGTGCAGTCATACAGGTGTCTCCTGAGGGAGGTCTGACAGTGACACACTCAGCAGCTAGATTTCCCCTCCTCTTTGCTTACTGAGATAGAAAATCATGTCCCTGCAGACACACTGAGGTTAGGAAGGCACTTAGCCAGAATGGAGTAACTTCCCACATGCTGTGGTCTAGGATATCACCCGAGTGAGAAGCCTTTCCCTCCTATTGCTTTGCCTCTTTGTGGCAAGGTCCTGAACAAAATCAGGTACAGCAAGTCTCTTCCTTGCTGGGTAGAAAGAAGATCCTAGGCAGAAAAGGCAGAAAGACTTGTGCCTCTTTTGTACTGCGTCATTTTAATTCTCTATTTGCTCGACAAGGAATGTCCCGGGCCACAGGCTGCTCCTTGAGCAGAAAGCACCACGCCCCCTCCAGGATGAAACCCATTTGCACAGGAGGCAGACCCTTCTAGGTGCCAGACCCAGGGTAATAGGTGGCCATCTCCCACACCACATAGAAAATGCATTTCCCTGGATGTTGCCTTTCTGAATACACATATCATTATGGACATATTGGACAAACGTACAACCCCCCTTAGTAAAACAAAACCTATTTGGCATGTTCAAACCCTTCAATTTCTACGAAAACAAAAAGGCAAAGAAATACACAAGTGATACTATTTGTACTGTTTGGTGCGCTACCAAGACCCCATACTAATGGCACAGTACTACCCAAGTACTGTCAAAATCCTATCAACATCATTTATAGACTGCATACCTCTCAAATAAAAACTGAAGTTGAATAAAGACATAAAATAAGAGAAATCTAACTGATTAAAATATGAACTATTTATGATATATGAAATTACAGTCTGTAAACTTCTAAACGTAAAGAATATTTTATCAAGACGACAAGGCAGCACAACGTTGGTGAAACAAAGGTCATTCTCATTATTGATACTTATTCAACCCTAAAAATGTTTAAATGAGTAGAAACCCTGGATTTGCCCTACCTTGCAGTAGGCTCATTCCTATCATGGTAAACATTTATTCGACCAACAAATCTGCAAGGGAAACAGACAAGTAGTTTAACAGCACTGCTAATTTGTGTATTCTTATGTATATATGTCCCAATATTTCAGTTTTTTAAATGTACATTGCAAGGACATGTCATTCTCTCTATATACAGATGTATATATATCACACATACACATTTAAAAAAGCAAATTACTCTCACTTTTAAAATCTTTAAAAAGCATGTGTGAGAATAGATTATTTGAGAAGTATTTTATAGAAAGTATTTATTACAGTGAGCAAACAGCTTCCAATTAAACACACTCTGACTATCCAGGACAAACAAGAATATAGATTCATATGGGTATACTTAAAACATGTAGATACAGAACACTAAGTCAATGTAAAGTTTGTGTATAAAAAGACATAAAAGATTATAAAATTATAAATGAATCTTCTAATTAGACAAGAAATCTTATTCTCTAAGCTACCTAAGGTAAGTAACAGTGTGATTACTATCCTTTACAAAACTTAAAACTTACTACTGAGTTAAAAACACAAGAAAACATAAGCATAAAGCCAATAAGCAATTTTCCCTCTGAATATCTCTAAGTACATTTTATCTACATGCAGTGGGTTGACCCTGGACAGCAACTAAGTACCCACTAGCCTCTTGCTCATTCCCCACCCCAGCAGGACAGGGGAGAGAACTGGGAAAGCAAAAGTGAGATAATGACAGTTTAAGAAGTGAAGGAAAAAAACCCCAAGTGGTACAAAGGCAACCACTTACCACCTCCCATAGGCAGATCGATGCCCAGCCAGTCTCCAAGCAACAGCTACTTTGGAAAGACTCCCTCCCCCACCAGTTTTATTGCTGAGCATGACATTGTATTGCACAGAATATCCCTCAGGTCAGTTGAGGTCAGCTGTCCTGGCTGTGTCCACTCCCAGCCCCTTGCCCACCCCCAGCCTACTTGCTGGGAAGGCAGAGTGAGAAACAGAGAAAGCCTCGACACTGTGCAAGCACTGCTCAGCCATAGCTAAAACACTGTTTTGTTATCAACACTGGTTTAGTCACAAATCTAAAACACTGCACTGCATGGGCTGCTATGAAAAAAATGAACTCCATTCCAGCCAGACCCACTACACTGTCTTTGCAGTAACACTGTCCAAGTGGGCAACCTCAAACCCAAAGAGATTAAGCTTGACAGTAGCGTTCTGCAGTTGGTAGGTCTGTTACCCTGGAAGGGAACCTCTCTGGCTCAGAGAAGCAGCATCCTGTCTGCTGAGAGAATATACTACACAGTAGAGCCACATCTAAAAACACTGTACAGGTAGTTATGATGCATCACAATGTAAAATGACCACGTGCCTTTGGAAAGAAAGATTCACCACTGTGATTTGTTGAGGGGTAAAGTGCCAAGTAAAAATTAGCAGAGAGAGAAGCTGTCTACCAATGTGTTCTCATTATTTGTGTCTCAACAGCTGTCCCAGGAAATTCCACTGTCTATAATGGCATGAGCTTCAACTTCCAAATGTTCACTTCATGAGCCATGTATTTAAAACAGGATCAAGCGATTCATGAAATTGGTTTTCTAAAGAATCTGTTCTCTTGTAGATTTCTAGAGCAGTTCCTTGGTCACTGACATCAGGGAAAAGAGATACTTCCACACCTCAGAAATAACCAACGTTTTCTCTGCATCTTCCAACAGTATTTGCTGACAAAAGAGTGCATTTTGGTTCATCACCATATTGTTTTCTGTGTATTATTTCAGCTATTTTTACTGTGGCATGAAGAACAAGAGTCTTCCCAATGGTATGTGGCTTTTTGTCTTTCACTATTAAGAAAGAAACCTCAGAAGAGGGTTCTAAAGATTTATCATTAAGTTTAGTGAAATTTTGTACAGTACTTCTGTAAAATATTGAGTATTGCATGACTATAAACATTGCTAAAAAACTGTAGAAGTTTTTGTTCATGTTCTGGATGCTTAGTTTTTAAATGGCTTGCTAATCATGATGGCTTCATAATGTCATTAGCTAGTATCTCAAAGCACGTAGGGTGAGGTTCATCAATAATGATAGCAGATATAAATCCATCTTTCAAATAGTCTTGACAATTTCAAATTTTTTTTGGCTGACTTCTCAGATCTGATTAGATTAGCATTGTTTTTACCTCGTAATGCAGCTGATGAAGAGCTCATACTAGGAGTGGAAGCGTTTGCCATTTTCTTGTTGTTCACTTGTGCTTGCCTTGTTAGTATTATCCTCAATCCGCAGTTTCTTTTCAGGAATCTTTTTAAGCCACTTGACCATTTTGTGAGGGTTAGTTTAGTTAAAATTAGATAAGCTAACCCATAAATCCACTTAACCAGGCACACACAAACTGCAATACTTCGCAATATGCTGAAAGCAAAGGAACGAGTGTGGACACCACTGGCAACCTCTTTGTGTTGTGGAACACTCTCTCTTCCCCCAGGACACCTTGCAAACTGTATGCAACATGGGACCCTCTGATATACAGACTGAGTGACGGTGCCAGTGTCAATAAATATATCAAATAGTAGTAAAGCTTAATTTCTTCCTTACTTTTAGATTAAAAAATAGAAAGAGAAGTTCTAAAATTTTTGTCACACACCCCAATGGATCATCTTACGCAGCCCCCTTCGGAGACCACTGCCCTACAGCAGACCACTGCACTACCTGCAGTAAAGGAGCATGCATGGAAGACTAACCTGACTTCAAGCTCACCCTGGGGCCCACTCTAACCATGCAGATGCAGTCAACATCTTTTTGTTACGATATTCTTATAATTTACTGGTAGGGTACCTTAAATGAAACAGGTAAAAATTATTTTCTTACTTATAAAGGTCAGGCTGAGGTTGTTCACATTCAATGGTAGCATGTAGTGCATCAATTTCTTGTTCACTGTGAAACGCCTTTGTATCTTGAACAGCATAGTAAGTCTGGAATGAAAGGTGTAAATAAGATAAAAAAAGTAAGGACAGATATCCAAGGCATTAATCTGCAGACATACTTCAGTTCAGCATGAAACAGATTTACTAGCTTTTACATAAGAGCTCATAGTTCAAATAAGATGCACCTTTAAATGCTGCTAATTGGGCATCTTAGATTATATGCAAGTACCTTCCAGTGTACTCATAAATCAGGTCACCATGAAAAGCATTTAAGTACATAAAGTTTGTGCATTATCTCTGTAATGTGCATGCCTATACTGGACACCAACAAAACCACAAATGAGTACATTCTAAAACTTTCCATAAAATAATGAAACTTTAAGAAAAATTAAGTCAACTGGTAGAAACAAAAAGTTACACAAGTCAGACTGTGTGCTCACACATATATGCATGAAGTCATAGTGTGATCTGTGTAAAAAATTAAATGCAAACTTTGCCTTAAAAAGAAAATGTAGAATATTTTATTACTTTATGACTGGATTCACCATCCAAACTAGCTGTTGTAACAAAACATGTTCCATCTCCTCTACTACTTGATAGCAATATTAAGTCACATGGGAATGTTTCATCTTCTTTTACCATTACAATATCTCCAACCTAGGGAAAAAAAAGCACAACAAAATAAAATGCATTTATCATTTATGTAGCAGCCCAAATTTCAAATTTCAAAAACAAAACGTAGATTCACTCAAATATTTTGAAAATGCATCAATTTTATTTACACCAGGATTTTACCACAGGAGCGAAGAACTACAGGAATATCTCTGAAAACTGAATTACACCTTGAAGAACGAATGAGGTCTACCGTGTACGACCTTTCCTTTCAGGATCTCAGACCATTTTGCACGTACTGTCTTATTAAGTTTTGCAACATTATATGAGAGATGCAAGATACTATCCTTGTTTTAAGACTAAATGCAACAAAATATTGTTTCAAAAACAGCTGGAGATGTGAGCTACTATTGCTGGCTCTTGAGGAGAAGCATCTAGCTCAGAATATTACAATTAGAGGTAGCTGAAAAAGCTAAGAATTCCAAGTCTGCCAATGAAAACAGGATACATTTTCAGCAGAATCTGTCACTAGACATCCATCCTATTTTGTATCCGTGTTTAAAAGTGAGAAAATTAATTCTTATTCATGTCAAAATAGATAATATCTTACAGCCTATTAGAGTGTCACAGAACAGTCAACCAACTATAAATTCAAAAGATTACTGTAATACATTTTTGGAGCTCATTTTTTACAAAGGAGTATAAACCAAAAAAAAGAACAAATGGCAAAGATATAGTATATGTTTTAGTAATAGCAAAGTGTCAATAAAAATCCCACTAAAATATTTTTGCAATTTTTCATGTAGCTCACCATCTGCTCAATATACTTTTATGTCATAATTCATTATTATAAGATTCAGCTTAATCATTGTTCTCTTAGTTATAAAGCTAAATTCCAATATCCTTAGCAGTCTGGCAGGAGTCAGTAAATTCTAGTTAAGCAAAATAGTCTGATAACAATCAGCAATAGTAACATCTAAAATAGAATTGTGACAGTAATGTGACAGTACTAAGAAATAAATGTGACAGTACTAAGAAAGTACTACTAACAGTACTAAGTGTACAGGTTTACTAAAATGCGTTGAAGAACGAGGATGATAATAAATGAGATTTAACTCCTTGTAGATATGAAAAAGGCTTTTTTTAATCAATAGCAATGAAAAATTGCAGATTGTACATATGGCATAGGAGGATGTAAGTTGTTAAGCATACCTGCAACAATCAGGTATGAAACTTAACAGAAACTTCCAATACAAAATTTTCCATCTTTTGTGTAAACGATGGCGTCTTTTTGAAAATCATGACTTCTAGTGCAGCAGTAGAGCTGTACGGTTTACTAGTTTTCAGTCTCTGAACAAAAATTGGAGACGTATTAAAACAGCATAATGACAATTGGCTACTCCATTTCTCGGGAGAAAAAAGCTGCACTTTTAATAAATAATTAAAAGGTTTGGGCTGTTCAAATTTAGGAAGGGATTCATTTCCTCATGTATTTCCTTTTGATTAAATGACTTCTCACGTATCATTCTGCAGACCCAGGGAAGTGAAGATGCATAGTGAGACAGAGAAGGGGTACGTTTGGAACTGGAGGCAGTGAATGTCTTGGCTGGAGCCAGCCTGAACAATACAGAGCCTTCAACCTGAAGAGCAGTGGAGCCTGACAGACCAGACTACTGCTCCAGTTGCCTTATTCTTCCAAGATGTGTCTTCAAGAGAACTTGCCTTTTTACCGTGAAATCATTAACTATGAAAGACAGTGACATGATAAATTACAATAAAGCCCTTAAAGCGAGAACTTTACCAAAACCAGATAAAACACTGTTAGGGAATTATCTTGAATAAACTGTTAGGAGAGACAGAATCCACCTGTTCCTAGAACAAACTGTAAGAACACCACATAACTATTTTGATTTTACTAGCTCTGTTTACCACTGAAAACAACATTAATTTCATTATCAGCCACCTAAAACACAGCTATATTACTGCAAGTTTAATCATCTCTACAGATGCCATAAAAGGAAAAATCAGAATTCTTCAGAACATTGAATCTGGCCAGAGAGAAAGTCAGGAGGCCAGTTAAGCGAACAAACCCCTCCTGACAGTAAAGTGTCACTACAAGAACAAGCATGAGAAAAAATGCCCACTCTGTCTGGAGTTTTTTAAGTTGCCACTGAAAATATTTACACATCAGAAAATGAGTTTTTAGGTGCATCTCATGAAGACAAGGGTCCTCTTACTTTTGATTTTCACAGATCACAGTGCTGAATGACCCGTATTATTTACTAATTAATCTAGCAAGATTTTCTCTGTAAGTCATGGCATACAAATCACCCTGCAGGCCAGGAGCAATTTATAATACAACAGCCTATTAAAACAGAAGTTAATAATCTAAGCAATTTTCAAAAGAAAAAAAGGCAGAAATAAGAAAACAAAACAAAACAATTAAAAATACTAGCAAAGAACATCTTCTTAATAAAATTTAAAACGTGTTCTGACAACATTTGCCACTGTGTCAGCTAAAGGTGCAACGAGGATGGAGCCAGGCTCTTTTCAGTGGTGCCCAGTGACAGGACCAGAGGCAGTGGGCACAACCTGAACCACGCCAGGGTCCATCTCATTTTCACTGTGAGGGTGACTGAGCACTGGCACAGGTTGCCTAGGGAGGTTGTGGAGTCTCCCTCTTTGGAGATATTCAAAAGCTCTCTGGACATGGTCCTGGGCAACCAGCTCTCAGCGGCCCTGCTTGAGCTGGGGGGTTGGACCAGATGACCTCCAGAGATGCCTGCCAACCTCAACTAGTCTGTGACTCTGTGAAAAAGAAACCTCATCTTTTAGCAATTCTCTTTTTCCTTTCTTTAATCAAATATCCACAGGCTTTAAGTGCAGAAGCGTCTACCTTTATATGATATAGTCTGTTTTCTTGCATAATACAGGTCAGAGAATTTTACCCATTTACCCATACGTACAGCTATCCCTTTCCATGCAACTATTTCCTATACCTGGCTCTCCTACCATTTAGTTGCTCAAAATACAATCTCTAAAAGGCAACGAACAGGGGAGAAACTGAGAAAATATAGGTGATAGATTAATTAATGGAATACAAATTCCAGTTACGTGGTACTTTATTACTTTTATTTGGAATATTTAACTGTTCAGTTACGCACATGGAATACTCAGCATGTGATGTCTTAATTTTTTTTATTACCAGGAAGCCCTAGGTAGAAGCTATCACACTCAAAAGGAAGATCACAGCAGAAAGGCTGTGAACACTGTAGAACCATTTATGCCCAAACAAGGCAGAGCAGAAAAAGATCTAACAAAGATATTAGAATACAGAAATTCCAAACAAACTTCTATCAAATTTGCTGAGTTCTAAAGAGAATAATGATGAAAAGTTGATCTGCTCACAAAAAAAAAAAAGGCAGCAGCAGAAATTAATTTCTGGAAATAACCTTCAAAATACTAGGAAGGGAATGCAGCAGCATTCAGACGGCCAATGAGGAGGCTGTGATTTGACGGGTAATGAAGAAAGTATTCTGAATGTGTTGTATGTATATGTATGCATATATATGTGTTGTATACATAGGACAAATCGGTAGCATTGACTATCATAATCAGGCTTAAATAAATTATTAATGTGCATACCCAGAAAGGACTGAAAACGGAGAAAAGACAAAAGACAAATCATGAGTGAAATTCCAAGTTAAAAAATGGAAAATTAAAGGAACAGTTATGAGAGGAGTTAATAAAGCAAAGATAAAGCAGAAACATGTCTAGCTTCTAAAAATACTTTGTTCAGAGGCATTAAATTAAAAATTAGTATATTGTAGGTCTAATCTCCATTAAATATAATAAATGCTACATCATCATCTACACTATACTTCTGTATAATTTGTTTTACAAGAAGTGTGAGGTAAAGCCTGACTCCTAAAATCTGTTAAGTCATAGTTACTTACTCTTAATTTTCGGCTTTGCTTTCTAACCAGTTTACCATGTTGAATGAAATGAACAGGGCATTGGTTCATTGCATTGTCAGCTTTATGTCGAAGCCAATCTTCATAACCCTAGAAAACAGTGAAATGGAATGACGCTGTGATGCACATTTGGCTATAAAGACACAGAACAGCTCTAGCTTGCAAAAGAAATGTAGAAAATTATCTTTGATCAAGATAAGGAAAAAAAAAGAAAATATTCTCACTAGAACAAATTAAATTGTGATACACATCAGTAATACAGTCATGTTAGACATATATGAAAAAGAATATTCATGGTTACAATTAGTCAACAAAATTATATATATTTTAATGAAGACATTTAGATGAATAGGGATGTTTACAATGTGTAGAACAATTTCTGGTGTTTAAGTGACCATCTCTTGCTCATGCTCCATTGACTCTTGAGTAAGTGCAAAGTACTTACAGAAGCAGTTGCTGAGAAGATAAAAGAGTAGAAAATATATTTTGGAAGACTGGAACTCCATATTGAAAGATGATAAAGTGACGACATGACTGAAGGTTGTCATATTTCCTGATTGTCATATAATTATGTCAAACTTTTTAACCTTATCTACAATATATATAGTCCTGAAGAATTTTCTTTGAAGAGACTTTGCAGAGTAAGCTCTTTTGATTGCTCAGTTATCCTATGAATTTGTTTAATACAGACAAAGTAAAGGACAGGGAATCTGCAACTTTCCATTCAAAAGGTCCTGCCACAGGATAAAGACTGGGACTGACAAAGACACCAGTGGTTAAGAGATGGAAAATACCACTTGTATTCCATAGCATTTTTACATCTAACTCTTGAGCACATTTGAAAATTCAATGTAGAACAAAATATCACTACCTTGGATGCTCTCAGAGATAATCTGAGAACTTAGAGTCTTTACAACCTTAGTGTAATATACTTCCAGGGGCTGGTACAGCTCCTCAAGCAGGTCCCAAAGTCTACACCAGTTGTCGGGAGAAAGACTCCAGGAGATAGATAGAACTGCAGTACTAGGCACAGCATGTCATAATCCAGGCTTTGATAAACCACTACCAAACTACAGTAAGACTCTAAAGTGTAACATTTAAAATCTTAAGGCTGGGAAAGCCACACCTAAAATACTAGCTGTTGCACATATCACAACTTTTGCTCACCAGCAAGAGCTGAATTCTACTACAGAATATACGCAGTTATGTATAGCTAGCACTGTAAAGAAATGGAAACACTGGTCCTTGTAGTTTCTTTGAAAACTAATGAAGGAAAAGCCTGCATTAAGCATAAAGACTGTGAAGGTAATCAGTTATCCTATTAAGGGACACTTAAAATTACCCTCTGTACTGGGTCTGGCTGGGACGGAGTTAGCTTTCTTCACAGCAGCCCATATGCTGCTGTGCTTTGTACTTGCGGCTAAAACAGTGCTGGGTTACACCCCAGCGTTTTGGCTATTGCTGAACAGTGGTTGCACAGCATGCAGGCTTTCTCTCCGAGCTCGTCCCACACCAAAAGAAGACCAATAGGCTGGGTGTGGGCAAAAGGGTGGGAGGGGACACTGCCTGGATGGCAGACCCAAACTGACCAAGGGGGTACTCCACACCATATAGGCATTGTGCTCAGCAACAAAAGCTCAGGGAAAGCAGGCAGAAGGGGGTTGTTTGTGGTGATGGCATTTGTCCTCCTAAGCAAGCGTTACATGTGCTGAGGCCCTGCTTTCCAGGAAGTGGCTGGATATCTGCCTGCTGATGGGAAGCAGTGAATGAATTCCTTACTTTGCTTGGCTTGTGTGCATAGCTGTTCCTTTCCCTATCAAAGCGTCACTAACATGACACACAAGCCTTTTCACCTTCCCTCTATTTTCTCCCCATCCCACAGGAGAGGGGAGTGAGTGAGAGGCTGGGTGGATGTTTGGCTGCTGGCCAGGGTCAACCCACCACACCCTCATTTTTGTTAGTCACTGTTTTAATCATCATAGTCCATCACAGGTACATAAGAAACACAGACATCCCCCCTACAAGTTTTGAGCTAAAATGACGAGCTCTCTGACCTAGAAACTTTCTTGATGTTCAAGTACCTCATGGAATTTTTTTCCCAAAAGACAGAACATTTTTTTTTTTTGAAGCATGACATGAAAGATCTTTCTTATGCCCATGAAAAGTGCTAACTCCTTCAAGCGGCCCAGCAAACGATGCTGAACATTAAGCTGCTTGCACAAATCTTCCTTTCACATTCACATCCGATTCACTGAAATGAAGGAAAGAAATGGCTGGTGTCTGGACCTAGAGATACCGTGAAGACTGAACCACGAAAGGGAACTCTCTCTGGGCCACTGAGTTCCTACACTGATAGCTGTCCTGCAGGAGCAATTATCATTAAATTGGACTGAAGGCAAAAAGCCAAACACATAACAGAACCACTGTAAAGACGATTATTTGTGATTATTACTTTAGAAGCCCAGATTTTTAGAAACTACTCTGTGGCTACGGTGAGATGGTTCAGTAAATGCAGAAGGGTGTTGTAGGCACCGAATGCAAAGTACTGCTTATAAACTCACTTGCTAGTTCAAATTTAGTAAAATTTTTGATGAACTAACTTTGCGCTAGCAACGCTGATGCCAGATCAGATATCATCTGTCCTCCTGCAGCTGGCCTGAAACTCACAAAGTCAACAAATTTGGCTCTGGCTAAATCAACAGGACAATCATGACCTTATTCCTGATCCAGATCAAATTTGTAATATTAGAAGCTCTGATAACAGACAGATCTGATCGTAATATCCCCATATTAATTAAAACATTCTGCATTCATCTGAGATTCCACTAATTTCAATAAGATCCCATCTACATTTAAGCGTTCATGTCAGCTGTAGCACTGCAGCATTAGGGTAGCAGGTGAAAAACTACCTTAATCTTTTCCTTTTGGTAGTACTAACTTGAAAGTGAAATGGCAAACCTGTACAATTCCATACCTGTATTACACAATTCTGTTTTGACAGAACAACTTTTACTAGGATCTTCTATACTCAATGATGTGGCAAGAACTAATTTCTTAAAGATACTTCAATTTTATGGATTAATTTTCACATTAAAAATGAGAGAATACTATAACATCTGTTCAATACTAATCTGTAGAAAGCACTGCAGCTATCATTATGAACTGTAGATTATGATCAACATATACTGAAGACTTGAACCAAAATAATTTTTATTTTCTGTTCATACTGTAAAGACTAAGGAAACCTCAAAGGTAACAGCAGATTTATCTTTTAAATTTTTGAAGTTCTTACTAAACTCATTTTCAGTCATTATGGAAAGACATAATAGGATGCGGACAGCTATTTATAAACAAACAAAAGTCAAAGTGTGTGGAATTAACACAAGAACGTAAATGATTTTTTGGAACACAAGGACATCAAAATTATAAAATAGTTTAGAAGGTTGTGTTGAATTAGTGAGACATGATCATACAGCAACCAATTCTACTTAAACTACAGAAACAAAAATAAAATTATTCTATCAAAATTCATCACAATCATTCTTTAGGCATTGCTCTAACACAAAAAAACAGGGAAAATTGAAATGCAAAACAAATGTTCTCTTTAGTTTTGGTCAGTAAATTACTCACCTGTTTGATAGCTGTTACAGTGATGACAAATAAAAGTGGAAGTCCACTTGTAACTGGACTAGTAGGTGTATCAATAATTAACTGCAACAAAAGGAACAAATATTTTCTGGTTATATTTTTGTGAATATAAGCAGTCAATTTTTCAAGCAAGATGTTTCAAGTAATCATTTCACCAATACGTTACAAAGCACCAAGGAACTTAAATTAAAAAGAACAGTACTTTAATACAACTTTAAGAACATATATCATACCAACAAAATCTGAAAAAAACCTATATATTATAATAAGATACAATACCACATTTAGCTCACATTAACATTCAGATGTTAATGCCTAGTAAAAACACTTGGCGAGAGTTTAAGTACCAGAGTGGAAAGCTGCAGCTTTGGAGGCAAAATTACTGAGCAATGTTAGAAATTAGCATAGTGCTGTTTTCACGTGTTATACAATACAGCTGTTCTTATGCATGCAAGGAATAAATCCTGAAATACTGAGCTGTGGCTTCTGCAATTACATACAAAGAGGTAGACTCCATAGAGGGAGTTCAGATAATAACAAAACCGGTCTGGGAACCCGCATAGCTTTTCTTTCTGCACAATCTGGTGTACAAAGTAATACAGCTTTTCGCTTCACTTCATAAGATTTTTATTGTTTAACACATTTAAGCAATAGGAAAAGGTTCAAAATGAAGACACCTAGAAAGTAGCAAACTACTTATCTGATGTAATAATTACAAAACCAAATATTTATGTACCATCCTAAGCAAACATTGTATAAGCATATATATTTTGGTTTCTCTACAGGCTTTGATAACAGCACAGTCAGAAAAATTCTGCCAAGGCATTATTCTGTTACAAAAAATATAATATATAGCAAAACTAATAAAAGTTTATCATCCACATAATTTATAACAATGGTTTTACTGATCTGAACATTTGGTTATTACAAAATAAAAAATGACCTTCATTCTTTTCAATTTTATCAAGAGATGTCTTGTCATCAAACCAGTGATAGTGTTAATTTCTCTTTAGATTAGATTCACATTTACAACCTGGAAATGAAATAAAACTCCTTTTGTCACATCACGAATGTAAAAGGCTATCTAAACGCAACCATTTACCTCCCCAGTCTTAAAAGCCAGTGGATTTTTAAACCTTTTCCAACTCCTCGGTTTTTTAGGAAGAGTCCAGAAATTTATTAAACAATGGGGACAGCTTACCTGAACAAGGAAAATTATGAGAAAATAGAAGTTAGCTATTCTTCTGAATTGCTCAAACAAATTTTTCGGTACAAAGTTCCAAAACGTGTACTGAAAACAAATGCACAGATTATCAGTGTTTGTGAGAGAAATATTAGTCGCATTCTATGTTCTAAAATCAAACAAATTCATAAATCACCATTTATGATTAAACAAAAAGTGGTAATATTTCTGTTATTTTGTTTAATAATTTACTGAAATGGAATCTTAAATTGGCAATCACATATTCTTGGAATCATATCAATTGCCTCAGGATTTTCTCAACTGTAATAATCTTGGTACTAGGGACCGAAATAGTTTTTGACTAGGAACAATACTCATTCAGAGAGAACTGAACAGTTCAGTTAAATCAAAGGATTTTAAAAACACCCTAGTCACTTCTAACACTGCTTTTAATTGACTTCCATTTTTGTACGCATGACTTGAGGAGGTAGGTGGCACTCAGAGTTAACTATGCAGTCATAGCAAGTTGACCAAATAAAAGTTGTCAGCCCCTCTTCTCTTCCTTGGCTTGGACACAAGCATGCTCCTCAAAATAAACTGTTGCACTAAATAAGAGCATATGGCTGCATATTTCTCTACTGACCTTATAAATTATCTGAAATTTAATAAAATGGCATAAGAAACAGTATATAAAAGTACAAACAGAAAATGCAAAAACTTCAAAGGAAAAAATGAATATAAAAGTGAGAGAGAAAGGACCTTATGTCGTCTAGTCCCTTCCCCTGCCCTGAAGCAGTTTCAAATATAGGCTTTTTACACAGCTCATTTTGTAGGTCAAAAAAAATCTGCAAGGATTGCTTATTGGAATGCATGTAAAAATGTCAGCTAAAACTGTGTGAAAATGTGTGAAAAAAGGCTTGAGAAAACTAACATTGTATCATCCTATTATTCAAATTATCATTTGACACATAATAAAATGACAACTCCAATGTAACTTTCATTTCAAAGGAGACTGGCTAAGAAGCTTCTCCTAATTATTTGCTCTGCTACAAATGTGCCTTGTCTCTTCTTGGTAGATTGCACTGATACTTGCCGATATGCAAATTATGCCACGAGTTATACATCTTCTGAATTTGGCCCCGAAAGCAAAGACAGCCAGAGGTCTAAAACGAAAATGCCTCTATTCCACCTGCAGATGAAAAGGATCCCCAAGAAGCACGCCTTAGTTGTACGTGAAACCCCTACTACGCAGTATCATCTTTTTACTTGTTCAGGGTTAAAGCCTGGACATGTGTAGGACATAGGAATGAAATGTTCTTTTTCTATCATGTGCTAAAAATCAATATCTATTCTAAATATGCCCTAAGTAAACACTTATCCTGCTTAATAGTTACCTCAATATTAAATCACCTGTGAGCAAGCCAAAACTCAGGCAGGCCTACATGCAACAGCTGGAAAGTCAAGTGCTCTCATCTTGCACTCAGAATACTTTTCATCACACTGGAATGCTCCTTGCACTGCCCACTACCCAGCTACTTATCTTGGAATTTCAAAACAGAACTGGTTAGACTTGATTATTTCTCCTTGCACAAGAGGCCCAGTCATTCAAAGCTGCTGTTGAGATATGTGACAATATAGATTCTATTCTATAATTTTTTATTTTCATCATTAACTTTGATTATCAGGCAAATTATCTCTGTTCTCTAATCTTAGGCATTTATTTCTTCATGAATCTCTGCCTGCTGAGAAGGAAAAATGAACAGAGGTTTCAGTGAAAAACTTTTGCTTACCTTTTTCCATTTAGCTCTTTTGACAGAATAAGTGTTTTTTCCATGTTAAAGGTTTTTTTTTTGACTGTCAAAGTCTGATGATTTATACAAGCTCCCCAAATGACCATTCATAAAATAAAAATGTAATCTCTTAAGCAGTAACTTCCTGTTTAAATCTCCTAGAAGGGCTTTTTGACTAAATGTGTGGCAACAGCATATTGTTGTCAGACTAGATATTTAAAACACTTGATTGAGGAAGTCAAGTAAATTAGTTAAACAACAATCTACAAAGACTGAATATTCATCTTTACCCTTAGTATCTGACCCTCCTCATATTCCAACCTCAGTTCACTGCTTTCCCTGTCAAGCAGTGGTCTTTCCTGCAGCTCTGCCTTTGGTCAGCATCTCTCTTACCTGAATAAATGTGAATAACCTGGGAGCAGATAATTTTTATGGTCTGAGAGGTGTTACTTGAAATGGATGCTTCTTTAACACAGAGAACTTCTTAAAACTTTATTTTCAATCAACCTGACAGACTTTTAGCACTTTACTACACTGGGTTTCAGACATACAAAGTACATCTTTATTCTGCCCATTCTTCTTCAAAGGAGACGTAACCATTTTTGAAGGAATTTAGGTAAGAAAGACAGACCACTAAGATGTCTAGACCTCCCTCCCACTTCCCCAGCCATCAGTAGCTCAGAGCAGTATCTACAAATGGATGATTAATGTTTAACCACCATAATCATTCCCAGGAGAAACAACAGAGTGGCTGCCACTCAGAACAAGATTCATCTCATGACTGCACTCAAGGTAGTTTCTCTACCCTAGTTAGGCAGGAACAAAATAAAAATCTTTGAAGAAAAGACATTAAAAATGAAGATATGAAATGCATCAGATTACTGTGCCCAGATAGAGAGTTAATACCATCTCTCTTCTTCAGATAATTTCTAGTCATGCTCTTTGAAAACTCTGAAAAGCAGTTTGTGTATATTTAACTACCTTTTTTCACTATAACTCACTTGAAGGAAATAAGGGTATCCAAATAGTTATGCAATTAGAGCTTTTAAGATGGGGAAGGCTTAACTGATCTTTTTCAATTGTTGCAGAAGACTTAAAGGCCAGAGCGCATACATGCCTTTTGCATACAAGAGGTAATACAGCAGACAGCAAGTAGTAAAGTTACATATTCATCCAAGAGATGAACACATTGTGTGAACAGATGCATCTGAAGCACTGTGCAAAGAACTGTAAAATCAGTCTGTCTAGAGTCAAAACAGCACAATTCAGGTAGATTTTCTTCCCATTTATAATCATAATAGCACCTGCAGTGCTGGTGTATTTCTGTAATCACGTGCTCCGTTCCCTCAACCTTTTCCACTGTTTCTTGTAGATGCTTAAAACTATTCTGACAAAAATACCTACTATGTTGCTTCAGCCCTGGTTTGTAGACATCTTGCTATACTGATTCTCATCCCTTCTGCAAAATAGAATCCATCTTGAGGATAATGAATTCAGGGAAGAACAGATAAAAGCTGGACAATAATCTTGCAGTCACTTCTTTTAAGTTTTTCAATGTTTTTCTTTTAACAGATCAAGACATGTACACAAAACTTGAACATGACCATAGTGACTTCAGTATTTTTAACATACAGATTTTTATAGTGCCTATCAATTACCTAGAGGCAATATATTCTTAAAGCTGCCAGCTTAACAACTGGACTGTATGTGTATATATATGTATGCATATGTGCACATAACATTTTATATATAATACATTATTATGCTATTAAAACAACATAAGTATTACATACATATAGTTATCCCCGTTCAACAGAACAGCTGAAAAAGGTCTGATTAGAAGTTTGACTTCTTTAGAATTAGTTTTACTTCTAAAAATGTTACTTTTTTTTTTAAAACACAATTTGTGAAAATCTAATAGAGCAGAGAACTGGCAGAGAGAACTATAGTAAAGGGTGTGAAAAAAGGAAACTAATTAGCTGAAATCCTAAGAACTGAGTCGAGAGTATGGCTTGTCTATCTCAAGTGACTTGCTTATAACCACATAGGACGTTTGTAGCAGAACTAATGTATGACCTACCATGTATCAAATCAGTCTCAACTGTCTAACCTCTTCAAGCAAAAAACTTCAGATTTCTGTGCTTATATATGACTCAATAAAACCAGAATAGTAATATGCATAAAATCTTGAAAAGCACTTTGCAATGTTCAGGACAATTTGGAATGAACATAGAAATACACAATTAACTACATTTTAATGAAAGTATTAACATGCGCACCACCTGCACAGCATTTATCACTCCATTGAGGGAGAAACCCCTGTTTCTCGACACCACATAATATAGGGTGGTTCACATCACATGGATCACAGTAAGCTCTGTTACATGTAGGGCTTTTGCATGTGACTAAGAGCCACCTGACACTTCAGAGAGTGCAAAAATCAAACTGATTTGGGGAAATCAGTTCTAATGAATAAGCATACAAATTTTGTCACAGGGTTTATTGAAAATAGTTGCCGGTAAAACAGGATTTCTACTACAAAGAAGCATTAGCAGTCATTGTTCAGCAACACTCAATCTTATCAAATAGGGGCTATATCTCCAGGAACTCCTCTGACAAAGGCATCCCCCAGCATCTGGAGGATAATCTAACTACAATTTAAAAAAAAAAAAAAAAAAAAAAAAAAAAGAAAAAAGCTTACAGCAAGGATGACTGACTAAAGACAGAAGTCACTGAGAGAGTTAGGAAAAGAGAAGAAAGTGTGAATGTGCAACAGTGAGCGAGCTTCACTTTCTCATATGTAAAGTGAGGAGAATTACACCTGTCCTCCCTGGTGTTGGTTTTAGACCTGCTTGCTTTCCTTCCTTTCTTTCACGTCTCTCGCTGCATGCAGACTCCATACTGATATGAAAAACTTAAAAGCTCTCTTTGAGGCACTACCAGCAGAGAATAGAAGATCGCTCTTAACCCTGGGCTGAGTCAGGGCAAGGGGAGATGATTTGTCCTGAGAACACGAGGGAGGTTGCAAGGAGCCATTGCCCTGGAAATCCCACTCCGAGCAGGATCATCAAGAGCTAACAGCTCTTCCTTGCTCTCTCTCTAGGCACTGGCAGTTGTCCACAGATGGAAATTGTATTATCGTGCCTGGAAGGAGAACTGCACACTCATGCATTCCCATCCCATCACAGCTATTGCTGTCCCTGAGCTGGCACCTTAGAGAGTCCAATTGATACAGAAGCATTTAAGACTGACTGCTTGATCAAGCCTCTTTACTCTTCTTCATTACTAACAGCTCCTGCCCCTTTGGCATGGCTGGGCAAACCTGACTATTTAACCCTTGCAGCATCACATCTGACCTTCTGCTTCAGGCAGTATGGCTGGGAGTCAGTAGATTACCTGGGCGCAAGCTGGGAGCTCCATGTTACAGCTGCTTTTAGAGCAGATCAGTATGTCCACACTAAAAGGCACACACAATATTCCCTGTGTTGGTACGTGTCCCATATGCATTTTTATCTACCCATCCTCTCTGCCCCTACATGGCATGCTACACAAATACTTATCAGCTTCACAAACATATGACCATGCCGGTTCCCACTGTGGGCTTTGGATGATTTTTTGACTTTCAAATGTCATTGCTTAGGGTGGTGTTTGAACTCCTCAACTTGAAATTGCCATGTCATGGCCCTAGAGAGGCCAGACAAATCCTTCCAGTTATAAAGCATCACCTCAGAGAGGTCTGGGACAGCCTAGGTCTCCTCTGGGTTTCAAATGGCTCATCTTGGTGGAGGCATTTTAATATTTCCTTAAGCTTCAGTATTAATATTTCTTCTTAATATATCAACAAAATGAGAAATCAGAGACCCCCAAGCTTTGTGGTTTTATAATGATGCTAAGAGTGAGTGCTGCAAGAAAGAGGTATAGCACAAGGGCATGAATTTCTGCTGGAAGAAAGGAACATTTCAACAACATCCACTGAAACATATCAGAATTACTTAACTTTATTTAACTATTAATCACTGTGATTGAGATGACTCATGATTAATCAGATTAGCACTAAAGGTGGCTAAGGTCTCCCTTGCAATTTATAGGATTTTCAACATGCAGCATTATTGTTTCAGACCATTCTCATACAAATCAATGTTTGGATCAGTATTTGATGAGAAGTCCCAAGGAAACATGCAGACAACAGAAGATAGTATTATTTGTGAAAGAAAACCAGGAGCACTTCTGGTCCATGAATATAGTTGTACAGCACTGCCAAGCAAGAGTTAATAATAGTACTGTTTTCCCATCTAAGTTCACCTTATTGCTTCTTTGTAAGAACCTACACAGGAAATAATGCTGACTTGTACTGCAGCTTTTCATAATTTCATATCATAAATTAACTTGAATGAAATCTCTCTACTTTAGGGCAAATTCTTCAAGTAATAGTTCTGCATCCACTGTAGATTCAATCTTGCATTTCACTTATGAGTCATATCACACTGCTCTTCAGTATCATCTGCTGGGAGCTTAGGCCCCACTGCTTCCCGTTATGTTAGTGACCCAGGCACAAGTGGTTTCTGCAGCTGTAAAAAATTCTCTTTCTGAAACTATGACAGTAAAAGTTTGCAGCTGGACAGGATCATCAAGGCAAAATACTAGGTATTGATTACCCACAGACTGAAAAAAAGAATAAAAGACTTCCAAGTCTCTCCAACCCAGCTTTCTCTATGGGTGGTATGGAAAAAACCATCAGTCCTCCTGCAGAATGTTCCTGGGTTTCTAAGTTTGTCAGCTCTCCCTGACACACCGAGAAGTCTCTGATCTCTCATTCAACAGGCTATTCCTACCCTGGCATCTCTGAAATTTTTAGTTCTTTCTTGTGGTTCATTCTTTACATTGTCTGTCAAAAGCAGTAAGCAGCTGTAAACAAACATGTTCTTACAGAACTCCATATTGTTGCCTCAAAAAGATTTTATTACTGTACGATGTTCCCCTCTGTTCAAAAGACAAAAGTACACGTTCAATTAGTCTTCAATTCATTGATTCAGTTAGAACAGGCGATGCAAATCCCTGCTTTGTCTACGAATGAATGAGATCCTTGAAGCACAGTAGTTCTAGAAAGATATCAGATCAACATCAGGAAAAGGAATTTGAATGTCAGAAATTATTAACAAATGAAAAAAGAATTAAAAACATCATTATGCCACTGTATAAATCCATAGTTAGCCTATACATTGAATGCTCTGTGCATTTCTCGATCTTAAAACTCTACAGCTGGCTTGGGAAAAAGTACAGACCCATCTGAGCAAAGGTATGAACTAGCTTCCACACAAGCAATTATTGAACAGACTAAGGTTATTCAGCCTGGAAAAGAATATGGTAGAAGATCACTAACAGAATCAAGAAGATAAACTGGGGGTAACAGGTGTTCTCAGATTCAACGACTTGGAACATGAACAGAAATTAGCTGGCAGGAGTTTCAAATTGAAGATTCATAGTTTCTTTTGGCAAATATTTCTAAAGTTTATCTGTGCCTTAACTATGTAAATTTTCAGAATACATGGGCTCAAAAAGTATTGAAGAAATTCACAGAGGAGAAATCCATTAAAGACTTATTAAATACAAAATCATCACTTTCAGCTCAGAAATGGCTAAGTCACAGATCAGCAAATACTAAGAGTATTCAGGGGAAGTATCACTCTGTGCTTACTTGTTCTTGCATTCTTCCCTAGGCATCTACTGCTGGTAACAACATACTGAGCCAGGTGGACCTTTGGCAATTCTTAGCTGGTCAGGCACGTCCACATACTACTATGCACGTACAGATACTCTTGTTTAGCATACTGATTGGGATACTTCTGGCACAAAAATATGAAGTTTGGACCTTAAGGAAGTTTCATATTAAAAAGTTATTTTGTAATTTATCAGTCTTTAAAAAAAAAAAACCTTTTGCTATCCTGTTTCAGAAGGAAAAAAGTTGTTTCCCACCAAGTTCTGTTAACTGCTACCATTGCATAGTTTAACTTACTTTCCTTTTGATACAGCAGTTCTACTAATCAGTAAATAATTTCAAAATGTGAATAATTTTAAAGAAAAAAAGCAAGCAGCCTCCTTGCCAATTCAATTTTTCCTTCTTCACATTTGAAACATTAGGATTTTCTACCAGCTGATATTTTGCCATGCTGCATGAGTGCCAGATGATAAATTCAATCAAGGGCACACAACAGCTACTTTAAAGGCTAACACCCCAGGCAGCTGAAGTTGCTAAAAGTTAGGTCAACATAAGGATCCACCTTACAAAGGTCACTACCTCTAGAACATAACCAAACTGCATGCACAATTCAAAAGACAAATTTTTGCCTTTTATTATTTCAACACAGACTTTTTGTAATGCATTGTTAAAAATCATAATTGAATTAACACATCAAATCAAAACAGCATTTTTGTCTGGCCAAGGTCAGTCTAGATATCATTTTTCATGACCAGGAATATGTCATTAGGCAGACAGAGCATTAACCACATTCCACAGTGACACTGCAATATACAAGAAATATCCCTCTGTACTGGAATCAGATTATTATCTTGCTGACACCGGGAAACCTCTGGTGAAGTACAGTAAAGTTTACCTTTGGAAGGAAATAATATGAACCTTAGCTTTCCCAGTTATTTCAAGCTGCCATCTTTTTTTTCAAGGCTTTATGACAGGACATTTGTTAGTACAGCAGCATACACATAGTCTAATTGATGAGGTTTCCTCATAGTTTTAAACTACCCTTTTTAGAAATTCAGTTTGTCTTAAATGGTAAAATCTGTACTCGGAAGTTCAGAGTTCCTCATCCTTGAAGAACAATCATATACTTTCTTATATAAGCATTAAAGACCTATAAAAGCACAGCTGAAAGTTACTGTCTGTCTTACTGATGAAAGACAAAGGAAATATCCTTCATGGTTGAGGTAACATTATACAGTGTGCTTCCATGCATGTATCTTTATTTTACTCTAACAATTATGGATTTCTCATCTTATTTTTTTATATTTTATCATTTTTCAGGAAGCTTACATCTGTGCTTCCTAAGCTGTGGTAGGTGTCCCTCCAGAGTGTTCCTAAGGGAGCAAGTGACAAGGCCAGAGAGAAAGGTTAAGAGCTAGGTAGCTTACAGAACCAGAATGAATGCAAGTCAAGTCACAATGGTGCTTTACCCAGGCTGTCTGGGATGAACCATGTGAATAATAGAGTTTACTTGAACGGGACAGTACAGGCAAGACAGTACAGAAAGTTGTCACGTAAAGACAACTGTCATTAAAACTGAGCTTTCAGCAGTCTAAGGAACTGTTCAATATTATAAAGCATTTATGGAACTCTGTTCCCTCCTGAAATATCACGACTGTATTTACTTTCACAAAGATGACATATTTTATTTTAAGTGTGAGAAGTTTAATCAAGAAACAGAAAATTTAAGAAACATTGTAAATAGAAAAAAAAATTTATTTCCACTAATAATCTTTTGTTTATGGAAAACTGCTTACAGATACAGTTCACAACTAAAGAGTTTAACATTTAACTGAACGTGCTTTGTATCCAAATAAAAACATAGTGAAGTCTCTTTCCTGAACTAGTTGAAATCATACATATTTACTAATTGCCAGCAGGGATGCTCAGCTCAATCCAGGTTTAAGTCATACTTAAAAATCTCACTCTACAAAGCACAGTAACTTGAAACTTCCACTAATTTTATAATCACAAAAAGGTGTCAAACATCTTGCAGAGTTGAGTAGGATGTTTTTATTTCAGCAAGTATCAGCAGTAACTTCAATGGCTTTATTTACGTATGTCCCAGATGAGATGTACAAGATGAAAAAAGAAAGAAAAGTGTCACAGGAGTAAAAAGTTTTGCATAAAATGTATTTACTCTTCAATAATCCAAAAGGCAATACAAATTAATGTGTAGAGCACAGGATTTCCCACTGTACTAGTTTAACTGTATTCCATCTGGATTATTTACTGCATTACCTTTCGAACATTCTATCTAATTAAAGATGCCTAGATACTATGCTGTTGGTTATTATACTGTCTTTGAATGAAGTACAGAAAGAAGGTAGTAAAAATAGTAGTGAAGGAAGGTAGTAAAATACAAAATTTCATATCAGAAATGAGGCACAGTTTGAGAAAAGCGTGTGATTTATTACAGCTGTGCCATTATATTAATGGATGGCAAGTGTTCAGATCCACAAAGGTAAGCACTCTGTTCCTTGAGATCACAATGCTGCTAAGGTTCTTAAAATGAGTCCATGGATCTGAGCCACTGTTCAAAAAGAAGTTTTCCCCGTAGACGAGCTATTCTTTTGAATTCATTATTTCATAATTGGTTGAAGGTGTGTGCTCATGAAGATTAAAATCTAAGCACATTAAAAACTTGAAGTTCTTGGGGTGTTAGCCATACAATAAGCTGCAAATGTTCAGTTTTCCGTGCCATTGCAGTATGAACCTCTGGCTAAAGCAAGCCAGTCAGTCTAAACAGGTGGAGAGTACCAACAACCCAACAGCTCCAAGAAAGCTGCTGAAGCTTACAGAAAGATTTACTAGTTTAAAGTGAGGGACAACTGGAAGGTTTCTAAAGGGCACAAGTGTATCACAATACCAAGAGTTTAAGAATGCTTCACTTGTACATGTATAATAAAGAATATTATTTTTATGGGGTTTTGTCACTATGAGTTTTTGAAGGGAATGGCACTGTTATTGTGGAGATACCATCATTTCTTGAGCACTTATATTCATCATACTATTTCTAGTACTTTGAGGTATTGCTTTAGATGACAAAGAATACAGTCTTTCCTTGGGAAGATTTTCTTTACTCCAGGGTTGCCCCAAGTGAAAATTGCTTTCTTACTCCTTTGTGGAAAAGCACAGTATCACTCTAAGACTTTACTATGTACAACAGTAAACATTGGAGAAGTCACTCTATCTCTGTTCATGTTAGAAGCAATTTGTTTTTGTGCGAGAAACTTGAGATACCTTCATTTTACCTTTGTCAATCATGTTAAAGGAAAAATATATAGGAAGTATAGGAAGAAAATCTTGAAGGAAATAAAATGAACACACAAAGAATAACCTAAGCTGATTTATGTAAATGAATGAAAGAAAATACTACTACCTTTGATGAGACTATTCGGTTATCTGGAAATCTCTGCGGAATGTACGCTTCAGTGCCTGGAGGTGGTTCACGATGCCCAACATAAATAGTCCGACTGTCCACCCAATTCTCTTCTCCAGCACACTATGGGGGAAAAACAGTCATCATGTCAGTTCACTCAGTATTTCTGCAGTAAGATGAGTCACACACTCAATTAACTAATCATGTGTCTGATCATCAACACATACATAGCCATCAGTGCGTGACGCCTCACACTTCTCTGTATAATCTCAAGACCACTAAAACACAGAATCCTAAGTCAATTGACAAAACTCTGCCTTAATTGCACTGCACTTTTCCTTAAGGCAATAAAAGGGAATCCATGAAAAGTACTATTCTGACTTTTTAGTTTTATAATTGAAGAAAGAAGAATGGCTTAATATTTTCTCAGTCAAATTAGATATCTAGGAAGTGTTTATGTGGTTGCTTCTCATTTTACTACTGATAAAAAAATCAGTGGTAATTAAAGTGTTTATATATAGACAAGCACATCTCATTTTTAATACTAGCCAGCCATAATTTGGTATTTTATTTGCAGCAAAGTGAAACTCCGTGCTCTCTGAAATACCAGTAATAACAATTTCCCCAGATATGAACAAGGTTAAGGACTTTTAGATTGCCAGGAAAAGACCTCAGTTTGTCAACTCAGATCCCTTGTTCTTTAATGAAAGCTGTGCCTGCACATAGAAAAATAAAGTAGGAGAGACAAAGTAAAATGTTCATATATTCGCATCATGAAACCCCACCACACCTACAGCTTGTCCAAAAGTAGTATTTCTATGCTTTCAATTCACTGTTAAAAAAAAAAGTAGAAATCGCTGTAGAAGAGTATTTACATAAAAACAAAATAATTTATTTTGTTTTAATTTAGAAATTATTTTTTTTAGTGACTTGGATTACAAAATACTCATCCCTTAATCAACAGTTTTACTAATTCCCATCTACCATATGAAAAATATTTCTCAAGTACAGAATACATTCCTAATACTTTGTCCTATATAGAGAAGCCCAGGCATCAGCTCTTTTAACATCATCATTAGGTCAAGTCTGGAGTAATTTAAATTTTTAAATATGTAATCAATTTAAACTCAAAAACTCTGCTTTATGTTGTAATGATGCATTTACATATACTTCTATTAAGCATATTAGAGGGAAGCTTCTTTTCTGCATCTTCAACAGCTATATCTATTTAGCACATTAAATATGTCCTGAAAGCGCTCCTGGGCATCAGTGCTTGACTGTCTGTCTCTAAGGGTGACCTGTCAAGACTGCTACTTAGCAAACTAACACCAAACAAATACCAAGAGCAGTTTGGTACTTAACACAGCCAAAACATCACTCCCCAAAGCAGCTGAATGTAGCTGTGCAGTTCTTGACAATAAAAGGAGTTTAATCATATAGACATGGCATGTTCTTCTCTAGCTATTCTTGCTGTCAGTAGTTCTGGGCCCATTTACTTTACTAGTACAGACATGGGTAAGTCTAAAATAAAATTTAGTTCTCAAAAAAAAATTTACCCTATCATTTCCTTCATTGGTTCATTTCTATGATTATTCCACTGCCTTAAGTGCAACACATAGGCGAAGAACAAACTTTCAACATAAATTACTGTTGAAACACATATAAAAATCTCACAATACTCTGAAAACCTGGAGCAGTGAGGCTTATAAAACAATTATCTACATGATGTGCACAACTGTCTTGGGGGTGGGGAGAACATCAAAAATAGAGAAAGAAAACCTATTGAACCATTAACTACAGAATAGCTGAGTAGTCATGAAGTAAAATACGAAGTGAAGATGCTTAAAGAAAAGCAATTTCTGCTGTCCCAGACACTTATACTAGAACTAGTTAAAAAGGATCCTAAATCATTACTAATTCTTGCACATTACAGAAAAATGAAGGCATCATGTTCAGAAGCTACTAAAGGCTAAAATTACAAAACTAGGCATAAAACTAAAGGTAAAATCAAAGTTTTTCTTAGCCATTTTAATATGTTACTCAATATGCAATAATTTGAAAGAGTCAGTTAAATGTTATATGAAGACAAGCTACTTATAAAGGAAGTAAAAGTGACAGCCATTCTTAAGACACACCAATGGCCTAGTCACAGCTTATGCTAAACTCTGTAACTACCCCACCTCAGTGAGAGTGCACATACAGCTTTTCTCACACATCAGATCCCTGCAGTGTGGACTTGAAATTAGCATGTGGGTTAGTTTAAAAATTACACTGATTTTGCAGCCAAACAGCTCCTCCTGTATCACTGATGGGGCTTGTCACAACTCAAAAAGCAAACTGCCATTCAGCCCACTTCTGAAGACCAGGTTGGATTCTTTCAGCAAACCAAAATATTTTGGAAGGAAGTAAAGCAGTGAAAATGTTTCCATATTCCACCTTCCTTCTATGCCAAGAACAAAATGTGGTATCTTTTATCATTTATTGGAACACAATATATTTCACCTTGTCAGTGCACTTGAATGTGCAATGCACACAAATGATTTATTGACACTTGTGCCAAGTAATACTCCTAGAAATGCAAGAGGGGGCAAGATATTCCCGAGTAGTAGATTGAATTGTACAACCTTTATTAGTTTTTCGTTAGGAAGGACATTCCAGACATAAAAGCAACACAAAGATTACTCCTGATTACCACTAAGTGCCTGAGTTCAGAGACGATTGCATAAAGGGCGAATGGGAATTCAACACATGAACCTTGAACATCAAGAAATCCCTTGGCTTCTCCTTCCCTCTACACAGGCCCAGCCAGACAATTTCTCTCTTATATTTATTATGAGCCAGTCTAAGACAGCTTGACAAGGACATTATTAGTTCAAAAAAGCATTTTTTTAAATTTCACATTTTTAAACTGATCTTATTATCATGACTCAGTTAAAACAGTCCTCTGAAATTACCTATCCAGCTGGAAGTACAACAGACATACCTCTAAACAGCATTCTCCTGTATTACTACCAGTTTTTAAAGGTGTGATAGCCCTGGAGTATTCTGTTAACACTAAGGTAAGCCAACTTAATGTCACAACCTGGAGTTGTGACATTAATCCCTAAAGAAAGGCTCTATAAAACTTACTTCAAGCATGGACATAAAAATCAAGACAATCTCTTCAGTTAGCTGAATTGGATCTGATATTATCATGAATTGCTAAATTCACTACGGAAGTACAAAACCATATCTAACTTAATTTTAACTATCTGCTAGCACAGAACATTTTTTATTTTTCAATATGTTAACAGAGAATAGAAAACAAATGTGCTTTACTAACCCAATTCAACAGCTTAAAAATGCCAAAACATTCACAGTCCAAGGGTAAAAATTTAGCAGGGAAGAGTAAAGCTATGTTTTTCAGTGATGTAAAAGTGCAACACAAAAAGTAGCATGCCTTATTCAGTACAACCACAAGGAAATTCACTTACATGAAGCAGAAAGATGCTTTTAGGAAAACAGTACTATAAGTCAGGACACATGCCACGTAGAGAAATCAAAACACACCAATTCAATGTCTGGTAACACTAACCTACGAAGCCAAACACGTTCATCCAACAATTCTTTTAATGTTCAGGTATTGCACATGAGAGATCATTTACAGAATGACACCAGTGTAACCGAAAAAAGCAATCTGATGCTGCTGCCAGAACAATGAACTATATTCACTTTTTTTTTTTAAAGTTCTATTGCTCAAGCCCATTAAGGATATGTCCAAGAAACCATAAATAAACGTTAGCATTATCTGCTTCTATTTATAATATAAAGCTCAATGTACTGAGACCTAGTTTCATTGGCACATCAGTGAAGCATTACTTAGCTTTTACTCTTTCAAGCAGGGTCAGCAATACAGAAAGCAAAGACCAGCAAAAGACTAAGTCATTTTTACGTAATGCTAAATAGAGCCAGTTAACAGGATTATACCTAAATGCATGTATGAGTTCAAATATTCATGCAGCTTATTTTTCAGATTTAAAAATCAAACTGAAACTAGCTTGAGATTCACCTTCATGCTACTCTGCTGATTTTTATCTATATTTAATTTAAATAAAAATATATTATCTGAAAAGATGAAGGGGTTGGTATTCAACAGGTTACAGCAAAAGGATGATAGGAAGATACTAGCTGTAGCTCTTGGAAAAGTAACTGATCTTGAAAGATTCCAAGTATTTTTAGTAAAGAGATTTGACTTATGGTTTGAAAAAAATCAATGGAAACACTGAATGACATTTCCTCGCTCTCCACTTGAACTAGTAATTTGGGCATAATTAGTAGCAACTATCTTCAGTTTAAAATTACATTCTCTCTCCAAATAATGTAAACATAAACACTACTAAAATAAGTTAATATGCATTAAGTACAGCTGGAAACTCAGCTAAAATCTCCCCTTGCCAGGCTGTAAATATACTTTGTTGAACAATATTCTCTCCTACTTTTTTGCTAAATGCTTTCTCAGAAAGAGTCATAAATTGACAACACACTCTAACCACAGATTTGACAGCAATGACTTCTCAGCATCAGGTATAGCCTTGTTCGCCCAGGCTGCAAGTCAAGTTGTTCCACACAGAAATACTTTATACTTGTAGAGGCAGGATTTGGCAACAGCCTAGTGTTTCAATAAAACACTACTATTTGATCTCAATAAAGCAATTAGCACCATTGTTAAAATTGCACACCAAACACACAGCTGCTCAATCACTTTGGAGTTTTAAGATAACAGATACTGACAGGCTATTATCACTCAAAACCTGCATGAAGAACTAATGGTGCACAGTGTGAAAAGACTTTCACATGTAGAATATTTTGCTCATATCTAACTGGAAACGTTACAACAGCTCTGCACTAAAAAATGCCCTCAGTTTCTAATTTTTCATTCAGTGGAGAGAAACAACTTCAATATCAGGAAGCTGTAATTCACTAAAGTTAAAAAAAGGAACTCATTTTCGTTTCTAATATCTTAAGCAAACTGTCTTCTGTATTTATCATACACTATTTACCAAACCATGAGATCATATAATCTCATCTTTGTCTTCATTTGTCAAATGTACTGAGTACCGGTTCTTTTACTTGACTCAGCACCATCCTGCAGGTAAACGTGCAGCCACCTTCCTATGCAATCAATGGCACAGTGTGCAAATTTTTACCTAAACTTTCCAAATCCAATCAAATCCACTGTCCTTTTAAAGGTAGATCTCATCTATAAATCTGATCTATTTATAATCTCAAAAAGGACTACCTCAATATTAGGTACTGTAAACAGAAAGTAAATTATTTCATGCACCTATAAGGCATATGGACATATGCCATTGAACCACTAATTTAATGGAATACCAAAATGCAGCACTTCAGAGGCAACCACAAAAAAAAAAAAAAAAACACACAAACAACCACAGAACAACTCTCTCCCAGAAACTCCTATGACTAATTAACATTTCCTGCGGGGGATGTTACTGTCGTGGGATCTGTTGCCTTATACTGTTGCTACAGAATATTTACTACTGCATTTCTTTTCAGCAAATGCATTTTAAATCCCTGCATAGTGATTTTCATCAGGAATAGCATTTGAAAATAAAACGCTCCCAATACAATTGCCTACAAATCACACAGTGTTGGAGTATATGCAGAGGGAGAAGAAAGAAGATAATAAACACTCTTTGACTTCAAATAAGTTATTTTATTTATGAATCTCAGGTAAGGGATGTGATTAGAAGCAAAGCCAGGTACATCTTCACTGTAGAAAATGGTGCTAGGTCCACAAGTAAATTTCCTGACCAAGCCATACCTATACTATTTGGTGGATCCTGGTTTTCTGATCCTTCTTGCCATCTCCTGCAAGGGTCTTGTGCACGCAGGCAGATGGGGAAATGGCTTCATAGCAATAGGCTGCATAAAGTTTTGTGAAATTGCTTGAAGTTGGAAAAAGGACATGCAGAAATATGATGATGGAATCATGTAAAAGTTCTGTAAGTCACAGCAGTTAGAACAAACATTCTGACACAATACCAAATATTCCAGTTTCTGTAAAAATATCTAACATTTCTGTATGTGTACTCAATATAAATTTATCTCAGCCTTCCAGTTCATGCCTCCTTGAGCACTGTACTTAGAATAAAAGGTTTTCGAAGCTATCCTAATACAGCTATATTCCAATCATGTCACATCAGTTTGCACAGGGACATTCTAACATAGCAGTCTGCAGACGGTCCAATTTTCTTTTCCGATTTCCAGTTTAGATCACCTTTAACTGAATTCCACATACTCTATACTTGAGTGCATGAATCATTCAACTTCATGGATGACAAGGCCAGTGATCTGTGTTCCTCCTAAAAAGAGTTAGAGTAATTCTTTGTTTCAAATAAATAAAAAAAAAAACTAACCCAAGTTATTCAAGCAAGATTAAGATCTTTCATAAATAGTCAATTTAAACTCCAAATATTGCTGACATACTGGCCCATTAGGTATAGCTATTTGTGATGCTCATGCTTTCTCTTCAAGAGAAAGAATGTTGTTTAGTTTCCCTGTTTATTTCCATGAAAAGCAGCAATAAAAGTCATACATATAAGAAGTCTCCCATTCCTTTCACGCATGCAATCTTCAACCAATTTCAAGGAATCACTGTGATGATGGTAAAAAAGTAGATCTGTGAAATATGTCAATTACTGGACAGTTGGAAAAATGCTTTTGCTTCATTTCTTTCCCTTCCTCCCACTATACTGGTTCTGACACATTTTGCTCCTTGCTGCCAGTGGGACAGAGAGACAGCGTGCCTCCTTGCATGTCTCCCCAGCCCCAGTCAAGAACAACTGCTACATGGAAATCCTTTCAAGAGTGCCTCACTTGCAATTAGAAAGGCAAATGAGAAACAAACTACACTGCAAATAGAAGCAGTAAGAGAAGCTAGAAGGGAAAGTGTCACATTAAGACACATGATATTTGGCAGCCTTAGCATTTAAATTAATTATAAATCAAGTTTATATCCAAGTAGCTCCAGACCAACAGCTAAAATTAAGGTTTGTGGAGAAAATTTACAGTTTCCTTAGGTGCTAACAAAAGCGGCAAAATAACAAGAGAAATTTTATTTCTTGCAAGGCAACTAAACACCACAAAGATTTGCATGCAGTGCCAGTCAAACTCAGAGAGTATCTGTAAAAATACTTTAAAAGAGAGCTGCACAGATCCTTCAGAATGCAGGGGTCTTATATTCTCTTAGATGCCAGGAAATACTTCTATTTGCAGTAGTTCATCAAGAAACATTCTAAAGACATCAAAATGTTCAGGACAGAAAGTGAACTGAAATTTTTTAAAAATATTATTTTTATAGATTACAGATTCTAAAGAAACAAAAAGATGGAGGGAGGCAAGCAGCAGATTGTTTTCATTCATTCAAAAATAAGTAATAAAACCACAGATACACCGTACTATTAGTTTTCTTTTACATGAAGATATTAAATGATTAAGAAAAATAAAGCAAAAATATCTGCTACCAACCTTTTCAAAAGCACAAGTTAATGCATATGGGGGCAATATGCATTGGCAAGATTGACAAGATCAGATGCAACTAAAAGTCATTCTTAAGTGGTGTTCTTAAAGGAGCTTCAGGTTATTCAAAAGGGGACATATTCTAAAAATACACTTTAAGTTTATAGCAGTAAATTACTCTGCCATCAGTCTTCACGTGGACATGATCAGAACTGTCCAGAGTGACCACACCTTCCACAAGGATTTCAGCAAAAAATGAACCTAATATGAAATTGATTTGCGTATCCTCTGTTCACTCTCAGAAGTGCTACTCTTTAAGCAAGCACTAAACAAAACTCTATTTTTGTACTATACCTACCCTAACTGCAACATGGTGGCAGTCTCACCAGACTCTCAGGCCAAAATCAAGGGAAAGAGTCAAATTTCTGGCCTGGATTCCAGAACAAAGACAATTAAAAGATATGGGCTGTCATATGCTTCTTTACACTTAGTACAAGGGCCGTCAAAATGTCTCATCTATACATTAGCCAGCTTCTAAACTGTTTAGGTGAGCTATGGACAAAAAAAAAAAAAAAAAGTAGTTAACTATTGCACTCTGCAGTCTACTGACACACAGCTGAGCAGGAGACCTCTCTATTCCTACTTTCACTAGAGAAATACAATGCAGTTTTCCCACCAAGAAAACATCTTCCTTCTTCCCCCTCGTCATCACATTTAAATCTATAACACAACTTCACTGCAAGTAGTAACTACTCACTATCCTGATTGTCAGTTCCTGTTGGAGTTTAAAAGGTATTCATTCCTAAGTGGATACATAACTAGTGAAACTACGATTCTGGCAGAGAGATGGTGGGGCTGCTTTGGGGTATCACCACATATCCTAACAAGTCTAACAACTCAAATTGCTGGTTTTGCAGGCCACTGAGCCAGTGGCCAAAGAACATCCAAACATCGTTACATGAATGGTTCCATCCATAATAATCTAGGGCTTTGGTCTTTATGTTACATATTTGTACTGGAGATTCACCAAAGTATAACTCATTTATATATCTATATATCTTTACATATTTGTCTATTTATACTTAGTTGATATTGAACTACAGTTTCTTAATGAACAGTGACTTACTATTTACCACCTTTTCGGGGTTTTTTGCTACACAAAAACCAATTTAAAAAATAAGCTTCCCAGTGTATGTCTGCAGCTATGCTACCATACATACTTGAGGTCAGGTTGCAACCTGATCAGAAGCAAATACCCCAAGAAAAATGACAGCGAGAGAAAAACTATCACATGGGTGCTGCAGAAAGTGGTACAACTAATGTAGTTACTACCTGTTAGTCTTCCACACCCATAAGAAACAACCTAAATCCTCAGCAAAATTAGCAGGTTTTGTGTTTTGGCAAATTTTCAAATTAAGATCTTGCTCACTTTCTCCAGTCCCCAACTTATTCCCCCTAAGGCCAGACTGTATTGGTCTACATAACTACCCACAGAAGTAAACAGGTAAGGTACAAATGACAAGCTTTCTCTGCATTACCAGTAAATTTAATCAACAGCCTGGAAGCCCTGGCATTAGTCAAAATGACAATATTAATAGCCGAATTTCTACTATAAGTAATTATATTTTGCAATATTCCCTGCAGTGTAACTTGCAAATTATACATCTCACTTATATGTAATTGCTTTTGAGAGCCATTTAAAAAGTTACATCATAATCCCACCATACTTCATCTTGAAGAAATCTCTTATTTATAGTTCAAAAATAACTTGGCTGTTCAGAATAACTGATTAATTATATATCATTAGAAACTAGCATTTTCCTTCATCTCCTTACTTTATACTCTGCACCAGCAGCAAATCCCATGTCATGCAAATTCAGTTTGGTGAACACCACCAAACAGACACACACACTTTGATACAAGAAAGGACCTTAACTACAGATGGGTATAAAGGTAAATGAAACATTTATTTGGAGCCATTTGACAAACTTGCTCTGGCACACTAAAGGAATATAAAATATTAATCTATTACTTCTTCCAACAGTGCAAAGCAATGCCATATGTTGAAGTATTTGAGGGAAAATGCCATGTGCCGATTCAAGTAAGAGCTCACAAATAGTATTTTACAGTTTTGCCTACTATCATACAGGTGTTGCTGATGAAATATTACATTCAGTCCCCATGAATAATAGTGAGGATCTTTTAAATTTCCCAAAAGTAGCAGGCATCAGGATCATAAATCTGACTTCACATAAAATCTATGCTGATGAAAAACAAGAGTTTTAAACTTATTAAATGGCATGAAGGACATTCTTTACCTTCAGGTGTTCATGTCAGGAGAATGAGTAAACCTACTTATGATGCATAAAAAGCTTTATGACACCAATAACCACAAGATTTTAGAATCCCTTTTGTTTTCACTGCACTTGAGGAACGTGAATTCCACAAAGATTAAATACTACTTGACAATTCCTTTGATGTATTGAGCTTTTTAATATTTTCTTTTACTCTCGAAGAACAGATTTAAGGATTTGCAACTGAACAATATGAAGTACAATAAATATTTCACAACTTCTTACTTTTACAAGCATCAGAAGATTTATTTCAAGAACAAACACTTCTACAGTAACCAGTCAAATATTTATAAAAAGTAAACTCTAACAGTATTTGCTACTGTTGCATTTTAAAAGTTAGATATTCATACAAAATGATTATTTTGCATTACAGATATTTCCTTTGTCATATATAGTCTCAGAAAAATGTAAGCAACATTTCAAAAAATTGGTCATAATAAAAAATAAATGAAATTAAGTTGACTAATCAGTTAGAAGCTAGTACCAGTTGCTATTAAAAAAAAATATGAAAAGTCCAGAACATATATTATAAAAGTAATTAAACAGCAAACTTCAGAAGTCAAAGTAGCCAATGCTTAGTAGTCAAAACTGAAAAGGAAGTTCTGTAACTACACTCTTTGGTAACTAAAGTCAGACTAATTCCAATACCTAACTAATCACTGAACAAGACAAGACACTGGAAATCAAGGACAGACTTTCAGTTTTTACCCTCTTAAATAGTTCAGTGAAGACTGGGTGAATTTTGAACCAAAATATCATTAATAACTCAGAGGGAACTTCTCCTGATATAACAGAGTTGAGGAACACTTAAATAAAACACTTTTTTCAAACATATATTCGGTGACCTGTAAGGTACTAAAAGTTGGTCCACAATGACTGGCCATCCTGAGTAGACATTCCATACTTGTAAAATTGTACTAATAAAAGAATTAATGACAGTCAAGGAACTCATAGTAAGGTCAACACGATATGCCCAACACATCTGAAGTCAAGTTCCAGTATACTCAGTACAGTGTCAACAACTATCTCTTGATCAAAAAGTAGAGGTGGTACAAATTATTTTATTTTAGTAGAAACTGTAGCTACTTCCCACTTTAAAATGTAAATCAAACACTCCAGCATTTATCTATAGCTCAACAAGTAAGGTGCTAAATAATGCTATGAGAGTGGTATCAATGTAATTATAGAACATGGGGAACATGCTTTTGAGAGCTTTTGATGCTCCGTGTACCTCCATTTATTTACATGTGGAAGAAAAAATGTCCACATTCCACTTTAATGTATCAAAATTGTTCTGTGCCCTTCATGCAGGAAAGCAAAGATATTTTTAAAGAAAAATTTTTCTATCAAGTCTAGAACTGTACTGTACATTGAGATTAATATATTCGGAGCTGCAATGATTTTGATAATAAAGACAAAAGGAGGTTATGTAGCTTTGCCTGGGATGAGACGATAAGTGTAATCTGAACCTCCACATGTCTGCCATTCAGTGATACAGAAAAGGTTAAACAACCTTTTGATGTTGCGGGTTTCTATTCCACAGCAAAAGTGTACATAAGAACACAGGAGAAAGCACCTGCTTCCAGGCTTTCATTTACTGCTGTGACTTCTTTGATGTGGGAAGAGATGGAGGTAAATAGTTACAATACATCATCCCCTAAAACCAGCTTGTAATGGGATAGTATCTTTTTGCCATAAAACTCTCTCAGGACTCTAACAATCTAAAAAATTCCCCCTTTTTTCCCTAGACAAACATACCCCACAGCATTAACTCATATCTTTTAATGAGTTGGTGAACTACTCCTTAAAGAAATGTTTCACAGACTTCGAAGGCTAATCTGCCATCCCTTCCCTTCGTCAACAATAAGCAAACGAAAAATAAGAAAAAAAACATAATCTAAACACATTTTCTTTTCAATAGAAGACCACAAAGGAAACCAACATTAGCCAGGAGTACCTTACAGAAAGTTGACAGTCTCCCATACCCCACATATTGGGAAGCCCTATTGTAAGTAAACTCCTAGTACAAAGTACATTCCAGCAAGAAACACCTTTATTTAGCAAACCTGAGAAAGCATATATGTACTTGAAGACATCACAGGCCCTACGGGCCCTTCAAGAACCAAGTTGAGAGTATCAGGCTTGTGGATAGCCTCTATGACAGATCATCTTAGGAAAAAAAAAAAAGTCATCTTTAAATAGAAGGAGGATACCTGAGAGTTGTTACTTCAACTGAACAAATATAAAAAAAAAAAAAACAAAAACCAACCTTTAAACCAGAATCATCAGGATTACCTATTTTAATCTGCTGTGTATGACAGGCTAAAGAACCTGCAAATTGAAACAGCTAGGTAATCACAAAAAGGGAAAAATATTTAATATTTTTTCCTTTTGCAACATTTTGTAGTATTTAAAATGTATACACATACTTAATATATGGAGTAATTACAACAGTGAAGAAAATATTTTTGATAGATTGTTTCTTTTCTTACTGTTATCTTTTTGAAAACAGTCCAATAGACAGATTTTCTTTTTAAAGATTTAGCTTTTACGCTCAATAAAACTCATCTATTCCCAGCAAATAGTGTGCCCCCCACCTGTCTCTTCCTGTTTGACTAGGAATTACTGGAACCAGTCCAAGGAAGAAAAAACAAACCTGCAAATCTTCAGTTGCTGCAAAATCGGGTTAGGAAAAGCAATGGGGAATTTTGACCAAGCTTGTCATGCTATTTTTTTTATATCCCTGTGCCCAGGAAATAAATGAAGATTAAGTCTAAAGTGTATATCCAATACTCTTATTATACTGTAACACATATTCCAAATATTGCTTTTTTGGAAAATACATGACCACAAAATTGTGTACTTTGATTCACACTTCCTTATTTGTAGATCTTCTCAAATGATTACAGATTTAGTGAGCAATATGATCTGACTTCAAAGTTCAATCGAACCGTAAAACTGTCCACATTCTGAGCGGAGGTTTAGATCAAATGACTCCCACAGATAAGTTTAATTGGTTGCATAAACTGTCAGTCAAATGCCTACAATTTAGTGATTTTAGGAGAGGTAATTTTATGCTATGTCTAAAACCAACTAACATGAGTTTACTGACTACCAGGCCAATTTCAGTAACAACTGTGTTTGTAAACACAAGCCTGAACATCCAAGACATTTATTCCATCAGGTAATTTTTTACCTTAAGCCTTTAAGAACATTGAAAGCCAAAGGCAAAATCCAAATCAAGTCAGAAATCATTGTTCTAGACTAATTTTTTGTTCCCCCCAAAATGCAGTAAAAACCCAGAAGATTCTACAAATCCTACTTCATCTATATCCCAAATATACACTCATAATGGTTTTGACTACGTGCTGCACACTTCAGGACATGCATCCTGCCGGCAGGATCAGCTGTCCTGCAGGCAGAGAAGATGGGGCAAGACACCAAAATTATAGTGCCAAAAATAAAACTTCAGGTGATATCTCATTTGTAGTAATACTGCTTGGGCTAACTAATCCTTGGCAGTGCCCTAGTCAGTAGTACAACGTATTAGTGGAGTTATTTCTGTCTACTTCCCAATACTTTCCTTCCCCCCTACTCCATCCCCCAATATAAGAAGATTTAGTCCATAAATAAGAGAGGTAATTTCAGAAGGGGAAAGTCATTTACTTTTGCCTTCTAGAAACAGTTACTCTTCCTTGGTTTTAGGAAGCATTCTCAGACAATTCCTTGGAAATAAAATACAACTACATTTAATAAATGCAGGTGGGAATACCAGGCACAGATCCTGACTTGAATTCTCTTAGGAGGCATAGTACAAACAAAAAAAAGGAAACTCACCATTTTGTCTTATAAGTGAGCAGCTATAACTAAAACCAAGGAAAGCAGAAAATATTTTCACACTTATTTTACTTTTTAGAATATGATTGCATCTAAGGCCTTGCCACAGCAGCAGTATCAGCTACCATATCCAACAACCACGTCCCTGGACGCAGATAGCTGTTTTAAGTCTAGTGCAGGGGAAGATCATGAGTCTACTGGTTATCCGGTTAATTTTTTTTCTAGTACACATGGCTCCTAAAGGGTCAATTATACATTATAAGTTGAATTCAAACAGAGTAACTATTCTGATTGTAAGAGATAATTACTTACTTTGTTTCTTAATGTAAGTTGATTATGTGCTTATGCAAGAGGCTATCCAGTGGCAGCTGGACCGTTTTACTTGGCTGAGCCACTGCCTCTCGTCAATGGGGAACTGTGAGGTGGAAATGGCACTGGACTTTCCTTCTAACAGTAGGTTAAGTCATGTTCACGACGGTTTGACAAGTTCTGGCCCATACAAGGAATAAAGATGTTATGTGGCAAGTTCTAGCAGAAGTGAGTTAAATGTGCTATTGTTTTGAATAAAATAGAAAACTTACATCTCCTTAAGAGTTATATTACAGACAATATTCAAATAGTCGAGAACACTGTTTTTTGTGAGGGTTTTTTTGTTTTGTACTGTGAAAAGAAAGGCTTGTTATGTCCCAAATATAAAAGTTACATACACCTAGTGGCCCTGTAAAAACTGTGGTATTTTTCTTTGAAAGCTGCTTAGATTTCTATAGTAGTAATTATCCTTAAAAGTCACTTTGCTGCAAATCTGTAAATTTAGTATCAAAAATAGCTGTTTTAGTAAACATCTAAATTTTGAGTACTCATGAAACAATTAATGTTTCACTCAAGACCAACAAAAAAATAAAAATACCATTTCCCTACAACAGCATTATTTACGTCCAACTGATGAAGCTGCTTGCTTCAGATCTACTGAAAGTACACAGAGGTTACAACCATATTATCTATTTTATGTTTGGGTGCATGGCAAAAAAAGCCTACAGTATCACACTCAAAGAACTCTCCTGCATTTGCTCAGGGAGCTGAAATAGGATGAACTTTAGAAGAAAGTTTTATCTTCATGCGTGTGCACAAAGCGAAGCGGGCTGCGCGATGGAGATGGAAGGGACAAGGTATCATGAAGCAACTCATGCTGGAAAACTTATAGCATCTAACAAATACCCATGCTTTCCAATTAATGCTTAAGCAAATAATTTTCCCTCCCCTTGTTACTGTTTTAAGTTGTATGCTACTGACCATTTTAAGGGTCTCCATACTTCAGTACTAGCAGATTTAATACCAGGCAACAATTATATTCTAAATTATTCTTTGAAGTAGGGGAAAGTTGGTGATGGAAGCAGGAGGTTAAATAAAGGTGATCAACAAATTATTTTGGGAAACTTAAATTGTTAAAAAACAATTTTATTGTTAAAAAACAATATTATTGCTAACTGGTTTTCAGCAAACTGGATAAATAGTCCAGAAAGTCCAAATTTGTACTTTATGGTGAGATGTCCATTAAAATTAACACTTCCTACAAGACACTCCCATCATTAGCTTTACTTTCAAGTTAATCATGAAAGCAATATCAATATTGCCGATTCAGTGACAAAAAGCACGTTTTATGTTTTTTTAAAGAAAAATTAGTTACCCCATCACATAGAAAACAATCAAGAGTACAGAAAGAGAAGAAGGAGAAAATATAAACTTGAATAGCTGGCATAACAAACTCAAGTTAATTTGCTTAGCAGACTGAAGTACTTTCAAGGACAAACAATATTTTATATCGAAGCCTGAAACTATTTCACTGTTGAAAACATTTTGAATAGACGGATAGTAAGTATATAAAGAGGTTATCTTAAAAAACGCCAAATATTATGAAGATGGATTTTAATTCTCAAGGTATTTAAATCTCATATCATAATACCTTAACACAGAACACGTCTAAAAAATAGTCAGATATGGATTTAAAGATGGCATGTGAATTTTGTCAGTGTCATAACTGTGATGCTACTTGCTTTAGGTTATCCATTACATGGAATGTACACCGCCGCAGCAGCCTGTGGTTCCACGGTGTGAAATATTAGTTTTCATGTTTCTCTCAATTTAATCACCGTAAGGTAATCCTTCTAGTTCTCAGATGCTATCTTTGGCTTTTTAGTGCACTTTCTCCAACATTTAAACAGATTTCTTACAGTGTAGATACCAGAACAAGGAAGAAGAAATAGCATACCAGTTTCATTCTTAACGGTATAGAAATCTGCTTACTCCTAATGTTTGCATTTTAATGTGACACACTTATTGGAGGTAAGTGAAATATTATTTACAAATCCTTTTGTGCTTTGTTTATACATCTGCACAAATATGAAACTGGACAGATGGGAAAGGCTTTTCCTCAAATGTGATGCTAGCTGGAAACCTTCTGGGTAAAAAAACCAAAACGAAACCAAATTTCATCTGTTAAATAAATATTTTGGTTTCAAGATGAAACTGAGCATTTTTTTCCCCTTTTAATCTCTCACCTTAATATCAACCTCCTTACTGACATCTCCACTCTGAAAGTCTAGGCATTTCTAAATATTGTAAAGACTAATACAGCATTTGATTTGCCAAATATTCAATAGTTAGGAATACTCTCATGACAAATACATAGTTTTGCCTCGATGTCTTGTGAGGTACACAAGTCTTGGTGTACCTCAGGTATACCTCAAAGAGGAAAGGACACAGAGGGGCCGCCCACACTGGTGGGCTTTGCAAGCTCTCCAGTTCAAAGAAAGGGAACTACCTACGCTTCATACTTTTTCCTAATTTATTCACAACGGGATTTGCTAAGCAAATTAAACTGAAGACTGACTGGAAGTGAAGAGCCAGCAAGACAGCAGCTACTCACCATAGCTGTTCCTGGCTGGCCACTTGATGGCTGCCACCAGGCCAGGCAGCAGGGCCCCTCAGAACCTTCCGGAAGGCCTTGTCTGTTAGGCCCTGATTTTAAGGGCAAAAAGAAAGCCAACACTTGGCTGGAAATTTAATGCAGGGCTCCCAAAATGGCAGGAAAGGCACCAAGGGAAGGGGTGGAGGGGCAACCAACTAGACTTGCTGTGGGGAAAGAGGCAGGGACCGCCTGGTCACTGCCAGGCCCCGCGCAGGGAGGGTCCCGAGAGACAGAGCAGCGCCCGAGAGCACACACTCCGCAAAAGCCAAAGGTGCCTGTGGACAAAGCTGATGTAGTTTGTTCCTAGATAGCTGCAAAGCCCCTGTTGCAAGACAAAGAAACCATCAGAGTAAACAAGAAAGGTGAATTCCACCTCTAATCTTACAAGGGACCATCTGTACACTTTTTTCTTTTTCTAAGCATTCAGGTTTCACTGACAGAAGTGTTTTTAAAATGTACACATCTGGATGAAGGAATTGGGTTCATGTGATACTCGGTTTCCTGATGTTAAAAAAAACAATGTATTTTTGAAGGTCTGGCAAAACCAGTGAGTTCCACCTCCGCTGTACCCACGCAGCTGCCATCCTGTCTGGCAGAGAGCATGTACTACTGAAAATCTGGCCTGACACAAAATTTAACATCACTACAGCCAGACTACAAATGAACACAAGAAATAGGTAAAACTGTTCTCAATCTCTGGGGCCACAACAGCAGCCATTGCTGTACAGTGTCAAAAAGCCATGACTTTACAGAGTCTGCTGAAACCCTGGCCTCGACCCAGCTACAGGTGATCTCACCCTCATTTGGTGGTCCCAGGCACACACGAATAACACTGCCATCCAAGAAACAGTCACCATTGCCTCACACATGTGACAAATGCCAGTGTACAGGCACACTCGTTTTATAAAGCATCTTTCTCTCAGGGAAAAAATGGACACAGGAAAACTGCATGTTCCATACAAAACTGCGGGCACATGCTAAAATTCCCACCTGGGGCAGTACATCAGCCACCTCGGTGGCTTTCTGTAGCTAATGGCCACGTGGTAGCCATCGCCATCACCACCAAAAGGTCGAACAACACACAAAACAATCTGCTTATTCCACACCTTGTAAGATGAAGATTAGTATCAGCTAAGAAAGCTTCTTAACAAGATCTCTGTATGATGCTGTGAAAGCAAACAAAGGATTTCTACAAAAATATAGCACTGGAGAGATTAATGAATTTTGAACTTTGTTTACAGGCATGGAGCTAGGAAAGTCATCTACTTGAGAAGGTCCCATCTAATGAAATACAAAAATCAAAGAGACAACCTTTGCAAAAAATACGGATTTGCACCAGGGATGCAGTTTTCTGAAATGATTGTTGCAACAACCTCTTGCTGTTGAAAGACACTGCAAAGGGTCTTCTCCTTTACTATTCTGAAGACACAGATATTTTCCCTTGCTGTAGAGAATAAATTTTTCCCCTCCTACCTTGTGCACAAATGTATTATTTAAAAAAAAAAACCAGACACATCTTAACAGAAACAAAAGATATTTACTTTTTTTAAAAAAAAAATAATTGTAATGTTGAGCAAAAGTCATACAATGTTTGGAATCACAAAGCAGCTCATGAAAAGTAATCATTAATCTTTCTCAAGGCAGCCTTAAATTTGCTGAACCGAATATTTCTAGTCCCTGATAAGACTTCTATCTATGGGACCAAATTGCTCTAAATGACCTATTCTCTTAAAACTGAGTTAGTATCGAGTTACATAGAATAGCCAAAACACGTAATCTAGCCCCATATTGCTACCCGGGTAATCTCTCAGACTTCTACTAGTGTTTTCAGTTCTAAGCTTTCTAAATACTGTGGATCAGTTCACACCACTGAATCAGTTAAACTATCAACACTGTAATGGATAACAAGAAACAATGCAGTCCCCTCTCAGCATCTGAAAAAGGTGATGCCAATACTAGATGCTGCACTGATTTTATCACTTTCTATTTCACATGATAAACCGGGGAGGGGGGGGAATCAGTAACTACTACTCTTGGAAAGTCCTTTCCTTTAAACAGAATCACAGTTAAGTCAACTGACAATTGGACAATTTGGTTTTTAACCTGTATCCATGGCCTTTTAAAACTCATTTACACTGTTCTTAGATTACCTTTTGTCTTTTGTACTGGTACTCAAGTTGCCACAAGCTAACGAACTCCCTAAATTAAAGTCTGAAAGTCTTCTGATATTGTGTTTTACTTTAAAGTGCTATACATCTAACTGCGGGTAGCATCTTTGATCATCTTGCAAAGAACTTGCATCTCTCCCATTTCATATACAGCCAACATTTAGCCAGCTTTCTGTTTTGGTCTCTTCAACATTAGTTAAGTAGTTCCAGTGTCTCTGAAATGATCACACACCAAAAGATCTAAGAACACTCTTACTCTTTTGAAATGTCTCCAAAAAGGCTATTCCTCTTTTATTGCTAGCTTGTCATTATTGGTTGGTGCCATTTCCTTCAAAAATAAGTAGCACTAAAACCTATTGATTTGAGAAGTTCCGCTTCAGGAAGCTCACATTAAATTCAGACAAATGATGAAATTTATTGGATTGTCCCATCGCCTTAGTTCAAAAATTCTCTAGGTCACATAACAAGGGTAGGCTAAGAAGAGAAATCACCTTGGTGATTCCTTAGAATTAATAAATAAATAAGAAGGCCCATATTAAACACTTTTTCCTTCAAATCACAGCAAGTAATAGGAATCAATACACAGCAAATGTATAACTTTAGTATTTTTTCCCATTCTCCTGTATTGAAATGAGAACAGATCACAGCTTTTGCAAGTTAGCTCTAATTACAACACTTTCAGTGATGCAAATACGATCAACCTAAAGTTATGCAACACTGGTTTAAAGAGATTATTACTACTTGTCCAAGCCCCAAAATTGAAAGATTGACTAGCAGATGTCCATTTTGGGACATTTTGAAACTCACAACCTCTCCAGATACTTTCCTTTCCCTGCTCAAGCCTTCTAGAAATGCTCAAGCTTTCTCTTTAAACACCCCTGGATGGACATTCAATACCAATACACCAATATTACAGGTCAGCACTGCGTTTTGTAGGCCAAATATAGTAACATAAAGGTGCTTCCACACACAAGCTCTCTGTTGCTGCTTCTTCCCTTCAGAAAAAAAGAACAGAAAAAAAGCACTAAAAGGTACTTCAGTTTGCTTAGAATTACACCAACACCCAAGATAAATTTTCACAGGTGTTTTCTACAGATCATTTAAACACCAATACTGTTTCTGAGCTTTAGTAATTACTATGACTGGGGCAAACACGATACCTTTTTTTGCCCTAGGAAAAAACTCATCAATTTTGTCATCTCTTACATTTGGCTAAATGTACTTTCCTGCGTTTCTCCCACTATCAGACATAGTCAAGAACACTGCATGTCCAGTTTCTGTTAAAGAGTGTTAAAGAGTGTCTATAACAACTACACCGTGATCTCATAACTACACCGTGATCTCATAACTACACCGTGATCTCATAACTACACCGTGATCTCATAACTACACCGTGATCTCATAACTACACCGTGATCTCATAACTACACCGTGATCTCATAACTACACCGTGATCTCATAACTACACCGTGATCTCATAACTACACCGTGATCTCATAACTACACCGTGATCTCATAACTACACCGTGATCTCATAACTACACCGTGATCTCGAAATGGTAGAGTTTTCAGTTCTTGGAGAAGTAAGGAGGGGGGTCAGCAGATCTGCTACCTTGAACTTCTGGAGGGCAGACTTTGACCTGTTCAGGAGCCTGGTTGACAGAGTCCCTTGGGAGGCAGTCCTGAAGGGCAAAGGAGTCCAGGAAGGCTGGATGTTCTTCAAGAAGGAAATCTTAAAGGTGCAAGAGCAGGCCGTCCTCATGTGCCAAAAGACAAGCTGGTGGGGGAGAAGACTGGCCTGGCTGAACAGAGAGCTTTGGCTGGAACTCAAGGGAAAAAAGGAGAGTTTATGACCTTTGGAAGAAGGGGCAGGCAACTCAGGAGGACTACAATGATGGCATGAGGTTATGCAGGGAGAAAATTAGAAGGGCCAAAGCCCAGCTGGAACTTAATCTGGCTACTGCAGTAAAAGACAATAAAAATGTTTCTACAAATACATTAGCAACAAAAGGAAGGCTAAGGAGAATCTCCATCCTTTACTGGATGTGGGGGGAAACACAGTGACAAAGGATGAGGAAAAGGCTGAGGTACTCAATGCCTTCTTTGCCTCAGTCTTTAACAGTCAGACCAGTTGTTCTCAGGGTACCCTGCCCCCTAAGCTGGAAGACAGGGATGGGGAGCAGAATGAAGCCCCCATAATCCAAGGGGAAATGGTTAGTGACCTGCTACACCACTGAGACACACACAGGTCTGTGGGGCCAGATGGGATCCACCCAAGGGTACTGAGGGAGCTGGTGGAGGTGCTCACCAAGCCACTCTCCATCATCTGTCAGTAGTCCTGGCTAACTGGGGAGGCCCCAGTTGACTGGAGGTTAGCAAACATGATGCCCATCTACAAGAAGGGTCGGAAGGAAGATCTGGGAAACTACAGGCCTGTCAGCCTGACCTCAGTGCCAGGGAAGGTTATGGAGCAGATCATCCTGAGTGCCATCACGTGGGACGTACAGGACAACCGGGGAATCAGGCCCAGTCAGCATGGGTTTACGAAAGGCAGGTCCTGCTTCACTAACCTGATCTCCTTCTATGACAAGGTGACCTGCTTAGTGGATAAGGGAAAGGCAGTGGATGTCGTCTACCTGGAGTTTAGTAAGGCCTTTGATGCCGTTTCCCACAGCATTCTCCTGGAGAAACTGGCTGCTCATGGCTTGGGTTAAAAACTGGCTGGATGGCCAGGCCCAAAGAGTGGTGGTGAACAGAGTTAAATCCAGTTGGCGGCCAGTCACAACTGGTGTTCCCCAGGGCTCAGTACTGGTGTCAGTTCTGTTTAATATCTTTATGAATGATCTGGACAAGGGGATCAAGTGCACCTTCAGTAAGTTTACAGACGACACCAAGTTGGCCATCTGCTGGAGGGTAGGAAGGCCCTGCAGAGGGACCTGGACAGGCTGGATCGATGGGCTGAGGACAACTGTATGAGATTCAACAAGGCCAAGTGTCAGGTCCTGCACTTTGGTCACAACGACGCCAGGCAATGCTACAGGCTTGGGGAGCTGCCTGGCAGAAAAGGACCTGGGGGTGTTGGCTGACAGCCAGCTGAATATGAGCCACTGGTGTGCCCAGGCAGCAAAGGCAGCCAATAGCATCCTGGCTTGTATCAGAAATAGTGTGGCCAGCAGGACTAGGGAAGAAATCGTCCCCCTTTAACTGGCACTGGTGAGGCCGCACCTCGAATACTGTGTTCAGTTTTGGGCCCCTCACTTCAAGAAGGACATCGAGGTGCTGGAGCGTGTCCAGAGAAGGGCAACAAAGCTGGTGAAGGATCTAGAGCACAAGTCTTATGAGGAGCGGCTGAGGGAACTGGGGTTGTTTAGCCTCGAGAAGAGGAGGCTGAGGGGAGACCTTATTGCTCTCTACAACTACCTGAAAGGAGGTTGTAGCAAGGTGGGGGTTGGTCTCTTCTCCCAAATAACAAGCGATAGGACAAGAGGAAACAGCCTCAAGTTGCACTAGGGCAGATTAAGGTTGGATATTAGGAAAAACTTCTTCACTGAAAGGGTAGTCAGGCACTGGAACAGGCTGCCCAGGGAAGTGGTTGAGTCCCCATCCCTGGAGGTATTTAAAAGACGGGTAGACGTGGTGCTTGAGGACATGGTTTAGTGGTGGACTTGGCAGTGGTAGGTTAACAGTTGGACCCGATGATCTTAAGGGTCTTTTCCAAACTAAATGATTCTATGATTCTGTATCAGCCTGGCATTTAAAACAAAAAATAACGTGGTTAGCTCAGCCTGTTACATACATTTCCTTAACTACATCCAATATAAAACCAGTCAGTCAACTAAAGAGAAATGAAAAGTCAAAACAAAACAGAAGAACTATACATGCTGATCAAGCAAACCTCAGAGCAGGATCTAAAGGTTCCCTATCTCAGGCTCTATAAAGAATTCAAGTGGATCAATTTCCAAGGTCAGGGGACCTTCAATATCCAACCTTCAAGCATAAACAGAAGTCCAGCAGAAACAGGAAAGGAGATCGTGTCTGGGGGAAAGGTTCTTTGGCCACAGATTTCTACAAAAACACAGCTAACCTTATAAATTCAGCAGCTTGTCAGACTTTGCCAAACAAAGTACTATGCTGTCATGCAAATCCTGCCTGCTTAATGACTCTATTTCTACTTAAGGTTTTGAAGGTTCTGAAACACCTTAGGCATGGTAACGTAAACATATTTGAAGTTGACAAAATGTGGGTAACTTTTTCTACATGACACATCAAGAATAAAGGCCTACCATACACAGATGGAAAGATGCATTAGTTCATGCTTCCACAAGGTCCTTGTATTTGGCACATTACCATAAACCCAGAAAAAGCAACAACAAAGAAAAGCCCAAAACACAAGTAGCCTCAAGCACAGATAAAACACTTCAGTCTTCTGAAGGTCTTCACATCCATTAACATCACTTCTATCTTCTACTAGGGATCTATATACCACTGGACAAAATTAAATCTGGTATCATTCTTCACTGATAATTACTGTAAAGCCAGTCAATGACACAGTATTAATTCTCATTCCTTACTGGACCAGAGGTCATCAGAACAACTTGCCTATGTAATGCCATTTCCACAAATCAAATCAGCATAGACAGCTTTCCACTGCAGATCACCAAAGGCATAAAACAAGCAATGTAACCGATATGATTTTCATGCCATATCATATCTAAGTCTATAAGCTAGAGACAGAAATCAAGTAATTTTAGGATGAACAGTGACTTGGCAACCACTTTATCACCAAAATCTTCCTTCCACATAAGACACAAACCAATCAGCAAAAATACTTCACTCGAAGTCAGGTATTTAAGAACTTCAGAAATATTACACATAATTCATTCATATAGAATAAAAAAAAGACCACATCAACTTTGTTTTTCCCCATCATTACTTTTCTCTCCATAACATGTGATCACTCCTAACTCTAACAATCTTCATTTAAACATGGCATGAACAAACAAAAAAAAAATTCTAGGAGAGTAAATGACACTCTCAGTGTGCCTAACCTTACCTGTACTGATGGAAAGCAACCTGCATCTCAGATTTCTGTTTTTAACTCTTGTTATGCATATGAATAGATTCCTCCCTCCCTCAACAGTTAAACTACTACTAAGTCTGAAGCAGCAAAGGAGAAGATTTAATTCATAACCAAAATTTTTTACAGTGTAGTAATTGATTTTCATATATACGATAACACTATAGAAAAAGCAATGTTCTTTCTCTGGCAGGCTTTGCCACCATCCCATGTAAATCTATCCTTCACTCATAAGACTTCTTGTTGTCCACATGACATTTCAGTCATTTGCCTTATAGTTAAAAAGGCACAAGCCCATGTCCTCTCTATTTGAAGATACATGCAGTGTTATTTTATTGTGAATAGACTAATTTCCTAAATATTGCTCCACTTTAGATTTCTAAGAGAATTTTTCTACCCCTTCACTCTATGTTAACACAAGCAAAATAAAAATGCTTCTTTACAGAACTATGCTGCCTTTTTTCTTCTTGGGAAAGCAAAGCACTTGGAATTTCAAACTTCAGTTTCTGTGCTCTGTTAGTAATCGCATAATAAGAGATAAGAAGTTAACAATGCACCAACTGTTACGTATAACAAAACTTACTTGTTGGAACAAACAAAATATCTACTAATATTAACGCATAAATCCATAACAAACTTTTGCAAAGGGAGAAAAAGCAATCTATTTATCTGCAAAAACAAATCACAAATACGGCAGGTTTTACTCTAGGCATCAGAAAGGAAAACTTTTGGATCAGATCATCATATTAAATATAGTGCTACACAGTGTCAAGTTAAAAAAAAAAAAAAATCAGGGTTTTAAGTTTCCTGTACAGCTTCATTCCTAATTGGGTTCAAAGCAACATGATCTAAGCAGCTGTGGTGGGAATTATTCAGGATTATTCTAGAAGAAAAAGCTTTTATTAATAAAAATGGTTCCTCTTTCATGAAGGAAAAGTAAGCCATAGCATAAGCTGTTAAGTCACCCATACATAATACAATAAGCAGCATCCTCTTATGCAATGTGTCACTTGCTCAATCTTTAATATAGTTTAAATTGCCATAACCTAGATACATGGAAAGGGAAATAAAGCATACGACTTGACCTGAACAGAAAAACAGTTTCTTTTGTAAGACATATGAAAAGATCTCTAAACACTACTTGTAGTTTCATCTCTACGTTTTTGTTCTCTCGAGGCTGCCACGCGTGAGATCTTTTTCCATAAGGAATACCAACATTTTAATAAAATCCTCCTCTGCTCTTCCACTGTTTATATTACTCATTTCGGTTATTAAAAGTTTCCATTCATTGTCTTCCTCTTGTGAAAGCATTTTTCCACATCCATACTGACAAAAGGCTTCCATTGAAAAGTCAGTCTCACACTGCGTTCTTGCAACTAAGTGGGCTCATCCTGTTCTTTGTTGATATGCAACTCTAACAAAAGACCAAAAAAATCTGACCATAAGAACAGTTTTACTTTGAGAATCTTCCCACTAGAGATTAGAGTGAGTCAACACAAGAAAGCAGCCTTTAGGATATCATTTATTAAAGAGTAACAGAACCATGAGCTAGGTCCAAGATCAGACCAGCAGCAAGACCACACACTGCAACATAGCCTGATGTGTTATTCTTGTATCAGTCCCCCAAAAAATGATTGAGTGCTGTATGAACGGGTTTATGTGTGTATTTTTTTTTCCTATTCCACAAATAGAGAACCTCAAGTCTGTTATCTTTTCTTCTGAACCAGAGCAAGAAGAGAAATACAGCCTATAGTCCTGTATTTTACTACAGCAAACCAAGTGAAATTCAGAGTAGAACAACAAATCTGTTTTTTTTGTGGAGAACTGCCTGATAATGAAAACCTGGAAGCTGCAATGTGTCTGGTGGACACTCAGCATGGCAAGCACGCAGACTGGCCAGCAAAACAAAGGCTACATCTATAGCTAGGGCCAGGGTGAAATGAACATCATCCACACCATTAATCACAAATAACTATGGAAATGTTTTACAGAATAGTGGTAAATTTTGATGACAACACAAAGTTGGACACCCAACGAGGACTGGGGTATTGTACTAGAACACCTTTAAAACTATAGTAAAAAAAGCAGTGAAATTTAATCATACAGAGTACAAGCTGAAGCACTTCTAAGGACTAACATCAAGAGTTGTAGCCATAAACTGGCAGTTCGTTAGTTGGGAGAGAGCCAAAGGACGAGATGCTGCCTGTAGAGAAAGTACTGGAGTGATGTCATTATACAAGGCATGGGTGAGATCTAAAAAAACATTTATGATTCTGGTACTCCTTATTCCAAAAATATCAACTCAAACTCAAGCAGGCACACAGCAGGGCTATATCAATAATCAGAGAGCCTTTTTGATGACAAGAAACCAACTCTTCTTAGTCTAGGAAAATCTAGGAAATCTAGGAAATTTAAGTGTGAAAAAAAGCTGTGGTTGTCCTCTAACATCCACTGGAATAAGAAGGAATCAATACTAAGTAACAGTATGTAAGAGACTGAAGTGTTAAGAACAATTGTCTCAAAGCTTGCTTGGGTGTGTTTATCTGATAAGACCGGACAGCAGACTACTCTTCTGTCTGATAAGACCCAAGGGCGGACCATTCTTTGGCTTATCAAGGGCCACTAGCTTGCAAAGAAATGTGCAAACTTGCTGAAGGAGCAGGCCATTCTTTGGCTTATCAGGCACCACCAAGAACAGGACACCAATTGGTATCCAGGCCAGGCCGCTTGCCCACCAACAATACTTATTGTGTGATTAGATGCGCACGTGTGGCATATGTGATGTTGCCCTGGGCAACCAAACCAAAATGAGAGCACAAACTCCCTCTCCAACACCGGAGAAAAGACGGCACAAGGAAACCTGAGTGTGGCCATCCACCACCAAAGAACTGAAGACTGTGGACCAACGGGACGCCACTGGATCCATGGTGGTGAGTATCCTTTGCTTATCTCTCTGAACACTTGCTTCATTTCCTCCTAATATTTCCTGCCTTTCCTACCACTTTACTCTTTTATATTTACTCAATAAAACGTCTGATTGGCAGCATATGACCTCGTTTGTGTCTTAATTTCGCCCTTGGGATCATTACGAACCTTCCCCGAGCCTGACAATCAGACCGGGACATAACACAGTAAAAGTTTAGTTTATGAACAGATGTGTATAAATTGTCTGTAAAGTTCAATTGGAAATTAAAAGAAGGCTTCCAAACAAAGTAAAGTTTGGGTGGTTTGGGGGGTTTGGGGGGGGGGGGGGGAGAGGGGATCAAAACACTCTTTCCAACAGGGGAAAAATGTTCTAACAATTCTTAAGCTTGAACTTGATAAATTGATGACAAAAATGCCTGAAAGATTCACAAGCAAATGCTGGCTGGCTGAAATACAAACCTTTATCTGAAAGAATAAAAGCCAAAAGTCATCAAGGGGGGGGAAGAGGTACTGCTAATCATTCATTTGCAGACACATGCCCTCTCACTGAGAATGTTTTCAAGCCACCACCAATCTGCATTTTTTTTCACTAGAAGATGTTAATCTCCTAAGTATTTTTCAGTACAGAAACATATTCACTAGAACTATGACACTTTATGAAATCAGAGTCTATGAAGAGTATTTCAGAACACAGCTTAGAAAAATCACCTGACACACATCTATTTTACTAGACAATTTCTACCAAACCTAACATCTCAAATTGCTCATCTAGACTGTACTTAAAGCGTTCTTCCATCTCAGAAGACTTTTTGCTGACAAACATGACTAGACAGATGACTACACCTATACATTTGTTTTTATTGGATATACCTACTGTGCAGTCAACAGAACTGGCAATAAGTCAGAATTGAAAACTAATGCACTCCTCAAACAAATGGAAGAAGCTCAGACTTTGCATATTTCAATTATCTAAGCCTAGCAGGCTGCAGCCTCAAAGCTGAAGATCAGTACACTTACAGTCTCAAAACTATCTCAACACTCAGAAGTAGTACAGCCTTTTCTAATTGCTATGGAACAGCTTCAGATACCAAGAAAAACAGCAAAATACATTAAGAGAATAGCACAATCCCAGAATTTTCAAGTTTTCAAGCTGCAGAACAATAACTACAGTTATTAAAACATCACTGGCTACCAGTGAGGATACTCCACTATGATGAGGGCCACCACAGGTAAATTTAACCTTTTTATAGAAATTATTTTTAAGTTCCTGGACGACTAGCAGTATTCAACTGAACATGTGTGAGTCACATGGCCTTTCTTCACTTAAATAAAAAAAATTATCCATAAGGTACCAGTGGATTCCTGCCCAAGAAAACAGTGCCCGAGACTGGGAGTATCCCCATAGTATCATATGGGGATAACATATGATGTCAGAAGTCTCAAACATCTTCCTGTAATCATACTTACATTGTAATTACATTAGTTTTGCAATAGGATTTCTACAGAACATTTTCAGGGCTAAAACGGTGACAAACTAGAAGCATCCTGAAAAGTCATCACTGTCTGTAAGGCAATCTGTCATTCCCTCCCCATTCCCTGTTAGTGCATTCATAGCCTGCAACACACATAAATGATGCAACTTCTGTTCTTGCTCCTGTATGATCAAGTCAACATTGTGTCATGGAGGCAGTACAGACAAAGTGCTCCTGCTTCTGACTACACAGCTGCTGCCCCAAGATACAGATAAGGAATGGGAGGCCAAGGGCAATTCCACAGAAGCTTCTTCTGTCTCAGAAGGTGATGGTGCCGCTTGGAGGAGACATTTTGTGTGTGCTGTAGTCACTGAATTTTCTAAGTGTAACAGGTTAGTCTGGTGAAGTAAACCTGACCAAAAATGGTATACCTGTCTAAACTTGTTAAGCTATGGCTAATGGAAAGCTACCTACTTCAGCCTTGAAAAGATCTATAGATAACATTTTGGGGGGTTGTCATATCAAGATTAACACATTCAATCTCCCACAAGCCTCCACTATAATAACAGCCTACCTGTGAGAGATATAACCAGTGTGCTTGAAATAAATAGCCAGCTTCTAACAGTATTTGATCCACTGGCCAAACCCTGGTTATCTAGTGGCTGCAGGCAACAATAGCTAAAGTTTTAGCGCTCCCTAAACTTTTAACAGTTACTGAGTATGGTACTAACAGTATCACAGCTAGGCATCCTTGATGGCTCCCTGGGTATAGTGAGCCCCGCACTGCAGAAACTGAACTGTGTTCAACGCTGAAAAATAAACAACTCTTGGGTCATAGGAAATGAGTTGACAAAAGGGCCAGACGATTAAGAAATGTGGGTTTACACCAAAGGATTACCTAACATGAGGTTGACTGCACATCCTCTCTGCAAAGTGGCTGGGTCAGAACTTGCCCTGAAGTGTAAACAAGGCTTTAAACTGTATCTTAACTGCGTACACAAGCATATGCATGTAAAGCACCCAAAACCTAGGCATAATACCAGCATGTATGACAAAGGTAGCTGGGAAGACAGTAAGAACACACAGAAAGTTTACTCTGAGGACACAGCAATAAATATAAACATTATCTTAAAAAAAATTCCACAAAACCTTATGTAGTACTCAACTGAGACAAAGTTCACAAAATGCTGCCTAATTTTATTAGCACTGTTAAGCACTCTTCAGACCTGACTATTCACCAAAGAGCTTCACTCTTCTGAAACAAGAAGAAATAGATGTGACATTCAAATCAAGCTTCAACAAAATATATTCGGAACAAAGAAAATAGGTTAGCATGGTGTCGTGGTTTAACCCCAGCCAGCAACTAAGCACCACACAGCCACTTGCTCACTCCCCCTCGGTGGGATGGGGGAGAGAATCGGGAGAGTAAAAGCAGGAAAACTTGTGGGTTGAGATAAGAACAGTTTAATAATTGAAGTAAAATAATTAATAATAATAATAATAATAATAAACAAAGCAAGTGATGCACAATGCAATTGCTCACGACCCACCAACTGATGCCTAGCCAGTCTCCAAGCAGTGGTCACTGCCCCCAGCCAACTCTCCTCCCCCCCAGTTTATATACTGAGCATGACATCGTATGGTATGGAATAGCCCCTTGGCCAGTCTGGGTCAGTTGTCCTCATTATGCCCCCTCCCAGCTTCTTGTGCACCTGGCAGAGCATGGGAAGCTGAAAAGTCCTTGACTTAGTGTAAGCACTACTTAGCAACAACTAAGACATCAGTGTGTTATCAATATTATTCTCACACTAAGTCCAAAACACAGCACTACACCAGCTACTAGGAAGAAAATTAACTCTATCCCAGCCAAAACCAGGACACATGGGCATAGGAACAAAAATACATCGTGCATAGTATGAGCCAAAAGAATTAATGTCAATGAAGGGAATCATCTCAAGAGGTAAAGTGTGCTCTGAGCACATGAAGATCAGTAAGCCCAGTATTCTCATTTTCCATGCAATTCCTGAGCCCTTCCAGGCAACACTAACATCTGTGAGATAGCACCATATTACTGAATACCAGAAGCAAAAGATACTGGAATGAAGAGGAAAAATTGCCAAAAGGAAAGGAAGGGTCATGAAAGGGAAAATGGAAAATAGGTAGAAGTCCTTTGAGAAATGGTGTTTCTTCCAATTTAAATCTGGCACATTTAGGTGTTACTGAAATAAAATTCTTGGTAAATATGATGCCACATTAAAAAGGGAATTGACACACAACACAAAGAGAACCTACTCTATTCCTGACAGAAATCCATTTAAGAAAGATGTGCTCTACCAGCAAATTTCTAAGTGGCACTGACACTCAAACAATATGCAGATAATGTATTTACTTCATACTCCATAAGCATCTATAAAGTTATCTGTCATTTTCCAAGGACTTTTTTTTTTTTTTCTTTTGTGGCAGTAAACAGCAACATTTCTGCCACAATGGAAGATATTTTCCTTTTATAATCGCTGCTACAAATACTGCAATCCACTTGCACTATTGTTTCCATATCTTGATTTTAAAAGGGGCCCTAGAAGTCTCAAAATAATATGAACCCACATTCTTTCCACACATTAAATGAGAGAATAATGATGACTTCAGCTTTGAGAGGATATTCTCTAACTGTGAAATACTAATCCTTCCATGAACCGTACAATTCTTCAGATAATTTCCACTGCACTGGCATGAGCAGAAAGTCATGCAAACCTACTTTCTCCAATGATAATACAACTACATAAACTGACAATCACCAAGACTTATTCTGAGTTGAAAAAAAGAGAACAGTCCGAACCCTGCCCTTACAGGAAGATATTTTGATTTAAATCTCAACTGTTCAATGCATCCAATGCCTTAAGGTAAGAAAAGAACCCTAAGCATGAAGAAAACACTTTTGAAAACCTACTTTTCAGAAAGCATATCAATCTTCCCCTCTTCATACATCATTCCTTCTGTTCAGATAATAATTAAGTTGTATACTTCATTTTAGCCAATGACTCACATTACACAGCATTAGCTGCTTTAACAATACTTAAGTAGGAGAAGGGATTAAGTAATTTACTGTGTAAATGGTAAACCACAAAAAAAAAATAGACAAAAGGAACAGAAGCAATTTAGTGGTCATGTTTCAGTATAGTGTCAGACTTGGCAAACAAAACAAAAATAATATGATTTCTAATTATTTAAACAGACACACTTTGGCATTTCAAACAAATGAGAAATTATCAAGGGTTGATTGCATGAAGCATCTTACCTAGAGATAAGACTGGTGCACACACAAACTACATATGAAGCCAAACATTTTTACCTTTAAATAAATGATTTCCAAGTCATAGTCCCTAAAGGCAAACCTGTTCCAGCCCTCTGCAATCTTAATCCTGTCATAGCTGATTTCCACACGAATTCTTGCAAACTAACAACATCTTCATACAGAAAGAATTTTTGAAGTTGCAACAGCAAAATAACAATTAATATTTGAACTGAAATTCAGAAACATTTGTAAATCACTTCTGCAGAAAACACAACCAGTACAAAGATGGCAAAACCTCATTTTTATTCAAAAAATCTGGACCTGGTATGGATTAAGTTATGTTTTAAACTGGAGTTTAATTCCCCTCTAACAGAAAGCCTTGAAGAAATTCTACACATTCAAAGGCTTAAGAGCAGTGCTGTGCCAGTAATGGTTCTTCCAACCACTCTGAAAGTCCAATCATGATTACTAACAGAGGAAACATTTCATAGGCTTTTGCAAAAGCTGAGTTTTCTTAAAATAGATAAAAATAGAATAATCTTCAGAAGAGTTCACAAAAAAATTAACTTTAGAGATGGCTGTATCTAGCTCTCTTAATATTTAGGTGACTTTTCACTATTAAATTAAAAAGTCCAGTGCATCAGTTGTTAAGAGGAAAGGGTGGTCAATTCTCATCTCCATATACAAAAATTGACTATTGTCTCAGTTCAACAAAAATTAAAGTGAAAAAATAAGTTTACAACATTAAATAGACATCCAATTCAACGAACTTACATGAGGAAACTATACCAAGATTTAAAAAAGCAAAATCAAAAAATCCAGGTTGAATAGTACGTTCTATTGCTAAGTAATTTACTCCATACAAAGAAAAGCTAGTATTTCATGGAACTGCAGATTATCCTCAGTTGTAACAGATTCAAGCATAACAGAAGTCTCAATGATAACTTTAATTTCTTTTCAGAAGTTTTAATTTGAGGAAGACAAAACACAATCTTTCAGAAGCAGTCCTCTTAGGACACAGTTTCTAATGCAGTAAATAGAAATCCTCAATTTGTATCAGTTTCCCTTTCTGAGTTTGTAGTGCGTGGCTCTAAATATAGCATTATGTTTTAACCAGACTATTCCTGATTATGTCAAACTTAGTTTAGAGCTGGTTTTTTTTTTTTCCACTAAAAAAAGTGACCTCCATTTTATCTCCCTTCATACATTTCACTAAAGACTGTGTTCAGAAATCTCTTCCATTAAGTTAACTATTTAAGTTCATCTGCTTTAAATAATGAGTTGCAGAAAGCATTGAAAATAAGACATCTTCCACATTTTCAGCCCATTAAGGTTATGTAAATTCAAAATATAGCTCTCTTCATTCTTTGCTGCCCTCTGTTCCTCCCCTCTCCTAAAAGCAGGTCCTAAAACCAAAGAACAAGACCTTGAAATAGTTGAGTTTTTTTTTTTTTTAAACAGAACATTTACTATATATGTAACTTTATATCCTGCAAAAAGTGAGGAGCACTAAATTGAACAAGAAACAACCCTAAACAGCTCCCTCAAAAAAAGATATAAAGGTGAAAACAAAGAGGAGAAATAACCCCAGGCCATAGGGTCTAATGGCAGTTGTCTCCAGCTGTCTCTCTACAGCGGCTTACAGTGTAGCATTTATCAGTTTTCACTCACTGTCCACATTGCTTTGATGTACTGCAGCTACTGAATAACTTCTGGTTTTATTACTCACTAACTCTGGCCTTGTGCTTTACAAGGTATTCTGCTTGTGCTTGTCAGTCTCCAAAATGTTTTTCTTTCAATCCTAAATCAATTAGAAGGCAGTGAGAGAGATGCAGTGGAAGTATCTATTTATATACTTACTGTTCTCAGGTTGTCTTATTTACCAGAAACAGTTACTCACAATCAGCAAACGATATAGTCAAATAAAAAGCACATCAGTAAAAAGTTCTATTCTTATGCTAATAACACTGTGCATACACACTAGTTTTCATACTATCTGCAAAAAACCAAGTATACTCCTTCCCACAGTTAGTACCCACATTGCAAGTTATTTTAAAACTTGCACCTCCACTTCAGACCCCAGCTGAGGTTGGGAAAGTGACAAACAAAACCACTCTTGTATGTGACAAGGAAGAACAGGTCAGACAAAGGAAGAGAGAGCTCAGTTAAATGACATCTGAAATGGAGTAAGTTACATCAGAGGGGGAAGTGCAAAATAGAGATTAGTTGATTAAAACGTAAACAGAAAAAAAATTAAAATTTCAGAGCTGGTTTTGAAATTTGAGAAAACTAACCTACCCCATTTCAAAACTCACAGTATCTTTTTAGATTACAGAATTAGGTCGTTAGTGGGCTTCCCATTCTGCTCAGAAAAGAATGAATACGTGAGTAAAGAAAAAAGCTTAATGCACACACACAACTCAATACAGGAAAAAAAAATCATTTACATTAGTTTGAATTTGCGTGAGATACTGATATGTTTTTCAAAAAAATCTTTTTTTTTCTTTAATCATCTTGGGATAGAAAAAGTTTTGAGAACTTTGTTAGTAACTTGTAACATTTGCTCAAATGCTTATGAGACAAGATGATTTATTTTACCCTTGTTGTTCGGAGTAATATAAAAAATTTGGGAGGTCTATTTGCCACCTTTTTGTAATGCATAAGCTACAATTTATTCTATGTTGCATGGTACTTAAATGTATGTACAGACAGCATTAAATAGAAAATCCAGAATTTTAAACAGAACTGTTTTCCAGATCTATCCAGTCCATGTGAGAAGAGTTCCCTAATTCCCTACTCAGCAGGCAGAGATGGAAAAAAATAAAAACATTAACCAGAAAATTGTGGTGGATTTCTGCTAGTGTTTTGGGGAAATGAAAGGAGAGGTTAATATCTTCACTTCCTTACATCAAATTTAAAATGAAAATTAGTTTCTGGCAGCTTACATTAGATGATCAGCTTTCTCTTCCACTGCCCATAACACCTGACAGCAATCTATGGTAGGTGCTCATCAACCTCTACAACTTACAGGGAGGAGACTATTCAGCTCCTCCATTTGATGAGTCATTCAAGGTGACACACAGAAAAATCTTCCATAACTGAAGTTGTAACACCTGTATTCCTCTTCACAAAAGCAACTGTGTTTAGCCATAAAGCTGACCCAGAAACACTCACCAAGGTCTCTGCACAGGAAACAAAATCCTCCCCATTGTGAAGGTGAAAGTTATGGCCAAAGTTGTCACTTCAGGCCTGAAGGAAGGTGACTAAATTAAAGCTGATGGGGTTTTAAAGAGTTTTCACTACAGCTTCTCCTGTTGTAGATAATCAGGGCTGTAGGTGATTAATACCTCTATTAAGAATGCTGTTTTTCAGGCTTCAAAGTTCACATGCCCAGGTTAGCCCACATTTGTATTCCTATATGTAGATAATAGAAACCAAAATTTTCAAAGTTTTACACAGGAGACAATCATTCATAGGCAATAGAATTAATGATACCTTACATGACGGCCTTGAAAACCTAGCTATCTTTGCAGTGCTTTATTTTCTTATATTTAGCAAGAATTCTTAAACTGATCAGGACTTTTCTCTAAGATCTTCTGTAACCCCCTCCATAAAATTCACTCTGCAAAGTCTCTTTCTGTACTCATACAGTAATCCATGTAACGGAAATTCACTTGCAAAAGTGGTGAGACTTGCTAGGAAAAAAAAAAAAAAAAAAGCATGGAAGCACACCCTTTGGGTCCATTTTCCAGAAGAACCTCCTGCTTAAGTTTTACCCACAAACTTTCCTCTCACCACTCAATGTTGTTTAGCTTTCCCTCAAATTAAAGTGATGCCATAGTGATCATCCCAGTCACCATTACTAGATTTACTCATGGTCTGAGGCAGTGACCAAAGATGCATACAGTATCCAGTATACCAAGGAGTAACAGTGATGTTTTCTGATCCATCATCTACTCCTTTCCTAAACACTTCTGCCTTTGTTTCCATTTTTTACAGCTACTGAGCACAAAGCTTATGCCTTCAAAGAATTACCCGCAATAACAACAAAGTTTCTCCCAAAGGATCACAGCTAACTAGAAGGCAGCCTGTTAAGGCAGCCATATAAGTAGAGCTGTTTTCATTCTCTTCCTGCAGCATGCATTACGTTGCATTTAGCACTGTTGAATCCCAGCAACTACTTATTGTCCAGTTTCTCTGTGTTTTGAGATTCTTCAACATCTCACAATTAATTTTGCATCACGTGATGTTGTATTCCTAGCTGAATGTCAGCACACTTTGTTCCTTTGTCTAGAACATGCATGAATCTGCTGAGGGCAATCCTTGAAGATTCCACTGGAAAGACCTCTGTGGAAACTGATCATTTAGTCTTACCCTTTTCTCATCTTCTGGCCAGTTATTAATACAACAGGAGGTGGTTCCTCTTAATCCACAACAGCTGACTTCCTTTAAAAGCCTTTGGCAGGAGGTCACCAAATGCTTTTTATAAATCGAAGTGCATTATACCAGCCATATACTTGTTCCCCGCTCAAAGGATTCTAACTGCTTTGTGAAGCATGACTTCTAACTAAAAAAAGCCATAATCTCTTTATTGTGTTTATGTGTTTACAGAATTTTTATGATACTTTACTTCCTTGAAACGGCCACTTCTACTTCCCTCCTAGGCCCCTATAGTATCACACTTGCATCTTCCACTCCTTAGCAAACACAGCCTGATGTAAGGGATGGATCACACACTTACGACAAAATTTGACACTTCCATATCTGAGGTATTTTACAGCTTGAGTGAATATCATCTGGTCTGCATGATGTCCTCCTATTCATTTTACTGATTCACTCTCAACATGTTAATTGAAACACAGTTCCTCTTGTCTACATCTGTAAGAAACTCTTCAGTCTGGGAATTTTTTCTACAGTCCTCCGCAGTGAACACTACTGCAAAGAACTCCTGTGTAGCAGCACCTTTCTTGAGAATACCCTGACATGCCAGTCACTTAACAGACTACAGCCTTCCTCACACGCTTCCCACTGTCAGTGATAGGGATGTTATCTTAGGGTTTTAATTTTAAATTTGCCACTCTCTTCCTCCTCCTATTTCCTTAGATATGAGTTCTGCTCTTTCATCAGCTTTCTTCATTCTATTTAACCAGTAGATTTTTTTTTAAACTCTTTTTTGATACATGTTCCTTCCAAGTCTCCAATTTGCTGTCTTTATCTGGTCTCCATGACATATGCAAGACTCACCTTCACAGCTACACCTCTTCATTGCTTCTTATTCGGCTTCACTAAGTCTATGAGGCTTGTTTAACTTTTTTGGGAAGGGTTGAGGATGAGTCTTATTAAAAAATTTGGGGGTGTTTTTGTTCATACAAGAATGCCAAATAACAGTACAACACAGGTAATGTTTACAAGATGATTGCTGAGTAACATCTTGAACCAGACCTCCTGCATTGCTTAAGATTAAAATTTCTTCTTTGCACATTGAGGCAGATGATCAAAGAACATCCTTGACAATTGAAAAGATGTTGTCTCTTCATCACATTCAGTTGTGAGATTTGTTCTTCCTCCTCCCTTCTGAGAGCAAATGAAGTTTCCTGCTATTACCATAACTTTTTCCTTATGTTCTTTCATGTCTTCTGGCACTTTACAAATTTGCCAGTATTCTGATTACATAGTCAACAGCATAGCTACAGTATTAAACCCCTTCATCTACTTTTAAGGTATATTTCAATCCACATCAATTAACACATCTTACTTTGTCCCATTCTCCATAATCATACAGCACCTTTCTACCAAAGGAACTGATCTGTAATGCAATTCCTACATATCTGCACCCAGATACTGCAGTCTCATTGATTAGCTTCCTTCCATCAAGTTTCTCAAAATGCTCACAGCATCAGTGTGCTTATTTTAAAACAGGTATTTCCGTCTACTACCTTTTTTAAAAGGCACACAGCATTTTGATAAAAGCACACAAGACTCTGCACTTAATCAGCTTGTCTATTTTTATGCGCACCATTTAAGAGGACTTAATTTGCTGATACACTAAAATTCAAGAAAGAGGCAACAAGGAAAAAAGGGACAGAACTTTTTTCCTTGGGCTTTCATCACCCAGTAAAATATTATCCAAAGAAACCTTTCTTCTACAGTTTTCTGTTTTCAGTTTAAGGAATGATAAAAATTAACTGCAATAAAACTAGTATTCTTTTTACATTTTATCACAGCAGATGTTGACAACAGGTAGAGTGCCTCTCCAATCCCCAGGACTAAAGAGGAATCCTTGCATTTTTCATTCACCTGCCCATTCACTGCCCCCTCCTACACTTCCCAGTAGTTCTTCCCTGAAAAACCATTCACCCCTTTGCAAGTTCCTGGGAGGTGTAACAGCTCAGCACACCTTCATTTAGCAATACTGTCTCTCAGACAAATGGCTCCTTCTCAGCCAAATGCTTTTCATTAACCACTTCAGTGTCTCCACTGAAGCACTCTATATCATCTTCTCCAATACTACTAGACTGTTCCTGAGGATGCCTGAAAAGCTTGTTTCTTAACAGAGGCATGCCTTTTGCTCAATTTTGGCTCCTGTTCAAGTTTTTTCTTTCAGTTCCCTTTTCTGTCATCATTGCTTAACCCTTCTCAATGGCAAGACAAGACACCTGTTTGCACACTGGTTTGTCTTATTTAAGGTCTGTTTGAGCTTTTCTGGGCCTTGAAATTACTAACAGCATGGCATTAATATAAAGATTCCTACTTTGTCTTAGCATAACAGTCTAGAGAAAACTAGACTTGGTTAAAACAAAACAGCAGACAAATAACTAGCTACACTAACAGCAGGTGTTAGCAAATGCCTGAGGACAAGCAAGAATATGGCCAACAACAGTCCTCGCTTACAGTCTCTAACTAATTTCAGCTCAGATGCTCTCTGGGTGGGATATGGTTTCTACATATTTAGATGTATGCTTCCATAAAAAAATGTTAGCAAAATATTGGCATTCCATTTATTATCACATCAAATTGAACTACAGTAGAAACTTTCAATTCTGTCAGGCACTTCTGATGTAGTTCATTAGCTGTCAAAGTCTCTTCATGCCTTTTGTTGCATCCTCTTGAAATGTCAAAGTTTTATAACCTGCAGCTACTCTGTCACTTCATCTGACTTTGTATATGAAATAATGTAGTGGGCATCAAATCACTGAATTTGGCCTGCTTGGAGGGCGAAAAATTTAAGTCACAGCTCAAACTAAGTAATATAACATGGCAGCCTTTTATTAATAGCATGAAAGCAAGTAGAGCATGGAAAAGCTTTCTTATTACACTAATAATGACATATTAGATTACAGTATGCTCATTTTTTTGTCAGATTATATATCATTGCTTCTAGAAGGACAGAGAATTAGAATCCCTGTCTAGCTTTTTAAGCGTGATAATTTTTTCCAAGAGTTTGGAGGCATCTTGGTCTTGTTGTTTTAAGAACTATCATGAGTAGCAAACTACCTCTAATAAATATGCTGCTAAACAATTAAATTGCTTAACCATTAACAAGAACCATTCTTGTTCTATTTCAACTTTCTATTGTGACTAGAAGAGATATTTGAGTATTAAAAGGTTTAGGAAGCAATCAAACAGAGCCTTCAACTTCAAAATTACAAGAGCTTCATTGTTCTTATAACACCGTGCTCAACCCTGCCGGTTTCTGATTTTCTGAGAGTACTGTTTTTCCTCCCCCCTCCTTTAGAAAAAATACCTTTGCAAGCATAGGTGGTGCCATACACACCTTGGCATGCCCCAACATATAAAATCTGCACCTGAGCCTGCTGCTCACCCAGCAGGGAGGTCTCTTAAGGAAACCCATAAACCCAAAGATATGCCCACTCCCTCAGATGAAAACACAGCTAAAAAAAAAAACAGCTTGAAATTGCTTTAATCCGCTTATTTAAATCAACTACTTGATTTTGGAGAAGGGAAAACTTAGTTATTTTCTGTATAAGCATTCACTACATTTTGCAGTTTCTTTTTCTGTGTAAAGCTACAGTCAAGCTGCTGAGACCAACTGCTCAACGCTTGTTAAAATGAAATACTTTACACTGTGCATTACCATACCACCAAGCATAATAGGTATCACACTACAGAGAACTGAGTACAGTTTAAAGAGACAGGCAGACAAATCAGGAAGATGTCTGAGGTCCTAGGCGTCCATCTTGCGAGCACATCTCTTCTTGCCCTTTAGTCAACATAACCTGCTTTTGTTGCTCTAATAACATGCTAGTCATTGGCATGAATATGAACAAAAATATAAAGAAGGCAATGTGCCAAGAAAATGTTAAAAGATATTTAGGAAAAAAGTGCACTTAGAGCAACACATCCATTAGGTAGGCTTCAAGTTATTTGAAGCATATAATCTTGCATGGTGGCACTTTGGGTTTCACTCCTTGCCCAGAGTTACTCAGCTACACTATGAAAGTCAGTTTCTTGAAAGGGCAGATATGATTTGTTATCTCTTGCTATACTGATTTTTAAAACAATACTGTGGGGGTTTTGGCAAAGTCATCATTATCAGCACCTCTCTCTGCAACAGTGAGATAAAAAAACAAGATTACAAAAGACATTTAGGAGGGACTTTTCTAAGAGGCTTTTCAGACAAAAGCACCCTCAGAATACAGGTCAACTTGGCTCATGTTAATTTATCTCCTTAAGTAACATCTCCCTTAAACTCAGTACATAAATTCTCAGTGTGCATGCAGTGTTCCTTTAAGAAGGACTGCAGTTAAATTTTAAAATAATTTTAGTTCATAGGACTACATTCATACACTTGACTGGACAGACCTTTAAAACAAGTAATAAGGGAAGCTGAGTTTTAGTAAGCCATGATGAAAGCCACGAAGATGCAAAATGTTGGGTGTGACTTTTTTACTACTTATTAGTTTACAAGAATAGCCTCAGAATTTAAGACAAGCAGATGTTGTATACTTCCCTCCTTTGCATTAGTGAGGGGGCTGAATCCAGCAGCTCAATAGAGGGGAGGCTGCTGCACCTCCAAGTCCCCAGGTTCAACCAGGAGCAAGGCTCAGCTTACACTCCATTGGCACACACACACAACACACGTACATATTTATATACCATGGTTGGCCAGAAAGATCAACACGCTGAGCACTCAAACACAGACAGGCAGCACCACAGCCTCATCCTGCTTCCCTCTCCAGTCTGAGCAAGGTGGAGGTCCACTAGTGAGGATATATCTATACATATGTACAACGCAGATCCCTCCAGCAGTCTGCCCAGTAGCCAACCCCGGCATCGCAGTCTCACCAGTTGCTGCCACCTGGATATAAGAGCCCCCAAGCCCATAGTCCCTTTCCAGTTGCTGGTACAGACTGCCTCTCATGCACCCGCACACAGAGCTGGCTGGAACCCCTCTGGACCCCAGTAGCCAAACCCCCACGGTCTCCCCCTTAGAGACACACACACACAGGTCTCGCTCCTAGAGACCCTCAGACCCCACAGACTCTCTGGCAGCTGATGGGACTCCCCTGGTCCTACCAATAGCAAGCTCCTCCCACGGTCTCATCCTTAGAGACACAAAGACACACTTGTTGTCCAGGCTTGATCTTTGCTAGTGCTCACACTCTCACTGGCACACCCACACTCTCTGCAGCTACTGACACCACAGGCACAGGGGCCCCTGTGACCCAAGGTCCCACTCCAGCTGTGGGCACTTACCTCCCCCCACTGCAGTGTCTGCAGCTGCTGGCACCACAGGCACAAGGACCCTTCCACCTGGGATCCCACTCCAGTTGCTGCACTCAGACCCCCATCACACAAACCCAGGAAAAGAGAAAGTAACATAACAAAGAGACAGGACAGGCTGCACTGATCAGGTGAAGGGTATGGACAGATAACCAAACAAGCACTCTATTTACATGCAACCAGCTTTTTTTATTCTCTTATCCCTCTATTTTGCCCACACTTGTTCCTCCCCAAATGACCTAGATCCCTCCCTTCTCTGCCTCTGGTTCATCCCCTAAACATCCCATAGCAAGTTCTGTGCTATTCCAAAATGCTCTTTTCCCCCTCAGTCCAAAAGGTGCTCAAGCAGTGACCCATCTCGCACTCCTGGACACCAGGGATGAGGGTCTCTTGGGACAGCCCTGGGAGGGACCCGGACAGAGTTTTCCTTTCCTCCAAGTCCCTAATTTAGGTTCTTTCTGCCCTCCATTTTGCCTCTGTGCTCCTCCATTGGCTTGTGGAGATGGGCCTTTGAGGGGCTGATGCCTGCTGGGATGGGCCTCCACATACAGCCAGGCACGGTACTATTCAAGCACCTCCAACTGCCATTGTCCCTCTGTACTCCTCCGTGGGTGTGCAGACAAGCGATTACCCCACAAGCTAGCACTTCGTTCACCTTTGAACACTTAACTTGAAAGCTCCAGGAACATGAGATATTAGAATGGTGTAGTAGTTTTGATACATTGATGCAAGTGCAGTAAGCAATTGGAGTATCACATCATTTACCTTTTCAAAGCTTGCAATTCAAAACTAGGCATCCTAAGCTTGAGCTGTGTAATTCACCTGCCCCTTTTAAAGTAAGCAACAGTGGTAAACAGGAAAAATTGAGTTACTTGCAGCTGATCTGAAATCTCAGCTTAAACAGAGGTTAAGAGTGATTTTAAAACCTTAGGCATATGTATGTTTTCTCTTAACTTGTCTTCAAAGTACAGTCTTCTCAGTGCTAATGCCTGGCTAATGGTTAAATGGAAATCAGGTAGGGAGAAAGTGATAGCAGGTAAATAACTCCACAGTGCTATCACTGCTTCACCTGCCCTGCAGCAGGGCCACTTCTGCCAGTCCTGTCAATGGACAGATCACCTGCTGGGGCCCTGCAGAACAGATGGTGCTGAAAGATTAAAACCTACATTTTAGTTGACCAGTTTTATCAGGAAGACCAGTCTATTGAGAGCATTCACTAGGCGAATTCTAGTTTTCACTGTTGCCACTAGGTTTGAGGGATCCTGGCCAAGTTGCTTATCCTTTCGCATTGCATATGAAATAAACTTGTCCAGCTCACCCATATCTGGAAACATAGACAGCAATTCACCAGCACTTAATTCCTTGGTAAGTCTTCAGGCATGCCCAGTACTGACCTAACTAATCTCCCAAGGTCAAAATTACTCAATACATTCAAGAATTCTTGTGAGTTACATATTGAACTGTATTTGGGGGGGAGGGTCTGTCTGTTTGTTTCTAAAAAGCTTTAATTCATCCAATCATAATTGTATATATGATGGCTTACCCTCCTGAGAACCAGGCATATGAATAGCTACCTTCTTACAATTCAGTCCACAAATTGTGACACAACCAAAATACCAAACTGAAGATTAATAATCTTGTTTTATAACAAAACTATTTGCTTCATAATCCTAACTAAATGTCTAGCAGTTTGTTCTTTTAGTCCTCCTATTCACCAGGTTTTCCTGGGAATGTAAAGCTATCAGTTGTATGCCATTTTCAGCTTTAAGATGCTCAGATGACCTGATGTGATACCTCAATCTTTGCTTTTGCCATTTACTCTTACAGGCTTAAACCTGTACAAACTTGTACTTGAGAAGTCTAAACTGCATGCCAGACCCCACTGAGTGCCCTTCATTCATTTGTGGTGGCTTAGACCTCACTTAGCTAAAAAAATCTCAAGAACAATTCAGATACAAAAACCCAAAAATTTCAATGAACAAGTGTTTACTTGCCACTGGGAGACACTTGTCAAGCTCCGCTTTCTCAGTAACAGGCCTGATGACTGGAGAAATGAGAGCAACACTTTTCCCTTGAAGCAGACTCAGTGTATCATACTAGTTAGAAGGAATGATGCTTCACAGACAGTATCGCTGCTGGAGAACACAGAAGAGGAAGGCCATTCCGTAAGACATTAGAAAGCTGTGCCAGTAATGGAGAGAACGAAGTTACTTATCCACAATGTGTAACAGCAGCATGCAGGATGCATTACAATATAAAAGCTTCCAACATGCACGCAAAAGGAATAGAGGTTACATTAAAGGCACATCCTGAAATGTCTCTACAGTAAAGAGGGATTTTTTTTTTTTCTTAATACATAAAAGTAGGGTAACATCTATACGTACATCACAATGGTTTGTGAATTGCAAGGGATTTATCCTCTAAGATTAAAACACAACTTTTTGAAGAGTGCAATACTGAATAAAGGGCAGTTACTGCCAAGAAAATGAACAAAGCTTCATTGTAAGTTCAAACAATTTACTTAACAACACTTGAGTCAATTTACCTTTTACTAAATGGCATCATAGTATGCAATACCACCAGATTCAGAAAATACAAAGAGGAAGAAACCTTAAATTGATTTTAGAAAATATTTTCCAATTCTTTATGTAGGCAACACCTTCTTCCTTCTCTCCATTTATTTCCACCTCTACTGCAGCAATATCAGACGAAGAGTCACATTACTCTAGGTCATCAATGTTATAAATACGGCATTGTAGGAAAGAGTCATTACTATCTGAGCAGTTGCCTCTGATGAGGCATTTATCCATATCTCTGTAGTAGTAGATGAGTCTAATGTTAGCCCTGCAGTACACAATAATATTGCTAATCAAGAGAACAAAACATACTTTACAGTGTATTCATCAGGGAAGCATCTTTCAAACAAACTGTGCTGCAATAGAAGCCTTCAGGGACTTCTGCAGAAACAACCAGAAAAGCAATACTTCTGTTAGTTTCTCACACTTCTTGACTCCTGATACCTTCCAGACTCCTAGATACCAGACAGAGTTATCTTCACGCAGGGAACAGCATCTTTCAGTGTGTCCTAACAAAAAATCTGTGGAACTGGGTCTAAGCATTCTCTTGGATGTAATTTTTAAGTTTACACTTAAACTGATTAACACTGACAAGCATTTAATTCTTCAAACATTTTAGATAGTTGAATTATGAAATTAAGTCCCAGTCCACAACATGATATGGTCTGATAAACAACTGAGTGTTTATATCACTTTTAAAGTTTCATGCTCTCCGTGCTTCTCCTCCACACCAAACTGCAGCTCTTTACTTGCCTACCACTTTTCCACAATAATTGTTTTTATTATATCAGAATTGGAAAAGTACATGACCCACAGCCACATTAGACCACTGAAAGCACGGAGAGTGTTCAAGGACAACACAGAAGTCTGCATGCATCTGCAACTAATCAACCAAAAATATTCAAGAGTATTAAGACCTTCTACAAGAAAAGCATTTGCTCAATGGACAACCTGTTACTAGCTTGTCTTTCTACTGAAAGCATAGCTTGCTGATCATTAACTGTTTCAGAAGAATCTGCTTCACCACCCTTTCTCTAGGATGCTTTTTTTATCAGAAAGCTATCTAAACTAGTAATTTTCCCATCTTATTTTTCTCTCTCCTTATTTCAAGGAGTTAAGCATAGCAAGAACAGTACTTTATTTCAGCATTCCTTTCTTACATCAGTCTCCTTACAAAAAAAAAAAAGCAGTTGGGGGGGGCGTGGTGGTGGTGCTCCAGAGTGCAGACCACTTAAGAGCTGAAGTCAGACTGAAGTCATATCAATTCTGCTGTTAGCTTACCAAGTGGTAAACAGGCTTTGAAGGCAACCCTGGACAGGAAGACTGCTACATAAGAGACAGTATTTTCCTCCAACCTGGAGGAAATAACGAGCCTCGCTAAAAAAGAGCAAACTAGTAGCAGAGCATGCTAAAAGAACTTCTAGGATGAGGTCTCAAAATGCAGACAGGAAAGGACAGCAGAGAACTGCAAAAAATTTGCTTACAAAGGGCTCTTGAGCATGAAACCCAGGAAAGAAACAGGTTTCTCAGAAGCTCAGACACAGAGGCAGGAAAACCCAAGTGTGGGTTCAACCAGACATGAGTCAGAAATTGCCTGTTTTGTTAAGCCATTTGCTTTTTCTGCAGTAGACATAGGAGGTACCGTTAAAAAAAAAAAAACCACCACACAAAACAAAACCAAACACATTTTGTTATTTGGCAGAAGGAACAGTTATTTCAGAAGCACAAGAACTGGCGCATTCAAATAAGGGAGATGAGAAGGGCTACTCAGAGGAGGAATATGGAGACTTGGAACAGCGATGCATCTCTCTTTTGGTCACATTTCATTTCCTCCTCTGAACATCTATATCTTTGGTATCTACAGCATGCAATTTGTTTCCACAAAAATGGTTTTATATGTATACATGTATATACACATACATACAACACACAGTATACAGTTACATCTTTATTCCTCCAAAAAGAGACAGCCTAAAATAAACTGTCAAGTCTATTCCATGGGATGTTTCAGAACACAAAAAAAGTAAGTCCTGTAACTTTTCCCAGGTCCAGCAATATTAACATGCTCACATCTGCTATCATGTCTTCCATTAAGGATACGGCATGCACAACAACTGTTAGAAAGTTAACTAGCAGGCTGTATTTCAGTCCCCCAAGAGACATCAGGAGTTGGCAGAAAGATTGCATACCACTGGCAAAAGTTGCTTTCATGACTCTTCTATTGAAGAATTATCACCATGAAAAAGGTGAGATCATTTTCGTCATGTTTCTTGCATCTAATAATGCCACCGCTTAAATAAACCCCACCACCACATTCTGAAGCAAACCATGGTAGATTTAAGCCATACCTAATGACCAATGAAAAAAAGAAATCATTAAAACCTTTTTAATGTTGTAACATATTTCATAGTATTCATGTGTATTTATTAAGACCAGGTTATACTCTAAAATGTAAAAAAACCCAAACAAACAAACAAAAAAAACCCCCACAACTCAATAGCAAGGATTTTATCTTCTGGTCTTACCCAAAATAGAAATATAACAGGCTCATAAAACAGAGTAACCATCAGCATTTTCAGAGGTGGTATTACTTAAAGAGCAATATAATGTCTGTGCCGTGAACTACTGTTTTGAAAGCCCACTTCTACAGAAGTGTAAAACAGACAGCCAGATATACAGACACTCTCTAATGGCTTTAGAATGGGCTTATTTTAAAGGAAAACAAAGGAGACAGTACTGTAATACCACTGAGATGCAATATAAAGCAGAAGCTTCATTTTTATGGAGCTAAACTTCCATGGGTGTACTTTGGATCTGTCTTTCCCCATTTGCAAAAAAGCGAATTTGGATAATTTATGTTAAAAGTTGCTAGACACATTCATGTATTTTTAAAGAGAATAATGTGCTTTCACTCCAGATACACTCAAACTTATAAAAGGCAACTTATATTCTTGTTTGGAACATAATAAGAAAGAAAGGAAATTAATACTAGTACATAAAAGTAAATCCCAACATCAAAAGTAAACTGCAGAATTGAGGCATAAAAGCAAGCATGTTTGAGCTTTTTACTTAAAAAAAGGATTATTCCTCTCAGGAACAGCCCTTATTTGCTTGCCAAGCAATCTTGCTCATCCTCTTTTTTAATGCTCTAAAAACTACAGTGGTGTCTCACCAGACCAGGATTACATTTTAAAGCCTACAGTGAGCTGGGTAAAGGCCATCTCAGTACATGTCTCCCATCACTAGCAGAGACTCAGTTTTGAAATATTTTGAAATAAAGATTTATTATCCCGGGGGAAAGGGGAACCACACACAAACACCTATGAAAATGGTAATGCTGAAAGAAAGCACATTCTCAGCAGACAGTTACCTCCTCAAACGGCTGGCCCTTGCCAGGAGAGGTAGGTAAGCTCCTACCTTCTTCAGAAGTCTTCACATTTCTCCTCAGTTTTATCACTCTTCATTCCAAGCAACAGAAATGGAGCAGTAACAGTGAGGAAGGAGAGAGGGGCCAGGTACGGGGTGTCTCAACCAATTAAACATCCAAGGGCTTGCACTTCAAGCTTTATGTTTCAGGACAGAGGGGTACCCACATGGTTTTTTTTCTTCTGTAACAACTGTGGTCTCCTTTACCTTATATGCCTCACTATTTCTGTTCACTCCTTCCCTAGTCTCAACCAGTCTGCATACTTTCCTTTTGCATTTGAACAAAGAGGAAAGAGTACTTTTCGCATGTTCATTTGCACGCTCAAAGCATCAACTACACTTGCTTCACATGCTTTCCCCTTCCACTGAAGTTGTAGCTATACCAATAATCGTTGTCACTACTAATACTAGTAAATCACAAGGGAAATTCATGTTCCCATGAGAGTTGATAGCCATGTCTACCATATTAAAAAAATAAATTAAAAATGGCAGTTTCATTTTTAAGACTTTCAAGCAAACAATTCATGCCTTTCAGAAAAAGGATTACAAAGCAAGCTCTCCTAAAATTGAGTCAGCTGAAGTATGGAGCAACAGGAGAATTTCCAACATCCAACCTGTACTACAGCTACCATCTTGGATGAAGATATATCACCCTTAGAAAGATTTTTATCATGCTTAAAACCCACCTACACCATTTATGTCTTAACTAAACTGAGACCATTACTCCTGCCATCTACGTATCATAAACCAAACAAACCCAATCTCATTATGTGCAGCATTTCATAAATAATTTAGAATGGCAATTTCATTTCCTTTAGATCAGGACTTCAGTCCATTGAGAACAAGAAATCTTTACTACTCTTATTAAATATTTACTATATGGCTGTTCTGGCATCATCACAAGAAACACTGCATACAAGTGTTATGCATTAGAAAAATACAAAAGCTACATTTAAAACATTTAAAAGATGCTGGCAAGTGGACAATAGCTGGGAAATGCAAATAAAGCTGACAGCCTAACTTTCACTGCTGATTCTTTCCAGGACAAAAAGCAGACAGACAAGACAGCTTAACTCTATGCTTTAAGGTCAACATGCTTTAAGGTCAACATGCTTTAAGGTCAACGGACATTTGTCACCACCTGAAAAAAAATTAAGTAAAAACATTTTTAGTGAAGCAAAAAGACAAATCAACTTGTTTCCCCATACAGCTTTCCATCAGTGTATGTTATAACTTGGAAAGGTCACAAGTGTTTACCAATGTATGCAATAGAAGTATATCTATCCCCCTCTGCCAGCAACATTTCTACCTTCAGAAAAGCAAACCTAACAAATCTAACTAGGAGTGTAACATCCACAAGACAACCCATACAATGATGCAGAATGCAGGGGGCCTTAAAGTAACACATTATCTTCAGCATCCCATCCCCTGTCACCAAAGGAAAGCTTCCACATTATGTTAAATCTGTTGTCTTAGACTATTTCACCAAGCTTTTACATAGCTGTCCTGGCATTAGTCATATAACCATATCTAAAAGCAACAGGCACACAGCACAATTATGAGACTTAGCAATCCCATTGCAACTTTCAGATTTAAAAGCATAACTGCCTATCCCAATTGACAGAGCTACAGCTTGCACTGCAGCAATAACCACAATTGCTGGTTTCTGGCAGGAGTCAGCACACACTGTAATGCAATGATTTTTCCAAGTGAGTCTCCAGTAAGAGGCCAAAGGAACGTGCTTCCCTCAGCCACTTGCTCTCTCTATAAAACTGTTAGAAGACAATATTAAGTACCACAATCTCCTGCAAACCATATGCCTGTGATAATGAACTTCCAGATCTTAAGCGAAGCAGTAGCAACCAGTGCCCTCACAAAAACTTTCCAGCCTAAGCATCAGATCATTATTTGGATAAACAAAAATCTTCCAAAGCAGACTTGGACAAGACCAAAATAATGCTGGATGGGAATGTTTTCAGGTGATTCTCCCAGGTACAAAGCTTGCTTTCTAGCTAGTAGGCCAGACCAAAGTTTCAAGGCCTTCAGTCTCAGGACAGCAAGGCACCTATTTCAAAAGATGCCTTTATTTTCTAACCCCTTTCCTAGCAACAAGCAACCAGGCTGCAACACTGACCATTCTGCAATCCATTTCTCTGAGAGCAGAGGGTGAACACACTAACATTTCCCCATTGTAAAGAATGAAGTAGCCCTGAGCTACCGTAAGCTAATCACTACCGTGCTCAGCACCAGCTTTCAATCCTCTTTTGCTGCCAGTCTGAATTGCCACTTTCAATTGCATCAATCAGACAGACACCCACTAAATTAGGAACTGCACTTCTTCCTAGCACAGCCTGCCAAGGCAGCTGCACTGTTTTCTGTACTAATGACTTGAGAAGGTACTAAAATAAAGTTTTGGCACTGACGTCCACCAAGAGAAGGTACTCCCATCATTACTGGAGATGGCTATCATTGTGTTTTTCTTTTTAGTATAAGAGAGTCATGCAAAAATATATTTAGTAACCTAGTATGGCATAATCCTTTCAATCATATGCTTCAGCTCAGTTTGAGGGAGATGACAAAAGCATGTTTTGTTGGCTGCAGTTTTCCAAGCACCAAAGGCAGTTGGATCTGAGGATCAATTTATCCCTCCTACATAAGGCCCACCACACAGCAACAGCTGATTTGGCTCAGCTGGGGATCAGATGACCCAGATCAGGCTGTTGGGAAGGAGGGAGGCAATTTCTCTGTTACGCTAGGAGAACTCATTTGGACTTCACTGTGCCATTTCCTGTAACTTCTCAAAAGGGATGCATATGAGAAGATAGACAGGCTAGGGCAAAGAACAGCAGATAAACCCTACCAGCATAAGAGTACGGGCTCAATGAGGGTAACTGTGGAACATTGAACCAGGAGACCTGAGCAGAAAAAGACCTATAAGAAAGGCTTTTCAGAAGAGATAGGAACCATAGTAAGATTAGCTGAGGCAGCACTAAAGGGAAACTGAGGCACTAGAATAGGATGTGTCTGGGCTTCAAGACCAGTATAGCATTCTGAGATAGTGCATGGAAGAACAGAGCATCCTAAACCACCTGCAGAGGAAGCAAAGCTGGACAAACGGTGCTTTAGCAAGCCACATGAGGCTGTTAGATACCATCCAGGGCAACGATTGTATACTTTCTGGTATCGATTATAGCTAGAGCTCAGGCTCAGAATCTAAGCCTTTTCAGGAATGTCTCCAGCATTTTAAAAGGCTGCTGCAAACAGACTGCACACCCATGAACTCTGCAAGGTGAGACCAGATGTTTTAACACATTTGCTAATGAAAATAAACATTTTTAGCAAAGAGCAACAGCTCAGTTGTTTTATGTAAGTGGATGGAATGGCTGAGCCCAGTATGGAAGGAGTATCATTAATCCTACAGAAGTCTTCTTCAAAGAGATGAAGAAAAATCTTTCTCCTGGAACAGTCTGTCAAAGCTTGCAGATCCTCTTTTAGAACCTGCATCTTTTAAGAGTGCATCCCACAATTTAAACCACTTAAGCTGGTAGATTCACTTTGCCCCTTTCATGTTTGGGGTTTTTTTAAGAGCAAACTCCAATCAGAAGCCAGAAAGCTGTCTTAATTTGCCAATTTAGTGGTCAAGTTCTAAGTAAAAGGTCCAGCAAGCTTCAACTGACCACATAAGTGGAGAACAGAGAAGTATTTATAGCTTGCTCTCCCTCAGCCATCAGCTCAGAAACCACAGAAGGACACATTACTACACATGACTTCAAGCATGTGATATCAAGTGTTCAAGCTTTCTCTTTCAGCCAAGGACTCCCTCTTCTATGGAATATTCTTTCACCTTCCTTCTCTCTTTGCTATTTTAAAACAGATATAGAAACCCATTGCATTAACATGCCCCAAACTATTTTAAGAACACATAAGTCAGGTACACTGAGATCAAGGGGGTCTTACTTCCATACTTTCCTTCCAGAGAGTAAAATAATCTTCACCATCTTTTACTCAGCTTAAGGCCTCAGAACCTTTCCAGAACTTGTCAGCTCTTAACCGAGTAAGAAGTCCTTCAAGAACAGCTTACAGCCCATTATCGTGATCTAATATTTTTTATGGTAATAGCATTGAATAAATAAGTCTGTTTATACAGACATCCAGAGTTGATGCCATTTTCCATCTTCTTTCTCTCATTCCTACACTCCCCAAACTGAACACACATGTAGTTTCAACACCTAAATGCAGCTCCAGAATAACTTCTCAGAGTGCATGCGCCCACAGTCAGTGCTCCATGGCGACACAAACTATCTTGTCATGAAAGCTGAGACTGGCCAGATTAAGTCACAAGGACACAAGCATTTTCACACTTTTTGTTACTAATTGAAGTATAGTAGCTTTTCTTTTTCAGTCTCCCAGGTCACACTTACAGATCAGCAGCTTCCAAATTAAGTTATAGGCATGTAGCCTCTTTAGGCTCCAGGAGAAGTTCCCCATCCACAGCTCTCTACCCATCTAGCTACTCACTACCATTCTCTTTCAAAAAGGTTAGGGCTTCCTCATATACTATGAATATCTCGATTAAGGAACATGAATCAGTCAAGCTTAACAAATTACTCAGTAGTTTGAGAAAAAAACTTTTTTTTTTTTCCCAATGGAAAAAGGTTTTGGAATAGCCACATGAGCAATTAAAGCCAGTAGGGAGTGATGACAATAACTGGGTATAGGCTGATTGTAATAACTTTTATTTAACTGGAAAAACAGGAGCCAGGAGAAATACTTCAACCTAGTCAGGTCCACAGCTATTAAAGCCTCAGCTCCACCTACAGTAGTTTTTACTGAACAGATGTACACAGGGAGGTTGCTGTGAACCTCTATTATGGCAATCTTAAAGCATGAATGAACAAACGCACCAAGCAGTATAATTACTGCTCAGAATAACAACCTGTGGAGTCTGTACATTATCACTTTAAAATGTCATGCAGCTTTATCCGCAGAGCCTGCTTTAAACTAGGATGTCTGCGCAGAGATGAAAACCAAGATGGCTGCAAAAGAGGCAAGAGAGTATTTTCTCCTTTAAATTAATATTAAGCAGAAGTCAATGGTTCTTATTTTAGAATCAGAATAATGCAGGTTAGAAGGGATCTCTCCAGATCATCTGGTCACTTTTTATGGAAAGAGTTAAAAAGCATGAAGCATTTTCAGACTAGTCTGATGTTAACAAATGTTTTGTTGCATGTTTTAGCAATACCAAGTTTAAATAATTATTTCCCAGAGAAAAGCTTGGTTTTTAAGCATTTGACACTGGCCTTTCACACTAAACCAAGGAAACCTTCCTTTACCAGTCTCCTACAGTTGCCTGTGAAATGGTTAAAGGTGTTATAGGCTTTCACAATCTTAGCAAAGGATTCCTGTGCTGGCTAGCATCCTTATTTCAATAAAACATGTTCTAATATACACATGGGAGGAAATGCTAAGCATATAATGGCTGTTGCATTTTCCTGCAAGTCATTATGCTTGGATTGCACTTAGAATTTTGGGAAGGTCGAGCCACGTGACATTCGAGTACTACAAGAGAGTGCACATCACAGGGTTAGTTTGGGGAAAACAGGCTGGAGTTATTTCCTGGTTGGTCAGTTTGTTTTTAAGTAACATTCCCTCCAGTATGTAGTCCCCCAAACACTTCTCCTCATTCCATAAATCATAAGGCTTCCTGACATTTATATGAAGTGTTAACTCCCACCCCTCTCCCAATTACTCCTTTTCTGATGCCAGATGCTACCCACAAAACAAACCAGTGTTCCATGGATGTCAGCAACTTGTCAAATCAGCCCCGACTCATCAGTCATCACTCTGGGATGTCACTGAAGCTAGAAGCACTATCTGGAACCCCAGCACTCAGCAGCACTCTTTTCTTCACAAGTGCAACTTGCTACTACTTCACACTCATTTCAGCTTCAAACCCAGAGCAACAGTTCACTTTTTAGAAATGCACCCACATATACTCCTTGCCCAATGGTTTGTCACTCAGAGTGAAGTAAAACAGATGTCTCTATCAACAAGCCAACAGCACATCCAAAATAGAAGGGAAAAGAAAGAGCAAACCTGTCTCCACTGCCAGAGTCCCTTCTGACAGCTCTTACAAGATTACAAGAGCTATATGCCGCTGCATCAGCCTGCTTAACATTTCTGCTTTGGTCTTTTCTACATAGTATGAGAAACTGACAAGAAGCCCAGATCACACCTTTAATCAGTTTAAGGAAGATGTGACATGATACAGCTGCTGGCAGCCAGCAGCAGTGCCACAAACATGCTTTTCCACTCCTGTGCTGATCTAACCACCCAGTGCCAGGCGGAAAGCTCCCTGTGCTCAAGTCCAGGGGCTGTAAAGACCACATTTCCACTTTTCCCCTGTATATCTCCAAGACATAGATATGAATGTGACAGTGAAAAGTGCAGTGGCACTTTCTCTCCTCATCATAATACTCTTCAAAGATCAGCTAAAAGCCACGTAACCAAGCAGCTGCTATTCTGCAGCAAAAAAGTTATTATAAGCAGAATTAAGTGGTCTGACTGGGGGCAGACAGAGTAGGTAAGAAGAAAAGCCAATGCTACAGTCTTACTAGCCTTAAAGGTTTAGAAGTATTTGCAGCTGTCTCACTTAATGACTAAACTACAACCATTACTCAACCAATCTTTGTGTGGCTTTTGTCATCATTTTTAACATGCAAAAAAAAGCAAATGCATGTGTAAAAGCATTATTATTTTCAGTTTAAAATACCTTGTCATTTGTTATACGAAGGAAAATAGCAAAGGAATACTGATATTTTAATTCTACATGCCCAGCAGAAATCTAGCCTCAAGTCATCTTTTTAATATATTTTTTAAAAATCCTATTTTATATATATGCTGACATAAAAGCTCTTTGAACAAGTTACAGCAGATACCATTAACAGAGTAAAAATGTTCAAGGTATCCTTTTCACTTCTTAGGAAGGAAGTCTGGGGCTTAAGAACCTTCCTTTAGGGAAAAAAAAAAAAAAGATAAGCCTTTCAAATTTGAGACCTCATGGGCTGAAAGAGGCAGGAGATGCAAAACCACAATCCAGATTGCCCTTTATAAACCTGTGTTTATACCTGCCCGTGTTCACTGTGCACTGCTTCACAAAAGCATGTGAAGCTTTCCTATTGCTTCTATGTCATTACAGTCATTAAATATGGAAGTTTAACTTCCTTATGTCAGCCAAAAACTTACAGCATCAAGAAGTCAACATATTCATGAATCATGTTAAAGTGATCACGCAGTTGAGGGCTGAGGACAGAGCATTTTTTCATTTTCCCTTCATTTCTCCCCTCACAGTGCCAATACACAGGCACCTCCTACCAAATTAGGCCATCTGGTCACCTGACAACTGTAAATAGTAAATGGTCAGTTAACACTGTTTAAGAGATTAACAATACTCCAGCATTCACAGGTGAAGTTATGATAAACCTGTGGGTTAGGGTTTTGTTTTTTTTTTTTTTTAATCTTAGAAGGTGAAATAATTTTCTAATTGTGCTCAATGACTGTCAAACAAAATTCTTATCTCAGCTTTAACCGACCTGCCCCCATCCTCCCCACTATGGTATTAGAGACCAGCCATATAGTTAAGTGGCTATATCTCTGTTGTACAGAGGATATACATTCTTGCAAAAAGCTTAAAGTCAACAAGGAAGAGTGGATTTATTTAGAAGCCCTAGAACTGCTTTAGTTTAAGGTAGTCAGGAATTGGTTGAAAATCTGGTACAGAAGGATAAAAATACTAAGCATTCTTAAAAATGAGACAGTACAGGACATTTTCAAAACCTATATATTCGATTTTAAACATTAAATTAACTTGAGAATGTTTGTAATACTTGAGATTACCTGATAAATCTTTGAGTGGTTTTTTTTAAGCCTAGATGATGAACAGAAGATTTTTATGAGAATTAAGCTTTACAAAGTTCATACTGGTGGTCAGGAAGCTAGAATGTGAAAGATTTTGAAGATAACTCTTAAGATTACACTTACTGTTAATGTAATTCCACTGATAAATCAAAGGAAAGGAAACTACACATAATTTACTAGAAAGGAGTTGCAACTATTCTGTAACACATGCAAAACACCAACAGCATTTCTGTACGTTCCATGTTTACAGAGAAAATGCTGACCATTAAACTAAAGAAAAGCACTAACATTAATCAATCAAAATCTGCTTATAGTGTAAGGAGTCTTTTTGACCAAAGCAAAATGTCCAGCCCAAACTTATTTACATTATATTTCTGCTAACATCAGCATAAGAGTTTATTTTTTTAGCCATGACTTGGTCAATAAACTGTTTTGAGCCTACCTTTGCAGTATCCTCTCTCATATATATCATATTTCACATACTGAAAGAGCCTGTTTCTACATAGGTACATTTTATGGTAAGATTAAATGGCAGCCTGGTTTTTAAGAGCTTTCATAGCAGTTAAATTTTAAATAATGTCTTCTCCCTCTGAAGGCAGGAGGGGGGGTGGATCACAGAATAAGCAGGACTCCAACCTTCCCAAAAACACTTCCTCCGTATTTGTTATACTCTACCCAAAACGCATCCAGTGATTGACAGGTCATTTCTGTTACTCACCAGTAAAGTTTGATACCAGGCTTTACAGCTAAAGTCATAATGATAGCCTAAGAGGTACCAGGATTAAAACATCTGAAGATAGAAGGCATGCAAAGGCATAGCACCAAGCCAAAGCCATAGGCAAAGACACCAGATGTATTTTAACAGAAGACCACAACTCTCCTTGAAGTCAGGTTTGGGACCCCAGAGCCAAATGCTCCACTTATTCAGGAAACACTGTTTATGCCAGTCTGAGAAATTACAGTTTATTTGACTCCAAGTCACCTCATGAATAAGATGAAATAGACTTCAGCTTTTTCTGGACCACCCTTCTTCAGGTGTATTATTATCCATAAATAAGGCTAGATTGAACTCCCTAGACTAGTGTTCTGCAGGAAACAAAACTAAAGGAACTATGACTATCAGTAACCTACCTACAACTGCTAGTAATAAACTTATGACTGCAAGAGCAATTTCACAGAGGCAAGGGTCACTTAACTATCTTCTTTGTAGCTTTGCAGCGTACTGTCCACATGTCATGGAAGTCAGTCAGTTCTATCATTTACAGGATGGATTTGGTAGCCAAATCTCAAAAATACACACAGCCATTTTTTCCCCCCCTCACATTAATCATTATATTGTCTTATGCACATCATATATGTTCCAATAACAGTAGTGTTTTTCATGGCTTTATTCTGTAATGACCTTCTGACAAGTATTACAGTTTAATGTTAGCTATCAAATGCCACTGCTGATTCAGATCCACCTCAAGAGAGGCCACTTACATTCATTATGAGTGGCATAAAATAGTTATACAAGCACAGATAATGGATACTAGTGTTTGTACTTCCTTATAATCATTTGTGCAAACACCACATTAATAGTACTTTGAAAAGATGTGAAGGGCTATGTAAAATGCTAAGCATGAACTGCAAGTTGCTAATGCAATTCCAATAACAAGAAATCCATTTCAGTTCATCTACATGTCTACTTCACAATGTAAATTAGAAGCATTAGAGACAAAAAAGTACTGGGTAAACAGTTCAATTCCTTCTCTCTCCCCAGTTCATCCACACAATTTTCTCCAGACACGTACTTCATACACAAAGTTTCTTTTTTTTCTGCATATAACTGGTTTGATTATTAACATTAAATTTGCAAACCTTTACTGGCACATCTGCTGATGTGCTTTTCAGAGGATTTCACAACATCCTATCTTAGTGGCAAAGTAGAAGAGCCTAATTGTCCTTAATCCTCTATTTAAAATAGGTTAGATGAAATCCTCTTTTGACTGGAGCAAAGAGATTAGTTAGTGCCACCAGGAAAAAGAAACACTATTCCCCCCTCACCTAGCCCCATATCTAGATGAGTTTAATGATTAATGGAGGAAACAAATTAACCAGTCTCTTATTTCTAAAAGGGAAATAAGTCTACAGGGAAGAGCAGAATAAGTGGAGAAGTGTCCATATGAAATCTCCAAATTCTTAAGCTTTCATGCTTGTAGTAACTACCAGGATAACATAAAGAAGAACAAGCATCCCAGAAGACAGTTTCACAGTATACCTCAGTAACCAGACAGAAGAGCTAGTATGAAGCCCACCCTGCCCCTGCCCCCCCCCCTCCTTTTTTAACATAGCAACACACATCTGGATCCCTGGTAAATCCCGGCATAATTCTTGACATTGCCAAATGAAGTGCATACAATTTCAGGAAGTACATGTCCACACATCGGCACGTGAATACACGTGCATGTATGCAGATGGAGGAATAAAGGGGAAAATCAGGGGTAGCAGAGGGGAAGCAGTGTAGAACTGCTGAAGTTACTGTTAAGTAACAAGAAAAAACCAACCCTAAAACAGTCATTATAGGCTTACGTCCACACCCAGTTTTCTTCCTGTGACATAGTAATTTTATTACCTGAAAGCATTAAACTACCCTTACAACTTCTCTCTATGGAAGAGCTGGGTAATACTCTCATTCCTGTCCTAAGGAAAGATGCATGCACAGAGGAAATTAACATCCAGATCCACAAAGATATTTAGGTGCCTTATCAGTCTGTGGTCTTCTGTGGTGTTCCAAACAAACTCCCCAGCCACTGGCTCATCTCAGTCTCCTAGAATAACCCAGGCTAGGCTGACAGTTTCTTCCTAGAAAGAGTGCATTTTTAATATAGTATCACAAATACTCAACACTTACAAAACTAAAATCAAAGTTAAATTGAAAAAAACAAAACACTTTTCATGATGACTCAGAGCGTGTTTGTGCTACAGGCTTCTCAGAGTCATTACTGAGAGTGAAGGGGGGGGAAAAAAAAAAAAAAAACAAAACACCCACAACTGGTGTCTGTATGATATAGAAAAAGAATCCTTGGTTTGCCTTGTCTACCTGCAGCTGTTGCCATGGCAATTATAGCAGAGAAGATAATAGCATTCCAGTGCCATTCTGCCTCATAGCTCAGGATGAGCTTCAACTGAAACGTCCCTTGACAATTATACAAATAGAAATACTACATTATCCTGTGTAATGGTAAACCAGTAGAAGAAGCAGCATTATTTTGGAAAAACATAATCTGACTAAAAGAATTACATGAGGAGAGGCAGGCTATTTTGCTCAAAAACACCCAGTAAAGTTTAATCCAGTTGCATAACAGGTGCTAAAACATCTGCTCAGTCTTTTCTGTGGCACAGGTTTCTCTTGGTTTCCTCTCCCTGCCACACCTGCAAATGACATGGAGGAGGCATCTCACTGTCAATCAAGCTGCAGCTCCTCAAAAAACCACAACTGTTTTCTAGTCACACTTAAACCTAGTTAGATTAAACAAGTTTATTATCCCCATCTTGACAGCACAAACAGTAGCCAGCTATGATATTTGTGGAATGTTTTACTTGTCAGTGCAGTTACTGTTTTCTAAGTGTTTTGGGTTCAAAAAAGCAGACTCATTAGAAAATCCCAACCCATCTTACCACTTTTCTTGTTTCAATTACTATTGTATGACAAGAGCAAAGAATGAATGAGAAACTGATCAGAGATGTTAGGCTATAAATGGGCTATGTTCTACCTTGCCCTCTTTCATTCCCAAAAATTATTTTGAAAAGGCTTCCTGCTTTCAGTATTGATACTCTGTGGTGCTTTAGAAAAGGCATAAAAGCAGAACTATATTAAATATTTTTTAAATCAATAACACACTAACAAAAGACAAAAGCAACTATGCAGTTCTCATCTCAGAAGAGACAAGTATTTTTGATGCTAAAAATGGCAAGGTTAAAAGTTCTTGATCTATTTTAAGTCACTGAAACACTTCTACAATTTAGATGCTCCAAAAGCAATGTTTTCTACTCTTGGAGAGCATCTGATGAGTGCAGATGAGCCATGTTTTGTAGTCAATAGCAACCAGCTTGTAATATGTACTCTGGCTTCCTGTAAGTGAGCTGTTTTACATACACAATGTCCTATTTTAATTTGTTTATTCTCAAAAGAAAAAGGAAATCATGTTTTTCTTGTGTAGATTAGCTAATTGATGGGGTAGGTGGAGGGGAAGAAACAAAACCCATGCAATTCTCCATGCTTACTGCCCCTGAGCAATAAATAATTGATAGGGAAAGGGAGAGTGTCTGGGGTTTGGTTTGTTGGGGTTTTTTCTGAGCCTCAGATTATACTGAAACATCTTAGAGTACATTACAAAACCAGAATGAACACGACAAGAGTCACTACTAGTACACAAGAGCTAGTTCGGTTCGCAGAAGTGCCAAATCCTGTCAGCCACGCTGAATGTTCAGCAGAATTAACTTCTGAGGCAAGTAAAGCTTTCAAACTTTGCCTTTTTTAAATGACAGGCTGAAAAGCATGCAGGCAGCACGCCATACAGACTCTTCCCACCCCCCCCAAAAGGCAGTTAGGAGAATAACAAAGCAATAGCGCTTGGGGAAACAGGAATTCAGAAGCTACTCCTGCTGTCAGAGGCACTCTTGTCATGCATTCCACACCAGAAAGAACCGGTACCCACAGGGAAGCAGATATGCCAGATGGGAAGCATCTCAGGTTTCAAGAAAACATTGTGACACACTGACTTTCACAAGAGGTAACAAGAATTCATTACATATCAGGTATAGACACACTTCACAAATGCAAGTTACCAATTGCTGACCTGTGAATACAGGCAGAGCCCCTATTGAAAACATCTTTTGTACAATCAGGACAGTTTGCAAAGAGTCAGTACATAAACACATTTACATGACATTTAAAACAGGTTAAGATTTTGTCAAATTATATCCCTGGAATGTTAAAAAAAAAAAATCAATCCACAAACCTTTTGATTTACAATAAGTGACAGCTAGGAAGAAAACAGTGTTTGTTTTAACAGGCACCCTGACTAAGAAACATCTAGACAGTATTAGTTTGGTATCAGTCTGCAAGGGTGCAGAGAAAGCTGAATGACTAGGAGCAAAAGCAAGAACTGGAATGCAAGGGTACCCTTATACGTATTAGCTGAACTTAGATTAAAAACAGAAGGTCATCTGAAACACTTGATAAATGGACTGTTGTTTTAGACACAAATAATTCCAGAGCACTGAGGCTTACAATTTCACCAACTTTCAGGTCAAAGCAGTTACCAACCTTTGCTGTATCAAAGCTAGATAAATGGAAAAAAAAAAAATGAAGCTCAATATTCATTATTTCTACCAAGACTACATACACAAGTAAAATACTTACGAAATCTAATTAGAAAACAGTTTTAGAATTATGCTGCCAATAGAAACAACAAAATCATCTAAACCAATGACCAACAGCCACAGGCTGCCGTGAAACTTAGTAGGTAACTTGCTAAAAACCCCTAACATAACTTCCTGGTTAAGTTAGTCAATCACCGTCTCAAACTATGATTAAAGTTGACCCACTTCTATAAAAGTGAAAAATAAAGCATCCATTTGTAAACTCATTTATTCTAACCTCCAAAAAAAAAAGATTTTTCATAAATATCTGCAGAACTAATAGGCCAGAAGCTTCCCAGAGGCCAGAGCTGTAATACATCACTGTTCCTTCTGGAAGTGAATCTTATCTGTTGCTATACACATTTAGAGATATTTACACAGGCAACAAATACTTAACATCCAGATTTGTAATCCTGAAGTAACAGGAGAACATGAAAGAGGAGAAGCAATATAGTGGCAGGATCTCTAAATATACTACATAATACAGGCAAAACAGTTCAGTAATACAGACCGCTGACCCAGTAGTATTTATTGTACAACCCAAAGCCACCAACCTGGGCAGGAGCATTTACTGATGAGGGCCAGCTGTCTTACAAATACAGAACAGACTGTCACCATAGACTGCAAGATGTTTAGCAACCATTTAGTGTCCAAACAAACATATGCTGAAGAGTGACATTTTTCCAGATTGCCCAGATCCATTCAAACCCACAATATTCAGGAATATCCAAATCCACATTCAGCCATAAACAGCCATTGTGAATATACAAAAGACATATGCACATGTTTTATTAAGGAAAGTAAATGTTCATTTTATGAAAGAAAAGACATCATCAAGACTTGTTTTAAGATTATTAGCCATCTCTTGACTATAAAGAGGAAGAATGCCAGAAGTCCCAAGATCAGCAAGAAATAAGTTACCAGAGAAAACTAATGCAACTGCAGTTATATGGGAAAAACACATTGCTTAATGACATCCACACAGCGTCCCAAATAATCTAACTATAAAACAGAAGCTAATCTTGTATGGACATGGTTTTAATTATTAGTGTATATGTTTGTTTTTTTCTCTAACTAGTGTACTGCTTAATATTAAGCTAACAAGTTCCTCTCATTACTGAGCACACAGCAGGCTCTGCATGACACTTACAGGACAGTACACACTAATTCCGTATTCTCTGGCTGTGAGGCTGCCCTCCCTGGGGTAGCATACATCCTCTGGGAAACGCACAAACAATCCAAGGAGAAGACAAAGCAGCATGTTGTCTGATGCAAAAGCGACATCCAGAAAGAGGTTATATTTTAATAGAGTATGTGACAAACAGCAGTCTCCCCAAGGCAATTTTCATACTACCCCCACATAGCCATTATTTCTATTATTTGGGAAAGTAAATTAAACAATACAGTTGTCAAAATTTATCCTATTGTAGAAGGGTTATTCAGAATCTGTGGTTCCACATACTGGAAAAGCTGTATATAAAGATGTTTCTATTTTGTTACTTACAGATGCCTCTACTATAGCTCATACAGTTTGAAGCAGTAAAATATACAAAATAATCTCATTAGATGCAATTAAGAAAAGTTACATTGCTATATTTCAACTTGGAAGGATCACAAAGCATTTAGAAAACTTCATTGAACTTCATGTCAGCTGCACTGTGGTGAAACAAACACCTTTCTATATAGAAAGTTATTCTTCACCAACAGTCCTATAAATTGTGTATAGCTGCAGTAATAGTAAGGGGAAATAAGAGCTGAAGTGAGAACAAAAAAAAATTTGCAAGATGGATATAATGAAGCAGAACAACAGAATGTCAATTTAGAAATTTAGTGAGAGAAAGACATCACTGCCTCTGTCCTAGAAGGCTACACCATCTCTTGGTGAAGAGATATAAATTACAGTATGACTAGCATGCTGAACATCTATCTTATTCAACCCACACCACTGAACTGTTCCAATGTGTGGAAGATACAAAGACAACAATGCAGTTAAAACAGCAGACAATTATTTGAAAATGCTAACCAGGAAACTGACTTCAACTTGAACTGACAGCACCCAGTCACTGTTATGCTTCCAGAGGGCCTTGGAGATATGCGCTATTTTGCATTGCTCCAGGACAGCGACTGCAACAACAGAAAGGGGAATGGGGGAACCTTCACAATCAGGACAAGAATCCTGGTATTTAACTTATGCCTTTATGTCCTACGACATATAGTACAGGGAAAGAAAAGAAATTATGCAGAACTCTGAGAAACCATCCTCTTAGAAGTCTCCATTAGTACAAGGCATAGCAACTGTTTGTTATCCCAAGATCACACCATAGCACTGGTAAGAGCTCCCAGCTACCTCCACAACATCTCCAGCCTGCATCAGTCAGGGTTCTCAGGATAATCCAGTGACCAGCCTGCTCTGGGAAGGACCTGCAGCTGAACAAGTCCAGGACACAACTTGCAGAACAAAAATTCTTAGTTCTGGGACCTCAATCATTGAATAGTTTCTGTATAGATTTTTAAGTAAACCCAAGCTTGAGCTTACTTTGATATAAGCACAAGATGTACCTATCCTCTCTGACTCTCCTGCAGAAGTGTCACTGCCTTGTCTCCCTTATTAAAAAGCAGCTTGGAAAGAGGCAAGCACATCTACACTTGTGAGGAATAGCTGGTGTATATAAAGCTTGGGTGAACAACTATATTCTTCTGATACTGACAACGTGCGTCTGCTACTCATGTACAGCAGTCAGTTTCAGGCCCACCATTCAAATTATTAATTTTTATTTTCACTGCTGTAGCTGTACAAAAATTGTTGAACCATGGAAATAAAAAAAAAAAAAAAAACACACAACCCACACAACACACAGGCATCAGCTTGCCAGATCTTAATAACCTTACTGAAACGATGAACAAAATTTATTTACAGCAGCTTTTTTTCAAAATGATCTTTCCTTGGAAGAAAGGACTTGAAATTAAAAAACTGAAGGAATATAAAAGAACAAGAAGCAACAGGTGAAGATATACAAGGCAGCCTGGAACAGCTAGGCACTTATTTAGACATAGCCTATTGGCATACATACAATACAGAAAGTAGTGTGATCTAGGAAATAGGAACACTTCCTCACATGAGATATAATAATGTTTCATTTAGCTTTTAGACTGCACTCTCATCAGCAGTGCAGGAGGGCGATGACAGTCTACAACTTAAAAGCTCACGTGCCTTATTTTCAACATACTGTCTTCTCACGTACATCTTCATCTTTTAAAGTAACTACTGTAGTTACTCTCAAGCCTGTTTCTTTTATATTTGATGCTTAAGCCTACTCTGAAAGAGAGGTCAGCAACAATGTTATGCAGAAGAGATTTTAGAGACTACAGTATGCTCTGTGCACAATAAACACGTTATTTGTACAGGTTCCAGATGTGAGCACACAAACACACACAAAAAAAAATCTTAACCTGAATCCAACAGTTAGATCAGCACTGATAGATCACTACACCCAAACTGATCCTGCCTGCTTCCAAACAAAGCTCAGCACAGTTCACCTGACCTATGCATATCCACAGAGACTACTGCTTCTCTTATACCTCATTATATTTTGAGTATTCTCCTCCTTCCCTCAGGGCCACTGTCTCAGGATCCATATACACATAGCTGCTTTCAGTACACACCTCTCCATTCTCTCCTCATCCCACATAATACCCTATTGTAAACAGAAAAAAAAAATCCAGTCGTTTTTCACCTCTGCTATTTTTCTTTGTTTGTACTTAAAGAAAGACTTCAGCCTGTATTATGTGGCGATAGCTCCTGACATGCACAAAACTAAGTGTATTTACTTCTGCTTGGTCAGAGCATGAAAGCTTCCTCACTGACAGTACTTTCTGCATGGGAGGAAAAGCTATATGTATTTGGAAAGCCCAATTACCTCCCCCCATCTTTTTTAAATTTCTTCTACACCCAAACCCATAAGTTTGGTTTGCAGTTTCCTGGCATTAGTGGTCCCCGACCCTTGCATTGTGCAACGCCGCACTGACTGGCATTCCACCAATTTACTAAAACCATTATCCTGAACAGTTGTTAGGGGTTCAATGAGACTGGATTCACACTCACTGATGCGCCTCAACCTACACTTGAATCCGCTCTAATGCACTACTGATTTGCTCTTTCAGGCGGTATAGCTGGGGGAAAACACGCCGACCAACAAGCAAGATGAACTCTCTTTCCCCACAGTACACCACGTTTACTGCGTTTGAATCTCACCATGAACTAAAAACCTTAATACCATTCTGACCATTTGTCAGTGGATTTAAATTGGGCAATTCCCCAAAAAGCAGCTTGACTGAAACAGTATAACAAGGAGAAAGAAAAAAAAAAAAAACCACAAATCACACGCTAGAGGTTTTATCTGCCCTGATAACCACGTATCTCAGCACACTGTAAACTGCAGCGCTTTGAACTTAGGTCAGCCCGTTCTGGTTTGGCGAAGGGCAGCCCCGCAGCCAGCCACCCGCGGAGAGGGCTGCGGGGAACCCATTCGCAGCCGCGGCAGCCTCCGCTGACACCGAAACCCGCGGGCAGCGGCCCCCAAGGCCGCCCCGCGAGTCACGGGACCGCCGACCTCCTGACCGAGCCCCCCGGCCAGCCCGGGGCCACCGCGCCCCGCAGCCACCCCGCAGAGGCTCGCAGCCTCCCCTCCGCCTCGCCGGGCGGCGGCGGCTCCCCCATCCGCTGGGGTACGAGCTGCGCTTCGAGGGGAAGCCCCGGAGGCGGCTCCCGGCCGGCAGTACTCACGTATCGGCTGACGAGGGTCCGGAGGAGGCTGCAATCCATGGCGGGCGGGCGGCCGCCACTGCCCGGGCACTCAGGACCGCGCCGCCGGGTGCTCGCCGGTGCCGCCGGGCTCCCTGGCTCGCCTCACTTTCCACATGCAGGGGACCGCGCTCGCCCCGCCAGACCGCTGCTGCCCCGGCCCGGCGCTCGCCGCCGTCCCCGGCTATGCCATGTGCTCGCCGCCGCCGCTGCGGCGCGGCGTCCCGCGGACCCTCATGCCCCCCCGGCGCCGCCGCCGCCACAACACTTTCGCGCAGAGGAGGCGGGGAGGGAAAGCCGCCGCCTACCGCTGCCGAGCCGGACGGCTCCCGTGAGGGGTTCGCCCCGCTCCGGCTCCGGCTCCCGCCCCCCGCGCTGCTCTGCCCGCCCCGCGCGGCCGCCCAGGGCTTTATCCGGCGGGCGGGGCGGGGGGAAGGAGGGGGCCGCCCTCGCGCGCGCAGACCTGCCCGGTACCGGCCCAGCTCGCGTCGCTCCCGCTTTGATCTCGCCGGGCGGCCCCGGCCGCGCACGTCACGCGGGGCGGGCGGGCATGCGCGCGGCGCCGCCGCCGCCGCCACCACTACTACCCTCCCACCCCTTCCTTGTCCACACACAAGCGCGGCGCGGGGGCGCGGAGCGGTGTGCTCGCGTGCCCGCCGCCGTTTAACGGCGGTTAACGGCTCCCCGGCGGGGGGTTGCCCGCGCCGGTGGCCGCCCTGGGGGCGAGCATAAAACCTGCCGAGAGGAGAAGAGCATTTACAAGCCTCCCTCCCCGCCTTCACCTGCCCCCGGCGCTTCCCGCCGCCCCGCCCCGGCCCCTCTGCCTGCCGCGAGTGGCGGCGGAGCGGGACGCGGAGTGGGAGAAGCGAGGCGGGCGCCCCACGCGAGGGGAAGGTGAGGAGGCGAAGAGGAGCAGGGAGCGGCCGCCGCGCCCTTCCGGGGAGCTCTGGGGCGGAGGTGTGGGCGGCCCGCCGGCGCCCAGCCGGCCGCCGGGCCAGAGGCGCCCTCCCCTCGGTGCGCCGGCTGAGGGGACGCTGGCTCTGCTTAGGCGGCCCGGCGTCCGACCTGCCTCTTGTCAGACCGCAGATACGTTTAAATAGCTGTTACCGATACCACGCGGCAGGTCGAGATTGTATTAAAAGCAAAATCTCCTTCGCACGGGCCTGCGCGTGTTCCTTTACGTCCCGGCGTCCGAGGAAGGGCAGTGTTGAAGATACGCTACGGCGGTGAGGCGCAGCGCTGGGTCTGGACGCGGAACAGGTGGAAACTTCCCCCTGCTTGTAAAGCGCGGCAAAAACAGTTCACGAAAGCTCTTTTCCGTGACCGAAGCCCAAACATTACCGCCCTAATAAACCGGCAAACAGTAGAAATGACTTGTCATCGGTGAAGGGATAAGCAGAAGTCAGCAAAAATGTGCACAAAGAGAAGTAGGAGCTTATCTTTATTCCATTTTTAAAAGACACCTGAAAGAACACCTCTCAATGCCTTTGTTTTCCTCAACTGTTGTGTTTTCATGCCATTCATACCAAAGGACTTGCTCAAGTTTGCAAGAATCTTGTAGGTGGTCTCAGATAATTTGTGTATTGCTCTGTACAACTTAATAAAAAACTAAGACTTTAAGCTAAATGCTTTCTCCGAAATAAATTGGAACTTACTAATTTCATAAAATTCAATATTTTACTTAAAAAGTTAATTTTAACAAAAGCAAACAAAATCAAAAGCATTTTATACTTAGGAAAATCTATTCCTTTCTTTAGCAGTGATCACATAAGCTATCCTTTATCGCCTAGCTCACGGCCAAAACTAGGCAGTTTTTGCTCCTTTGGTTTTTGTGTTGTCACAATTCAGTAGTTCTCTGGACACCATAAAATCTAACCTGACGAGTATCTGAATTTCTGTGCAACTAATATATATGGAAAAAATAGAGGTTACACTATTTGAGATCATCACATAAATACTAAGAAAGGACATGTGACCGATTCCTTACAGGTCACCTTTAATTTAGATGCATTATATATGTTCAGCATTTTTTATTACTGGTTAGATTGCAAAATGTATAATTTAATGCACAGTAAGTGCAGTGTGGTCAAGCTAATGTTTCTATTCAAACTCTAAAGTGGTGTTGGTCTAAAACCCAATTTTCTTCATCTCGCTTACTGCTAATAATTTATATTATTTTGCAGCACCTCCCATTTTCACGCTCCTATTTACAGACGTAACACTCCTGTAACATAGGGTTTTGTACTTACATTTCACTTTCCAGAAATTATCACTGAAACTGAAAAGGGAAAAGGATTAAAAGAGCTATGAAATGACAGGACTTTTTCTCAAAATTAGCAGTTCTGCATGAGTTAACACGAAACTACTTTCTTATCTGTTTATTTACATGAACAATTACACATTAAAATAATGTTCTGTGTACATACCACTTTAGGGAACTAGTTTATTACAAAAAACATAGAGGAACCTAATTCATGAACATAAGGTGATAATGTCAAAATACACAGATTGCAAAGCTGAAACAGGAAATTGTTTTAGTTGTTTTTTAGGATACTTCTCTGTCTAAGCATTCAATTTTCGAAGAATCTATGGAATATTCATATTCATGTAATAGTTTTATGACTTATTCTACTTCTAGTCAAACTGTGCTATTTAATCAATCCAATGTCTTTAATGACATTGCTTCTTACCCAGATTTGGAATGAAAGCAAATTTTCAAATTAGGCAGAAAATTGCTTTTTAAAGTTTTCTTTTTTTAATACTTTCAGTAGTTTCTTTCATCCAAATACCGCAATATATTTTCCACATAATTAAGTGTCATTTCTTTATAGAAGCAGGTAATTACTCCTACAGGTTAAAACCTGCAATATCTATACGCTTTTTCCATTAGGGAACCCGTGTGAGGTGCCTGTGCTGCTTGGTGCGCTGCACAGAGCGCTCCTGAAGGGAAGGCAGTTCACTTGATGAGCCGGTAACAGTTAACAACAGTTCAGTGCTGAGCATGATCATCACGGGGATATTTCTGAGCTCCTTGCTGTCTCCTCAGCTTAGCTAACCAACCAAGACGGGGCTGCAAGAAACAGTTTCCCTGGATCCAGAGCCTGGAGCCCGCTGGTGGGTGTAGGTCCCGCGTGGATGCAAAGGTTGGCTATATTCTCTAAGGTGAAAAAAGGACCACGGCTCCTGTTCTCAGTGACTCTTTCAGTCAAGGGCAGGGGAAGGGGACACACACGCTCGGATTCGCATTTGCCATTTCCAGGCTACTGCTCAAGCTGAGCTGAACAGCATCTTTCTGCCCTTCCCGTTGAACCTGTGGCACTGTGCTGCCCAGAAAAAGAGAGAAAAGGAGCACAGCTGGGTGCATATTGAGGTGAAATCTCAGCCTGCGTTAGTTGTCCTTTATGCCCGTATTTCCACAAAAAGGAAGCCTGAACGTGCAGCCCAGAAAAGAGCACTGGTAGGCCACTGAAGGTTAACACAGCATGCCCTTGCCGACTGAGCTGTGTTTGTGCAGAGAGAACTGAACGGCAGATATATATGCCTTTTCGGAGTAAGAAGCTCCTCCAGGGTTAGTAAGCAACTGAGCAGGGTGTTTAGGTCATACTTTTGGACTTAGGTACCTCAAATCTGCCTAAGTCAGGCTTAAGGTGCCTGAGTCCTTTATTGGATCTAGCCTGAAGTGACTTGTTAAAGGTCACATTGTGACTTAATAGTCGAGCCAAAAGAGGAACCTTGATCATATCGGTCATGGATCTGTTCTGCCTATTATGCAATGTTTCACTTTTAAGCAATTTATTAAACTAATCATCTTTGTCTTTGAATATGCCATCACATTTATTTCACTCCTCATTTCTCGTTTTAAAAATAAATTCCTAAAATTACTTGTATGCTGTCTCTACCTTGCGTGACCTAGTTGTCTTTTCTAAATTTCTTGCTTCTTTTCTGACTGCAGATTAGACCTCGTGTTCTGTTGCTCTCCATTTCTCCTCCCTGCTCTTACAGAATGATTCCTTCTGATCCATTACTGGCCTCTCAGCCTGCTCCTACCTGCCCAGCTGAATTACCAAATGCTCTAGATCTTGCTACTTACCATAGAATCTCACATCTCTTCTGATTTATTTACCGTATCATTACAGCTCTGCTTGAAACATCCCACTCATTGTTTAAAATAGCATTAGACATCAAGGTGAATATGTTAGCGTGGAAAAGATTTACTCTTCTAATGTACAGCTGTATTTTCTGCTACTTTGCAATCCTTATTGAGTTACCCTGTTTCATAATTGCAGTGAAAATGTTGAGAGACTGATCCAAGGGCAGCAGCTCACTTCATGCTGAATTCTCTTCTTGAGGCAGTGATACTCTGTGATTTAGTCCACCGCAGCTTCAGAAGGTGGGAAGGCGGGATTTAAAGCTGGGCCCCAATAAAGTTCCACAGTTATCCCAGGCACAATGGTGATATAGTATACATTGATAATATGGTAGACATCAGAGGCACTGGAGTTCTAGATTTTAAGATGTTTAACATCTGTTTAGATTCCTGCTTCCCATTACATTAGTGACTATGTACCTCTAGTAGTTCTGGCCAAAGAGACTAAATACTTCTTGAAACAACTGTAAGTGGTAAGAGTTGACTTGGGCATATGTGAGAACAGTGTGAGGAGAGGGAAATGACAGAGACTGAAAAGCCATTAATTGTATGCAGCTCATCTACTTGAGAAAGTGGTGTATGCTTTGAGTGAAATCACTTAGCCTACAGTGATCCTGCTTTCCCCCTACAAATATATCACTTCTTAATTGTGTCTCTCCCTCTATTAAATTTCTAAAGAGCTAATCAAAAGAACAACTTCTTCTATTTCTTGCATCTACACCGTATATTTAAACTAGTTAATTTGTATTAACAAGGGAAATTATTCCCTCGGTGGAACAGATGTTTGTGCTTTGATCTATTGCAAATAGCATTTTCTCAGATCCTTCTGAATATTGTTTGTGAAAAGAGATACCAACACTAATTTTGAAGTCTTTGTTTTATGTTAAAAACATTTCACTGCCTGCTGTTTGTGATAGATGTACTCCATTTGAAGAAGAATGTAATTAACGGTTATCGTGGTACTCTGAGGACTTACCTGCCCAGGACAGTTAACAAATTGAAGGTGAAGCCAAAGTATGAAGCCAAAGCAAGTACAATGGCCAGCATCAAACCGCTGTGATGATGATTTTATTCAGAAGTAGGGTGGCCCAAAGGACAGAGGATTAAGCACTGGAGGTTGAAGATCACCTCACTCTTGCTTGTCATTCTTTGCCTAGATCTGTTTTTTCCAGAAAGTACGTGTGAAAATGAGACATATCTCTGACTCTTTGACCTCTCTGTTTCTAACCTCTGGCAATAATGCATAACTTCTGTTATAATCAAAAGCTAAATGCACTGTCATTATGACAAAATGTAATTCCCACATCCTTGCTAACAAAGGTGACCTTTGTTACATAGTTTCTTAACAAAATCCTCTAAAAGAACAGAGTTTGGCTTCTAAGTATCCGACACCATCAAATAAATGCACGTCAGTTAAAATAATTTGGCTGCACTCTTCTGCCAACTCAGGTAGTTCTCTGCAATTACAACCCAGATGTGTTCATCTGCATTACCTGTGTATGTGTAACTTAATGAATCACAGGGAAATCTTGGTCATTAGCAAATACCTCTTTGCAAGAGATTCAGTCCCTGGCTACTGCAAAGTAACCCTTTTCATCAGGAAAGGCACAGCATTCAGGAAGGTCTTACTAGTGACACGACAGTAGAAGGTCCCAGCACATGGACTGTTTGGAAGACTTGCCCCATCACTGTGCAACTGTATTAAACTCGTTAAAAGGAAACCAAGCCTCCACCAGAGGAAGCTTCTCCTGGGATGAAATGCTGTTGGCTGCTATGGTTACTAATGTGATCTTCCATTTACTTCCCTGTTCACTCACCTGCTTTCCCATTCAAACACCACACACAAGTACCTTCATAGAGATTTGTTGTTGGAATAGTGATAAACCTCATTAGCGGCAGCCATGCATAACCAAAGAAAAAAAAAAGATACAAATGAGCAGTGAATAAAGAGAAGAAAGGAAAATGCTGGGATCTATAGGTATTGTGAATAATTTTCTGTCCTTGCTGCTGTGTGAACTTTGTGTTCTCTTCGCTTTGGATTTGCATTAATGTTAGTCTTGCCTTATGTCTCTATTTTACACTTCAGTGCCTCGATCCAGCAATGAACTCCCCACAGTCAGACTCCTGTGGCTGTAGAGCTGAGTGCAGTATCAGGATCCAGATGAGGAGAGTATTCTGGTTTATTTTTGGTATCTTAAAGGAACAGAACATTATTTTGCTATTTCACTTTATTTTTGGTAGCACTTGACAGGTGCCTTTCCCACCTTTACATACATATTTTTCACCTTTTTCGTTGTTCTGATCAGCCTGTCTAACTATGTAATAGTTCTACATTGTGAAACTGTCAAATTCCAAATAAATTGCATGTCTTGGGGCTGCTTTTTTTCCCTCCAAATATCAAGAAAAAAGAGATTACTTTTTTAAAAAGCACATGAAAATTCCTATCATATTCCATGATAATTACCAGATGGGCTAGGTAGTACAAGTAGTATTCATCATAACATACTTCCAGGTTAGGAAATACTTTTTGACAATATTTTCTAGCAATAAAAGCAAATAGCTGATCCTCCAAAAGGATAGTAAATAAAAAGGATATCACTTTCTGGCTACTTGAATGTCATCTGTAAAATTACTTTTGTTCTGATGTAGCATTCAATCGAAGCTGGAAGAAATCTTTTAGTGGTTTGTTCTTTCCCACCAAATAAGGCACTAAATATAGCAGGATCAGCATTCTGGGCTTCAAAAAAGCTGTGGTTCAGGTTTCTCAAGAATATCTGCTTTTTCTCCTGACTGTGTTCAATTTGTTTTATAACTGTTTATTTAGGAAGCATGAGTAGTTACAAATCAATACATAAAGTACCAGAAATATTAAACACTACAAAAATGAACCTTTTGCTTAAATAAAAATGATGCAGTGATTACAGTCATCAGATTTTCCAGTTTGAAAGTTACAATCAGCTGGAGGACAAATGCCTAAGAAAGGGACACAGCACTGCAGTCTAGGGCAACCTGACTTGTCCCACAGAGAATGGCCCGCGTACCTTTGTGTCGTTCTGCTCTTCTCCTCCCTCCTGGTTATTCTTAGATGCTGCATTCTCACGTGCTGGGAGTGGACACAGCAGAGGTGGAGTGGTGTTGGGAGGAGGGTGATCGAGAGGAGGTCCTTTCTTCACCCCTCCAGACCTCCTAATGACCCCCCACAGGCAGTAGGGATGGAAGTAGGACAGGTACAGTCCATATTCTTTTCTTTCCTGTAGGTCAATCCTAGATGACAGTGACACAGATCGCACCTCTTTCATTTCCCTTATCCAAAAGTCATCAGCATTTTCTCTCAGATTAGCAAAGATACCAGTGTTCCAATAAATATTTTCAAAATCATTTTTGGTGATGTTTTCAATATTAATGCTCTATACATGGCTTTTTCAGATCCATGTAGCAAGTATTAAAACCTGCTGCTATAGCCACAGCTTATTCAATTGAGAAGTGGTTCTTTAAGATGCTGCTATGTTTTCCCTTTCTGCAGCTATGTCTGGCTCATCTTCTCGAGCACTGCAGAGGCTTGGCATGGTGAGCATTGTGTGGACTAGGAATCTTGCTGTGAGGGAACATGGTGAGACTTAGCATTGTGTAGACAGGCTCAGTGAAGTGTATGAGATTCCTGAAGCTTTCAACCATGACAACATTCAATTCCATCATGTCACTTGCTGTGAAATGTGTGATGGCCACAGCCATTGGGTTTTTTTTTTTTTCCTGCGGGAGTTTGCCTGTAATTGCAGTAAAGTTGTTGTTACAAGTTTGCTCCAAATTGACATTTGTATATTACTAGAAATGGTTTTAGTTAAGTAGGCAATAATTCTCAGGAGAAAGTTTCCTCCTGACAGAGATGCGCTAACACAAACTTTTACATCCTTACAAAAGGGCTTATAAAAATAAAAATTACAGTTGCATAAAAAGCCAAAAATAAAAATTATATTAGCATTTTCATTGTCTTAGGTTTCTTCTCCAGGGTACAGCCTGTTGACTTTTAAAATATCTCTATATTATATATAATTACACAAGTTTGAATTCCATGTTCTCCTATAAGGTTCCACTCATTTAAATCCTGTGGAGGTGACCAGGAAAGGCAGCCAGGCTGGTACAGAGACTGGTATTCTCTATGGACAGAAGTATTAAATGGCAAATCTAGGAAGTGAGAGAGATCTTCTGGTCTCTTCACAGATTTTATAAGCGAGAGGAAATTTGTGTAGCTTGCTGACAGCGCAGAGGTAGATTTGTATGACTATGAAAGTAGTTTGCTCCCGCACAGTATGTGTGCTTTTGTTGTACTGGAAGTTTGGTTCTTTTCTGTGTCTTTCTTACTTTATTTCATGTAATGGGTGTATGTATTTCATGCTAATTAGAAAAGGATTAATAAACCGTGGTGACAACATCCATGCCTTGTCATGATACTTCCCAAAGCTGTCAGTTCTGAAAGCAGGAAACCCACCTGATGTAGGGTTGAGTGGGAAGAAGAGCTGGTCGACAATGTCTACATAGTGTGAAAAGCCTGGTGAGGGACAGATTTTATCAAGAGGCCATGGTTTGCAAAGCGCCAGTTTCTTCTGAGATGTTAAGTCTGTGCAGACTAAGGTGACCGGTTCTGAGGAAGCTCATGTTTCTGTGTAACTGGGCTTATGGTCTGTTTAGGCAAACCAAAGCTTTTCCTGACTTTGTGTTTACACTGATTCTAACCTGGGACATCTGTTTGCTGGAATAGGCTGTTCTGGCAAGGGAAATCAGACAGTTACCACCCTGTCAGTGGGTGAAAGTCTCTGCTGGTCCCAGGCAGAGGCTGCTGAAAGAGAGGATTTGACCTTCTAGTGTCCAGAAATGTGGGACAGAATAAAATATCTTTAGCTGGGAATTATTCCAGGGGAACTAATGCTTAATAGTAGTGAACTAATAATGGAGGTGGATAACACTAACAGAAACCGTTTAAGAGGGATGTATCTGGTAGTAAGCTAAATACTATGATTAAGTGCCACCAACAGTATTTGATGCTCTATAAATAGACACGTATACTAGGGCAGTCCTGCAGCAGTCATTCAGTGTTGACTGATTTTAAGACAGTCAAGGCTACTGTTGCTTTGCCCCATTTTGATTCTACTGCCTCTGCAAAGCTGGCTGGTGCTGGAAGGGAAGGGCAGAAGTGTGACAAGTGCATGATTTGTATCCTCCACGACTACTGCTTTAACAACCTCAGGTGAAAGGAGAGAATACAAACTATCTTACTTCTTGAGTAAGCCTCTTTCTTTTGCTTCCTAAAAGAATTGTTTACTGGCAGTTTACTGCTTCAAATTAGGTCACCATTAAAACTGATCTTCAGCGTTACTGCAGAGAAATTAATGTAGCTGAATTTTCCTACACATGGAGATACAGTTGTGATTCAAAGCCACGTGAAGTATGAGCGCTGTCCTGAATCGTACAGGCCTGCCCTGACGCATCTGAGCTGGGAAGTGTATGTGCATGTGTGACATTTCTAGAACTAATCATCCTGGCAGAACGAGTTGTATAATGGGTATTGATGTATAACTGATGTGGGAGGATTTGTTCATGTTTTCATACTGCTGTTGAAATTTAATTCTGTCAATTAGCGACCACTTTGCCTCCTCTATACTGAGAAGTACATGAGCAAAGGGCAATCGCATATGCAGCAGAATTTTAAATTTCTGCCTTAGTTTTCCATATTGCTTAGAGAAGGGAGTAAGGGAAACGTCGATTTGTTCCACTTTTCCCGGCTGTGCCCTCCCCCCGTTTGGAAAGGGGAGGTGGCTCAGGCTACTCATCAAAGGCAAGATATTAAGGGAAGAATCCAGTAGCGAGAGAAGTGATTTATGAAGGCTTCCATGCTTCAAGGTCATGAGTCAGGAATTCCTTCCTTGAAATACTTAGCCCTTAGGCTCCCTTCCCATCTTTGCCTGCTACTGTGTAGCCCCATTGACGTCAATGGGCTGGCATGGGTGTAACCGAAATGAATTTGCTCCTAGCGTTCAGCACACGTTATCAACCTGAGTGGCTTCTTGGATTTCTGAGGAGCTGCTTCAAGCGTGAAGGGTGGTGGCGGTAGAGACAGAAACAAAGCTGTATGAAAAAATTTGACCAAGACTTGGGTAACTGCTAGCCAGAGAGAAGAGGGATGAGGGGAAGGGAGGAGGTGGAACAGAAGAGGGATGGGTGTTTGATAGCTCTTTATTTTATCAATTAGTTCCAGGCCTAATTATTTATAAATATGTACAGAGCCACATGCATACAATCTCCTTTTTTCTGTTTAACATTTTTATTACAGTGAGGCCCTTTAGTACTAGTCACTTTATATACACACACATGGTGATACAAAATCATGGCACCTTTCTAAGAATGCATAACCCAGTGGCTGATGCATTGCATATATGTCTATATAGCATATATACAGGATGATGCAATGCATATATATATATATGCATTACACATGCATTGCATATATGTCTATATAGCATATATACAGGATGATGCAATGCATATATATATATATGCATTACACTATTCATGAAGAAGAACTTGCTGCTAAAAAAGAATTGGAATACAGTGGTAGCTGAAAACGTATTACTACATTATACTACATATCCTTTAAGTGTTAGTTATGGGGCACATAAGCTAATTTTAGTCAAGAAGCAACATATGTTGTCTCATGACTAGAGTGCCCAAGATAGTGAGCATAAAGAGAATTTCGATGGCCCCATTACAGCTCTGTAGTTTGTAGACAAGCCCTTAATGGCACCGAAACCCTGGATAATAAAAGCATTTGTTAAGTCATAGTACTTTCTATTCAGTCTCGTCCTCAGCAAGCAAAAGAAGGCTGTGGGAATACTATGTTACACTCAGAAAATTTTAAAAAGCAAATAAACAAAATTTTATCTCACGGCTGTGCATCTGCTGGTATCAGCAGGACATATTTAGCTGTGTTTATACAGAAAGTAAACAGGTAATTGGACTTCAGCAAGAGTCAGTGAAGTACTCTGGTGGGTTTTTTTTTAAGAAACATTTTATTTTACATTGAAAGCATGGTTGGGCATTTTTACTGCATGAAATTGGAAACTGCTAGAAATATGAGTATTGAGTTGGTTTATTCTTATGGTCATCACAGAAACAAAATACTGTAAAAATAACTTTACTGAATAATGCAAGAAAATAGCATTTAGTAATGAAACTATAGTCATGTACAAAGGCCTAAAGAAGTATTGAGGTGCTGTATATGCCAATAATGTTATACAAATGCATTAGAAAGCCTAGTTTAGAAGCCTGGATTTTAATTTTATATTAATTAGTGGGCAAAGAATAGCAAAGAGCAGATAGCACGAGACCACCCTGCTTTTATTACACTTCTAAAGATGCTCTTATTCCAAATACACAATTGTTATTACTTGAAATAGATAATACTTATTGCTGCTTTTACTTAAGTATTATTTTCACTGAGAAAAGCATAACTGTGCTTCCTTTTTGCCCAGCAATTTTCTTCCTTTTGTGATAACAGTGATATGGTTCTGCATAACATCATGCACTATATAACAGTTTCCAGGTGTTTGAGCCAGTACTGACAAAAACATGTTGTCTCTTTTTCATGTAGCCTGCTAAGTTTGCCAGGAAAAGGTGAAGACAATGAACTTTCCTCCATGACTAAGGTAAAAAAAGTGCTTTCTCAGGAAATATCCTTTCCTTTTTCAATAAACTTGCATGTTATTCTTCCTATAGTGATAGGCTGCCAAGGCTTTTTTATTAAAAGCTAGAAAATTTGGCAAGGCTTCCCCTCAGATCTCAGTGGATTGTTCATACATCTGATGCAGGCACATATAAGGCAACTGATTTATCATGCTTGAGTTTTTGTGTCCTTGACATTTATATCTTAAAATCAAAACAGCCTGGAATTGCACAGCACTTCATTGCAAACAGGGAGGTGTGTCCCTGCAGACTTCTGTTACTCAGCGTGAGTTTAATGGTAAGGGACAAATAGCTGTAAAGCAGCATAATAGCCGCTCGCTCTTCTCACTTATATGTGGCATTTAAAAGTCTGGGCATGTATTGTTTCTGATAGGTAGGTATCAACAATATCATTATCTGATGTCAATCACACTCAGATTACTTTTTTTATGATCTGTTTCAGGGCAGGATTCAGCACCAACCTGACAAGGGGGAGGTAGGGGACTCCAGTTGTAGCAGCTGCAGAATATGTCAAACACCATGCTACATTATTTCTTGGCTTCTATTCAACAGGTGGAGAAAGTCTTAGTCTGTCCCAGTCTACAGTGGTAAACGGAAATGGGAGGGGAAGGGGAAGCAGGGGCAATCAGATATCTCAAAATAGCTTGAATTCCCTAAATCTGTCCAATAAAAGTCATCTTTTGTATTAGCAAAATCATCTGAATTGTTAGGTAATGAGAAAGGAGACTCCAGAAATGCTTCAAAAGACCATTTTGGTCCTATTTGTGAAAAAGGATTATAAATAAAAATCTGTCTCCGCAGTAGAAAAAGGAATGGAGTGACTTTCTAGGATGCTCTTAGTTTGAGATCACAGCCCTGAGAAGCATTACAGAGCCAGGAATACAAGCTCAACGAAACTTTAAAGGACTTGGCCAGATTTACAGAATCACTTACTGAAAGTAAATCTCTGATGGAAGGAAACACTAAGAAGGCAAAACAGTCTCCTGGCATCTAGTAGGCAATACAGTCCCTGGAAAAATTGTTCTTTGTGCTAATGTGATTTATTGGTTGCCATCAGAATTGATACTGTATGCTAGAAAATCTGATGCCAAAGTTGTGATGATTCTTATGTGACAGGCAGAGGCCAAATGCAGATTAAAATGCATCTATATATTAGAGCCAATAAAAAGAGAAAGATTCAGTTCTATAATAAAATTCTAGGAATACGAATGGAATTTTATTAATCCTGCCTGATGTTGCCGGTGCAGAAAGACCACTGGAAAATGCTACCATGCTTTGTTCCGAATGAATACGCTAGTCCTGTTTAGAAGAGACAGGTGTAATGATAAGCAGTTAAACAGCATATTGGCTGTCAGATAAGAATATTATTGCATACAGTTCAGAGACAAACAAAATTTCCTTGCTTTTACAAGCTTTTGCCTTGCTTCCATATGTGATGCTACCGAGGTTTTGCCAGTGATTGAAGCTAGAGATACAAAGAGCTGAAAGTAACTTATTCTCTGAAGAGTGGAGTTAGTCGGTCTTCCTGAAGAGGACTGGAGGATCAGGAATAGGCATGGGTTTTCAACCTCTGAACTCACTTTCATTATGGTGAGTTTTTGTCTGCCATCTTATTTGAGGTTCGTTCCTTTATGAAAATCTCTGGATCAGGAAGATTTCAGAGGTTAGAGAAGGCAATCATAAAAGCAATTATTTTTCCAGAGGAAATACCTTAAAAAAATAATTGTTCTACATAAGAACATAATGAATGTATAAGTGTAAAGGACAGTTAGTTCTTTTCCTTTCTGTGCAGCTTCAGAAAACATGCCTATTTCTGCTCATCTTAGTTTGTCTGTCAGTGATTCCATTGTTCTGGAAATATTTGCATCCAGTTTTGCTTCTACTGTTTCTACAGATTTCAGACTAAGTATATGGCTGCAACTTTCATATATTCTGTATTGTCTAATACCCTACATATTAAAGTTCAAGAAAGGATTATTAGGGGACCATTTCCTTCAAAGTAACTTATTTTGTAGTGTCTCATGTTGAATCCACGAGTCCAGATGTACCAAACCCACAAATTTTGGCTGTGTTTCATGTATATGGCTTGATTTCAACTGTGTTTGACTAAAATTAGATCACTGAGTTCAGTTCAGAAATTTCTGCTTGTTCAGCCAAACTACAGCTTAGTGAAACACATTTAAAAATATGCTGCATACTATTCAGGCTTTTCCTTTAATTTTTTTTTTGGCTGTAATTTAAACTTTTGTGACTTTTCCACATCATTCCTCTCTCAGTTGGGTATGATCTTATATGTTTACCAGGTTTAAATTGATGTCATACAGGACAGAGACACTTCAAGAAACTCAGGGTAACAATCCTTGCCTGGAATTTAATCAGATTTGTATGTCTGTTTGCACTTTGGCTTAAACAAGTAACAATTTCACAAGTATTCTTTACCATAACTAAATATGCCTAGTTTTAATAAAGAAAAACAGAAGAGCCACTAGTGCAATTACTAACTTTGGTGTGGGTTAATGCTCTTCCAGTGCCCTGTTGGTCTACATTGATAGGGAGGTAATTGGCTTATGTGCTAAGAAAGCTGATTATGTTGCCCAGACCCTTAGGGGTCTGAGCACGGGGTGGGTTTGAAAGATGTAGAAAAGATGTAGACCAGAAGGATCCCCATGCGGGAAGATACCTATCACCTGTGCAAAATCTTCATTAGTTTAAAATGTACCTTTCTCTCACCTAATTCCTTTACCACCTTGCTCCATTACTTAAAAATGCTAAAGATGATGTGTACTGCTGTCTTATCTTCCAGAGAGAAGCAAACTGGAGGAATCAAATACATGTTAGAAACGCTGAAGTTGCTGGGGTTGAGCATGGGACACAGCAGCCTGAAGCCCAGACAGAGAGAGGGAAAATCATGGACTGTAGCCAATGAAGGCTACAGGAAATCAGGAGAGGTCAGAGTTGTCATTAGCCTAGTATTTGTGAGAGCCAGAGTCTCTCTTTTCCTTGAGCTCTGTCCTCTCACACAGACAATTTGGAAAAGAGTAATTCTGTAAATGATTGCCTGAAAAAGCAGGACTAGGAACTGCTATTCCCAGCAGAGCTCCAGCGTAACACAGAAGGAAGTCAGGCACACTGCTGTGTGCTAATTCAGATAAGGCCTCGCTGGAAGGAATTCTTAGAGCCAATCAGGCCAGACACTCCAAGCACAAAGAAGAAGAGGAGGTCTAATACATTTATATCCTAACCATTGCCCTGCTGTGATGGATAGACTTTAGTCTGTCAGTTCACATCTAGTTAAACTATGAAAAAAATTCAAATCCTGTTGCTTCAAAGGCAGAGTGAGCTTGATACTGTCTGATACATCACGCCGGAATAGCTGACATGCAAATCAGGATCCAAAACATTTGCTCTTTTATGCTCAGCCAGGTGCAGGCAAGATCAAAGAGGCCCCTAAAACCTTTGATTTTATTGAGGGGAAATTGGGAAATTTGTCCAGAGGTTATTGAAGGGCAGAGAGGACCCTGAGTAGAGAGATGGGCAAGAATGTTATAAGGTGCAAAAAGCACTGATTAAAAAGATGTAGATGCCTTTTTCCTCACCCAAATGATATCTCTGACTCAACGTTGCATTACTGAAATTCTGAAGAATCTTTGATTGACATCTTTGTGATGGTGATGAGGTCTCTCACAACTTCAATATTATTCACAGAGTATAAAGGACAGGGATATGAGGGTCTTTGGATACCATAGGCCATAGGCTGTTTCTTTTGTTTGATACTAGATGTCTGAGGATCAGAATACTAAGTCTGAAAGTTGCCTAAAAGACTGGGTTTTTAATTGATAGACCACCAAGAGAAAGACACAGGAAAGCAAGATAAAAGTTTTTGTGTTATAAATTATCCAAATTTTTAACCACCTACTCAATTGTTATGGAGCTCAGAATAGGTATATTTTGCTTACTGTTTCTTCTAAACTGACAAGATTTTCAGTCTTTTAATAAGCGTTCTCTTGAGGAAACCATTTGAATGATACTCTTGTATTTTGGATTTACAAGTAGAACAGTTTCAGGGGTGAAACAGCACTCAATTTCCAACAGGGTTAGACCTTAAAACATTAAATCTTAAAACCTTAGATGCTAAACCTTGGTGCCTCCCACTTGGCATTAGACAAGAAAGTGCTCTCTCTTCAGTATCATGTTACAAGAGCATGCACTAAAGGACATAAATAAGGGTTTAACCAGCACTAACACAGGATATTATACTAAAAATACTTTCAAGAATGCTTTGAAATTTGCTAGACTGCTAGCTTTGTCTGTCCTAGCAGTGACAAGCAAGAACACCATAATATTAGGTTCTATGGTAGCTGCCTAAGAATAGGCTTCTAATGGAAAAATCGATAAATCGTACCCAGCAGTGTTCATCCAAATCTGTATTATATGAGCTTTTATTTAACACGCAAAGACTGAAAATAAACTAGAAATTTCTACAACTTCTTAAAATATTTCTCCCTTTTGTATGTAAAGAGGTATTTTAATGGGCCACAATAATTTTATCTTTTTGTATCATTGCCTGGAACGTATTTTGTCTCAGAACAGCACTGTGAGGCAGAGAAAGTACTTTTCTCCTTACTTACCAAAGGAAACCAAGAACAAACATCCATGATGCATTTCATGTGTTATCTGATGTCTTGATTTTAGCCCAGATTTTCCAAATTATTTAAATGCAAGCATACACCACGGCATGAAATCTAGGAATGCAATTTGACTTGCTCTAAGTTTAAGTGTCTGCATTGTAAGAATCCCCACCTGAATGGAGTGTCTAAACTCCCACTATAGTCCATGGAGAGCTAATAAGTACAGGCAGGGAACTCGGAGAGGCTTTTAGTTGACCAAATGTACTTCCTTTAGAATGAGATAAATTCTCCTCTGCATGTGTTTGACCATACTGGCTTGTTGACTTAACTGAACTGTAGACACCTGTTTATATGCAGACATTTCTACTGTAGACACCTAAAGTTCGATCAAGCTGAACCCTGCCCCATGTAAACTGTAGGACAGATTGGGGAAAAAAGTACAACTAGGCTAGGCCTTAATGCAAGCCCAAGTGCAGTTGGATATGCTGGCATCACTGGATCCTGGTTGAATCCATCACAATATTCAGCAACAGCCCTTTTCAGTGCATCATGTGGCTGATCGAGAACGGACACACCAGCCAACCAGTCTGTGGCTACTGTGAGAGTTGCAGTGGCCCTGCATCACATGTGGCACAGACTGGTGGGGTTTGTAGGAAGCCGGAGCTCAGGCTGCCTTATCCTTTGAACAAGGTGGTCACAGGCCAAGTACTGAGCTGGGCAGATAAAGGAATGAAACTCTGTCAGGAAGTATTCTGGTCGTTACCCCACTCACTGCCCTATGGGATAATATCAATGTAAACAGTGTGATTCAGACCAGATCCCATGGGAGGCAGGCCCTAAACTCCTTTGGGATTTTGTCTCCACATGAATTATTACAGGCTATGTAGGAAGTCTTTGAGGCAAAATGTAAACAAACTCTGGCATCTCAAATTTTAGGCTAATGTTTTGACACCTAGATCATTCATGTTGAACTGTCTCACAAATATATTTTATTTTTCTGAAGTACATTAATTTAATATACTAACATGAGACTAAGAAACAAAATTTGAACTGGCTGTTAACTCTTTGCCTCTGTTTTCATTGAATCAGGAATCATTTTGAATGCTGCCATTTTGTTGTGACCAATCTGTCACAAAAAGAAAATACTGGGTGAGGGAGAGGGAAGAGAGGCAAAATTATTATCAGTTCCAGTTTAATTTCTGCTGGAAAAAATCCCTTTTATATTGTGCCTAAACAGGAAACTATTAGAATATACCTGAAACTTTAGAAGAGATTAAGAAAGGTGGAATTACTGATTTGTTCTCAGTGATGTTTGTACCTTTTCCTACTTATCTGATCAAGTCTGGAAGTGTATTTTAAGCGGGCTTGAATACATTATGCATTTCTGGTTCCTTCATCTCAAAAAGAGTATAGTGGAATTAGAAGACACAGAGAAGGATGACAGGATTGATCCAAGGTGTGGAAGAGGTTGTGAAAACAGATTCGGACACTTCAGCTTGCATGACAGATGACTGGGTAGTAAAAATTTTAAAAAAATCATGCATGACAACAGTTTTGTACTTTACTTATCTTCTCATGATACAAGAACTAGGTGACAGCAGATGACATTACCCAATAGCAAGTTCAAAACAACGCTCAAAGCATGCCTTTTCACAAGGTGTATTACTTAACTGTGGAAATCATCATCACAGGCTGATGCAGAGACCAAAAGTTTAGATTCGAAAAGTGATTCAAGAAGGATTAAGAAAGTGTGTAGAAAAATAATGGAAGAAAAATCCACTAAGACCTCCTAAACAAAAAGATGCAGTCTCTGATTTAAGAGGTAGGAAGTACAGGGTAGGAGTCTTGCCATATCTTTGCTGTGTACATGGTGGATGGCGTTTGCATCAAGGATATTGCTTGAGTTTAAATTGAGCACAAAATTGCATAGTTTTTTTGATGCTCCCAGGAGCATATAATTAGAAAAGACAGACAGGTGTTAGATGTTCTTTATGCCTCTGAGTAAAGGTGCTAAGTTTGCTGAATCTGGGGAAAAAAGGCAACGTGTTGTGGTATCCTGGTTGTAGCATAGGTAGACAGAAAGAGGGTACGCCTCTGGCTTAGGTTGGGAGGGGCATGGAAAGATGACTGTGAATGGAACTTGGGAATTCAGTGCAGTAGAGGATGCCATGGGTGGTTTGTAAATAGTTCATATATATTATATCACGTAAGGCAGACGTAAAAAGGTTTCATGCTCATAGCCTTAGACTGTGCAGCAATGTGGAGAGAGATTTTGGAAGTTACTTGTGTTATTTTACATGATCTGTGTTCCCTAGTGTTGCACAGAGCCTTAGGTGCCTTCCCCTTTCTATTGCTAAGGGCCTCCTGTTGGCCCTTCTGGACCCTGCCTTTCCCTCCCAGCTGTGTGCTCCTGCCCCACAGCCTCCGTCCTTTTCCCTTGGTGCCCCCACACTGTTGTTCCCATGCTGTTATTCCCACGGCTTCACCCCAGCAAACCTGCTGCTGTGGTGGTGGCAGGTTCTCCTGGGGAGCAACCGGCACTGGCCAAGGCTGACCCCTTTGCGCCCCCGTCTCCCACCCCTTGGTTGTAGTGCCTGGCTGACCCCAGGCAAACCATGATTGATTGCACAAAGCTTACCAACCGGTCAGCACACAGCACTCAATGCGCACCCTAATCAGCGCTGACAGCATCATACACAGAAACCACCGCCAGGGCCTGGGGCAGGTCCTGAGGTCACCTGGAGCATTACTGCAGGGAAAGCGGGATGGTGGGCGGTACCAGCTGTCCAGGGGAGGATGCTCATCGGAGGATCTGCCATCCCTTCTTTTCTCAGCTGGCCAGTGGGAACTATTTTTCTCCATCTTCTCCATTCTCCCCTTCCCCAAAAGTAACATTCAGCATAAGAGCTAATGTGTGCCATCCGCTGCAAATAATTGCTTCTGCTAATAACACTTTGTGCACGTGAACCTGTCTCAGCATCCTCTGTGCAACAAACTTAATCTTTGTCGGTTTAAGGGCATTTTAGGTCAACATTCTTAACGGTCTTTGGCTTTGTCTTTGGTAAATACATTTAATGATATATTGATGCCCTAATTACTGAAAGGGAAAAGTATTGCTTTTAAACCTCTCATCATATCTACTTTTTTCTCCTGCACCTTTACATAAATGCATCCCTACTCTCACAATCAAATCTAACTGTCTTCTGATTTTTGTACAGGAGGAAATATCGTCTTCACTTAGCACTAGGAACATGGAGTTCCGTGTCTTCAGTTATGGAAGAGAGAGACGTAAAAGCTATTATTTCCTGTGTTGCTTGCTTGGCTGGGATTAGAAGACCAAGTCTATCATATTTGCCCTGGCATTGCCTTGGAAGAAGCTAAATACCAAAGAGGTATAAACCTACAGGGTAAGTACAGGTTAAATCAATTTTCAAAGTAACTTCATGCTGTCAGCACTGATTTTTCTGTTTACTTCAGAAGTCAATAGATGTTTAGATCACTGGAGATTGGATTTAAAATCAGTTTCATATGATAGAAGCTCTATAATATGCATAACAGGGTATTGCTATAAAATCTTGGACCAAGGCATCTTGATTTTATCTGCTATATTAATCACGAATCTTTTTTTATAGAGAGCATTTATGTTGTTGCTATAGGAATGTATAAGTTGGGCCATTGTAAAGGCTGAAATCAGCCACGTTTCAGATGGATAAGCTTATTTTCCTAATATTTGAAAAGCTATGATATATAATAGAGTAAGAAATAATCACATCTATTGTTATGTAATGGGCAATTAGTTTTGTATCTAATATCAAATATAATTCTTCATTAAAGTCGGGTCAGTTCTGTACTATCAAATATAAACTGACATTTGAGAAAGTGGTGGGTTCTTTTAAGGAGAAGTAAACATGGTTATTTGGAATATTGTTTTTAACAAGATAAAAAGATTGAATTCCTCATCTATGAGAGAAAGCTGGTATTATTTTTATTTTATTGGATATATTTTTTAAAATTGGTCATACCCATTAAAAAGACTTGAAATCCAACACAATGGCAAATGCAACTAAATTAATTAATTTTAATAACTTTAATACAGTAAAATTATTTAAGTTTTTGTCCTGTCCACTACAGCAGATATGCAGCTGCCTAGCATGAATAATATTCTATAGACGTCTGGGGCAGTTAAAAAAATCTAGGAATTATGAAAGCCATGCCAAAACGGTGAAACTAATGGAGCCTGCTAATTCCTTTTATATAATAATGCAATGACAAGTGACAATTTGACCATGCATTTTAACTGAGTACTCATTTTTACTTGTGATTTCATATGAATATCCATTCAAGTGTTTAAAGGAGAAGACTATATAAAGCAGCCTTTAGAATATTTGCTGTAACTATATTTTAAGGAGAATTTTTTATCTTGCATTTTAATTCATGCTAAATGTCAGGCTATTACATGATGTTTTAGCTGATATTTGCCACTTTAGCCTTTTTCCTAATATACATCTTGTTTTCCTGTGTATCATAAAGATATATGTTCTGTATCACTGAGCTGCATACAATCATACAGACTTATGATCTAGGTATTTGTATGTCCCATACATAAAAGGTGTTTTACAGATCAAACAGCTTCAAGTTATTGCCCTGATTTAAGTCATTCTACTTACGATACAATCCTGCCCAAGTTAGTGCTCCTTTCTGACATCCCAGGGCGACTTTTATCTCTTTGCACTGAGAAACCCTTCAAATCTTGGTTAGCTTAAACACTAACACAATCCAAGAAAATTACTGTAAATCTTTGTAACTCCTAGGGGTGAGGCTGAGCCACCCTGGAATGGTACTAGCTGTAAAGAAGTCATAGAATTATAGAATCATTTAGGTTGCAAAAAGAGCCTTAAGTTCATCGAGTCCAACCGTTAACCTAACACTATCAAGTCCATCACTAAACCATGTCCCTAAGTGCCACACCTACACTCTTTTAAATACAAGTTATTGAAATCTTGATTAAAAGTGGAATACAAATAATGTTAGAGTTACAATAGCATACCTGTTTTATACACATCATGTCAAAGAAGCATCTCAACTGACCCTTGCAATGCCTTTGTGTGAAGGTGATTAGGAAATCATAAATGTAATATAATAGAGGGAGTAAATTAAGTGTTCAAGACATAGCTCTGCTTAGAATTATTTAGCACGTACTACTAGTGACAACCACCACTAATGTAACAGGTGAATATTGATATTAATTTAATATTAACATGATATGGTTCTCTTTTCCCCTTTTACATATTTTCCCTGTTTAGTACATGAACAAATCCAATTAACGTAATTTGAGCACTCAGATAGGACTTTGCAGGATCGAAGCCCTTTGCAAGAAATGTTGACTTTCTATGGCAACAGCACCAAAAAGGGGTTCCCCCTCCTTGCTAGAACCTTTAGGCACAACAGTTAAGATGATAGCAACAATTATGATCAACTTCATTTGACTTCAATAAATTCAATGATGTGTATTCAATTTGCTGATATTGAACTGTTGAACTATTAGGACTATAAAATAATTCTCCGTATTGAATCTGTGGATTTTCTTCTTTAAAAAAATTTTAAACTCCTTGAATTGACCTGCCTTTGGCAAAAATTTTTATCATGGGAGTATGGTTTTAGAGGACAAAAGGACTGTGTTTCACCTTGTTCCTGGTATACAGTGAAGAATGGTCCAGAAAATTACCATATGCTGCATTTTTTTTTCCTTTGATACCTTTTCCACACTGGGAACTTTTTAAAGGCATGCAGTCATGCAGGTATCTATAGTGGGTAGCTGGTAGTTTTGAACTGTGTTTCTGGGTAGAAGAGCAACAGGTAGGCTTATAGCTCTTACAAAAGTGCAGGATCTCTGTGGGGTTCCACAGACTCCTGTGGAAACTGGGAGCTAGAACCTCATGTTCTTACCTGTAGTACTGCTATTCCTTCAGAAAATGGTATAAAGTATTTAACCTAGGGAAACGCCTGTAGGTACTGGCTCCCATGCCAGAGTTTTTCCTTCAGCGGAAAAGAACAATATGGTCCTTCGGGGAATTTCCACCTTGTCTTATAAGTTATCTGGGTTGACAACTAGTTTCACCACATTAAATAAGGTCATTCAGAAAATGTAACTGTACTGGTGTTAAGGTAAGTTAACCCTGATGCCTTACAATATTAAAATATTCCAAATTTAAGAATTTATGTTACTTATATTTTTACATTTAAGGATGGAAAACTAAAATCTCTGCTAGATCATCATATAGGAATGTGTAAGACATTTTTCTTCTAGATTTTAATCATAAAATAGTTATTCTCACTGATAGTCTTTGTTCTGTGTATTTTCAGAATGAAGTAAGTATTTCTGTGTAATGTAACTGGCCTAGAGTAGTGGTGGGGCGGGGGGTTGTTGTGTGTGGCCAGGGCAGGAAGGAATACATATTTCAGAAGGGGATTTAACATATCTTCTTCCAAAATATATAAAATAGATATATGTTCTTTCAAAATCCTGTCATCATAGTCATGGAAAGATGTTCAGAATTAATTTAATGCAAAATCTTTCTTATTAGTTTCAGGCTTGTAGCAGCTGGAGCAGGACATTTTCATTTTATATGAGCAATTCTCATTCTAAATGAATGGAACGTGGATCAGTGTTTCCATATTAAGAGATGGTTCTGCCACAGCTCATCTTTTCCATCAATAATAGATACCCGTCACCCCTGGGAGTTAAGAAATCCTAGCTGGTACTGACTGTTTTCAGATGTGTTTCAAAATGAGACTTAAGCAAGGGTTCTTCTGTTGGCACTTTGAATCATTATTTGACTTCACCCAGTTTGCAGATGCAAGCAGGGCATGTCATAAATACACAAGCATTTTTACAGTGGACTTTATTAATTCTTTAAGTTAGAGATCATCTGTTCATCATCTGCCAGAGGCAGATTTATTGCGATGGGGTAAAGGACTTCTAAGTCCTCACAGCCTACCCCATTAGCACTGTCAGCCTTCATCATGATGGTGGAAAAACAACTCTATACAACAAAGTTTCTCCCATAGCCACATCATGACAGTTAAAGCCTATCCATAACAATGCCTTGATTTACTCAAAACACTTTTAAGTTTTCTCCCTGTCTTTTCTTAGCTCTGTCAAGACACAAAGCGTGACTATAGTTTATCAGCTAAGCAATTTGTAGGAATCCCAGAAATATACTATCTTATATTTGGTTAAGATTGTGTGATGCTGCTTTCATAATGCTGGGGGGATGGAGCTGTCTTTCTGACCACTCTCAGGTTGTTTGCTTTCTAAAGGATTCCCAGCAAATACAAGCATGCATATAATTCAGGATCAGTTTTGCAAGCATTTTCACTGTCCTTGGAGTAACTATGGTGGTGTTCTACCAGTGTCTAGTCCCTAATCAGTACTGTCAGGGAGCAGCAAGGGCCAGCTGCTTCCTAAGGGACAGTGATTCAAGGGTGATAACACGGTTGGCAGGGTAGGGATCTCACCAGCCAGGGCCCTGTCCCACTGCCCCCAAAGTAGGCATGTTGGTCAGGAAACCAATCCACAGATCAGGGCCAGGTCTGGTGAGGATAACTAGGGTCGGACACAGCCCAGGGTCCACGATGGCAAGGCAGGTCCAAGGCCAGACTGGGAAGTTCATGGGTCAGGGTCTGGATTGACAGAGTCTATCATCAGGCACAGACGCGACTGTGACAGAACTGGAGACAGGCACGACTACAATGTAATTCAGGCTAAGACTGAAGGCCCAACCCTGACAGCCCGTTGCTCCATGGGCATGAGGGTGTGGATGGAGGTCCCACATGAGGCTGGTCAGGGTCATTAAGGCCTATCAGTGCACTCTGGACACTGATACAGTGTTCTGCAGAAAAGAAACGTCTGTAGGGGCCACAATGGAAGTGAAGACTCTAGGACACATGTATATCTTCAGAGGTGTTCCTTACAGGAGGACTAGGTCACAGCAGAATTTCATTCAAACAGAATGATCCATATCCATCCTTCGCATGAGTGAGAAAAACTATGCTGAAGTCCATGGAGTTGCATCAGGATTACATGTAGACTGTGAAACAAAATGAGGTAGAGTCCCAGTGCCATAAAAAGTTAAAACAGACTTGTGTGGCATGTACATAGAGTCTTTATAGCAGCAGCTGTACATTCACAGGAAAATGGCCAAGGACTTTATAAGGACAGCTGTCAACTATGCAAAACAGATGAGAACCTCTTCCTAGCAGTACATAAACTTGCTCATCGTGTGTCTGAGTCATCAAAACTTGTTTGTCAGTGACCTCTAATTAAAGGTCTTTTAACACTTTGCCCTTTTTCTTGCCTACTTTTCCTATTAGTGAAATGGAACAAGTGTATCTAAATCATTAAAATAATAAAAGAATACATATCCAGAAAAATGTATTCTTATTTTTACAGGGATGATCTGACAAAAGAATTCCTTTCTGAGCTTTTATCTGCAATGGTATTGTTATCGGTCAGCTTTTTTTGCTCTTTCTTGTATGTGCACACAACTGCTTTTCAGAACATAAGCATTTCAGATCTTAAAATAACATTATTATTAAAATAACATCTTAAAATAACAATATGGGTTAGCATGCATGTCAAAAGAAAGGTTTGGGAAAGACAGAAGGCTGCTGTTGTGCCTTTAGATTTCTGAAAAACTAAATTATTTTTAATCTATCCACCATTTTTATATACTTATGTGTGTAAAAGGTTAACACTGCTTGAACTGTAGAGATGAAGGGGAAAGAGCAGAAATCCTGTGATGGAGAAGCTGATGATGGTCTAAAAGGACATATTCTCCAACTACTTTGCAGATCTCGACTTAAAACAAGGACACGGTATGTTACAAAAGGGAACTGAAATATTCCTTTCCTCCCTGCTGGCTTCTCCAATTGGCAGCCAGGGACATTTTTCAGCCAGAAAGTCTTTGCCTGCAGGGGAACGTAAGATTATGAATCTGTTTTGTCATGAAAAGCCCATGGGAAAACATGTCTTTGCTGAAAGTTCTGAAAATGGTAATGGATTATTGTAACTGTTCATTTAAATTTGTTTTGTCCTGAACATATCATGAACAACAAAATGTTGCAGCAGAAACATATACATGACAGATTGTCCAGATATATAACAGGCTCGTTGAATGTGAAGGAAGATTGCTGACAGAGTCCTTGGCCGTATCAACAGCTTGGGACGTGACCACCACTTAGCCTGTGGGAAGGGTGAGTGTTGCTGCTGAAGCTCACTGTGATAATGTCTGTGCTGTCTAGATAGAGACCAACTATACATGCTTCTGTGATCTCTACTGAGATGCATGTAGCTGTTTCTCAATGCATACAATGCATACTCTGCCTTGCACAATTCTGTTAGCACAGAGCTAATCCTGGCATGATTGCTACAGAGGCTTCCCTGGCCGGAATTCCTAGCAAGAAATTTAAGGAAGGCTTTGCTTGCAATTAGCTGATAGAAGGATATAATCAATCATTACTTGCAGCAGAAAGCACAGTAATCCATTGTCAAACTGTAATGGGAAAAGAAGGTGGTATTTATGAAGAGAAACTAAGTATTGTGCTTGTTCTTTATTCACAAATTTTTACAAAATTAAAGCGAAGTACAAATGCTGTGGTTGGTGGTGTTGCCCTTGACTGTTTTTTCAGTTAGCATTAAGCTATGTCTTTTAAGAAATGCATAGTTAAAATGTTGTTTAAAACTATTATAGATTTCATTTTGTGCATCACTGTGATGAAAGTCTGATTCTGTCTCTCCTAATAGGCAATTTGTTGGTAAAGACTCATAGTGTGGAAATAATTGCTTCTGGATGCATAATTTTTAAAAAGTACTTGGCAAACCAGATATCACAGAAAGTTAGATAACAAGTATATACCGGGGCCTCTCTGTGGTATGGTCTGGGCTGTATCGGAAGCATGTGCCCACACTCTGGAGCTCTGAGTTCAGATACCATTGAATGTGGGCAGATTATGGTAAGATAGCTAAATAGTTTCCGCCCTTATCTGTCTGTTCTACTTCTTTCCTGAAAGCTTGTATTTCCCTGATAAGGGGAGGTAAGAGCCTAAAAGTGCCTTTAAAATTGCATGGGCTGAAGGTGGAGAAGGTGGCTGAGGTGTCTGTATTCCTTTGTGAAATGTGTGTCACGAGACAAAAGGGAGGAAGCAGCTGAAAACCAAACGAGGTCTGAAGTCCTGCACAGCCTTCGTTTTCCCTCTGGTACAGGCCAGATAGATCCTATTTAATTTATTACTAAAACTCCTGCTGAACCTCTGGAAATTGATATCAGGGAAGAACATATTTTCTGTGGAAAAGCGCTGTAGGATACCAGTGAGGAGAACGTGACTGCGAATGACAGTGGGAGTGTTTTTATTTCATCTAAGTTTGAAATAGGAGAACAGGATAGACTGCTGATAGCAACTCTAGCAATGCAATATCCAATATCGGGAGAACAAAATCCTTTTGTTTCCTGACCTCGGCCTCATCAAACAAACCAAGTGAAAAGTGTTATTGAGCTGGAGGAATCTGTTTACTGGAAAGAATACTGAGGCTCTACAATGGCATCTTACAAAACTGAAGATGCTGGAACAGAACAGACCTATTCTGGAAAAGAGAAGCAGCAGCGATGTGCAGATGACAGCAAAGTCAATGGAAAATGAACTTGCATGAACTACAAAGTAAACCCTGTCAATAATTTTGATTCCTTTATTTAGCTGACAGCTGTACCTAAAATTGATCTCAGTTATACTGACGTAAGATGTTTTAAGGACTGTTTAATTGACATGTGCATTTAATTCTGTGTGAAATGTCCCAGTTAAATATGCTTGTGCCTTCAAAAATGCATGATGTGGTTGAGTGAATAATGGTGAAAAATATCTATCCAAAATTAATGTTAATTTTCTATATTGTAGAGCTACTGAAGCTAACTGTTTCTTAGTGCTTTCCTGCAATGAGCTCTGGAAGCTCCTGATGATCTTACTGTAACATCAAAGACTTTCTTTAGTATTCGTGCCTCATTTTCCCTACCAAACAGGCTTTAGTATATGAATATTCTTATACTCTACATCTTGATGTCCGTTCTTTGGTATATGCAATTAATCATCTAAGCTACATACTCTGTCTCTTGACTGGATGATACACTTTCAAAATAGGAAAAATATAGTGTATCTTCACATTAGGTTCATGTTTTAATTTCCTTATTTGTATTAAGTTTTATGATTTTTCTGGTATTTGTGACCACTTTTGAATACTTATAGATCAGTGTAAGGAACAGCAGCCAACTGAATTCTCTGCTTTTATTCAAACTCATGTCTATTATTAGTAAAAATATAAATTTATTAATTTAAGTATGATCCTACAAATTCTATTCCAATATATTCGCAAGACTTTTCCACAATTTTATTCACATTTGTAAGAATTATGTACAAAAAGACATAAGACAAGAAGAAATTTTTTAATAATAGCTCAAAAGTTATAAAATGCACTTCTGATTTATATCTTTACCTTTAGCAAAAACAAATTGCTATAAATTACAAGATAGAACCCATCATCTGAAAGCAATATTACAGTTTGACTTTTCATAGACCCATTTCATCCTGTGGGTGAGCTACACACACCAAAAAATTACCAACTTCAACAAAACATATGCAATAAATCTTACGACCCTTCCTCACACCTGCAGAAAGGACATGGGTAAGCAGTTGAATCTTGCAGAACGTCCTGAAGGTCGTCATCTCAACCTCAGGCTCTCATGCACCAGAGCAGTGAAAGCAGGTGTCCTGCATACCTTGTCTTATTCACCCTAATGTGACATTGTGCCTTTTTGTTTTGACATATTTCCTTTGGCATGCCTGACAGTGTCATGTCCTCTCATGTACCTGGGGCATTTGTTGATCTAGGAGAATAAAAAAAAAGATCGGTTATCTGCAGCTCCCCTGCAGATCCTCGAAGGCCTGGGACATGATGCGCTGATAGACTCAAGGGCTCAACCCAGTCTAAGCAGCATGTCATTTTATCAGACATCTAAGGAAACAGATGTAGGAGGTGTACAGTTTTATATTTTCTATAGTTAGATCTGTCTTCTGCAAACCCTTTACTAGTGTCTGAAACTGAACATCCTCTTGATATTTAAATTCTGAATGTTATTGTCTCTCCTGACCAGCACTGATATCACAAGCTGAAATCTCAGATACCTGCTGAAACAGCACTGACAATTCGTTGGATTCTGAATAAATCTTAATCCTTCAAATTTTATTTTTGTGCTTGTTGTCTTTTCACAACCTGTTCTCCTCCCCCACTGCTGGAGTCTTGTTATTCTGGATTATACGTGGCAAAAGAACGGAATGGCAGATGGGACTGCTCCATATTTAATGCCTTCAGGGAGAAGAAGAACACAAAGGCATGTAGAGCACATGTGTGGTCCAGCAGCAGTCTGTCAAGTCAAACCCTCAGAAATGTCGGAGGCTAGCACCCCAAGAATGAAAGTCACATAGACAAAACAGCTCAAAGAGCCACACTGCTGGTGCAAGAAAGCTCACTATTCTCTTATGAATTTATGAAGCATTCAATCTGATATTTTGTAAATCAGAGATTTTGCTCAGAAGGCTGGGGAAGATTTAGAAGAGAAAGCATGTGAAGAGGACATCAGCATCACCTCCCTGTTTCTCCCATGCTGGGGGATGATACAGTGGATGGGCACTAACAATACATAAACTAGATCACAGCTATTCAGTCTTTGAAGATGTACTTCAATGTGATCTATGTACTCATTTACAGAGACGCTGAGAGTAACACACTTTGTATAACGACCTGCTTGGTTATGTTCATACATCCCTTGTCCCTGGATGTTGTTGCGTTGTTTAGTGATCAGCACAAAATCTGTCTTTTGCCTTAAAAGCAGTGATTTGGCTGGTGAGACAGGGTAATGCAGAACCCTGAGCAAGCTGTAGAGATGGAAGGCCTTTTCCACTTCCAATATTACTCTTCTGCAACTGTCGAGGCAGTCTCACCGTAAGCATAACTTCTCCTGGTCTTCAGTCTGCTCTGTCTGGCTAGCTTCACTTGCTGGGAGAAAAGAAAGGGACTTGGCTTCTGGGCCAGTCATGAGGGGATGACACGTATTCCTCCCTTAGATGAACAATAGTAAACAGGAAAAAAAGGCATCTGTCTGCTGCACCACACTTTTTTTTTTTTTTTTAACAGCTGAGATGATTAAGTGCAACCATGCAGAGCTAAGATGCTGCTGGGGTGTTTGCCTGAGCAGAAGTGGAAAAGCTTTGGGAAAAGCCCATGGCCTGGGGTGTGCGTAGGGAGGTTAGTGTGGTGTCTGGACAAGTCTGAACTGTCTCTAGAGTACGCACAAACGGCAGCAGTCTCAGACAGTGGGCAGAAACCAGGAATATGCGGTGAACAGTTAATGCATCCTGTAACAGCAAAGCAAAACTGAGCAGCTCTCTTCTTCCAAGTGCATTAAAAAAAAAAAAATCATGCAGGCCCTTTATTAACTAGACGGTATGTGCTCTTCTTTTCATCTCTGCTGATCTGCAACAGCTGATGAGATAAATGATAACGTAGCTGATGATGGCCACCGGCGGGGCAGTACCACTAAGACGGTGCCCCTCTATTTGGCAGAGGATGCCGGTGGCGCAGGCGCAGGTTGCCTGAGTGAGCACCGTTTGTTTTTTAATAACTTGCTAAATTTTCTTCGCCTTCTGTAGTGCCACCTGGCGTCGGTTCCTTGAACGGGAATGAATTTCAAACACTATTTTTTACAAGGCCCTCTTGATCTTTTGCGTGTAAATCTTTCGAAGGCCCAAAAGATCGGCCCTGCCTGACCTTTTGCATGGATGCAAGCATCATTTCCCCGTTATTGCAGACACAGAACTAGGGATCTCCAGTGTTTGAGGGAAAAGCACATGGTCCTGCTAACTGAAGATCTCTTCCTTTCTGCCGGCCAGATAACTTCAGCTGGCTACTCCAAATAAACCTGCTTTTATGTTCTTATGTCATACTCCTTATAACAATACTAATATTAACATTACCAATTTCACTGTTTCATGCTGATAAGCAGCAGCAGGTTTGTAACGCAGCTTACCGATAAGTTGCCATGTCAAACAGAGACAAGGTCTCTGTGTGATCAGACATGAACTCTGATCTGGTGTAGTGTGGTTCTGTTTTCTACAGCAGGAGGATATTAGATTCAGATCCTGGTGCTTGTTTTACCAAATGTCACGTCTCCGTGTTTGTGTTTTACTTGTCCCATTTCTCTCTCTGCGCTGGTACTCTCGTGTTCTCAGGTTGCAGTTGTTCAGCTGCACCTTCTGAAGCTAGCCTGGATAGAAATAGAACCTGGAGAACTCACCAGGAGAGATCTCTCCCAACAGTCTATAACTTGTTCTTATCATGCAGCCAAATGGCCTCATGTTTTTATTACATTACATTATAGAAGACCAACTCGGTTTTAGACATCAGAAATCCAGAGTTTGCTGATTATTTGGTCTTTCCATCATTTCCAGCTGAGAGTTTTAGTTTAAAAATGTTAGCTTTCTCTGGACAACTTTGCCCATTTCCAAACAATGATCGATGTATCCTTAAAATGTAATGGGTGATTAAAATGAGAGAAAATTTATGATTAGCAGATGCATACAATATGTTAGCCGAGCCAGTACATATTAATATGGATAGTTCCCTTATTACATTAATTTTTTCAAACAGCCCCCTCAGAACTTCTTTCCATAAGTCTCTGCATGAAGACATGCGGAGTCTGTCATCTGGAATTATAGCTACATATAAGACCCAGAGTCACTTCTCACAAGCATAAGCCTCCAAGTTCCCAACTTCATGCTGGAACAAGCCTTGGGCACCCAGTAGCCTCCCCCCTGTGCCCTGCTTTCCATGTAGGAGTAGGCAACATGCGGGGCCCGGATGTGAGCGATGCTGCAGTGCCAGGTCACCAGCACCACCTGCTCTGCTCACAGTAAGCTCTACAGATGTGCTGCAGCAAATGTCAAAGGGTAAGCCCAGGCAAGGCTGTAATGCTGTGGTACGTCATGAGGAACCATGTATTTTCTCATATTTGTCTAACCTTTTAAAGAGTCAACACCAGTGCAACACAAGTAATAGGTATGGGCTAGATAAATGCAGTGGTGGTGGTATATTGTCTTTGTTAAAGAATTGCTATAGCTCCCTATAACATAGGGCCTTACACAATAACAGCAAGTGGAAACTGAGAACGCTGAGCCACGGTTGAATGCGTGGCAGTACTCCTGCCTCACATATGCAGGGTAGTCTATAATTACACAGCTACAGATTTTCTTTTTTCCCAACAGCTTCAGATACTGTGAAGTCCTCCCACAATAAACCTGACTACCTTTCTCTTAGGCAAATGTAACTAGGCACCTGGAATCCTACAGTGCCCATAACTGAATGCAGATGCCTCATGTTATATTAGACAATTCAGGAAAAATTCTGATTTTCAGCTAACACTGTTTTTTTCAAGCATTAGCTCACATAAGGTCGGTTGTTGAAATTCTTTCTCCCTTCAGTAAAGCAGACTGTGTTGGAATTACTCAGTGTAATGTTTGCTGTCTTAACTGTTTGATAAACAGTTCTGTCTGGTTTCTGTTGTGTTTCTGTCCAGCAGAGGAAGTGACTGGGAAACCAAACGAACCTGCACAGTATCCTGGACTGGACTCTGCTTTGCTTGATTATTTGATCACATATTTAATTCTCTCATAGTGTTTGTATAAGGCAGGACAATAATCCTTGCTATTCAGTTCTGTAAGAAATCAAAAACAACTGAAGGCAAATCTCATTTCTTCAAATTACCAGCAACTCATTTTGGAGAAAAGATATTCCTGAACAAGATCATTAGAAGACTTTTACACAAAGATTATGCCACTGTTATTATACTCCTTCCCTCATAAAGCAATAATGACAACTGCGATCATAATCCAGTGAATTCCAATCTTCATGAGAAAAACTATTTTTTCTAAATTATTTGGAATATAGTCTTTACTATTTTTTCTTATACTGAGGAGAAGAGGGTTTTCTGACTTTTAAAATGCTTTTGGCATTAGAAGGATAATAATAACTTCTTTCTTCAGGTTTAGGAAACCTGAACAATCTGTTCATAACAAATGTATGCTGCTGGTGTGCCTTCTAGAGATGTGCTGAGTACATATCCCCGTCTTTAAATAGAAAGCAGTCAAAGGATAATTGCAGCATGTAAAAACACTGAAAGCATTCTAAGTAGGAAGGAAAGATGGTTCTGTGGTTAAAGTATAAGAAAAAGAGGAGATCTGGGCTGTATTCCTGGGCTGGGCAGATATTTCCTTTATAACCTTGGGCAAAACGCTTCATCTGTGCCTGTCCACATTTCCATATTTCATTCTGTGTAACCCCTTTTCTGCCCCAGAGAATACTAAAAATGTTAGTGCAGGGCTGGACATCTTGAGGTGGAAGGTGTTATCTGACTGTTATTATAAATGGAAACACGGGATATGTATACGTAGGCTCTCCGTTAAGAGCTGATCTAATTACACAGAGGAAACTGAAGAAATAGAGTTAACAAACCTCATTCTCAAAGGCTCCAGTTACTATCTGATTGTATCTCTTGTGTATTTACGTCTGTCTCTGGGATCCTGACTCTCCTAGAATATGCTTTTAACTGTCTCAGATTTTCAGGAGGGAGGAAGTGTTGAGATTAGTTTCTGATTCACGAGCTATTATATTTAAGAAATCTTTGAACAGTATAACACAAACGAAGTTACCTGCAGAAAAACTACCCTGCCACAGGACAAGGAAATGTTCCTGCAGTTAGGAATCAAATGTGGTTCCTCTGCTAAATCACACACCTAAGAATCAGCAAACCTTTGTAGCTCCAGTGCTGCTCTTTTTGTCTATAGCCCCTCTATTGCTACCAGTTCAAGAGTGGTAATAATAAGCTGCACTTTGAAATTCTATAGCGTGCTCTAATCTGAGCATCTGGGACCATATAATGTAGGCTTGGCTTCACAAATACATTTACAAGCCTAAAACCCACCAGTGTTTTAACAGCCATGGGGACAGGTATTCCTACATCCCTTTGTAAATTCAGGCCTTAAAAGTCCCTTGGTTAGACCAATTTATTGTACCTCTTAACTTAATAGAATATCGTAGATTTTTAACCAGGCATAGCAAAATGATTCAATAGCTTAATGCAGGAAGCAGAGAAAAATACTGTATTCACTAATTTAGATACACAGGATATGAATCATCAGGCTAGAATGTGGCAGGCAGGAACACTAGGAATTGCTCTTATTCTCTCAAGAAGGCTATGGATTGAAGTTTGTTTCCGTCTTTCCTTACAAATATAGAGTAATATACACAGGCTCCTCCTACTACTGTGAATGGAGTCAGTAATCTTCAAGAATTGTAATGGAAAACAGCTCAGGCTGGTATGTAGTGGACTTTAGGAGACGGATGATCAGCTTCATGAATATGGTGGTTCACTAAAGTGAACAGCAATTTTTCTTCCAATATTTGTAGGAAGATGAAGCTCAAGATGTATTCTGCAGGGGATATTGTTACCTTGACAGTTATTTTTGTCTGAAAGTATGGTACATGCTGTTGCAAAGTGACTAATTGCTATACTCAAAAAAAAAATCTGCAGGAAAGAAAATGAAAATGTTTTCCTCTATTTTTAAAATTGTTTACCCTATACATTTAACACAGCAAGAGATATAGCTAGTTTCATCATTTTCTTGACTAGTTCATTGGAAAGAAAAAAATGAGTATCAGAAAAACTCTCCAAACACTGAGACGAGAGCAGAAAAATCAATAAACACTTTAAAAAGTATTACAGAGTGAAATCTTCAGACTGACCCCTTAAAGAATATGCTGTCAGAAAACTGCCTAAATACAGCCAGTTCAAATAAAATCAAAAGATGACATTTGCTTATCAGTTTATGAATGTTTTCAACATTTAAAACAAAAGCACGGGAAGAATTGGTTCCTCCTTTGCCAACTGGTTGCTGTCTCTTCTCCCCTGTGATATAAGGAAAAACCCAAACCTTGACCTTGAGGCTTTCAGCTCACACAGATGTGAGAGTTGCTTTTGGCAGGAGAAATATCCACCTGGGGAAATAAGTAAACAAAGTAAGGTTAATCTAAAGAAAAAAAACCCAACAGACTCTGACCTTATTGTTTTATAGTGACATTAGCTAAAAACTACCTTGTCATTCCTGCTTGCAGAGTATCGCAAGGCTTTGTAGAGCTGTGTTACTGTCTTATGCTATATTTAATGAGTTACTTTTGCCTAGTGATATTATCACATTTATAGAAAGAATCTCCTTACAAATACATTAGTGCATCTTTTTTGATTGGACTGCTACATACCATTTTTGTATTCAGTGTCTTATTTTGATAGTTTCCTCCTCCTCCTTTGTCTAGGGCTGAGAAAGATCAAAAGCCTTTGCTCTAAAATACTGAAGCCAGATGTGGTCAAAACTCCTATTGAAAAGCTGATGTTGTATACAAAATGAAACATATATTTGGAAATATTAACTCAGTTTTATTACAGAGCTTCATTCTCCAGGCTCCCTTCCAAAATTATTGCTCTGCTTTTTAAATGAAGTAGTTGTCACAAAGTGGCTTTAACTTTCAAAAATATTTTGACAGAATTTTGGGGGATTTTGACAAAATAAATAGAAGTGTTCTTGCAAAACATTTTCACCAAATCATGTTCTGGTAGAAGACAATTTGACGTGATTTCTTTACCGCAGCTCCATATACGTAACATGACTGTGATACTACAGGCAACACAGGAACTTAGAAAATGTCAGGTAGTTTTACGGAGCTTGTTGGAATGCCTGTTTGCTGGCTGCAGTTATACTATTCATTAGAAAGATACATAATGCTGTCCACCCCTGTGTAATCAATAGCATTTAATATTGAGTGGGCTTCAGTGTGTGTATGTCTGTATATCTTCATGTTGGAAAGGAACTCTGTTTATGGCTGTACTGGGCTGATAAAAATGAAACTTATAGTGGAAGGACCATCGGAAGACAGACAACTGTTCTGAGAAGCAAAACATTAGTATTACTTCCAGTTTATAGGATAGCTAGTATTATTCATCTAAAATGTTTATTTTACTGCAAATGCTGAAAAAGATGCTGAAAAAAAAAAGAAAATGTCCTTAATTTTGCCCTTGTATAGCTTAAATCATAGTTTCTGAAAACTATGAAAAACCTAGAAAAACAATTTTTCATGATGAGGGTGATGAAACACTGGAAGACGTTGCCCAGAGAGGTGGTGGATGCCCCATCTTTGGAAACATTCAAAGTCAGGCTGGATGGGGCTCTGAGCAACCTGATCTAGTTGAAGATGTCCCTGCTCATTGCAGGGGGGTGGGACTAGATGGCCTTTAAAGGTCCCTTCCATCCCAAAGCATTCTATGATTCTATGATTCTGGCATCTCTTAAGTATTTCAAAATACAGGTTTCTTTTTTGATATACATGTCAATTCAATGGACTTCCTGTAGGTATATGGCATTGTGGAACACACTCCAGGCTCCTCAATCAACAGAAGAACAGCTTAAGTGAAGAGTTTTGAAAACAGAGAGGTGGTAGTAATATTGTGAGAGTTACAACAAGTAGGCTGTAATGTGGAACTAACACACTTGGGGGGGTTAAACTGTTTGGATCAAACTCTCTTCATCTGAGCCCTACTTGTGCACAGGGAAGACATCTATCTGAAACCAAGTCACAACACCTCATCCTAAAACATATGGCCTTTCAAAAGTTAGATCTGTGGGCACCTTTAATAGCCTTTTAGTACTGCAGGCTCAGCATAGCAGGGCTCTAGGCCAATATAGGGTTGCCTATGTGGAAAATACACGCTTAGATACAGAAGCCAAATGGTGATGGAGCCAGAAGAAACCCAGCTGCTGCTCCTCCAAGGCTGCCATATGCTAAGTAAGGCACGGACAGTATCCTCCACTGTCTCCAGCCACTATAATTCTTGACAAAAACCCCCCCGTTTATCTGGCATAGTGAAATGCTGGAGGTCCCACCAACAGCTAGAGCTATCTAAGGTATTGTGCCCTGGAGACATAACCATTAAGGAGTTAAGAAAACCAGAGCAATTAACCCTCGGGTTTTCTATAAGGGTAAGAATCTTTTCTTAGCATTATTGCTTAGATTTAGAAAGCTTAAGACCAAAAGGGACTACGATGCCCTCCAGTCAGATCTTGTGCACAACATACACACAACTCAGTAGCTTCTGTGTCAGTTTGTATCTGGTCACTAGGCCTGTAACAGAAGGCTGATTTAAAATGTTTGAGATATGGAGAAAGTGCCATGCTCTTAAACATATCTCTCTAGTGACTGAATATCCTTACTGAATTAAAACCATAATTTCTTCTAGCCTTATTTTGGCAAGCTTCAGCTTCCATCTCCTGCTGGATCTCATTGTACGTTCTTCTGTTATAAAGCTATTTACTATGAGAAAAAGTTCTTTATGTAGCAGCTCTGAATGCAAGTCTCCTTAAGCTTCTATGGATAAACTGAATTCCTTGTAAATCACTGTCATACTTTTAAAAGTATGCATTTAACTATGCTAACTGATGGATTTTCTGTACCATGAGAAATGTGAATGGCAATTACTTTTTTTTTATTGCTCAGAGGCCAAGCAGCAAGGTGAACTAAGCTTATAGCAATACCGTAAGAAAAAATAGTTGATATTTTTTCTTTCTCGCTTTTCAAAAAGGAAATAAATTAAGATATGGTTCTTTATGTCCATAAAAATGCTGGGGGACATCTTAAGCTGATTTAAGTGATCATAGCTGTACCAGAGTTAGTAAAACCACAATAACCTGCATATGCTAGCAACCTGACTTAGCAGAATTAGCATTTCCAAGCAGGATTGCAGGATTAATTCTTTTCATTAAGAAAAAAGCGAGGAGATCTGTGAGCAGTAGAACTTCTGAAGCTTAGTTTCTTCCCTTGCATCCCTCCTGCCTCTTTCTGACTACTTTCCACATTATTTCCAGAGCTCTCTGCCACTTACACCTTCAGTTCCTGAATCATCCATCTATCAGGCTGGGCAAGAAGTAGCTGCTACTGTAGCTGGTTCAGAGCTAGGTGTAGATGCCTAGCTGTCCAGGATGCGCATACCAATCAGCTGGTTTGCTAACAGCAAACGCCATAGGGAGAACTAAGTTCTCCTTATCTTTCTTTTCAAGGGGGCACTAACTTGGACCTTAGTACTCTCAGCCACTGAATTCCATAACATTTTTATTAAGATAATATCCTTAAGAACTCTATCCCTCTACTAAATGTGTTTAAAATTGCTGAAGAGATCCAGCAGTTATGAGGAGGCACTGACACACAGAAAAACTGCATAAGCCTCCTTTCCTTAGGAAAAAGAGGCTAGAAATGAAAGAATACATTCCCAGTAATGTAGCAGAATGGCTGGCTATTACAGTACTTCAGAAGCATAATGTGGGATGTGGTTTTGCTGAAGCTGAAAAGCTTAGATTAGTAATTGCACTTTTGCTTGCAGGCACACATGAGTGAGCCCATTTTAATAGCATGTTCTTACTGTGCTGCTCCATAATGTGTGCTGATTTCAGAACTGTGACACAATTGCCATAGGTAAAACAACCTACAGCATGACCAGAAAGAATTAGTAATATCCACTTAAAAGCAGTAACAGGATATTTGTGAGTGACTGGAGTCCCTTGGAATTTAAAGCAACACCACTTTGTGATAGTATTGCCAAAGTTTTTTCTCCCATGTGAGCAACCATATTTGCTGCTTGGTAGATGAACACCTTCCGTGATGGAATCTAAATCTGAAGTGATCAGCAGCAGCAGTGAGTCACCAGCTCTTTGTAGGACAACGACTGAGTTATCTTCAGATGGAGAATGGAACAGAGATTCTTCTACTGCTCGGTACAAAAAAAAGTCACAGCATCTTTGAAGTCTTTCCTTCAGAATTATTAGAGATGCAGATTACAACCCCCCACTATTCACATGGGATAAAGTTCTGATAGCCTTATTAATTTGGGGTTCCACTTTACTTCTCAGAAGAGTCTGAAGAAAGCACCACTAGGATTTGAAGAGTTATAATGGGAGTGGTAAGACTATGATGGTCCTACTACAATATTCCAAGTAACAAAAAAAGTACGTCCTCAATGAATTTCAGTTCTTGGATTGCCATCATGATTAGTATTTACCAGTAATGCTAGTGATGAGCCATCCTTTACATCTATAATGTTCCCATAATGAAAGGCTTGCATCTATATGTCTGCAGAAGGCATACACACAAAATTGTGGCTATGCAGAGATGATGAAGCCAACCGGGGCTGCTGGAAAGAAGTGTGTTGCACAGCAGGAACGTATTTGTTTACAGCCAGCGGCGCACCAAACCCACCTGGCTGCTGCCGCGTTTCAAAGCACCTCTTATGGGGCAGAGCAGAGGTGGGTTAGACAGAGAGCTCCATCAGCACAGGCAGGATAATTATTCCTGAATGAGGTATTTTGGGCCGGACCCAGCATGAATTTACTGAATAAAAGAAATGGAAGACAGACATATTGGGAAGTCAGTGTCTGCGTTAGGGGTGACAGGCCTGAGGAGGCCAGCGAGAGCACCGCAGGCCAGCCATCAGCCTGCTGCCCTGGCACCCCGCTCTGCCCGGCCAGCTGGAGGCTGAGACCTCTGCAGGGGACCAGGGCGGTGCAGGGAAGATGCGGGTCGAGGATCTTCACACATTTTTCCAGATGGGCATTGATTTGTAACTGCTTCGGGTGGAAAAGTTACTGATGTGCCTTGACTCCCCAAGGCAGGGAAGTACAGCAAGCGCAGACACCCCAAGGCTGCACCGAGCTTGTTTTCTGGGGAGGAATGAGTGAGCCTGATCTGCCCGGGTTTTTGAGGGAGGGGTGAGAGGACGTTTTCCAAAAGCGGAAAGCTGTTGCAGAACGGGAATTTTCTTTTTCCATTTTTGGGAATTTGGGGGGACATTTTTGGCCAGGGCTGGCAGGCATCGCAGGCCTCGCAGTGGTGGCCCAGGCCTGGTTACCGCCCCATCGCCTCAGGACGCCCGGGCCTCCCCGGGGGCCCTGCGCGTCCTCTCCCGCGGGTGTGCCGGGACCGGCGGCGAGGGGCGGCGAGGGGCGGGAGGCGGCTGCCGGCCCGGAACCTCTGGGCGGCGGCGGCGGCGCGGCGGAGCGTGTTCGTGGCGGCGCGCTCCGATGCCGCCCCGCGCGCAGGGGCATTGTGGGTGCGGGGCTGCCGCCGCTGCGGCTTTCGGCGGGTTCTGTTAAAATGGCGCCCTAGGCGGCGGGCGGCGGCGGGGGTGTCGCCGGGTCCTTGCGCTGCTGAGCGGGGGCAGCTTCCTCTCCTCCTCTCCTCTGTCGTCCCGCCGCGCCCCCGGCTCTGCCGCCCGCCGCATCTCCCCGCGCCTCCTGCCTCCCGGGCGGCGATGGCGACTCCGGACCAAAAATCCCCCAACGTTTTGCTGCAGAACCTCTGCTGCCGCATCCTGGGCAAAAGCGAAGGTAACGGAATTCTCCCGTCCCCCGCCGGCCGTTCCCCCGCCACCGGCCGCCGTTGGGGCCCGCGAGGGGAGGGGGCGACCCGGGGGGGGGGGCGAGGGAGTGCCGGGGAGCGGGGGCGGAGAGGTGCCGGCCCCGCCAGACCGGCCGCCAAGGGCGTCCCCCTCGGCCCGGCGGGGCCGGGCAGCCCGGGCGATCCGCCCTGGGCCTCCGGGCGGCCCTGCTGGCGGCCGGCGCGGCCGCGGTGCCGTGAGCCGGAGCCGCGGGCGGCTGGGCAGCGCCGCGGTGGGCTTGCGGCGCCTGCCTGCCCTCCGCGGGTGGGGAGGGGGCACCGCCCCCGGGGTGTTCGGGGCACAGGGTGGCCGATGTACGCGGTCAGGAGCCTCTGCCTTCCGCCGGCGTCTGCTCCAGCTGAGCCGCTGACATCCGCTAGGTCCTCTACAGGTCCTCCGCGTCTTGATCCTGCCGTGATCCTCCAGCAGGGAATCAATCTCTTGCCTGTTTGCGTAAGTTCCTATCTGTTGCAATCAAGGCAAAGACTCCGTTTTTAGTAAGCAGTTGGAAGGTTGGAAAGCAAGAGGTGCATCTGCTAAGTCTCCTTTTTAAGTTGCTCTGTTTATAAGCATTGCGCACCAGACAAATTCATGCCATAGCTTTTGTTGCATCTATTTTCTTGTATGAGAGATGGCTTTCTTCCTTATTAGCAATATCTGTGAAGTCTTTTATGTCTCCTTTTCTCCCTCCATGCCACTCTCTTCTGACAAGTCTCTCCTGGTTACCTTTAGGTGTTTCCGTGACAGTAACTAATAACTTTTGACCCGTTGTAAAGAATTGGGTTCAAACTGACTAAAACATGGCCTATACGTGAATTACTGCTATCTTAGAAGGCTACAAAATGAGTGACAAGGTGCAAATATACTTCTTGTGTCTCTCTCTCAAACTTTCTATTTCCGCCTATTGGAGACAGCACCTCACAGTCCCACAAAACATCCTTGTCTCTAAACTGGAAAGATACGGGTTTGATGGATGGACTATTAGATGGATAAGGAACTTGCTTGATGGCGACATCCAAAGAGTTGCAGTCAATGTCTCAATGTTGAAATGGAGATCGGTAACAAGTGGTGTCCCGCAGGGGTCTGTATTGGGACTGATGCTGGTCAATATCTTTGTTAATGATATTGACAGTGGGATTGAGTACACCCTCAGCAAGTGTGTGGATGACACCAAGCTGAGTGATGCAGCTGATATGCTTGAGGGAAGGGATGCCATCCAGAGACACCCTGACAGGCTTGAGGACTGGGCCAATGTGAACTTCATGAAGTTCAACAAGGCCAAGTGCAAGGTCCTGCACCTGGGTCAGGGCAACCCCCAGTATCAATACTGGCTGGAGGATGAAGGGATTGAGAGCAGCCATGCAGAGAAGGACTTGGGGGTATTGGTGGATGAAAAATTGGACATGAGCTGCCTATGTGCGCTTGCAGCCCAGAAAGCCGATCATATCCTGGCCTGCATGAAAAGAAGCATGGCCAGCAGGTTGAGGGAGGTGATTCTGCCCCTCTATTCCTCTCTTGGGACCCCACCTGGAGTACTGCATCCAGCTCTGGGGCCCTCAGTACAAGACAGACATGGACCTGTTGGTCCAGGTCCAGAGGAGGGCCACAAAAACGGTGAGAGGGCCTGAACACCTGTTCTATGAGGAAAGGCTGAGAGAGTTGGGGTTGTTCAGCCTGCAGAAGAGAAGGCTCCAGGGAGACCTTACTGCGGCCTTTCAATATATAAAGGGGGCTTATAAGAAAGATGGAGAGAGACTTTTTACTGAGGCCTGTAGTGGCAGGATAAGGGGCAACTGTTTTAAACTGAAAGAGGATGGGTTTAGGTTGGACATAAGGAAAAAATTGTGTACAATGAGGGTGGCAAGACACTGGAACAGGTTGTTCAGAGGAGTTGTGGATGCCCCATCCCTGGAAGTGTTCAAGGCCAGGTTGGATGGGGCTTTGAGCAACCTGACCTGACGAAAGATGTCCCTGCCTGTGTCAGGGGGCTAGACTAGTTGACCTTTAAATGTCCCTTCCAACCCAAACTATTCTGTGATTCATCTGAGAAACTTGGAAGAGTTGGGAAGAAGTTGGAATCTTCTTGTTTTCACTGAAATGTTGAGTAGGGAGCCCTTCACAGAAACATCCTTAAAGCTGTTGATTGCTGTGGTTTTTGTTTTGTTTTTCCAAAATCCTTTCCCTCTCTATTGCCTGTTCAGGTCTTCTGCAAAGCCATAAATTTCCAATTTCCAGAATTGTCAATCTCTAATAGTTCTGTTACAGGAATTTCTGATGTGAGATTTTATCAGGATGTGGCAAGTTTCTACTCTTCTCCTACCTCCCCCAAATCAATGTTTGCTTCTAAACGGTTTAATACCTACTGTGTTTTTATGTAAATACACGTTTCTTTTAGCAACTGGTTTAATGGTGTGTTAAAGTGTATTTCACATCAGCCTGCAATTCTAAGGTGCTATTACAGCTCTGCTTTTAAAGCTGTTTCTCACTTTTAACATTTGGAAATTTGTTTCTAATACAATTGGTACATAGTCTTGCTTAAGAGCACTTCAAACTTTTTGCTACCAGAAATCAAATTATTGTGCTAGGTTTGCTCCCAAAAAGAAAAAAAAAAAAAGAAAAATTGGAAAATAAATTGTTTTGCTTTATTGGAATAGTGGAGGCCTCTGTTTTCTTTATGACTCTTTTTCATAGATTTGAAAGGAGCTGTGATCTAAATTTAACCTAAACTTAATCTAAGCTTGTTTCTTGGTATTGAGTATCTTGTCTAGGTCTGTGATACTTATAAAACTTAAACAGAGTGTTAGAATAGGAACAGAAAACTCTGCGTGTATCAATCACTGTATGAGTATTGAGGAGAGGTGGCTCACTTCTACTGACTTTGGATCTAATCTTTTTGAAATCATAGTTTCTACACATCTCTCTCTCTTCTGATTGGCGTAATAAGTTTATTTGCAAGCAGTACATATAAAAAACATGGAAGAGAATTCTGGGTTTTGTTATTTTTTAAAATAAGTGTTCAACCTATTCCTGTACACTGGGATTCTACTCATGTAACTAAAATCTCTCTTGGCTGTGTGTGACTAATGAAAAGGGAAATTTTTCCCAAAATCATGGTAAGCTGATGCATGCAACGTGTAGTCCACTGCATCTGTTCGCTTGTGCATTATCTGAGGATTTCTTTGAAGTAACAACTTTAAACAATTAGTGTGGGTTGTCTGCCACATTTATTATCACCCTTATTTTTATGCATGTGACAGGAAGCCCATCCTTACGCTGCTTGTTATTTTTGTGTTATGAGGAACTCTAGCACTGAAGACTCTCCCTTCTAACATAAGACTGCTCTTGAAGCAGTCAACTGTAGTATGTGTGTTAGTTTGTCATCAACTCAGCTATTGATATAAACCTCATAGAGATGGAAAAATCAAAAAGTCTTTGTGGAAGAAATCACAGTCATGAAAGGTGTGTATGGCATTCTCTGTGTTGAGGTGTGATGCACGTATCCCTAGGTGACAGGGAAACCACCAGACAAATTATTTAGCATCTCACTGTTTTTCAGACTTGTAACTCTAATTTCCTTTCAGCACAGGATAAGTTTAAAGTATGGTATTTATGTGTGGTTAGTGGTCTACATGCAGCTTCCCTGCTCCTTGTGTACTGATGAAGTTAGGCTGCTTTGTATATACATGTTCTCTTTTTTGAAGAAGACTTTACAAGTATTGTCAGTTTAGTCTTTGATAAGTGATTTATAATGTTCAATTATTTCCCCAGAGTTTAGGGGGGGAAAAAGCTTAGATCCTTAAGAGATTTTTAAATTCATTAGAGAAATTTCTCGTAAAAATTAGTAACAAGAAGCTGAAGCTAGGTACAAAGAGCCATCTTTAACCATTTGTATAGTTATCCTACTGTGAATGTCTTGAAATCCTAGCTTTTGATGCCTTCCTGGAATAAGTGCTCTAGTAAAATACAAGGTACTGAAGTAATTGCATGAAATGTAATGGGTAAGTAATAGAAAGGAGTTGAGATTCAATGATCTAATGGTTCTTCCTGGCTGTATGTTCCCTGCGTTTGTACTTTGAAAGGTTTGATCTACTTGGCTATGTTCCTCTCAGCACTTGTGTTTTATTATGTTTGTGAGGAAGCTATGGCTTCAGAAGGAGCTGAAGGATTCCGTTTATATGATGTCTGTATCATAATAGTGCACTTACAGCTAATGTGGGCTGAGTGGTCTTACTCGGCATCCATGTTTACGTTCTGCAATCCCATGCCTGAAGTCCTCCGTAAACCTGATGGAGCCTGTTGTCTGCTGGGGATTCTTTCGCTTCTGCCCGTGATGGCCTTAGAAGGCCTCCACCTTCCCCACTTGTTAAAGATTTATGTTGAAGTGAATTTGTGCTGTGATGGAATGTGACTGCAGAGGCCCCCAGTGGTGGAGCTATCCTCTGTCTTTTCCTGCTTTTTTGAGACCAGCCACTATGTAGATGGCTTGCTTAGTTTCCAAAATCAGTCAGCTGCATAGGCCTCGTTACTGTTTTTTCACAAACAGCTCTGCTCCTGAGAAATTCATTACAAGGTCTGCTGAGTTATGTGGAAGAACTCTATTTAAAATAAAAAAAAATACCTACCTCAACTTTTTTTTTTTTTTGGTAGAACTAAGGTTTGAAAGCTCTCTGTTCCTGTGCTTTAGCCAGTTCTCAGCTAAGGGCTTAAACCTAGCTTCCCATGGTGCTATGTGTCTGCAGTCACTCACTGCGGTTAGTTGGGGATCTCTGCGCTCTGCAGTTGGAGCCATTGCTGACCTCTTTCTTCCTCATGCCCTCACAGTGTCTCAGAACTAGTGTACTAGTTTTGCATTATCAATCTTTCTGTGTTTATCCAGATGTATTGGGTTTGTGTGGCAAGGTTTTGGTAGCAGGGGGGCTACAGGGGTGGCTTCTGTGAGAAGCTGCTAGAAGCTTCTCCGATGTCTGATAGAGCCAATGCCAGCTGGCTCCAAGACGGACCCATCGCTGGCCAAGGTTGAGCCCATCAGCAATGGTGGTAGCGCCTCTGGAATAACATATTTAAGAAAGGGAAAAAAAAAACAAATTGGGCAACTGCAGCTGGAGAGAGGAGTGAGAATATATGAGAGGAACAGCCCTGCAGACACCAAGGTCAGTGAAGAAGGAGGGGCAGTAGGCGCTCCAGGTGCTGGAGCAGAGATTCCCCTGCAGCCCGTGGTGAAGACCATGGTGAGGCAGGCTGTTCCCCTGCAGCCCATGAAGGTCCATGCTAGAGCAGATATCCACCTGCAGCCCCTGGAGGACCCCACACTGGAGCAAGTGGATGCCTGAAGGAGTCTGTGACCCTGTGGGAAGCCCGCACTGGAGCAGGCTCCTGGCAGGACCTGTGGACCCGTGGAGGACCCAAGCTGGAGCAGTCTCTTCCTGAAGAACTGCACCCCATGGAAGGGGCCCACACTGGAGCAGTTTTTGAAGAACTGCAGCCTGTGGGAAGGACTCACGTTGGAGAAGTTCGTGGAGAACTGTCTCCCATGGGAGAGACCCCACACTGGAGCAGAGGAAGAGTGTGAGGAGTCCTCTGCCTGAGGAGGAAGGAGCAGCAGAGACAACGTGTGATGAACTGACCGCAACCCCCATTCCCCATCCCCCTGTGCTGCTGGAACAGGGAGGAGGTAGAGAAATCTGGAGTAAAGTTAAGCCCAGGAAGAAGGGAGGGCTGGGGGATGGTGTTGTAAGGTTTAGTTTTTATTTTCTCATTACGTTACTCTGATTTGATTGATAGTAAATTAAACTAATTTCCCCAAGTTGAGTCTGTTTTGCCTGTGATAGTAGTTGCCGAGTGATCTGTCCTTGTCCGTATCTCGACCCAGGAGCCTCTCACTATATTTTCTCTCCCCTGTCCAGCTGAGGAGGGGAGTGATAGAGTGGCTTTGGTGGGCACCTGGCATCCAGCCAGGGTCAACCCACCACATCAGGCTATCCACCTCACTTTTACACTAATACCTGATCTTACTGAGAGCTTGCCTGCCTGTGCAGTAATTTCTATTTTTTTTCCCTTATTTGTGGACTCCAGCAGTTACACAGGGTTGCATGCCTCTCTTTGGACAGTGAATTTAATCCTTCTGACAAAAAGCTTCTTGTTCTTAGCTGTCTTTCACAAACCTCTTGGCAATCTTAGTCAGAGACTTTGTAGACTGCCATACAAGCTTGTCAGTTGTAAGAACTCTTAGTGCCTTCAATGGAATCAAATGGTATTGCTGTAAATATTCAAGCTACATGTATTTGTTTTTGAATCCTAAAAAGATTTTTGTGTGTCAAAGTGCTTCTGCAGGTGCGCATGCTCTAAAAAGTAGTATTTCAGTCTTCAGAGAGCAGTTTGCTACCTGAAGTCTGTAATATGGCCTTAATTTAATCTCTGTAATCTCGGTGGGGATTTTGTTATTGTTGTGTGTGTGTGGTTTATTTGTTTGGGTTTTTTTGAATTTTTATTTTTTTATTTTAAGCTCTGAACTATTGGAATAGATCTTACATTTTCATGGTTAGGGGAAAGCACAGAGTTCATTCAAAAGGTGGTATGGAGGGATTTCTACCTATGCTAATAACAGAAGCAAATGCAATTGACAAGTTAGGCAAAAATTCACAGTGAGGGGAAAGTTCCGAGAGGATTGTGTGACCAAGTTGCTGATAGTCCCGTGGGACATTCCTCAAATAAATCTGTTCACTGACAATACAACAAGAGCCAGGGATATTAACAGAATTAAAGAATAGTTATGTTTCCTGTGCAGTGCTTCAAAGTTTGTGGACAACTTCTAAGTAAGGAAAGGCATGGGAGCGTGTGTGGTCTGGGTTTTATTTTGTGGGTTTGTTGGTTTTTTTCCTTTGTAGGAGAGGAGTGTGGAGACTGGAAAGATGGTTAATTAAGAATAAACTTAAAATCCTTCAAATAAAAACCTGCATAAACAGAATATTTTTACATTTACATTTTATAATTTGTTTTTACTGTTATTTTTCCTTCTGAAAGAAATGAACTTAAAACAGAGAAGTTTAAGATAATTGACTAAAGCAGAAGACTGATGCAAAATTATTTTTTTTCAGGAATACCTCATAACTGGGCTGGTCCTAAAATTACACTTCTCAAACACAGTGTTTTGTAGAGGAACAAGCAGTTTTGCTTACGTGTGTAGATTCTCTTAAAAAAACAAAATAGTAACACTAATGTCATTCTAGACTAGTATTTTAGTTTATCAGTATATGACATCATATTAATATAATTGCTTTTTTCCCCCCACCAATAATTCATACTGATGTAGAACTTTTGATATAGTTAAAACAGAAGATACAGCAGCATTACTGTCTTGACAAACTCAGTCTGTCCTCCCAGTATATGTGAGAAGGTTCTGAAGTTTTACAGCTTTTCTTCCAGGCTTAGTTTTGCAACAGTAGCACATTAGGTGTTTACCAAACACTTCATTACAGGAAAGAAGTTTGGCTTTTTTCTTCAGCATATGTTAGATGGCAGCACTTGTATCTGAGTAGGTTGCAGCAATAGTTGTTAGCTGGTCAGTGCCACACATAGAGCATTGAATACAGTTTAGAGTGTAGTTGTTTCATGATAATTTTGCATCTTCGTTTAAGCAAAACTGTTGTCCGGGATGACAGACAGCTGACTGGAAGAAGAGATAGTGGAGAGAGTTTGCTAATCTCTGAAGTCTTTCAAGAAAGAAAGCGATTACTGTTTGGTTTAGATAAGCTTTCTTTAGAATTGTCTGATAGTTTAGAAATTATGCTTACAGACAAATTGAAATAACTAAATGTCTTCTTTCCAGGCAACAAGGTTTTTCATAGTCGTGACACATTAATGTTTGGAAACATGGTTTCAATTGGTACTTGGGTTTTCAGGATGTTTGTTTTTCCTCTGGAAACTTCAATAGACCTGTAGCTGATTTGCTGAAAGAAACGTATAAGACTTTAAAGTGAATTTCAGTTCATTTCCTAGAATTATAGGTAATGTTAGAAGCTTCTTGTTATCAAAAGGCTTGCTGAATTTCAGCATTTCCTCTGAAATACTGGCTTCTTGGAAGTATATTGGCCAATTGTCTCTTTGTCTCTTGAACTTTTCCTTTAAACTTTATCTTTTGTCCTATTTTCCTTTGCTTTCTTTACAACCAAATTCTTCCTGTGCATTGCTTCTATATTTTTTGCATGTGCTACACTTGTATTTTCTGCAGCTTTAAAATGCTGTTATCTGCCTTTTGAAGTAGTTCAGTTTTAATACTGCATTGTTTGTAGGAAAATGGCTGGGTGGAGTATAGATCTTTGAATTACTGATAGAGTGCTGCGCTCAAAGGAGAGCATTTTAATTTTTTTTTTTTTTGATGTTTTGCAAGTGCTATTTCTTTGTTCAGCTGTATGGCTGCTTACCAATATGTCCTGAGTTGGAAGGGACCCACAAGGATCATCGAGTCCAACTCCTGTCCCTGCATAGGACAACCCCAGAATTCACACCATATGTCTGAGGGCATTGTTCAAATGCTTCTTGAATATTGTCAGGCTTGGCACCATGACTACCTCCCAGGGGAGCCTGTTTCAGTGCTCCACCACCCTCTGGGTGAAGAACCTTTTCCTAATGTCCAACCTAAACCTCCCCTGGCATATCTTCCTGCCGTTCCCTTGGGTTCTATCATTGGTCGCCAGGGAGAAGAGATCAGCGCCTGCCTCTCTTCTTCCCCTTGTGAGGAAGCTGTAGACTGTGATGAGGTCTCCCCTCAGTCTCCCCTTCTCCAGGCTGAACAGACCAAGTGACTTCAGCTGCTCCTTGTATGGCTTCCCCTCTAAACCCTTCACCGTCTTTGTGGCTCTCCTCTGGACACTCTCCAGTAGCTTTGTATCCTTTTTATACTGTGGGGCCCAAAACTGCACACAGCACTCAAGATGAGGCCACACCAGTGCAGAGTAGAGTGGGACAGTCACCTCCCTTGACCGGCTAGCAATACAGTGCTTGATGCACTCCAGGACATGGCTGGCCCTCCTGGCTGCCAGGGCACACTGTTGGCTCATGTTCGACTTGCCGTCGACCCGAACCCACAGATCCCTCTCCGCAGGGCTGCTCTCCAGCCTCTCGTTACCCAGTCTGTATGTACATCCAGGGTTGCCATGTCCCAGGTGCAAAATCGGGCACTTGCATTTGTTTAAATCAGTATCATTAGTTGTGTCTGTATGTGTGTATTACTTAAGGGATATAGTCTGAGGGAGAGTGGCTGTCTTCATCTGCATTCACTGCTCTGATCAGACTCTGGAAAACAAGTAATGATCAATGTCGTTTTCCCCCCTTACCCCAAAAACAGCTGCATCAATTTCATGCATCAGATACATTGAGCTTGCTGTTACATAATAGATTCATGCTGTAATCACTCTTTGATGACGAAGGATGTGCACATACATAGATACATAGCTGTGCATTTTAAGCCCGTCTGCTGTCATAATGGCTGTTCTTTGAGGAGGGAAGCAATTAAATGTGTCTATTAGTTATAAACTATGTGAATTTTTATTTTACTGACAGATATCCGTATTAAGTTATGTTTAATCCCTTTAGGTACTGAAGTTATTTTACAGACTAGTAAGAAATAGTCTGCTGAAGAAACTCCCACAGCAGGGAGTTTAGTTTGTAAAAGAGAAGCTGGACTTGATATGAATAAAACATGAAAATCTGGATAAAATATAATATAAAAACAGTCTTGCTATAATGCTGTTGAATTGCCAGTGCAAATCTGTATGTGTAAAGAGCAGATAACTTTGTTCCATATTGTTAATAGTGTAACAGGTTTAATAATCAGAATTTTTTGATGGAATTGTAGTCTTTCAACTAGAGATCTCTCTCAGATGCCTTGTTAGGGCAGTATGGAAAAGACTATCGTAAGTTTCTGTGCTTTAACTAGTCTTGCTATGGTTGGTGTTGAAACAGAAGGTTATTATAGAAGGTTATATATCTTTCTTAAAACTTCCCTATTACAGGAAAAAAAAACCCTGCTACTTACTATTAATAATGTATCTGTTGTGGTTTTTTATTAGATTGAAGACTTGTGTTTAAATCTTCCAAGTCCAGAAACTTTCACATGTGTTCTTTGTGTCTCAGTCTTGCCATCAATATTCCCTTGTACCACAGAACTCGAAGCATAGGTAGCCTTTTAAAAGTGCTAGTGTCAGAGGCAGACTGGAAAACACACAAATGGCAAAGTCCCTGATTTTCTTTTATTGTTTTGAGTTAAATCCCTATTCCAACATCATCAACCAAAAAAAACCCCACCCAAACTTGTGGCGATGTATAGCTGTCTTTCTGAGTCCATTCTTCTGGAGAAGTGAAATTCCAGAGAGTCTCTAGAGACTTTGTACACATCTTTGCTGGATTTTGTAATTATCTCATCAGGTGACTAAAGACAGTAAACCCACCTGATTTCTCATTGTGTGGGTCTTAGTTCACTTGAATTTAATCTAAACCCCCAAAACCACAGGGAACAACAGAGAGGAAACATAGCACTTAAATCTTTTTGAAACACTGATATGAAACATTTTGTTCAGAAACCACAGAACTTTTTAAAAGTGAATAAGCACAGTAAATACAGCATTGCTTACATGGAAAAACTGTGCATTGCTGTTCAGTGTAAATAAATAAAATGTAATGCTTTGATATTTGATGTTTTTCCAAGCATTAAGCTTGCTGATAATCACAGTATAAATCATAGCATATACTGAAAAGTTAGCAGAAGCAGCTGAATGAATAATGCTCAATTGTCCAGACAGAATTATTTTTTTAAAATCCACTACGTATTTTCTTATTCAACACTCTTATTAAGATAAACATACTGTTATATACCGCAAGATCATAAATGTATAGGAAACAAGTTCATTCAGTAAAGTTAAATAAGTCTTTATTTCCTGTGGATTTGTGTCGCAAGTTGTCTCTTCAGTAACCCCCCTGCATTCCTCAGCTGCAATACTGCCAGCTTGTGCTTTCATGTCCTGTAGCTCTCTTCAGAAATCCCTCTTCCCTCATCTGCCAGGTCTCTGTTTCTTCGTGCTCACTGGCTGTGGTCCGGACAGGATGCAGCACCTGATACTGCTAATTCTGTGCAGGCAGACGAGAGGAAATACTTAACCACTGAGCTTTTGCTGCAATTTCTCCCCCAGGGAGAGCTGTTTGGATGTTTGTTCTACCAGTCCTCAGTTTCTATGAAAGCTGTTTAACTCCATATCCCTGAGACCCTCTATCGAATTAATTAAAAAAAAAAAAAAAATTAAAAGGCAATCCCTAAGGGATAGGGTGGTGCAGGTGGACATAGAAGTTAATTTTCCTTAGAAAACCAGGGTAATGCAGCTAATGAGCGAGGAGAAACTGTAAGGGGAAGTTCTTATGGCTTTGTTGTGGTTGAGGTGTGTGTGCCTGTGTGTTTGTTGTTTTATTTTGGTCTTTTGTCTCTCTCTCTATATTTTTAATTGCTTCTTTCTTTTTGTATTTTTCTATAACTTGTATTGAACTAGTTTACTGGAGATCCATTCTCTCCTAATTTTTAGTGGATAATCAGTGAGGGAATTCATTATTTAATCTGGATACATGTCATAACTGATAAAGTACTTCAGTATCAACCCTTGATCCTTCTCCTAACTTTGGTTCATCCAAGATGCTTGACCAGGAACTCTTGTAGAAATTTTATTTTTAATTTGTAGCCCATGTTAAGTCACTATAGCAACATGCCAAAAATATGTAAGAATGCCTAGAAAAACTTAGTTCTTGCCTAACTGCTGCTAGATACACAGTTGAGGAATTAACCAACAACAAAATTCTTGCTGTTGTTTGGGATAACTTAATGCCAATATTTGACTTTAATTGGCCTTGCAGAATACATTTGGAAATCTTGAGTTGTTCTGTAATGACGTGTGTTATATTTATTACTCAGAAACAGTTCCTCATACTTACTCTTCCCACCTGGTTCATCAGTTCAGTTTAAGCTATCAATAGTTGAACTATCAAATGATTTTATATGTGTATTTTCAAGTCCTTATTGCAAATGAGAGGTTGCTTAGTCTCACAGTAGAACTGTTCTTTCTGGGAGGCATTTAAGTCATGCAGATTTGTGACCTTATAGTAGTCTGGATATTGATATTTTCTTCCCTGAAAGTAGAATGATACCCGTGCTCATTTTGTAGTCCAATATTGTCAAATACTGTTAAATATTAATGATTCTGTCTGAGCAGACTTTTTTCCTGATGGTATGAAGTACTGTTTTGTGTGAACTAGTTAATGTTTGCTGGTCTACAGTTGTATTAGGACTAGTGGGCGGCATTTATATCAAAGACAGTCAAAAATGGACATTCAAAAAGAATGTAGCACGTTCTGATTTCAAATTTCTCCTTTCCATAAATTTCTGGAGATTTTCATGCATTTAATCAATAATTGACTCCTAGTATCTCCCAGGTGATTTTTTTCAGTTGTCCATATTAGTTAATTTAGGAAATGATTCAACACTTAAAATATCTCTGCTTCTAGTGAACATTTACCCTATTCCGTTTTTCTGTTTCTTTTGTATGTATTTGTCCAGGCCAGGATCCTTTCTTTTTCCTTGGCTGAACCATTGCTGCATTACTCTACAATTTTCTCTGAACGTTGACTGCTTAACTGACTAAATAAACCACATGAAGAGTCTGATGCATTTGCACACAGAATTATTATATACAAAACAGACTTAATACACAGAATTGCTTAGGTGATTTTTTTTTTCCTGAAGTCAGGAAGTGTAAGGATTCAAGTAGCTGACACCACACATTTACACTTTTTCTTATGTACCTTTCCCCTCATGTTATTCCAGTTATTCCTCAAGAGGAGTAGAAATTTATCTGAGATTTTGTAAGGGCACTTGACATGTCTGTAAGGTTATCATTTGATTGATTTTTCAGGTCAATAAATGGGAATGTGACTATGCTGTAGAGGCATTAATACCGAGCTGGCCCTATCTCAGTGTTACCAGACTATTAATCTTCCCCAAAAGCAGAGATTCTTGCACTAAACCAATACTGTTCAGCAACAATATTAAAATGAGAATTAATGCATGGTGAAGGAGCAGTGGGGGGAAGTCACTGGCTTGTGACTTCTCCATTAGTATCTGTATTATGCATTGAAATATGATGCCAGTATCTCTGAGCTAGCTTTGAACCTAAGTGGTAAAACCATGTAAACTGGCTTAAAAACAAAACAAAACAAAAAACCTAAAAACAACACGCAAACTGGTAAAACCACTGTTGTGGATATCTGAGTAAAGATCCACATGTAGGATAATCCAGTTTTGGTGCCTCGTGAGAGAGTGTGCCTGGTGAACGTGGCTATATCGTTCCTATGTGTGAGCTGAATTGTGTGACTTTGTGCCAAGTCCCACAGCATTTCACTCTGTGGAGAAGGGCAGAGCCAGTTGAAGTGTGCTCATACTCTCTAATAAGTGGGTAGGCCTAAGTGTCTCTTCCATCAGCACAGAATAGGAAAGGCTTATTCACAAATTTAAGTGCAATTATTTTGCAGAGTGAGTGTGTTTCAAGTATAGCATTGATAATATGCTCATGGGTAAACTGGACTTTACCGCCCTCTGGTTGGAAGTGTGTCCAAGGGTTATAGTATAACATTATCTGATCTAAGCCAAGTACGCTTATGCCGGATTCAGCCACAGCAATGCAATCTTGTGTCTTATTTATTTATTTATTTTAATAGAACTTTAACACTTCGCTTAACTGAGCGAGTTTGCCTTTTTTCTTTCAGCTGATGCAGCCCAGCAGTTCCAGTATGCAGTGAGAGTTATTGGAAGCAACTTTGCTCCCACCGTTGAACGGGATGAATTTCTTGTAGCAGAGAAAATCAAGAAAGAACGTAAGTGCATCTTTGTTTCTTTCTTAGAAATAGGAATGGAGGTTCTTCAAGAAGATATCTGATCAGTTTATTCCTCTGAAAATGGGACAACTCTGCCTCACAGATAGTTATCTAATCTGTTATTAATGCTCACCCCCTGAAAATCTCAAGATGGAAATTCCATTAATTCCCCAGTTAGTATTCTTGAGTGGCTATTTATATTCACAGCTCAGAGTTTTTTGAATGTTCAGCTTAGATTTCCCTTGCTGCCATTTTCTTCATATCTTAGCCAATATGAAAATAAAGAACAATTAATATTGCACTCCTTTCACTTTAATAGTGCTCAGACTTTATGAATTCATAGTTCTTTTTAGAAGACTGATTTTTTTTTTGTGATGTGCACTTTAGAAATATTACATTTGGCACAATTAACTTCATGAGCACCTGTGTGAAACTTGCTGAATGAGCATTCTGGGAATTGATGGAATAGTTTATGTGACTTACCTGATATTTCTTGCCTTCAGTTTGTCTACAAGTTTATCTGCAACCACCTTCTCAAAACCAAAACATTAGACCGTGACAGTGTAAGTTATGTTGCAGTTACGTTCCATTGTGCTCTATGCTGCTCTGAGTCAAGTCTTGCACTGTGTGAATCCAATGGGGATGTGATGCATTCTTCTTGAAAAGCCAAATACTGCTTTCAGCAGATCATGTGCTCAACAGTAGAATGTCCAGAAACAATTACTTGAAGTATGCTAATTAAATTAAAGCTTCATATTTGAACTTTGAATATTCAGTCAGAGAGATTAAATTAGGGTAACTGAAGTCAGTGGTTGTAACTGTTTTAAAGTACGTGTGTATTTCTTGCTGACACAGAGCTTCCATGACTTGCTGATAGGCAAATAAGCCCATCAGAATTTCTCTAGGTGCATCTCCAAAACACTGTGTTCTACAGTATACACTTTCAGCATGAGTTTCTACATGCTTTGGCTAGTACTAGCCAGCACAGCATATGTTCTTTGGGCCTATTGCCAGGAGTTTTGAAGAGGGCTATCTCCCTCATCTTCCTTCTCCCCAGCTTCAGCTTGTAGGCTGATGTTAGTGATCATGTAACAAGTAACTGGATATATCCTTCTAACTTTACATTTATTTCAAAGTTACTGTGCAGGAAGTGACTTATTTGGCAAAATGTATTTAGCACTGGCTTTTGATGCTAATTAATATTTCTAACATTTAACAGCAATTTTTTTATTATTAAGATTTCTTCAGATGTTTTTGTTTTATCTTTTTTTTTTTTAAAACATGGCTCTTTCTTATGTAGCATGGCTTTTCTGAAGACATCTTAAAGCTTGAAGATGTTTTTCCTCTGAGCAAAGACTTCTGTTATATAACTGGCAGTGATTGAGACTGTTATTTTTCTTAATATATAAAAGCTGTGTGACCTTGGAATTCTGCTTGACTTTGATCAAGTGGCATTACTATTGTTTCTTGCTTTTACTGCCTAAAATAGGAACAATTACACTTAGTTTTGTGAAGGGCTTTATAGCATTCTTTAACCCATATCTGCTTTCAGTTATGTTTTGATTCCCTAAACCCACAGAATGGCAGACTAGACTTTACAAGGGCACTTATTTAGAAGGTGTGTATTTTTATTGCTCTAAGAAAAACAGGTATGTACATTACATCACTTCTGATGCAAGAATTTTCAGGGCCCTAATGCAGATAACATGAAAACAGGCAAAACGGTATGAGTAAATAGAGTGAAACAGTTAAGCATCATTATGCTTTCTTGGGTACATTTTCTAATTTACCACAAATACACAATTTCAGACATGACTATTAAACTTCTTTCAATTTTTTAATCTATCTATATATTTTTTTTTTAATAGTTGTGCGACAAAGAAGGGAAGCAGATGCTGCTTTGTTTTCAGAACTCTACAGAAAACTCAGTTCACAGGTAGTGTAATAAATGTATAAAGAGTAAAGAAACTGAAAGCGCACATATGCATCCTTCGGACGTTACGGAGTTGTTTTGGAGAGTGCTTGGGTCATTAACAGTATTATTACTGAGAGGATGGTTGAATACTGGAACAGGTTGCCCAGGAAAGCTGTGGAGTCTCCACCCTTGGAGACAGTCAAAACCTGACTGAACACAGTCATGAGCAACCTGCTGTAGATGACCCTGCTTTGAGCAGAGGGGTTGGACTAGATGATCTTCAGAGGTGCTTTCCAACCTCAACCATTTTGTAATTTTTGTGAAAAAGTTTACAAGTTACTTTTGTTTTTTTACTATGAGCTGTTTGCTATTAATTAGAAAATAATTTGGATTTAATTGTGAATCAGAAGAGAATAAAGGATACCTGTTTAGTTTGAGTCCAGTTACACGAAGGGGCATTTCATATGAAGGAAGGAACTCTGTAAAAATAGAAATGTTCATCTTTTTTATATGTAAAACTGGTGAATTTTCTGATTGTCATTTATTTTACAGCAATGCCTTGCAAGTATATTGATTTTATTAATCTAGGGTTTAAACAGTCCTCATGCTTCTGAATTTTTAAGTGCTCCAGGTCTTTAATATTGAAGGTTTAGGGTTTGCTGACTTTGATGATTCTGCTAACACCAGTGTTAATCAAAGAATACTGCATGTTGATATTCTGACAAAAGATATTAGTGTATAGAAAGTCCACGATGCAGGAAGATGGATCAGGTGAAAGGGGGGAAAAGATGTGAGGACAGAAGATTAGCTGAGGTAGGTGAAAAACAATTGCTGCTAATCTGTTCTGGATTCTCCATAAAATTGAGTACTTAGCAAGGTAGAACATGGTAGGCAGTAATTAAATAAGATGCCCAGTTGTCATTTGCACGTACCTGATTTTTGACAACAAAAATTAGTTAACGTAAAAGACAATGTTTTCTCTATAACAGAAAATTTGTCCTTATATTGCTCTTTGTATTTAGGAGAAATGTTTTTCTCTGTTCTGCTTTAGATCATGGCTGAGTTTTACAGGATAATACTAAGATTTTAAGATTACAAAAAAGTGGTTCTGTGGAGAGTGTGACTAGTCAGAACTCAGTTCTGCCCCTCCCCTCATCCATACTTAGCTTATTCACTAGTTTGTTAGTGCTTGGAGCTAAAGTTACTGTGTAACTCTTTGTTTTCCTTATCCTGTGGTTTCGTGTGTTATTTGCATTTATTTGTACAGTGAAGCAAGTGTCACTGGTTTGCAGACACCTCTTCCGATGACCTCAGCCATTGGTTTCAGCCCCTTCTTGCATGTATTACACTCTATGATCTTGCTCTTTTTAATACAGATTTTCTGTAATGTGTTTCTGTACCTTACATACTACTTTGCCATACCATTGTGTTTGGCAAGCAACATAGCTGCAGAGCATGATGGCTGTTAACTGAAACAAAATGCCTTGTCGGTGTTCATATCGGTTTGGTTATTCTTCTGAATGTAATACAAGCTTAATCAGCTATCTCCTCATATTTTGCTGCCTGCTCAAATGTTTGAGGTTCTTTTAACCTTCTGGCTTTTTTTTTTTTTCTGTGCTAGCATCTTGTGTGCATGAAATGGTATCATCTGAGTAGTACCTTCTTTAAAATTCATTCTACTAATTATTATTCAGTCTGCTGTTAGGTTTATTACTAATGGTGGACAATCATTTCTTTTCCCCATGAGCTTACAGAAGGGCACAGAAGGAATATACATTTTCTGAATCAATGAGGGTTTTTCTTCCTCCAGCAGTTCTCTTGAAAGCGACTAGGAGAAAAAAAAAAAGCTTGTGTGAATCTATTTTAACTTCGTTTCATCCATTATTCTAAAGAGAAAAGGAGGTCGGTGCTTATTTTAGTGGCAGCTTGCCAGTTGAGCAAGCCATGCTTCCTGAGGCACTTAGAGTTATTCTATCCTGGCCAGTAGAAGAAGCGGTAATGTTGCTGTTCCTTCTTCACCAGTTGTTTATGAGTTGCTGGATTAGTTATTTGCAACAGATGCAATACGTCTACTTTTCACTTGTTGTTGAGATCACAGGAGAAGATAATAGACTTCTGCTCTACATAATAATATAGAATGTCTCCTCCTACTCTTATAGAACAATATGGAGCTTTGGTAGGTTTGGTTAGTGGACTCTGTCCTGAAGAAAGAAATGTTCTATGGCCAAAATTCTTATACCATGTAACATATACACACAAAATGCATAATTCACAGAGAAAGGAAAAATAGAAAAAGGTGAGAATGAAAATGTGTTTAAAAAAGAATTTCAAAGTGACCTTGAAAGTGCTTTTTGCAATCTGATAGCCCCAAATTACATTGCTTCATAAGGGATGGAATCTTTGTTGAATCTTGGTATGACTAAAGTTTCCTTTGTATTCAACATTGCTTGGTCTTCCAGACCATAGCCTGATCAATATTGTGAAGGAACTTGTATGAGTTTCTTTGACTTACTCCACTACTTCGTGTCCATTATAAAGTTCTATGTTCCTGATCAATTCAGGTGCAAGCATTAGTGTCGCAGAACTACAGAGTAACAGGTCTAGAAACATACACATATCTAAAATAAAACATTTTAATATTTGCCATAACTGTTCTCTTCAAAGTGTTCAATTTGTAGCTTGGGCTTTAGCATTGTTTTGTCTTCTGCTGGTAAGCTTTCTGCTGAGATGTAAAGCTTCTGAGAGTGTTATTCAAACAGTCTGTATGTATCTGTCTATTTGTCTGTTTGCCAGACTATATTGCATATTCCTCAAGTTTCATGTTAATGGTGTCTTATCTTAAGCTGTGAAAATTTTGGTAGCTCTCTTGAATGGCATTTAAAGTAGTAGAAATTGAAACCCTCAAACTTTTGAAGCCTCCCTGTGAAGGGGAAAGTGGAGAAAAGACAGTTCTTTTTGCTTAAAATTGTACCTAGAGTTTTCCTTCTTTGCCTTTAGGTTAGAGTAGCATCTGCATCTGAGATGTTTTAAATGGTGAGAGTGTGTGGGAATGCTGGTAAAAGTTCAACTCTGTATAAACCTCTTTCTTAGTAGCTATGAATTTTAAATTGAGCGTACTTGCTGATCTCAGACCAGGTGAGAGTTCATGATTTGAACACAGTGGAGAAAATTCATCAAATTAGCAATACAGAGGCTGCACTGCACATTCCCAGTTTACTCAAGAGTGTGGCTCTGAGTTGGTCTTACTTGTATGGAAAATTGATTTATATGGTACATGTTAGTAGGCTGGATAATTTTAAAAAATCCATTATTATCAAGAGTTAAAACAAACTCATTTCTGTTTGTCTTCATCTTTTTTTAAAGGGCATTTTGAAAAACAAATGGTCAATACTCTACCTCCTGCTTAGCCTTAGTGAAGATCCACGTAAGCAGTCTAACAAGGTAGGTGAGGAGACCTTTGTTACTTCTGAGAAACAATAAATGTGTGTCACTTGTTCTATATGTCATTAAGAATCACTATCCAGACTTAACCAACACCTCAGGTTCTGTTTGTGGTGTTTGTGTGTGAGGCTGAAAGGAAGAACGCACGGGACACAAGTATCTGCAATTTTTTTTGTGTAATTTTTTTTATACTAAGTAAATGTAAAAATGTGAGCTGTCCAACATTTGTAGCTGAAGTTGTGACTTTATTAGATGGGTGGGTTTTTTGTTTGCTTTCTGCTTGGTGGTGTAATGTATGCTCACATGCTAATGAGTTTGAAATGGAGTAGGGAGAGCAAAATTCCTCCTTTGGTTGCAGCTCTGCTAGCACCAAAGTGCTTTTTGCAGCTATTGCTAATGACAATTTGCAGGCAAAAATAAGCTATATTGCTAAAAGTACTTTTGCTCACTGTAAGGGACTTGCTTTTTTTGCCATTATAATTGTAACAACAAATTTTTCTTTGCATAAACATGGTCTTCAGTTATTTTTTGCAGTCTTGAATATTACACTTCTGTTAACTAAAGACATGAAGCAACTAAAAAATCTTTTCTTTTTATTCCTCCTTTTTCAAATTCTCTCCTTTTTCAGGTATCCAGTTATGCCACACTTTTTGCTCAGGCATTGCCACGGGATGCTCACTCAACCCCTTATTACTATGCCAGGCCTCAAAGCCTTCCATTGAATTACCAAGACCGCAGTGCTCAGTCTGCCCAGAGTTCTGGCAGCATGGGGAGCAGTGGGATCAGCAGCATCAGCCTGTATGCCCTGAATGGGCCAACGCCAACTCCACAATCACTCCTTCCAGGGTAAATTAAACTGTTTTACCTTACAAATAGGTTTGGGGAAGGCTCAAGATGATCTGCTCTTCCTCCCTCGCCCCTGCCCTTCTTTTTTCTTTTTTTTTTTTTCCTTTCCCCCACCCTCCTCATTTGTATGCCATTGGAAATTCCACTGTAGGTGCATAGAAACTGAGTTCCTTAGCTGAACAGTTCAAATATCAAGTGCTGTCATATGTAAAGCCATAAATGGCTGGCCAAGTGTATCTGTTCTTAAACTTAACCTTAGCTATCTGCTGAACAGCTGATATTTCACTGGATCTACTCCTTTGGATTCTAGTGCCAAGTCCTTTTCCAAATTTCTCAGTTCTCTGAAACCCTTTAAAACAGTCTTTATCTTTCTTCTGTAAACGCCTTGGATTTAGAGTCCTTACTCAAGTTCTTTCTACTAAGCATTCCTCAGCCAGTGTCAAATTAGTAGACTTAACATCCTCCATTTTCAAGTGAGTGACCTTTCTTGCATGTTCTGACTTTCTTTTAAGCATGTTCACAGCAGGTTGGCTGTTGTACTAGAGCAGTCTTGCATCTTGAGTGGACAGGGGTTTTTTTGAAAAAAAAAATTATACAAGAGTTAATCAACTCATAAAAAAATTACCTATTAGAAAAAAAATCCTAAAACACCTACTGTTCAGCAGTGGTTTAATTGTCTGTTCATACCAAGGTGAATTTACATTTGGAACTGAAACATTCAAATACCAAATAGTTCAGATTTGTGATGAGTAAAAGCTGGCCATTGTAAGCCATAAGATGATTACCTGAGTATTGACTTTGTTAAATAAGCCAACACAGACAGTTACATGCTCAAATTCTGAGCCCTTCTTGTGCCATTGGATATCATGTTGTATTACCCCTCCAGCTCTGCAAAGACTGACAGAGATGCACTGCACAGAGTCTGTGTTCTATGGAGGGAAAATGAACGTGTTCATAGTCTGTGAGAGGGAGTGGTTCAACGGTCATTCTGTAATATATACCTGGAAATACATTGCTTCGTGGAAGCTGAGCATGGAAAAGTGAACAGAATGTTACGAAACTTGTAAAAGTGAGGACTGTACTTATTTGTGTAGGTGTTTCAGCCTTTAACAAAAAAGTCTGGAAATAAAGCCTTTGTCCAAAAGCAGTGGGGACATCACTTTTGAAGAAACTGTTGTTAATGTCAGAAAGACTCAAGAGAATATAATAAAAGGAAAAAAAAAAACATCTTAAGGGATGCAGAAATGAGCAAAACCCTATTATTTTGTCCTAACAGAAGCTTCATGGGTTATGAGTTGACCAAATCCCTAATACAAGGCTAATTTATGGAAATTTTTATTAATTTATTTCCTTTCTCATGATCAGAAAAGAGAAAGACCCCATATTCTTGTCTCTTAATTCTCCTCCCCATCCCCAACAGCTGCAAAACAAACACAAAATCGGAATAGGTGCATTTTCAGAAAGTACTACAGCTTTATTTTGAGTTGAAGATCTTTTGTTTTTTAATATAGTGTATTTGAGATGATTTCTAGAATTCATATTATGGAACTAATAACCAGTGCTGACACAACTGGGTTTTATTGTTATTAATATGCTTTACAAAACAAATACTTTCTTGACTTTGTTGGTACTAGGTTTGTATGGTGTATCTTGGATGCACAAGTAGAGGATATCTTTAAGCTAGGAACATTGTGGGAGGACTATGCCCCACAACTGAGTGAGGAGGTGGTAGACCAGGTTAGTAAGCAAAGGTGCAGGGTGATGTGGTCAAGAGAGACCTTGAAACCAACAGAGCAGGGCAGAAGTGTACAAAAGACAGAAGCAGGGGAAGGTGCAGAAGGGCATCCAGGGTGCAGGGAAAGCCCAAACTCACCTAGAGTTGAATCTGTCAAGGGACATTAAGGGCAACAAGAAAGAATTCTACAAGTACATGAGCAGTAAAGGAAGGCTAGAGAAAACATGGGCCTGCTGCTCAAGGGGCAGGGGCTGTGGTGACAGATGATGTGGAAAAAACACACGGTGCTTTCCTTTCCTTGCCTTTTGCCTTGGTCTGTGCTGGTAAGACCAGCCCAGACCTGAGACCCTTGGGAAAATCTTCATTACTCCCAATTTGCCCCTGGCAGAGGATGATCAGGGCCCATGGGACCTGATGGGATGCATCCACAAGTGCTGAGGGAGTGAGCCAGTGGCTCTGTGAGGCCATTCTTGGTAATCATAGAATCGTGTAGGTTGGAAAAGACCCTTAAGATCATCAAGTCCAACCATTAACGTAGCACTGCCAAGTCTACCACTAAACCATGTCCCTAAGTGCTACATCTACACGTCTTTTAAATACCTCCAGGGATGGAGACTCAGCCACTTCCCTGGGCAGCCTGTTCCAATGCCTGACTACCCTTTCAGTGAAGAAGTTTTTCCTAATGTCCGATCTAAACCTCCTCTGGCACAACTTGAGGCCGTTTCCTCTAGTCCTATCGTTTGTTACTTGGCAGAAGAGACCGACCCCCACCTCACTACAGCCTCCTTTCAGGTAGTTGTAGAGAGTGATAAGGTCTCCCCTGGGCCTTCTTTTCTCCAGGCTAAACAACCCCAGTTCTCTCAGCCACTCCTCATAAGGCTTGTACTCTAGACCCTTCACCAGCTTCGTTGCCCTTCTTTGGACATGCTCCAGCACCTCAATGTTCTTCTTGTAGTGAGGGGCCCAAAATGGAACACAGTATTTGAGGTGTGGCCTCACCTGTGCCGAGTACAGAGGGACAATCATTTCCCTGGTCCTGCTGGCCACACTTTCCGATACAAGCCAGGATGCTATTGGCCTTCTTGGCCACCTGGGCACACTGCTGGCTCATTCATATTCAGCTGGCTGTCAACCAACACCCCCAGGTCCTTTTCTGCCAGGCAGCTCTCCAACCACTCTTCCCTGAGTTTGTAATGTTTGAAATATGGCAACTGGGGGAGGTTCCTGAGGACTGGAAGAAATCAAAGGTTGCTACTTTGTTCAAGAAGAGGGATGCAGGGAACTACAAGTTGGTTAGTCTCACCTCAACACTTGGGAAGGTGATGGAGGAGCATCTAATTGTGGAAAGGATTTCCAGACACGTGAAGGACAAGAAGGGGACTAGGAGTAGTCAGCACAGACTTAAGAAAGGGAAGACATGCTTGACCTATCTTACAGCTTTCTATGGTGAGATGACTGACTTGGTGGACAAGGGGAGAGCAGTGAATATTGTTTATTTCAACTTCAGTAAGATTTTTTTGACACCGTCTACCTGTAACATCCTTATTGACAAACTTAATAAAATATGGACTAGATAAAGTGACAGTGAGGTGGACTGAAAACTGTCTGACCTGCTAGGCTCAAACGATTATGATCAGTGACACAAAGTCCAGTTAGAGTCCAGTCATTAATGGTGTAGCCCAGGAGCTGGGTCCTATACACCTTCATCCCACCTTATGGGACACCACAGTGCACCCTCAGCAATTTTGCAGATGATACAAAACTGGGAGGAGTGGTTGATAAAGCAGGTGATTCAGCTGCCATTCAGAGGAACCTCAATAGGTTCCAGAAATGTGCTGACAGGAACCTTCTGAAGTTCAACAAAGACCTGGACCTGGGGAGGAATAACCCCATGCACCAGTACATACTGGGAGCTGACTGGCTGCAAAGCAGCTTTGCAGAAAGGGCCCTGGGATTCCTGGTAGACACCAAGTTGAACATGAGTGCGCAATGTGTGGTAAAGAAGGCCGACAGCCTCCTGGGCTGCATTAGGAAGAGCATCACCAGGAGGGTGAGGGAGGTAAACCTTCCTCTCTGCTCAGTACTGGTGAGGACACATCTGAAATGGTGGGTCCAGTTATGGTACAAAAAAAGACACGGACAGACTGAAGAGAGTCTGGAGAAGGAACCACAAACTAATTAAGGGATTGGAGCATCTGACGTGAGGGGAGGCTGAGAGAGCTGGGACTGTTCAGCCTGGGGAAGAAAAGGCTCAGGGGATCTTACCCATGTGATTATACCTGACCAGTGGAGTAGAGAAGACTGAGCCAGACTTTTCTCGGGAGTGCCCGAAGAACAAGAGGTATTTGGCAAAACTCGTGAGACTGGGAATCCCAGTTAAACATAAGGGAAAAAACTTTTCTTCTTTTGCAGTGAGGTGGGGTGTGTGTTTGGGGGAAGGGAGGATGGTGTGAAGCACTGGAAAGGGTTGCCCAGAGAGGTTGTGTAGTCTCCATGCTTGAAAATATTCAAAACATGACTGGACAATGCACCAGGCAACCGTCTCTAGTTGACCCTGCTTTGAGCAGGAGGGCTGGAGGAAGTGACCTCCAGAGGTCCCTTCCAACCTCAACCATTATATAATCCTGATACAGTATAGAAAGGTATGTCAGTGAGGTTATTTTGTATATCTGCTTGCTTAAAAATATCAGCAGAACCTACCCTGTTCCTGACATATTCTTGGTCTGACTTGTTCAAACTGTTCAATTTTATAGCAATTTCACTGCTCTCTCTTTAGTCCTGTAGTCTGTGAGCTAGGCAACCCAAATTAGATGGGCATTTTTCAAAATTTGCGTACCCCAAACCAGGTGATGGGTATAGAATCAAAGTTTTTAAAGGTGTTTCTTCCTTTTGTCCTTCTAGACAATCCTATCAAGCTCCAGGTGTTGGAGATTGCCTCCGCCAGCAATTAGGGTCACGTCTCGCATGGACTCTAACTGCAAGCCAGCCTTCTTTACAAAGTACTACCTCAAAAGGCTTTTCAAATGCTGTCGCCCGTGGTGTGCCAAGGTCCAGGCGAGAAGGGGATACAAGTGGTGAGCAAAGATGCATCTGTTAAAGATAACTTTTTACAATTATATTCTCCATTATTTTTTAATGGTTTTGAAATAGCTTTATAGCATGTTGAATTTTTTGAGGAGTGTTTTGCTAGAATGTATCTGATAGAATGATAGAAGCAAATATGCAAGGCTAGCATATTTGGCCACAATCTCTTTGGCTGGTTGTTAATTTCTTTTTGCAATGATTGGTTTGATAATATGTTCTGGTCTTCTTAAAAGACTGACTTCATTGCAGCGTTTGTCAGAATCAAGTGATTGTGGTTTGTGAGTAACGATCATGCTTTTGATGATAACAAGATGCTACTGCTTTTAGAAAGTCAGGAAGAGAGCTCAAGGAATAGAACTTGTTGAAATAAACTCATCTATTTGTGATTCTGTCTTTTAAAACTTGGAAATGTGCACTGTAATACAGAGCTCTTAAACTATTTTTTCTTTAAATTAGCACTCTGTTTATGGTGGTTGTATTTAGAGCAATTGACATAAAATATTGTCAATAAAATAAAAAATAGATAAATATTACTAATTTATTTCCTTGATTAAGCGGCTATAAACTTGAAACTGCTGCCTAGAGGGTCTATTCTGAATTTACACAAGTGCAACTAAGGAGAAATTGTTTAACAGATGATCTCTGTGGCAATTGTGTAAGTTTCAACCCACTCTACTTTTACTGTAAAAGCGGGAGACTTTTCTGAATAAGAGAGCTAATGGCAGATGTTGTCATCCTACAGTGCTGTTACTCTCTGGCTAAGAAAGATAAGAGATGTGGTTTTTTATGTTTGGGTTTTTGGTTTTTTTAATAACTCCTATATAAAGAAGTGTGGGTAGTTAGAAGCTAAAATATAGTCTATCTGCCAGCCCCTGCATCTTCTTGAGTAACAGTGCACAAAGCAACAGCTTATAGACCAAACAGAGTTGTACTGGTATATCTGAGGGGAGCATTTGGCATTTAGAACATAATTAACAATACTGTTGATGTGCAAGAGGACGTGTATATGTGTGTGTGTATAAAATATTTATAAATATATATTATTTTTATATACATGATGGATTTAATATATATAAATACAGAAAAAATATATAGAAATACATAAAATCTAGCACTGCCTCTTATTTTTGTTGTACTAATTGCCATAAAGAGCAGTACAAACTTGTTGCAGTCAGTCAGCCAGCAGCTGTGACTCTTGATTCTTATGTGGGATGGGTATAAGGACTGACAGTTGTCTTAAATGTAGTCACTCGTTGATGCAGAAATAGAGCTGCATTCAGAATATAAAAGGCTATTGTCAAGAAGATATATTTCTATGAATATGAAATTCTTCTAACTAATTAAAAGATTTTTTTTTCTTCTAAAGTTGGTTGCTGTTAATTGGAGTTTTCTTATTGCTGCATTTGCACAGACATTATAATCAGGAGCATTGTATGGCTGACATTAGTACCTGTTGTATTATTTACCAATTAAATAAATGTGCACTTGAATCTTCTACCATTTCGCTGAGTTCCTAAAAGGGACTAGCTACTCTTGTGCACATCTTAGTATTTTGAGGGGAGTCTGAGTTTTAAACAGCATCTTGAGGTGATGGCTGCTTTTGCCAAAATAAGAATAAAATTTAATTTTTGTTGGTTTTGTTCTGGGAAAGTGGGTTGTTGGGAAAGCAAACTGATGAGAGTAAGAGTGCTGTCAAATCTGGGAGAAGCATGTTGTAGCATCTCAATTTCTGGATAGTCATTGTTGAAATTGTTTCATTCTTGATACCTTAAATGAAGTTACAAAAGCAGATGGTGCTGTTTCGTTATTATGATGCTTGCCTCAGAGCTTGCACTGGTGATTGAATCAGAAAAGATAACAAGTTTAAGAACTGGCTGAAGTGTTGGTTAGAATATTAACATGCCCTGTGTCATACAAGCTGACCTTCTGTGAGAGAATCCCAGGTATCAGTGGAGGCAGGTAAAGGGAATTCTTGGCTTTCCTGTCAGGTTGTTAATAGGACTTAAAACATTTATTTACAGGTTATAAACACAGGCTTTCTCTTTTCTTTTTTTTTTGGCTAGACTTCTAAATAGCTTTTTGAAGTTGTAATCAAAACTAATTGTCCCAACAAATCTAAATACTGGTTGTTTTTTCTTTTTTGTTTCTAGGTTCTGTTGAAATCACCGAAGCAAACCTTGTAAGAGATGTTTTGTATGTCTTCCAGGGAATAGATGGCAAAAACATCAAAATGTGCAATTCTGAAAATTGCTATAAAGTGGAGGGGAAGGTACTGTATGGTGACTTGTATTTCATATATGAGCAGAGAGGTATGTAGGGAAAAAAGAGCCATGAAAAATATGTTTAAAAAGTTAAAATATTATCACAAGTCTTGACTCGCCCCCAGCTTTTTTTTTTTTTCCCCCCCAGTACAACAGAGTAGTTTCAACAGTACTAATTTAAAATTGATTGGGTAGCTTAGGTCCTGGAAAGACACTGTAGCATTTCACAAGATGTGAATAGACTCTCAACTATTAAGCCAGTACAAAGACTCCTAAATTATGGCTTAATTTGAGGATTTTTGTCATCATTTTCCCTCCCCGGTGTATAAGAATGAATATAAAGCAAATGCAGACTTTTGACCACGCTATTATTGGATTAAATTTAATAGCCTGAGATGTGGAATGGATGCTAACCACTCGATGTTATGGGCTTGGTTACAACTTAAAAGTGATCAGATGGGATCATGCAGATCACCCAAGAAAGGACAGGTGATAGAACTGAAGAGAGTGCTTTCAACTCCCGTCGTTGATAGAAAACCCAGCTGATGTGAATTTGAAGGAAGGTGTCAAATAGGGGACAGAGGAATGGGAGAGAAGCCTGAGAGAGAGAAGATGGTGACATGTTAAGCATGACTGCAATGTGGGGAAAAAAAAAAACAAACCAAGGGTAAGATTGGGTCAGCTGAGGAAAGAACAAAAAAATGGTGCTAGCAAAGTTTGTAATTCCTCAACACGTGCGCTGAGTTAATTATTTTCCATATATAAGTTAGATTATATATGGCAAAGGAAAGGTAGCATAATAGATTTTTCTAGAGGAATGTGGAGAAAACTTAATCAGTGATTGCAAAATCGGCACTATGGCTTTCATTAGTTTTCTGTGTAGTTTTCATGTCATATAGGCTAGTTTGAGGTGAAAACCTGTTTTAGTTTGAACTCCTAATTCTTTTAATACAAGGAGTTTGATTATTCAGATGGTTTGTGGTCAGTAATGCTTTTTCCTGAGAACTTTGTGTCTTCGGTTATTTTTGTGAAATCAGTTGTCTTCCATCCTTCTTTCTTATTGGCACTTGTACTGAGCTACTGGACCCAGTGAAGATGAAATTATTTGACTGACTAGAGCTGCAGCTAGAGCTTTTTCTGATGAACAAGGAGGACCAAGATCATACCTTCTCTAGCTGTGTTGACTGCACGTTAGTAGTCAAAGCATGTAGTTTTCCCTCAGCTGCACAAAGAAAATGTCATTGTACACAGCCTGTTTTTTTTCAGAAAGAAACACACTTTCCAAGCTGTTATTCTTGCCTGAATGTTTTCCAGTGTCAGCGTTAATATTAAATCTGTTGGAGACATTCAGCACTGTATAAGCTAGCAGCTTCTGATTTAATCTGAGAGATACAAATGTAATAACACTAAGCCAATTTTGCTTGTTCCTCATTTGATTCCAGCGGATGTGTATTGTACTTAATGCTTGCCAAGCACTCTGTAGTTGTAGAATTCTAAATAGTTCTTATGTCATCTCGTTGGTTTTAGCTGTGGGCAGAGTTTCTAACTCTGTCCAATCAAGCTTGTTTGGGCTAGAATTTATCCTATAGAAGTTGTTCAAGAACTTAAAGCTGTGCCTGTATATCTGAGCAAGAGGGCCAGGGACTGAACTGTAGTCTTAAAACCAAGTGTTGCTGCCTGGTTCAAGCCCACAGTGCTGTGGCTAACAGGGTCTTGTAGCTGATTTTTATGTTAGAGAACACCTGTATTGCTAACTGAAAGGCTTAATGAGTGAGCCAGATCTCTAGTTCTTTAGCAATCCGTTCAGCTTGTTAGTGCACTTCCTGGCTTTGTTTTGGACTGTTCCAGCTGGCTCTTCAAGTTAAAATTGTCTGTAGAGGTGGGATAGGCCCAGTCGCTGTGGGCAAAAGTCAATTGCTGCCTCTTGGCCTAATGAGTCAGTCATATTGTTTGTTTTTATTTATCCAATCAAATTTTGAAAACTTGATGATGGTGTTCTTGAGTAATGTGGCAAAATATGGTAGAAGCAAATCTCAAGTAGGAACAAGAGGAACAATGTCTTATGTGTTGGTAATTTAAAGGAAGAAATGTACTGACTCAGATGAAAGCAGCAGTAGTAGTTAAATAGGGTGGTGGGACTAAGGCAGGTTTGCAGGGTGAAGTGAGATACCTGGTATGCGAGATAAGAAAAGTAGAAACAGACTAGAAGAGCTCAGAGGGGCACATGATTGAATAGCATATGAAAGCTGTTACTGGTGGATCGGACTTAAACTTGGAATTTGGATTCTGTAAGTTTTGGTTCCTGATACCTTGTCTGGCATTGGGTCATTTGTATTCCATTAAAGGTGTGTTTCACATGTAGTAGCAACTAATTATTTTCTCTAGGTTTCTTCATTAGTTTCAGTCATTGACTCCTCTTCTAGAGCTCTAATATTTTCAGTCCTGCTGATTATCAGGATAAGATCTAAATCATAAAATTTCAGATTTCTTCCTCTTTTCTGAAGACCTTTTTGTTACTGCCATAATTGCCTAATCTAAAGAGTGTATGAATACTGTTACATTAAGATTTCCAAAAGGGAAGGTTACAAAGTTGCCAGTAGTTTGTTGCTGCTGCCTTTTCAATGCTTATGTGTATAAATTTAATGCTAATTAGATGGTTGTCTGCTTTTTTTGGCACTATCTCTGCTGTAGAATGTGAAATGATTGTTTCCTGAACTGGCTTGTTTTATGAGAAAGAGGGGCTTTCGTGAAGAAACAAGTATTGGCATGATAGATTTGACATAAAATTGCAAGTTGTTGTTTCTGTTAACTTTGTAGGTGAGCTTGTCCAAATCTCTCAGAGATACTACAAGTAGACTTGCAGAGTTGGGATGGCTACATAATAAAATAAGAAAATACACGGACCAGAGGAGTTTGGATCGTGCATTTGGACTTGTGGGACAGGTAGGTCAGCTGAAAAATTGATTTTGCTACAATATTTTGGTCTTGTTTCCCTTAGAAACTACTGAGTAAAATGCAGTACTAGAATGAATCGTAAACTTTGGAGCCTGGATCATTCATCCTTTGATTTACTCTTTTTATGGACTGCCACTTTTGGTATGGGTCATACTCTGAAGGCAAGGGAAAGGCATTTGCTCTTGCTGGTCATAAGAAGGGGTTGCCCCTGTCATTTGTAACTGGAAAGTCTCATGCATAGATTCTTTTTCTTAATCTCCTTTTTTTAAAATTTTCTTTTTTAACTGCTCATGCATGTTTATAAACAAAAACATTGCTTAAATGGGATGGTGGCATCCCTGAGGTAATTAATCACCAGTTCAGTTGTTATGGTGACCTATGCAGGAGACACTCTTGTCGGCTAATGTTGATGTTCGTGTGTTAATACTGCACTAACTTACATAAAATTAATACCCCATTATCTTCTGCCCTTTCTTTTGAATACAGCATCAAAAGAATGTTAATTTTTGTTTTTATAGGTTTCATCATCATGATTTGTAGTCTACAGTAACTTCACAGCTGCTGTAATACCCAAAACCACATTTACTGCTAAGGCATTCCCGTTTCCTCTCACTTGCTCCCTCTGTAAAACTGGATATTATCCCTTCTGAGTCGACAGAAATGTTATCCTTGCCTCTAGCCATAACATCCTACCTAATCTGCCAAGAAATTGAAGTCCTTCTCCCTTCAATCTAATTTTTCTTAAGAGGTCAGTAGAGACACTGTAGTGCTTCCTACTTTTCTAATGTTTTATTCTGTTCCCTTCTGTCTCTTATTCCTAGTAACTCTTTTAGTTACATATAAATAATTATTTTTCTAGTGGTCCAATGCTGATTTCCATGTTTTATATGGTAGTGCTACTGTATATGCATTTTCTTCAGACTCTCCCCCTTATATCTGGATGAAGTTTCTTATTCTTTATCTAGCAGCTTCCTGCTTATGCTTATTTGTACTGTCTCTGGCTTTAATCTTCAAGTTTACAGCAAGGGGAGAACTTTAATTCTTCAGTGAATTTAAATGTACAGTATCTTAGCTACAATATGCAGGTTTCAGATCCTGTGCTGAAGGCTGTGCAGTTAGCTAGCTGAATCTGCATAGCTCTAATGCTGTTAATTTTGCTTGAGGCAAGCACTTATATATATTTCCAGGACATAAGTGTACAAACAAAAACATATATTCTACGCCTGCTGTCAGTATCTGGGCAAAAAGCGTATGTACCATTGCTCTTCATGGCTTTCATTGCTGACAATTTCAGGTGCTGCACACTGTGCATTAAGAATTTAGCATAAGAATATATTGTGCATTCTAAACCATCTTTTGCTTAATGTTTTAAAAGAATGCTTGCGTAAACCCCTGTTTAAACCACATGTAGGATAAGATGTCTGTCACCTCTTTTATATGATTTTGGTGACTGTTTTTACCACGCAAAATCTCAGGTATTGACAATTATTAGGAGTAGAGATATAACAATATACTGCACTTTAACATTATATTCTTCTGCCTTTGCTGCTTAGTATCTAAGTTCTACTTTGTCCTCAGAAAGCAAAAAGAATAATCAGCAATGAAATATAACTCGCCTTATATTTTGACGTTTTGCCCATTTAGAACCAGTTGAGGTAGTGGGCTTTTTAATCTTTTTCTCTTGAACAAGCATTCTGTTTCCTTCCTGAATTCTCTTTTGCTGTAGACCAAATCAGAATTCTAGGATAATGTCCAGTTTTCCGTAACAGTTTGGGAAACAAATCTCTAGTTTGTAATGCAGGAATTGGCACTGGATGTAAATTTTAACTTCTAAAGCTTCTCTGAAAGGTTGATGGCCAGTTAGATCCTAGATCCTTTTGGCTACTAAAGGCAGTGATTACTGTTCTCACTTTTTGAGCAGATGTATAGTGCCTTTGAATGTTTTCCTGGAGGCTCTACTCTGCCCTCTGTCTTGGCAAGTGCTACTTTAATAGGTTCAAAAATGTACTGAAGAAGCAAGTGAGAAGAAATGAAAAGTGGGGTTACAAATAAGGGGATTTCTTTTTGCCCTTCAGTATCCTCTGGAATAAAATGAATTTCAAATTTCTTTCCAATTTATAATGTTGAGTTGAAGAAAGGAACCCTCTTTCCTTATAAAGGATACAATGGCAAGATTAATGATTTTTTTTTTTTCCTAGGCTTCTTAGCCTCTTAGCAGGTAGGCCTCTTAGCAGAAAGATTTATTTTCTCCTCGTGCTTGTAGTAATGATTTCTCCCTTGTACATACTCTATTGAATAGATATTTCACTTTAAGCTCTTGGGTTCTTTTTGTGTGAGGTTTTCCTTATTTTTTCCAAATTACTTTGACTGTGATGATTTTAAAAGGGGTTGAGGGGAAAGTCCTGGGGAATTTCCTATTAAAAAAAATTCCATTAAAATAGATATCAAAATAATTAGCCAAGAATTTGTTAAGAAATCAGTTCTGAAGAATTTGTGTGTGTGCATGGAAGTACTCTTCAAAAAAAAAAAACAAAAAAAAAAATTAAAAACTCCCAAAAGTGCTTAAAGTACAAAATCTTCAATTCAGTCCAAAATTAATGAGCCATATTTTTAATTCTGTTTTAGAAAATGTGTTGCAGAATTTTTTTTAGTCTGTATGTTAGGTTAAGAACATTACAAAAACAAATCAAAACCCCAGGACCCCAAACCATGGAAAACTATCTGTTACTAAGCAAGTATTCTTTCAGGAATTGTTTCTAAAATCTGGGTTGCTTAAAAGTAAATAAATAAAGGCAAAGTAGCTGTGCTTAGAGTCTTTGGTTTAGTTTAGGCCAGTTAAATTCTGCACATTTTACAGATTTCTTAGGATATACTTAGTGTTATTCATTTCTTCCATGTCAAGTGAAGAATCGTATACAACTGTCAATTAATAAAAGGCCAAAAATTTAGAGTACTTGATCCAGCAGCACTTACTGGGAGTATTCTTTTATGAGCATTGTGTTTTCTTGTTCATGTCATATAGTCTATACTGTAAATATAATGATGGTTGCCTAACTTCTGTGTTCTGTTATTAGAGGCATTCCTGAAATTGAAACTCTATTACTTTACTACATACTGTATTTTACATAATTATTAAAGAAAATTTCTTCTGGGTCATGTTATGATTTGCACATCCCTATGGTAATTGTTAATGTCTTTATTGAGGTGATATATCTATTTGGAGAGTTACGCTTGTCATAGTTTAATCTGTTGACAGGCAGCAAGAAACAGAAAGTCTCTTGACAATGTGTATATATTCTTGGAAAAGGTCTGTGCATCTCTTAGGGAAGTACTTATATGTTGGCCAGTTTTCTAAGAGTTGGCTTTTGTGCTGAAACTTGTACCTCGATTCCTTTTAGGAAATTTCTAAGTACCTTTACAGTGTGGTGATAGAATAAAAGTTATTCTAGATTAAACCAGGAAGATTTTTCCTGATGTTTTTCTTTTTTTTTTTTTTCTTTTCTTTCTCTTATAGAGTTTTTGTGCAGCCTTACATCAGGAACTTAAAGAATACTACCGACTTCTGTCTGTTTTACATTCTCAGGTAAGTTAAGTGGTTCTTATTTAACTTTCTTATTTTGCTTTACCTTATCTGAATATCTCCTAAAAGGTCTACCTAGGCATCCCTTTAGAAAGAGAAGGATGTACAGCAGTTTCTATTGCCAGTGAACACAATTCTCTGTAACCTGTACATTTCTTACTCTTTGGCTGTATGTACCAATGACTATTTTTCTCTTAAAACTTCACTGTTATTTGATGTATTACATAAGCAATGAATATAATGTGTACTTCTAAACCTCTGTCCCTTTTATGCATCATTTTTGTCAGTTTCATCTTGTGTCCTATCTTTCTCACTCAAATCCCAAACAGCATGACACATCTTTGAAGGGAGAAAAAAAAACTTTCTGTATTTCAAGCAATGCATGGTCCAGCAGCTAGTAACAACAGTTCCAACATTTTGTTCTGTCTGGGGCAGTTTGTACATTTTCCTTGTCCCTTCTATTGTATTGAGAGAGTAAGATGTTTCAGTGTGTTGTTATTTTTCTGTGACATATAGACAAACTCAGCACTGATAATCTTGCAGTTTGTCCACAAATATTTATAAGTATGTGCACCTAGGTGCTAGCTCTAAAATAAAAACTAGGTTTTTTTTTTTTCTTCTGCTTACTTTTTTTACATGGGACTTTCAAGGAGTTCATTATTTATAATTGAGAAAAATTTATTCTGAGAATTGACCTAAAGTTAAATTAAAATGCCATTTAAAATTCCAATTTTAAAAAATCTGTAGTTTAAGTCATAGGCTTCTGTAAGCGTTTTCAAAGCATCTATTCCTTTAACTCACTAGTTAAAGAACTAGCAGTTCTTTAACATTCCTGACTTTTGGAATGCCTGTCATACATACTTTTTGCTTGTTTTTCCCAGCTACCATCCAGTTACTCTTTTTGTAATTATTTCCTGCTCTGTCCAAAATATATTTGCTCTGTTGGTTTGCTGGAGCTTTGATTTATTCTAACTTCTAAAACTTCTTGACCATGAAAATATTTATGACTTCTTTGAAATGCAGCTTCCTCTACATTTCCTGCTCTACTAAACCTTTCAAAAGAAGACATGAGTCTGGTGAGAGGGGAAGCATGTAAGGGGAAAATGAAAGTTCTGGCATCATTTATTTTCAAACTGCATTTGCCTTTGTGGTGGGTTGACCCTGGCCAGCAGCCAAACACCCACCCAGCCTCTTGCTCACCACTGTCTCTTGGGGAATGGGGAGAAAATAGAAGGAAGGCAAAAAGGCAAGTCAATCAAGTTAGTGACAGTTTAATAGGGAAAGCAAAAGCTGTATGTGCAAGCAAACCAAAGTGTCGTGGTTAAAATTAACTAATTAATTCACTACTTCCCATCAGCAGGCAGATGTCCAGCCACTTCCTGGCAAGCAGGGCCTCAGCCACTTAACACTTGCTTGGGAAGACAAACTCCATCACCACAAATGTCCCCCCTTCCTCCTTTCCCTGAGCTTTTCTTCCTGAGAAAAGCTTTTTGTCGTCCATATATTTGGAAATGGTTTCCAAGATTAGTTGCTCTGTCAGCATCCCAGGGAATGAGGTGAGTCTCTCTGGTGTGTTGTTCAACAGATCCTCCTTCTTGAAGGGAGGTGTGACATTTGCTTTCTCTCGGTTGTCAGGAACCTCCTCTGATTGCTATGATGTTGCAAAGATAATAGAGAGTGGCCTTGCAGTGACATTGGCCAGCTCCCTCAGCACTCGTGGGTGCATCCCATCAGGTCTCATAGACTTAGGTATATCCAGTTTAATGCTTCCTAACCTGATCCTTCTCCACTCTGAGTAAGTCTCCGTTGTTCCAGACTTCCCCTCTGATCTCAGGTGATGTCTAGTATCCTCAGTGGAAAATCTTGCCAAAAAAACAAGGCATAGAAGGCATTGAGTACCTCAGCCTTTTCCATTTTTCCTGTCACCACTTTCCCAGCACCATTCAGTAGCTGGACCCACATTTTTTCAAGTCTTCCTTTTACTGCTTTTCTTGTTGCTCTTCATGTTCCTTGCCAGATTCATCTCCAGTGTTAAGAGTTCATGAGTGTATTGAGCACATCGATGAAATGCATTCTGGTAGGAAACAGTCAATACAGTGTCTGTAATGTAAACTTTTGCTGCAGTAGCAGACTGGAGTTTCTGGGGATGTACCTCAGCACCTGACTGAAGGGGAGGGGATCCCAGAGGATTTTCAAGAAGCCCTTGGCAAGATTCCTTCCCAAAGACTGTGAAAGAAAGGAAGGAGACCCAATAGTGGAGGAGAGATTCTCTTGTGACTTGAAGGCTGGGAAGCACAAGGTCACATTGCAGGATAGAGAAGGGTCAGTATGTGCACCAAAGGTAGGTGCTGGCACTGATTTTAGTTGATGTTGATGAGAAAGTAAGGCAGAGTGAAATCTCCTGGTCTGTCAATGAAAGCTTGCTAACATTGTTTACTCTGGATGGCAAGGAGCAGCATGAAACAGAGTATGTGAGCAAATAGGTGCTGGGGAGCCCAAGTGTGGGAAGTACAAGGTTTTTTTTATCTGGAGAAAAGCTGATATAATGCATGCTTCCTCAGTGCCAAACTTGGCATCAGCAGGCCCAATTTGGGAAAAACCTTGGTGTCCTCACAGGTGATTCTCTGTGCTGCTGGACTTGGTGTTCATTTGGGTGCCAGGGAGATGGGCACTGAGGACAAGGCTGCAGGTGTCAGTGTGACACTGGAGCATTGTGTGCAGTCCTGATGGCAGCCTCTCGGACATTGCAGAGGTAGAGACTAAGGAGGGAGAAAGTTAAAATCCTCAGGAGCATGAGACAATTGCTGTGTGGGGAGAGGGGAGATGGGCTGAGTCTCCTGAGGCTGAAGAGGAAAAGGTGCAGGGGGGCTGTGGCCGAGGCTTCCAAACTAATGAAGGATAAGCGAAACACAAAGTTGTGGGATTTAGTGAATGGTTACAAGAGGAAAGAAGGCACTCTGTGAAATTAGTAGGAGGTTGGTATAAAACAGAGAAGAGTAGCCAACTTGAAAAATTTGTTTCCCTAGGATGTCATGGCAAAAGGTAGTACCAACAGGTTGAAAAAGGGATTATACAAATTCATGGAAGGCAGATCTGTAAACTGCTATTAGAAGGGCTGAGCAAGGATGCGTCCTCTGATGTCCTGAATGCTGCAACTGGGCTGCAAGGAGCGTAAGGGGGACGGACTGCAGAGAGGGGTCAGCTTTGCATGCTCTTCTTGTGCAGCTCTTCCTTTTGTCGTTACTGGAGATTGAGCAGTAGTTCATCTAGCCAGGGTTCTGACAGAGGATGGCACATTTCTTGTGTTCATAATTGATAGAGCAGAAATCTTTAAGAAAGAAGTCAGCATTCTCAAGACTTGTGCCAGATTATCCCAGAGGTGAACTTGGTGACTTGTCAGTTTTATTTTAAAAAAAGTGATGGAAAAACATCTACTTTTCTGAAAGACGCTTTCTTTACAAAACTGTACATTTCAGTTGCTTGAAAACATGTAGAAAATTGTGTCTCGGAATTGACTGCGTGCTGCATTCTAGTATTCAGGAGATCATACGGGCTGCCAGCTTAGGAGTTGTTAGCTGCAGTTCCAGTTAGCAGTTCAGGCATAGCAGTACATAACAAGAGTCTCGTCAAAGGGTTCTGTACTGTCTTTCTCTCTATGACTTTATATTATGTCTTCAGAGCTTCCCCCAAATGTGTTTTTTTCCTCTGAAAGAGTCATCCTGAGTGTACTATTCCATAAGCTTTTCAGGTCTTTTCCTTGCAGGCTGTTTTCACATTGTCAGCCCCTTTAAAAAAGCACTTCCATGATGAAGATGTAGGTGTATCATCGCTTCCCTGAAGACAAAGGGCAGTTCTTGCTCATATATCTCTTATGATTGCCAATTTCCATCTTTTTCCAAGATGAGTTTACAAAACAAAAAACCCCCATGGACCCAGGAGCATCCAGAAGCTAATGAATTTAACTGGCTTTAACGCTGAGCTTAATGTGGATGACACTAGTCTTAAGTTTAACTGATTACATTGTATTTGGCAAAAAAATGTGCTAGCCACAGAAGCACGGAGTGGATTGGTTGTGGCATACAGGAAGAAACAGAGCATCTCTTCTAAGAGTTTATTTGCTTGGACAGCTCTAGGAACTTGCTTCTGTATTCTTAGGTTGTGTTCTTGTCCTGCTTATCCCATCTGTACTTGTATGAGATAGGGATTTGCATCACAGATGCAATTATTGGCTTTCATTTTCCATGGTGTTGGAAGATTCATGGTAGTCACATTGTGACAGATTTTTCTTATCGTACGTAGCTTTTAATGTTTTTTTCAATGGTAGCAATTCCTTAATCTCACTATATACCTAAGTTAAGTTCTGATGGCTTCTGGAGGAAGACATTGGACAGAATTTGTCCCACGTTGAACTAAAGTAAGCTAGATGCGCAGTAATAAAAATTTTACCTCCTATACTCTTCCTTTCCTTTAGATGTTTTTCTTTACTCTTTTCTGAGCATCTCTTTGGCCAGTATTTGCTGTCTTTCAGGATCTCTGCTCTCTTTTCCTTTGCTCTTCTCTCCTTTTGTGACTGTCTATTACCTTGCTTTCTTTAGCTTTCTTGGCCTTTGTGCTCTGTCTGCCCTATTACACTTCTACTTGTCTTTGTCCTTTCACCTGCACTTGATTCTCTATTTCCACTTGTGTGGCTCTCAGGTTTTGGCCCAATGATTTAATGAGAGAACATAAAATAGTGGGTATTTCAATTGTTTTAGTGAAAAGCTAACTTCACAACAAAAACTATGAAACATCAGTTCTGCTTCAGTGTTGCCAGTTTTGTTCCTTGATATGTCTTTCTGTTTCCAATTTGATCAGTTGCAATTGGAGGATGATCAGGGCGTGAATTTGGGACTTGAGAGCAGTTTAACGCTTCGCCGTCTACTAGTCTGGACATATGATCCTAAAATAAGGTTAAAGACCCTTGCAGCACTTGTTGATCACTGTCAAGGTCTGTTTAACATGAATTTAGTATTTATGGGGAAGTTATGTAACTTTGAGTGGTTGTGCATGCCAAAGGTGGATATCAATAATATTACTGTTATGTTTTTTTAGAAAATTTGAAGTAGCTAATCCAGAGGTTTCTCTCTCTTTTAGTTTAAGCAAAAAATTGATAAATTATAGTGCTGGTTTGATACACTTACACTTTTGCACCTTTTTTTAAAAATTAGAATATGCTTGAGAAATCCTTCAGATTTTAAGCACACACTTTTCATGCTGTTTTCAATTATTCAATTTTAGTCATCTTTCAGAGAATGTTACACTGTGAAAAAACCCACTAATACACTATGAAATGGTTGGCTTAGTCTCCTCATTATGTATGAGTATTATGCTATTCCTGTATATGTGATGGCATATAGGAGCCATTTGCAACTTGTCTACAGATTAATGTGAAACAACGAAACTTTACAAATCTGCAGATAGTGCATGCCTGTGTTGGCAACCCACAAGAAAATGCTGAGGAGCGGTGTTGGAGTTGACCAAAACTTTGGCCAGTAACTGACCCAAAGGCTATGCTTCTCCCTAAGGGCACTTCAGCTTTGCTGTCTTTGAAAATAAATGTGGCCCTTTGGAAAGAGCATCTTAACCAAAAAAACTTACAACATCTGTTTTACCTTGATTATCAGAATTGGTAACAATTTTGTAAAAGAGGTGGACTTTACTTTTAAGACATTCATGAAAATTTTGAATGCTAAAGCCCGTGCTGCAAGAAACCTTTAAGCTGTGCAGCACAACAGCAAAACAAGTACTAGTTCTCATTTCAGGTTTTTTTGTTTGTTTGGGGTTTTTTTTATTTTTTCACAGCCTCTTACCTTTCAATTGCAAGAAGACAGGAGATACTGCCTAAAGGAGCTATGGGGGGAACTATAACCAAGAAGCAGGAAAGATGTGTTTGTGTGTATGCATGCCCACAGAACATCTGAGAGAGAGTCAAGTACAGGAGAGAAGGAAAACATACTGAGGCTCCTTTAGTACTATTCTGGGGGGGGGGGGGGATGAAGAAAAGAAGCATAAAGTCAACCTTTGTGTGTGATCTGATACCTTGAAATTTGCATTCCTCCAAGATACCATAAAGTAGACAGAATATGGTGTCAGAGAGCTGTGCTTAATGCTTCGGTGAGATTAATGATTCGTGCCTTAAAACCTAGGAATTCCCTGTCAACATTAAAAAATGTACTTTTGCTACATTTTAGAATTGCTGTTCAGCAAGCTCTGAGTGACGTATGACTATCTAAAATCAATGGCTGCTGAATTTAAGTGTGGTATATATATTTTTCCGTCATACATTTCTGTTCCTGTCCCCTATGATCTTACAGGGAGAAAAGGTGGTGAACTAGCCTCAGCAGTTCATGCCTATACGAAAACAGGAGATCCCTACATGAGATCTCTGGTTCAGCACATTCTTGGCCTAGTATCCCATCCTGTACTGAATTTCCTTTATCGCTGGATTTATGATGGAGAGCTGGAGGATACATACCATGAGGTAATGTATGTGATACAATAAATATTTTATCTCTGTTCGTTTGCTTTGTGGGAGTATAATCTGTGGGAAGCTTAGAGGAGAACTTGAAAAGTAGACTGTGATGGAAACATATAAGTAATATATACAATAACAACATGAAATGTGGCTCTCTTCATGGATTCAGTCAGTGTGATGTCTGGAGGCTGCAACGATGCAGTACATTGTTTTCAACGTATCATATTGTGGGTCTGTTTAGTAGAGGCAGAATGGTGAACTAACAGTAGATGCTTGCTTCTGAAGAGACACAGTCATATCTCTCTCTCTTTTCTTGCTTACTGTAACAATAGTAATGTACGCAGAGTTCTTTGTAACTTTTTAGAATGCAAGCCTTGTATTTGGAATAAAGTTCAGAATATTCTACTCTGACTACCTATGGTTATCCTCAGCTTCATAAATAACTTTATTCTGTCAACTTGGGTAGAAGAGGTCTATGGTTCCAGAGTTCCTCTGGAAACTTTACAGAGTTATTTGTTCTGACTTCTGTAACAGGAAGTTCTGATAACTGTCCCTTTTCTTCTTAGAAAAGTTTTTATGCCTTTTTAAGCTCTCCCAACTCTTTTTCCTGTCTCCAATCAGTATAGTCTTGTTAAAGTGACATTTTTTTTGGTTCCAAGAAGCCAAAGAATCGTTTTTAAAAATAAATTGATCACTTCTGAGACACATCTGAGTAACTTTACTTGAGTGTGAAATATGCTGCCTGATTTCTGAAACTGTCCATCTGGGTTAAAATCAAAATGAGTACAAATATCCCCCACAGCTGATATTTAAGGTCAGCATTAGGAGACTTGTGTGAAATGTCTGTGAACCTATATGGCTAGAAGTGTGAAATAGACTTTACTTTTTTTTCCAGCTACTCCTCATACATGTGAGGTGATGTCTTTTTTGGTTTTTATATCATTCATTACCTTTCAGCTCTTTGTTTAGAAATTTACATGTGCACTGTAAGAGTGTTCTTAATATTGAAAATCACTGTTGGATGTGGTATACCGAAAGCTACAATTTTCGTACCATAGGCACAGTTTTTGAGAAAAGGCAATTGGCCATTCTTGGTGAAAATGGTATTTGGAGGCAGTGAAAAAAGCTCTTGTCCAAAAAATGGATACCTTGTTTGACAGGATGAGGACAGAATCCACCCACAAGTCATTTTAACAAAACTAATCATGTAGTTTTAGTTTCTTACAAATGAAAGTATTCTCTTGCGTGGGGTTGAGAGACCTTAGCATTTGATCACCAGTTCAATTGCAGGATTTCTTGGGTTTGGGTTTTTCTTTTCCTGCAATTCTGCATCTGTTAAAATAGGAGGAAATCCAAAGGGGCTTGAGTAAAAATAGAACCAGTAAAATAAAAGCATATTATACTTATATTCTGAACTTTATCTCCTACCCTAGTATATATGTATAACTAATTGCCAGAAAATGCTATGCGCTTCTGTATTTCATAGTGGATGTTTTACATATAGTACACTTAACCCTGAGATAGTCAAGGTTTTGTAACGTACAGAGGAGATTAAATTATGTGAGCTGTTCTTTAACTTTTTTCTTCGGAGTTCATGTTGGTCAATGTAAAATTTACGTATCAATTGCCAGGACAACTCTGCATGTTAGCTGTGAAAAAAATTTATTTTTTTCTTTTTTAGTTAAAAGAAGAACTCGGAATATTTTTAGTTTTCTGAATACAGAAATGAAATACTAGGGGAGAGAGTTTACATTCATCTTTTGTTATTAATATTTATTTCAATCTACAGTTTTTTGTAGCTTCAGATCCTACAGTTAAAACTGATCGGTTGTGGCATGACAAATACACTTTGAGGAAATCAATGATCCCTTCTTTTATTACAATGGAGCAATCAAAAAAGGTATGAATTCAAAAGTTAATCTTCTGATTATTTGTTTGCTCTGTTTAGACTTCCGTTAGGAAAATAGAGACCAAATTTAACAATAAATAATTGTCTTAAGAATTTTAGAATTGTTTGCTGAGGAAGATTGTAAGACTGTTTCTCCTTTCCATTCTTTAACTGATAAACTTTGTTTAAGGAGGTCTCAAGGCGGGAAAATAACTTTATGTTTAAAACCTTTTTGTGTTAGCATTGAATTTCTGGATTGCTGTGGTTGGGATTGTGAAGCTAAGAGCACAGAAAGATGACAAAATACTGCATTGTCCTGGTGGTTGTGGGTGGTTTTTTTGTTTTGGTGTGGTTTTTTTCTTAAATGAAAATCACTTAAAAAAAAAAAATCCTTTTTTTTTTTGTTCAGGTCCTCCTAATAGGAAAATCCATAAACTTCTTGCATCAAGTTTGTCATGATCAAACTCCATCCACAAAGATGATTGCTGTGGCAAAATCTGCAGAGTCTTCAAAAGATGGTAGAGTATCAGTGTTAGTCAGCTTTTTCCCTTTGAAATGAGCTCTGTACAATATGTGGTTTCGCCTGTAAACTGACATTTTGGATAGTGAAAAGGAGTGCAAAAATCCCATCTGCCCTAAAATATATGTATTTTAATGGATACTTGCATTTTACAAAAGATGTATAAAGATGCATATGTGTAACTTTCTCTTCTTAATTTGATAGGTTTGTTGGATGGTTGTTAATGTACTGGATTTCTGAATGAAACCATTCAGAAACCAGTCTGCCTTCAGCTGACTTTTGTTGAGAGGGCTGGGGTGGGGGCAGGGATGTTCTTGCGTGCTGCAGTAAGAATTTAGTACTTGTGACTTCTCATCAAATATACTTCATCATACAATTCCATAATAGTACCGAATTAATTCTGTGATTAAAAAATAATAAATAATCCATTACTTGTAAATAAGAGAATGAGCAGTGAAAACAGGCAGGACAAAAGCCTTTCTGCACTCTGCCACTATAATATTTCCGAAGAAGGTTGAGTATGTGGAAGGTTAGTAAAATTCTTTTTGAAGATTACTTAAAATTGGGGTTGCCAGCTGTTGAACGTTAAGCCAAAACTTAACTATCAGAATTCCTTCAGGTTATTTCTCTCTGTTTAGAAGAGATTTCAGTTTTAATGAATGAGAACTTAAATACCATTTGCAGTTATTCTTTGGTGGCATATTCTTTGCAATGAAGTTAACATTGTTATGATCAAAGATAGCAAATAACAAACGTCTAAAACAAGGAGACTTTATGTGCAAATACTAAGCAAAGAAGGTAAGGTAATGCATAGGATGCTGCTAAATCTGGGAGAAAGAACAAATTGCTTTCTTCTGATGAACGTGATATTTTACTACTATAACTTCTTTTTATAACTCGTTTAATATACCAAAGAGAGTCTAATTGTTAAGACGTAGATCACTGGGTTAATTTCTCTGATGCTGTTTTACACATAGTTCTAGAAGTATAATGATGCCCTACTAGTATGTCCACCTTTTGCCAAGAGAAGAATTATCTAAACATTCGTTTTTCTGTCAAGTTCTTTACTTAGTTTTCTAACAACATCCTTCTTGGCACCTTTCAGCATCTTGTACAATATCTTTTCTGTTATTCCTGTACTCAAATATGACTTTATTATATATAACTTTGAAGCTTGGTTTTGTGGGATTGTCCTTCCCCCCCCCCCTCCAGTTTGACCTTGGATTAGTTTTTATATTAACTCTTCACAGCATGGACTTTTAGCATGAGTACCTCCATGAAAGATGTTCTACTAATAAAATCCCATTCATGTCTGCAAGAATATTTCATCTAATAATGTGATTTTTGTACCATGCACAGTGCTTGCTTAGTCAAAGATGCACTCAAAGGGCAGAGCAGTGTCAGGGTTAAGTGAATAAGGGCTGTAAATGCATTTGAACCATCATCTTGCCAGCTACTCCTGAAAAAAGCAAAACCATTCTTTGGCTTCACTACTTTCACCACTTTCCACAGTGTTTATGGCCATGCTTTTCCAATATTTTTTTTTAATTCGCACTTGTTACGCTCTCCTTGATTGAATGGAAGACCTGCACAAATACAGGTTCCCTATTAGGTATGGGACAAGAGCTTCAAAGCAAGTACATTATCTTAAGTGCTGAGAATACCTGTTTCAGAAAGAATTGTAGTTTTAGAAATGGATGTTATCCACTGTATCTGCTGTGTGCTGAAGGCGTGCTGAGCTTATGGTCTGTAGTCTAAATACCTCATAGTATTGCACTGCCTTAATTCTGCACGAAACTCCATTTGTATTTAGGGCATTGTCCTAGTTTCAGCTGGGATAGAGTTAATTTTCTTCTTGGTAGCCGGTATGGGGCTGTGTTTTGGGTTTAGATTGAGAACAATGTCGATGCTAAGTACCGCTAAATAGTCGCTAAGTAGCGCTTGCATTGGTCAAGGACTTTTCAGCTTCCCGTGCTCTGCCCGGTGCACGGGGGGCTGGGAGGGAGCACAGCCAGGGGCGCTGACCCAGACTGGCCAAAGAGTTATTCCATACCATATGATGTTATGCTCAGTATATAAGCTGGGGGAAGAAGAAGGAAGGGGGGGACATCTGGCGTGATGGCGTTTGTCTTCCCAAGTAACCGTTACGCGTGATGGAGCCCTGCTTTCCTGGGGATGGCCGAACACCCGCCTGCCGATGGGAAGTAGCGAATTAATTCCTTGTTTTGCTTTGTTTGCGTGCGCAGCTCTTGCTTTACCTCTTTAACTGTTCTCTTTTATTTTACTTCAATTATTAAACTGTTCTTAGCTCAACCCACGAGTTCTCTCCCTTTTACCCTTCCGACTCTCTCCTCCATCCCACCGGGGGGGAGTGAGCGAGCGGCTGCGTGGTGCTTAGTTGCTAGCTGGGGTTAAACCACGACAGGCATTTTACCCATTCAGTCCAGAAAGAACATTTTGTGTCAGTGATGCTGTAAATGCATCCTGTCCTCCTTATTTGTGCCACCTGACAATATCCTGAGAGTCCCTTCAGATAATTACTTATAATAAGACAATGGAAAGCTGAAGATGCCAGCCTGAATTCAGGATGCTTTTTCTCGTTTTAAATCTGAACGTTTCATGGGTTTGGCTGTATTTTTATTTCTTTAATTTGCTTTGGAACCTTAACTCTCATGTTTCCCCAGTTTCCTTTTGACGCTGAAGTAATCATGATGTAAAAAAACCTGAACATGTACTAAAACAGGAAGTCAGAGATGAACAACAGTGTAGAAGTTGGTCATCTTGCCTGATGGGGGATTGTAGCAGGCACTTGGGGGAGAAGGACGTTAAAAAAGGCAGATAAAGTGATCCCACCTCCAACCTCTAGCTGTCCACAGTTTGGGAACTTCTGAACCAGGAATGACATGAGGCCACTATGTTCAATAGCAACTCATGGACCTGTCTGTCAGTGCTTTTTGCCTGATCCTTTCTTGACCCATTTCTGGCTTTTCACAGTGTCCTGAGATAATTTTGCACAGCTTTAAATACTTGGGCCTAGGCCTCTTGTTTGTTGATGTAAGCAACATTTTCAGTAGTTCTGCACGTCAAACAGGGAAGGTGCATTGCCTGTGCTGGTGTGCATGTATGCAGAGATGGTGCGTTACAGCTACACATGTAAACTTGAATTTTCCAGTCTCGGAGATGAAGGACTGTGGCCAGGTCACTTTCCTCAAGGCAAGGGGCATTACTAAGGAGAGGGGAAAGGCTTTTTTTCTGCTTGGGATAACAAGAAGTTGAGACTAATCCATGTGTCCTCAGCCATAGGTACCGCCTTACACATGCTCACCCCTACTCGAGTGGAGGCAGGACCAGCATGTGTGACTTGGTAGGCTTGCTGTAGGCAAACTAGACAATTGCCTGCTGGCTTTGACTGTGCCTTGAGCCAGTCCTAGGCCCAACCTCTGTGTCCAGTTGCCAAAGGTATTGGCTTATAACTCTCTTTGGGTTGGCTTGTTCCCTTTTTTGCTTTGCCTGTTAGGCTCACAGCATTTTCTGGTAAGACACTTGCGGGAGCTGATCACTGGGGTGTTGTAACTTACTGTGTTCTGTCTGTGAAACTCTTCTTTTAGTTTTTTTCCCCTTCCCCTTTTCCCCTTCTTCCTTCTTCCTCTAAAGCCAGCAGTGAAGCCATGTGGCAGATCAGATGGCTGGTACCACTATGCATGCAAGCAGCCACACTTGAACCGATCTTTTGAAGATAGAAGTTAAGAGGACAGGATCTGCTGACGGGGAAAGACTAGATGAAAGTCAGAATTGATTGGACATTCTCGCTGCCCTGTTGCCCTGTACCAGTGAGACAAACGCATTTGCACGAACTGGTGTTTTTCCCTTTTTCCCAGCAGTGGGAACACTGCTGCGTGCTTCCTTACTTAAGCAATGCAAGAATTGCTTTGTCAGATCACACCAGATCTCTGCCTTGACCAGAGTGAGCAGAGACCTTGGTGAGCTGTTGTCGTGGTTTAACCCCAGCCAGCAACTAAGCACCACGCAGCCACTCACTCACCCCCCACCGGCGGGATGGGGGAGAGGATCGGAAGGGCAAAAGGGGAATAACTCATCGGTTGAGATAAAAACAGTTTAATAACTAAAGTAAAATAAAAAAATAGAACAGTAGTAATACAAAGCAAGTGGTACACTGTACAATTGCTCACCACCCGCCGACCAATGCCCAGCACGTCCCCCAAGCAGCGACCGACCCCTTCCCCGACCAACTCCCCTGCTTATATACTGAGCATGATGTCACGTGGTATGGAATAGCCCCCGCCCAGTCTGAGTCAGCTGCCCCAGCTGTGCCCCTCCCAGCCTCCCGTGCCCCTGGCAGAGCATGGGAAGCTGAAAGGTCCTTGACCAGTGTGAGCACCACTTAGCAAGTACTTAGCACTACTTAACAAGAACCAAAACATCAGTGTATCATCGACATTGTTCTCAACCTAAACCCAGAACACAGCCCCATACCGGCTACCAGGAAGAAAACCAACTCCATCCCAGCCGAAACCAGGACAGCTGTCTCTCCTGATTTGCTGTCAGTGACTGGAAAGGGTACTTTGAGGATTCCTTGCTACAGGCTGTATTAACTCTCACATCTCTCAAGCTTGATGCGTGTTACTTGACTAAGTAGTGTTCTCCTAGTGTAGGGATTTTGAGCACAGCAATGTATTATACAAGTGTCATCTCTTTGACATCTCTGCATATGCTTGCACTGTTGGTGTCTTATGGAGAGCTTCACAGGTTACTGAATGAGAGTTTGGAAACCTCAGGGAATGTCATTGAACCAGACATTGTGAGGTTTCCCTCATTAAAGAGTGACTTCTTTATTAGAACCACTGTTTATTTCTTCATTTAAAAGCATTTTATTAATTGAGGCTGAATCTCATCAGAACAACGTGAAACTTGGTTGTAATTTTTCCTGTCTACAGTACAGGTTGAAACTAATCCGGGAGCAGGCAGTACTAATTTGGTACCTGGATCTTCATTTTTTTTTACTTTTAGAGCAATAGTTGTGTAATTAAAAATTGTTGAAAGTGGGAGTATATCCTTTAATGCTGAGGAAGGTCTGAATCTTACAATAGTTGTTAGTCCAGTATTTGGAGTTTTGCTCCATGTTGCCTGAAGAGGCCACACTTCTTGCTATCTCGTAACAGTTTTATTGCAGATCCATTCTTAAGAAGCTTGTAGTTGTAGAAAAGAGTGAAATATGCTTCCTACTAAAGGGCAGTGTCCTACTTTTTGCTCCCAAGTTGCCATGCATTAATAGTGGAGAAGAAAACATCAGGTTGCTGGCTGTCCCACAGACAATGCAAGCATATTCCCTCCTCTCTCATTCTGACTTATATGTGGGAACTCTTTTCTGTTGAATGTTCTGACTGATTCTTTGTTTTCTTTTTTTTTTTTTTCCCCCTTCACCCTTAGAAGTGACTTCTGATTTAGATCGCCCCCAACAAAGCTTTTCCCTAACTCTGAGATTTTAGGTCTCCTTCAAATTATTTGATTCTGTAAATTGCAGTATTTCAGCAAGCTAAAAAAAATCGCTTTCTGTGTAAAAGTGAGGAAATAATATGAGCTCTTAGTGGAAAGTATGACCTGGGCACAGATTAAAAGTAATAATGTTCAAGTATGGGCTGCTTAAGACTTGCTTTCACTTTGGCTGTGCCAAATGTATAATATAGTGGATCAGAATAAATAGCAATTTCTCTGCTTGTATGTTTCAATTCCAAGCTTGTTTGCCTCAGTTTTGGAAAAATACTAATTTAATTGTAATTTTTTTTCTTTTCTTTTCTTTTTTTTTTTTTTTTAGCTGCTGATTTGTTCACAGATTTGGAAAATGCATTTCAAGAGAAAATTGATGCAGCTTATTTTGAGACCAGCAAATACCTGCTGGATGTTCTCAATAAGAAGTACAATTTACTGGAACACATGCAGGCCATGAGGCGCTACTTACTACTTGGTCAAGGAGACTTTATCAGGCATTTAATGGACTTGCTCAAGTAAGAGATTAGGAAGGGTAATTATGTTGAATTTCTGATGCTTGCAAACGTGTATGATCAGCATAGAAACTGTTTTGCTTTTGGAAGAGGACCGTTTAAGTATCTTATGACTCAAAGGTTTAATTGAACAACTTTTAAATTATATTTGGGGTTTAATTTCTTTGACCCTGAGGCTTAAACTTTGTTATTCCTTTTTGGTAGGAAGTATATATACAGTACCATTTCACAATGTCTTGAAAAGTTGCACTAATATAGATACCTTTGCACTTGACCCTGTGACAGCCTCGAGGTTGTTAGCACTTCTCTCGTTGCTTTTGATGCCACTAGTTAGCATTGTTGTGAATATTAGGCTTCTATATTTTGGAGGTGTTTGGTCCAAAACATTGTGTCAAAACCCCTCAATGCATTTTTAAAAATTTGATGCCTCACCAGCCTCTGTTTTAAGCACTCAGGTGAACCCACAAGTATCAGTTTCAGTTCTTAACATGTATTTGCAAGTTCACTGCTTTTACGTGCTGGTGTTACTGATGAAACTTAGTCTACCAAAAATGTCCTTTGCAAAGCTTTCCTTTGGTCCAGAAGGCAGGCTTTGTAATAGAGCTTCCATTAACTTGTTTGTAAATCAAAATCAACATTGTCTGGTGACGATTTGTACATGACCGTGCTTTTTTAAGTGCAAATTAGTATGAAGCAGAATAAGGTTGGTTTGTGAAGTCAGTATTACATTTGAGGCAGAAGCAGTGAGGGGCTTTCCAGTATTGATCGCGGGGCAGAGGAGTAGTGCCAAGTGCTTGTTACTTGCACGTTGCAACTCCTTGGAAAGTTTAAGTTACTTAGAGGGGGTGAGTTTGTGTGCTCCTGCCAGCACTTCTAAGCCTGTGAGATTGCTACCAGTAAGTTTCTCAAAACTGAAATGAAATTATGGGTTTGATTTCTTAATGATGTAGTCTGCCTCATTTTAGATATGAATGCAGCTCAAATTACAGAATAGTTATGCTAGGAATCCTGGTAATTTCAAATTACTGGCATTAAATGAGGATAAAGTTGCTCCTCATGCTGATGTTCAGGTCTCTAGCTGCATATAAATAGACATATTCTGCTCATATTCTGCTCAAATATTTTGCTCATTTATTTTCTTCATGGTTAAGACTGAAAGAGTAATACAAAGGGTTTTGGAAGTCTGTCAGAAAAGTGTTTCACTGTATGCTGCAGTTACTACCAAATTACTGCTGCAGAATATCTCTAATATGCTATGACTGTTTGTTTCATAACCACCAGGCCAGAGCTTGCACGACCAGCTACAACTTTGTATCAGCATAATCTAACTGGAATCCTTGAAACAGCGGTGAGGGCAACTAATGCCCAGTTTGATAATCCTGAGATTCTCAAACGATTGGATGTTCGACTTCTCGAGGTCTGTTGCATCATGGTGACTCTGACCTGAGACATACCTTTTTTTTAATGTGTGTGTGTACATGCAGACATCTATGTGAAACAAAATTTTCATATGTGTATATAGTAAATACATTCTAAATACTTCTTTCCGTTGAAGTCTACTTTGAATTATGTAAACCTCATTTAATTTAGTAAGTCGTCTTCTTTTCCCCTTTCTTGCCTATTCTCTATTTGTATTTCAAGCTGTGGGTTTACAGCTGTTTCATTGACAATATGAAGTTGAGTATTTGGGGTCTAACGGTAATTGATGCTGGTGGCCCTGATATGAGGTTGTGCAAACAGCTCCTACTGCTGTTGTTCTTAGAAGAATCTGGGGGGCGGTCTCTTTGTTGCCAGTAGTTACAAAGAGTGAAGCAATGAAAGTGCGTTTCATGAAGGAGACCTCTGGTAAGAAATTTGAATTAAGGAGAAAACTCCAGTGCTAGAGGTGGGAGTTAACTGATGTACTGTAGCATCTGAAATAAGTCTATACCTTAGGCTGAGTCCTGCCTAAGAAGTTTTTCCTTCCCTTCATTTCCTTTACTAGCTTCAATGGAAAAACATTGGCATTACAAACATCAACATTTGGGTGAGATGAATCCCACCCTTGTGTCAAACTTCGGTTCATTTTTGCTTAATCTATTACTTTCGACAAGGAACTCCTGTATCCCGTATAGATGTGGATGCTTGTTTTTTCATAGGCTGTGGAGAATGGAAGAGTAAGCAAGACTAGCTCTTCGGCACTAGTATGCTCTGGCTATACACTGAAAATAGCATGTCTTTTTAATATAGGTATCTCCTGGGGACACTGGATGGGATGTCTTCAGCTTGGACTATCATGTCGATGGGCCAATAGCAACGGTAATGTCATATACTGCTGGCTGTGAACATGTCTCGAATACTGAATTTAATTGTTACTTTTTTTTTTTTTTTAATTGAAATACCCTTTTTTAATTCTGGAGTGTAAGATCAGAAAGACTTTTTTTTTTTTTTTTTTTGGCATCTGGAATGTACCCACTGTATAAACAGTTGAGCCAAAATCTCAATTCTTATAAATTAACTGTGAGTGTTAAAAAGCTACATTTAAAACAATCATTATTGAAAATTGGTAATTCATTTGTTCCAGCAGAGATTTTAGCATCTACTTAATAAATGGAGTGCTCTTCTTCTTCCATTATGACTAGGCTGTAGCTGCTAATTTGGGATAATTTGCAAGGAACTGAGGAATGTATTTGAGGAGAACCTATTTGTACTATCTAAATGAAATTTGATAGGTAGTGTTCATTAGAACTGCTGAGAAAATAGCTGCACTAGTGATCAGACTGCATTTAGCCTCTATAAAGAACTTGTAAAGAACTTTTTTTTTTTTAAACAGGACATCAAAATGTGAGTCTAACCAGCGGAAAGAATTATCATGTATATATGTAGTTTGAAAAGAGCAAAATGTTTAGGCTTTGTCTTGTTCACCCCTTCTTACACTTACTTCCTCCCATATGGGATTGGAAGTGCTCAAAACCTCCCAAGAAATGATTGCCTCCTAGCACGTAAGTCCAAGCTTTTTCAATTGGCATGTTGGTAGGACAACAAATACAGTTGTACTTTCTCAGCCTACAATGAATTGGAACTGGCAAAAGCATCAGAGCAGTACTTGGGATTTAAAAAAAAAACAACAAGAAAACAAAACAACCTTTTCATTTAACTTTTTTTAAACATGGAAAAGATGCCTATGTGGAGGACTTGTGTAGAGAACCATGTAAGCTGCAATGCATTTCTACTCCATTGTCTTCAGTCTTCTCAAGGACATGATGTGGAAAAATTGATGATGTGGGAATCTTTTTTTTTGTGTTAAAATCCAAAAAATAAAATGACAGTGCTGTTGAAGTGCGCTCTGGACCAGAGCAGGTGCTATAGCTCTGCCTTCAGCAGTGCCTTGTGCCTACTTGAATGTTAGGTAACTTAGTTCAGCCCTTGAGGGAGGATCGTCCCAAAAGCTCTGGGGTTTCCAGGGATTTTGTTTAGACAATATTTATCAATAAACTGCATGGGTTGGAATAGATGGACTGTGAAGACGTTCTTGGTCCTTCAGAACACATGGTATGTCTATTAAATTTGTACTGATATTTTCTTTGTTTTGTAGGTATTTACACGTGAGTGCATGAGCCACTATCTAAGAGTATTTAATTTCCTTTGGAGAGCGAAACGAATGGAGTATATTCTTACTGATATATGGAAAGGGCACATGTGCAATGCAAAGCTTCTGAAAAGTATACCAGGTGAGAGAAGCCCAAATGGATGGCATACTTGTAAACTGGATTTAGACAATTGCATCTTATTTTAAACTGTATGTTAAGAGGGGCGGCGGAAAGCCTGTTGGGACAGACGAGTTTTATATTTTGTTGCTTCTCTTGACTGAGTGTTTAATGGTAGATGATGATGAAGATAAAATAACATTATTGTAAATGGAAGTTTCCTGTTTGTTGTTTTACTTAATCCTTGGTTGTGAGTTTTTGTAGCAGTGAGCAAATGAAACATCCCATGTCTCTGGAAAGAGACCGTTACTCTTCCATCCCCTTTTACTCATCTCCCTTGATGCCTTACTGTCTGTACCCTGTGTCTCCCTCTTTCTTGTGCTGGAAGTAGTAAGTCTCATGCATGCACGCTTCTGAATTTACTAGTTTTACCTTCACTCGTTCCCTGTGCTTTTGTTTAGCTAAGAACAGAAGAGGCAAAGATAAAAGAAACAGATGTTTGAGAAGAAATAGGAAAGCTCTTAAGTGTAGTGGCTCTGGTGTGTGTTTAATGGACTGGGATTTTTTGATCCTACTTCTCAGCTGAGAATATAGTCATATTTATGAGCCTCTGTACTGGCTCAAGCTTGACTTTTTTCACCTAGCTACATTTCTCTCCGTAAAAAATAGCTGTTGAGGGTTACACTTTTTTGTGGCATAGTAATATTTACAAAGATATATTTATGGTTTTTTAATTAGGAACTGTTTGATGGGTGGGAGTGAACACCTTGGCCTCAGAAGGTCTTGAAAAGTCTGCTCCGGTGCACAAGACTGATCTCTGGAACTGTACTGGATGACTAGGTTTCCTTTCTGGTTCTGTGAGATAGGATTTAGTTTACTGTCATTTCCGTGTCCCAATTAAGTGCTTGTTTGACTCAAAAACAGTGGTCTATTGCGTTCTTGCTTCTGCTCCCTTTGAGACTAGGGTGCAGTTAACAGATTTTATTCTCATCACCTGAGGGTCTTCAGGCTGGAGCTGTCTCCCATTGCTAGGGTTTTGTTTGTTCTTTTGTTCTCAGAAAGAAGTTTTTTCTCCACTCCCCCCACCCACCCCACTCCCCTGCCCCAGGAGACCTTTCTTACGCTTTGCCATGGAGCAATCTTCTGTAAGTAAAAGCTCAGTTGCTTGTTGCCTTTACATTTCGCTATGTTTTAAATAATGCAGACATTTAAGATGGTGGCCAAGCTCTTATAGCTCTTCTGTTGGCAGAAGGAGCCAAGTGCTGTATTTCTCAGTTTGTGCCTCTGACAAAGGAGAGTATGTTTACAAAGACCTGTACTGCCTTCTGCCTGGAGGGACAGGAGTCTTTCTTGCTCACTGGCATGTCTAAGTTGGAAGCTGCAAGTAAATTTTTTTGGGGAAATACATGGAGAGTCCACCCCAGCACTGAACTAGTAGAACTTGCTTTTCTTCTCTCTCTCCCTCCAAAACAGTACCTTGCCCTTCCAGTCACAGAGCACCAGTAACCGATAGGAGGAAGCAGCTGCAGGGTCTTTTGTTTTTCAGCTACAAAGAGGTAGCACTGACTTTCAAGGATAGCTTTATTCACAATTCCCAAAAAGTCTTAAAGCATTAAAATCCCTGGCTGTTAAAGGAGTACTTCTAGACAGTGTTGTCAAGCTCACTCTTTTCCTGTCAGTAATTTGAAGAAGAAACACAGATGTGTCCAACTCACGAATGGTGCAGAATTTCTGTTGTTTAGCCAGCCCTGGAGGTTTTTTTCATTGATCCTATTTAAAGTAGATGCAACATAATATGTTAGGGATAGTCTTACTGCAAAGGCATAAGAAATGAAGAACAGAGTAGCCTGTAATACCTTTCAGATGACTGGACGGTTCTGTAACATCCCAAGATATGAAAATGTAGAATTCATTTTGTAGTAGTCTCATAGCTTGTCTGCAGTGGCAAATTACTTTGGCAGCTTTTTAGAAATTACTTCTTCTGTCTGGATATCTGCCTGATTCTACAAGGCTGAGTATCTTCGTTCCAGAGAATTTTTGCAATTGATGGTAATCTTGATAATACCCTTCCACAACAGAGACACCTTCTCTTACAGGTGAGCAGCTGAGGCCATTAGTGACTTACCTGTGGGTCTCTGGTGGATCGGGGAATTGAGCCTGGACCACATGAGTGACAAATTCCCTACCCCTGTCACAACCACTCTCTCTTTTGGTCTCAGTGTAGCTAAGTAATGCAAAATATGCTGTCTATGGTTTGAAGGCTAATGGTAAGAGATGAGAGGCTCCAGAAGCAACTGTAAATCTGATTTTCAACCGAAAGAACTGCATGGGATGTGTACTGTATTTTGGTCTCTTGGGACTGAGAGGGTCTTTTTCACTTGTGATACTCAGCAAGTTTCCAGCACTGTCTGAGCACACAGTCAGTGTAATCTTTGGCTCGCATTTTCTAAAAGTTAATTGTGCAATGTTCTTTGCTCACCTGTTGCCAGCCAGTATTGCTGCTACCATCCAAGACTAGTGGCTGTTTAATGAAGTATTCAGTTTGGTAGAAAAAGTTTACCAAGCTGGTTTGATGGCTGTGCCTGTCCTTGCGGTCTTTAACATGCCATCTCTTTGGATTTTTTACAGAGCTTTCTGGGGTGCTGCATCAGTGTCACGTTCTGGCATCAGAAATGGTCCATTTCATTCATCAAATGCAGTATTACATTACATTTGAGGTATACTCTCTCCACCCAATTAGTTGCTTAAAAATGAAGTACTTTTAATATTCTGTATGTGTTGTGTGTCTTAAATTTCAAAGAGCTTGTCATCTAGCAAATCAAAACAGCCCAATCCTGAATCATTGCTCCAGGTGCTTGAATGTTCGTGGGATGAACTCTGGAACAAGGTCCAACAAGCACAGGACTTGGATCACATCATTGCAGCTCATGAAGTTTTTCTAGACACAATCATAGCTCGGTGCTTGCTGGATAGTGATTCCAGGGTAAGTCTTCTCCTTTGCACTAAATTGTAGCTTTGTGATCTTGGCTTATGTGTTAGGAACCATCTTCTCTTATGTTGTCGGAGTGAGGGGAAAAGTCATTTTTCTTCCTCTGATATAAGACCTTGTTATGGTAGGCTCTGTGCATACTCCCCACACACAGTCACAGATGCTGATTATAAAACTTGTTATAATGTGGGCCGGTTGCTTTTAGTCCTAAGAAGCTGTGTGATCATGCAACAACTGATTTAGGGCTTTGCAAAAGAGTCTCTCCAGCTGTGCGTAAAAAGATTTAATTTACTCATGTTCTGAAGAGTGGTAGTAACTTAAAACTCTTTTGCCATACAACTCTTTCATTGTTTTGTTGCTTAACTGTCTCACAGGTACTTCTCAACCAGCTTCGAGCTGTTTTTGATCAGATCATTGAGCTCCAGAATGCCCAAGATGCCATGTACAGAGCTGCTTTGGAGGAGCTGCAGCTGAGATTGCAATTTGAAGAGAGGAAAAAACAGCGTGAGCTTGAGGTACAGTAAGAATATTGCTAGAACATGAAAATTAATTGAGGCAGATATACTTGTCTTTTGATATACGGAGGATTTTAGATATCATGTAGAGGTACAGCAAAAATGGAAGATGTAGTTAGGACAAATGCAAAAGTCATCAGCAGTAGCTAGTGAATTCAAACAAAACTGTTGAATAGTGTTTTTCATTTCTGTCTTGCTCAAAACCTCTAAGTGAGTAGATTCTGCAGTGGGCTTTGGAGGATGAGAAATTTAGGTTTCTTTTAGGTGAAGGAAATGGAAGAGTCTTTTACAAAAAATGCCATAGTTCCATGCCTACCTCCCTACTGTCAGTCTGTGGGACATGCAGTGCTGGTGTGAAACTCGCCTGCTTTGCTAACCTCCAATTTCTTTCACATGCTGTACAACCACCAAGGGGACTGGTAGTTTCAATACTAGAGGCTCCATGTTTGGCTTTTTATGGCAATGGTTGGTTTGTATAAACATGGTGGTTTAGCTGGGCAGAAGGTGGCCCAATTAGCAACTTTCATCATGTGACGCTTGACCTCTTAACTCATTTGGTCTCTGTAGGGCAAGTGGGGTGTAACCGCATCAGAAGATGAAGAAGAGAGCAAGAGGATGAAAGAATTTCAAGATTCAATACCCAAAATGTGCTCACAGCTGCGAATACTCACTCACTTTTACCAGGTGCTCCTTAGATTGTATTTTTTTTAATATGGGCGCTGGGCTTTGATATAGAAATCAATTTCAGATATGGAGTACGTGTAGCTTCTGTATTCATGTATGCAGTTTGTGGATCTAGGTCTTCATTTTTTGCTTCTCTGCTTAGAAGCCTGTATTCACTGTTCTTCAGTAGACAGCAGGTTTTGTAATCGTGTATGTTCCCCTGACAAAGAGGAGTAGTCTCTTCATGTGAGTCTCCTCCTTCCTCCAGTAGTGGAAGTAATAGCTATCTTCTGGTATAATCTGAAAAAAAAAAAAATAGAATTCCCTCTGCATTCCATTTCTTCTCACCATCTTTGCAAATCATTGCTATTAAAGGCTGCAGAAAGGGTCCTTATATTAAGGCCCTAACACTTATTTTAAGAGCACTGAGATGGGCAATGAGTAAGCTGTTTGAGGGAACATGCATAGGCTATCTTCTTTGGGAATTATTCTGGCTTTGTCTTAACTTCTTATATCTGATTCTAAAGCTCTCATTCCCCAGGAAAATCAGCTGTTAGATTTCAGGGAAAGCATTCCAGAATGTGATGAAAGGGAGGGACACAGCATTATGTGCCACAGCAGCCATTCAGGATTAGACCCCAGATTAGAAAACCAAAAGCCTACTTCAGCTCATCTCTTGACTTTGACACATGAGATACTCTTGATGTCGTGTAGTGTACCTTTTAACTTCTCGTATTTATCACCTTTGGCATGCCTGAAGTTAGGATTTTTTAATGATGATACTGAGTTTGACTTAAAGCTGTAGGGCCTGCTTTCTTCTATCTTGCTGTTGATATTTCTTGTCTCTTTCTTTCATATTTTAATATCCATAAATAGACATGTAGACAAATAGTAAACATGTAAGCATGCATTGTTGCCCTAGGTAAATGAATGAGGTTGAAGTGGTTTTGCTGGGTTGTTACCCATATATTCATTTTACCTTGTAAGAGTACAATTGGTTCTTTATAGCAGTTATAGTTGTGACTTAGCACCTGTACGGCATGTGCAGAGCACTTCCCAGTTCTTCGCTCCGGTGGTTTGCACCAGATCCATTTCTGTATTGCCTATAGCTTTGCCAAGCTATAGCTACCCTGGATGAAGTGCTGCATTGTCAAAAGACTTCAGTTCGCGTAGAAATTTGAATGAAAACAGAATAGGGCACCCAGGTTATAAAATACTGGTGGCTCCTGTTGAAGGCTGTAGAGATCCTGAACTCTGATGTGAGGACTTCAGATCTGGGAGGAATTTGCTCCTGGGTCCAAATATTGCAGTTCTCCCTCCCAGAGAAAAATGGAGCCAAATTCTTTTAAGAGTAGGCTGTGAATAGATTGTAGTTTGTGTGCTCTACAGGATTGCTGCAAGTTGGCAATGTAGCTTGTGCCCACTTGGACAGTATTCCCGCTGAGCCCTACTATGGATTTTCCATGCAGGACTTCCCTGGCTAGCCTTGGTCATCTTTGGAAGTAGTGGGGTGCTCTAGTTATGGGCATGTCCACATTAGCATTTATAACGTGGAGGTCAGGAATGAGCTCTTGAAGTGAGTCTTCCCATCCTCCCAAAGTACTCTGCTTTTCTGCATGCTGTGGAGCTCCCACAGTCCCTGCCGAATGGGAAGATGGGCTCCAGAAGCGTGCCTCCTGCATGCCAAGTGCAAGTCCCACATAAAAACTGCTCCAAATGCATAGAGTCTAGCCACTGGGTCTGTAGCGGTGACTGCCCTACTGGGCAGACGCTCTGCAGTTCTGGGGTGCTACTTGCTGCTTTAAGTATAGCCTACATCAAATACGTATTTTTGAAGCAAGCAGTGGTCTCAGGCTGGCCTGGCCTGCATTGCACGTGTGGCACGGAAACAAGGTGAGGTCTCCCATTGGCACGGACTGGATCCTGAATTGGTCTCCTGCGTACGGTGGGGCTGCCCTGGGAGGGCCGGGGCAGTGGCGCAGGGGCAGCTCCCCTGCAGCCTGGGAGCCTTTGGACAGATGGAGAGTGCCAGCAGGGCAAGGGGGGTCTGTTGAAAAGGCCGAGCTCTTTGCACTGGAGACTGAAGTGCAGGGCAGACATTTGAAGGTAAAATGAAGCTCTGTGTTTTTGCAGAAAGAATGAATCCAGCATAGCCCATTTGCTAACAATTGGGTATAAATGCTTGTGCTTGCCCTTTCCCTGCTTCCCTCTGCCTCCTTGCCAGGCCTGTGCACCACCTGTGCAAAACACACTACTGCTGTTGTCTTAGCTGTCTCTTGGGTTTTTCTTTCTCCTTCAGGGAATCGTCCAGCAGTTCTTGGTCCTGCTGACAACAAGTTCTGATGAAAGCCTTCGGTTTCTTAGCTTCAGATTGGACTTCAATGAACATTATAAAGCAAGAGAGCCAAGGCTTCGTGTATCGTTGGGCACTAGAGGCAGACGAAGCTCACATATGTGAAACACCTGCTAAGGACTGCACCTCGGTATCCGAAGGATGTTGAACCTCTTGTTGGACAAAGCAATCAGTGTTGACATAATACAACCAAATTGTGCGTGATCGGTGTCTACCATTTCTGCAGGCAACATGTTTTCAGTCATGTGATTGTGTGACACTGTATAGCAGAAAGCAAAAAAAGTAGGGTTTTTTTTACACTGACGTTTCTAGAATTACCAGACTAAATGGGCTGATGGAACCTCTTCCAATCAACTTCTTAAATCATCCTTTTAAACAAACCAATTTTATTTGAAGCTTTCTGAGCTCTCTCCACTGTAACTTATATCTGTGTCAAGGAAATCGCATCTTTTGTTTATAGAAAGCACCATTTCCTTTTTTAACAAGAAAATAAGAAGGTTATTTTTTCTATATATACTTGTTCTATTTGAAGAGAGCTTTTGTTAAAGCCAACAGTTTAGGACCCAGACCTAATGTCCTTGTTAAGAAGCTATACAGCATTTCATTATGCTGACTTTCAGTGTTGTGATGTATTCGACTGTGTGAGAATCTTTGTATCAGGAGACATAAACTTATATTTAATTTTTTTGTTGTTTTCAAAGTTAACAATCTGAAATAAAAAAATTAGTAGGGAAATTCTATGGTTACTGTACAGGAGAAAACTATAGAAGCAGAGCAGGAGTGTATCTGTTGCACCTAAGATCTAAAAAATGAAGTTAAAGCCTCAGTACTGTGAAAGGAACGCTTTGGTTAAGATTGAATTGAATGAAATAATTGATGTTCAAAATCAGATGTGTAGAAACAAACTGACTTGGCTAATGTTGACTTCATTCTCTTCCCTTCCCTATTTTTTCATTGTAAATATTTATATATTGCTGTTCAGATGTTGGGGAGAGGGGGATTCTTCTTTTGCAAAGTTGTCATTATATCAGGTCATTTATTATGTTCCACAAGTGCAAGCTTAGAAAAATAAAAACACAATTATCTTTCAAACAAGTTGTTTGCTTTTTGTAATTGAAAGATGATGATTTTTCTACAAGGTAAGAAAGGAGAAGCTTCCAGGTAGGAGTGCAGTTGGTTTACGGATCCCTACCCATTTCAGGATTTTGGTACTATTCTTATCTATAGTTAGAGTTGTGTGGAATTCATTAATTAATAATTACCCTCAGGTCAGCCAGGCCTGTGGCCTTTTTTGCCTTTTGCCCGTACTCCACTTGAACCCCTGGGAAGCAGAGGCACCTGCCAGGCCATGCAGGTGAGGCTGCTGTGTGTCAGGAGGGAGGGGAACTCTCGTGGGGACGATGCCCTGACTTGCATCCCTGGACTAGTGGGTTTGCACTTCAGACATCAGGATTCCCATTATTGTGCAGGCCTTGGAGTCCTTGCTTTTGTTAAATAGAACGTGTAAGGCTTTTAACCCTGTGCCCTTAAAGGACCTGCCGGTGCGGCTGCCCTCATGGCAGTACTTGCAGGCGGCATTTCAGCTGTAAGAAAATATGGACCCGGAAGCCAGTGATGTTCTGTGTGCCAAAGGAAAGCTGAAGGATGCCAAGCTTGGCATCGCAAGGTCGCAAATGACTTGACAGGCAGGAGTACTCTCTTTTTGTGGGTGTGGTGGGAGAGTATTGTTCTTGTAAAGTCTGAAACAACTGCAAAGCTTATGTGATTGTGTTTTGGCCAAAACTGTTGGAAAAAAAAATTAGCTGCACGGGCACTCCTTTGGCCATTGCCTTGAGAGACATGTTGCACGATCCCATGTGTCATTAGACAATCCACAGGCCAGAGAGGCAGCATCAATGTCAGAACTAGAGGACAAGTTCCAGAGGAAGCTTCAGTTCCCTGTGGTGCTAAAATGAATCCAGCGATACACAGGAAACCCGCGGTAGTGGCCATGCAGGGAACGATCATTTCGGAGTGATTCCGCAGATACCCATCGATCTGGGAAGAGTCCTCACTGCTGCAGGAGTTGCTCCGACTGCCAGGCTGAGGGGGACGTTTTGAACTCAAGGCACAGAATACCTGGGCCAGTGGGGACCTGCCGTTGTCCTCGGTGCTCCTTTGTGGGTAGAGACAAGTCTTTTATCCCCTAACTCAGAAGCCGTCATGTTTATTTCAATCTACGCATTTTTTGTAGCTTCTGATCTTACAATTAAAAATGAGCAGTTGTAGTGTAACAAGCATAGCTTGAGGAAGCCAGTGACCCCTTTTCAAGTAGATGGAGCAATGAAAAAAAATATATGGACAAAAAGATGAATCTCTCTGATCATCTGTTGGCCCTATACTGTCAGGGCCAGATTCTCATAAAGAGAGTGGATCAAAAGTTGAGCAATAAATGCTTCAAATTTTCCTTTGGTTATATTAACAGCATTGTCATAACAAATTACACGAGAGCGCCAACACTTCAAACCAGAGCAGAAAATTGAGACTTGGTGCATCGATAAATATTTAAAAGGCAAGGCACCGAATAACCTGTCTGGGAGAAAGTGGGGGAAAATAGTGGGATAAGCAGATAAAAAGGGCTGGTCATGTGTAAACAGGGTGCTGGTCAGTATGTTTTTCTAGCCTTGCCCTTCACCTGATCCGTGCAGCCTGTCCTGTCTCCTTGCTAAATCCCTTTCCCTTTCCCTGGGGGTGTGTGATGGGGGTCTGAGTGCAGCCACTGGAGCGGGATCGCGGGTGGGAGGTGTGCCTGTGGTGCCAGCAACTGCAGACGCTGCAGCAAGAGGACTTAGGTATCCAGAGGTGAGAGGGTCCAGGGGTCAGCCACTGGCTGGACTGTGTCTAAGCCCAGCTACCGGAGAGATGCGCTTTTGTACTGCAAGCCTTGCAGAAGGTGGTGTATTCAAGGGGTTAGCGATGTTGAACAGACGCTGCCTGCTCTACTGGGCCTCGTACCTGGCACTTGAGCAGCCTGAATGTCAGCATGAGCAGCGGCTGTGTGGGAACCTGGTGGAGTGCCCCGTGCCAGCCCATCCTGCGCGCCAGGGCACGGGAAGAAGGAAACCCGCTACGGATGGGACCTGTGCCGTGCACCACGAAAAAATCCATCCAGGCTCCATTGGTGCTGCACAAAGGCAGGGTGCCCAGCACCTCAAGGGGTATAAGTTACACTCGCTACCTGTATTCCTCTTTTTATCCTGTTTATATTCCTGGTTTTATTCTGTTGTATTAAAGCAGCTATTTTGTTAAGCCATTTGTTGTCAGGCCTTTCTTATTGAAATCCAGAAAGAACCCTGCACCCTCTCTCTCTCTCACTGACCTCCTGGTGCAGAACAACATAGTACTTATAAAAATAAGTAATATATCTATATATTAAAATATTAGCAGGAGATCTATATCTGTATCTCCCCCTAATGGACCTCCATCCTGCTCAGCCAGAGAGGGGAGCAGGATGAGGCTGTGGATGCTGCCTGTGTTCATGTGAGTGCTCTGTGCGTCTGCCTGGGTCGACCGATGTGGCCAGCCCTGTATATATACATACGTGGTTTGTATATGTGCTCAGTGTTCATGTGCCTATGGGGGATGTGTCCTGAGCCTTGCCGTAGTATCTACTACAATGTTAAAGATTATCATTCTTGACGACACATTTACTCTTTCAAGGCTATTCTTTATTTTATAAGGTACATAATGCAGGCTTCTGGCTGGTAATTTCAATGTTTTTTCTGTTGGAGCTACAGTGTCTGAAAATATAAATACAGCTTGAGGGCTCGAGCAGTCACGTCTCCGGTCTGAAGCAAGCCCAGCTCCTCCTGCTCTCCGCATCCCATCTCGGGGGTGTCGCTAACTGCCCCTGCACACTCAGCCCCCTCCTTTTCAGAGTTGCCAAGGACTAAAGAAATTTTTGAGAAACTGCAGTAAAAAGCAGAAATGCAGAAACTGAGAATAAAATTGTCACCCACCTTAGGATGTCATACAATATGCCCAGGTCTTCTGGGGTGAAGGGCTATCCATGCGGTGCTACCGATATCATAAATGCATGTAAAGGAAATTAACTAGGAAGTATTTATGTATTATTCTTTTAAACTACAAGGGATATTTGTCCTGGTAACTGACACGGAAATTATTTCTTAACCAATATGAACTCTGAAGAAGAAAAAGTTAAAAAACAGCCCCTGAAAACTTAATATCCCTCTGTAAGGTACAACAGCTTGTCTGCCTCAGGGTACAGTACGGTGCAATTTAATATCTTAGAAACATCCACTAGAAAATGCAGAAGCCCAGGATAGAATGTATTTTTCAGTGAATTAGTTATAAGTTTAGGGTAGGAGATCAAGGACAGAATATAATCATAATCTGGTTTTATTTTAGTGATTCTGTTTTTCACTCAAGGCCCTGTGGATTTTCTTCTCTTATACCAGATGCAGTGAACAAATGCCAAGGTCTTTCAACTCTACATAGGAGGATACTTTTCTTTATAAAAAAACCTAAATCTACGTGATTTATTTTGTTAAAATTAGTTGTGGAAGGATTCTGTCTTCCTCCTGTCACATGTGTAAGAACTTTTTCCAGCCCTTCAAAATAGCATTTCTATCAAGAATGAGCAATTACCTTTGGTCGGTGTGAAAATTGTAACTTTGAGTATGCCACATCCAATAATAATTTTCAGTATTAAGGACCCTCTTTAAGTGCATGTGTAAATTTTTAAACACACACTAAAAGTTAAAAGGTAATGAATGATTGATTGAAAAAAGGGAGGTATCTGAACAGAAAATTGAAGCTTATTTAAAAACTTCTAGACTTAAGAATTGAAGTTGTCTCTGACATTTCATGCATAGTTCCTAATGCTGAACTTAGAAACCAGCTGTGGGTGTACATGTTTGTCCTCATTTCAGTTTTCTCCCAAATGAGCAGCCTCAGAGGCGACAGAGCGTATTTCACACACACGTAAAGGTGCTCAGAGACTTCTCCGAAGCGCTTAATTCATTTTGAAAATCATCTTTTGGCTACTTGAAACCTAAAATATCACTTCAACGTCTAATAAGATTCTACTAATTGGATAGAGGAAAAAAGAGTTGGGAGAGCTGCAAGAGATGTGCAAACATTTTTAAGTAGAGCAGGGACAGATACAAGAACTTGCTGTTTCAGAAATTGGAGGAAAAAATTCAGTATGGTTTCTAGAAGGGCTTTGTAACCATCACCTGCTCTACCCAATTTAACAAAGCAAAATGACTTAGAGTACCAAGGATAATAATAAACAGTCAGAAGTACGATATTCTCTTTCTTAGTCTGCAGTCGTTCAAAGTTTCTGCAGCCATTGATTTAACTAGTCATATATCACTCTGAGGGCTTGCTGAACCACAATTTCAAAATATAATAAAAATACGTTAGGTTTCTGTTGACAGGAAATACTAAGAATTTAACATATGAACCACTCAGTCTTTCTAAAGTATTAAGCCAGGCTCCCTGACATAGTATTTTAACTACCTTATGTTAGCTTGGAGCAATGCAGTCTTTAAGGCATCAGAATCACTCGTAAGGGTTAACTTGATACGTACTCTCTTTCACCAGAAGAGCAGCAAAGGTGCCTCAGTCAGTATTTGTTTTCCTTCTTTTTGTTCCAAAGTTAGCTTTCTGCTAATGCACTTTAACTACCCAATACTGTACCTTCTCTCATAAAATCATTGGGCCAAAACCTGAGCTGCACACAAGTGGAAATAATAGAGACTCGAGTGCAGGTGAAAGGACAGAGACAAGCAGAGGTGTACGGGGTCAGAGAGAATACAGAGGTCAGGGAAGTTAAAGAAACCGATGTGATGGATAGTCGCTCACAAAAGCAGAGAAGGGATCCTGAAAGACAGCAAATGATGACCGAAGAGATGGTCAGGAAAGAGTAGAGAAAGAAAAACTTTAAAAAAAAATCTGAGGAGTGTAGGAGGTGAAATTTCTATCACTGCACAGTTAATTTACTTTAGCTCTTTGTGGAAAAAATTCTGGTAAATGTTTTCCTCCAGAAGTCATCCAAACAGCAATTGTTAGCTAAACATGGAAAATCTATGGAAAATGTAATTGGAGTGATTGTTACCATCAGTCTGAACACGAAAAATATGATAGGAAAAAGCTGTCGCAAGGTGATTACCCCGTGTATAAAATCTTCCGGTGCCATGGAGAATGAAAACCAATTATTTGCATTTGAGATACTTGCCACAAGAACAAGGTAGTTAGGCATCTAGGATCCCTCTCACTTCTACAATGGGAACATTCCCAAAACTAGTCAAGGCCACTTCATTGCCCTTTAAAGATTTCCCAAAAATTGCCCAGAGAGAAGCAAAGAACAGTCTTCTGCTTCGCTTTCTAACAAGGCACTGCATTCAGTCTTCAAAGGGTATTTCTACTGAGTTTTACCTCTTGTTTCTAATGAACGGTGCTGAAGGGCGTAAAGAAACAGGAAAATTACAGACGGGCTTAAAACAGCAACTAAAAAGGCAAATGGGAACTTTCCTTTAACAACCTGGTGCGTAAAAATAAGAATTAGAGCATGTTATAATGGGCAGAAAATGAAGAAAACAAAATTCTCTAGAAAACAAGCAATTGAACCATCAGATGGAGAGGAGTAAAATAGCACCATTTAGTGGAGAACAGAAAGCATAAAGAGAACATAAAATGTGGGGTGAAAATGGTGTTCGATAAATGAGAAAAGCAGAAAAATTCCGACTCGTTGTGACTTTATTAACGCAACTAAAGTTTAAGACAAAAACAGAATATATTTTTGACAGATGTGATCCAAATTATTAAAACATCCATAAATAAACTGACACGTTTTGTTTATTTTCCTGTAAAGGAGACTAACACAATATAAATTTATACTCTGTGTGTATATATATATATATGTGTATACATAATACATGCACATAATTACTAGAAGTGCTAGTAGACCAATAGGAATATAATTATTATGTCATTTTATTTGCTAAGGAGAAAGATATGATACAGATTTCTCAGCTACAATGGAATGGATGAGCCAACACTCTTTCACTCCAAAGTGCCAGATAGGGCATTAGATGGTACAGAAAATGGGTTTTGTAAGCACTGCTGAGAAAACAAGCGCTGCGCTTCTGCAAGAGCCATTTGCAACTTAGCTGCAAGAACAACTGGAGATCAGTGTCTCCCAAAACAGGGGAAGAGGAAACGTGTAGTGACTTTACTTCCTAAACCTCTCATCATTCTTGTTTTCAAAGATGACTGAGAAATAAAGAAGACGGATATGTTCTGAAAATAAGTCATGTCACAACTTCCCTTTCACCTTGGTTTCCCTCCCCACCAGCCTCATTTCTCCCTTTCAAACATCTAGGAGAGTTCTGGGATACTTGATACAATTAGGAAAGAGAGTTTAAAGGATCTTATAAATGCAGCTCTTGACAGATTAAGTTAATCAAGAGTTGCAGGAAAGGTGGATCCTTCAGAAAGCCGTAAATGAACAAATAATCATAACCACAGCATTACACAAACACCCCCTCTGAATTTCCCAGAACACCCTCTTAATAGCATTCAGACGCTGAAGAGTCCTGTACTCAGATTGCCTTTGTACTCTAGCGTTATATGGTACAGGCTTTACAAGCAATATACTCCAGGTCTTTCGTATTTCCATCAACCAGGTTACCTCATTGCCCACAGGAGCAATTAGTTGATTAGATCTACTCTATAAGCCCCTGTGGGCAAAAGAAACAGATATGCATTTTCAAAAAGTCTTCAGGTGACATGAAAAAAAAAGGCAAAAAATAGTTTTGGCATCGTGAAGAGACACCTTTACTGGTAAGATGTCCCATCTTCTAGGAGAAAAGCAGGAAAGCAGCTGTGAGAGGTGGAGCAGCAGAAGACTGGTACCTGTCAGATCCAGACTTATCCTAGAGTTAGAATGTGTGCCCAAGTTCCAGTATTTCACAGGCAAAAAGTTTTGGAAATTAAAAAAAAATCTAAGCTCCTGCAAACCAAAAGAGCAAAACAGACATTAATAACAGAATAAAAAATAATTACAGAAAGAGTAATTGGATGGTAGCCAGGAAGTATAAGAAAAGAATAAATGTTACAGTTTCCTTAATTAAGACCATTAAAGGGCAATACTGTGACTCAGAAGAAACAGCTGCGTAGAAGAAGTTTACAGGTGCTTGTGACTTAAAACTATAGGGTTTCTTAATGGGTAATTATAAAATTGTAGGCCTATTTTAAGGCTTGACCTTTCTGCATTATAAATAAAGAACTCCTCAAGAGCACCTTATAAAGGCGTAGCTAGGTACTAAACAAGATCAAATTTTTAAGTTCGTCCTGGCAAGCTGATTTGGATGCGCATTAGTATTTGCAGCAGGCACCCGGACATGCTAAGGGACTTCCAGGCCTCACCAGCAGAGTCAACTGTATCAGGATGCAGAGTAAGAGAAATCCTGCTGGTCCCATCCCTTGCCAGAGACAGCGATGCTGCTGGTGCGGCGTCACACACCTCACAGACGTGGTCTCTCCGTGTCTCTGCTCAGACCGATCTCTTGTAGCGACCTGTAGAGCTCCAGCTGAAGCTCTGCATAAACCTCCCACTTTTCTTCCATCCGCTGGCCTGCGCTCTAGTACGTGGACACAGAGCAGAAGCAATTTGCTGTTCAAACTCTGAGGCTGAAATTCCTGCAACAACCTTTAGAGGACAGCGGAGAATTGCAAATAACACATTTTCAGCTCTGGCCTCATAATCCGGGATCCTCAGGGGTTTTTTTTTTATATGAATTATGAGTTCTGATTCAAAGTGCAGCTGAAGTGTAATTTCTGCACTAATGTGTGTTGTTTATATACTAGGGCTTTCTAAGATAAGGTTGGGCCTTGTAACAGCCATGTATTTTTAAGTATATTGTAGCCTTTTCTATCATTGGGAATTCCAGTTTCCACCTGGCTAAGCTATAGCCTCGCTGAATGAACTGCTGCGCTGTCAAAAGGAGCTCAGTGCTTCATGTTCAGGTCTAATGGAAAAGAGAAGAGTGTCCCCAGATAAAAAATACTGGTGACAGTTGTTGGAAGTGTAGTGATCCTGGGCTTTGACATGGGGAATTTAAATCTGTGAGAAATTTGCTATCTGGGTCCAAATATTGTACTTCTCCCTCCCTGAGAGAAGTTGGGCCAATTTTTTTAAGAGCTGTCAACAGTAATTAGATTGTGGTTGGGTATTGCTCTGAATTGGTAGAAGCTGGCTGGGTTGGCAGCACTGACTGCCCTACTGGGCAGACGCTCTGCAGTTCTGGGGTGCTACTTGCTGCTTTAAGTATAGCCTACATCAAATACGTATTTTTGAAGCAAGCAGTGGTCTCAGGCTGGCCTGGCCTGCATTGCACGTGTGGCACGGAAACAAGGTGAGGTCTCCCGTTGGCACGGACTGGATCCTGAATTGGTCTCCTGCGTACGGTGGGGCTGCCCTGGGAGGGCCGGGGCAGTGGCGCAGGGGCAGCTCCCCTGCAGCCTGGGAGCCTTTGGACAGATGGAGAGTGCCAGCAGGGCAAGGGGGGTCTGTTGAAAAGGCCGAGCTCTTTGCATTGGAGACTCTGAAGTGCAGGGCAGACATTTGAAGGTAAAACTGCTGACAACAAGTTCTGATGAAAGCCTTCGGTTTCTTAGCTTCAGATTGGACTTCAATGAACATTATAAAGCAAGAGAGCCAAGGCTTCGTGTATCGTTGGGCACTAGAGGCAGACGAAGCTCACATATGTGAAACACCTGCTAAGGACTGCACCTCGGTATCCGAAGGATGTTGAACCTCTTGTTGGACAAAGCAATCAGTGTTGACATAATACAACCAAATTGTGCGTGATCGGTGTCTACCATTTCTGCAGGCAACATGTTTTCAGTCATGTGATTGTGTGACACTGTATAGCAGAAAGCAAAAAAAGTAGGGTTTTTTTACACTGACGTTTCTAGAATTACCAGACTAAATGGGCTGATGGAACCTCTTCCAATCAACTTCTTAAATCATCCTTAACAAACGCTATATTTAATTTGGAGCTTTTTGACGCTCTCCCCACTATAACTTGGGTCTGTGTCCAGGAAATCGCATGTTCTTTTGTTTAAGAAAGCACCATTTCCTTTTTTACCAAGAAAATAGGATTCTTTTTCTATATATACTTGCTCTATTTGAAGTCACTCTGGTTAAAGCCAAGAGTTTTGGACTCAGACCTAATGTCCTTGTTAAGAAGCTATATAAAGCATGTAGTTATGCTCATTTTCAGTACTGTGATATATTTATGACAAACTTCCATACTTTTTTCTGTGTTTGTTTTCAAGGTTAATATCACCAATAAAAGTCATTTAATAGGCAAATTCTGTGGCTACTGTACAGGAGCAAACTGTAGAAGCAGAGCAGGAGTGACCTTATTGTGTATGAAATATCCTAAGAACTGAAGTTAAAAACCTCAATACTGTCAAAGGAAAGTGTAGTTTATTTTCAAAATCTGAAGTGTTAAAAAGAAAATGGCTTGGGTAATCAAGACTACTTTATTTCTCTTTCCTTGCCTATTTTTCTGTTGGAAATATTTGTATATTTCTGTCCAGATACTGGGGGGGGGAATTATTTTTTTTTGTTTGCAAGGGTGTCATCATATCAGGTAATTGAAGTATCCCTATATTATGTTCCAGACGTACAAGTTTAGAAAAAGAAAAACACAGTGATCTTTCAAACACTTGGTTTGCCTTTTGCAATTGAAAGACACTAATTTTTGAGCAGGGTGAGCAAGGAGAAGCCTCCAGTTCAGAGTGCAGCTGGTTTACGAATCTCTCTAGCAAACAAACCTGTTACAAGGCTTTGGTACTGGTATTAACTATAATTACAGTTGCATACAAGTCATTAATTAACAATTACCCTCAGATCAACCAGGTCTGTGGCCTTTCTTGCCTTTTGCCCGTACTCCACTTGAACCCCTGGGAAGCAGAGGCACCTGCCAGGCCATGCAGGAGAGGCTGCTGTGAGTCAGGAGGGAGGGGAACTCTCATGGGGACAATGCTTCAAACCTGCAGGTCCAGACTAAGAGGTTTGCCCTCTGGACATCCAGACACTGCTGCTGGTGGAAGCAGTGCTCCCCAGTAGGTTATCCTGCAGGACAACCTGCCTTTCCCAGGTGGGATGGACACAGACTTTTCAATTGCACTGTGTGGTGTAAGATGGAGGGACCTGTAGAGAGGAACGAAAGTTCAGGTGGTGAGTGAGTCCTGGGAACAGGGGTGGCAGAGGGGGAGGGAGGTGGGGATTCAGCAGCGATGTCATTTTCTTTCTGGACAATTAGACATATCACTCTCAAGAGGAAGCCTTTTAAATCAAAATCAAAAGGGTCAGATTAACTTCTTAGCAGGCTGCCAATCCTTTGAAACAAATCCACTAACCAAGACTTTGCAGATTTTGTAGCTGAGGCAAAGACACTGTTTTGCCTCCTCCCAGCTCCAATATAACGTGCCCTGTATTTTTCACCAGAAGAATCTGGGTTATACGACCTGCAATTTACACTGCCAGTCTGCTTGATTTGTCTGTCATTTTGCTGTCTCACAGAGGAGGGTAATCTCTCAGCACCGAGTCGCTGATTTAGGCCAGGGAGGAGCAGCTCCCTGAGGATGCAAAGGTCTGGCATAGTATAAACTTCGGCTAAATTGTCATTAGGCTTCTGAAGCAGTCAAAGGTCAATCTCTAAGGTTAAGTAAGCAGTTTTACTACCAGGAGAGGGCCCTGCCCTACATCAGCCTGCTCACTCTGCCCACAGGGGTAGCTGCTTCTTCACCTGCATTACGGGATGGCTGAGCTCTGTCCTGGCCTAGGTAAGCTGTGCTGAGATTCTGGTCTTTGCTTGGAAGAGGTTATTTTTAGCACGATAAAACGTAAATCTCCAAGTTTTGCAACAGAAACATCCATTATGGCAATGTATTTGATAAAACTAATTGTGACATATGTAGAGGATGGAGACCTGTAATACCAAACCGTTGTGTCTTTTGGTGTCACTTGCAGGTCTTGTCGTTATTTAATGAAGAGAGTTTGTCTCGTCTTTTCTCCTGCTCCATTCCCTCTGTTTTGCCCCTTCTTCACTTCACTAAACTAGCTTTAACTGAATTGTTGCCATGACCTCCTCTGCTCTTCCCCTGATCCTTGGAGATCTCCTGCAATGAGCTCCTGGGACTTGCTTGGTGCTTCCCTGAGCCTTTTACCTGAGATTTGGAGATGGACTTCAGAAAGTCTTACTTCCCCTTCTCTTCTGGGGTCTAGTTTTGTTCCTTTTAGCTATAGTTAGAGCTATGTTTCTCCTTTAAACCAGAAGTCAGGCTTTTTGTCTCCTTCTTCTCACTCTTCTCCTCTCCCAGCTAACTAAAACCCTGCATTTTTAAGCCACTTCAGCAACTCTGGCTTCACCAATTACAGTTATGAGTTCAGACATGTTTTAGGGATTGAATCCTTCACTCCTGTGAAATAAAACATGTAAAATTTTTACTTCTGTTCCACTTAAGGGACCTGCCAGTGCAACTTAATGGGAGCATTTAAAGGTATCATTTCAGCCAAAAGAAAATTTGGTTCATGACGCAAGTGTTGTTTTGTGTGCAGAGGGAAAGCTGAAGGATTCAGAAGATTCTGTTCTAAAGAATTGCCAAAGTAAGTTGCCTCTGGAAGTCAAAGTGCATTTATAGACCTCTGGCAAACATCCTGAAGGGTTGGTGACTGGCTCACTCTCCAGTATAGGCACCTTCTGTGTATCACTGTTACAGAAATTGTGTTGCCGTATCATCTCTGGCCATTGTAAAAACTCAATATTCATTGACAGGCATGTTTAAATAATTTCATGGTCTCTCTCTGTGCTACTGTAACTGTAGCAGAAGTGTCTCTGGCCCCAAATATTTATTCTCTGCCAACTGATCTCATATAGCCAATGCTTGCAACAAGTTCTGTGTTGGTGGACCCAAATACCCAGACAGAAATCACTGCAGTCACCAAAAATGTGCTCCTTTTTAGCCAGATATGTTAATTATCCTCATTTTGGAGGGCAAAAGGGAGATTTGGTTAGTTCATTTCTCACTGCTACTTAAGATGCTCTTAATATGTGATTAGTTCTAATATCAGCAAGTACCCAAGCCTAATAGAAAAACTTTTTTTTTCATTAGTATGATTACAAAAGAAAACTTGACTTTCAGCACTTGTAGGACCAAGCCACAATCACATGAGGTAAAATTACAGATGCTAAGCTCTCATGGTACCAAATGACTAGTACTAAAATGATCAAGTGAGACTGCAGCTTCTCCACTGTTGTGAGGCAGGCATTGTGGTTCTTGTAAGTTTTCATTTCTGAACAGCAGCTGTGGATAACAGGTATTTGTGAAAGTTGCTCATGGTTTTGGAGTACAGTAGAATTGCAGAAGTTCCGGTCTTCTCATAATTTGGTTCTGATGCTGAGTTAGTGTAGGATGTCTCATGAGCAGGCTGCTCTTCTGAAGCTGCTGAGCCCTAGGATTCCTCTGTTGGCAGTCACAGATAGTTGACCTCAGTTATTGTTGAGTTTTACATTTTGTATGGCAATCACATTCTTTTGGGGGGGATGTGATTCCTGAGTTTTGTCTGTGTTCTTCTGCTTTTGATTCTTTTCTTTTATAGGCAGTGTAAGTATTAGTTAATATTCATCCTCTGCATTAATAAAAATGTTTCAGAAAAGGACACTCACTGGTATGAATTAAGATGCCAATTAAAAAAAAACCTTACAGCAAAGATCTTAGTAGATTATTGTTAACACCTAACATCGCACTCCAGAATTTAGTGGTGAATGCTATAACTATAAAAACTTAATTGCTAATATCAACCATCTAATAAAGAATTATGTGCATGGGAGTGAATCAACTGACAGTTTTCTCTTCTCCATCAGTGAAGTAACTCCTGAAGACAACACTGTCCCAATCAATATGAAACCTGAGACTGCCGCAGAGACTATTATACGGTGTTTTCATACGTCTTTATGATCTGCAGCCTTCATGTTCCTTCTGCCTGGAGGAAATCAGGCAATCCATGTGTTAGAGGGGGAGATCTTGCATTGCTGATAATCTCACAGAGTGTTTGACGTTCTTGTGTAATCTTGTGTAATCTGTCTCGACATTGACAGGAAATTTTCTTTTTCACTTTGTTAGTGTCTCTGAATGAAAATCCTGGAGCAGCAACATTTTCTTGATTTCAGTAGCAACAAAGGGAACGTCCAAGTCATTGCAAATTAACGTGCTGTGGAGCCTCTCTGTAGACCGTGTCTAGAACTGCTTTTACGGCTATGGCAGTTCTGACTGTTTTAATGATCTGATTCAGTGAGATGCAGCCACATTCCCTCCTGTCCTTACAGCCTATCCACGCAGTTACAGAGAGGGTCAAGCAGAAGGGAAGTCATCACTGTCTTCCTATATACCTCATTCCCGTGTCAGGTGCTAAAAGCTTTCCTACTAAACAGTGTGGAACTGGGCTTTTAATAAGCACTGATTTGGACAGCTGTATTTTCAACATTCAAGGGATACTTGCCAAGCTTTGCTAACTATTTAAATTTGCTGTTGTATCTAATGTTTTTTTATCTCTGCACATGCAGTCTGGGCTCAAAGCTGCTACCCTGAAGGGGACCTTATCATCTAGTTTGGGAGGCTGTAGGAAGAAAGCCCTTGAAAGAGCTTGCTGGTGCATCCAACCTATTGTTACTGCCATATTAAAGGATCTTCTTCCATCAGTGGACTCAGAGTTCAAGGAGCATCTGGACAATGCTCTTAGTCATGTGGTTTAGTTTTAGGTAGTCCTGCAAGGAGCAGGAAGTTGGACTCGATGATCCTTGTGGGTCCCTTCCAACTTGAGATATTCTATGATTTTGCAATTCTATGAGCTTGACCCTCAGAGAAGTGAATGCCTTTTCTCCCCACTGCTCCCACTGTAATACCCATCTGCCACTGCATTACTTTAATGGTTGCACATCACAGCAGTTAAAAGAAATTTTTCCATGGGCAGCCTACACGGATATGTTCCTATGCCAACATCAGCCTAAAGGATAAATTTCTCTTCTTCCCTCCTTATGTTCACACAGGACCACATGAAGCCATGATTACCCTTGGCCCACATTTAGCCGTTAAAGCATTTCTGGACAGTTTTAAATAAGGAAATATCTTTCTTTTCCTACCTAGCTTGGTACAACTTCCATTCCTTCAACACAGCACTACCCTTGCTTTGCAAATCCAAAGACTACAGTAACAAGTTCCCTCCTTTGCACATCTCTTTTTTCCTGCTTTCTTGTTCCTTTCTATGCCATCTGTTATTTTGGTATTGCCTTCTTTCCCCTTTTCAACACTTTTAAAAATTGAAAGAAGTGAGAGACTTTATAACACTCCTTTTCTTGGGTTGGCGTGTTTCTTAAAGAATAATTACTATCTTTAAGAGTTTGCTACAACACAGACCTAAAGCACTCACTTTGCTGCAGGATCTTCACTGCTGAATTAGGCATCCCCCGAAATAATCCCTATGTATGGAAGCTGAGACACTAACTCTGGCTCACCAAAAAAAAAAAAAAAAGGAGGGTCTGTTAGGCTAATTCCAGGGCAATGGCCATACGTGGTGGGGTAGCCATGGCTAACAACCAAGCTCCCACCCAGCCACTCACGCACCCCCTCAGCAGGATAAGGGAGGAGAAAATAGGAAGAACAGAAATGAGAAAGCTTATGGGACAAGATAAAGCCAGGGAGATCACTTACCAATTACTGCCACAGGTAAAGCAGATTCGAGTTGGGGAAAATTAATCTATTGCCAAATAAAATAAATATTTAATTACTGAATCAGGTAGTGAGAAACAAAGAGACAAGTATTAAAACAACACCTTTCCTTCCCCCCTTACCATGTTCAAATTCACTCTGTCACTTCAGACTCCTCTCCTCCTGCCCTTGTTAGCACTGCAGATACACTCAGTCCCTTCAGAGAGGCGACAAGGGGTGCAAGGGAGGTGTTCATGGTCAGTAGGTAAGGGTTTCTTTCTGCCACTCCTTTCCTCCCACATTTTTCTTCTGCTCCAGTGTGGGCTCTCCATGGGCTGCAGCTTCCTTCCGCAACATCCAGCTGCTCTGCTGTGGGGTCCTCCCTCCATGGGCTGCAGTGTGGATATCTGCTCCGGTGCCTGGAGCACCTCCTCCTTCTCTTTCTCTGACCTTGGTGTTTGCACTGCTGTTTCCCACCTTTTTTTTTTCCACTGTTTTTCACCTGTTCAGTGTTTTTTGCCCTTTCTCAAATATATTGTCACCAAGGCACCACCAACCTTGGGCTCAGCTGTGGCCAGCACTGGGTCCACTAGAGCCAGCTGGAAATGGCTGTATGTGGCATGGGGCAGCCCCCTCACAGAGGCCACCCCTGCAGCCTCCCTGCTGTCAGCCCCTTGCCATTTATACCCAACACACCATATTACTTTGGCATCCAAAAATCAGCTTCAAAATGGATCTCTGTGGGGGAAAAAAAGGAGTATAAATAAAGATATCTCAATGCAGTAGAGGAAGACTTCCGGGATAAACAGCATTTCCACTGGGCTCCTCCTCTCTCTGTCTAATAAATACTGTTCCTGTCCATCTCTCCATAGTCTACTACCTACAAACTAAAAACTGTACACTTCTCACTGAAGATGTGCTGCATGAGGGAACCATGTATCATATGCTTTTACTGCATTATTATTATAAGAGCATTACTACACTTACTTACTTTCTTTGTTCTGTAGAATACATTTCAGCTGAAAAATATTGCTTAGCTAGACCCATTAGTGAGCTTTAATTTGTAAAGTGTTTTCTTAGGGTCCGTTTGATGTATTCTCAAACCAAATTTGCACAGCTGGATTTCAAAATTAATGCAGCAAATAGACCATCAGTTTTGTGCAGTGTCTCATTCTGAATTCGCACTTCTTGCCTTACAAGAGTTTTTCTTTGTATTCTAAACAACTCAATAACAACATCAAAATCTGCCCTGGTATTTCTGTAGCTGAGGTCATATAGCAATAGAAAAATGTCTGCTGTCTTTTGGCTGAATAAAACCCAACTGTAAGGCCCAAAGCAAGCGTTCAAAACCAGCATGAGGATAGCTGCATTTTACTAAATTAAGAAATGCAGGACCACAAAGACAAAATGATACCCCTCTTGTATTAGGTAAGACTCAGTTTAACTACACAGCCCTACATTGCACAGAGAAGGGCAGAAAGAGCAAACTGAAGTTCACTGACTCAGTTCATTCATTAGCCTACATGCTAGTATGCAAGCAGTCTTGACTGGATGGCCTTGGGAAACACTTACTCTGCCTAGTGAAATGTGAGGAATATTTCAGGCAGAAAGACCTTGGAAACAGAAGGAAGATGAATAACTTTAGTATTTTAGTTGGAGGGAATTGCATTTGGAGGTGACTATTTTCCACATTGACCGGATGGTGTCTCTTGTGACCACTTAGCTTGGATACCGCAGCTGAAAACCTGCAATGAGGTTGGACACCACAGTGGGCAAGAGATGATGAGGAGCAGAAGGTGCCTAGCATTATGTTAGGGCTCCAGAATTGCTGGGTTGCCATACTGGAGCTGAAAATCATAAATGGACACTTTTGGGTGTCTGTTTGGATGCTGCTACTCCTTGCACTGAAGTGATCTAATTGCTTTTATTTAGGACTAGGCAGAGCTACTAGAAGCTCCCAGCAGCCCCTTTCTTCCCCCTGACATGGGGAGGTAGAGGCTGCTGGCGGGCAACAGAGAAGGAGTTCTCCCTGTTCTTCAAAATGCCCAGAGAACCAGAGGATAGATCTCTCCTCTCAGGCCTGTCAGGGGGAAATGGAGCAGAAAGGGTAGATTACCCTAGTTCTTTCTCCTCCTTTTTCAGACAGATCGTTTAGGTGCAGCTACTGTGCTAGCATTCAGCATCCATCCAATGCTGAAGTTTCCATCAGAGAAGTGCACCGTCAGGCATCACATGCCCATGTACAACTTACTGCCATTTTCTCTAGCAGGAAGATTCATTTGGAAAGATTTTGTCTGGCATGAATTTAACTGACACCACAGCAGAGAGTGCTTTCAGAACGTAAATCATCATTTCCCTGTATGCAATGATGCTTTAAAAAAAATTAAAAGACAAAATATTACTTGTGCAGAAGATGCTGCTTCTGCAAGTACCCTTTTAAACCGGTATGTAGTATCCAGTCTCCTGGGAAAGCACAAATTGCTCTTAAATCCAACAGAGATGGGAATAAATAATGACCAGTCCATGTAACTGCAGTAGACCACAAATCACGCTCCAAGGCTGGGCTAAACTTTGCCTTCAAGGGACATTAGCAAACCATCCTCAGGGGCATTCTAAACACCACCTGCACCGCAAACAGTGATGTCAAAGAGTGACATCTCTCCCCCAGACACCGATGAGTGACGGAGGCAGTCTCTCTGCAACTAAGAGCCAATGTTTTAGTACAATCTAGATTGGGATCTATTTTAACAGATTTCTTCAGATGTGACCAAAAAAAAACCATTGACAAATCATATGGTATGAATGGCTGACTTGCATCAGTAAATCTTGAAAAAAAGAAATAGCTGAAAGTAATGGAAAGTGACTTGGTGCTTATTATTTTGACTTTGGTCTTTGGAAGCCATGATGGAAAAGTATGTTTTGGTAGTAGGTTTCAGTAGTCAAGAACTGCTGTAATTCCGTGCTTACTAAAATGTAGATCAATTTTTCTTCAGTTGTACCATGAGCTTATATTTCCCTTGACTTTATCAGGTTTTAAACGCTCTCATTTCTCAGGGACAAAGCTAGAAGCTAAAAGGAGAGCAAGGCTAGCAGGGAGTAACCTGCATGGGGACAGGACGTGGAGCAGGGCCCAGTATGGTGAGCCAGCTCCTGGCTCTGTGCACTGACTGTCTCTCATGCTTGTACCGGACCCTCACACTGGGGCAATAGCTAGGACTTTTCCTTCTAGCAACCACGGATTTCTGACAACCACACATCTGAGAAGTGTGAAGGTCCCTGCAAATGCAAAAGCAGATGAAAGAACAAAAGCAGCAGGGGATCACAGGTCTTTGACATGGTAGGCTTTAACCTGGGCCACACAGTGCAGGTGCACAGGTAGCATCCTGCTCTGATACGTTGATGAAGGTCCTCAGAGGTAGTGGAAAAGAAGGGTGCTGGGCCAGCCTGGCTCACTCCAGTTCAGGCTGGGAGACTGCCTGCAGGCCAGGCAAAGTCTGCCAGTCTCAACAACTCAAACGTGGCTGTGCATCTTCTCTGAGGCCAAAGGCCATTCTCCCCTTGGGTAACTGGAAGGCTGCTTGTCCCATGACAGCTAATAAGGAGCTAGCCCCTCATCAAGTCCCCTGTGCACTTCGGTGTAAGCACCATCAACAGCCACACACATCCCATCACAATTATAGAATCACAGAATCACAGAAGGGTTTGGGTTGGAAAGGACCTTCAAAGTTCATCTAGTCCAACCTCCTGCCATGGGCAGGGACATCTTTCACTAGGTCAGGCTGCTCAAGGCCCCATCCAGCCTGACTTTGAACACTTCCAGGGATGGGGCATATGACAGTTTGCAGACTGAAAATTAAGCACCGATAGCAATGCCTGCAGAGTCAGCATCGTGACCTGATTTCCTGCATTAGGAAAGGGCAGCCAGTAGTGTTTTCAACATCATTCTTGCCTTGAGCTTGCCCAGCTGCAGGCAGGGCTCGTGCATGAGCTGGAGACACTCACCAGTTCCTGATATCTGGATACCAACGTCTGCAGAGCACAACTCTGAGCAGTCATTGTAAAGCTGGGGTAGCAACAGCCTCTGGGGTTCAGCTTGGACTGGAACTGGTAGAAGAGGCTCTGGACCAGCTCTGCAGCTCGCCAGCAAATACAAAGTGTGACATGGAGTGTCAATGGGGTGCAGCTCTGATCGATCCCTTTCTGCTGCGTAAGCCGTTTATCCATACATGCTTCTCAAAGCTCAGGTTTACAAGTCTCACAGTTCACACAGACTGAAATAGACTCATCACGTTTTCCCTGTTTCCTATAGTAACTCCTCTATCCTTTCAGCTGGCATTTCAGAATGTTTTGCTTTTGTATCTTCATAATCTGCTCTTTGAGCATCTTAAGAGAACATTTTAAGTTAAATCTCACCTCAATAAAATATTTAAGAGTATATTTTTATTCTTTCAAATAAATAGATTTTTATTACTTTACCATGGAATTGCCCCAAGTCAAACAACTACAGAAATTATTCCCAATGTAAATTTACTTTAGTAAATTGTACAGCATTAAACATGCCTTTGCAATGCTGAAATTGAGAAGACTGCACCTTCACATACTGTCGTATTGAAGATATTTTAGAATACCTATGAATACATTGATGGTCCTGGAATGGTGTACTGGTTTCCTCAGTTACAGGAATAGCATAACAACACACGTGTGGACACTGACAGCAGCAGGGATGTGTGTGAGGTATGTCATGGGGCTCTTGTACATCTAGAAGACCCCCATGACAGAGAAGCAAATCCTAAAATATGCTAGTTAATGAAACTGCAAGGGCATGCGGTAGTTATTATCAGTGAAAACACTTGCAATAGAGTGGCAAGACACCATAAAACTCCCAGTACGTGATTCTGAAGTGGGTATTTGGGAGTGTAAGCAAAATGTAACCTTGTGATAAGAAATGGTTCTGTGTATGAAGTCAGAAAACCAAGAACTACAAAGGTCTGACATCTGACATAGCATGTCTCCGGTGCTATAGGGCCACAAGGTACCACATACTCTGCAAGCAACAGAGTGTGGGAAGCAACACACCCAGCTGGAAGAGAAGCTGGGACACCGACATGGGTGACCTTGCTACTCAACATCAAACAGAGAGAATCACTTGCACAGCTTCTGCTCTGTGTAGTGTCAGAATTACTGTGACCAGCCAATACTTTCTCACTGACCAGAACATCCCAAGTTTATGGGATTATTATATTGTATTGTATTATTCCTAGCTCAATGAGTGATGACTTTTTCAGCCTTCACAGTGTTTTATGAGCATGTGTCCATTTTGGTTAATTTCCCTCCACAGGAATGAAAAGAGAATCTCTCCGGACAGAATCTCTATGGTGACTGGGTGTCTGGACTACTGCACGTAGCCTTGTCCTTAAGTAATGCTATGCTTCTTCCGGGGATGCTGGGAGGTGGTTTCCAACTCCAAGAGTGTATTTCCATTAAGTCACCTAAGATGGTATTTCTGGTGGCTGGTCATTTGCCTAACTTAGATTTTTTGCATAGCTTCCATGCTACTTTGCCATTACTGTGGTAGAAACCATAGAAATTACAGAAAAGTCTGGGTTGGAAGAGAGTTCCAGAGATCATCTGCTGCAACCTTCTGCTGAAAGCAGAGCCTTCAGTTAAGTCTTCCAGGGCCCTGACAAGATGAGTCTTGAATATTTCTAGTGAGGGAGATTCTACCATGTGTCTGGCCAAACTATTTCAATGTTTAATTGTTCTGACAGCAAAGGCTTTTTTCTTGTATCCAGACAGCATTTCTCCTGAAGCAACTCATGTCCACTGCCTCTCATCCTAGTACTGTGCATCCTTGTGAAGAGAGCACCTCCATCTCCTCTATAACTCTGTTTTAGGTATTGGAAGGCTGTGATTAGATATCTCCTGAGCTTTCTCTTCTCTAGGCTGAGAAAAGTCAGTTCTTTCAACCTTTCTTCATATCATGTTCTCTAGTGCTCTGATCATCTTTGTGGCTATCCACTGGACCCTCCCCAGTTTTTCAATGTCATTCTTGAACTAGGGGGACCAAAACTGGACACAATATTTCAGGTGCCAACAGGAGTGGAATAATCACATCCCTGGAACTGCTAACTGTGTGCTTGGTGACACAGCCCAGGAGGAAGTTTGCTGCTTTTGCTGCCTGGGCACACTACCGGCTTATGTTCAGCTTGCGTCCCCTCGGGCCTTTCAGCAGAGCTGCTTTTGAGCCAGTCAGACCACTGCCTGTACTGCTACTTGGGATGATTCTGTCAGGTGCAGCACTTTTTAAATTTATTGTTCTCAAATCTCATGCAATTCTCAGGTGCAGCACTTTTTAAATTTATTGTTCTTAAATCTCATGCAATTCTTGTTGGCCCAAACTTCCAGTCAGTCGAGGTCTATCTGTATGGTGGCTTTTTCCCAGTTCGGTGTCATCTGCAGTCTTGGCAAGGGTGCGTTTAAACTTGTTCATGCATCTTGTTTGTAAAAACTTTGGATAGTGTTGAACCCAGTATTGACTCCTGAGGAGCTCCAGTCATGAGTGGCTGCCAGTTTGACTTTGAACCGTTAAACACCACTTTTGATCACAGCGGTTCAGACAGTTTCCATCCATCTTCTGGTCCATCTGTCCAGTCCAGAACTTTCCAGCTTGTCAACAAGGATGTTTTAGGAGATGCTGTCAAATGCCTTGCTAACATCAAGATAATGTTCTGTACAGCTCTCCCCTCATCTACCAAGCAAGTTGTTTCATCGTAGCAGGCTATGACCCACTCTATGACTTTTCTCAGTCACCTTCTTGTCCTTCATTTGCCTGGAAATACCTTCCATGAGGGCTCAATCCACAGTTTTCCCATGGAAAGAAGTGAGCCTGGCTGGTGTGTAGTTTCCCAGATCTTCCTTTTTGTCCTCTTCTAGATGAACATAATATTAGCCCTTTCCTACTTGTCTGGGACTCCCTGACCTGCATGATCTTTCAAAGATGATAGAAAATGGTTTTGCAATGAGGTCAGCCAACTCTTTTAGCTCCCTCAGCTGCATCTCATCAGGTCCCATAGACTTGTAAATGCTGGGTTTGTACAGATGGTCCCTAACTCAGCTCTCCTCCACTATTGGTAAGAATTGTATATCTACATTTCCTGTTCTTCTAAACCCCCTGATAAATTGCACATTGTTAAAATGAATATTTCCTGTCTTTGAATCTTTTTATATGAATGTAGTTTTTAATTTTTACTTTCATTTTATTCTGATTATGATTATATAGTTCACTTGTTAAAGAGAGAAGACTTTTATGCCATTTGACACATCCACAATGCAGCTGCAAATAAAAATACTTCTTTTTTTCACGTAGAAGTAATTAAGATGTTTTTTGTAGATGAATGAATCCAGGTTCTGCACCAAGAGCTTGTGATACCTGAATACGAACTGCCAAAAACACCCCAGAGGAAACACTAAATAGCTATGTGAAGATAATAGACAGAAAAGGCAAGTGGCCTTCATTTTTTGAAGCTGAAATTCAATAGTAAAAACAGAGCAGAACACTCCGCCATGGGTGTGTGTGAACTTCGGATGTGTACGGACAATGGTGCAGGTTCAGAGCCATCGACAGGGAGGCAACTGCTGGCTCAGGCCATGCCAGTAGCTTCCAGAGATGTGCCACCTGCTGGAAACGCAGGACCAGCTCTGGGACTGACATGTCTTCCAAGGTGGCTAGGAAAACCTTTTGCAGCCTTTTAGATAAATGTATTAGGACACTGAGGCAAAACACAACCCAGCAAATAGAGGAGGAGAGGAGGGAAGGGCACAGGCACTGATATGGCCACGTGGTTCACAAAGAGAAGACTACGTGGTTCACAAAGAGAAGGTGGTGTAAGCTGAGGACTTCAGCTTGCAGGCCTGGCCATGGGCAAAATTTCCCTTGAATACAGTGGAAGTTCTGTCAATATGAAAACCAGGATTGGTCCTGCAGGAGTTTGGCACAACCACCTCACCTCACCCATGCAGAACAACGCATTACATTCAGGAAGGGTATGCAAGCTCCAACGCTAAACCAACGACAAAACTGATTTTGAAATGGTTTTAATGATAGACAATCTGCATACCAATTGACTCATTTGCGTATACGATAGCTTGGAACAATACCAGAGAAATATGTAAAAAGTCTGCAATGCTGTATGACAATAGCTTCCAAGTATGCTGACCTTCGGTAAATGAAACAAACGGAAAGTACAGTACTCTTTTGATGAGGCATTAATGAAGGATTAAGAGCGGATACAGCTGCATCACACGAGCACTTTGTTAGACACACTGTTTTGACTCCGCGCCTTTTCCGTAATTACAACAGAAACACTGTGCAAGGCAGGCAGCGAGCGTACACATTTCTATTTTACAACAACCAGGTGGCAGGGAGCAGCACGGCCTGACCACCCCACCAGCCCCACACCGACTGCTGCGGCACCCGCTGGGCGCTCCAGGCCGGCTGGTCCCAGGGCATCCCCCTGAGCGGGGACCGAGGGGGAAGCGGGGCTGGCAAAGGGCCCTGCCCACCTCTGCAGAGGGGGCGCCTAAAATGCACCCCAGCCAGCTGGGATGCAGGAGGGTAAACAGAAGGCAAGAATATGAAGCCTAGGGAAAAAATATATTAATAAGTGAATGGGAAGGACACAAGCACTCATGCAACTGCTTTGTCATCAGGGCTCTGACGTTGCATGTAACAGCTGCAGAGAGCAGGGCTCGCGGAAGAGTTTGTAGGCTGGACCACAGCCTTTCGATGTGCAAAACAATCTTCTAGCATGCAACCGCCCCCATCCATTTCAAGAGATTCTAGCTTTTTTGAAGTGGTGCTCAAATCCTCACTGGGTGAATAATGACTACTTAGGTTTTTGCTCTTACCTTGTTGCCTTCCCTTGGTATCCTCCTCCAGAGTAGGGAGGCATGCCATATATGTATGAAAAAGAAAGTATATATATTTTTTCTTTTTTATATCATTATACTGTGTTTCTTCCAAAGCTTATTTGTAAGGAATGAGTTGAATAAAACTGAAGCTGCTAACATGCCAGGAGGCTTTCTATTTAAATGAATTGACTTTGAGCGGTTCAGCTCAGACACTGCAGGTCTGCTTCCTGACACTTCCCACTGCCACACACCCAGGGTAACTCCCATGGAGCAACTGTTCCAGGGAAAAGGTTGCCCTTTCTTTTTTTATTTTTTTCTTCTCTTTTTTTTTTCTTCTGCAGAGGCAGATGCTCTGGTTGGGTCCCAGTTATGGCTCTAGAGTACATCGTCCAGATTAAGAATCATTAATCCTACTTTTCAGCTCAGTTAGTATTTGGTGTTTCTGATTCCATGCCTTGACGTTGTTGTTTTTAAAAGACTATTAGGGGTCCAGCTGGGAGCTTAATTCTCACTGACATTTCCATTGCCCCAGAACCAAGGGTGGATGATGCTTGTTCTGGCAGCAAGTGCAAGCCCGGGCAGCCTTGTGGTTCTGCCATCTTTGTGGTGGAGCAAGGGTACTTGCCCTCTCCTCCAGAGAGTCCTGACAAAGATCGCTGGGATGGTGTGGTGAACCTCTTGTCTTCACTTATTTTCAATGCAGGTCATTTCAGTCATCTGCCTTGGAGCTTATCCAGGCTACCAGCAGTGTTGGCACAAGTGCAAGTGAGTGCAGTAAAGAGGCAAGAACGCAAAGGTATACTTCTTAAAGGTATATATTTTAAAGTCAGTTTTGATGTAGAAGGAAACATTAGTAGCAACATCAGGAATCATCTGGGCCACAACCACAATAATATGCTTTGAACAGGTCTTAAATATCTATGTTTGAGACAGCAACGTTTTGCTAGACCTGTTTAGGAAATTATTTCTTGTAGGGTACAGACTTGCCCTGAGCAGGTTGCAGATCTAAGATAAAATCAGATCACCGTGATGTGAGTACTCAGCATGTTTAGCATGTTTGAGGATTTCTGAGCAGTTTAACATTTCCACTGCTATTATTTAACAACTTCCCAGTGAGTTTTTCAATGGAAGCTGTTCACATGCATCTTCTATGTTAGGGACTACTAATTAGTGCAACTCGAAAAGTGCTAGAATTTGCTGAAAATGGTCAGGGCAACTAAATGCTCCGTATTGCTACATAAAGCTATACAGACAGATACACATTGTAGACTTTCCTATGCTGAAGTCACACACAGCTTTTTAAAACTGTCCAGTTATTACATTCACAGCCAACATTGATGCAATATTTCAATTAACTGCCTTGATATTTAAAGACAATATATGAGTATAGAATTTTCATAAGATGAAATTTGGGGCAGTCTGTCAAGCACTTTGGAGGACAGTTTCATAATCCAGAATGATTTTGACAAACTGAAGAGATGACCTGATGTTAAAAAAGAAGAAATTCAATGCAAAGTGCATAACACGACATGGAAGAAGAAGAAATAGATGCACAAATGTGGAAAATATGTATTATCTACCTCTCAAAGTATCAGCATCATAGGGAGGGATCATGGGTTTGAAGGAGGTCAGAAGCCTAATCTGAATCAATGACATGATCCTCTTCCAGAAGCACCTAGCTCTGGGTTGTCTTAGAAGAAACATCAAATGTAAGACATGGCAAAATGTTGGTGAAGCTTGCAATGGAATCCCATGACTGGCTTTGCACCCTAGACTTCAAGAAAAAGGTAAGCAAGGAAGAGTGCCATGACAGTGGTCTTGGAGTACTTAGGAGGACAGATGATTATCCTGTCCTGTCCTGTGGGAAGTTGTCAAGAAGCTTAATTTGCCATAAAATCTTTGTAGGCTAATTGTAAAGAAAAGATTCCTAAAATAATTTAGGCAAGTTGATTTTCTGAGATCAGACCAGCTTGGCAAACTGTGGCCTGCTGGTGAGGTCAGCTGAGTTGAACCCTGCTCTAGAGTGGTGTAGGTCACCCAGTCTCAAACTCCTGCCTGCTGTCGCTTCATTTGTATATGCTATGGCCATGCCTGAGCAATATCTGCCTGGAATTCCCATCTTGATCTCACAGCAGTCCATAGGAAATGGGCTAGATGACTTCTTGAGGGACCTTCCAGCCCAACACTGACATTTCTAAAACATCCTTCTCCCAGTTCTCAGTTACTGCACTAAATCAGACATCTGTACATTGCTATATGGTCTATGCTTACCCTGATAAATGTTAAGATGGTTGCAGTCAACATAAATTCATCCAGAGCCTTTAAGAGAAATGTGAAGCTTAAAACAGTTCTCAGAGGAGAAGGTAGCAAAAGGTGAACAAAATTTACATTTTCATTGGGTCCTGTAGATATAATTGTCTTATCTTTGTACCCACCTATTTTAATAAGAGCAATGATAAAAGACCCTCCTAACCTACTAATCTAGAGCATGCCACATCTTTGTGGCAGACGAGCTTTGTGGCAGACAGTGTCAGCTCTCAGTTGGCTCTTGTTGTTGCTCTCGAGATGTGTGCTGCATGTGAGATTACATCAGGCAACCATTTTCAGGCCTTCTCCTACTTTTTCAATTGTTTTTTTACTCGTCCTTTTGTATTACCTGCTTTTCAATTCTAACACCATCCCTGTACAGACCCATAGTTTTGCACAAAAAAAACCAAAAATGCAAAATAAACTAGCAGTAAGTATCTGTCATCCTCTATAAGAAAGAGAGAAAAACTAGCTAATCTGTCTCCTTTGATAATTGTTTTCATTCCTGTAGAGGTGGTAGAAGTGGACTAGAGTTAGGTTCAATTCTCTTTTTGCAGGCCACCAAAACGTGTTATCTTCATTCATGAATCTGTCAAGCTTTACATTTCCTCTTCTTTCTTTCTTTTTATCTATCTATCTGTTTTATCTCCAAGGAAACTTTGTCCAATAAGGCTTTTTAGCACACTAAGAGCTCTTTGGTAAGAGGTGTGTGGGGTGCTATGGGGATAATACTGGATAATGCACCCCAGAGGGAGTTTACTGTCTAGAAAAAATGATTACAAGACATAGCAGGGATGTAATTTCTGATTTTGGTCTCAGTTATGGGAGTAATTTAAAAATACCTTGTCATGAAACCCCTGAAAAAATTAGTAAATGAACTAGAGGCATATTAGTGGATAGATTGACAATAAAGACCCTGCAAATTGTAAGCTTCTAACAGTCAAAAAAAGTGGAAAGGAAAAAGTCATATAAATCTAACCTATTTGAACTTTCTTGGTAGGAAGCACAGGATTAGCCCTATCAATTGTGAAGACTGGTCCAGAACATCCTTGGTCTGTCTCAGTAAATAGCCAATAGCTGGTGTTTTAGAAAAGCATGGGGAAAATCTCAAAATACAGTCTTCCCTGTATGATGGTGAATAAATCATGACCATACATTTCATATGTCTCAACAGCTGGACTATAAAATTACGAGAAAAAAGAGAAAGCAGTTATCTGCAAAGTAGACTACCTTTGTTCTTAACGGATATTTCCACCTAGGCTACTTTTTGTGAATGAGTATCACCTCTTTTTAAACAGCATGCTTTAAAAAGACTGGGCTGATTTTCCTCCTCACTTTGAACACCCTCTGAAACACATAAATTGCCATACTGGCTCAACCCCAGGCTTCATTTACCACAGCGCTCTGGGCTCCGAAGGAATCACGGAAATGCAGCAGATGATGCAGTCTGACCCAGCACACTAAAACAGGATGGAGTATACCTAAACTGTTTCTGATAAATGTTTGTTTATCCTGTCCTTAAAAAGCTCCAGCAGTAGAAATGCTACAGTGGACTGGGTTATACTTTTCCAGTGTTTTGCCATTGGGTTGGAAAGTTAGTTTACTAGCTTAAATCTCCGTAGCAGAATAATCTGCAGGGGCTCTCTTCTCTTGCCTCGCTCGGGGGATTTTCAAGTTAGCTGGGGATTTCCAAGAAACTCAAGCAGCAGGGCAGGCCTGAAGGTCAGTAAATTACAGTTGTTGAATGTCCAAGCAAGAAGACACAGTGAATTGCATAGCTGAGGGTGGATGGAAAAGAGAAGGGATAGAGGTGATTGATGAGAAAAGGCGGTGAACAGAGGTTGCTGTGACTGAAACCACAGGCTTTGGCTTCCCATGTTTCTTTCCAAGCCACCCCACGCTTGTTTCAAGTCAACTGAAGAGCAGCTAAGCAAAGCTGTATGGTCATGGATCTGGGCAGGCTCGTGCATTTTGGTAAATGTGAGGGTGCTGCTCTTAGCTATCATTCATGCTCCTCACAACCTCCGGTAAGAAAAAGGAAAAAGGCCTGGGAAAAGTGTTCAGTGTGACAGGGAGCAACAGTTTGTTGAAGTTTAAACATTTTTTCATAGAAAGCCATGTTAAAAATAACTTGCATTACCAATTACTGATTTTATTAACTTCGAGAGTATACTTAGTAGATATATATAGAAAGAGACCTGCAATTTGGCAATATACACTGCATATAAAATAATTGCTTGTTTTAAAACACAAATGATGCTGACTATTATACTCTGAACTGTTTTCCAGATGAAAAGAATTAAAGGGATGTAATTGGAGAAGTATGCAACAGTGGCTAATATGCTATTATTTGCAAAGAGATATTACAACTTACAATCTTCTTTCATGGGTTTATGTTGTTAGTGTTTAATCAGGCGTGTGAGTGTATTCAGGTGTTAAACCATTCTATTAGCTAGGAAAATTGCACTATTATTTACTAAGCTGTTTGTCATATATTGTTGTTGGCTTTTTTACTTTCTATTTCTTGTCTTCATGCAGTTTATGTAAGTGTCCTTTCTACTTTTGTCTTGTACAAAGGCTTGTAAAGTGTCACTAGGGCAGATTAGCCGTGTCAAAAATCAGAATTTTTTTTTTTATACATTACGTGAATTAATCTTATTTCCTATCTTGTTTATTGGAAGGCACCACAGCTACAAGCTGATGCCTTTGAGCTTTTATCAGCTTTCCTCTGGGAAACTGAAGAACCTCTGTCGTCCTCAATCATCTCCAGTGCTCAACAGTGATGTCAGAGTGAGAAAAGAAGGGCTTGGTAAAATAGTGTTTTCTTCAGACCCAAGTCATTGGGAAGTTTGTGGTGATGAGGATGGGCCAAGGTCAGTCCACTGATTGGGGTCCGAGTGTGGGTCAACGGCCACATGGCCGGGCAGGGGCAGGGACGCAGCGCAGGAGGAGGAGTGCACTCAGGGTGTTTCGAATGCAGGGCATCAGTCTCATGCTTGGAGTTGGGTGGGAAGTATCCACAGCTGCCTCAGCACCATGCTGCGTGCAGGGATAAGAGAGGACTTTGGCTCTGAGCCCATGGCTCTGAGCAGCTTTCCCGTCTCCTTGGAAGAAAGGTGGTGGGCTGGATGGACCAGTTCTGTGAGCCACATCCTACCACAGGACAGACACTGATTTGCAGTGTTGTATTTAGGGCAAGCTTGCCTGTCAGTTCCTGAACATGAATGGCTTCAAGCATGTGTTAAATGTTTTTCTGAATCAAAACTGGGCCCTGGGAATTTGTGAATTCAGCAGATGACGATGACAACATTGCCTACCCTTGTCCTGGATGAGTCAGCAGGACTTCTAAGTGGACTTGAGGTGTATTACTTTAAAAACCCTAAAACAATTCTGTTCCTTAGCAAACTCTTAGGTCTTCCTTTGTCCTGAAGGTTGTCTGGATACCTGCGGTTGTCCTGCATATCACCCAGAGCTGTCCTGGCCCTGTTATCTGCCTGTGTCTGATCTAGCTCAAGGGGAAGCTCTGACCAAATCCCTTGGAAAGCCTAAATAGGTAGTTGTGGTCTAAGCACATTTCTGAAACAAGATGCAGTAACTGCAAATGTGTCTGTGTCCACTTTTTTAAAAATGACCAGGGAAGATCTTGGATAATAAAGATAAAGAGTTTATGTGTTTAAGAGGAGACCTAAAGAGCTGAGCTTGCTTAGTCTAGCTGAGTGAAGACCAGGAGAAAAATCTGAGTGCTCAGCATCACTCTTTTGGGGAGTAAATAACAGGGAAGATATGAAAAGCACCAGCATATGACTTTATGGGTACAAGTTGTTCCTGAGTTATTTTAATCTGAAATGAGAAGAATTGTTCTAATCCTTGGATGGACTCTGAACTCAAGTCTGTAAGTCAGCACCCTAAAGTTATGCACAGCTATTTGATTTGTAGGTACGTGCCCTCTCTTTGGAACCAAAGCCTAGTTAAACTCTCTGATTTTTTTTTTTAATTTTTTGACTGGAAAATATCCCTCTTGCCTGTTCTGTGAACTCTGATTGTATTTGTGGCATGTCTTTCAAATTAAAGCTGTGTCATGTCACTTCCAGCCTAGACTACAGTGACTGAGTGATTGGGTCTGAAGGGAAAGGCAAGGGTAAAAGGGTCTCTACACCTTCCCTCTGGTTGGGGTCACTGCAGCTTTCCTCCCTTCTGCCTGGGCAGCCTGTGACTGTAGTGTAAGATTTTGCTTCTAACCTTAAAAATGGAATAAAATTTCCAGTAAAGCCCCTGCTATACTGGAGACCACATTTCTGTGAATCATTAATGCAGCCGTATTCTTTTACATCATCACACATCACAAAACCTAGGGTGAACCCTGTGAGAGGTGAAGCCAAAGTCTTATGAGTGTAAGCAATTCAGTTTGAAACAGCCTTCCAAATAAGACCAGTCAAATCAAGGTTTGTCTTTTGGGGGATTTCCTCAAAATTTCCTCTTTGAAAAGGCCTTTCCACTAAAAAAACCCCAAACAACCGTAGTACTAACCCTTGAATTGCCAACCTTCCATCCCATTCCCCTAAAAGACAATAAGATTGAAAAGAAAGGAAATGAAAAATATTCACCTCCAGCAGAGATTTTTATTTTCCAAGGGAGAAAATTCCATGTTTCTAGTAAATCTACTCCCCTGTGCTTATACATTACTGGTGCAGAAGAGAGGCATGGACAGATTTTCTTAATAAACTCATCGTTCTATTATAGCAAAGCACAAAAGACAGAACCTAACTGTAGATGCTCATAGGACATGATATCATTTATGTGTCTTCTGAAGAGCTAGTCACTCAAGGCTGCTTTATGATCAGCAGAGGGAAACAGTCATTTATAGCCCATGACTCACCTTATGCACTTCAATAATTGACGTGAGTATAGATGTACCAGCGTCCAGGTAGACCTCTTAGTTTCCTTTTTCTGCCTTCTTTCTTTCATGAAGTTCATTGATCTCAACTTTTGCTTCAGTGTTACCTTTCTGTACCCAGTTCATCATCAGGCATGCACACATTGTAATTCCTGACACACATAAGAAAATACACTGGTTGTTATTTACTAACCTCCAACAAAACTTAATTAAAACCATATGGTTTTTAAAAAAACGTAGAAACATATTATAGAAGAGAAAGTACATGCTCCTCTCCATCATTCTAGCAAAGGATGAAAGGTAGAAGCCTGGTGGTGGATTGACTCTGCATGGGTGGAAATGCTGGCAGAGCAACCTGACTGCGGAGCTAACCTACCTTAGCCAATGTTTTGTAGAGACAGTCTTGGACAGACCAGTTCAGGGAATGCTGTCAAGAACTGGGAAGGATCAGTGTACCTGTATACAAACAGATTCAGGAGTCCATAACCTTGCTTGAGGACTACTGGGAGATAAAGCACCTGCTGCGGTACTCATCAAAGGCTAGCAGCATTCATGAAGGCAGTGAGGATAGAGTTCATCTCCTCTGCCCTTGTTTCAGGTCTTGCCTTGCACAAGGAAGGATGCATGTCACCTAAGTGAAGCCTCTAGTATTTAATTACTAGTCACCACCAGCAACTACTCGGAGGCCAGAAAATTTGTTTCCCTTCTAGTATTACTTGTTTGTAGTCATAAACAGCAATGCCTCCTTGGGGTGAGCTGTACTGCTGCTGGCAGGAAAAGTGGAGGGGAAAATCCACCGGACATGGGCAACAGAAGAAGCAGTCTGTGGATACAAGAGCACACAACTTGGTTGCACAACCTATAAATATGGGGACAGCCCCATTCTATGACAAAGAAAAGCAAAGCAGTGCTACACCCTATGGTTAACATGACAACATGCAGTTAGAGTATTTAATGATTACTAGTCATTTAGCTCACTTTTCTCACCACTTAAAGCTATCAATTTTTTGATACATAACACTGAAGCTTAAAAGGAACTTCCTTCTAAAATGATTTTGTGAGGTGGATTGAAAAGGAGCAAGTGTGACAGAAAATGAAGGGAGATCTTGATAAATTCAGTGTAGGGACATTGAGTCATATACAGTAAAATTAATTTTCACTTAAAAAGGGGAATTCTCACCTCACTGAAGTTGGTGGAAAGACTCCTGTTGCTTTTGATCAAGTGAGGAATTCACAGAAAGTGACCGGATGTTTGTTAGGAACCCATGTGAAGGAGAAATGTCAGGACTGGCTCTTGTGGAGTGCTGAACTCTTGAAACTCTTGTGAAGGTACACTGAGTGAAGGTGTGCTGAGTACATTGCTGGACAGACCCTTTTGTTTACATCTCAAGACTTGCTGTAGAACACTTTTTCAGGGTTGGTTTGAAATCTTTCTTCAGATAAAACTTTTCAATGGAGAGCAAGATTTTAATATTTCCCCTATCATGGTTATTTCAGATCAGGTGATTCTGGCCAGATTGAATAGAGTGGGTTGGACTGGCTGGATCACATGAAGTCTGGGGACAAGGCTCAGTAGGTGAAGTCAGGATACCCTAATACAGAGCCTTAGGTCACGGCATCTGCCTCTTTATTTTGCCCCTGTGGCTGCTATGAGAAGGGAGGTAGTAATAGACAAGAGCCTTACCTCCAAAATTGCTCACAAGATGAACAGGTCTAGTACACTGTTTGCAGGCTGCAAGAATCACAGGTAAGAGGAAAACAGGAGCAAGTGTAGAGAGTGACATCTTCAAATGATGAGAAAAACCATCTCAATGCCTGTACTACACTTAAAGGAACCATTGAGGCCTGTTCTCACTAACACAAGGATTTCAGGGTCAGAAATACTGTTGCTTGTCTCTTCGCTGTGGAGAAAAAGGCCTCTGTGAACATTTTTACTAAAATACATTCATTTTCTGACCATAATGGAAACAAACCTTCAAGTCTATGAATTTTGGCTAGCAATTTATGTCTGAAAGGGCAACAAACATCTTGGGACAAATGAGAAAGGTTGGTCAAAGTTCAGTATGCTGTTATGGGAAGTGTTTTAACGGAGTAAGATTAAAACAGTCTTGAAAATTAATTTGTATGAATTTCAAACTTGCCTTTGCTGACAGAGTTCCATCCTTATCTTCTTTACTAAGAAAATCTACTGAAATGCAGACATTTCCAGAAGCTACTGCAGTATTCTTTATAAACTTTAGGATTCTTTGCTAAACCTCTGTTCTGTCAAATGTGATCCTAATTGTCTGACATTTAATGTCATCCATCAGACCAATTTTGCTTTCCTCACATGCTGTTTCAAGAACTCTGATCCCTAATTTAATTAATGAATCATTGTTTCCTGAGTTATTAGCTGCATCTGTTCCTCTTCATTTTTTAAAACAATTGCAATATTTTTTTCACTTGTCTCCTTGAAAATAAGTGTTGCAAATTGGTTGTGATGCTCAAAAGTGCTGTTGCTTTTTAAGTCATTCTCCCTTCCCTTCCCTTCCCTTCCCTTCCCTTCCCTTCCCTTCCCTTCCCTTCCCTTCCCTTCCCTTCCCTTCGGCATGGGGCTAAATGTGACCCCTTTAATGCCTTCGAAGCTCCCATGGGGTCAGAGCTTGTTGCAAGCTATTCTACCTGTAGGCTTTCTTCTATGTAATGACATCCAGGCCCCAACAAAATCCATGAACATTTTGACATCTAGTGGTTTTACTCATTACAGCTAATTAATTCATGCCTGTGAAGCACTTTTTGAAACTATACAAACACTTAATATTGCTCTTTTCTATGATTTACCATTCTCAACTCACACGAACTCTGAATTAGAGGATTTCTTTCTTTGTAATCTGAAATCCATCTTATCAAAGATTGACAGACTGTTTCCACTTTTCAGAACATGCCTCCTCAGTTTTGGCTTAACTTTGCTACTCACTGAATGAAACACTGTGAAAGCGTGACCTCACCGAAGTCAACAGGGACCATGAGCACAACCAGAAAATGTCACCTCAGACACGACTGAACTAAAGTGCACGCAAGAAAGATTTTAAGAAGTTGTATGAAGAGCCAGAGCTTAACTTCCCACCTATGGGATCTGGTCAGGCTTCCTGCCTTTGCTTGATCAGCCTCTTACTCCAGCACTGCATGGTAAGAGCCAAACTCAGTCAGCTTCAGCTGCCATCTGCAGTAAGGCAGCCGGAGTCAGTGATCATGTTTTTGGATTTACACCTAGTCTAATTGCGCTTAGAAACTAACACTACAGTACGAGTTTGGGCAAATGGTAGTTTCATCCAGAATTTTCAAAAACTTACTCTATTTCTCTTCAGTGCTTGAGGAGGTGCAATGGATCACCATTTTGCAGGAATAAGGCTGAGCTCTTTATAAAAGTAAGGCAAGGACTTAAGATCAGAATAATTTTCATCAAAAAGCTGTGGCTTTCTTTTAACCCAGTTGCCTGAGCTGTGCTCCCAGGAGAAACCAAAGTGAAGGTGGTGGGATGAGGGAGGACATTGTGTTTAGGTCTTACCCCTGACTGGGCATGGGACATGGCCACACTGGCGCTTCGGACCATAAGAGCATTCCTGTAGCCTGGTTCAGAGAAGGCTGGGATGAACAGGCACTTCTCAAAACCATATTCAGAAATCATCTTAATTGTGTCATTTGTTAAAATAAGTGTTTTTATCTTAAGCAGTGATATATTATTTGTTATGTATATTATCATACTGCCTACTTACACTTCTATGTTATTTGAAAGTTAATTATACCTCCTAGCCTTTCACGGTCTCCACTAATGTTCAGTTTTAATGCACTAATGTGTTCTTCTTGTATGACGTGTATCCTGGATGCAAGAATAAAAATTAAATTGAAATCTTAAGGTAAAAAGAAAACTCATCTCAGTTAATTAATATTTACCTCCAGCAAAACACTGACTAATTACATTGGTGCTGTAGGGGGGGGAGACCTGCAAGGAGCTGGTTACCCATTATCTGCCCAGCCTAAGGAGCTCTCCCAGCCCCTGTGAGCTGATGAGAGCCCTTGAGAGACTCCCAGCCGTGATAGCAGAAGCACAGGTGTTTTCTCCCTCCGTACCACGCCTGTGCTGCTGAAGAACCAGAGCAGAGCCGTCACCAGCAGCTCGAGGCAAGCAATCCAAGGCTGATTTTGTGTGGCGCCCAGCAGCCCCACGAAAGGGTGAGCACCTCTCTGCTCCTGGCTGCCACCATGCCGGGATTGCAGTGAGCGCTGGGGTTGGTTGCTGGGGAAGCGGATGAGGTATTGCAGGTCAGGCGATTCACAGCATCACTTCTCTTGGAGAGGCTGTGGGCCCTGGCTCCTGCTGAGCATCTCCCAATGCACTTAAATCTTAGATTGGGGGAGAAAATATCAGACAGGTTACTGACTCTTGGGGTAAGGTAATAATAGATAGTCCCATTAAGTGGTACCTGCCAGTACACCCTGACGTTCTTCAGTATTTGTTAGGCCTGACCCTTATTCCCTTAAGGTAAATGAGGTTCTCTTATCTCGGGGAAAAAGCAGTGGGATAGGGAGTGCTGGTGCCACAAACCAGGCTTTTTGGAGTGTCTCCGCTCTGCTTCCTGGTTGCTGTGATCCTCCAGCATCACAACACAGCAGCACTGCAGTCCAGCCAGCTTCTCAGTGACACTGCTTCCCTGCTGACATCATTTTGGGCAAATTATTTCAGCTTCTTCTACACCTACAGCTTGCCAGCCGTAAAATCAGATGTTTTCAGGTCTTTCCAAGGTCTGCTGATAAACAGTTCAATGGTAGCCCTAGGAACAGGGATTTTCTCATGCTGATGGTCTTGTGAGTGCCACTGAGAAGCTAGCTGTCACCAGAAGAAGACCTGAGTCCACAGCTGTGAGATTGCCACAGCTGGAATGAGGGGAAATGGCTGCAGTCTCACCGTGCTTTCCACTGGCACTGCTGGGATGGGGATTCCTTCCCCCATGCACATCCCCTCACTAGAACCAGGCCATGTAATCATTATACAGCCAAAACAAAATTCACCCTATTTTCCGTTGAAAAGATCATTTTATATGTATCTTGAGTAGGTTTTCTGACTTGGTGGCCTAACAAACTCAGAGGATTGAATAGGTATCATTTCTCTAAATCACTTTTAACAGATCTTCTCATTAATCATTTCTGATCTAAACAGTTTGATCCCACTGAAGTATGTAAAGCATGCATTCAGTGACTGACTTAGTTATGGAGTCACCATTTAGTCCAGAGGTTAAATGCAAAGTTGTATTACACATAGAGTATTGCAAAAATAACCCCAGGCTTTTAGTTTTGATTTCCACTTTATTGATTTGCACTAGGTAAATTTAATTCTGAACCTTACAGATGGCTGAGATAGTCATTCAATTTTGTCATTGTAGTGAACAAACCATTAGGAAAATGGAGAAGTAAAGGTCACAGTAATCTTTTCTGGAATGAAGAATGAAGAACCAATTTTATTCAGAGGTCAGATTTGTACCAAAAACTCTGAAGCACTCACACTATGCTGTTATCTAAGCATTTACAAAGTTTCACTGATATACAACATTTGTGAAACACAACATTGCTCAACAGAAGATGGAAAAGTGGGAAGCAGCTTCCTTCCTTCCATGCATGTGTTGTGAATTTCCCATGTTATGCAAGCAGGGTAATTATCCATAGGCTTTTTTGTACTCCTTCATCCTATGGAAGTATTTGTATTGGCTGTGTGATCTCTGACTGTGATGTGGAGAAGGACCTTGGATCTGCCTCAGACACATGCCTATAAGCTCACAAATAATCACTTTTTTCTTCTGAGCAGTCACTTTTTTTCCTCCAGGGATACTTAGAGGAAATACTTTCTGCTATATGAGATAAACTGAATTTATTGACTTTAATTTAAAATTTCTTCTTTTTACACAGGAAAGATATTCAATGTGTTTTAACAAAGCCTTTTCACTTTTAAAAGAAGGCAGTATAAGTATGAAAGTTATGTATTTGTTTCTTGGAAAAAAGACTGGCTTTTACAACCACAAGGTATTGTCGAGTACCTGAAAACACCTGGTAAGCCCTTAGCACGTAAATGTTGGGAGAAATTCAGAGGCCTAAATACAGGGTCTAGAGCCACTGCAAATGGCCTCAGGGTACCTGACTTGGCTCCCCAGCTGTCCTGTAAGGGTGCGAGTAAGTCTCCAGTAGGTCCTGGATCAGATCTGTCAGCCTCTCCAATGTCTCAGCTGCTCAGGGTGCCTGACGGCATGGGGCACCTGCACCGCTTTCCCTGGAGCTTCTGTGCTAAGAGGTGAGGGACGGCTGAGAGCAGGTGGCCTCAAGTCAGAGCTGTCAAAATCCAGAGGTTAGGCTGTGCAGAAAGCTGCGTTTCAGAATCCCCGTTGTTTAAGGCTTAACTACAGCCATTTGCCTGCGTTAGTGTGCTCCACACTCAGGAGCAACCACACTGGGAGCAGAGTTTGGACGACTGTGTTCGAAGACAATATTCATTTCAGCCACAGCCAGCAGCTCCCTTTCCATCTCATTACCAGCTCAAACATCAGCAGTAACCGAACTTTGCGGCCACATCCAGGTTGTGGTGAACCATTTCCACCCAAAGCCTGGTACCAGCCATGCCACGCAGAAGAAGGATGTTGCAGCACCAGCATGGGGCTTGTTCTCCTCTGGCCGCAAGGATGTAGCCTTTCTGAATTAACAAAGCATGGTTACAGGACATGCAGTATTTGAAGTCTCCTCCTTGTTGTAGTACTGCACAAAAGGCCACTTGCTACTGAATAATTTTACTTGCTCCTCTCATAAAAATCCTCACCAGTAGCTCAAGGTATCGTTGACTACCAGGGCTAGCAATGGAGTTGAGTAAATGGAGCATTTTCTGCGTAAATTCCTATCTCACTCTGTCAGTCTTACAGGAGTTACATTGATTTCCCACTTGCTGTTACTTTAAGTTCTTTCACTACGAACATAATGCCCTTTGCCTCATTTAGCTGTTTCTTACACCTTTTTACTTTCAATAAAAATGCTGATATCCTTCCTTGTACTCCTTACACTGTGTCCTGAGTGCCAACAATCTTGAACCCACGGCACACTGAACACTCACAAAACACAAAGATAAGTTTGTGCACTATTATGATAAGAATATATATATATGTATTTCATAAATATATATGAAAGTCATGGAGTTTTCCACATAATTTTTTCCTTTGGAAGAAAGCAGTAATCCAGAGAAAAACAGCAGATTTTTGAACCATGAGCCTCAAGTTTTAGTCCTATTTATTGAAACATGATTTAAAAACCCATGTGGATGAATGGAAGGAGGTAATAACCACGAGGGTCTTGAGGAAGCCCTCCCAAGTTCTGCTCCACATGTGTCAATGGAAAGGTGTGCTACAATTGCACTGTACAAAAGAAAAAAAAAATCCTTTTACTTTTGGTACCACAGCAAGGTGACAAGCCCTATTATGTTTTTATTTACATATTACAGCCCCCTGACTCTGTTCCAGGGTAGCGTGGGGGTGGGAACTCTGGAAAAGGGAAACATACAGGAAACACAGGCAAAGGAGGTACCTGGGTTTTGAAGAAGGGGCACGTAGCTGGGGGTGATAAACTCTGCTTCCTCTAAGCTCTCCATGCCAGCTGCTCGCAGATCACCTTTTTACCCTGACCTATCCAGGGTTCACATCTCTGTCGGCCATTGCAGAATCTTGCTATCTTCCCTGCACTCTCAAATTTACTATATTGCAACTCATGGCAGCAGCAAACCTCTCTTTGATCTCAGACACACTCCCAAGCATGGGGTTACCACTACCTGTGTTAAAAGAAGGGGACTGATGAGGACTGGGCCTCCTCCTGGCTTTTTGCAGACTCCTCGTGTAACTCCAGGTGAGCCCCATGGAGGCTTCATTTCTTCACTGGCTAAAGCAGAGTTAGCAAGGCACCTGTATTTCCTGATGTTGTGATAAAGATTACTCTTTTCTAAAGACAAATGTGTGTGAAGGACTAACTGCAAAGTGTCACACATGAAAAGAATATCTGTAAATTTACAGATCCCTCCTTTTTTCACACTGAGCTATCACTGAATCCTATCATTTTCATTCCTATATGGATTATTATCATGGGTGGGCAACAGAAGTAATGATTATTTACTTAATAAAAAATGACATATGTTGAGAATTTCACTTTCTGCTTACTGTCCCTTCCACCAAGGCCCCCTTCCAACCCTGCATCACACAGGACTGTCCCCCTGATTTCTGTACTGAGATAAATGCTCCTGTTCATTTCATTGGATGTGTCTTTTTAAAGGGAACGATGTGTGTAAAGGCAAATATTCTACAAAAGTTTGATGAGAAACTTTTCTGTGGTTCATATGAGTGCCAAGACAAAGTGCCTAGAAGCGTGTGGAAAAGTGGGCTTTCCTAGAATTTCCTTAAAAGTGGACTATACCCATGATAGAGTTGATATACTCATTTCTTCAGTTACTTCTACTGAATAAAAACAAACATACTTTTTTATTATGTCAATGCATTTTAATTAATAACATATTGCACTAAATTTTCTGGTTTAGATTTTAAGCTCTTTTATGCCATTGATGTGCCAGTGATTTTCAAATGTTACTTTGGCTGAAATACACAGTAAAATAGAAAATGGCTTCAGAATCCTGGATTAGCTGTCACTGATGGCATAAGTCTGTCAATAGCAGCCAGTAAATGCGGGAGACTGACTTTTTCCTCTTATTTTTATTTATAAATTCCATTTCAGAATAGCAATAAGACACTGCAGGCCATGCATTTGGAAGGGATTATTGCACTTCTCTTATGACTGAAGTCACTTGCCCTTTAGCCTTGTGTCTTATAACACCTCCCGAGGTGTTCAGTGGCAGTCCAGGAATGCGTGGCATGCTGTGTCTTATAGCTTAAATATATTTAGCTTGATCATACAGAAAAATAATGATAAAGTAAGAGAATGTGCGAGGAACCTCCCCCCCAGCTATTCCGTTCTTTTTCCATGCTTTCTTAATCAACTCCTAAGTAAAATAATTCGCAGGTTGCCAACTGTTTGTTAAAATGTATATGAAACATGGAAGAATTATTTCCCTGTTATGGTTATGGTATCTTGCAGTATATAGGAAACACCAACGTTTTAATACAGTTTGGATTGTTGCGTAATATAGAAATACAGCTAAATTCTTAAAAGGGTTAAACAGTTCCATTCTGCCTTAAATTACCACTGTCATTCAATTCATTAGATGAGTTTATGGAGTTACAATATGTCTGTAATTTATAGCCTGCTTACTGACAAAGCTTAATGCTAACATATGCCTAATTTGCCAAGGTTATCTCAAGCCCCATTCATCTCCCCCACTAACAATATGCTGCTGATTCCATGCTTCATGGATGAGGTACATGCGGTTTCATATTTAGTGCTATCAATCACAAGTAATTGCCTCCAGCTCCCCGCCTCAGTGTTCAAAGTGATTTCTCTTCAGCCTCCGAGGCTTGATGAAAAGGGGATGCATAGCCAGAGGAGGGCATCCTCCTCCAGCCTTAGCAACTGCAGACCTGAAGGAGCTGGAAATCAGAGAGGAGAGGCGTACCTGCAGCTGACATTTCCAAACTTTTCCCTTCTGGGGCAGACACCTTTTACAGCCGGGAAAGTAAGCTCCTGGGTATATGCTTGTGCAGCAGTGGCAACCCTCCCATGGGAAGTGAGCTGGCTTCTGGAGTGGCACCCCGTGACATGCTGGACTGACCTGGGACACCTCCAGCCCAAGTCCCCCATGCCCTGGATCGCAGCCTGGGGATGCACCACTGTGCTCCCGGGCCCTTAGTGTGGTTCCACTGACACGTGGGACACGGCAGGACCAGGGTCTGCCAGAGGAGATCGCAGTTCACGTGTATTTTCAGTATTTACTGAGTCTTCTTGGTGGCATTGTTATACCACCAACAAATTGTACCTTATGTAGCATAACACTTTTAAATTGTAAAAGCCCCAGTCCTACCAACTCTTAAACCTGTGCCCAGCTTTGTTCCTGGGAAGGGTCCCATTGGTTTGCCTTGCAGAAGTGTTTACAGTATCGGGATCCAAGTAGAGCAGCTAACTCACGGTTCTCTCTTCTCTTCCTCTTTGTCTGCTTGCTGGTATTTTCTGCAACTTCACATTAAGCTATAATGACCCCTTGTATCAGCATGTACCTACTCCTCTCCCTGTCTAATTAGGCTTTTTTAATATGGCCGTAGTCACCCTAGAAGCTGAACACTGAAGGGAAAATTCAGCTGAAGTGTCTGATCCCGAACTGTTTATGCATATTCTTACTGCAAGTCATGGGGATGGCTCACATTCCTGTATGAGTACTAGCATTTGTATTTATAGTACGTGGATCAAAGTCTTCGATTTTATGAATGTGAACAAACACACACACACATTGTCTATTGAATGAGCTGCTGAGCCATGTAGCTTCCTGAGCCTTTAGATGCATTCCAGAGATCTCTTAGATCACGTTAGAAAACACAGAGAATGAGTTAGCAAATGTATTTTGCCTAAAATACATCTCCTGCTTTACTTTGGGATTCGACAATCAAGAATATCTAGGAAAAAGTTTGTTCTTGGATACTCTGCTATCAACCAGCTGTAATCTCAGATTTGTCGAGGATGTTGTTGTGCTTGATATTCTAAAACTTCCCCAGGATGATGGAGACTCTTTGGCAGACCCAGTGAAATTCTCTGTTCATGTGAATTTACTATGATCTGCAGTACTGAAAGAAATGACTGCAGCTACAACAACCCTGAATGGATGAACAGATGTACAGGATTTAAAACCAGAGTGATATTCATTCGTTTCACTGCATAGGAACACCGTAATTTTAACGTTTACTTGGAAAATGAAAAGTATTCTGGAGCAAAAAAAAAAGTTTAATTAAAGAAATTGTTGATGCTGATATTGTTTTTTTTTCTATGAAATGAAAATCACTGCCCTGTATGGAAGTGACAGCTGATGATACAAAAACCAGTGTTAGCTTCTTTTAGGGGTTTGGGTTTTTTTGTTTGTTTTCTGTGTTGTGCCAGAACTCAGGAGCATGCCATGAAAGGATAGCAGTCATGGGCTTAAGAAATAACTAACTCCTATAAGAATCAGAAAAACTATTACACTTGCAGAAGAAAATACTAACTCTGTGGCTGTGTGGTTAATTGTGGGTTTGCTTGGTATGAATTGACATTTGGGTGAATTTAAAACTGTTGTGATTCTTGCTTGTACTTAAATAAGCTTTTATTTCTAAAGAGTCTGATAGGATAAAGCCAAAGAATCTGCTAAAAATTTCATTTTACTTCCTGCCCTCAGATAAAAGACCATTTTCTTTTTATTGTATAGCTCTAACATTTTAGCTTTACTTTTTAGTCAAATCAGGTGAGCAACAGAAATAAATACATATAACACTCTTTTCCATGTAAGTTGTATTAACATGATTTACAATTCAAGAGGACTGCACCATAAAGGTATAAAATAAATTACATTTAAAGAACGCGGTATTAGCTATTAATTAATAGAGGGGTTGGTTTTTTTTCTATTTGGAATATCTGAAAAAAATATAAAACAAATCAGAGAATTTATAGAAAAATTTCTGAAACAGAAGAATTTTTAAAGGTTTTTTTGAAATGCAAGTGTCGTGAGGCTTCAGAAAGATAAGCATTTATCTAAATATAACTTAAGCAGTACTAGCCAGTAAAAGAAGAGAAAGAACTGCCGCAAGTATTCAGAAAACTTATCTTTTTGTTTTAAAGACTGTTTCTTAACCAGTGGCTGGAAGGAAATGTCTTTGTGAATCTTTGCATATATTCCAAAGGGCTCTGAGGCTAAGTGCTGCACTTTGCATTGCGTCTGCTGACTTCCCATTCAGAGCCTCTCTGACAAGCGGGGGGCGGAGGGGTGCTGTGCTGTGGTTTGTGGGAATAGGCTCTTTCAGTTCTGGTTTATTACATGGCTAATTAACCAAGGTCACCGAGCTCTTTTATAAGTCTGCCAATAGAGACATCACTGGTGCTTTAACAGATCTGTTTATTATATTGCATGCCCTGATAATATGACAATGATAAAAAAAAACTATGGGGGAGAGTTTACCTGAGGCATTGTATAAACATGCAAACACAGGAAACAAAAATAAAACCGAAATAATAGGCACCACAGTATTCTGGATTTTGACATGTTTAATCTTAGAACCATTTCTTTTCTATGTTATTCCACAATGGTTATGCATAGCAACTATGAAAAATGACTACAGGAATTTATAAGGTGTAACGGTAACATGTCACAGTAATAACCTGATTTACCTGTGACACAGGATCTTTGGTGAGATTACCACTCTGTACATAAATTAACAAGGAATGCATGGTGGTGCATAACTAGGGAGTAAGACAAGGAACTGTGTCTCAGGATTATGCACCAGGCTAAGATAAGCCTCAGTGTCCCTGAAGCTGCCGTGAATGCAGAACAGAGCTGGTTACTGCTGACTCTGCACAGAGCCATCCTGCAAGATGTTGTTGCCTTCATCTAACTAGCTAAGGGGCTCTCTTAAAACTAATGAGACCAGTGCTGTGCTCTGGCCCAAAAGTTCGGTGGTCAGAGGTCTCCTCAGACCATCCTTGGCATGCATGGCATCCTCACTCCTACTCCAGCCCTGTGTATGAAGCCAGGTGTGTGTGTCGCTGTCCCTGTATGAATGACAGGTACAACACTTCCCAGTGGAGCTTTGGCAACAGCTCATCAATCCCACAACACCCAGCTTGTACCTGCCTCTGGGAAACCCCGCGGCAGCTGTGCATTGCTCCCTTCTCATCTGCCAAGGCCAGCTCGCAGACGTACTGCTGCTACATGACAGTATGTCTAACATCAGCAAGGTATTCGCGTTCATCGTGGCAGCCTCTCCTCAGCTGTGAGATGAGCTTCAGCCCCCGTGTCTGAGACTGTTGGGTCACTGGTGGTTATTGGTCCCACATCTGAGCTGATCCATATGGAGCGTGTTTGCCAGTGGCTACATGGATGTGTGCATGTGCCTCTAAAGGTCCCATCTGGATGTCACCCAGGGTGGTTTGGCCCCCACAGTGCCACTGACTGAACTGGAATGATTTCAGGATGATCTTCAAGAAGGCAAGGGATGTGCAACCCAATCTTGAGTGATGGTGGAGAGGGCAGTCTGAGCAGTCTTACCTGGGAAGTGCTAATCTGCTCTTGCTGTAATGTTGGATCTCTGTAGGGTTGCTTTTTCCAGGAGAGGGCTGGCAGGGCCCAGTGTTCACCCCAAAGGCCCCTTAAAAACTTCTGTAGTGTTCACAGAGGGTGGAGGCTGTACTTTTGGTTCTTGTCCCAAGCTGCAATTTTCTGGGCTGTAATCTGAGAGGCTGGGTGCCTCTGTGGCTCCAGCTGCATGCGTTGCACTTCCAGGGGGGGTCCAGGGCTGGCAGGTGGCTGTGATTCTCTACTGACAATTCCTGTATTTCCTCCAGAAGCCTCCAGTGCACTATGGGAGCCACCTCTAGATTACCTCCTCAGTATCTCTCTACATGCCATTCCCATCCTCAACCTCACATCCTGACTTGGTATCAATAGGTGAGCTGGTTCTCTGCTGTGGAAGGCAAGAATCCCAAAGGGTCTGTAGTCTACTGAAAAGGTGGCCTCTTGGACCATGACATCTCTCCACTGACTTGCACCTTCTTCTATGGCTATTCCCCATCTTATTTGGCACTTCCAGAAAAACTCCTACCTCCATTACTCACTTACTCAACATTCAAACAAGCATTTTATTGCTCTCTCCACTTTAGAAGAAAGTTCTTTCTAAAAAATTGCAGTTCATCTCGTTCTATCAGATCTCTTCTTAAGGCTCTTCTGTTATGCCTACAAAGATCCTGAAAGCGGTTAGGCTGCTGGTGTACAGAAACCACCATCTCTTAGATGATGCAGAAACCACCACTCCCTCCTCATCCACTTCTCATGTCTATTGTACTCTCCTAGACTTACAGGGTTGGAGCTCAGCTCTGAATCAGGATATTTGTACTTAGATGTGTATGTGTAGGTGCCACATATGGGCTAGGAGCCCAGGCCTCCCTTATGGTCAGCTGTGTCTAATTGATACAATGGAAACGGCAGGGCGATTCAGCTTCCTCAGGCATGGACACTGGGGGCTTGATTCATCTACCAGAGCTCCTGGTAGAGAGTTGGTGCACAAGTAGGAAGCCTACAGTAATACATGTAACAAATATTCATAGCAATAAAGGGATCCTAAAAGTAGATTGAAAAAAAAAAAAACCAATATAGGAATTCTTCCTACAGTTATCTGGCCAGAAGTCTTTGCTCCTTAGGATGTTTGTGCTGCCTGGAGGAACTGAAGAATGGTTACCATTGCCTTTCAAACTGAGTAACATCACCAGTGAAGCTGGTGCTGGTCATGGTGGACCACATCTGTAGTACTCACAACCAGGAACAGTCATCACTGTAGTCCTCCTTACAAGGACCTAACGCAGCACTAGGCAAGATGCAAAGAATGACCAGGACTTTTACAGTCCATTAGGCAAATCACATCATTGTAAATCACATCTATATAACTTGGTTTCTATTCCTTCCTGAGACCATTTCTGGTCTTGTCTCTCAGAAACAAGTATGTTTTGTAAACATACATTGTCAGAATGAAAAGAGAAAAAGCCCAGAACCAAAAAAAACCCACCCTAAACCCCCCGAACCCAAAGAACTACACCCTGTCAGAGTGAAGTGTCAGTAAGAATCAGAGGTCTGACTCCATGAAGATCAGGCAAGGTGAAAACTTTTTACTTTCTGCCCCCCGGCACTTTACCATTTAGTAACCTTAGTGGATGAATCTGGAACTATAGTTTGTTCTTTGGCTGTTTAATGTCCTGTTACAGTCCTTGGAACAGGGGTCAAAATACTGTCCTTTATTTAATACACTCCATTTTAGGCTAGTGGCATAGCCAGCAGGCTATAGAGTCATGCTAGTGACTTGGGTTAGATTACAGAGAGATACCAGTTTGCAGCTCTTGTGTCACACATAGATTTGCTTCCTCGCTGCCAAGAAAGAAATTCAAGCACATCGTTCATGTCCTGGGTGAGTGAAAGGATGGAACAACTACCTTTTCATATTTTTAAAAAAGAAGAGTGATGGGTTCTCCATTTTTTATGAAATAAAATGAGATGCATCTTATTTGGTCTGATTTTATTTCAGATTTAATGGTATTGTTACTCACAGGGACCTAAGTATTTCCACATGTAGTGAGGGCAAACAGGTTGTTCTTTTGGGGTGAGGGTTACAGGGAAGTTCCCTGCAGGCTTGTGTCCTGTGACATCCAGGCAATTGTACCAAAAGTTTAACCCTCTGGTGATGACTGTGTTAAAGGGAAATTTATGAATAGTTTAAATTGGGAGTAACCTCAGATATTGTCTTGTTCATCACCAGGATAAAATGTGTTAGTCTTACCAGGATAATTTTTTTCTATGATGTGCCATATTTTTGATTGTGGAGCCTCAGATGTAACAACTGAATTGGCACAACTTTGTCAATATCAGTAGTGAAAGGTCAAATGGTAGCACCAAATACATTCAATTCTTATTCATAAGTATAACTGGAAAGGGAATCTCACTGTTGCTGCCACTCCAGTTGTAAGGGCAGTGTATTTGTAAACATTTAATTACCTAATTTGTAAAACCTGAACTAATGTTTTATAGGAAAAATCTAACCATGACGTTTCTGGAGAGAAGAATGTTAAAACTTTCATTGCTTTTATTTTCTTCCAGCAGTGCCTAATATCTAAATGGCATAGATTTAAATCACTTCCACAAAGCTGTTGAACTGAGGAGGCCATGCCAACCATTTTACCAATAATTGCTTTTCCTTTCACATCTATATTTTTTCCAGTCATGTGAAACCTGCTCTGTTTGGTATTAACTTTCTGTAATTCTTTGGGTAAAAAGAGCAGAAACCTTCTTATCCTCATCATCTTTTATCCTGAACACAATCGTTCACGCCTGGCTGGTAACTTCATGCAGTATGAAAATTTAATCAGTTAATGTCTGTTCCCAGTGTTTTTCAAGAGTCCTTTTGGTTTTAGACACCCACACATGGTCTCCTTTTGTAAAAAGGGGTGCTATTCCTTTAAGCCCCCATACATCGCTTGCTAAATCCTCAGTGAGTTGAGGGGTTTACACCAGCAGGATTGGTACACATAGTTCTCTGAAAGCTGCCATTAGACCACTTCATAAATGTGGGTAACAGTGTAGTAAAGGCATTGTGGGTTGTAAAATATCTCCACATCTTGGGTTTTAAAGTTCTGTTAAAGCACTCTGTAACTGCAGTTTTGACTTCATTATCAGTAACAAAATGGTGAACATTATGTTACCTTAAACTGCTGAAAGACCTGTTTGGAAAGTTCTTTAAGCCTCTCTGTCTGTAATTTCTGTGCTTCACTTTCTTCAGCAAAAAATGGTTTGAAAGGCCCTTGAGCCTTCATTGCCCATCTCATCTGCTGATGCTAAAGCCCAGGCACATTATATATATTACATATATTATATATATATTTTATATCTGTCTCTATATATACCTATCTCATGTCTGTCATTGTTACAACGTACTTGAAACTACAACTGTGCTTGGAGAACTGCTGCATACCCAAAGTGGGCTTCCCATTGTGCAGCCCCATATAATACTTTGGTGGGTTTTAAAATGTATTTGAGTTGCCTTGTGCAAAGTGGAGGCCAACCTTCTGCTTGTTGGCTGGTCAAGGCCTCGCTACATGCATTTGGCTTTTTGAAAAACAGAGCTCACCCCTCCCAGAATTGAAATCAGGTCAGTATAAAATTTTCTTTAACAGCAACATCCCTGTAGCCAGCGCTGAGGTTTATTGCGCTTCTTGAAGGAAGGTGAACTATCTGCTGAGAGGAACTTTCCTAAGTTTGTTGAAACCCTCAGAAAAGATGCCTGGAGCTTCTCTTCTTGCCGCCAGAAGAAAAGAAGAGCAGGAGGTGTCTGTTTGTATACAGCTTGAGGAACAGAAAGGACATTCAGGATTTTGTTTGCTTTGATCCAGCAGGCAAAGGCCAGTGGGTTTGTGGTTTAACCCTGAGACAGGAGGATTTGGGACTCTTGTTTGTCTTGATTGGAAAGAAAGGGAATTTAGGACTAGATAAGCCTAAAAACATGCCCAAAGCCTTTATTTTTAACCTAAACTGTCTTGAAGGAAGACAATGGTTAGGAAAGGGAACTGGCTGAAGAAATGTTTCAGGTTTTGGAACAGATTCCACTTAATGAGGTAGAGATATCTGTATCACCTCTTACGATTGCCTAACCATTTCCATTACATGACATCGTTTTCTTCTGTCCATAATTCCATCAAGCTTCTGTGACCTGAGATGAAATTTTCTTTTCTTGCGCTCTGCCAGTCCCTGGATTTCCTGGGCGAGTATTTGTAAAGAGAAGCGAGACTTTTCTGTGAACAAAGTTAGAAAAAGTTTTTGTGAATTCTTCCAGCTCTTCTATGTAAATCTTCACCATTTTCATGGGTTTTAGCAGATATTAGAAATTTGTCATGAGACATGACCTGGGAATAAGGAGGGATTTTTGCTGCCCCATGAGAGTGCATGTGGATTTGAACAAGATAGGAAGAAAACTATTTTTTTCTATCACAGGCCCAGTCTTTCAAAAGTGGTGATTCATCTTAGGTGTCTCAGATCTTGCTTCTCTGACTTGAGGCACCTGAAGGACGTTGGGAACCAGAAAATTGTTTAACAGGACCACTTACCACTTTTTAAAATCTTTATTTAATATAAAAGGAAACTCTTCAAAAATATTTCTGCACCCTCTTCTCTGCTACATTTTTTAAATTTAATTTTCAGTGTAGGTATTTACCTACCTATTTAGCTTTTCCCTTTAGCCATTTTTATTTTAATTTTATCCCTCCCTTCCCATTTTCACATGGAAGTATTTTACACTGTGAAAAAATAACCTATTTTCACTTAAAGTTATTCCATCTCCAATGACATATGAACATTTACCTCTGTATATGTGTGCTTACTTAAAAGTTGTGTCTTAAAATACTTAAAGAGATGATTACTTTTTAAGAATCCTAAACATGCCCATCTTAATACTTGAGGATAAAAAATTTTAATACTTTTTGTTCATGTATTTGCCCTGGAAGTGGAATTTTTTATAAAGTGAAAGAAATATTGCTGGGCCCACAAGGGGAAGCAACATTCCAAACCCCAGCCTGAACTCTGACAGAAAGAAATAAAAGGATAACGAATCCTTTACAAGTTTGTCTGAATCAGCATTGTTTTTTTCTGAATGAGAAAACTTACTTTAAAACCAGCATTTGGTTAATACATTTTACCATTGACTACATCATCTCCTTATTCTTAAACAACTCTTCTGACTAGCAAAAACAATGTTTAGGCTTGGAGAAGAAGGCTTGCAATTAGGTAAAACTTTCAATCCTATATAAATACACTCTCTCTTCAGAGGCTTGTTAAATCTCTCCCAGTCGCAGAAGTGGTGCTCACCAAGCCAGGAAATAGCTATAACATTATGACCAAACTCAAACTAAAACTCATGGTTCAAACCCTGACTATTAGATATGAAGCATTTTATTAAAGATCTCACAAATATTTTAGAGTAAATGTAACCAATAATATTCAATGTTTATTAGTTGAAATTCTCAAATTGAAAAGAGTGCAAATATTCAGTGAATAGAAAAATAGAGATTTCATTGTGTAACCAGTAACTGTGAATTACACATCTCCATGAGGTATATAAGAACATCTGAAACTTGTTTTTGTACTTTTCTGGTCATCTTGGGTAAAAGGCCCTTGCGTGCTTTATGAAACTTTTTAGAGGGGGAGCATTGTACTAACAACTGAGATAGCTGGTTTTGAGACTTTCATTACACCACCGTGTTGAGAAATCTTTAAAAATGGCACATGGAATATTTGAACTGTGTTGCCATTTTGTACATCATCTCCCTTCTCAGTACTTCACAGGTGGCATTGGTGTCTCTCCGTCTTGTGGCCTGAAAGAAACGTTTATACCCTGGATGCTTCAGAGCTGCCGTTCTCCAAAATTGCCTGTAGCTCTGTTTGCTCAGTTCTGCACACAAGGGGAGGACAGACTCTGATTTTCACCCTGTTATGTGTACATTTGCTAGTTGCTTGTATTTGTTGTACGTCTATTCTGGGCTTCCATCCAATACCTTTTATTAACATTTTTTCTTGGCTGTCTTTCCCATTTCACATCCTATTTTTTATTTATTTTTATTTTTAACTTATTCCCACACTTGTCTTTTTTTTTTCTTAGCACCTCCTGCAGTCTTTTCTGCTGTTTGCTGGAGCTGTTTCCTTCATGACGTCCCTCAGCAAGGGTACTACATCTCAATAATAATGTTCCATTTAAGGTCTCTGAAGAAACTTAGCTGTGTTGTCATCCACTGACCTAGGATCTCCCTATCCTAATGCTTTTAAATTGAGTATGTCGTGGTATTCAGCTTAATGGTGATCTTTGGCAGCCAAAGATGCAGTTTTCATTGTGCAGAAATAACCTATGATTGGAAAATTTATTAAAAAAAAAAAAAAAGCTAGGCTTCTTATTTAATGGAGCTCTTTTCCACCTTCTAACAGGACACTGAGGAAGTGTTGCAGCCAAGCCTGACACACTGATAATACATTTTTGCATTTGTACTACTGGTCTAAAAGGTCTAGTTTAGTTTCTCTTCCAATTTAGAGGTCTGGAAAGATCAGTCCAATACCAACACTTCTAACCATCTGGGGTTAACCTCCATCCACTATTAGGCTCTCTTTTAATTTCCTTGTGTAGGAGTACATTTACCAACAGAAACCATAGGGATTTGAAACGTTGTAAACTGGGGAGACATCAGTGCATAGGCCTGGAAAGATACGAGGTCTCTGCATACTGGGGGTTGTCTCATCCTGACATCTGTCTAACCCACCCTTCTTCATAAAGATGGCCTTCTTGGGAGATGGCAACCATGGAGGCTGCTGTCCTCCACAGAAGCACCATCTTTGTGGCCTGGCTGGCTCAGGCACCTTTTTAGGCTCTGGAGACCTTTCCAAGGACAGGAAGGCAGACAGTCGACTGGCTTAGGTGTCCCTTCTGTCCCAAATCCCTGCTCCAGCCAGCTGGCATGGGGCTCTCTGACTTGCAGAAGCTGCAGTCAGATGCCTGGCCAAACCTGGGCCCATGTAATACCAGCATTACAGAGACTTTTGGTGTTGATTCACTCTTACTGTGAGATTAGGGCCCACAAACCACCTGGGTGTCCAACTCCCACCCCATGCATGGATGTAAGCACCCACACTTGCTTCAGCCTGGCAGGAGCCACGCTGTGTGCACCTCCAGCTAGAAAAGCAATTGGGAGCACTAGGTGGCAGGGGCTTTTTGTTCGTTCTCTCTCACAAAAGGTGTTATTTCAGAGGCTGAGTGTGGCAACCACAGGAAGGTGTATTTTGCTGCTAAATTCACGTTGATCTAAGTTCAAACAGTCATGAGTGGTATGAGGCACAGCAGAAATGGAAGCAGCAGTGCCATCAGCACGACCAGACCTGCCAGCTTAGCTGGTGTTATGTTTCCCACATTCATAGCCTACGGGAGCACGTAAAGTATCCCTCCCCCTTTCTTTTTAAAACAATTTATGATGTATTAACCTCACTTCAAGTTTGAGCAAAAAAAATGTAGTCAGAAAGTTCCTGAATCTTCTGGACTTATGAAGAAGCTGGAAGGTTTCTAAGAAGGATGGAGGTAAATAATCTGTTTGTATCTGCCTTCCATCCAGAAGGTATTACAAAAATATCTGTCTCTTCAAATAAAAAATGTAAAACAAGTCAAGAGGTGTCAAGAGAAGATTCTGGAGCACGTCAAGTAGAAAGAGCTGCTCAACATGCATTCAGCAACCATAAGCAACTAAAACAGGAGGTAACTGAGCTGGTAACCAAGCCATGGCTTTCTATCATTAAAATGTATCTGAGAATGGTAAAGGCATGTTTTTAAGAAAACCTTTTCACAGGGCCACAGGAATTGTAAACCATTCTTCCTTCAGTACCAGATAGGGTACTGCCAGGGCAATGGCTAAGGGCAAACCACATTAAGCCAGAGATGTAATATCTGACAATTGATAGAGAAACCTGGCATGGTTTCCCTGAAATAAATATTGTTCTATTCAAATTTGAGTCCTCTGAAGTAATCAGAAAAATGACTAACAAATCCATTTAACAAGTATTTGGACTTCTTAAAATGCTCCTACAGAGTTTTGTACAAGAAACCAAAAGCCACAGTACTTTCACAGACATCTCACACCATAAATAAAGAAGCGATAGACATGAAGGGGACAGAATAAATATTGGCTAAATAGGATAAATACCGTCAGCACAGTATTAATTTTCTGCACTACTCTTTTATTCAAGAGGTTTCTGGGGATGCACAGGACCATCACTTGAACAGTGTGAAAATGAATTATAGAGAACGGGCATCTTGCCTTCAAGCTCCAGCAATTTATCAGCTGCTTAGCAGTCCTCCGCCTCATGCCAGTGAAATGTTGCCATCCTTCTTTAGGTGAAACACCTATTTCTCTGCAAAATCTAAAGTGCTTGAGAGGCTTGGCTCTGCTTTTAGTGTGAGAACTCTCATATTCCAACAAATATAAACACTATGTGCCCCTTGTAGTCTCTTTGCTTACCCACTAATTGGTGAGACTCACTGCATTTTCCGTAAAGGTGAGGTCTACAGTTTTTGACACTGAAGTCGTTTTAACTTCACATAACGTGGCTACAAAGTGTGGAGTCAGGATTTAGCATCCCTATTGTTGTCTGCTTATGTCTGCAAGATATAAACTGGGCAGAAAATAAGCCTGAATTTTTTTAAAGTTCTTTGTAAAACGTATCAGTTTATGAACATTTTTTAAATTAAAGATTAGCTTTTTCATTTTTTTCCATTTCAATTTTTTGTTCTATATTTCTGTTTTGTATCTTTCTTGTAGAAGCCTGTCTCCCAGACTGGTCAAAGGTCCAAGATGTACCAGGACAAATCATCACTCCAGGTATATGATCCATAGGCTCAATTTTTTCACCTTTCTCTTTCTTTTGTGATTCCCCGTGCTCTGCTTCTGGTAGGGGAGGAGCTGAAATGAATTGGGCAACATTGTGCTGCTTAGCGGCAGTTTGTCTAGTTCAGGAGAAGCAGTGTTGTTCTCCATCAAAGTCTGAGCTTGAGAGGGAGGTATGAGCAAATTCATTGAGTTTCAATCTGGGCGAGGCAGAGCTGATGCTGAAGAAGGAATGTGTAGGAACATATATAACCTGGGGGAATGGAGATTTCTTTTCTCAGTGAGTTTTTGCCTAGCTTTCCACAAGGCATTGGCAGTACAGGAGTGTGTTTATTACCCTACGTCCAAATTGAGTAAAGTGTGGTCAGATAGGTATTGCCTTCCTGATTTCTAGAGTGGTATATTTGCTCTTTCTAGGCGTATCCTTGGGGCTGGCAAGCTGTCAGGGAAGACACTAGCAGGTGTGCCATCTGAGAATTGCCATCCTGGGACAGAGCATTCCCCAGGACTGCGTCTACACTAGCACAGCTCACCAGCACTCCTGATGGAGGGCAGCGGTTGTATGGTTTGATATCTTCCTCCTTCATTTCTTCTTCCTCCCCAGGACAGAAGAGGTTAACAGGCACTTGAGCAGGAAGTCGCCAGGTTTAATTGTCTAGCACTCGCTAGTGAGACATTTTCAGTGGAGGACTCTTGACTCTGGAGCTCTCTTCCAAGGAAGCCCAGAATGGATTCATTGACCTGTGGGGCACAGCCAGGCTTTCACCTGAAGGAGAAATGGGCAAGCTGGTTTCGTTTTGGAATTACGTGCAGAGAAAAGAGAAAACTATTGTGTGGCGGTGATTTGTTGAACTTTGTGCACCCATTCTGTGTTAGGCACATATTACACGTGAAATGGAAATTGAATGATTGGTAACACAAGCTGCATATTAGCTCCCCATCTCCATCTTCTAGTTTGTTTTGACCCCACAGTTTTCAAAGGTGGGATTAATTTACTGTACCCTGAATTCATTCATCCATCCTACTACCACCCCCGAAGACTCACCTGCTCAAAAATGGAAAAAACACAACTGAATGTCTTATCTCCAATGGCCATTCCATTAGTTTGTGATTCGGACAATGGTGTTAGAAATCACTCTTCAATGTAAATGCTGGTAGACAAATATGTTTTCATAACCTGGGTGGCCATGATGTCCCGATTTGAACAGAACCTTCTGAAATCCTTTGGTATTTCATGGGCTCCAAATGGCAGAGTGTTGGAAAATCTATTCCTCCTCTTCTTCCTCAGATTTTTCATTACCTCAGCTAACCCAGAGAAGAGTCATTCAGTGTAATTTACTCTGTGATGGATAGACTACACAAATCTGCTAGCATGCTCTTCTGCTGTGGGTCATTATTGAATTAGACACGCAGGCAGAAGAATCTGGATTTCAAGCAATGCCAGAATTTATAATCCATCGTTTCATCTTGGTTTGCACTTTACAGCCCAAGCTTGTAAGTAGGTGTATCTTCAGTGACTTCATTTTTTTCTGACTTCGCTAAAGATTTGTCAAAGAGAAATCCGGCTCTTTCACACTGGCAGGAGCTTACAAACAACAGTAGACAGCAATCCCATGGTAACACTGCTGATCAAGAATTGGAATCTAATGGAGAATAGCCCATGCATGTGCCAAAATTCAAACAGAAAATTGAACTTTTATTTTCTACAAAGGGAGAAATCTGTGTGGAATACAGAGGGGGGGGGGGCGTTTATCTGAAATTTTATTTAAATGATTACAGCTGGCTTTGGTAAAGAGTATAGATGTTTTCAGAACTCCTGGACTACAGTTTAACTGGATGACCCAGAAGTGTTTCCAGGCACCTAGGTTGGGATATAAACTCTAGCTGTATTTTTACTCCATGTTGGCATGAGATGTATGTGCCCATCATAGCATTGCTCCTTCTCTAGCCACGGAACTTTTGTATACGGGCTAAACAGGAGCTACACCGAGTTCTGAGAGATGCCCTCTGTGGACGAGAGATGTCCAGTCAGGATGCAGACTTAATCAATGCAAATGGTGCAGAGAGGCAAATTGTGGCTGCTTTATTCACAACATACTCATGGGATAATAATGTTATTTTCAAGGTGTCTAACCCCAGTAACTTGAAGCAGCTTGAGAAGTGGGCTTAAGAGAGAGTTAAGGAGGGAGACAACACTTCGAATGACTTCATTAATGATTTTGGATTAGCAGATATTGTCAAGTATCATGCCAGCAGTGTTGCCTCCCATTTATAAAACTGTTCATATTTTATATGTCACAGTACAACAGTGTACATGGAGAGGCTTTGAGATCTTATGCAGGAAAAGGTATGGTGTGCGCAAGTCAGAATGCACTCAAATTGCCTGTGTCTGTAAATATGCACCCTGGGATTGATCCTTTGTCCTTTCCTTTCACAATGAAACTCCAACTTGCCAAGATCACCAAAAGCCACTTCTAAATGAAGGGATGAGGCTACAGAGGTTTGGTTTTGGATGTCAGCAGCTCCTGGCTTCGTAATCTCCACTGATGCTTGTTGTTGGAGCAATTTGCATTCCGGAGTGATTAAAGGATGCTTTATCCTTCAGGTTTTATAGGTCATTTCTTTATTAGAAGCCTGCAATATTTTTGCCAGACTCCCTCTCTCTTTCTTTCTTTTTCTCAAAAAAAAAAAAAAAAAAAAAGAAGAAAAAAAAAAGAAAAGGAAAAAAAAACCTGAACTTTTTATCCAGGATCTTATAAGAGTCATTGGTGAGCTCAGAAGCTTTAATGGAGTTGTTTATAGTAGTTCAAATAATCTCTAGCGGCAGCTTCCTGGAGCTATAACAATGGAAGGGTATTTTATAGCTTTGAGCATAATAGTGTCCTATGGAAAAAAAAAATCTTTATTATCTCAAATTCTCTATCTCAGACTTAAAGAGCACACTAGAGAGACATTTTAATATATCTTTAACTCAATACTTAATAAGAACAGAAATAGACCAAAGAACAATCTTTACCTAAATTACTGAGCCTACAGTACTTCTTACCTCTCTGTGTTTGAGTCTGTGCAGACAGTCTGAAAACAAACCACCACTCCCGAGAAGAATAATTATTTTAATCTTTGTCCTGGAAACTTACTGCATTTACTCTTTGGTTGCAGAGGAGCCAGTCGGGAAACATGAGCAGCTCAAGTCTGCTTTTTAAGAAAAAGTCCCCATGTCCTGCATGTGGGTCTTTGGCAGGAGCCCATCAGACACCTGTGCTCCCAAACCTGGCCTACTAGAAGTGCCCACTACAGATGTCAGAGCTCTTTTGTTGACTTCCTATTAGTTGCCACTTAATGGATGTGAGCCGAACACAGCTTTGCCTAAGCACTTATCAATAGACAACAAACATTCTTCTTTCAGTGGGCAAAGGGTCAAACTGTTTCGCCTGGCTATAAAGCTGTGCCAGATAATTGCTGGTGATTAGCAATTTTAATTACCAGGTGCTAGGGGTCGTTGCTTGTGGAGCTTTTTTTTGCTGTTGTTGTAATTGGGCAGGCTGTTAATAGGTATGGCTTATTGTATGCATGGTGTATATTTTTCAGATACATCGTGCATCCTTTTAAACCAAGTGAAATAAAGTCAGTAACATAACCCGCTTCTCTTTGCATCTGATTAGCCGCATAGTGCTCCAACAGGTTTTTTGATAAAACTTGTCTGATAAAGGAATCTTTAATACAACTCACTAAAGCAGCTTTTAATCCTCTTGTAAACACTTGTATGTACTATTGTTATTGAAGAGAGGCAATGATTTTAAAATCTTTTCCTGCTACATTGGTCATGTTGGAACTAAGCTTGTCAAACATGTTCTACCTCATTGGTTTTGCATGCAGACTTTTAGGGGGTTTTCATAGAATCACAAAACCAACAGCACAATTAGCAGTGAACTAATCTCTTCCCATATTCAGCAGCGAAATGGGTTCAAAATAAAACTGACACAAAAGAATCTTATCTGATCTTCCTCACAGAAGTGAGAAAGTAAGCAGCTATAATACTTCAGCGTGGTTGTTTTAACTAAAATTTCCATTTATTTCCTATACTTATATTATTTTATATCACAAGCCCTGCAGACATACTGAAGGTCTCTGAAAGCTGAATGTACTGTTTACTAATCTACTTGGGTTAGTAGACTAGGCTTGTTCTTTGAGGGAATACAAAGGATGAATACCTCTGCAGTACGGAGTTCTAGCTCTGTTTTTATTTTTTCTGCAGTAGTACCTTGTGTCCCAGCTCAGATCACAGCTTCGTTTATTCCAGCAATAGCCAGGCTGTCAGTCATGGGCTGCTTCTTGGCCGACAGAACAGAGCTGTGCAAACTGCTCCCTGGTATCTTCTCTCCTGCAGAGCAAGCAGACAGAGGCCAGCACTGGGCTGAGGGCTGTGCCGCTTGTTCTGATCCCTCAGCCCTGCAAGACCATTTTCTGAGTGTTCCCCAGAAATCAGGGTACGCATCCAGCCCTGGGGATGGGATGCTGGAGTGTTGGATGCTGCTGGATTCACACCCGGGTTATGTGAGCAGGCAAGTGCTGCAGTGTAAGGACTTGCTTGGGTCTGTTCTCAACCACATAGCCCTGCCCTGTAAATACAGGAGTGGAAAGGAGACAGATTTTAATCTTTTTTCAGTAGAAAAGGCAAATAAGCCCCCTCACTCTGTTTTGATGTGATAAAGACTCACTTGAGTCTCAGGACCCACTGCTTTTACTCAGAAGGAAATTGCCTGGGGATAAGCACAGGGCACTGTTGCCTGTCCTCAAGGGCAGTGGCAAAAGTTACAGCTCCCTTCGTCATTTCTTCATCCCTAGGTATGGATGTTTATGGGCCCTTTTCATTATGGCAAATCCCAGCCTAGGAACCTGGGAATTCCTTGTGGAGCACAGAAACACACAAGATCGAAGAAACGTAATGCATGAAAACCAGCATTTTGCGCCAGCTATGAAAGCATCAGCAGAGGGCAGGTCCTGTCTGGCCTAGCAGCTTTCTTCGAAAGCAACGCCATCAACTTTGAAGGCACCATTTGTGCCTGCCATCAAGTGCTATTGACTGTTGAAAATGTTACTAGGCCCTGGCCTTAGGTGCACATGGCCATAACTTCCACAGATTTATGCATTCAGGATGTGCACTTTCACTTTAAGAAGTGAAACCATTTTGTAGATTTTTTTGTCAGGAACTGCCAGACAAAATCCCGTGGCATCAGCTGTCATTGAAATTGAGGGCAAAGCTTTGCCTGGCTCGAGGAGCTGTGAGACAGTACGGTCAGGTCCCTTTTGTGTCAAAAAAATGAAGATGTCATAATGCCCGAGATTGCTATAAGGGTGGTTATGAAGCTCTTCAATCTGATGCATTCTGCAGCTACACATTAGCCATACAGGTTCACCTTCTGCTGCTAGTTAAATTAATCAGACCTTTGAAATCATTGAAACCTGGAGAAAAAAAAAATAGTTAAATAGTTGGTGCACGTAGAAAGATGCTGCTGGAGAGGAGGATGGAGTGCTTGGGGTGTTCCCATCCCCTGTGTTTCCACAGCACAGTTACAGGCCCTGACACCTTGTGGAAAACACGGAGCCTTCTCTTTTCCCCTGACCCCCAAACCTGTGGACAAGCTGCAAAACCCCAGTGCCAGGCCTGACACCACTCCAGCAAAAGCTGCAAATAACTCCTGTTCCTGAGAAGTGGGGTGGCCTGGGGAAGAATTTGATTTCCTGAAATCAGTCTTTGGGTGACGTAGGCACCTGGTAGAGGCTATTTTTGGCAGGGGCTAAAAATTTTGGTTGTAGGACTACCACACAGTCATGATGAGTTGATTGGTTTTCACAAGCAACCTTTCTTTCCCAGTCTGAAATCTTCATTGTAGAAACAAATTTCTTAGCTCAGGTATGGCTGTGTTCATTATGTTTCCCTCTGCACCTTCACCTGGAAAGAGATTATTTTGCTTCCTACTCTGTATTTTTGTTTGCTTACAATGACAGGCTGAAGGAAGAGGTTCTTGATATTGAATACCACTGACGCCATTTTATTTTGGTTTCAACACGGACTTACATCCCCTCATTTTCAGGCTCCTGGTAACTACAGTTCAAAAAGATGCAGAAACCAACACCAGATCGACCATTCCTGTTGTCACAAGAAGACAGTTCACAAAATTGGTATTTCCCCACATCTGCTATCACAAAACTCCAATATGCCCCAAGGAGCAAAGAGAAATATGCAGTCATCTAAACGCCACTCATCTCAAAACACCTTTTGCAATTATCACAGCCTGGCCCCAAAGTCCCAGGTTTTGGGCTCAAGTAAATGCAAATGCTAGTAGACAGTATTTTTACCAGATATGAAACAATCAATAGGAATCTGCATATAAGTATAATGGTGGGTTTGCTTTCTCTCACCACCTGTGTGGCAACATGTAGCCGCACAGACTTGAGATGAGAGGTCAGCTGCATTCATAGTGCAATTCCTAAAGAGAGTGGATTATGGATAGAGTTTAAGCCTTAACTTTGAATTGCCTTGCTTTTGTGGATTGAAGTTAGACCCATACAACATTATTTGAACATAGTCTCTGGTACTTTGTTGATATTAGTTACCTGCTGTGACACACAGCACATGGCAGTTTCATTTTTGTACTCAGTAAAATAAAGGTATTGTACACCTGAATTATAATCTTGCTGTGATAATACGCCTCTATTGATTCAACAAAACAAGTTGTCTATTTTGTCTTCACTCAGACATCGCTATGAAGGAAAGACTGACAATCAGAAAGGTAAATATTTTGGACTTCACATCTCGTGGCATGACGAAAAAGATAAAAGTGCGATAATTTTGAAATGAGACCTCGCAGACAATGCCGCTCCATTTGAACCAGTGAGATGAACTTCTTACAAAAAGTGTTTATTACACAGCAATGTTAAATTGTTGAAGACCAATCACTTAAAAATGTATAAAGTGAAAAATGGTCTATTTAGTGATGTACTAGTCTGAAGTATACATATGCAGGAACTAAAATGTAAAATAAGGCTGAATTTTGAACTTTCACAAAATGGATGCTCTCTTAACCAATGAACTACAATGCTTCACTTTCCAAAAGGATTTTGTATTTATTATAGTACACTAAACTCAGACAATGTACAGGTTCTGAAGAGATTTATTCATAGACCACTAATTTTAGTGTGTTCCATGAAAATTAAAGTTAAAAAATAAAAGCCATGTAGTTTTCTTATGAAAGATTTCAGCCTCATTTTGAAGTGCCTTAATTTTAAATTTTTATTTCCATACATTCACAGTAAATGTGTTGCAGTCCTGATGGAGCTGTACCCAACGGGGTGCCCTTACCAATGTTGGTTTCAAAATACTCCTATATCCCAAGCATGCGGGCTGTACTGTAAGAAGCTAGAATTCAGCCTGGACCAGTATTATTTGACAAGAAATATTGGAGTGCTTTTAGAAAACACCTGTGAAGCCATGAAAGGATATGTTTTGGCCCGTCTTTTCTACCAAGAACTTTTATTACAAGGGTGGCGGGTGGCTGGAGGCTACACAGCAGCACAGCTGGAGGCTGCACAGCACATCTGGCTATCCTCATAGCAGCTACATGTGCATAAAAGGGTACTGCTACAGGCCCCAGGGTACTCAGATTTCTGCCTGGGGTTGCCAGATGCTGGGTTCGCAGGCCAAGCAGGAGCAAGCTGGGCAGACATTTGATTTGGCCCTCCAGCCACCTCAAGGGCCATCACTAGTCTGTGTAGCCTCAAGAAACACCTCTTTTCCCTGTCTGGCACCTCCCTATGCACAGGCTGTCTCTGTTACTAACCTTTCAGTAGTACTGCCCTGAGTCTGCACAGCAAACTAATTAAGTGCATCTTTCAGTGGATATTCTTGCAGTGTTTTACTGACTTTCTCAAGAACAGTGTCATTTAAATTATGTTAATTCAGGAACAGGTGTTCCTGAATAAAACTTGAGTGGGCAGAAAAATAGTCCAATGAAGACATTTATAATAGAGCAATGAATCAACTGCTGGTGGACTTTGAACACCTGATGAAAGCCATGTTCAAGTCCCATGAAGACAAAGAGGGCTGAAGACCTCCTCAGAGATGGAGAGAAGCCCAAGGCATGCTTAGGAAACTAGAAGAGATGGAGTGCTGAGACACACTTGGACTTAGTAAATGTCTGCTGAAGTTCAGACAGTTATGGTCCACAGGCTCTTTGCTTCCTCACAGCTGCTTGGTACTAATGCCTACAGAGCAGAGGGAGACAGCTGGATCATGAGCTCTCCTCTGTGTCCTTCAGTGCGAACACTGGCAGCCTAGCGGCAAGCCTGGGGTTTTGTGTCAGCCTTGAGGAAGGGGTAGAGGGGTGCCCACCTCTGTTGTGCCGTGAGAACCGGGGGAATTGTAACCTGTGGCAGAATAGTGCATGCCAAGAGGACATGGAGAAGCATTTTATTTTTCGTTGCTCTGTGCATGTCTTACGCCATTCCAAACAGAAAGGTAATTCCAATGGAACATGCATACCATGTGTTTCAATCACCATTTATCCCCCCGTATGCAAATTATTAACCAGAGCAATCATAAAGTAAAAGCTGGGAAAGAAAGTATGTACTAGCAACTGAGGTGCTTATACAAGGGATTGAACCCAAATCCCTGGCCTTGAGGGACTACCACAGCGGGATGACAGGACTGTACTTCTGCACGTTAGCAGAAGTTAGCTTGTTCTGGATCCTGGAAATGTGGCAGAGGAGAAAGTGCTGTCACTTATACGTGCCAATGTAAGCCAAAAGCATCCAAACACAGCAATGCAGTGAGCTGTTCAGAAGACTGTGATGCAGTAAGTTCAGTTGAATAAATTGGGTTAGAGAAATGGGAGACCTGACGTCCCAGGATGCCTTTTTCTCATTCCCTATGGTGAAGGAAACGATATGTCGCAGCTGATTGGGGCACCAGCCACTGGAAGCAAGTGACTTGAGAATGACGCCTGAGTCCGCAGCAGGGGAAAATCAACAGAAATTAGTTGAGATATTAATAGGACCTTCAGGGATTGGAGGAGGAAGGAGGGTTTGTGGTATACAAGCATAAAAGTAATGTGATGAAAGAGATTAATGCGGTAGATGTCTGTGAGAAAGAATAAAGGAAGCAAGTCTAAAATGACATAACTACAAGATGAAATTGTGATCAGTGTCTTACAAATAATGCCTGCTTTTTTAGCCAAGCCTTTTTCTTGAAATTATATACAGAATGCAGAAGTTTGTATACAAAGATAATACACATCCGTGATTTTTTACAGCCTCTTAGATGTGTGTGAGCCATAGTGACTACAGGACAAACATGTGGTGTGGAAAGACTTGCTCTGAGATGCGCCCACCATATAAGTCAAGGAGATAGTGAAAATCATCTAAACTGAGACCTACCTGTTACCTTACTTATTGTCCTACCCTGGTCCTTATATTTTTGAAAGCTGTTGATCAGTGCCCTCAGTCTTCTTTTCTGGCCATTGCAGTTCCTCCAACTACTCCTTTCCCAGAGCCCTGGTCAGGGGTCATCTCCCCTCTATACCCTTTCCAACTTCAGTGAAAATCAGTCCCTGTGACTAGACCCAATGCTTTAGCTGAGGCTTTTCCAGCATCAAGTAAAGCAGAAGGATTACTCCATGTGTCTTACAGATGACCCTCCTGTTTACACATTCCAGCATGTTGGGATTGTTTTTTTTTTGCTGCCACATGATGTCTTTGGCTGGCATTCAGCTGGTGATAACTCCAGATCCTGCAAAGCTGTAAAGTAGTTAGTCATTTCCCACTCTGTATTTATGCAGCTGAAATACAGAAATGAATGTAGAACTTTGCATCTAATTTTTTTCAGACGATTCCAGTTTCTCAAAGCTCATTCAGATTCTGACTCCTGTTCTCCAAATCACTTCCAGCTCCTCCCGGCTTAGAGTCAGCTGTAAATTTACAAAGTACACTCTCTATTCTACCATCCAAGTTGATAATGCAAATATTGAATAGTGCCAGACACCGGACAGACTCCTGGGAAACCCCTCTCAATGCATCCTTTTAATTTGAGGGTGGACCATTGATAACTAATTTCTTAGCACAGCTTTCTGGCCAGTTTTGCATCCACCCTATGGCTGCTCTTTTGTTACTGTCCTGCAACTGGGGGCTGTTCCTGTAAGCACCTGCTCTTTTGTCAAAAAATGCTTTTTCTTTTCTCCCCCCTGTACTCACATGCTGGTAACCCCAGGGAACAGTAGCCAGAGAGGCGGCGAGCACACAGCATCTGAGGAGCTCCTCTGGGCCCTTACACAGCCAATTAGTACAGGATGAAAAGTTGGGGTGCCCGTGGGCAATTTGTCTTTTCATTCTGTCAGTTCACTTCTATTCAGCACTCCAAAGAAATGCCCTCAGTGTTTATGCAGGGTTTTTTTCATATACTGCTCTTGTGTCCCTTGGAGGAAAGAAAGTAGTTGTCTGTCTGAGAATGAGCTAATGTTAAACACAAGTTCGTGGTTGTTTTGGGTTTTTTTACTTCCTAGTACTTGATGGATTTTACCTTAATATCAATATTCTAATACCATCTTTACTATCAAAAAAGGAAGTAAAAAAAGGCTATGTGAACCCTGATGACTCAAACACACTTTGGTCAGCAAGCTTCAAATGCATGTTGGGAACTCTGGTTGTTCAGGTAAAGAATTAATATTTTGGAAATTAGAAGAAATATTTTTTCTTGGAAAATAATGAAACGTATAATATCAGATTTCTTACTATTCAGCTTTTTTATAACAAAGTTGCCAGTAATTTTTCTGGATGTTTTAAAGTCCTGGATTGAGTCCTGCACTTGATTAAACAAATATACCCCGTAAGTTAAGTAAAAGACAGTGCTTCCCAGAGAGGACTGATAATATTTTTTAAATAAGCATCAAAAGTTTGGATATGATTCAGGGATAATGGGCATTACAAAAGGTCAGACTGTTGTTATAACCATCCAATGCAAGTGGAGATGGTGAATCAGAAAGTCTTTTCCATATTCAAAGATACACTTGTCAGAAGGTTGGATCAAGGCATTTTAATTCCTCATCTTTTACAAGAGGAGCAGACATGAGGTGACGACAGATGTTCTGAGACATAGTTCAGAAGTTCTTCACAATTTACAGAGTAGCCTGTAAGAACACAGCCCGCTCTGGGCCCCACCTTGAGAAAATAAGTGTTTGTGAAATGGTTTGATATTTCGAAATACCTCAGATCTTGCCATTACAACATTTTAGATGTCAAAGGCACGGATGGATAAATGTGAAGAGCCTTTAAAAAAGGAGTCTTTCAGACACTGAAGTTGCAATCCCATAGTGAATGAATAATCCACTCCAGAAATGTGGAAAATATTTAGTGAACAGCTGGAGTGACTGCAGTCAATTCATCACTGTTTTAATGGGGGATAGAGGTCAGCAAATGCTAACTATGTTTAAGTGGGATATGAAAATGAGTATAATCAAGAATTTTTAAAAATATAAACCATCTGGTTAAAGCAAGAGAATTAGATGATAATTTTCCAATATCAGAAGCTAAGCTAAGGGATAATTAGGAGAAAAAAAATATGAATTTTGAACCACTGAGAACATTTCAGCTATCAGCAGAACACACAATGAGGCTAGCACAAGCCCTAGCTCCAGTTTTAGCAGAATGGGGTACTGTCACACTCATTTTCACCCCAGGCAGCACAGTGCTTCCCTGGAGTCAGTGAAGCCACTGGTATAGTCCCACTGCTGGAGAAGTGGCATCCTCCAAATATCTTTCCGGCATGTTAATTTGAAAAAGAACAGCAGTGCAACACTGGGACTTTACAGAGCAAGCCTTCAGCTAGGCTGTGAACACCGGTCAGATACACCTGCCTGGTTGAAACTGGTTTCTCTTTGACATTTTTACTGCAATTATGGGCTTGCTTGTTTTCCCTCCGCAGTGATTTGGTCCTAAATGAGTAATATAAGGGTTTGCACAAAATCAGCAGAGTTGTAAATCACCACCAACAAAAATGATAAAACTACTTCTAGCATCTTTAATTTCCAATCAATGAACAAATGAGGTTATTGGCTGAATAAGGGGTAGAGGATTGTCAGGCTTTTTAATTCAACCATTCTTCTGGTCTGACTCAGCTGTCAGAGCCGACTTGAAGGGAATGGTTGAGACAACACACAATCATCTGAGTTGTTAGAGGGCAAGGAAATCTATAGAATGAAAGCAATGATTATGACTTCCCAGGAACATTGATATGCTAAATCTGTGAGCGAGAAAGATATCTTGGATAAGAGTTTTAATAAATTCAAGATTTTTGCAAAAAATTAGCTTTTGAGGCCCACGAGAAAAGCTTGCATTTGAAATGTTGGCTGCCTGGATACACCTCACCTACATGAATTGTCTTGTGCAATTTTTTGGTTGCTAAGGATGCTATCGCAAACAGACGGAATTTCAATTGGAGCCTGGAGCAGGCAGCCTGCTGTTTCTGGTGGAGTGCAGAGTAGCCTGTTCTCACCTATTTATTATTACTTTTGTAGCAAGGTATCAGTTCCTGGAACTGGCAAAGCAGTCTTACTTGGGATGAAATGTCTTCTTTTTCAGATGGGGAATTCAGAATACCACCATGCAAGTTGAATTGTTTACCAAACATATAAAAAATCAGAGCATAGTGTGGTTCCCAGGCCCAGGGGTTTTTTTGGTTATGTCCACATTTGGGTCACAGCAGGTCAAAAAGACGTATTCAGTCATAAGAGGTTATTACTAACAGTGGAATTGAGGCAGCACAAAGCTCAGCAGAGGTCACAGGTGGGAGAAAAATCCCAGTAAACACACTGAAATCAGTCACATTAGGTATCATGGTATCGCAGTTCTACAGCCATCAAAACCCAGTTAGTTTTAAACTAACTGCAATGTAAACAAAACCTTAGTGGGGATTTGCTGGGGAGGAATGGTCTTAATCCTTCTTTTTAGAAGATGTAAGAACAGACCATAGCTAAACTATTGTGGTTCATAGAGACACAGAGATTTCTGTGACCTCTGGTCTCTCATGGGGGCTTTGAAACTTTTCCCTGCAACTCCACTGTCACTAAAGAAGAGCCAGCTTGTTCTGCCAGTGGATGTTAAGAAGTCCCATTAAAGCAGTTCCCAGTATCTGTTCTGCTTCTGTTGCTCTAATGTCCTAGAGCCAGGCAGCTTCTTTTCTCTATATATAAATTTAGATGTAACAGAAGTACCAAAAAAATTCCTCTCCTTGCCTAAGTGTTGGCAACAGGGCTTAAAAGAGCTCTTTAAATAAATCTATTTAGGAGAATATCTTGCAAGCTGTCCCCTCATTTAAACAACCCCCTAATCCCACAGTGATGTTTCTTTCCATTTCCAAAGGCCTCTCTGGATGGGAGGAAGGAAGAGGGCACCCAGCTGGCCAACCGAGGCTGTGATTTCCCCACCATTTGCGTGTCTTTTCACACCACCTCACCTACCGTTTGCCCTCAGATCATGCTGTGTCAGTGACTGGCAGCAAGATGCACATTGGCTATCGTTGCTCTTAAACATGAGATTCACAGTGTAAATTTTAAAAGTATTAGGCTGTGGTTGGTCAGTTGGTCTTTTTCTGCTGCTGCCTCTTTTGCCCCATCCTCTTCCAGATGTGCTATTGAAAGTCACACTTGAAGGAAGTTTGTTACTGGTGACAGCCCAATTTCTTAACTAGCGGTGACTCACCACAGTGACTCGAGAGACATGGAATTACTTTTATTTTTAAAAAAATCCAGATAAGCTTATCTTTTCCTATATGTGAACTGATACCCCTTGTTATTCATTCAAAACGTATGTAATTCAGCTTAAGCAGGGGGAAAGGGAATCAGAAGGAAAAGGATGCATCCTGTTAGAAAATGGAAAATACTGTATTTATCATCTTAAAAAGAACAAAAAGATCTGCAAGTTATGTGGGTTTCTGTGACAGTAATTATCCTTCTATTCAAGAATGAGTAATTACATTATTCTGCATGCTAACTTCCCCCCCTCCCCGGTTATGTGGCATATGCAGGCAGGCGCACGCACACACGCAATGTGGTTGTACCCTGAAGAACAAAACCAGGGTGCACTAGAAAAGGTAGTTCTGTTGTTTTCCTGAATAATGGTGATTATAGTACTTTTTTGTTTATGCTAAACACCAGTGGGTGAGAGGAAAGAAAGCTGAATTTTTTTTACACTTCTCATTAGGGAAGCAGGGTACTGCTCTGCCTCGGCACCAACCAGTGCAATGCTTTGGAAGTGTTCGCTCCCTTCCTCTGCACTGAGATACAATGAGAAAATATTAAGTACTGATTAAATTAGTAGAAGACAACTTGTGAAACATGTATATAAAGGGAGAGTTTATCCACCGCCCAGCACTTCTGAAGAGCACTTTCCCTTTGGTGGAAAGGACATGTTTCCCTCACCTTTTACATGCGCTGCCTTGTGTGAGGTGAACTGCACGTTGTACCTGCCCTTCTCCAGAGGTTCAAGATCAAGTCATCTATAAAAAGTTGAAAGTCTATAGTCTAAATTCACTACTTACATAGAATCATAGGATCATTTAGGTTGGAAAAGACCCTCAAGATCATCGAGTCTAACCGTAAACCTAACACTGCCAAGTCCACCACTAAACCATGTCCCTAAGTGCCATGTCTACACATGTTTTTTATATACCTCCAGGGATGGGGACTCAACCACTTCCCTGGGCAGCCTGTTTCAGTGTCTCAAAACCCTTTCGGTGAAGAAATTTTTCCTAATATCCAACCTAAACCTCCCCTGGTGCAACTTGAGGCCATTTCCTCTCGTCCTATCACTTGGTACCTGGGAAAAGAGACCAAGCCCCACCTCGCTACAATCTCCTTTCAGGTAGTTGTAGAGAGCGATAAGGTCTCCCCTGAGCCTCCTTTTCTCCAGGCTCAGCAACCCCAGTTCCCTCAGCAGCTCCTCATAAGACTTGTTCTCTAGACCTTTCATCAGCTTCGTTGCTCTTCTTTGGACAAACTCCAGCATCTAAATATGAAGTTTACCTTTAACTTGTCTTGCTTCCTTTCCACGCTGGTTGTGTAAAGCAGATGTATCTTTGCCAGGCTTGGTAGCTACTCACAGATTAAAGCTCCCCAAGGAAGTATTGCCTGCTTTCACAGAACTCTTCTTGCTTTATGCAATGATGTGCTGCTGAGTAGCCTCTCGTTTAATCAGTAGTACTCACTTCTCTGTCCTACTTGCCATGCACAGACAGCAACCCTCATAAAACCTTAGACAGAGTCACGGATGTGACCTCAGGGGCTGAGCTAGTCCTTCCCAAGGCAGAATCACCTGGACACTCTAATTCCTTAGGGAGTCTCATACAACTTGTTCTTGAGCAACCCTGATGTTGGAAGTCCCATTTTCTCCTCTGACAATCTGTCCAACTGCTTCTCCATTCCTCCTGATAAACTGTCTTTTGTCATTCCTAACCTGAAGTTTTCCTAGTGCCATTTAATCCCAGTGTGGTCCAGCCTTCACAGAACACATATCAATAAACATGTGTGGAGAACACATATCAATAAACATGAGTGTTTATAGTAGTCCTCTACATATTTGAAGACTGTTGCTGTATCTTCTTCAGGATAAATCCTTCTTCATTAGGAAGTGCATTTGAACCTCAAACACTCCTTTGCCTTTTTCTGGACAATCTGCAAATAGCCCACTTTTGTCTGTAACTGAGGGATCCAGAACTTGGCACTGCTCTAGGCAAGTCCTCACCAGTCCACCTAATCTACTCACCCACCTTGAACCTACATTTCGGCAGGCAAAGAGGCAATATTCTTAAAATAATTCCCTAAATTCCTGAAACTCTTAATCTCCAGAGAAAAGTGAAGTCTAGGTCAGATCTCTAAATGTAGACTGACAGATTTCCCCTTTGGAGATCATCAAAACTGCCTGCCTATCGCTCTGATAAGGCTTAACCCACTGCTCAGGGCTAGTCTTTTCTAGAACAGACTAGCCACGTCCATGTGTGCTAGGTCGCTGGTACTCCTTAGACCTAGTTATTTTTTTTATGTGTGTGTTTCTTCAGTTCCAAACACCAAAAGTGATGGAAGGGTTGTGTCACATTCCCCCAGAGCAGTGGTTTTACAGCACAAAACCCAGCTTATGTTAGTGTGTGGCATGAGGGTTTGCAAGGGTGGGTGAAGGAGGCTGGGACTGTGTTTTGGGACCAGGTAGGACATGGAGTCCAGCCTTGCTGCAATGTCACCCAGCCTGTCTGCTGGGACCAGTCTCCAGAGGGAACTGTCCCCTCACACTGTGCCTGCATGTTGTTTCAGAGCAAAAAACAGAGTTTAGGAGCGTGATAACACAAGTACAGGACCTGGGAGTCAGCTGGGGAGCGAGGTCAGTCAACAGCGTGGTTGTGCATCATGTTAGGAGAGGAGGTTCTGTTCATAGCATTTTCAGAGACATACTTAAAAGAAAGGAGTGCAGGACCAACCTTGTGCTATATTTCATGATAAAAAAAGTCTTTCTTCATGTTTATGCATCTGTGTCAACAGCTCAGTGTCCACTTAAGAGAACTCATCACAGCCTCCTATGCTCTTTTCTGTGGGAGTTTGATTTAACTATGTCAGACAAGAAAATGGAATAATGAATTGAGATGATTAATGAAATGTCTTAAACAAATGTTTGTTAATGATCTGCATTTAAGCCCTAACTGTGTTTAAACCCCAGCTCTGCATTTACACCCAACCCCAATTTATTTAAACATTTATTTATCCTACAGATAAATCTGTTATGGCAGGTTTCCTCCCAAACAGCTATTTGAATTATTAGAGAATTAATTTTCTCTTACTGTTTGCAGGAAAATAATGGTTTTTTCATTTCTTATAGTATTTTCTCTTTTGCCCAGCTATTGGAGGGGCAGAGAATGCTTACAAAATAAGTTACTTATTCCTAGCCTTGAACATATTTACCAAGCTGACACTAGTTTTAACAGGTAATTTTCAACTGTCTTGTAACAAGTCCCTCCATCCTTTGACTTTGGTGGCTATTTCCTTTGATCATATTCATTCTGTGCTGAGAAACAAAGCAAAGCAAAACAAATGGGAAAAAAACCCAACTCTATAAAGCAAAAGCCAGGCTTCAAACAAATATGCATTGAATTTTGATAAAGTTCTGGGATGTAAAAAATGCAGGCCTGCTGTAGGTAATTCCGTTACAAACAACAGTACAAAAACATGCATACTCAGAACTTAAAAAAAATAATAATATTTTCTGCATTTTCCCACCACGAAACAACACGTTTCACTACACTGAAAAAGAGCAGCTGAGTATCAGCGACCTGGGTCAGGTTTCATTAGCAGTCTAAACAATAGCATAGCAACTGTGTTCAACACATTTGCAAACAAGGAAAACTTGAGAGGGGCTGCAGGCGTGCTGGACCAGGAATAGAATTCAAATGTTCTTGGCAAATTGGAGATAAACTGAAAAAGCCAGACGTCACGCTGGGGTATATAAATAGGAATACAGCATGCATGACATGTCCAGTTCTTCTCTTCTGCTCAGCATTAGCAAGGCCTTGTATGAAATACTGTGTCCAGTTGGGGGTATCACATTTTGGGAAGAGTAATTGGAGGGGGAGCAGTGAAAATGATCGGATCTCCAGAAAACTTGGCATCTCAGGTCTGCTTGCAGAGTGAATACTGAGGTCTGACACGGCAGGTGTTGAAGTACATGAAAGGCTGCTGCCCCTTCTTGTCTAAGATGGATGGGAGAATAACGATGGGCTTACACTGCATCAAACAGAAATTCAGGTTAAACACAGAAAAAACCTCCAACTGTGGATGCAGAAGTGCTGGAACACATTGGGAGACCTCATTATTACTGGAGGTATTAAAAATCATGTTAGACTGGCGTCTGTTAAAAAGGAATTAGGATGCTTGAGCTTGCTTGGGCATAGAGGACAGGGGATAACTGGGATCCCACCAGTCCTGTGGTTTTATGACTGTATAAATAGACCATAGAGATAAGGAGATCAACACCAGACTAGAAGGTAGGTCCAGTCTTACCATTTTGTCATGTACCTGCTATGAGAAATAAGCAAGGAAAGAGGTGCTTTCCCCCCGCCCCAAAAGGCATTGGTGACTGGAGTATTTGAAAGCTCTACCCTAACTTGCAAAGGCAGAATTTGCTTTCCTGCTGCTTTCATAGACACTATGTGACGGTGCAAACGTATTTCTGAGTTTCCATGTAAAAGCATACAGGATAAAAATAAAATTACATTATATCTGGATCCATGAAAGCTGTGGGTGGGTGGGAGGGCGGCTGCCAAAGCCCTGATTTTAAGCTTCATGGGAGAATTGGGGAGAAATTGCAGCTCCTCAGTGAGATTGATTCCATGACTGCTCAGCTTGATAAGCTCAGCAGAAGATCAGCAGGAAAAAAAATCCTAAAACCTGTGGGGGTTTTTTGTTTGAATAAAAGCCCATGTTATGAAACTGTAGTACTGCTTGTTAGTAGCTTTGCTGTTTGACACAAACATTACCCATCAGCTGATAGCGTTAGTGATTATTTAGTATTTCAGCCTCTAATTAACAAATACAGTGATAAATTCCTGCAGAAAATACCGTTGTACTTTATACTGGATACTTTTTTAAACTTGTTTTATGTTTTCTAGTTAGGCATATAAATAGGATTCAGCAATAGAAAGGTTTTTCTGTGTGGCTGGGTAGAAAAAAGGGTTGTGTACATTTACTTCATAGTTTGAGAATTCAAGGGCACAGAGGAGCTTTTGGCATGTACATCTTGGCTTTAAAGGGATCTGGGAAAGCTACACCAGGCTTCGTTGTGCTTTTCCTGTAGATCTCCATTCCCTTTGCCATCTCTCCTCCCTCTTTTCAGACGGGCTTTGAAACTCCATACGGACCTGATACAGCATTGCTCTAGGAGTTTCCTCATAACCAAATCCTGTCACATGAGGATACTGCTAAGAGGAGAAAAAGCCCTAACGAGTTCTAGCAATGCCAAATTACATTCAGTTCTTGTATTTTCACTTGGCATGGTAACACTTCGAAAGAGCAATTGTTTCACAATCAGAACTTCTGCAGCCTGTTCAGTTCCTTTCTCTTACTTAGCTGTTCAGAGATCATCAGACATCAGGCAAGCCAATAAATGTACATCCAAGCAACTAGGTAGCATAAACACCAAGTGAAACAAATGATTTTTTTCTTGCAAGTACAAATTAAAGGGACAAAACTGATAGTATCACTAGAAAGAATTCATTTGCATGGCAACTATTTTCTCTTTAATGAGATTCGGGTATTAATTAAATTAAAAATCCTGATTTTAAGGAAGCTTTTCTCCTAAAATAATCCCTCTGTCATGACAGATATGGGACACAATTCTTTTAAAGAAAACTCAGTACTTGCAGTGATGATTCATGCGACCTTTTCAGCAAAGTACTCAAGAATATGTTAGTTGTTCCTAGGCTGCTTGGACTTAAACTTATGCTAAAAGTTGTATCTATAAATCAGGAGCTTGTGCCTGCATCATTTGGAATAGAAGCAAGTCTCTTTTTAGGCTAGTCCCTGGAAGAAACACTGCTATGCATAGGAATTTTGATGGCTTTTCCATTAAGGATCACCAGTAACATCATTTAAGATGCTCTCAATGAAGAGATTGAGTGGTTTACAGCTCTTCCTTCTGATCAGCATTAAAAGAAAAAAAAATTTCTTTATGCAGCACAGCAGATGTGCAAAAAGATGTCTGATGCTTAATATCCATGCTGATAGCCATGTTACCCGCAGGAAAGTCCTGAGCAAGAGGGATTTCTGAATCACAGAGCTCCGAGTGAGGAGGAAACTTGATTTGCTAACAAATTGGTTTTGGTGGGATACTCGTGAAAGTGGTCAAAACCAGCTGGGTCTGGTTAGCGTGTTTTGCAGTGAATTGCAGAAATCTGCAGGCTCCGTCCTTTGTTTCAGGGTCTGCATGCAATATGGAAGTGAACAAATGACATTAAGCAAATATTATTTGGAGTCTCAGATTAATTGCTGTCCTTAACAGGACACTGACAGTCAATCATTCTCATCCCAGTAAACTCCAGGTGTTCAGCAAAGGGGTCCATGCTGATGAGCCTTTAAAACTCTTATCTGTTGTCTTTAGATACCTGCAGTATGTGTAGTCTATGTGTACTAGTCTCCCTAGGATCCCTTCATAACAATTGGAAGAGAATTTGACCCTATTTTTGGCATCTGCTTTAAGATGGCATGAATCACACCTTCAAAATGCTTCTTTCTCTTTTTTGTTTAGGAAAACAGCCAGTGGTGACTAGCTCAGAAACAGACATTTAAGTAACAGATCTATCAGGTTAGGAGAGATGAATCCCAGCCAAAAGCACAAATATACACAGGATGCCTGGACGCATATCCCTTTTTTCGTTGTCCTCTGCCGATGCCAAATGACATCTGGCTGGGCAGTGCCATGGGGCGCTCCTGGGCTGCAGGTCTGCCTTATGCTCACCTGGAAAGTGGAGAAGAGGGAGGAAGGAGAGGGGCTGGCTGCTGCCCAGCTCTCATCCCAGTATGGAGCAAGGACATGACTGCAGAACGCACCAGGCCCAAGAACTGACTTGTGTTTTAGGGTCCCACAGTGCAGAAATAGCCAATGTGCCTGTTATGAAAAGGCTGTAGTTCAGTTCCCAAGACAGCACACAAGCATGAGGTTGGGATTCCTCAGCTGGTGGCCTCACTCCATCCTTATGTGATGCTTGTCATGGAAAAAGAAGTCTCAGGCATCAGGGCTGAAACTCAGGGCACCAGGTTTCTTGCTGTTTTAATTTACAGGTATAGGAAATTATTGCTTAACAGGGGAGGCAGTGTTAAAGCAAAACCTCTGCTTAAAGGCTCAAGCATCTTCTCTGGTTGCAGACCTGTCACCGCATTAACACTAGGAGCCTGGCAGTGCACGAGGCGTTGCTCCAGCTGAGGATGTTTGGTGGGGGCAGCAATAGCGAGGCAGATCACCCTTCCGCATTGTTCTTTGACTTTGCTTTCAGGTTATTTCAAAAAGACATTGATAAAGACTGTTTTTCTTTGAGCAAGGCTTGCTTTCTCTGATCATTTTCTGATAATATTACTTGTTTTCAACCTGGCAGTAGGGTTGTGGAATGAGGTCCCCTTGGACCTCCATGACTTTTTATTTTACCTGGCAGTTAACATCTCGGCTCCTTCCCTTGTCACTTGATCCAGGATAAAAGAACCCTACCCCTTTCTTAAGGAAAAAAAAAAAAAAAAAAAAGGAAAGGAAAAAAAAATCCCTGAGGGAAGGAATAATTATAGGGAAGATGGGATGTATACTGTACTGGGTGGCCATTTTCTGAGAAAGCGAATCAAGCCCTAAACTCAAATTCTGTTTATTAAGCAAACAAAATGTTTCACCATGTGCACTGTGCCTGATTCTGCAGCAAACAGCAGAAACAACCTTGAAACAACCCCGTGTGCCAGGCGAGGGGTAAGATAGCATTACAGTTCTTCAAGCTCTAAAAAGAAAGCTTTGTGCCAGCTTTGGTGCAATATTTGGTTTTCTTGTAAAAAATCCAGTCTTCTGTAATTTATTGTAGGTGTAATGAAATATGTTTAATGTGATGGAAAGTCCTTGATAAGATACCAGCGGTGGCAGCATGTGAATGTTTCCTAACTGGCATTTGAGAAAGCCAACATGATTTAATCAGGGCTCATTTTAAGTTGACTTGTAATTGCCTGCACAGGAAAGGTAAAAAGTGAGTTCCTCTGTAACTATGAGATTCTGTTCTCCACATCCAGCTGGAATATAATATTGCTGCATTGGCTTGTAGGCCTGTGGGGTTTAAATAGTGTCTGCAATCTGGTGCCATGCTGATTTACTAATCCTTGATCTTAGTTGAACATGATCACAGTCCCTGCTTCTGTTCATAAGGGATAGGCTTACTGTTAATTGACAGGCTTTGGCATCCTACCAAAAGAACTGCAATGTAGAGAAGGAACTAAAACTGAGCAGAGGATGTATCGGACAAGCCAATTTGGGGAAAAAAATATCTATTTAGTAGATCTTTATGCCAAAAATTATTTTCTATTTTATTGTTTCATTAAAACCACAGTATGTGATTTGCATTTTAACATGAAACTAATAAAAACAGAGTAATCTGAAATGTGTTTGCAGGGTGATTAAGTAACTAAGATGTGGTGTTTGGAATCTTCCCAGATGCTCTGCTTTCCATTTGTTTAATTATTGTGTAAACTTTCATGTTTGTGTCTGCTCACAGAAACTTGTGTGCAATTGTACATGCTATGCATACCCAATCTGATATTTGTGATATTGCTCACAGATTTCAAAGAGACTGTATCCGGGGTTGAGGGCCACGTGCCATTTTATCCAGCGTGTTTGAAATGTGACGAAAAAATGTCAGTATGCTATAGTTTCTTTTCCAGTGACTCCTCAGAAGTTTCAGACTGTCTTCTTTTTATTCAGAAGTATGTTTGCCCCAAGTTTTGATCCCTTTCTCTAGCTTTCTAAACCTGGCAAAACTTCAGAGAAAATTATTGTGAGAGTAGGCTGAAATCCTTTTAGATACATCTGTCTACATTTCTGCACTGCTGGCCTTGCAGTCCTCAGACATGCTAAATGGAAGGGCAATATTTAGATGTCTGTGGTACTCTAGGAGAACACAGTCTTTCATCAAACAGTTTTGCATCCTTCAGTATGGCTGAACTTGCCAATGTAGGTGTGCTTGTTTGGTGACAACTTTAAACCTTTCTTGTGTTTTGGATCTGTTACTCATGCTAACTTTGAGCCCACCTACCTACAGCCAAATATAAGTGCTTTGAATTCCCTGGAAACTTTATTTTACACAGTGACCCAAACTTTGGGGAACATCCTGCCTAGTTTCATAATTTCATCTAACCAAAGGAAAAGACAGGTGCTCTTTTCGGGTTTGGGGGATCAGCTGTAACAGACCTTTCACTGCTGTGCAAGTGAGGAGCAGACTAGGAGCCTTCCTTCTTGTTAGGTAATTTTTTTAGGTTTAATGAAGAGGAGCGTAAGACTGAAAACTGAACAAATTATTTCATGCTGAGCTGGGGCTGAACTGTGGAGCAGGACAGTGCATGGCATCTCTAAATGTCTCAGGCCAAAGTCAAGCCAGGTGAGACTACAGTGACTTGGAGTCAACTCTGAGCCTTCCCAATTCTTGACTGCTTTGGATGTTCAGGTGTCCCTCAGATAACTGAAATGACTCTGGGGCATGTCTACTGATAGTCTTCCAGCTTTGTCCAATTGATTGCATCATTACCTGGTATTTCAGCAACACCATGTTTTGCTTCTGCCATGCAAACCTCCAGTTGGTGTATTTTTCACACTGACTGTAAGGAAGATTCCTTCAAAAGTGTCTGTAACTGCCTTGCAGTCCACATGCCAAATAATTTATCCCTAACTATGCGCTTATGTAGGGTATTTGGAGGTGAAGGCTGTGATGTTAACAGTCATCTCATGAGTGTATGAGTAACGCACCTGTGAAGCCTATGGATAGTGGGCAGAGATGTCCATGTCAACATGAGGTTTTTGTTCTCAAGATACACCAGTTCAATAGAAAAATCAAACCTTCCTCCAAGCTGTTCCATGGCTTCTGTGGTAGTCCTAGGCCTCCGTGGCCACAACAGGCTACGCGAGCTATTGCCATATAACTGCCAGTCCGTGACTCAGTGTAAGCCTCTGTCTGTGATGGGGGTCAGTTTACACTGCCAAGTTTTGCACATGGATGAAGGGTTCATGTTCACTCTAATGCCTATCTACTTTCCCAAGCCCTGTCAAGGCCTTCCAGACTCTGAGGTCAAAAGCTTACTATATCATCTCCAGCTTAGTTAGCAGTGTCACAGCAATTTTTCCCTTGTCATCTGACTGACTGGGTAATGTCAATGTTTTGGTGTCTGTGGGGACACTGTATACCTCACTTGCTATTGGCCTACCTGGTTTTAGCAAAATCTCATTCTCATCCCTGCCATCTCTGCCAGCCATATCCTTATAGAAAGGATGGCTCTCTTTGTCTACCTCCTGTGAAGGGTTTTTATAAACCTGGTCTCTCATGCCTGAGGCCTTGGTCTTCTATGGGACCTGAATTTGGTGTCAATCAGAATCAGAGGAGTCTTTCTTCAGCTTACCTGTGGTAGTGTCCATGACTTTGCCTCAGTTATGCTGCAGCATATCCTCTTCTCTGGCATCCTGATTGTCTGGATTATGCTGGAATATGGCACAGCTCTTTCCAGTTTGTTAGTCCTTGTTTTGGTCCATGAAGATGAGAGCAGTGGAGTGAGGAACTGGGGAGAGGGGATGCTGTACACCAGATCCTCACCCTATCCTGGATTCAGATGGAGCTGGGATGCACAGCTATACTCAGGAGCTGGGAGACATTCCTGGGTTCAACACCACAGAAATGAGCTGGAGCATTTTTCTTACCCTCTAATTATTCTTAAGCAGGTTAAAAACAACAAAGACATAAGCATTGCCAGTCTTGACAGATCAATTTACACAACATTACATAAAGTGATATTTAGGCAGCAGTGCAACTTCAAGACAAAAAAGCATAATATTTTTGTATCAGACAATTGCCAGTGATTTTCCTTACTGGCTCCTGGGCATCCTGTGGTTGCGACAATGCGGATATTAAAAGACCTTAGCATGTGCTATGGAAACATTGGATGGGCTGTTTCTGGAGCTGTAAGAGAAGCTGAAGCCTCCCACCTTGTCCTAAGGCTACTGGACTGTCCATTTAACTCTGAACTGATAATAACAATTGGGCATTTTTGAATAATCTAAGAATAATCTTGTTGTGATCACTCAGGAGAGATCGTTTGAATTAATAGAGGTATGAAATTGAAGTGGATTAGCTAAATCACATTAAAACTCTATGTGTACATTCTCATTCAAAATTAAAATGGGCTTAGTTCTTAGTTGCATTTATTTCCTGCTGTGATGGTTGAAAACTGTTTCAAATCAGGGCAACTTTAATTCTGAATAGGAAAGCCCACAGGGGAGGTGAATATGTTTTACCTAAGGTGCATTAAAAAGTTAACTTGAACTAACTTTAAGAAAACCTCTTATCTTGAATGAGAGAAGAACATATTTGCTTGATGCTGAAAGTTGAAAAATGGTTTGTCATGAGACATAAAAATGTGAGGTGAAAAATAAGGTCTATTCTCAAAAAGTTATTCTTAAAAAATCCCTATGAAATTTAGGAGAGTTCTAATTAAACAAATTGCCTGGAAAATTCAGCTATTCCCTAAAGAGTCATTGTGTTCAATTTGGAGACAACACTCAGCCATTACAGTGTGAAACAGATTTGCTTTAATTGCAAATCTCGGAGCAGTCTCCTCCAGGAAGTTGCTTCCCACCTTTCATTAATAAGACTTGACTGTGAGGGGCACCTGCAAACAGCTGAGGACTGACTTATTATAAATATTTTATTAAAAGTACTTATTTTATAAATAACTTTGTGTATTGGCAGAGACTTTTGACTAATATTGGTAAATTTTAGCTACCATTAAGTAGCTTACTAATAGCTCAAAGCTGGGGAAAGTTATCAGAAGGATGCTTAAAAAAAAAAAAATCTCGAGTTAGAAATGAGGACATGTATGGTTAAAGACAGCCCTGGGAAAAAAAAAAAAAGTATTGTGGTGAGAAGGTAATGTATTTATAGAGCTCAAAAGGGTGTGCTCTGTGAAGGTATTGATAGGCAGTCTGTCCTTTTTTCAAGTCTTATCTTCAGGGTAGCAGAGCTCAAATGTGCCAACCACTTCTCGTGTTCAACTCTGATTGCATCTGTGCAATTTTCTCTGAGATTTATGTCTGGTGTAAATGAAAGCAGTGGGCATTCGATCTCATTGTCTCGTTGTATTTAACATATTTGTTAGATTAACTGATTGCTTAAATGTTTTTATTCTTATCACATCTGCAGTGCCAAAACTTCACTGGTCAACAAAAGGATGCTGGCTGGATGGATAACAAAGTGACTGCTGCTTCAGGCAAGAAATGCAGGCTCAGAAGTGTGACTACCCCAGCCAGGAGAGAACAGAGCTCATGTGCCTACTGAAGTCGCATTCCTGGAATTGAGAGGGAAGGACAAGTATTGTTTTAAGTTTTTTCTAAGGGTTCTTGGGTATGCGCCCCCTCACACACATGCTTTGCTTCTTCATTTAGGAGAGACTGTAGAAAAGACAAAGACACCTGGAGCAGGAAAGGCAAAAGAAGCAGTAATGGGGCAAAAATACTCACACCTTGTCTTTTGCCGATGCTCTCTCAGTAAAAATGTTCTTGCAGAATATTTCAGTACCATGCTACTTGCACGTGCTCTGCTACCCCCGCATGCACCCAAGTTAACGGAACATAGCTGTAGATCATGGATATAGGAAATAAATTGCTGTTGCTGTCTTTGTGTTGCAGTTCTAAATTCTAGAGGCTTTTGGTAAGTGGCTGTAGCAGTTTGCTTGAAGTCAGGCTTCTTTAGCTTTCTTTAGCTTTAGCTTTCTGATGTGACTTGTCAGTCTGATGTTCTCAAGACACACATCTGGGTCAGAAGAAATGATGTCTGCTCTTTGCTGGGTGCTCCTCTCTCTGGTGCGAGTTGGTGCTCCAGGACACTGCGCTGCTGGCCTTTCAGAAGAGGTGAGTAATTTACTCCTTGACTATGTTTGGTCATAAAAAGCCTTTCAGCATTGCATAGCATGACTATACGCTCATCAGTAGCCTCTGGGCCGTTGAGTGATTGAAGTGTTCTTTATTTATGTATTTGCTGTTATTGCACTTGCCAGGATACTGTTAGACTGGATGAAATACTGTATTTACTCTTCAAGTTCTGAGTGAGTTGTAAATGGTGGATGTGGGAGATAGAAACCAACAATGTACCTTCCTACACACTTTTATTTGTCTGGTTTCAGTTTATCAAGTGCCCTTTATCCCTACCATTAAACACTGCTTCATTTCTCCTAACTGCTGTGGCAGAGAAGAGCTTGAGAGGGGTTTTGAAAGAGAAGTAAACATAAGCCTTATGATTCAGCTCACTTTGAGACCTTCTAGAGCAAAAAGCAGTTACTGTGGTAGGAGGTCAAACCAAGGCTGACATCCCAGCCAGCAAGGGGAAGAGATCAGTGGGATAAGAGAAACAAGAGGGAGTAGACAGAGAGAGGCACAAGGTTAATTAGGAAGGATAAGACAAAAGCATTGAGGTTGGCAGCGTGGAAGAAAGGAAACAGGTAAAGTGGTTCTGGGGCAGAACATCAGGGAAGGGAAAGGACATTAGCCATTTTACCTGTAAAATTGCATTGTAAACCAATTATTATAGCTTCACGTTTAGTCATGTGAGCAACAATTTTTTGCCTGGGTTGTCCCAGAACTTGCACCACCCTCTTCATGTTCAGGGTGACCAGGAAAATATGCTTTCCTATTCATGTGAACAAGAGAAGTTTGAGGAGAGGTAACAGGTACAATCGACAAAGTGGCGCAGAAACAGAGGTTACCTGTTCCAGTATCAGGCTCTGTGTGCCTAATAATGAGCCTCATGGCTGCATCCTTCAGTGCCCCAGCTGCGCTTCTTTCAAAACGCATAAAGATGGAGCCTGAATACTGGAAAGCCTTAGTAATTTTAAATTTGCTTCTCATCTAACTTGAATGTCACTTTTTAGATTGTGTGGACCTCCTTTATGTTCCTGCACATGATGTACTTTCTTACCCAGAAAACAGTGGACAAACTTTGAAACCATACACATTTCACAATGTCTACAAAATCCACACAAAATGGACATCTTATAACGCCCAAATATACACATTTAAAAGTTAGTGGGGAAATTGTCCAGGATGTACAATATCATGCCAAGGTTTTGTTCAGAGCAATTTTTTTAATGAGGCATTTATTGTTGTTGTTGGTGGTTTTTTGTTTTAAATCTTCGAAAATAGGATTTGATGCTGATCTGCTGGAAGGCCTTATCCAGTGGTACTGCTGGCACTAAGTCACAGTGTAAACACAGCCTGGCGGTACAAGTCACAATGGACCACAGCTTGAAAATTATTGGCCTAGCAGCCCAGGAGCGAGAGCTCTCAGAGCTCTGCCTTTGAATCTCTTTTCCATTTCCTTTCTGAATTTCATCATGAACAGTATTAAAACCAGCATTTCTGCTTCTTGTTTCTGCCTGTGTAAAGGGAAAAGTACAAGTACAGAAATGGATTATTTTTTTCCCCCCCATAAAGTCTTTATTCAGATGCTCGTCAACCTAATTTTTCCTTCCTTCTCCTCTTTGCTCATGGGCTCTCAGCTCTCCTTCGTCATATCCCCCTGCTTCTATTAGCATTGCTCCTTTGTGCCTCATGTTGTTTCTCTTCTCAGCGTGGCCCACTGATGTGCCGTCGTGCTGAGCAGAGGGGCTGGAGCGAGCGAGAGCCCTGCCAGCAGCGGAAGAGGCAATGCTGTGCCTCAATTCAATGCCACACTTATGTTCACTGATTATCAAGAGGTGCTGGATCCAGCCGAGCCACTTCAGCTTGGTGTGACAGCATATCAGCAGGATCAGGAGGGAGCCCCAAGCCCTGGTGCACCTTAATTCAGGCAAGCATCCCACGGCAGATGTGGGCTTTCTTTCCTTCTGATCAGAGGAGATATGATTTTCCTTGTGTCTGTCCAGCGAGACACTTTGAGATGATGTGATTGCACTGCATCACTTGTCCGCCTGGTAGCACACAGAAGATGGGGCTAAGGGTCTGATCTCCTGTATTAGTTCCTTGGATGCCCTCCAAAACACAACAGCTTAGGCTCTTGGTTGAGAACATCAGCCTGCAGCAAGCATCCCCTGTCCTGCTGAAGGCTGGAGCATTTCACCTTACTTTGGGGTGCTGTGACAGTTGTTGCGTCTCAGCTGGGACACAATGGCTTGTTAAGCTGCTGTAACTTTCTTTGTGTTTCACTGTGGCTCTCCAGCCTTGAATGAGATAATGCTTTTCTTTGCTTTTTTTTCACCAGCACTTTGCGGCCACTGAGATTGCATTTGCCATGAGGCTGGCTTCACTGTGCCACCATGGTCACCTACAAGGGTGACAGTTCTGTGTTGGGCTTCCAGTCACTCTGACCATTTATATCCCATTCGTATGACACTTTAGCATCTGAATTGTTCCTTGGGTTTGTGTAACATTTATATTCCCTCTCCCCCCAAATCCAAAAGCTAGTGTTATTTAGCTTATTGAGACTGCTAACAGTGAACAGAATTTTCATTAGAATTTTTGTTTGGAATGTTACTATTTTCCCATAAAGGAAGTAATCTGTTGCTTCAGTTGATATGGCATACAATGTTGAGATACCTTTACATGTTGATTGCTGGGCAGATGCACATAGATCTGTCCCACAGTTAATGATGCTGCAAACCTTGTCCTCAGCTTGTCTGCAGACTGCTGCAACACTTCAAATTCCACACTGGTCAGAAAAACTTTGTAAGCCAGGCCGCAGCTTTATGCATGGATGGTATAACTGTTTGGATTATAATCTATCAAACAGTTTCCTACCTTTTTTTTCTTGACATAGTATGTTGTACAGCTTTATAGATAGCCTCAAACTCCCAGAAACCTTTATTGAGAGGTGTGTAATTTTGCATGTCCTTAGTATCTGCATCCTTTTTGCTATAATTACTTCTGCTGTGAATGGTTTGAAGTTTTTTTCCCAGAGTCCATCTTTTGAGATGTGTGTATCTTTGGTAGCCATTTGTCGTGGTTTAACCCCAGTCGGCAACTAAGCACCACGCAGCTGCTTGCTCACTCCCCCCCGGTGGGATGGGGGAGAGAATCGGAAGAGTAAAAGTGAGAAAACTCGTGGGTTGAGATAAAGACAGTTTAATAGGTAAAGCAAAAGCCGCGCACACAAGCAAAGCAAAGCAGGGAATTCATTCACTACTTCCCCTCATCAGGCAGGTGTTCAGCCATCCCCAGGAAAGCAGGGCTCCATCACGCGTAACGGTTACTTGGGAAGCCAAACGCCATCATGCCGAATGTCCCCCCCTTCCTTCTTCTTCCCCCAGCTTATATACTGAGCATGACATCATATGGTATGGAATAGCCCTTTGGCCAGTCTGGGTCAGCTGTCCTGGCTGTGCCCCCTCCCAGCTTCTTGTGCACCTGGCAGAGCACAGGAAGCTGAAAAGTCCTTGACCAGTGTAAGCTCTACTCAGCAAGAACCAAAACATCAGTGTGTTGTCAACATTATTCTCATCCTAAATCCAAAACACAGCACTCTACTAGCTGCTAAGAAGAAAATTAACTCTATCCCAGCTGAAACCAGGACACCATTTCACAGAAACAGTAGAAAAGTCAGATCACCGGTACTGAATGGACATTATGTCTTTGAATTAATCAATGGAAATGTTAAGTTTCCAAGTCTTCCAAAGGATTAGAACTATAACATAAATGTAAAAAAGTACCAAGGAAAAATTACAGAGTCTCTTTTCTTGCGTAACATCTTCATATTTCATCACAGAATCTGTTATGTTGACTTTCAAGGTCCTGTCTTAGTTTCCAATCCAAATCTCATCCAGTAGACTTTTCTTGAATTTTGGGCCAGGCAAATATGTTAAGGACCATTAGTAATACAAGGGGTTTGTCTCTTGTTCTCACCTCAAGGAAGAATGTTGTTTGTTTTCATGGATTATTTTGTGGCTGGTCAGATGTCGCTTTTATTTATAGGAGATTCTGCGAAATATTTAGTTGGTGCAACAGAGAGCTCCCAGCTTGCGCCCAGGTAATCCACTGACTCCCAGCCATACTGCCTGAAGCAGAAGGTCAGATGTGATGCTGCAAGGGTTAAATAGTCAGGTTTGCCCAGCCATGCCAAAGGGGCAGGAGCTGTTAGTAATGAAGAAGAGTAAAGAGGCTTGATCAGCAGTCAGTCTTAAATGCTTCTGTATCAATTGGACTCTCTAAGGTGCCAGCTCAGGGACAGCAATAGCTGTGATGGGATGGGAATGCATGAGTGTGCAGTTCTCCTTCCAGGCACGATAATACAATTTCCGTCTGTGGACAACTGCCAGTGCCTAGAGAGAGCAAGGAAGAGCTGTTAGCTCTTGATGATCCTGCTCGGAGTGGGATTTCCAGGGCAATGGCTCCTTGCAACCTCCCTCGTGTTCTCAGGACAAATCATCTCCCCTTGCCCTGACTCAGCCCAGGGTTAAGAGCGATCTTCTATTCTCTGCTGGTAGTGCCCCAAACAGAGCTTTTAAGGTAAGACCCCCTTTTTGATAGCACAGGTAAATCTAAAAAGGCTCCATAAGAATTAATATAGGTTTTTCATATCAATGTAGAGTCTGCATATAGCAAGAAAGAGAAAGAGAAAAGTAGAAGAAAAGAACAGAAGGGAAGCAAGAAAACCTGACCAAATCTGACACCAGGGACTGACTCCACTCACCACAAAACTTAAGGACAGGTGTAATTCCCCCCAGTTTACGTATGAGAAAGTGAAGTTCGCTTGCTCTCACACATTCTCTCACACTCTTTTCCTTACACTCTCCGTGACTGCTGTCTTTAGTTAGTCATCCTTGCTGCAAGTTTCTATACATTGTAATTGGACAACCTTCCAGAAGCTGGGAGATGCCTTTGTCAGAGGAGTTCCTGGAGATATAGCTCCTATTTGTTGAGATTGAGATTTGCTAAATTAACAAAGGACTGCTAACAATAAGATTATTTGCTTGCAGTAGAAATCCTGTTTCACCAGCAACTATTTTTAAAGAACCCTATAACAAAATATATATGCTTGTCCATCATTTTCTGTATGAATTTATGAATATCGTGATCTCTGTGTGTGTCTTGTTGGGAATTTGGGCATTAGCCTGTGTGCTTACTACCCTTGACGTGAAAGATCCCAAGTGTGTAGGCACTGTTTGAACTCATTCCCCCAAATCAGTTTCATTTTTGCACTCTCTCTGAGTGTACAGGTGGCTCTTAGTCACATGCAAAAGCCCTACACGTAACAGTGTTGAGCCAAAACCAAGTATTATTGCAATTTGGACTTCAGGTATTTCCACTTTTATGTACTTCATAAGTTCTTGCCTCAGTAATTTTATTCATACCTACCTTGGCATCTTGCTTGTTACAGATTTTGGGCTGCAAAAAACTTTTTTGGGAGCTCTTCCTTCAGATTCAGCATTATCACATGGATTTTTGCAGACTTTAATAATTCTTTCAGATGTAATATTTTCCTCATGATGCTATGGTATTCCCATGTTGGATTTCCATAGTGCGTTCCTTTATATATGTCCTGGAAGAACTTCTTTCCCTTTCAGTACTACTGGATTTTGTTTCTATTTGTTTGGCTTCGTTTTTACTTTTTTTTTTTTCTTTCTGGCACTGCAAGTAGAAAATGGTGTCTATCTTATCTTCAGCTTGTGCTAATTTTTTTCTTCACATGCTGTGACTCTTTCTGCTAGAGCACTGATTTGTCATGGTAAATTATACATAGCTCAGTGTCATGTGAATTTCTGTGCTTTAAGTTGCAGAGTTCCTTCACTATTGTCACAAGAGTCTAGCACCTTTCATCAAATACTTTTCTTTCTTTTGCAGCTCAAAAAAGAGTAAATACTGTTCTGCTTTTTCCTTAACTGCTTTGTTGCAGACCCTACAGAAGTTTTTTGCAGCAACATCTATGCAAACTACTCTTTATCTGGAGTGTGTGCTGAGAAATATCACAAATCAGTTTTCAGTGAGAAGTGGGAATTTGAGAAGCACCCTTATATTCTCCTTTTGACTCTTGACCCTGGCTATATTTCTCAGTTAGTCTCTGAGGGTTTCGTGGCATGATTACTGTTATTGGGTATGATTTATTTTGGCTTTGGGCTGGTGAGCTGTGGGCTGCTCGGATGGTTCAATGCCACTAAAGCCTTGTCTGGTGGAACGGAGCCGTTCAGGGGACTGCTCTTTGCTGAGTTACAAGAGCTCTGCCCGTACTGTGGGGTGTAACTGCGCCCATGTTGTGTTGAGCAAGTGGGGAAGTGTCTTCTCATTCCCATTGAGATGAAATTGCATGAAGGGAAATTTGCTATTGGGGAAGGACAGAAGAGGCAGGAAATTGTCTTGATCTGCTTTTTCCCTTAGAGCTTGGAAACCACACTTCTTTTGGTCGGTAAGCCAACCTTTTTGCCAGGCCAAAGGAGGAAGCGAGCCAATGTTTGCTGGTGTAGGTACGTGGTAAGGGAGGCTCATAAAGAGCCTTACCATAGCCCTTGTGATACTGGAATGGGTCTGTGCAATCCCGTTAGGTGTTGCAGATTTTACTTCTTGGGCCCTTGCTGCTGCAAGAGGGAGATGGAGTCTTGGTCCTTTCCTGCCCTAACCACAGACGAGGGGAGGCAGAGGGGATGGGGAAGAGGAGGCTGTGCCTGTTTCAAAAGAGATGAAGTTCCACCCCCGGGAAAACAGTCACTGAAGAAAGGAGTGATATTTCTGCTGAGCTACACTGGCCCTTCACACCTTCCTCAACCACTCCCCGGACTGCAAAAGCTGAAGCCAACTCTCTCTTGCATCCAAAACAACCAGTTCAAGGACTATTTTATACATGGAAAAATTGAACAGGTGAGCTGAAGAAAATAATTTTTCGTGGACTTCCTAGCTCCAAGTTATAATTACTGCCTTGTAACCAAGCAGTTCTTCAGTGACACAGGGAGGAGAAGATAAATGCCAAGTAAATAGTATGTACATCTCTCTAGTTTAGTGCAGTAGGACAAAAAGATGAAGTAGGAGCTGCGTACTGAAAAGCTGTAGCACCATGATGAAAAGTGTCCTGATTTGCTTGAAAGTGAGGGTATAAGCTCTGGTCCTAACTCTCAGAAGGGGGTGCTATTACCTCATCTGATTTCTTTGTATTTTATATGTATATCTATATGTTTTACATGCATATGTATGTATACGGAAACCCACTGAGGTTTTAAAAGCAAGCTAAAACATTTGTTTCCCTTTGCCCTGTGCTTTAGTTCAAGTTTTTTGGAACAATGATAACAAAGTTGCTCCTTTTTTTGTTTTAATGGCTCTTTAGTGCAGTATGCAACAAAATGGATTAGATTTCCAGCAATATGGTATTCTTTTGAAAAGTATGAAAATCCTTGAAAAAGGAAAAACAGAAGAACAAAAGGAAGAAAAGGCACAGACAAGTGGCGTATTTATTTCATATTGTACAGTGCTTAGAAAAATCTACTGTCTTGTGCAAGAAGTGAAAACAATGTATTCATACTAAGTGTGTATTAATGAGAAAAGCTGGGTTGAAACCAGTGTATTTTACCAAACAAAAAATGTGATATTTCAGATTACAAAATTGGAAAATTAAAGAAGTCTGGATATTGTTGTAGTATTTCCACTATTTTTTAACTCCTGAAATTCATTGTTTGGATATTAAAATGGACTTGTTCATTTCTTACATCATATAGCCATTTATTTAATTTGCACCTCTAAATTAAAAAAAAAACAATAGTTGTGTATATACATCTTGGACCCATTCCTAATGAATGTGACTGACTTTCTTTCTTTTTCTCACACCTGCCTGCCCCTGCTAAGGCATAGAGACATGTCACACTTCTTCCCTACTGAAGCCCTGCTTTGGAAAATGATACCTGGAACTGAAGCCTCTCTCGTCACTGCAATCCCAAGGCAAGACAGAGCTCAGGTACTCAATACCCCAGTTAGACTGGGTACAGCAAACAGTGAAAACTGTGCAAGCAAAGGATCCTGCTTAATCTGCAAAATTCCCCTAGCATCCTTAGCAGATACTGGAGCAGGAAGGCCATTCTCCTTGGCAGGAATTCATGACCATCCATGAGGGAACCTGACACAACTTGTTTATGGGCTGCAGCTGTACCTTTGAAGAACAGCCTTGCCCTCATGCTGCTGGTTTGCAGGGCTGTGAACTGACTAGGTCACAATCTTGACTTGGGGGCCAAAGTACGGCCTTGATATTAACAGATAATAATTAAACCGCCATATCCTGCAGCATTGCAATTAGGATTTCTGTTTATTTGGGATTAAGGCCATAGTCATGTTCTGGGTCTTACAGGTGAACACAAATCCTGCTAATCTTTCCACAGCACACAGAGCACCGCTTCCCACAGATGCTTACAATCCAGACTTCCTGCAAAAACAACCCATTGGCTTCAGTGGGTGCTTTGCAAGCAAGAATTTTCAAGGTGGTCCCTATGTAAAATAGGGACCTTCTTTTGTAGATGTTTGGTTAGTGTCTCTGAAATAATGTACCATCCTCAGTGTCCTGAGGATTGCTCCTTCTAGGTTTCTTATGCCCGATCTACCTCCCTTGTGGTAATTTCAGCATCTGGTAACATGGAAAGGGGTATGAAGACAGTGTTAAAATGATATCAAGACAATAACCTTACCTTTTACCCCTCACTTATCCAGAGGTCACAGTTGGAGTTTGGATACAGGAGGAATTGAATGTGGAACTTCAGAAGAACAGTAGCAGCTCTTGTAAGTATTTCCCAAATCCTAGTCTTGTAGCTCTGTGAATTATTTCTTCTCACCAGGGATAGAAGAGGACTGTATTTATCACAATCTTAGATGCCTACCTTAGGGTGAGATGAAGTGCCTCTAGAGATGCATGTTTCTTTCCAAGATGATAAAGGAACCTTAACTTTAAATGTAGACATCTGACTTTTAAATGCTAAAACAGATTAATCCTACCCTATCTGAGACCCGTGGGAAGACAGTATGGCAAGTTTCAAGTGATTTTTGAAAGTCTCTTAATCTAGTCCCAGAGAACTGCCTAGCATGTTGACTATTACAGTTTTTTCTTTATGCTTCCTAAGTGACTTTGTAACCTCTGTATGTTGGAGCTAAGCTAGGACAATAAGTATGCACATGCTTTATATATGCATTTAAATGAACACTCAAGTGTAAGCAAGTGACTACTCACATACTTACAGCAAAACCCATGAATAAATTTTTGCAGGGCCAAGACTGATTTCTTCATGTCTGGGATGCGCTTGGGATTCTGGATGTTCCTAAAAATGCACCGGATGAACATGAAATGGTCTTCTCCAAGGACACAGCGTTTAGAAATAGTCAAAGGTGGGTTTCACTTCACAAGCTCCTTGAAGCCTCTGTGGAAGAAGTGGGGTTTTAAGGAGAGTTGAGGAGTAAGAGAAGGCTGTTGATGTGAATTCAGAATAGTTGCAGAAAGATTGACAGGGAATAAAGACAAACTGTTCAGTTTGATAGCTTTATTTTCTTTTACTTTGTATATAAGTATCGCAAAAAACAGTGAGTCTATTTTTTTAGGGTCTAACTTAAAAGATCATCTGATGATGTCTGTTAACAATCTCATCTAGAATTGTCCACTATTAAGATTCTTGAGATTTGTTCTAGGCAACAATGGCCTTGCTTGCAGTTTGTATTTGTTAGCAGCTTCTAAATACCAGAGGTTAAAAACCCTGGGAATAGTTTTAGAAATTTGCTGACCTCTTGTCTGAAAGAATCACTCCATCTTGCGTTACTGAAAACAGCCATCCATGGGAGTGGGGTTAAGACCGTGTGTGCAGGAGGCTGCAAACCTCCCTAGGTGCTGGACAGTCACTGCTGGCAGGATGACCATCGTCCTTGGAGCATGCCATGTGTGCTCCCCTGACTTGTGCTGCACTGTGAATATTCACTTTCTGTCCTCATGTCCAGGGCCTGGACACTTGCTCCTGCCACCCAGGAGCTGGGTGAAGCTAAGCCCTGCTCCTGTCCTGTGCAGGACCCAGGGGAGAAGGGCCAATGTGCCTGCAGGAGCACACAGCGTGTAAATGCCCTCCCATGCCCTGAGGGGTGCTGGGCCAGGCCATGCCTCTAGAAGGACAGACACCCAGGGGGAGTGCTTGCTGGGGAGCAGTGCAGTCCTCCCAGCCTATGCTTGGCTGTGCCAAAAACACATGATCCGGTCATCTATGTGCACATGAATGGCAACCCTCTCCTGTTTGGGCATCAATGTAATAACAAGCTGATTAGACATGGTTAGTTAATAAAGCGGTTGTCATAAAATCAGTGTGTGCCAATCTCCGTCTCTCTTTTGCTAACGCTAGCTGAGTACACAGTAGTTGCTCAACTTACACACCTGGGTGTGGAGAGCTCTGCTTCTCATCACTGACAGTGTTGAAGGGTGCAGGAACAAAACCTTACGGGAGGCCCTGACTGATAGATGGGATGGCAGGAAAGGTAGATGAGTCCATGTGGGAGAGGACCAATACAAATCCTCATAGGTACCTGAGTGCAACATGGTGCTGCCTTCTTACTGCTTTTGTCACTTCTTATAGCCATGCCATAGTCTTGGGCATAATCACCTTAGTGTTCTGGTACAGGCCACACAACTCAATGCATAAAGCTGGCACAGCATCTGTTTTCCTCTCCACTACCTGTTTGTACTTCTCTTCTTGGCTTCAGCTGCAACTCACATTGTTGTGTGCGTATATCACATATCAGATGGGATAATCAGGCCCTTCGTTTCTGACCCTTCTTTACTACAAGGCTGAGTTCTCCAGTATAGGTTGATAAGACTGTTACAGAGCAGTCCCTGAAACTTAAAGTGGTTTCAGATACCTTCCAGCATTTTACCAGCATATAAACAGTTAGCTGCTGTTGGAAGTCCTAAGCTACAGACAATGGGAGATGGTAACCTCTTGTGCACAGGATTTAAAACTATAGGATCATTGACCTTGAATCGTGCATGTAGCCTGGGAAATCTAGAGTTAAGCAGCTTGCAAAACCATAAAAGCCAGCCACCAGTCTGAAGAATAGAAGCCTTCTTCTAGTTTTCCTGCTGATATTCACTGTTGTTTCAATCAAAGTACAGGTAGCACTTGAAGAATGACAGATCTTGTGAGCTTTATATACCAGTATAATGAGATTATGCTTCATGACCTTACTGCATTTGACTTTTACATTAGAGAATATGATTCAGGAATTCGTTTGAACAATCCACAAAAATATAAATGAAAAGATTTTTTTCTTTTAAATTGCTGGTTTCTCATTAATTGCACATTGTAACTGACTCACAGGAAAGGAAGAATCATAATGAAGAAAATCAGAAATAAAAAGGGACCCACAATCTTAATGTGTACCAGTACAGAAAAAATTACAAAAAATACCATGAAACACATAGAAAACTATATTTCTCTTACTAGCTTTATTCTTATAATATTATCACATTTAAAAAATACAATTTCAGAAAAAAAAGAACTATAGCTTTTTGCAGTGATAGGCGACAGGTCAGAAAAGCATTTCAGAATAATTTTACACCTTTTAACCTTAAAAAATACTTTGCTGACAATTGAGAAAGGGCCTTAAAAGAAGCGCTGATAGGCATTCTCACAGCAGGGTTGCCATGTCCCATCACATAGCAGAGGGTTTCTGCATAATGTATCCTGTAATAAGAAGTGTACTGCAAATCACAAGGCTTGAGTAGCAGTTTTAAGAAAGTAATCCTTGGCATGAACTGCTATTAGTGATGACACTGAAAGTTTGTTACATAAAACTCTTTAGAAGACACAAAGAAGGTAAACTGTTTAAAATTTTTATTTGAGCCTTGAAAGAACTACTTTGTCATAGAAATTTGTCTGCATTTAAATATATATTTAGTGTTCTCTGTTTTTTCATTTTTTGCTTATGCTTGGACAGGCTTGTTAAATGAAAACTGCAGAGTTTAGTTAAATGAATGTCACTTTTCTCTCATTCTGTGCTGCAAATGGTAATTGTTCAAAAAGTGTCTTAACAATTACTGGTGTTAATTATGAATGCTAATACAATCATTGATCACTGAGAGTCCCAGTGTTGCAAACCCTTTACAAATGGGGTAAAAACTACAAAAAAAAAAAAAAAAATCCAGTATAACAAAGAGTAAATCAGTCCATCAAAGCACAGCAAGCTATATTCATGTTTTAATAGCTAGACTAATCAAAATGGGATACGAATCTAGAAGAAACCTTCTTGCTGAAATTAATTTTATTTTTGTCTGGAAATGTAAATAAAAGAAAACGTGAAGGGGCCATTTCCAGGCAAGTTCTTTTCAGTGTTAATGATGCAAATCAGTGAAGTTTCTCAGTCCCTGGGGAATCTTTTTGTCTTTCTTATTTCCATAAGAATGATTTTTAGGTGATTAAAATAAAAGTCTAATGGAAATAAAAATTCTTCATACTTTTCTCACAATACAGTCTAGTAGATATCTGGGAAAAAAAAAAAAAACCAACTGGAATTGACTTTAGAACTATAATAAACCTTCCTAGGAGAGGAGTGGTCACAAAATGTTTTTGTATTTCTAATGGAGACATTTTTGGTTGTCTTTAATAGTATTTGAGAGAAGTTGCAGTCATCTGAAAGCTTGATGTTTCAATGTATCTCCAGCATTTTCTCAGTGGCTAGTAATGGTGAGTGAAACATTTCATTGTGTTGTTCTTTAAGTGAGCAGTATAAGAAATGGGCATCCAAATAATAATTAAAAATTTGGCTTGCAATATTTTTGGCAAATAGCTTTTTTCAGAGCTAGATTCTTCTTGAATATCAAGGACTGGACTGATAGTGAAATACTGGAGAAGCATTGATAATTTCAAATTACTTTTAATCCCATCCTTCCTCCAGAAAGAAACTATTTAAGTGACTCATTAAAGGGCCGCTATTAAACTGTGGCTTTGCTATAAGCTCTGTTTAAGGCAGGATACACCACATAGTGGTTCGGGATTGGTTTTACTTTCCCTCTTTTTCCAGGGAACAAGGAATGGCAAAAATAGAGATTAATGTAGTCTATGTCAGCCCCATATCCAGCACAGATAACACCTCCCTCCCTCCCATGCTGGTGTATAGGGGAAGGACTAAATGATGCTCTCCCCTACCCTGACCCACTCTGCACAGAGAGTAGCAATGTCACAGAATCTGCTCGTACACACACACGCATGTCCACATAAATGCGTGCACACACACACCCACCCCTTCTCCTTGTGCAACAGAAGAAAGTGATAGCCTGGAGAAGGAGATGGAAGAGCACCAGCCCCGCCACCTGCCTCACCCCCACACTGGTGGGAGAGGGCAGATAACAGTAATTAATGTCAAGGGAGCTCGGGGCACCTTACATGCAGGAGCTGCTGCTGGGTTGCATGGCCAGGAGCAGAGAAGATGACACGAAAGGGAGCATGCTCTTGTTTTCCAGGCAGAGCTCAGCAAAAACTCTCCATCCTCGCATTCACTAGCTGCTATAAACTAAACAGCCTGAACAAAGAAGCAAGACGGTCTCCTTGGCACGCTTGCAGCCACAGTCTCCAGTGACAGCAGAGCGGGGATAGGGAAGAGAAGCTGCTCTGGTACAAGAGGGGAGCCCCACCACTGGCTCTCCGACGAGTCAGGGCTGCACCAGGGGGCTGGAGGCAAGAGGCACAACAGGGACCCAAGTCTCCATGCTAGCCCCAGCCCATGCACTCTTGTAGGTTTGACACCAGTAATTAGGGAGGCTGCAGCCCTGTAAGAGTTTCATGTGGAAATGGAGCTGGAGATTACTGCAGCTTGGGACTGGATTGCTTCCCTCTGGGTCCCCTCTTCAGCTGCTAATGAGCCATCAGGGAGACTCAAGCTGTCCCCAGGGCTGCTTGGGTCCTGGGTCCAGGTTGTGGAGGAATGAACAGAGCTCTAGGGCAGGGGGGATGGGGAATGACCGTCCAGGGCAAATCCGCAGATTCTTGGAGCTGATTTACCCCTTGACCCTCCCATAGCTCCTGACTGAAGGATTCCACCCCTGCCCAGCCTTTCCCAGCCCTGAAGGGAGCCTCCCCCAGCTCCTAAGTGGGGACACCCATGAGATGTTCCTGGCTGCAGTGAAGTCAGAGGATTCCCAAACTCTGCCATTCAGCAGACATGAGTCAAGGGCCACAAAACCTGAGATGGGATCTAAAATCTCAGGTTCAAAACAAAACAAAAAAATATTCATCTATAATGTTTTTTAATCAACAGTGCTTCTAAGTACTTTTTGACCTTGACTTAACTGTTGTTTGCCATCTGATATTACTGGTGGTTGTCTCCCAGTTGTTCTCCAGATCCTGAGGACACTTCATTTTCTGTTTCCTTAATGCTGAGAGTCCCACTGAGTCATCTGAATCCAAGTGCCCAAGCTTTAAGAAGAAATACTGCATACCTGATGAAATCATGAGCTGTGGCAACACAACTGGTCCCTAAGTTTAATGCCATTCTTCATCTCCTGTGTTTGGGTGAGGTGAGGACCAAGTCCAGGAAAGCTTTTGAAGCCTTTAAGCGAAGAAATGAACACTTAGAACTCCTTCTTATCCCCTACTCCTCCTCATAGTGGGGTCCTTTGCCTTATGCCATGCCCCTACGTTCCCACACAGTGTATGGGAGACCCCAAAACAGCCTGCGCTGCCTGCCATAACCAGCAGGGAGAGAAGGGAAGGAACCAAGCAAGGTGGTCCCCAAGGCACCCTCCCCTGACCCCCGGGGGGTGAGCCCTGCCTGCCTGTGTGCATGCCCTCACCCACACACCTCACCATGCGATGCTAAAACATTTCTTCCAAAAAAACTAAATAGGATACATTTCTAAATGTAGGACACAGCCAGTGTTTTGTATTATCTTTTATAGACATCTACTGTCCAGTGCATTTGCCCAGGATTTAGGAGGCTCCAGTCTCTCCTCTTTCTGGGGAGACACATCTCCCATTCCTGAGGTGTGCTCTCTGCCCAGCTAGGAGCTTGTCTGCTGAAGCATTGCCAGGGGACATCCAGGCATTCACTTTCCATGGCATGCCAGAGAGAAGGAACATGACCCTGTAGCCTAGGAGCTGAATGGGGAAACCTGGGATCTACTCATTCTTCAAGGAAAGATCTGAGGGGTAAAATCAGCCTTGTCCCCACTTTTCCTGCTGAGGACATACAACTATATAGAACTTGGCTTCCCCTTTAGGAAGAGTGAGACATGAGTTTGATTTGTCTCAGACAAAGGAAAGATTGCACCTAAATCGGCCATCTCCTAGGGAAACAGAAGCGCATTATAGATACTGGACAGATACTGATGCTCCATTTTGCAGGGATTCCGATCTACTTGATCTGTAAGAGAACATCTTACATACCCGGCAGGCAACTTGCTCAGCCTGCTAAGCCCTTAGCTGGATGCGGTCTGAACTCTTCCAAAATGGCCTGGGCTTGGAGGGCATTACATGTAAGGGGATTTCAGTGGCAACTTGTGAGCGTCCCTTTTGGTCCAGGACTCACTGTGCCCTGCTGTACTCCTCACATGCTATGTTGCCAAGCGACACTTTGCAATGTGCATCCTGCAGTCTTCCTTTGCCGATTAGGTACAACTCCAATGCACTTTCCTCTTTGTCTTCAAAATGTAGCGTTATGGATTGCAGCCTCGTAGATGCTGGGGGAGGCTGGAGCCTGTTCTGTGAAAAAGGCCCAGCAGACCTGCAGAAAGCATATCTTGATACCACACAGCTGACATGAAGTGGTGTGGAAATGCTGTCAGATCATCTACTCAGAAACCTGTTTCAGATCATGCCACCTGCACATCTTGCTGACTGCTTCCAGCCAGTGCCCGCTGCTGCTCGGGGCCAGAGACAGGACTGCTTCTCCTGAAGGCCTCTGAGCTGTTGCTTTCTCTCAGCAATGACAACGTGTGCACTCATCCTGTGGTGTGGGCTGGGGCAGGCTGGGGCTAAAGGGGGTGGTGTCAGGCTGGGGTGAGCTTTCCAATCAGATTCAGGTTGCCTGAGCACATGTTGCTCGAGATTAAGAGGCTCACGGTGCCTGCCCTGTCCATTTCCTGTGTTCATTTGGGCCATTCATTAATTTCTCTGTGCTAGTTTTATGGGAGATATCCCCACATCCTTAGTGGGCACTTCAACTAGTGAGCCACAGAAAAAACAAAATGGGGTCAAAACAGAGCTGGTTGTAACACAGACTTTGCTTCCCTTACCCTCTACTCCAAGACTGGATCCAGACTTTCTTCATGTGAACCCCAGGAGTATCTGCAAAGTAAGTTAAAAGAGGAGCCATTTGCCAAACTACTCCACTTGGGGCAGAAAAGCAAGTGGCCTGGCATCTTTTAGAGCAAAATGGGAGAATCCCACAAATGCTAATGTTTCCCCAGGGCTAGACAGCCTTTAAGCGGGAATTACAATTTTGAATTTAGGCATCTTAAAATGCCTTTGTGCTGTTTCAGGGGCCTAAATCCCACCTGACTCTGCCAGTGTATATGGAGGACCCTCCTGTGGAGAACCTTCAAGGCACAGAGGTAGTGAATTCTCACCAGACTTTATAGTATCACAGGAATGAGACATCTCCTCACCCAGTGAAATTGTTTCTAGTGATCCTCTTATAGTTTTCTAGGGAAGATCCTCTGTAAGTTTTCTGGGACCGTCCTTTCTGGCTAGGTCCTGCACACGTGTTACATCCCCCAGAGAAGCGATTTGAGCTGGGATAGCTCTGGTGGTAGGTGCAATAGGATTGCTTTAAAAGTGTCAGAAAAGTATGTTCAGAAACATGAAACTTTCTTCACCAACAAAGTAAATCATCCAGGATGAGGAATCCTGTTATAATTAGTTAATTAGTGCATTAATTGGGAAGGACCATGAAAAGTCTAGCTGCTTAGCCTAGAAGATAGGCTGAAGCCAACACTGCATTTACATCTCAGTAAGTACAGAATATATCCCAGAGAATATGAACAGGAAGACCAGCTTGCCTCATATCTGCAGAAAGATGTAGCTCTCTTGCTTTCCCTCTGCTCTCCAGTATTCCCCAAAAGAGGAATTCTCAAGAGGAAGCTCCTGTTATTTGTGTTTCTCTCCGATGTTGCCTTACCGCAGTCTTTCATGGAGGAGACTGGAAATGTATCATACATTTGCAACGGTTCTAACGGGCGGTTTTGACGTACTTCCCATGGAAAAATGTAGACGTTGAACAAGCTGTGTTTGTGCCAGTGATGGCCTTTGGTTTTGCTTCAGAAACTGAGGTTTAAAAGCCCAAATAAATCTTTTTGCATCGTCAGAGGTGCTGCGCTTGTTTTTGCCATTGGCACTAGCACCTCAAACCACACAGCCTGGAAAATTTACTCACCTCCCGATCTTAAAAACCATGCTTGCCTTAGGTCCGCAGCCCCTGAAAAAGTTGTCTTGGGAAAGATACCCCCCTCCCCTCCTCCTCCTCCTCCTCCTCCTCCTCCTCCTCCACCCTGCAGCAGGACCCATTGTCCGACGCCGGCAAGGCATAAAGGAGTTAACGAAGGAGCCAGCGAGGAGGTATGATGGGGTGATGTCAGAATATTTCCAGGGAAAGAATGTGTTGGGGGCGCTGGCCGGGCGCAGGGGCTGGGGCTGGCGGCCCCCAGCCCCACCCCGACATTCTTCTTGTCCGGTTCCCACAGGCGGAGAGTGGCACGGGGGGTCAGAGTGGACGAGCACAAAGGGAGACCCCCTGCTGCCGGGGCCATCGTGCTGGGCTGTCACTGCTACTAATTCATGACTTCACCTTTAATCTCGCTGATCCATTATAGGTTAAAAAGAGACCCATTTTACAGCTGACAAGATTGAAGGGAGCGCAACCCAGGAACTGGAGGAGGGAGAAAAAAAAAATAAGGGAGGGGAGGGGGAGAGAGAAATAACCCCCTCTAAAGTTTGTACAATTAGGACCCATCTGCTAAAAATAGACTTTGTGCTTTTTGCTTGTCCTTTCCCTTCACTACGCGGATATGTATTTTAGGAGGTAAGATGATAAACACAGCTAATTCAGAATTTTAGCGCATGGGGTCAGAGGAAAAAGGAATGGGGAGGAAAGGGGGGACCGGGAAAGGAAAAATAAGTAAGATTTTTGGAGCAGGGCTGCACAATGGAAAGGATGGGAAGCATTCAAATGGCTTAGTGCTGCTTTAGAGTGTGTTTTGTGAGGTCATCATGGGGAAATGACTAAGAAATTTATGAAATGCTGATGTCAAAGGTAAGCTGATCAAATCAGCGTTGATTCAGCAGAGTAATAAATATATGTGTGTGGCACTTTCAGCATGTTTATAATGACACAAATACTTAATGAATTCTCAGAAATCATTAGACCTACTGTGCTGTGAGCTGTAGATGAAGTCTACAGAAGTATTTCCGCTTTTTATTTTCGTTAGTAGGGTAATCACTTTCAATTTGTCCTTTAACAAAGATTTTCATGCTGTTAGTTTGAGGCAACTAAAATGCATGTTCTTAGTGAATTTCAGAAAAAAAGCAAATAGGAAAGAAAAAAAGTGTAGTCTCAGAAAAAAACAGAGGGGTGATAATTTGCCATAGACCTGTGAAATGCTTGCTATAATTTCTTTTTTAGCATACAGCAAAGAATTCAACATTCTTGCATTCCCTGGTTTTGTCCTACATGAGTGAGGATGCTGTAGGTATCTGTGTACAGTACTAATTCAAGGAGTTGGGGTATTGGTCCTTAGGTCTTTTGCTTTCTCCGTCTGCTCTATGACAAAAAAATTGTAACTCCAGAAGCAATTTTATTAAGTCCACCAAACTAGTCTACCACTCCTCCTACTGCCCTGATGATATTAGAGAGCATTGAAGCCCAAGAAAGAGATTTTTTGCTGGATTGTCCCAATCTTTTGCCCTTGAACCGCTGGAACTGCATCTCATAAGACAGTGCAATGTAAGTATGTAAATTTATACTGCCAGACATGCACAAGTTTTACACCATATTCCTTCTTTTCTCCCCTCCCTGCTCCCTGAGGAGCTCTGGGAGTCACCAGCATCGTGGCTTTGAGGGTGCCCCACTGCCATGAGACGAGGGTGGAGAGCAGGGAGGGTTATCGTGAGGATACAAAGCGTTGCCTGAAATTTGCAAAGATTTTTGGGTTTCTGGGATTCCAGGACAAAGTCTGCAAAGGAGATCAGCCGCCTGTGTCTTTTGTGGGAAGATATGAGAGAATGGGGACCTTTGCATGAGGCACTCTGTCAGCTAAAGCCAGTGATGAAAGTCCTGTTGAAAAGAGCCTCGGATCAAATCAAACCCTGATTTCCTAAGAGTGACATTGCCTGCAAATGGAGGCAGATCAAGGTCTGTAACTGGCCAGTGCTTTGGACGCATTCTGCTTACTTTAGTCACACAAAATGACGTATTGATGCAAGTTTCCAGGATCCAAACAGGCAACCCTTTCATAGGCAAAAGCCCTAATGAAGTCACTGGCAAGCAGCCTCGCTGGCCTAAGGCCTGCAGGCTGTTTCCCTAGTCAATACACTGGACCTAATCTTACACCCCTTGAGCATCGAACTCCATGTGTATTTTCTGCAAGTATTTGTTCTCTTTCTGCAAAAGTGCAAGATTTGTGGGCTGTAGGGAGCAGTGTCAGTGAGCAGCTGCTTCTCCTTCAGCATGAGTTGTTCAGTATATAGACTTCATTCGCTACTAGTTGGGCAAAACTAAACTGTGAAGCTGAGGCACGGAACAGCAAGGACCTAGACTGCCAAATACAAATCTTCTATTGTAATTTGTAAGTGTATGTTTGAAAACAAAAGAAGGGATTAAAGCAGAAGTTTTAAAAAAAGGCTTTAGAGGAAATTCTGAAAATATGTATTTTTACCTGGTAATCTTCTGACAGCTTCTAATTTAGTGGAACACATTAACTCTTCTTGTAAGTCAACTGCAATCAATAGAGCTATCTTAACAATGAGTTAGAGTTATCTTGCAGAATGGATTTTGCTAGCTCTTTGTAAGCATAGTCCCTCTGGTGTCTGATCAATCAGCTGAATTTATTTTTCCCATTTCTGAGAGTGTTAGAAATATAGATTGGAATCGCAGCTTCACATATTACCTTGATTCCAAACTGTCATCAAACACTAAGTTAACATGATAAAAATCATAAGGATGTTTCCAGGGGATGCTTTGTTTTAGGTGAGGAACCCCTGCTCTTTCTTTCTGAAATTTTTGAATAAAGTTTTTCACCACAAGCGAACATTATAATGCGATGCCCAGGTAATAGTAAGTAAATAGTAAGTAAAAGCAGCTTTTAGAGCCAAAAAATTACCATCTCCTTCTCCACACTCCTCAGAAAATGATAGAATGAATAAAATCCTTCTCAGTTAAAACATTTTTTCTTCTAAGTTTCATACATCTTCTGTAATGCACCTGCAGGCAAGTGTTCAGACTGAGCCAGGAAAGCAGTATTGCCTGAATTAGGGTTGAATTGCTGAACTGGATGGCAACAACTTGGCCTGGAAGTAAAAGCAAAGAAGGGGGAAGGGAGGCGATCCAGACTACCGATTAATTATGAGTCCTCCCTGTAACCACATCCCTTTCTTTCAGTAGAATGGGCACTTGCAGTTAATGGGAAAATAACCCTGCAGGCTCTGCCTCTGGCTGCTCCCACCTCTGGCTGCTCTAGATCTGGTCTAAGCCCACAGGTGGGCTCACAGCTCGAACTTGCACCTGGAGTTGGACATACAAGCATCTTGGGTGTCATTTGTACTTTTCCAGAGAAAGGTACACTGTGAAAAATCCGCAGGGGTGGGTCTCTCTCCCTGAGGTTCTCTGAGAAATGGTGCTATAAAAGTAGCATGATGCACCTTTTTAAAGGTGAGATATCCTAGACTAAAGGCAGCAGAGATCGCAATTTCATGAGGGAGGGGGTTGGAGTCTCGAGCATATCTGAAAATGTGGCCCTTAAATATTTAGCTGTCTCTTTGGGAACTGACTTCCTTTGACAATCTGTATCCATGTCATCGTCATGCTATAAATAAATCTGTGATGTTTGGTGCCAATCAACTAATACCAGGTCCTTATCACAACAAGCTCACAGTACCTCATTCAGCATGCTCAAGGAGTTATCTTTCTATCTCCTTTTTTAAGATGAAACTAATCCATTGTAAGCCCCATAACAAGGAGGCACTCACATGGTGAAAGTATAAGAAGTGCAGTTTTTAAATGATGTTGTATATGTCTATGAGACTCTTGCCATTAAAGCCACGGGTATGCAAAGATGCTCTCCATTTTTATGCAGCACTGCTGTGGAGATAGGGTAGGATTTTCCTTGTGTTTGCCACAGGAGTTCTGCATGGTTTAATTAAAATGTATTATTATATTAGGGCTTTTTCTTTTTCTTAAACAAAGTCAAGGACCCTGCTGAAGACAGGGACATTCATGCACCCAAATCGGTGTCAGAGTCCTGCTGGCAGTAAGAGCTTTTGCACAAACATCTGATTGCAGAGTCAGAATTCAACAAAGCAAGAAGAAACAGGCTGAAGAGCAACTATCGAAATAGATGCAGTAGCACAGATAGTGGGAAGTAGAACCGAGAGAACAATAAATGAAGAAACAATGAAAAGGTCAAGCACTTATTCAAGATTCATAAGTACAAATGTTGTAGTTCAAGCAGTGCATGCATGAGGTGAAAAATGTAATTCCTTCTTTTCACTTATTTTTATTTTTCTCTCCTTATTTTTTTTTCCAGCTCATCAATACCACTGAGAGAAATCTTGCTTGCAGGAGAAAAAAACAAACATGAGATGCAAATAGTGAATACGCAGGGGGCAGCAGGACAGGAAGGAGCACCATTTTCTCGACCGGCTTTAGGAGAACACACTGCATTCAGAGAGCGATACATTTCATACAAATGGTGTTGGGAACAGTTGGTGCAGAAACATGACCTTCCTCCATCCCTCCTTTCACACAGGGCTGGCTTGGTCAGGAATAGCTGGATGGGGGAATCCCTACTTGCCATGTAAGCGAGCTGGGGCAATGCACACATGGTGATTGTGATTCTCCAAGCTTCAGAGTTTGCAGACCAGCTGCAGCAGCAGGAGCAGAGTGTTTCCTGCTTCATGGGTGGCTCACAGGTGGTTCGTGTGCTGACCCGTGTACTGAGGCTGTGTGGGTGCAGAAGGCAGGTGTGCCCATACGTGGGTGAAGGGTCCGTGAGGACCCCATTCCATGAGAATGGAAGAAGGAAGTTGTCACATCAGGAGTTGTTTAGTCTAGTACTACTTGAACTACTTTTAACAGCCATCAGACCAAGCTTTCTTGAAAAGGATGAAAGAAAACCAATATGGCACACTGCTGCTGTTGAATCTCCCATATGTGGTACCTTCAGGGATTCTCTTCAGCACTGGTATGCCCCATCACTGCTTCTTACTCAGGAAAATTTATATCCTTTTCCTGAGATTTAGCTTGCCTTTTTTTTTTCAAAAGAAGTGTCCCAAACATTCTGCAGTGTTCTTTACATTCCTGTTCTTCTCTATCCTCTTCCTGCTGTGCACATTTCTCTGTTCTCTGCTGTTTTTCCCTTGGTACATGCTTTCTTGGCACGTGTCCCCTCCTCCTCTGGACCTCCTGCCTCATCACCTTCTCCCACTGGCAGTTCCAGCCCCAGCAGTTTGTCTGCTGCTGGTATAGTGCTTTCTTCATGCTCTGGAAAAAACAGCAGAGTGGTGCAATGTCAGACAACTCTTAATGAAGAAGCAAGGGATGGATCTGACACCTCCATGCACCTGTAAGTCACTCACTTGTGGAATCCTCTTAGCTTTTGCTGGGACTCATTGCAGCAGGTGACAGGGCTGCAGAGACTAGTTTATCTGTTTTTGACAAGGCAGTGAACAGAGTACTGCAGCTTTGAGAAAAGGGTGTGATTGCACAGTGGCATAATTTCTATTTAAATATAATTCTGAATTGCTCCCACATTTCTCTGACAACATGCAGGGGAAAAAAATTATTTGAATTTGTTTAAAAAAAAAAAAACAAGCAAACAAGTTGATAAATTAATCCCCACACTAACTGCATTGCAACTAATACAGTTACATCAGGGCTTCCTTTGGGTCAAGATTTTTTTTTGCCTTAAGGCCAAAGATGCATCTAAGCATCATCTAATAACCAAACAGTAAACATAAACACTGGGCTGACATGTCATGCATTTCCCACCCTCTCCAGATTGTTTCTGTCCGTCTCATGCTCTTCAAATGGCAATGCAAAGCCCATATGCCACGGTGTCAGGGAAAAATTCCCAACACGGCATCTGGCTGCGTGGCAGATCCCAAGGCAGTTGGTGTGTCAGCTTTGGAGCTGCCTCTGCTTTTGTCATGTACCGGGGTTGGTGATGGGACTGCCTTGTCACCCCACAAACCCCTTTGGATTCCAAGGAATCACTAGATTTGTGTTTGTCAATAAGCTCCCGCTTAAATCCCTCATGAGATCTTTATACAGGCCTCCTTTATGGTGAAATAATGAGAATTTCTTAATGCCCGTGTGTGTGTTTTCAGCAGAAACATGTGGGTTTAGTTTAAAGTGGACCACAGCCTGGTACGTACAGGTCACTGTGTACTGGGATTTCTTTCTCAGAAAACTCTTGAATGCTCTTTGAAAAAGCCTCTTTTTTTTTTTTTTCCCCTTGCTCATGAGTGTACAAGCCACTTCTTGATGAATAGGATCCATAATGCCCAGAGATATTTGAGATCAAGCATATGGTCCATTGAATATGCATGTAAGTAAGTGGGGAGGGAGGGAATTGGTGTGTGACACCAGGGAAAGCATGTCTGAAAGTTAAGCAGCGCAGAGTTCGAAGGCAGCCTTTCTGCACATTTTAGGAAATGAAACTTTCTATTTCCTCTGATAAACTAGTTACTAGAAAGCAATTTACGGTCAAAAGCATAGCTGGGGGGGTTTAAGCACTCAAACGTTTGGTTGTGACTTGTGTTAGACAGAATAATATCATTTTGCTTTTGATTTCCCGCAAAATGCTTATTTTTACAACCAAAGTGTAAGACAATAAAATCTTAAGTTATTCAAAAGTACATAAAGATAAGAAACTTCTTCAGCTGACAAATGACCAATTCTTCGCTAGGAGAGAGGCTCAGATGACTCTTCTTCACATTTAAATGAAAAGAGTGCTTGGAGAATACGCATTCTGGTAAGTTTTCCTTACCAGTGGATAGAGAGAAAGGGAGACAGGACTGAATAGGAGCGATTGGGCATGAAGTAGTAACTATGAGGTCCTGGAGGCAGGAGAACAAGAGAGGGAAGGAAGAAAAAAGAGAAGAGAACCCAGTAGAAATGCAAGGGGGAGGAGGGGGGGAAGGAAAGGATATGTAGCAGTTATTTAAGAGATGCCAGGAAAAACTGGGATGTGTGTGTGTTTCAGAAAAAGAGAGAGAATCTTGAAATGCAGACATTGAGCCAGGAACTATGAAGCTTTACTGGGAATAATTTTAGGGAAATTGTTGCATGTCTAAGATTTGAATTGGGTTTGGTTTGGGATTTTTTAATATCATTGCCACAGCATATTTTTTTCACATGACAAAATGTAAATTAATCTCTTAATTACAAATGTGTTATGGTTAATTTACTTCATGGGCCAAAAGAATATATCGCACTGCACTTATTTCCTATGGTTGCTGGAAATCCTAGAGAATTGAAGAATTAGAGGACCTTTAAAGGAGCCTCCTCCCTCACATACACACTGACAGTGCGGGAACCACAGTTAAATGTACCGTCATCAATATCCCTTCTGCAGGACATACTCACTTTCCAAATGTATTAGTAAGAGTGGGTGTGGGAGAGAAGAAAGGTGCTTCATTACAGCACTTAATAGCCCTGAATAAATAGTGCAAAATTAACCTCTTGCATGTCAAAATCAAGTCCTGCAGGTGTACCGTTTTGTGAAGGGCAGCATGTGTGTGTCTGTGTGTCTGTCTCTGTGTGTGGCTGTGGCTGTGTGTCTGCGCATATCTGTGAAAAATGCCTATGGGGGAACATGTTCTGATACAACCTCTGCTTCAGAACAAACACCAATCTGAAATAAAACCCAGAGGAAAACCTCCAGACCCCTGCTGTTTGCCTAGGGCAGGCTGACCCTTTGACTCTGCCTCAGCATTTACCCATCTCTTCAGCCAGATTTAAAATCACAAAGATGAGGGGAAGAAAGACATTAGTTCCATATACTGTCATTTTTGTCTAGTTGAGCAGGTATTTTCAATAGTGTCCTTGCAAAAACAGTTCTTCCCAGCCATCTGCCCTGTGTACGTACTGAAGATGCCAGCTTAAAGTCAGACCAGTCAATCTATTACAACCAGTCCCTGCCCTCTGCAAATGTGTCCTGGGAAATGCTCATGGATGTATGAGATGCTTACATAAAATAGCATCATTTGCTTTTATATGAGTTTGTCTTATATATTCTTCTGAGGAAAGCCATTTATGTGTCTGAATAGTTCCTACAGTAACATGAACGCTTTCATGTAGGTATTTTGTAAGGTAAGTAAACTAGGTTGTTATAAAAATAAGTAAAAAGAGAGTAAAATGGTGAGCTCTTTTAAGGCATCTTAGTATCAGGCTGGAGAACAAGCCTTCTGGCTGAGCTGCTCACTAGCAATGATTTCTTCCTAGGAAATTCCATACTGCAACGAAGCCAAATGCATTCAACCCTTGGCCCATCTGAATGTGCTGGAAGGGAAATCAGCCTTTAGTTGAATTTTTTCTTCCTAGATCTCTTAAATGACTTTAAATGCTGTGCATGTTGTGATGGGGAACCTGGGGGCAGGTCCCTCTTGTGAAAGCCATGTAGCTGGATAAACTGGAGTGATCAACCACTTTCCAAACCAGTGCAGCAATCCCTCCAGAGACTTTTTAAAGTTGATGAACATCGCTGGGAGCAGTGGCCTCATGCCTGAAATTTAAAGGTTAGTATTTCTTAAACACTCATTAGAAAATTTTATATCAAGGGAAAAATGCGTAGATGCAGGGTACTTGTTCTCAGAAAATTCGGAACAAACAAGCGCCTTGGATATATATTTGTGTTTAAATCCACATACTGCAGTCCTGTACCCAAGCAAATTAAGTCCAAGTAAAATATAATTGTCAGAATCTGGTTATACTCAGGCTGTGTTCTGGGTTCCTAATCACTGTGGATCCTATTTCACAAAGCGCTGAAACATGTGCTTGAGTCCAAGAGGCTTCCATGTAATTTAAGCACAAGCTGTAATGTAGGCCTGGCCTCAAGCAGTTGCACAGGAGTGCACACATACTTAAAGTCAAGCAGGTGCTCAAGTGGTGCACTGAATCATGGCCTCCTTCTAAAACCTGACTTTCTGTCACTAAAGAAGATGCTGCTAAAACTCTGGTTGCCTCCAGGCGTGACAGTCCAGGAATGAGGTGCCAGGCAGACCCTTGTGAAGGGGGCTTGTACTGGAGGAAGTAGTTCTATGTAAACACATTTCTGGAGTGGTAGGAATGACAGCATCCATGATCACTAAACTCATGCAAAAAAATGGCATTTTTTTTTTCTTAAGAGATAGAGGGAAATGTCTACTCCATATCACCCAACTACTGAAAGCAGCAATGTGCAACTAGCACTCTTTGCAGATAAAAAGATAGAATTTTCTGCGCAGTATCTAGAGCCCAGTGAATAATTGCCTTACTTAAACTAAGGAAGATTAAGAATAGTAGGTGTACCTATATAAAACACGTCCCAGATTCTGATAACATCTTTTGTATAGTATGCATGTAACTGATTCCTGTTTGCTTGCTTTTCTCTTCATTGAGCATTTTTTACTGTGAATGCTTTTACCTCTATTTCCCCCATTTTACTATAGTCGCTGTGGGGCTGATGTACACACGGCAACATCTTGGCTTGCTGCTGTAAGTCCTGCCAGGCAGCACCAGGAACATGTGCGACTTGGGGAATTATGCAAACCTGTACATAGACATTGGAGATCACTAAGGTAAGGATGGCAAAGCCAAGAAGGCTTGTGCTCTCAGGACACTTTGAGAGAAAATTAAATGCTTGCCAAGTCTAATGGAAGCATATTTTTTGATTTATGGTAGAAGGGACACATGTATAGAGTGTCTGAGGTGGTAAATACATATTAAAAACAGAAGTACAAAGCAAATTACTAGAATAAAACTGACTTCTTCTGGCAGCATGTGATACAATTTGTGGATTTACTTGTGTTGAAAAGTGTGCCTCTGATTTTCCCTGCTTGGGTCTTTACATTCTTCCTAAAGATTTCATCAAAGCTAAGTGATTACAGAAGTTGTACTGCTTCATACACAATGTTTTATTTTATATTTAGATATCACTAATGTGCAAGGGACAAGCTATTATCCTGCTCAGGATCCCATGGAATAATCGTATGTTGGACACCGGGCAAATAAACTGAGCTGGCTGGAAACCTGCTCAACTGCTGCTGGTGGCAGCAGCTGCTCTATGGCAATGGCTGTGGCCAACAGCAGTGGAAGGCACGGGAAGGCTCAAACTGCAGCCATATTTCTGAATTTGTTCCTTCTCTACTTTGTTGTCCCCCTGTCCTTACAGCTCTCTTTGTGCCTTCCATGAAGAGGAAGATGGTTCAGTGGAGCTGATATTCATGTCATCGAGTGGCCCTAACCACCCAAATTCCTTCCCTCACTGAATCCTGCCGCCCACTTTTTTAGTGAAGTGAGGCAACTTTCGTTCCTTTGCAAATGAGGCATCCGTAAGGACAGTAACCAGGGCAGGATTTTTCCAGCAAAGAAGATGCACTTCTTATGTGCAGGGGTGAGCACAGGTAAAAATCAGCACAGCCTGGACTTCCGTTGTGTGAGATTATTTATGTCAGTAAGTGTTTGTAGAACCGGGGCTGATATCTCTCAGCACTGGTGCTGGATTTCCACTCATTTTGTACTAGAGTCTTCCTGTGAATCCCCTGTGGGAGCAGTTCAGTGGTACTTAAAGGGATGGCATTTCTGTAATTATCTAATTATTGCTCCAAGGTTCTTTCTTGTGCTTGTTAAACCTTCATTCTAGTGAAAGTGTAACCCCACACTATTGAATTTGGATAACATGTGATTGAGAATCAACATTAATTCCCCAGTAGTCTTTGGAGTAGGTACTGTTGGCTTACTTTTATCTTTTCTGGTTTGAAAACATAGAGTTCAGATCTGGTCATTCTGAATAGAGTGAAAAACTAGCTAGAGGGGCTATAATTCTCCATTAGATTCTTTACTTTGGCTTGAAAAATTCATGGGACATCTATTTCTTTAATGAACTCTATAACAATTTAGGGTGATTACTCAATTATCTGAATTTCTGTTAATTGCTATAAATTTCGTTGTTGAATTCTGAAATTTTCAGTAAGGAAGTAACAGTGAATTGGAACATATTTAAATTCAACCACCTTTCAGTGACTTACCCCTTATTTGATGCTGGCTTATGCTCTCTCTTTAATCCCTTCATGAGTTTCCTCCCCCCCCCCCCCATGAGACACAGGTGTCTAACGCAGAAAAAAAAGAAAAGAAAAAATGAAAGATGAAGCCTATCTCAGGTTACTTTCTTCTGGTTCCTACTTTTTAATTCTCTTCACTTTTCACTATCAGCCATGAATATTACATCTTTATTTGAATTTTCAGCTGCTGAATCATGATCAGTTGAAGATCCAGTAGCCCTGCATTACTGGATATAACTCAAGGGGTTATGCTGTTTTTACTGTTTGGCACATACTCAGGAATGGGAACTTAGCTTAGCAGTTGGAGCATATGGCAGGGGGAGATAGGCCAGCATCTTGGATGAAGATGCATATATTTTGTACTCTCATGGTATGATGCATTCTTGTGCTTTGCAGATGGCACCTCAGAATTGTTGCTCTGAAAACTAATTTTGCCCAGCCACGCAGGTCTGCTGACACAAACACGAGGATCATCTGTTTCTGCGCAGAGACTACTGCACACTGCAGATAGCCTAGGCAGGAATTTTTCTGAGCAGCACACCTGCATCTCAGTTGCTGTGGGGAGCAGAAAAAAACTCAGGAACCTATGACTAGCGTTTGTATCCAAAGAGAACAATTCAGTCAGGCACAATCACTATCTTCATGTAATACTTGGTTACTGCTTCTCCTAGAAGTTTATTACAGCATAGTTATCAGGGCAAGCATAGAGGGAATGCATTGATTTTATGACAGCTGGAAAGAGGGGTTCATTCTAATTGACAGAGATCTAACATTGCCTTTGATTTCCTAGCAGCCTCACTGCGAACATACAAACCATCAGTCCTCAAAGAAACTGCTTTTGTACCACGTAGGGCTAATAATAGTAGTAAGTACTAATAGTGCCACTCTCTGAAACTTGCTTTTGCTCTGTCTCTGCCTCTCTGTCCCCCACAAAACAAACACACTTGTTACATGTGCAAGGGGACCAAGGGCTTGCTAGAGATGTTTCAGGCATTGGATTCTGTGCAGATAACAGAACTGCAGATTGAGGTGTGAGCACTTTCCATTCTCTGGCATAATTTACGTTACTTACAATCACTTTGGGAACATTTTTTAAATGCACTAGGCTGGGGTGCAGTTTTTCTCAGAACTGTATTGCTTCCTCTCCAATCTCCTCATTATTTGCTATACTGTGTCCCTGAGCTGAGTCAGGCAGATGTGTTTTAAAGACCAACCTCCTTCACGTAAGGTGGGCTTCACACTAGATACTGTCAGGTCTTCTTAGCTTTCTTCCCTGCCCCCCTCCCCGCCAATTCCTGTGCTCTCTGTAGGACAGACAGCCCTGAATACTAGTCTGTGCTTTTTGCTAGATATCCTCCTGAAACAGTTTGGCAGCAAATAAAACTATGGGTGATGGACACAAACAGTTAAATTCTATTGTCTACCTGCAACAGGAGAGCTAAAGGAGAAGTAGGAATCTGAATTAAAAACGGATCTGTCAAGCACTGACTGGAGTAATGTGAAAATTACTGCCAGTTTATTGTTAACTAAGGGGCTTTTTTTTTTGGAAAATGATACCAAAGAACTATTATTTACAGGACCCCTGAGCAATTGTTTCCATGCTGGGCTAAGACAAGAGAACAGTTGCTGGCACTACCGATAACATACGTCTGCCTGCTACTAGCAGGCTGGAAAACTCAAATACCTGCAGTGTAAAGGATGGGTTCTAGGGAGGAACCTCTTCCCATCACACAGCTTCTGTGGGACACAAAAGACACACACATTTTTGACAGCATGTGAGTAGATAAGAGCACTCGCTGCCTGCAAATGAAATGCTAAAACAACAGAGAGATGCCATAATCCCATCCTGCATTCAGATGTTGTGCAATTTAGCAAGTGCTTTTAGAAGGTGCCTCATTACCCACAGAAGTAACCAATGTGCTACATTGATAGCACAGATTTAAGGCAGATCTGAAGACTTAAAATAGAAAAATGTCTGCCCTCTGAATTTATCCAATTTTAAGACTCCAGCTGACTACCTGGGGTCCCTAATTTAGGCTTTCTGACTACTACAGCATCCACAATCTTCAGTGATTCAGACTGCTACTGACAAACTCTGGTTCTTTGTACAGTCACTGGAGAGAAGCAGTTTCCATGCCTAAGTGCAGATCTGACTAGGACCCATCACTGTGGTTTCTGCTTTACCTCCACAAGCAGGAAGAGTGAATAATTCTGAAGCACTGAGAAAAATCTTTCCCACCACCCTGGGTCTCATGTGTCATGGTTTCCCTGGGAAGAAGACAAGAAGGGGATCACAGATCTTATTTTTTAGTGTGGGTTTTGTTTGCTTCAAAGATTGGACTGAGTTTGCTTTTTCTTTCTTTTCACAGCTGAAAGGCAGGAGAACATGAGTAGCTCTTCTCTCGAGCCTGTTTCCAAAAGTATGTGCAGGAGCATTGCTGAAGTATTTGTTCATAGCTATCTTCACAAGTGTATAGAAATTAAAAATCAGTTCTAAAAGAGTGCACAGCACTGGTAGTAAGAAGGGGTTTATGATAAAAACATTTTTAATTGGCTTATTTAAGAGAAGCCATTTACTTACTCCTTATCTTGGTGACCAATTTATTTGCATCCAGGCACTTTATCACAGTGTGTTTTTTAAAAAAAGTCACCTGAGAAGAATTTGAAGTCTTCAGAGCAAAACATGCTCAGAGACTGCACCGCGAGGCAGATTTTCTGCTAGACATAACAGCTCCAAATGGCAGAACAGGAAAAGTCTGGAAAATCATGGACAGTTTTTCTGCGAGCTACACATCTGAAAAAGAACAGCAAAGAAACTGAGAAAGACTTTGAACTTTGCCTTTGCCATAGCGATCTCTAGTTTCACTGTTATTAAGCATAAGTCTGAATGTCTACATTCGGGAGGGAGGTTTAATGATAACTGGAAAGTGTCTTGAAAACATTGTGAGGAAAATAGCGTGAACGGAAAGTGAAACTCCACTTGGTATTTCCTTTATCAATTGGTCTATCTAAAGTGAAAACCTCAGAGATGAAAATAAAAGAAACGGTGGAAGGCTTGGAGAAATCAAAACAGAGGATAAACAAAAAAAGATACATTAGCAGATGACTCTAGTAAGAAAGGGGCTGTTACTGTACCGCGAAATCAGAGGCTGTTTTATAACATTTATCCTCTGACACAGTACCTAAGATCCGTCATATGCATGTTATGTACCCTATTTGAATGGTCCCCTGAAATAACTTGTGCTGTTTCGTGATACAAAACATAGAAAAAGGAAATGAAAAGGGAATGAGATGTCAGCATAGCACTATGAACTAAAACTCGTTTTTCAGCATATTATGGGAGGAGAAGACATGGCACCTGAAGCTGAAAATCTGTGAGACAATGTAAATTAGTTTTGAAACAAGTATCAAGAATAAAATACTTGTTAGAGTATCTGAGCCCTGGAAAGTGAGTCAATTAGTGCTAGCATTGACACAATGGGGTTATTTTACCAAGTTGATAGACTGTAATGATTATCAAATGCATTCAAGGAAATGGAATCCTGTATTCAAGTCAATCCCACCTAGAACCTGGTTAGCTTTTAGAGCTCAAGCTTGATTACCTTGACTTGATTAGATAAAAAACACCACAAAACTAACAGACACTTGGAGCCATCAAGTGATTTTTTTTCCCAGTGGTCTCAGTTAGAGTGGATGTCACATGAGAACGCAACATAAGACTGGCATAGACATTGATTCTTCTTCATGAGATTTGCACAGAACTTGTTGACCATCTTTTGCCTGTGAAAAAGTTGCCAGATGCACTTTTTTTCTTGAGCTTCTATCTATAAGAACATGTGAAAGATGGCAGTATGCTGATGGAAATGGTTTAAACATTCTGGATACACACAAGAGAAGAGTTCGTGTACATGGAACTGCTGGTGGTGTTTCTCACTTAGACTGCTTATAGAAGTTCTTGTTAGACTATGTGTGGTGCCTGTCCAAAGAGCGAAAGAAGTGCCATAGTCTAGTGTTAAGAGCCTACGTTGTATCCATCTTTCTCTTATTTCCCCAGGTAAAAATTGAATTTGTCTGAGAACATTACCTGGTAAATGGATAAAGCCAACTTACTGCTGCTAGTTGTCATATTGAATATACAGCTGGAAGACTACATGGATTTACAGATAAGGAGATATTAAAAATTATTTATATTTAACAAGGCAGTCAAAAGCTGTCTGGACATGGTCATGCTCTAGGTGCCCCTGCTTGAGCAGGGAGGTTGGACAAGATGATCCCTGGAGGTCCCTTTCAACCTCGACCACTCTGTGATTCTGTGATAGCATCACAAAAGCTTGTCTGATCATTGTCTTCACTCAGAAAACAACAGCTCATGACACACATGATGAAAATACTAACAATGTGAGCCTTAATTTTTAGTGTTAATCCTCCCTTTTAATATAGAGATGTCAGCCTTCTTGCAGATAGTTACTTGTTGGTGGTTGTCAGTTCGAGTGGCGTCAGCAGGTACGGTCTGGGCTGATATTACATCCCAATGAAACTTAATGAGCCCATTTCTCATTTATGCCCTGTACATCTGACATGGCTTCACAGAACTTTGTGAAAACATCATATTTATGGTGTGCGCAGATGCCTTTTGGGAGCCAGTGTGTCTCTGGCTGTGTGTAAACTTTTGAAAGGGTAAGCAGGCGCTCCTCTTGCATACCACCACGTCTGCCAGTTTGCGTGGCAGCTGTGGAGCCATTCCCTGGAAAGACCAATCTGCCTTTGAAGAGCCTTGTGCTACTGTCAGTTTGAGGCTGGAGCTCTGCCAGCATCTGCATTGCAACAAGGACCAGTGGGAGCATGAGGAAGGTGGGATCCCTGAGCCTCTCTTTCCCACAGCTCTTCCGCACAGGTCTTCACAGACCTGAGCCCTGACTCTCAAACCAGTGCAATTTAAACAATACTCTTTGGTTAACCATTTTAGTGCCAGACATATTGACAGATAATAGTCACAAAAATCCTCTGATGGAGGCAAGCAAGAGGAACTGGAACTGAATCCAATCAGATATAATATTTTAAGTATCCTGCATCAGCAACATGGTTTTGCCCGTTGTGATTTCCTCTGTACTTTTGCATATGATATTTGCAAGCTGGGAAATGTCATGGCTCAAAAGAGACAACAGAGTTCAAGCAATTAACATATCCTTTAAATCAATGTGGCCTCCTAGTTTTTAAAAGGTACATTTCATTGAGGTTTCACATTGCAAAGAAGGGATGGTCACAGATTTCAGAAACATTCCTGCAAAGAATTCTTCCTGGTTTTCTACCACCTATCATGTTGGTAAAAATGATAACATTTCTGATTGTCACTGGGAAAAAAGAGTAGTATTTTAGCAATTTGAAAGTGTTCTATTTTCCCCTATTCTACTTTTGTGGGACAAATTAATCTAAATATAATTGGGATTTAGAACATGAAGGTGTGTCAATCTATGAATGTTGGTGCTACACTCAGCAATCATCAGCTTCTTCCAGGTAAGTTCTTCTTGAGGACATCGACCACCCTGGGATATGGGACTTCAGCAAATTGCATTAACTGATGAAATTGGAGGTTGCAGATGTTGCATGTGCCAGCACTTTGTCACTTAAACAGAAAGTAGAGAAGACAATTGTGTCTTCTTCCCCTGGCACCCACATTCGCTTTATCTTTGAAATCCGGTACCTCAGAAATACATGGATGTGTGCACAGTGCTGATTCCTGCTGAGTGGTTCTACTGTGTTTAAACATGGTATTCTTGGTGGTTTGGGTGGTTTGGGTTTTTTTTATATGGAGGAAGAGCTTAGTTTCAGCATGGCCCTAGGAAACCATTGCTTCTAGGAATGCTATTGGCTACCCCTGCTGTAAAGAATGCAAGAGGAGGATGCAGCAGTGAAGGGTTTTATCACTAACGATAACTGCTTTTTATTTATATTTCTGAAACCTAGCTTGCACACTATTTAATGTAGTGGTTCTGATACATGTTCCAACTCCCACGTGGAGATAGCTACTCCCAGTACAGTTGCACAAAACAGTGAGCTGCCTACACTTACAAAAATGCCAGCTGAACTCATGTTTTCCTCCAGGCTGCTTTTATTAGGCTTGAAGAAATGTGGTATAGACTTGTCATGGACTTTCTGAGGGCACTTCTATATCCTCATGGCTTAGTCTGGATGGCTAGTGAGGCCATATTCAGACTGATTTCTTATCTTACATGTAGTTTTGCCATATTTCCCTGACCGATGGGCAGGGAAAAGCCTTCTACAGACTCTCAGGACAACTCTTAAAGTAATTTCTTGGCAACTAGCAATCCGTTTCCGGAGCTGGGGGTGGCCTAAACTGAGCTCCAAAGTGACCATTAACTTTTTCTCTTTCAAGTAGAGCCAGTGATTATTTTTTCCCTCTGGGTGCACACTTGCATATCTTTACAAACAGGGCACTGTTAGATTTCTACCCTGCCATAAACTCTGACTGCAATACCTCATCCACTACTGACCTGAAGTGAACTCCAAGGAGAGGGAACAGTAATAAAGCAAAACCCAGCAAACAGTGTGAAGCTTTTGTAAGATCTTATATAACTGAATTGGCTATATTGGGAACTTGCCTTTGGTTTTAATTATAGATTTAAGGGTGCACTTATTGGGCTCTGTGCCATCTCTTTGCTCCCTCCCTTCACTCTTGATTTGCTTTATATAATAAGCAGCCACTACAAAAAGGATGTTTTTCCCCCTTTCTTTCAGGAAGAGGAGAGGCCGGCAAAAGTTCACTGGGGGATGGGGAGGTCTAACGTGTTAATTGTCTCATGTGTTGCTCTGGTCTTGGGCTTTAGCCTGGTCCCTCCAGAAGGTTTCAAAGGCCAGCTATGAGAGCCCAGCAAAAACCTGTGGTGTCCTGAAACTGGCCCATGTTTCTTTCCACAAGCTGGCGTTGAGTGACAAGTATCTCTTTGAACTTCCAGAAAAGTGTCAAGAGAATGGCAATCCTCAAATCTACCCAGATCTCTCTCTTACTCACATCTGTTTCCCAGAATACACAAAAATTGCTTTCACAGTAGCAGAGCCAGGGCGGATGCAAAGCAATGAGGTCTTCCGAGGGCCTTGTGAAGCATTAATGAAAACTGAGTAGAGATTTGAGGAAATAGCACTTGGATGCTGAAACATTTTACATATAACTAAGTCTATTTAAGCTGCTTGAACATCACTTCTCAGCTTAATCTTTAACTTGATTTGTATTCATCTTCCTGGTGACTTCTACCTCTCAGAGCATCTGCCGTATCAATTGCTACATGATGGCTTGAAAAGCTACCCTGCAAAATTATCCTGGCTGTGCCTTAAAGGATAGACACCTGTTGCCTCATTTGAGGGGTCTCAAGCTCAGAAATCCAGTTTCTGAATCTGTTATTCGTATCAGAAGCTGGTCCCCTGAAAGGCTAACTGACACTAACTGCCTTGCCACATCCAAGAAGGTGATGATAGAGCCGGTGGCTATCCCCCTGCTCTAGCTTAGATGTCTCCAGCTTTTTTTTCCTTCTTGTGAATGGCCAGTGGTTAGTAAAATCAGCAAAAAGGTGTCACAGTTTGAGCTGAATTCCTTTAAGTCAGTGAACTGAACAGTCTTAATCTCCACTGCCCATGGTAAGTAGAGGGGGTTTGGGAAGTCAGGATAATAAAGGTATTCATGAGGAGGGCAGGATACCTGGGCAGCTCAATACAAAGGCAGCCCAGATCCACTAAGGCTGGCCCACAGCCTAGAGCTAAAAAACTCCGCTTGCCTTCCTGCTGCTCTAAAACCTAGGTAAAACATAGCAGGGGAATTGAGAGTACACTGTATTGATAGCTTTTTTGGTCCTAGAAGGTTCATAATATTGTTCAGTCCATCTCTTTTATTACAAAAACATTGGCATATCTCCTAGTTACCCTTTCACTGAGATCAAGTTAGAAATATTGCTAAGAAGGACAGCAAAACTTTGGAAAGATGGTGAACCTGATGATTGTCCTTTTCAGCAGACCACTTCTTACCAATCCTGTGACTGGGTTTCTGCAGCGAAGAATTTGTCATTCCAGAGAAGTTGCACATTGTGCTGACGTGAAATTACAAAGAAGACTGCTCCTAATGAAACTGTTGGATTTTTCAATCCTAAAGCCTTACAGAAGCCACTGCAAAACATAGTCTAGGCTCCTTGGTTTATACAGGTGTGCATCCTCTGTAGCAGAGTAGGTGTGTTCATCCTTGCTCCCAACTCTCAACTGATATCACTGCATCCAGTTTTGCTTTCTTTTTTTATGCCTTTTCCTAGGATGTGACTCAGTGCTTTTCAGAAAGCAGAGCCTTTGTCTGCATCATTCTCCCTGCCAATCCTTTACATCACCTGCTTGATCCAGAGTTGGGAGTGACTCATTTTTCTCATCCAAACACATGTGCACACAATGAGCTGTCTCCCATCTAATGGCCCTTCACAGAAACTTATATGTAGGGTCATGACTGTGTTTTGTTGCAGATGCCCAGTGCCCATCTGTAGAGGACAGTCTCTGTCTGTCTCAGGATTTATATTGTTCTGAATGCTTTAAAAGCTTTGCAAGTGAAAGCAAATGATCTATGTTTTTTTCCCTTCCTCCCTCACTAGCTAATTTTGTATCTATTATTTACTGTGGGAAAGCTATGCCAAACAAGCAATCTCTGCATTTTGTTCTGAGGCTGATTTTCATCCTAAACTGCTACAGAACCTGTTAGTGGAAAATTTGCACACCTCTCACTCACCACCTTACCTTTGGTGTTTGCCCCATATGTGAAGATAGGGTTTTAATGGGTTCTCTTAAACTTCATGGAGACACTTGTGGTGGGGCTAAGTAACTCAAATTTATATATGAATGGCTGAAATTAAGACATCTACAGTGCAGACATCTGAACTACTCCACCTCTTCTTTTGCCCTGTTACAGTCAATAGAAAGATGTAAGCACTTCCCAGCAGTAATTTGGCTCATCCTGAATTAGGCAGCTACCGTAGGTCACATAACTTGCAATTAAGAAAATCCGAAGACTAACAGCTTGATGCAGATGTCTACATTTTGTAGATGTCTAACATTATTGTGCCTTACATAAACTAAAGGTAGTAAACTAGCTGGTGAATAGAGCAGAGATGCTGCAAACCAGAGATTCAGGAATTACCAAATAGGCAGTTTATAACACTGTCACAAAATGGTAGCATTTTAATTTTAGGTTTTAATTCCTTTGCTTAGAGTTCATTCAACCTTAGGCTCAGATATACGCATCTTTATATCTACTTAGGCAGTTACACAGCCAAGTGCAAAGTTACGTACTGTTGTCTCACAGACTCGTCCAACAGCTTCTCGGAGCTGCTGGTAGGATCAGGAAAGAGGTGGACAACTGCATTTACCTGTAGCACATGATTGTGCTGGAAGAACTGCATTAGTAGGACTCAGGTCAACCAAAGAGGCTGAACATATGTCCAGGCACCTAATCTGATATCCTGGTTGGAAGTGGGATAGCAATGGAAGAATAGGACAAGATGAGGGCAAGAACATTACTCCTGGGCTCACCAGGATATTGGACAGACTAGTAGGATGGCTGTGACCTTTCCTATCAGGAAACATACCCACATTATCCTATCTCTCACATCAGTGTGAACTAGCTGTAATATTTGCAATACTGTTTTGCTCAGGCCCAGTAGAGAGGACCCAACTTCTGAACCCTAAAATGTTGGCAATAAAGAAAGGAAGATCTGAGGTTTTCAGGACCCCAGGAAAACTAACAGAAGGAGGCAAGGTTTTGTAGAAATATTTAAGTGATGCCTTGGAGAGCTGAGGATATCCACTTCCCTCTTCTGTCTCTCAACAACCTGAGGACAATGAGCTGAGAGCCTGTCTGTAGAAAACAAACCTTGGCAGTTTATCACACTTAGGTTGAATTTTGATGATGCTCTAAAGAAGGCTGAGCCAAACTTCTCACTGCTTGTTGTGTAAAGAACCTACTTTGCTTGTCTCTGTGCTCTAGGGACCTTAGAAATAGATGGCCTTGGAGGAGCCCATTTCCCAAGGGAAGCAAAAAAATTCTGATGCCTCTTGGGGCTCCCTTAAGTGAGCCATTGGCAACATGTTTTGGTACTGTTCTAGGAACAGGCCAGAAAGCAGATGGCATTTCAGAGCGTGACAGTCTCGCTGCCTTATTCCAGAAGTTGCACGTCCTGTGCTTGGCTTGATGACAACACATCCTCCTGCCGACTCACTGGGGTACAGAGGATAGGCAGAGCCGCCAGTGGGATGAATGTCCTGACCAGCAGGCAGTGCTTTCAACACCTCCCTCTCCCCATCCAAGGATGACCCGAGGTAGAAAGCACCTTTCATTTCCCTGCTGCCCTTTGTGCAAGGCAGGCCACAGACTACTGCTTGTGTTATTTAACACTGAAATATCTCCAGGCAATATTTTTTCTCCTGCTTAGAAGACTGTCTTTAATCCCTTTATTCCTGATCTGCCTTTTCCCTAGTCCTCACACTCCCTGAACACTGTAACAAATCTGGCCTTATTTATTGTTAAAACAATGTCATTTTTTCACTAGACAAACCAGAAATGGGTGGCACAAATTTATCCAGCTTTGTTCTACATCTTTTTTTCAGGAAGCAAGAAATACTTCACCAATTCCTCTATCTGATGAAGAGTAAGCATTAAAGACAGCACACAGAAGAGTCTCACCTTTTTTAATTCCAGCAAAAGCTTGTTTTCATGGTGATAGTAAGAAAGAGGTACAGGACTCTCTCAGTAGAGTTGTTCAGAGGAATGAAGGTAGACATGATTGAAATGAGCCAACATAACATGGTCTTTGTTCATTTAATGTCACATTTTTCTGCTTCAGGTTTTATCCCTTTTGTGATATGAAAAATCTTACTTTTCTCTTGAGTTTTGATTGTATCTTGATTCCATGCAGATATTTTCAATTATACAACAGGATAATGTAAACCCCCATGAATAAATCTAGTGAGTATTAATATCAGATTGTTTTCCCTTACCTTTTCAAGCAGTAATCTGAAATTCTATGAGGAGGGAAGATAACAAGAGAGAGACATGAAATGGAGTAATAAAAGATGAATTTTATGAATCTTTGTTCTGTTCCAAGAAATCTTTTAGGTTTGCAATATAACACATCAGTACTGAACTTCCGGGGATATTAAGGGATGGGAAACCATTTCTGTAAGAGGCCTTGGAATCGCAGAGCTCAGCAGGAAATGTTGCTTCAGTTGCTGTGGCCCTTTTTGGAAGTTGCTTCTTGCTAGTAACTTGTTTTGTGCCATGTCGTGACAGACCCTTCAGTGCCATTTCTCCAAACTCTTGAGAAACCTGATCACTGCTGAGCAGGATCATATCAGTACAGTTGGACACTAACTTTAACAAGCTGTATTTGCAGTTCAGGGCAACAGAAATCACAGAATCATAGAATCATAGAATCATAGAATCATAGAATGGTTTGGGTTGGAAGGGACCTTTAAAGGTCATCTAGTCCAACCCCCCAGCAATGAGCAGAGACATCTTCAACTAGATCAGGTTGCTCAGAGTCCCATCCAACCTGACGTTGAATGTTTCCAGGAATGGGGCATCTACCACCTCTCTGGGCAACCTGTTTCACCACCCCCATCATAAAAAAATCCTTAAATACCTTGGCTCTCTGTCTGTTTCGATATTGATTTGATGAGTCTTATACTTTACAACCATGCACAGACATATATGAGTCTGTTCTGAGAAGGCAGAATGGCTGCACTCACCACATGGTTTGGAAATTAAGTCCCTGAATGGCCATACCATTGAATGCTCACTTCCACTCCCTGCAACTTTACTATCAGTGAAAGCTTCCCAATTAACCACAAGTTGTAAGAGTATGAGTCTGCTTTTATAAAGTTGCAAAGAAGAGAGGGGGAAGAGAGGACAACTTCTCCAAAGGCCCTGCCAGTGTACCTGGCCCCAGTTAACCCCCTCTGCAGGGGTTCATTCCTGGGATGTGCCCATGGGGTCTGCTGACCACAGCATTGCCACCTGTGGTAGCGTGCGGGTGAGGACATCTGTCCTTCAGAAATGGAGTGGGACCACCAACTGTTCCCACAGGTCAGTGAACACAAACCTCAAGATAGCTATAGGTATTCCTCTCCACTGACCTGCATGATTTGGTCTGGTGACCTACAGCTTTTGTTTATCTTTTTAGGTTACAAAATATGCTTATCCAGCCTCCATAAGCAAGTGTGCAAATCTGAGAATCACAGTTCAAGAAATCCACTCAAAAATGCCAATTAAAGCACTACTAATCAACCCTCTCCTGCCTTGAAGTACCTGAACCCTTCCAAATATACTTAGAAGTGCAGGATTGCACATCCTATTAGGAACCTGCTAAGCTAGCCTGGCATACTAGCTGGTTTTTTAAGGTATTCTGTGAAGATTATAATCCTCTTCTTTCTGGGAGCAACTTTATTACCCCAGGGAAGCAGCTGAGTCAAGCTTGTGCCAATATTTCCATCACAGCGTTAGCTCTCTTTTTTTTAAGTCTTCATGAAAAAGAAGTCATTTTGTCCCATAATTAAGAACCAAATAACTTCTCATGGCAGCAGATTTTGTTTATGATTTTCACACAAATATTTTTGACAGCGTTGACATTTTTACAAGCATGACTAACTACACATTTACCCAGTTTCATTTTTTATTTTTTTGGCAATTAAATGTGCTAAAGATAATGTAAGCTAAAGAATTCCTAAGTTTGGCAAGCAGTTTACTACATGCCAGGGACTGTTTTCATTTATTTTAAAAGAAAAATAGATGGCCAAGATACTGAATTTGAAACAGCACCTGCTGAGCTTGCATTGCAGTGAATGTGACAAAGGATATTCTTGTAGTAGAAGACCATTTCTCAGTAGCTGATTTCACTCAAGACTTTGCCCCATGCTTCCTTTGCGGTGTTGGGTATGGCACAAATTTTAGGTCTTTGGTTTCTCTCTCTGTAAAATAAAGTTCATTACTACTTCACAGGAATATCTGCAGCTTAAATCGTTAGTACTCGTGCAATGCTGAGAGAGGAAGGGACTTTATAGCCTGGAAAGGATGGGAGGGTGCCCTCACACAGCATGGATACGTATGGTGCTCCCAAGTCTGCATGTACATGGCTTTACCAGGCAGCCAGCCGAGGACACAGATACCTTTACTTGCCTGGAAATTTATTCATGTACCTCCCTGCGACACCCATCATGCTCCTTGTGAATGCAATTACTTGTCAGGAAGCCATCTCAGACAGCTGAGGAAATACCCTGTGCTGTGCAAATCACACAGCAGCACCCTTACTAAAGGAATTGTTTCTCAAGACCTTCCTGTCCGTGCCCAGTGTGTTTCTCTGGCGGTGATATCGTACTTGCAATATGTGTGCTTCAGAGGTATTACCTGCCACACCTCCCACATCAGCAGCCTCTAAGATGCTTGTTTATTGTCTGTTTTAAGTACTAAAGACGAGTGGTGTCTTGGAAACTGTTGTGTGCAAACTGCAGACAAATACTAACATTTATGATGGCATCGTCTGACAGTTTTAATGAGTGTGATAGCTGTGTATTGCTGACCCCACAAACCCTCTGTCACTACACCCTAGTGCCACCTTTAGCTCTCTCTGCCCCCTCCAATATCTTCTGCTTTTTAGTATGCCAGTACTACACTCCTGCCGAGCAGCTGCCTGTTTGGCATGACTCATGCCAGACATTTGGCTATTTTGGACAAATGGGGATATGCTATTTATCCCAAATAGCTGCCTGCCTTGGATAGCACATTGTCCTGAATAATGGAAGTACTATCAGCCTAAAAATCCTTTAGAATTCTTCTGCCTGCACCCACATATCGCAGCAAAGAAACCAGGAAATAACATGCAAATAACTATTAATACAGCAGATGACGAGATACGTACTTTTGAAATGATAACTTGGTTTGACTTGGTTGCACCCCCAACCAAAGCCAAGGAGAAGACTTTCAGTGGGTGCAGGGTCCGGCTTGGCAACTCCTCCAGAGCCCTGTGCCCCAACCCGGGAGGAGCCCTCAGGAAAGGTGCAGGTAGCCTGGTGGCTTCCCCAGAACCATTGCTGACCCCTGGCTCCCCACTGGAAGGCTTGCCATGAAAACGTTTCTGAATAGTTTTTTTTAAGCTGTTGCTTCACAGACCGGAAAGAGCAACTTTGGATTTGAAAATCTACAGCAGATGTTCTGCCCAGGGGAACAAAAAACAGACAGTTTGGGTAGAAACTGGGACTTCCTTTGCCCTGTTTACCTGGGGATGTCATGTACAGTTTGTGAAATCCAAGGGGTGTCCTGAGAGTTTATAGCAGCTCAGGCACAGATTGAGGGGACTTGAAAGAATTTTCTGTCTTGACACAGACCCTCCCAGGAGAGCTTATTTTTTTGCTTTTTCTTTTTTTTTTAGGTTTCATGATCTTTTAATGGACCCATTGTAATTTATAGTAGATTGTTGCCTCATGATGAATGATGTAGTTTGCTAATGATGGATTTGGTTACAGTGTGTGTGTTGTAGAGTGAGAGATGATTTTATCTTGTTCTGATGGAGGACTCAGGTTACCAAGAAGTCTTTACAGCTCTTTATCAATCCACCAGTGGAGCCGTCAGTTTAAAACACGGGATTTTTCTACTTTCTCCTCTAAATCTTCCTGAATTTTAAAACAGCTTTTCAACCTGATTATTTCAGAAAACTGCTGCCCTATTGGCCTATTTGTCATCGTCTGCATCAGTCAAATTTCCATTGGTTTCAATGTGTGGAGGGGAGATGGTTGGGTATGAAAAGAACATGAGGTCAGACCCAAAGAGATAGATATATAGATGGACCCACAGCAGGGCCAGTGCCCATGGTGAACATAAGGGTGACCTGGTGATAGCTAGTGGTGGTAGCTAGCAGAGGGAATCGCTAGTGAATGGAAGACTCTCACACGGGTTAACCTGCCAGGCTTGTTTTTGGAATCTGTTCTGCATTCACTTCAATGACTCATGGGCATCCCTTCCCTCTTCCCGCCTCGCTTGAACAGTTTTCATTTATTTTGCTTGTGTTTGGGAAAATATGTTTTACATTTCTAACATCCTTTATCATTTCCTGAGATCTAGTGTGTTATTTTATATGTTAACCAATAGGGTATTTTTTTTTGTTGTATTTGTAATCTAATTGGGAACTATGCCAATTTCCTATCAAATTAGATCCATATAATTTGAATACATGTATATGTAGCTAATTTACTATTGTTCACTAGCATTATTCTGTCCAATGATTTTTCTTTTGCAAACACTTTTTTTAAAAGGCAATTTTAATAAAATTGGCTAATATTTCGGTTTTTTCTTGCAGAGTGATTGGAAAAAAAATTCTTTGTCTGCAAAATCCTTAAAAATTTTACCCTTAAAATGTGAAATTAGCAAATGAAAATGTGGCATTCAAAGACACTATTTTGCAAAGGTGTGTGAGATCTGCCACAATCATCTGTTTGCCTGTGACAATAACCAGAAGAGTATCTCTCATCATTATCTTTTTCTGCACAAAGGTTACCAGTACACTATACTCAATATAGAATTTTCAAATTTTGAAACATTTTATTATTGTAGTAATGGTTATTGCCGTCCGTAATGCACACCCTGCCAGAAGGTTTAAAAAATGTATGCCTTGGTTCATGCAAAAAAAAAGGGGGGGGGGAGAAAAGGAAAAAAAAAAAACGGGGGGGAGAAAAGCAAAAAAAAAAAAAACAAAGGTCAAAACTTTTAAAATGTCACTTCTTCTACAGTTTTGCATAGAAAATACATTGAAGCAGTGGGAGGGCTCCTTGCCCATAGAAACAGGCTGTAAGAAAAGAATGTTATCCTGCTGCTGTAGTTTCCACTTTCACTGGCAGCTGCGGGCTGAGCAGAAAAGCACTGTGGGAGCCTATTGTTACCCCAGCTGGGTAATAGTTTTCTTATTTTACAGTCAGCAACCGAGGGGGGTTGGGGTGTCTCAGCAAAGTGCCTGAAAATATAACTCCTGCAAACAGATCACTTTCTCCTTCGCCATGAGAAAGAGGGATCCATAAATCTTTTATTTCATTTGGTTTCTCTAGCAAGGTAATTAACTACTTCAAACAAAAGATGGACTTATTTTCCAAACAAATTTACTCTGCGTGGAAATGTTGCTCTGAAGGCTGTAAAATCCCAGATCCCTAATGGAGCCTTCAATAATATTCATCTCTCTTTCTTTGTATGAAATTTGATTGCTGAAAAGCAGATTTTGCAAGAGTAAACCTGTATGGATGATAACCCAAATTTTTACCAGAACAAAGTTTTGAGAGGAAATGGTGGGGGTGGGGAGTAAACTTTGCAAAGCCTTTCTTTTCCTGATAGGGAAAGCATGAGTGCCCCTACAGAAGTGACATACATGATTTTATGTTGTAGGTATATAGCTCATAAGTTTAACTCTTACAAGATAGTAGGTTTTATGTAGTGCTGGTCTATCCAAGTAAGGGCAACTATTTCAGTCACCACAGCAACCTAAGTTAAAGGGGTGGGGGGGGGGGGGGGCGGGGAGGGGGGGGGATGATGACAAAACCATTTAGCTCAGCAGACTTTCCTGATGTCTTTCATTTCCTAACAACCAGAATTTGCAAGACCAGCTGCAAAAGGAGACAAATCTTGCCTATGGCAGGAAAACTGACTAGTTGAATGATTTATCACCTCAACTTTTTGGTAGCCCCAGGTCTCACCACAGTTCCCGTATGAAGTCCCACAGAGCGGTCCATCAGTGACACGGAAAGACGAAACACTGCCCGGCCAGCTGGACATGAGCAAAGATGCAGGGCCCAGGTGATGGGCAGGTGACAGCTGATTAGAGGACTATTTTGATCAGAGGACTTTTACCTGTTCCCTGGGGCTTTTTCCTGTTTCAAAGCCTTTGCAGCCCCTTGAATAGAAAGGAGGACCTGCTCCAAAATGGGGTGGGACTTGTTGTAGCCATGCTTACTAACTAGGAGCACTGAGACAGGCCTGGGACAAATCTGTCTCTCTAGAAGCAGTGCAGAAGGTAGGCAAGAGCGATATTTCCCTACAACCATCTCTAGCATCTGCAAAGGGCTCTTTCTCTATATGGGGCTCATGTCAGAGGAACAACTGGACCATGCCCAGGCTTCTTACGTTGATGTACTTTGCTTTAATCTTGTATCTTGTGGTGGTGGTGGTGAAGTCACAGCATCACTGGGTTCATGCTGCTGAGCCTTCACTGCTGTTTGCAGTTGGGTAGCTGGATGACATCTTGCTTGACTGTGTTTTCCCACCCCTCCAGACCTCAGGTCAGACAGAGCTACAGTTTCTCTCCCTTACCTTCCGCATGCTATTGCTCCTTTATCCATGACACTTAGATGCTTGCCTGACTGACCTGGTTGTCTGGGTTCATAGGATGAAATGTAGAGGCATGAGTGATATAGAAAATCAGGTCTGATGTTCAGCTGTTCCTTGTTTGCCTTCAGTTCATGCATCTATGATTTTGGTGTTGGTGGAGGCACTGCTCCCCTGCTCTACTGAGAAACTGCCTGGGAAGCAGTTCTGAGTGCATATGAAGCTGGGAGAGCCTCAGCTATTCACATCATGGGAAGATGATGAGATGCTTGGTAGGAGGCCCAAGGCCAGGGCTGCCTGGAGATGGCCTCGCACTGACAAGTTCAGAGCTCAAAGCCTCAGGAAATCTGTGGCTGTGCTAAATTCACATACATTCCCTCTGGTAGCAACCACCCCTGGGCTGCAGACCTCTCACTCTCCAAACGGAGGACCTCATAACAGGCTGTCCTGGCTGCCAATACTGAAGGTGTACCCAGCACGTATTCCTAGATTCCACAGCTGAGGTATAGATATAGCTTGTCAGTTGTGGGGGGAGAAGAGGGTTGAGGCTTTGAAAGGAAAAGAAGGCAAACTCCACATATTTTCTGGATTATCATAGACAAATACAACAGGAGAGATATTGCAGGAAAGAGTGCTTCATTCTTTGCTTTCAATACTTCCTCTGCAGATATTTTCAAGGGAAAGAATGAGCAAGGTTAGAGTTTGACATTTAGACCGATGACAGTAACATTAATAACATGCACTTGTTACACCTGTCAGCATGGAGGCTTCAGTCAAGCTGTAGCTTGTAGTAACTTTTACAGGCCCTAAGTTCAAGCCCAGTTATTAAACAAGTGTGGTTTTGGGAAGGATGAATATTCATAATAGTGGAGTTGGGCCAGAACTGAACAGGTCTTGTTGCAGACCCAAGGGATGGACTTTCAAACCCTCATTCTATATTTCAAGCTGAAGAGATTCTTTTCTCCACAAACTCCTAGTTCTAAGTCTGCCAGACCAACAACCACACTGTGGCATACCATGCACAATAGGAACCCACTTTGGCTTTTATGTCAGCCATGCCCTAACTGTGTGAACCACCAGTTCACCAGCAGGAGCTTGAGGCAGGTTGATGAGGAGACCTATGAGCTTTTCTCTCCTTAGAGAGCTGGACCAGCTTTCCTACATAAAACCTCCCTCATGTATGAAAGAGAAACTTGTTGCTGGGAGCTCACACCTGTGGGCATCTACTTGGTGGTACGGGGTAACGGATCATGCTCCACTGGAAAGAGATGTAGAGCATCTACCCCACAGGAAGTTTGAGAGGTCTGGTTTTTAGCCATTACTCTAAACTGATCTTTTAACATCCAGTTTATGCAATGCCCATGAATCCTCCCCAGCAGTATTCATTTGACACCCTTCTGAACGTTTGAAAATTTGTTGGAAGACTGCAAGCCTGGAGTGTGGCATGAGAGTAATATGTCAGATGAGGCCCTTCAGTGTGAATACGCACAGTCATTGCTGTAAAATGGCTTGCTACTCTGCTATGGTTAGTGGATTTTAAGTTAATCTGGTTCCTTATTTTTAAGAACATTTCCAGCTAGCTGAATAAATAGCTGAGAAGTACAGGATTCTTGTGTATTAAGTGTCTATTTGTAGCAGTGCTTCAGACTCCTGTATCTCTGTGACTTTTTTGTCCTTGGTAGTAAGTAAGTGAACTCACTAATTTTAAAGACAAAATGTATTTCTTGACGGAACCAAAATTTCCAAGTGAAAGCGAAGGGAGAAGGAAAGAGAGGAAAAAGGAAGTTTCTTATTTCATCACTTAAGGAAACAGGGTTAAATATATTGTGTAAATACACACAGGAATATACACAGGTATACATACACACAATTTTCCATTTATAGTATTAATTTAAATTTTATCTCCATAGTTAATTAAATCCTTCTTCTGCTCTTTATAGGAAGTGAGGGATTAATTAGAAATGCCACTATCCTAACTAAACAACTGCTCTTACCCCATGGGTGCATGAACCAGGTGACTAGCCACACCAATGGACTCACACGTGCAGTCAGTATTATTAATCTCTAGGGCAGAGTTTACAGATCCCTTTGCGCTGCCTGCTCTATGTGCACAGAAGAAAAGACACAAGACTCCTGTGAGAAAGTGCTTACAGCCTATGGATATGTCTACCTAGACTTGTGCTCTGCTGATGCCATGAGCTGAGCAGAAGTGGTTTCACTATAGTTAACAAAGCACAAAGATGGAGCTGAAGAGCCTTTCTGAGGTCCTGGGTATGTTACCTCAGGCTTGGCACCACATCATCGTGGTTATGACATTTTGGGTCAGGGTGTGGAGAGAGCTTGCTTGCATCTGACTGCAAAATGCCCTGTAGCCATCCCCTGCACAGACAAAAGCGGGGAGAAGAAACTTATGGTGGAGCAGTTTGCCCAAGGCCACACAGGCAGTCAGCAGGAGAAGCAAGAGTGGAGCAGACATCCCTGTGTCCCACAAAAATGATTCATCTCCTGAGCCCACTGCCTGGTAAGGCTTTACTAAGGATAAGCATATTTAAAGTCTAGGCAAAACTCCATCCGTTTCCTCCACTGCCACCTCTCTCTGAGCAGAGTCATTGGGTATTTGTGTCTGGAAGAACATGGGAAGATTGTATAGAGTTTTATTTGATTCATTCAAGTTTCTAGGAAACTGCCAAATACATAAAAAATCCAGCATCATCCAAAGGAGGACTAACTTCCAATGAAGGTTTTTTAAATTGTTCTTTACTCACATTACTTTAATAGCAAATAGTACCCTCATGGGGAGTAGGCTTCCTCTTACCTGTCTTCAGCTGTCTAGGTGATGGCTTCAGCAATCTAGATGCCCAGTCTAAGCCAGATATCTATGCCCTCGCTGTAGCCAATGGAGAGAAACAGGGCCATCTATTTTAGACACCGATCTGAGGACGAGGTTAAATTGTCCTCCAAGGTCCATTGGTTATAGAAACAGCTTCGGCAAGTAGTTTAGTTTGGACACACAGCTTTCTGCTATAACTTCAGTAGGGCCAAGGTTTCACTCCTTGTTTTTACCTGTTTATATGACATCTTGATCTTCAGCCAACAAATACTATACAAATAGATGAAAATCTGACTTCTGACTCAAAGAGCTTGCACACAAATTTTTCACAGCTTTGATCTTTGTGGGAGCCCAGCAATTCAAGTGGAATTTGCCATCATCCCCACTCATAAAAAATAATTTGTCTAGTTATGTTTTCATTATTTGTCAGGTTATTCATCCTTAAAAGCTTTGTCTTAACAGTGGGAAGGATTTAATTAAATTTAGTAAAAACTTCCTTTAACCCATTTTTGCTTTACAAGGTGAATTACAATATAGCTATGAAGGTAAGTGCTTGTACCCTTTTTGAAAACCTAAGAAACACTGTTGACTTACAGAAGGACTTTTCAGTTTGATAAAGTTCTGTGTGTGCATAAAGCAGAAAATTAGTTTTAGAAAACAGAAATATCATGCCTGAGTTGCACATTGTCTACTGTAATATATTTCTATTTTGATAACAGTTTAAAACCACTAAGATTTCACACTGATTTCACGTTAGGTATTATAACGTATCTTCAGGAGGACTTTTTAATATCATTTTTGGGTACTGCTTACTGCCATTTTTTATCCTTTAACTATAAGCCATTTCCCTTAAATTACAAGGAACTTTGTTCAAGCTAAAGCAAATAAGATGTTGGCCTTTAATCCAAAGGCAGCTCAGAGCTATATTGTGGTAATCTTTAAAGAAGAATCTTATATTTGACAAGTTTCAGGCATTTTATGCCTTTGGGAGAACTGGATGGACTCCATGGTCTCCCAGCAGAGCATTAGCTCTACTTAGAAATTTTACTGAAAAGCAGACTCTGACATTGAAAGGGCCCCTTGAATAGAGTTTACACGTTACTAATTACGTAGTTTGATCAACAAGACCAAGGCCCTACAAATATTTTGTGACTTTCTCCCTTTTCCACATTCTTCATGGGCACAAGTCATCTTTAAAGTACATCTTCAAAATACATATTTAAAACAATTCAGAGAAATTGCTCCCTAGATATGTCTGTTTTTCTCCATTGTCTACAGATGGAGCCTTGGGTGAAGAACTGTGGATGTTCAGGTTGGTTCAGATGAATACAGGCCACACACATTGGATAAGATGCTCCCAAGAATCTTCCAGAAAGCTTGGAAAGACTTTAGCCCCTTGAGGAGAAGTTGAATATGATTTTTGTGTATCACCCCATTATATTGAAGTGTGCCTGTTCATAAACATGCTTTGATAAAGGTCTATAAACTGCAGTATTTTCCTCTTTTGTTATATTTTGTCCTGAATCTGCCCTTTCTCTTTAGTAATCATTCATATGTCCAAGATTATAAATGGAAATTATCTAGTTTTCCTCTTCAATTTAAATGTATTTCATTTGCTTTCAGAACTAGTTTAAATTTCACATTACTTTTTTCCTCTTTTCTCATATACTGACATGGACTCCATACAAACTTCTACTCCCTGCTGATCTTACGGAAATGTGTTCATGTGTTCATTTTTTTGTGGGAGGATCTGCAGCAGTACTACTGATGAAGAGGAAACAATAATTTTTTTTTCTCAAATGGAAGCTGATGGGAAAAAAAATTAAAGGTATTAATTTAATGTAAAAAAACCCTAAGGCTTTGGTATCAAAGGCAAAAAAAAATCAAGGTGTGGGATACAGTTGCCTAAATGGAAATGTTTAGAGCTACTTTAGGCATGCAGAGTATCTCTTTAGTTGCCTCCATCTGCCACTACAGGGGGGTATAGGTATCTCAGGTTTTCTAACATGTCTGCCAACATCTGACACTGGCATCTAAAATGGTTGACCAAAGACTAGGGGAAATACCTTGAAGCAGCACTGTGTGCCTATGTTTGGAAACGGAATTTTGCCTTTTTTTTGTAGTTTTGTTTGTGGAAATTTGTCATTGTGCCTTTTTTAACATCTAATTTTCTGTTTTCATTATTATTTTTCTTCAGGGAGATCCCATCTTTAATATATGTACAATATTGGTTGGTCTCAGGTATTTGTCAGTAGAGCTTGCACAGAAAGTGGTCAAAGATGTAACTCCCAAATACCACTCACATGTAGAGCCCCAGACATACACATTCTTTAGTAATTACTGGGGAAAAATATCTCTTGAGATATAACTTCTTCTGCTTGCTGCCTTTCTGCTTGAAGAGCACCTGTTTGTGGACTGGTGATTAAAGAACTGGTAGGGAGGAGATCTGAGCCTAAACACTTCCAAGCTGAGGAAGTCATTGAACCCTGACACTTGATGTCCTGGGGGAAGATCCTGCCCACAAGGAATGATGTGAAAATGTCACCACCGTGTCTTTTCTAATGCCTGTATTTTGAAGAGAAGAAGTGATGAGCTTTAATAGAATAGAATAATCATAGAATCATAGAATCATAGAATTGTTAAGGTTGGAAAAGACCCTTAGGATCATCAGGTCCAACTGTTAACCTACCACTGCCAAGTCCACCACTAAACCATGTCCTCAAGTACTGCATCTACCCATCTTTTAAATACCTCCAGGGATGGGGACTCAACCACTTCCCTGGGCAGCCTGTTCCAGTGCCTGACTACTCTTTCAGTAAAGAAGTTTTTCCTAATATCCAACCTAAACTTACCCTGGCGCAGCTTGAGGCCATTTCCTCTCATCCTATCACTTGTTACTGGGGTGAAGAGACCGACCCCCACCTCTCTACAACCTCCTTTCAGGTAATTGTAGAGAGCAATAAGGTCTCCCCTCAGCCTCCTCTTCTCCAAAATAAACAACCCCAGCTCCCTCAGCCGCTCCTCATAAGACTTGTGCTCAAGACCCTTCACCAACCTCGTTGCCCTTCTCTGGACACGCTCCAGCACCTCGATGTCCTTCTTGAAGTGAGGGGCCCAAAACTGAACACAGTACTCGAGGTGCGGCCTCACCAGTGCCGAATACAGGGGCACTATCACCTCCCTGGTCCTGCTGGCCACACTATTCCTGATACAAGCCAGGATGCCATTGGCCCTCTTGGCCACCTGAGCACACTGCTGGCTCATGTTCAGGCGGCTGTCAACCATCACCCCCAGGTCCTTTTCAGCCAGGCTGCTTTCCAGCCACTCTTCCCCAAGCCGGTAGCGTTGCCTGGGGTTGTTATGACCGAAGTGCAGGACCCGGCACTTGGCCTTGTTGAACCTCATACAGTTGGCCCCGGCCCAACAATCCAGCCTGTCCAGGTCCCTCTGCCCTCTGCAGGGCCTTCCTACCCTCCAGCAGATCGACACTCCCACCCAACTTGGTGTCATCTGCAAACTTACTGAGGGTGCGCTCGATCCCCTCATCCAGATCATCAATAAAGATATTGAACAGGACCGGCCCCAACACTGAGCCTTGGGGAACACCACTCGTGACCGGTCGCCAACTGGATTTGGCTCCATTCACCACCACTCTCTGGGCTCGGCCGTCCAGCCAGTTTTTAACCCAGCTCAGAGTGCACTTGTCCAAGCCGTGAGCAGCCAGCTTCTGCAGGAGAATGCTGTGGGAGACAGTGTCAAAGGCCTTACTGAAGTCCAAGTAGACAACATCCACAGCCTCCCCCTCATCCACTAAGCGGGTCACCTTGTCATAGAAGGAGACCAGGTTAGTGAAGCAGGACCTGCCTTTCATAAACCTTCATATTTTATAATACTTTTATAAGATACTTCATACTTTTATAAAATACTTCATATTTTATAATACTTTTATAAGAAACATGCCTCATCGTGGCAGGACTTTGGAGACAATAAGGCACCTTCACTGCAGACACCAGTAAGATTCCGAAGTTTTGCAGGGGGTTGAGCCCCAATATGTGTTCCTTTTTTTAGTGTTTCTCTTGGCTGACTATCAGCAGTGCCCTGCCCGGCAGGCCAGCTGTACTCAATGGCCTCGGCACTAGCTCTTCCCTCTTCTGTGTAAGAGCCTGGGCGTTCATCCTAGGTTCCTCTTAAAAGCCCATATACCCCAAATCATCACACCATCTAATGTTTAAGCACTGTTCCTTCTTTCGTTCCATTCCTCCACTGTAGAGGACCAATATACCATGAACAGACTGAAATCACCACGTTATTTTTATACAGGCACGTAATGACTAACACACACAGTAGATTTTATAGTCCTAATATTCCTTTGATGACTACTAACCTGAACTAGTAAAGCCCTTTAAGCAGTTCCAGTTGTCATCAAAGATTAGATGGGACTGTACAAACTAAAGGTGATGAAAGTGTTGCATGAGATTTCTCTGTAAAAAATTCTGTCTTTCATTCAAGTCATTTCCTGGCAATACCCCTGTGAACGGCAGTGAGAATTTTGTGTGAGCAAGAATTGGTTGAAGATAGCAAGGCTAGATCTACACCCTGGGCATCTCTACTATGTTATTGTAAGAAGCGGTGCTGGTATAGATCACACCCTTCATTCATAACAGCTAGTAAATTGAGGCTCTTTCTGGCCTTGGTTTACATGAAATATTTCTGCTCTCGTCTCTTTTTGCTGTTGGAGTATTGTTGAAAGGGAGAGTTTGCCCCTTTGTGGAAGGGATAGGCTGCTCTGCTAAGGCAGTTCGTGTGTGCAGGGGGCCTTGGCTTCACAAGAACAACTAAGGTCTGGTACAGCCACTCATGCCGTCTGTCTCTCGTTCAAGTCCCTCCTGATGGTGCAATTCTCTGTTGGTGCAGACCTACTCCCAGGAGCAGTTTTGCCAAGCCTGCTTCTTCAGAGCCACATCCTCTTGCACCTCCCTCGGTTTCCCCAAATTTGGGATGAGTCAGAGCAGAAGGCATTTCTGCTGGCTGTGCACTGTCCTGGGGAAGGATGAAACCAGAGAGCATTGCTTGGGCTCCTCCCTCCAGCCACCTCCCAGAGAGGACTCCAGAGTTTTCTGGGGAAGCTGGAAGCGGCAGCACAGCTGCTGACTGCTCTGCACGGCAATGCAGATCTGCACAAGTAAGTGACCGCTTGCTTGGTTGCTTCCCTGCTGTAGCTGAGGCTGGTGCAAATACTCTCTCATACCAGAGAGAGCTGCAAACCCTTTCCATCGCATAGATGGGTCCATAAGAGTTTCACGAGCCTTACAATTCTGCACGTGATACAACATCAACTGGCATGAGTCATGTTTTTGCAGGTGTGTTTTTCCATACATGGAAAAATTCATTTCACCTTTGTAAAAAGTTGCCTTAAAATAGAATGTAAGATACACACCGCTTTTCCCGTGGCTTCATTTTATGCTTCTATAGAAGTAAGAAACCAGAAGAATGTTTCATTAGACAGAAGCTTTAAAAATATTTCATGTGTTAGTAAGGGCAAAGATGCAGTAAAACAGGACATGAGCGGGGAGAACAACAAGCAAAGCTGGCTAAGGAACAACTTCTCCTCTGCGAAGTTAACAATGACTGAATAGTAAATTGTTTTTTAATAAGTTTTGTATTCTCCTGGGATATGGTTAAAGGGTTAATTTAACGCTTGACCCATTAAAACTGTTGAGTGCAGTGAGAACCTTGCAAGGCTGATCAGATGATTATTTCTGGAAGATAAGTGGTTGAAAACCGAGCCTCACTAGTTCAGGTAATCAAGGGAAATCGGCATAAAAGAGAAGATGCGGCTGAGTAAAGACAGAACAGCTACCTGAGATTCTATTACTTGTCGTCTTTCAAGCATAATAATGAGATTATAGTAACCCTAAACTGACTGAAAACAGAAATCTGGCTGTCTGTCAAGTTCATTGTGTTGAGTTTTACAACACTCCAGATCTGGTTCCTCTGAACCTACAATAATTATACCAGGAAGACAGGCTCAAAGAAACCCTTTTCAACCTTGGACCTTTGTCAGGTTTTGGCTTATGACCAGGGTACCATTGTTTATGTCATGGGAAAGAAAAAAAAACCAACAAAAAACATTGTTAATGTTTATTATTATTTTTTCATCATGCAATTCTTAAAAAAATATTGCCACAAGTCTTTCCTCCCTCCAGCTGTCACACTGCCTTGTGATTTTCTGAATGAACTCGTTACTGAACCACGAGTCTCTTGGCTTCTCTGTGGCTATTCTAGTCAGAGCCTTTTGCTGTAATAATTTTTCACACCTTTAATTGACACATCACACACATGTGTGTGCTCCTACTTTTTAAAAAATAAAAAATGACATGAGATACAGAAACAAGGAGTCCATTACATTAACCTCAAATGTACATGTTTCCAGCCTGGACTAATCTCAAATTCAGATTGTTTTGGTGTGAAGAGAATTGTCTAAAACATGGGATGTGAGATCCTGTTTTGAGACTGTTTTGAGATAGGACCTGTAAGGTTGCAGTTCAAGAAGGCTCTTAGGCTCTTAGGCTGAAGCTCTGGCTTCAGCTCTATCAGGTGCGTCATTCCTCCTGCTTGGTGGGAGGCTCTTACCTGCCCTTCCTTCTGTCTTGATTCACACTTGTACACATGCTTTTGCAGGTTGATGTAGGCTTGGGCTGCTAGTATGAAGAGGTGTTTGTAGCTGTGCCTCACTTCAAACAATGAAGAAAATCAGGTTGAAAGTGGATATTTACTGTGCAAAGAGCTGTGTCAGATGTGGGTGTCACCAGCCTGTTCCTGGAGGTCACCGTTGTTGCTGTGCTGCGGGCAAAGCTGCCTGGGTTAGCCTGGACGAGTTTGGCAGCTGGCATTAACCTGGCTCCTTTCTGCCAGAGTTTTACAGGATTGTTTACACAGCCAGAGCTGCTGAAGCACCAACCTCCTGTGATGATCAAGGATCAGCGTCTCAACACACTACCGCTTTCACTTAGTACAGCTGGAAGAGGGGACGTCTTCACACAGCTTCAAGCCTCCACACAATAGATGCTGAACTCCTGGCCCTTGATGCTGGCAGATGAGCTCTTTTGCCCATATATGTTTCGTGGTCTTGTGAGCTGACTTAATTCAGCCTCCAAAGAACCCTTTCCCCTGGTCTAAACTGTATCTCCCAGAGAGAGCCAGAGTGTAAGAATGTCTGTTTGCAATTCCAAAAAGTCCTTGAGACACAGATCAGGCCTTAAGCACAATATAGACTTAGGAATGTTATTAAGTGCTTTGTTGAATGGGGACCTGTGCTTGCAGTAAGTATACTTCAAGCAGACACACAGACATTCAGCATTTGTTAGGGGCTGCACCCACTGCAGGCTTTCTCATGATTTTTCATAGACTGTGGGCTTGTGACATTGTAAGCTGCCTTTATTCCCATTTTCAACTCCCAAATATCCATGTAGAAAAAAACGCCACTGGTCACCCTGCGAGGTCAAATTAGAAAATAATTACATATTTTGAGCTTGCTTTAAAATGTATTTTAGCAGCTATAAGACAGGCCAGTAATCAGCATCACTATCATGGAAAAATTCTCCAATACACGAGTGCTAGAATTGCTATTAACTTATCACGTACTACTGCTGTTCATGGAATAGGGATAATGACTATCACTGAGCTGCCTTCTGTGATTGCCATGAAGTAGCAACCACTACTAAATATTTATTAAGTCCTAAACATTTTTAAGTCATTAACAATGGACTTAGGAGCCTAGTTTTAGATTCACCTATTTCTTAAAAGTGAATTTTGTATCTCAGTGCTTTTCCTGGAAAGGCCACATCCTATGGGCCTTTCTCACGTGAGTGATACAAAATAGTCCTACGGCCTTAACCTTAAAATTGAACAGATTTTCTGACAGCAGTGTGTTTGATGAAGCACACAGTGGATGTATTTATTGCAGATATATCTTTCCTGTTTGTTCTAAAAATCAGATTCTGTTCCTTATAACTAATAATGAAGGCCCACAGAACTAACAAGTTTATGTCAAAGCAGAGCTAAATTATTAACAACCATTGCAGTTTCAGGCAGGGCCTGGTTCTCATAAGTCAAAGTCTATTCAATGATGGCTCTGCAGTTCATAAATCACTGACTGTGAGAAATGGAAATACACTCTACTACGGTATTTGTAATTAATACAGGGTCTGTGGTGCCAAACCTTCAGGGCCCTCCAAAAGAGCGTTTCAGGCTGCTTCTTAATGTAGTTCAGTGCAGAACCAGGAAGATGGAATACTGAACTTAAACAGATTGGGGTATATGGCAGCAAATCATATTTTTTTCACTGCAAAGTGATGGTTCATCAAAATGGAACCATTTCATGGAAGTGTATGTTTGAGCAAAGCTGCCATAGGAAAGTTTAACCAGCCTAAGAGGGGAGTGCTGGTCATTGTGGACAGAGAGAACAGCTTGAGCCCAAGAAGTGAGCTGAGCTGAATGCCTGCAAACTGAGCTACTAGCACAGGCTTTTTATCTGGCTTCACCTTTTTATTTTAAAAAAAAAAAAAAAGTATTCATAAGAGTTCAGTTACTCAAAAAACAAATCTAAAATCTTGAGTGTGCAACCTTAAAGCTCCCTCCCTCCCTGGGTTGTGCGGAGAAAGATCACAGCACAGCCCAAGCTGCCCAGAGGGCACAGGGGTGCAGGGTTTGGACAGAAGGCTGCCCAAACACGCCCATGCAGAGTGCTCTGGTCTTCCCTCCCAGACCACATATCTGACCCTGGATCTACTCTCATGGACTCAGGAGTAGCTCACAGAGCCCACAGTTCTGCCATTTTCATTGAATATGCCTGGTTAGATGAAAGACATTAATTTCCATTTGCATGTGGAATAGCAGTTTCTGCTAAGATAGAGCTGGGAAACTCATTCTTTGTTCTTCTTTCCTATAAATATGCTAGTTCATACATACCTGAAACAGTTCAGTTACTATTTTACCCTAACATGGATTTAGGACCTCATCTTCATAGATTTCTTTTTTAAAAAATCTTACATCAATAAGTGAAAGAGGAATGTGAAAAGAAACAGGAATACTCAAAGAGCAGCCTGACTCCTGAAAGTGAGGAGTTAAGTACGCTTCACTTCAATTACCTCAGTATTAGCAACTCTAAAAAAAAGAATGTTTGCAATATTTAATGAACCTCTGCAGTGATGTTATGGCCAAATATTATGAAGGAGTTACGAGGAAACTGCAGAGTTAATAGAACTGAATTGAAGCAAGGATTTTCAGAAATGACTTAATCTGAGGCTTGAAAATTGAAAGAACTTTTATCCTTGTTGAAAAACTGCTGGCTCCCTTCACCCAAACATATTTATATAGATATTTAACTGATTTCACTAGTGAACAAGCTAATGTATTCTAGAACAATTTATTTTAAAATGTGAACTGTAAAATTATGCTACAAAGTTTATTAAACTTTCAGGTGTTACATTTTGACATACTCGGATCTTTCCTTTAACAATGACAGAATGCTACACAAAAATACTGCATTTCATCTGGTATAGGTCTTTATCTTATCTTGACAGATCATTGCTGGTTAAATTGTAGAGCTGACTTAAAGGCAGGACTCTTCAAGGGACTGAGAAATTAAGGCTTCACCAAATGGTAATAAAGCTATTAAAAATGCAAACAGCAAACAGCTACACTGTACAGGTTAGACAGCTAATCCAAACTAGCAGTTTAAAAAAGCAGAGCAATTACACTTTTATTTAAATGCAAGGAATATGAGCAAGAATAGAATGAGGTGCCTTGTTTAAATGCATTCTTTTGAATATTTATTAGAAATAATACATGTAGTTAAGCCACTTATCTGATTTCAGTGAATAAGTAAAATGCAAAAGATCAATTTTCATAATTATACTAAAGAAGTCTGTCTTTCATAAAAATCTCATTAATAACACCATTATTACTGAAAAAATATCTCAGTATTATTATTGTTATTCTAATTATCAGCAAAATGCTACTGATAATGTTGTCATAAAATTCCTTTTTAGTATCCTATTAAGGAAGATAGACTAAGTAGTGGTTTAAGTTAAATCTAGATCCTAAGTGGCATTTAAAAAAAAAATCTTCTTTGTGTATTTGGATAAAATACATTATGTGTATAATTACGCAAATTACTTCAGGTTTAGCAAACAAGAGATATATAGATAATGCATGCGTGCATATGTATTGTTACATCTATAGAACTATACAGCCAGCTCAGTAGGAAACACACCGAGGCATGCAAGCAGAGTAACAAAATGTTGCCCAAGGACAAAAATAGTTTCTCAGCAAAATTTTAACAAACAACAGCCATTTTCACTTATTTATTGTTATCAGAGGGCCTGTCAATACTGACTATTTTTTCACTGCCCACCTGGATTTATTAAATTGCTAAAGAGCTTGGGGTCTTCTAGATATTAATATTAGAATGGGTACATTATCTTACACAGGAAGGCAATTTTAGCTGCTCACATCCGTTATGCAGAATGCTTCAAAACTAAGCCAGCGTGGGTTGCAGCACAGAGGAGGGAGCAGGAAGGATTTTTGGAGTTGCAACCTGACAGTTCTTCATCCTTATGGCAGACAAGGACCTGGACAGCCAGCATGGCTAGAGAAGAAGAGAATTTGTTCCTGTCACGTAATTCGTGACACATGGGCTGGCGCTGTGTCCAGGAGCTCCATGTGTGGACCAGGACCTTGGCATGTGAGTTCCCAGACAAACAAGACAGCTGGTTCCCCACCCAAAAAGCTCATTAACAAATAATAGTTGTAGTAGCTACCAAAGTCAATCAAAAACATGTACACAGGTTTCCTTGGGTTGTCCGCAGTAGTGAACAGCTCGCTGAAGCAGGAGACACCTGGAGCGTGAAGAGACAGCTGAAAAAGTCGCACAAGTTTTCATGGGCAGGCAGTCTGCCACCCTGTTGCCCTCTCTGAGCTTCCACACCGTACAAAAAGAACTATACCGCTGGCAGCATGGCAATCTTATAGCCCTTATCTCTGGGAAGATAATGTTGTGAGGCATGTTCAGGTTTCTGGAGCAATAGAGTTTCATTGATTTAGACGGTTCTGGCAGTTTCTGGTGCTGCCTTCATAGCCACAGCAACTTAAATAATAGTGGAAACAAGTTCATTTGATGGTACAAGAAGAGGCCAGTGTCTGGGAGGCAATGAAAAGAGCAGGCTGAAGGATGCTTTTCTGCCCAGATCTTGATTATTAATATATACATGTCCTTACATGCATAAAAACATATGGTGGGCAGTGGTTGGGAGAATGGATATTTACCATAGTACTGATTAAGCAATGCCTACAGGCACAATTAAGAAGGATCTAAGCTGGAGTTCAAGGCTTTTCCTGAACAGAGTTAGAAACATGCCTAAGTACATCACAGACTGATTTTTCTGTTAAGACATGTATTATTTTTTGTTAATTGGTATCATGTTCTGAAAAAAAACTCCTGGCAAGTGAAATTGATTTGTATCTATAGCTTGACTGCCTTCTGCTGTCTTAAAACACTTGAAGAAAATTAAGTTATCTAAGTAGAGAGAGTCGGGTAACTTTCAGAAACAACTTTCAGTGTATTGCAATCACTGGGTGCAATACAGATAGTTATACTTATCCCAATGTGTCACAGGTGGCATTTACCACTATGCATGAGTGTTAAAGCAAACAGAAACAGCTTTTATCACAGCAGAATGTCATGATCTGCACTTAGGGTTCAATCTTTCCATCCACTATGTGGGCACAAATTGACATGCCTCAGAGAGTAGGATTGAATTCTCCACTTATTTTAGAAAGTGTTCTAAAAATACAATCAATATAGGGGGTTGTAAAAATAACTTCTTTTTTTTTTACTTGCTAGGGAGAACTGTGCATAAATTATGGCTTTATTTTCTTCTTCTCAAGAATTATGTAAGTTGTATGAAAAGCTCAAAATAATTTAATACAACCATTGTGCTTTTGCATCTGCATGTCTCTAGTGATTTCTTTTTTCCTCCCTTTTTCTCCCCCCTCCTTTCTCTTGTTCCCTCTCTTCCACTCTGTCTCTCAGTATCTCTCTCCGTGACTCACACGCATGCACACACATACACACGCTCTCTGGTAGCAAGGGCATATGCAGCAGGCAACCCCCAATTTTCCCACTTGAAAGCGTTCCCGTGGCTTCCAGTATGATTTTTCTCAGCTTTTACGTATAACCACCTACCTCTGCAAGACAAATTGATTTCTGTTGGTCTCTTGCGTGCACACTTAGGGCAGGTTTCACTTAGTCAACCTCTGTCTGCATCTCACCGTTTGGCTTTATTGTCGATACTTTATAAGCAGTGGCTAATTTTAAGGAGGAAGAACAGAAATAAAATAATAGTAAGAGTGCATACTCTTCAAGACAAGAACTGTCGCTTTTTGTCTAGCACTATTTCTGTTAGTGTAACAAAGCGGATCGTAATTAACCAGGGACTCAAAGATTCCTCACATTTGGGCTAAGTCCTGCAATTTTCCTGTCCAAAAGCCCTCACTGGATTTTCATAGTGAAACAGTTAAAACATATAACGGTGAAGCTTTTGTCCCCAGTCTGCCTGGGAACACGGGGTTCTTGGGGCTGCGTGTGCAGTTAAACCTGCATTCACAAAACCAGCGACAAAACTCACTCTGACCCGGGCGTGCTTGCACCCTTGCAGCCCTTAGTTATGTGATCACAAAGTGCCCCCCCCCCCCAGTCGTACAGATTTTGTCTACAAAGTTGGGCACAAGTGGAGTTTTGCAATATTCTTTTAGTCTAAGCCAACTACTTTAATTTACATGTCAGAAGCTATATTGCTGTAATCTCTCTTCTCTCGAACATTCACATTAACAAATTGATCAGCTTTGATGTGCTATGTACTTACTAAAAGGAAAATCTTGTTTTCTTTTGGAGATGGTACTTTAGAAGCATAAGCACTTAGAAATGTCTTTTAACGATTTGAGTGTCTTGTTTGTGACTGTATCTTCTACATAAAGCCGTACTTACTTTGTGTTTTTCCTGTGACCAGTCCTTAGGCTGTTTTAAGGCTCATATTCACTCCTCTGTGTGTTAGATTTCTTTTTCTTCTTTTTCTTCTCCTTTTCCTTTTCTTCTCCTCACCTCTCCTGTCCTTTCTTCTTTTCCTTTTTCCTTTTCCTTTTTCATAGGAATTTGCACTTGTTTGTTGCTGATTTGTAAGTCAACAGCATCTCAGTAAGTCAGTAAGAATAATTTGAAAAAATACTTTCCCAGAAAAATACCTGGAATATATGTGGGCATTCAAATGTTACCTTTTCACATTTTAATGAGCACAAACACAGAAATAATATTTATAGCAGACATTCATCCTGCAGTGAGCTTCTGAAGCATCATCTTTTGTACAAAAGTGCCACAGCTTCTTAAGACTACTTATATGGATGAAAAATCAAATTTGGACACTTAGACAGTTTTGAAGACTTGAAACAAAACATTAGTGAAATAATTGCTGAATCCAGGAAATTGCTGTGAAGTGATATGTGACACATAATGTCTGTCAGTGTTACTGCAAGTGAATATACTTCGGGCCAGATTGTGGCTAGCCACTGAGCATTGCAGGAGAGGCAGAGCAGGCTTCAGCAGCTAGACAGCATTTTTCTAGCTTACAATTATCTTTCTCTGCTATACTGCTGATCTGGATGCTGTATCCCCATTCCCAGGATAGAGGGTCAGGAAAAATAAGATTTTGTCATTACTTTATGTTGTAAATCACTGGATGTTAGGCTCAGACCAAAAAGGTTACTGCAGTCAGTGCAAGTCAGGGCAGACTCATGACTGCTCCTGCTTTGCTCCAGGGAGAAAAAACAGCCCTTGGGAACATGAACAGAACACCTTGGATGCACAAAAAGAAGCACTCACTTTGAAACACACATCAGGGATTATTTGACAAATCGCCCATTGAAAGTTACAGGGCAATAATGTCCATTAATGCTCTCCAAGCAGTCCTTAGATGCACCTGTAATCCCTTCTCCACCTGTATTATCATGAACTGCAAAACTTGTTTCCTTTGATTTCTAAATGTGATGTAACCTTTTAACTCCAAATCTCTTATTTTCTGTTATATATTTCAAGTTCTCCACAACAGTTCCTGTAAATGTCAGCATGGCTCCATACGTAATTTCTCTTCACTCATAGCTGTTGTTAACATAACATTACACAGAAAAACATACACCCCATCTCTCCAGGCCCTCCACCCCAATTTCTCTCCTGATATTGGAGGTGTATTATGCCTTTTATTCCTATTTGGCACTTTAGGGGAAGGGTATGTTTATAAAGTTGACAATGCATATACTTATGTTTAAAGTGTATTTTCTGTCTCTGAGTAGGAAGGCAAATAACCATTATCAGTCACTACTTATTAAATAAAATTGTAGCTAGTAAACAGCCAACTTTAGCCATTTTTATGTCCAGCCATTCAGTTAGTATGGCATTCCCACCTAGAAGATATTTACCTTTAAGAAAAATTACAAAAAGAAAGGGTATATGGGAAGGGGAGAGGGGGGACAGAATGATTCATAGGAAGAGTCATGGCTCCTGTGGAGCCATTCTTTGTTTCACAACACAATCTGCGCTGTAATCCTGTCTGCTCAAAAAACAGTGTAAAAGGATCTGTTATTTCACCCCTCATTTACATGGTAAGAGCGTGTTGTGATCCCAGCTGCTGAAGAAAGAAAATACAGTAGCCCGTGCTCCTAATTTGACCCCTTTCTTTACAAAAAAGCATGTTACTGTAAACATTAACTCTGGCTAATAGTCCTCAAAAACACTGCTCTTTTTGTCATTGTTGTGACAAACATCAACCTGCCTTGGCTGTGACATTTGCCCTCACTTGATGGTCCATGGCTCTCTCAAAGCTTCCTCTCACCAGGCCAGTGTAGCTGGCTAGCTGACCCAGTGTGTACATAACTGTGCTGAGCAGATGTACTTGTGGCATGTCATCTTCATTGGCTTGCGGCTCCTCATGCCATTAGGACTCCTGGGGGAATGTGGTTCTTTTAGCTGCATAAACTTCACAGAATGACAGAGTGGTTGAGGTTGTAAGGGACCTCCAGAGGTCATCTGGTCCAACCCTCTTGCTCAAGCAGGGACATCTAGAGCCAGTTGCCCAGGACCATGCCTGGGCAACTGGCATATCTCCAAGGATGGAGGCTCCACAACCTCCCTGGGCAACCTGTGACAGTGCTCGACCATCCTCACAGTAAAGTCTTCTCTTACATTTAAAAGGAGCCTCTTGTGTTTCAGGTTGTGCCCATTGCCTCTTGTCCTGTCAGTGGGCACCACTGAATAGAGCCTGGCTCCGTCCTCTTTGCACCCTCCCTTCAGGTACTTATATACATTGATAAGATCCCCCCGGAACCTTCTGTTCTCCAGGATGGACAGTCCCAGCTCTCTCAGTCTGTCCTCATATGGGAGGTTCTCCAGTCCCTTAATCATCTTCATGGCCTTTCATTGGTGTTCCTCCAGTATGTCCATGTCACTCTTGTACTGGGGAGCCCAGAACTGGACACAGTACTCCCCTTGTGGCCTCACCAGTGCTGAGTGGAGGGGAATGATCACCTCCCTCGACCTGCTGTCAATACTTTGTCTAATGCAGCCCAAGATACCATTAACCTTCTTCGTGCCAAGGACACATTGCTGACTCAAGTTCAACTTGGTGTCCACGAGGACCCCCAGGTCCTTTTCTGCAGAGCTGTTTTCCAGCTGGGCTGCCCCCAGCATGCACTGGTGTCTGGGATTGTTCCTCCCCACGTGCAGGACTTTGCATTTCCCCTTATTGAACTTCATAAGGTTTCTGTCAACCCGTATCTCCAGCCTGTCAAGGTCCCTCTGGATGACAGCACGACGCTCTGGCATATCAGCCACTCTTCCCAGTTTTGTGTAATCTGCAAATTTGCTGAGGGTGCACTCTGCCCCATCATCCAGATCATTAATGAAGATGTTAAACAGGATTGGACCCCTGGGATACGCTGCTAGTTATTGGCCTCCAACTAGACTTCATGAGACTGACCACCACCCTCTGGGCCCAGCCATTCAGCCAGTTTTGAATCCACCTCACTGTCTACTCATCCAGCCTGTAATTCAACAGCTTCTCCATGTGGATTTTATGGGAAACAGTGTCAAAGGCCTTACTGAAGTCCAGGTAGACAATATCCACTCCTCTCCCCTCATCTACCAGGCCAGTCATTTCACCATAGAAGGTTGTCAGGTAGGTCAAGTATCACTTCCCTTTGGTGAAGCCATGCTGACTACTCCTGATGACTTTCTTGTCCTTCCTTCAAGTGCCTGGGAATGGTTTCCAGGATTGCTCATCACCTTCCAAGGGAATGAGGTGAAGCTGACCAGTCTGTAGTTCCCTGGGTCCTCCTTCTTGCCCTTCTTGAAGATTGGAGTGATATTTACTTTTCTCCAGTCTTTGGGCACTTCTTCCAACCACCATGATTGATCAAAGATCATTGAGAGTGGCCTCACAATGACAGCTGCCAGCTCCCTCAGCACTCGTGGGTGGACCCCATCAGGGCCCATGGATTTATGTATGTTTAAGTACTCCATGACCTGATCCTCTTCCACCAAGGGTACATCTTTCTTGCTCCAACCTTTCCCGCTGGCCTCTGGGATCTGGGATTCCTGAAGACCAGTCTTGCTAGTAAAGACTGAGGCAAAGAAGGCATGCAGTACCTCATGTCCTGCGTAACCAGGTCCCCCATCTCCTTCAGCAGTGGGCCAACATTTTCCTTAGCTTTCCTTTTGTCACCTATGTACTTATAGAAGTCCTTCTTTTTGTCTTTGACATCCCTTGCCACATGCAATTCTGGTAAATTTGACTGTGACTCTTTTCCACTGAATTCTGGGAAAACACATTGGATTGCTGCAGCACAGGGGATAATTGTGATGAAGTGTTAGAAGAACATCAGTGTCCAGGAGATGGTACTCCCTGTCATCTTCTCTAACTGTAGAATACACTGAGCATCAGCTGAAGGGAAAGTGACTGCTAGTGCTGCTACCCAAACACCATGGCAGGATTGTCAGCCTGGATTGAAAGCACCATCAAACTCAGGTGACAGCTTGTTGGGATAGATAGGAGGGATATTAAGAGTGTAGGAGCTGGATTTAACTCTGCAACAGAGTTTGTGTCCACATTAGTAGTCTACTTTTACTCCCAGAACATGGTCACCCTGACATCTTTACTGCACACATGCTAGTTCACACCCAAATCCCTTCTCCAGTAAGTCACTTCTTTTCCTGTGGAGGGAAATCTGAGCACAGTTGATAGGGAAGCTTGCTGAAGAACACACAACAAATAAACTACTTTTAGCTGTGGGATGCACCAGCTGTGGCTCATTCTGCCTTGAGTCATCCTGTAAAACTCTCACAGAGATCCTTGCACGACCTAGCATCCACATGCCATCATGCCCCCTCCCATGCCACACAGCACACACTGTCAGCATCACATTAGGGAACCCCTCTCCAGCAGGCTCTGACTCAGTGCCTCATTATCTCAGTCACTTTGCACTGAAAGTCCACAAAAATCTGTGAAGAGTGATGTCTCAGAGCCACAGGGGGCCTGGCAGACACCTGGAGTAGGCTATTGCAGGCAGCATTATCCCAGGGCAGTGGGGACACCAGCCAGCTCCACATCATGTAAGGGCCCCAAGGTCTCTCCCCAGTGCACTCCCCAGAAGGTGTGCATGTAGCATAAAACATAGTCTCTGTGTCTGTGCATTTTATTTTATGCTATTTTCTAACTGAAAATAAATACAACTGTAAGAAGAACAACAACAAAAACATCACCGAAGAGGAAAACTCACACATTTTCCCATGGGTATGCTCCTACTGTGGAGCGCTGAGATTACAGGCTCCTGGCATTGAAAAAAGAGACACGAACCCACCCAGTTAGGTGTTGTGTGAGATCCCTGTGAACTCAGACTGGGGAAGAGAGCTGACATACAAAGACTGTGTGCTGCAAGGGGAGATGCCCAGAGCTGCCGCAGAAGCAGAGGTCTGAGCTCCTTGACACTTCTGCAGGCAGCAGGGCCCAGCTCTGCACTGCACATGAACCACCTCGGTCTGCTCAGTTCGAGTGCCCAGTCATTTTTGGAGGAGTGGTGGCCAAGAGATGATGGGGATGCCTCCTTTGGCTCACACCACGTGAAGAAAAATAGAAACAGCATAGACTTAAACAACATTCAGTCCGAAGCACAGGCAACAGCGCTGTCACTCCCATTTCTGCAGTGCTCCCAACAGGGATCAAGGAGACCCTGACAAGGTTTGAACCTATAGCACCAACAGCTCAAGGTAGCCCCCTAATATTAGATCCTTGGGTCACCTCAGCAGGCACATTCTTCATCCATCTTCCTGATGCTTGAAGAGGAGTACCACTACTTGGTTCCCAGCAAGAGGGTAGGCAAGAAGGTGAAGGACTTCAGCTTCATGATTAGGAGTCAACAGTCCTGGCAAAAATTATTTTATTTATTTTTGAGAGAGAGAGAGAATTCCTCTTCCAGGACTTAGGTGGAATTTAGATCCCTCTGAATCCATTTATATCATAAAGTATCTCAGGCAAGAGATTAGTCATCAAAATTTCCAGACTCAGGGTTTCTGAAGGTGTTGGAAAGCTAACTTTGGACACCTAACAAACTCAGGCTGAACGGTGAGGCACCCAGTGTTTTGCACAGTTACTGAGGAGTAGAGAAAAAATAGCCTTGAACACCCCAGGATGTTGTCTAAAGCATTAGATGGCAGTCACTAGAGAGCAGTGCTGTGGTCAGTTGTTTAAACTCCAATTGTCTCTCAGTCTAAAACAAAGATATCCTTTGCTGTTACCTGGTGGCTTCAAGAACTTCATCAGGTATTGCATTTGTACCAGTACTGGTGCTATATTCACACAATTTTTATGATGCCATTACAGAACAGTTGCCGTCGTAATATAGGCTCTGAAAACTGGCAACGGATCTCTAAAACACTGGCTATGTCCAAATGAGGTAGTAGCTGCTTATCTTAATAGATAACAAGCTGATGTCAAGTATTTTTTTACTTCCGTTAACCTAATATATTCAAGACAGATTTACTTTTTATTTTTCAGTGAAATCTTCTCAAAGTGGGATTTTATGATACCATTTGTATTAGCATTGTACTGTACAGTTTCCCATTTTCATTACTGTATAAAGAGAGAGGTTTCCTATTTAGGAACTAAAAAAGACACATTGCAGTTTTTTATATTCCAGATGAGGTGTTGACAAGTTTATACAAATACAGAAGAGAAGATAAATGCACTCTGTATCAAGGTCAAAGTTAGTGGTATCATAATTCAAAAGTGTTGATAATTTTAAACATGTTTTATAATGCTGCTAAGAAGTTTTCCTATTATTGTGCTATGCTACTCATGTACAACAATGCCAAAGACCCTATAAGGGCTAAAAAGAATATAAAAATTCCTTAGATAACCATGAGTCAAATTTTCCACCTATGCAGACCTTTGGATGTTAATGGAGTTTCACAAGCTGTAATGCAGAAGATTATTAGACCTAGTCATATTTACAAGACAACATACCAGAAAAAATACAGTCACTAACTTGAAGCTGCCAGCTAATGCATTTCCTTGAAACTTTAAAGTTATACAACTGTGAAAACTAGGCTGCTGAGCAGAAATCAAAAACATAATGGGAAGACTCCAGGAGAAACAACTGAGGAAAGCAGAAATTGAATTTTTATCTAAACTCAGATTTAAAATATTTAAATTAATTTTAAATCTAAACTCTCCTTTTCTGCTGACTTTTCACAAACACTCAGGAAAGTAAAACACACTTTGTTTTTCCTGTATAAAATTCAGTTCAGGCTCATGGATGGAGTATATCTGAGATGGAAAGATCACTTATCGTCTCACTTTTTCCCAGAAGCAGTTTCACAGTAAGACCTAGCCTGCTGGGCCAAAGAAGTACCCCGTTCATCTTTAAACCACAAAAATCTGAGGAATATCGTCAGGTTTTCTTCTCTCGTATCATACGCTATTTAAAGCCCTGTCTAAAATCTTGAATAAACTAGAAAATGAAGCCATGCTTCATCTGCCTTCCAGAATCTGCTGGATGCTCACCAGCTTGTGCATGAATGCAACTTTTGAATACCAATTGCAGCCTCTGAGGAAGACAGTCACAGGGAGCTGACTGCCAGGCTTAGATTGGACCCTATACATCCTTTTTGGTGTCAGGCTAGCATGGACACTTCAATTCTTGAGGGCTCTGCAAAGGATCTTCATCCCTGCACTCCTTTGACTTATTGATGCAGGGTTAACGCCATTAAAAGAACCACAAGTTTACATTTTAATGAAGGCCATTACTTGTAGATTTTCTTTCTGGGACATATATGGGGATATATTGCTATTAGTAGCCCATGTCCTGTTGTTTCTCCGCATGCCCTCATTTTGAGGACCGTGGCCTGAAATCTCTCCCTACCCCATCTCCACAGAGGGAACAGACATTATTCTTGCTCCCTCAGAAAATGAAACATTACAGGTGTCTTCTGCACATAACCACTTTTCCGTCCATTACATTGAATTTTTCTCCACTAGCATCCTGTAAAAGCACAACAGATCATGCAGTAACTTGACTAACTAAAGAAACTTCCGTCTCTCCCTGACTGCTGCCTCCCTCAGCCACACTCACCTATTGCCTTCATTTCTGGGCAGCAGAGAAAGAGAAAGCTGTGCTGATAGTACCCACAAGAGGACCACGTGCCTGTCCCTGTGGCCTTCTGCATTTGCTGCTGCTTCTTGTTAACTTGTCAATACCACAGCAGAGGAAGAGCCTTGTGGAGTTGCTCCTCATGGTCTCAGCTGGAACTGTGACAGGGAGGCTATTGCAGGGACCTAGTTGCATCTTTCCCAGCTCAGAAAATGTAGAGGGACTCACACTGGGTGGCAAATGTTTGTGGCAACCTCAACAGTGCAGCCAGCATCAGGCCTCTGAGGATACAAAGCACAGGTCCTTCCAAAATAGGGTGAATTTTGCTGTGGTCACCTCAACAGCTTCTTACTTCCCTGGCCTGGGATTCCACGTGATTGTTCCTATTTCCTGTCCATAAACTGGAGATTGGACCCAATATAATTCAGTTTGTGAATACGTTAATATAGGGGTTTAGTTTGTGAGGGAGTGAAGTGAGGAAGAGCACCATGGAGTAAAGATCCTACTAAGCAAAGCCTTGGTAGCTCTGCATTTCTGCAAAACTGACAAAACTGTGTGGGCATCATTTTCATAACCACAAATTTCCAACGAACCCCTCCCAAGAGGCCTGAGAAGCAAACAAACATCTGGTCATGCCATTTAGAAGGAGGACTTACATATATGTGTCAGGTGCAACAACTTACATTAGTAGATGCCATTGTCGTGTGCTTATATTATTATACTTTATATTATATAATTTATAACATTTATTAATATTTTAATGACTCAAAAATGTGAAAGATGTGCCAGAAAAAGCCAAAAAAAGACACAATGTGCTCCTTCCCCAGAATAGCATAAAGTCTGAATCTGATGGGAAGCAAGCAACATGGTGAGAAATCAGAAAAGACAGGAAAAGGAATAGGAGAGGAAAAGGAGCGTTGGGACTATGGATCTAATAAGAAATCCATATGATGACTCCTATCAATGAGCTATTGACTGCTTTCTCAGCTGTTCCGCCTTACTTGTTCTTCTTAAATGGAGGAGAATTAGGAAAAAACACATAAAAATCTTTATACAGAGTTTCCTGGTATAAAGGCTGGTCTGGGAGACTGAGTATAGGTGTTTATGAAGAAGGAAGATAAAATGGATATTGGATCTGATATCTACTGGGGAGCAGAGAAGGAAGGAGACAACAGGGACAATGGGTGGAAGCAGACATGGCCATTGGCAACAGTTTTATATTCTGACAGTTTCCAAGGTTATAACATTCAATTTTGTTCTTGCTGGCAATAACTCAGCCATCTTCACAAAAAAAAGAACATATTGATGACAAAACCCTTGCATGACAATCATTCTGACCAGCCTTCACAGGGATGTTAGGAAAAAGGCAGAAGACAAGCAATGCAGATCCTTGAAGGCACAGAGAGAAAAGCCTTGATTTCATAGGTGACAGACACATCACGGGGTGAGACATGTGGACTGAAGAATGGGTCAGATGGGTGGAGCAACTATGAGAGAGAAGTTTCAGAAAACACAAATGTGCTGAGTTTGGCTGGGATAAAGCTATTTTTCTTCATAGTAGCTAGTATGGGGCTATGTTTTGGATTTGTGCTGAAAATAGCATTGATAATACAGGGATGCTTTTTTACTGCTGAGCAATGCTTACACAAAGTCAAGGCCTTTTCTGTTTCTTACACCACTCCACCAGCGAGCAGGCTGGGGGTGCACAAGAAGCTGGGAGGGACACAGCCAGGACAGCTGACCCCAACTGACCAAAGGGCTATTCCACACCATATGACATCATGTTCAGTATATAAAGCTGGGGGAAAAAGAAGGAAGGGGGGGACGTTCGGAGTGATGGCGTTTTGCCTTCCCAAGTAACGGTTACGCATGATGGAGCCCTGCTTTCCTGGGGATGGCTGAACACCTGCTTGCTGGTGGGAAGTAGTGAATGAATTCCTTGTTTTGCTTTGCTTGCGCATGCGGCTTTTGCTTTACTTATTAAACTGTCTTTATCTCAACCCACGAGTTTTCTCGCTTCTACTTTTCTGATTCTCTCCCCCATCCCACTGGAGGGGAGTAAGCAAGTGGCTGTGTGGTGCTTAGTTGCCAGCTGGGGTTAAACCACGACGACAAAATACATACCTATCAGAGTAATAGACATGTAATAAATGGAAAGAAAACATCATAGTATGGAATATAATATTGCCTTTTTGGAAAGGACTATTTTAGTCTCAGAAAACAGACAAGTGGAACTACGAGAAATACAGCAGTGTTTGTTGAAAATGTGAGCTGTTCAAAGGTGAATGAGGTGGAGAGACCAAGCCACATTTCTAGGGAGCCCCAGCACGTGGCAGAGACAGAGAGATGCTTGTATAGCCCAGTAAAACTGACTGATGGGATATAATAGAGACTGCTGGGGAGGATGGGGGAGTATTTAGTAGAAAAAGGTGTCAGCATTCTGTCATGTGGTAGAAGTCAGGAGAACTGAAGTTGATCCGCAGAGTACATTTTGAGATAACAGAAAAAGCAGTGATTATGCAGGTATATTAAAAAATAGGTATAGGCGAAAGTTCTGAATTGTTTTGTTCTTTTTTTACCTGAGAGCAGAGCAAAGAAATATTTGAGAATAAGACTTTTTTGCAATATTGATGAATGAGAGTTAATATTAAATTTGTCCTAAGCTTATGACTTCACAGCATAAAGTCATAAGAATAGCACAGCAGAAAAAAAAACTTTAAATGTGAAATATTTGTTATAACTGCTGACTTTCAAAAAAATCTCCTCTTTTTCTGAGGGAATCAAGGGCCCAGGAATCTTGAACTTCTGATATCACATATTAAGCTTGATCTGGGTGGGTTTGTGCTTGCCTACAAAGAAAAGGGGATTCTATTTCCCAGTGGAAAAGCAGAAATTAATTCATAATTCCATCCCCCTGTTTATTAGTTCCACTCACCCAGTAAAGGACAAGAAACAACTCCATGTGACTTGAGAGACTAGTTACTCTTGGAGAGTGGCAAGCAATGAACAGTGAAGGCACAGATCCAACGCGCAATAGACTGAAATTGGCTGAAATATGTTCTCAGCAAGTATTTCTCGAATACTTATAAATAACAACAAAATAGAAAAAATCCTAAACTGTTCCAATCTGTTTGTAAAATAATGGCCCATCATTTGGTGAACATACTGTTTGCCATCAACTGTTTGTCCGTCTCTCCCGCTGATGGGAGAGAACTCTGGCTGAGTGGACAGATGTTTCTTTCTGCTAACTTTGACAACACTGGGGTCCATAGTCCTTGACCAGAGGAACTAATTAAGTAATAAAATCAGCTCTTTGTAAGACAGAAAGAAAGAAAGAGTGGAACCACTGAAGAACTTGAGGCACTGATTAACTCACAAGTGTTTCCTCTATAATGCAAATCATTAATGCTTAATGCTCTCTGACAGTAATAAACCAGAATCGTAAGTATAACAACAATATCATAAATCATATATGAATCCTACAAGATCCTAGGACATCTTTCTTCCTTCATGAATTGTTCAGTTGGTAAGAAGAATTGTTTTAACTTCTTATTTACTAATCTTTACATTTTGATTCTATACATTGCAACTGAACTTAGCTGGCGGGTTCTTTGTAGCGTGGGGAATGGAGAAATAAAATTAAGAAAATAGCTCTCCTCAAGTACCAAAATGTGGAAAATGTGCCAGAATTAGCACAAATGCAGACTACGATCAGCCTAATATTAAATGAATACTCACTGTATCTTTCCTCTGCCTGTTAAACTACTAATTGATGTGCTACTGATGAATAAAAGGGCTGGTATTTCAGCTATGAACTCACTTCACTGCAGTTTACTGAGAGCCCCAAGCTGCTGAGCTCATTACAGATCCCTTTGCTGAACTGGCTTTACAGGCAATTTTGTGAAGGGGCAGCATCAGAGCTAGCCCACTGATTGGGACTCCATTGGCTCAGCGGGGCTCCAAGAGTTCAGGGGAGAGAGCACAGCACTGAACTAAAAATACGTCTTTGCCTGTGTAGTGCCAGAAGATTGCCTGGCTGTGCTAATTGGGAGGGACCTAGAGATCTGGGTGGTATTTTAGGCTAATCTCGAGGTGGGACCTCTGCAGCATGTACGTGGCTCTGAATATAATCTCCTTCGGCACTGTCATTTATACCATTGCAGGCATTTACAATCAGAACCATCCTTGATTGACTCGTGGCTGTTGCTGCACCCTAGACTCATCTTGCAGGAGCGAAGGGGGATGAGGGAAGGTGAAATGGCTGCACACTGAACTGACTTATGAAACCGTGGCACAATTTTAGTGCGGTGTTGAAGTTGTAAAATGGGAGAAATTACCCTGACGTGACCAGGGCTTAGAGGGACCGCACAGATATACAGTCCTCCCTCAGAAACTGACTGTAGAGTTGCACAACAGAGAGGGTTTTCTTAAACCCCCTCTTGACGGGATTTATTTTTCAGTCCTGCCTTCTTTCCCCTTAATTCTCTGAACAAACAATGTAGCCCTAATGTCAGCCGTTCCCTAGCTTACCTCTATTTGGAGCACAAAACCCCCATGTTCAAAAACCGGTCCATGGTCTGCTCATCCCGCATGGACTTGGTGAGGCAGAAGGAAACAGAGGAGAGAGAAAAAAAGGAGGAGTGTAAGAAACAGTGACAGACTGAAAGCATGAACAAAACCAACAGAAGCAGAAGTAAAAAGCCTGACAGAAAAGGCTAGAAGAAAAACTCAATCATGGGAAAACTGAGCAACTGAGCATTTTTGCTTAAATAACACGTTGAACTACTTGTTCGTTTGTTTGTTTGAACAGATATACAGTTTTACAGGGGTATTGCTTGCTTTACTGGTAGGACATATTTCAGCAAAACAGAAAAAAGTAGAATATTTCACTCCTCCAAATTTGATGGGTTTTTATTGTTGTTAGAGCAACTTCATAAAATACCAGCGTGATTGGGTGAAAAATGCCAGATTGCAACTGACTGTCAATTACGCGCTGGAATACCTAAAATAAGTTTTACAAGCCTCTTCACATGACATAGCAACATTTTCACGAAGCAGTTGCACTGGAGATCTTGTAGCAAGTATGAATTATAACAACATAATTTTCCAAAGAAAATGTAATTATGATGAAATTTAACGTGTTACTTTTGCCACCCATGCAGGTGCTTTATAAACTTTACTGGAATCGTTGCTTTGCACAGGATCAGTCCTCCGACCGTGTTTCTGCAGTGACCTTAACATTGGACACAAGCATTAGGCAACCTTCCAAGAGCAAGATGAAGAATGGTGCTCTCACCCAAAGCAACATGGAAAATTTTAGGATGTTAAACCACATTTGCAAATAAATAAAAGGAGGAGTTTTCTAGGTTATGAAATGGTGCCTGTCAGGCTCCTGCACCTATTTTAGAAACCCAAACGAAGAGGCTGGCATTTGTAAGTGCTGAAGACACAAATACTTTTTATTTTCCCATTAAGCCCCTGTCCCTAAAGCTCTCACCCTGAAGTACCAGCTGATATGTCACCTTTTTTTCCAGCTCTTGCTATTTATTTCTAATGCCTTTATGACTAATATGATTCTAATAAGAACTTAACACAAGCCACTACTCCAGGTTTAAAATAATCTTAATTCTGCATAGCTGCTTGAGAACACCTTGCTATAAGCCTAGAGGATGTTGGAAAGATTTCAGAGGAGAACAAGTAGCATGATGAAAAGACTGGAAAGCATTATTGACAGTGTATATAGAAGAAAGGGAAGGTACTCAGTCTAGATAAATCGTATTAAAGCCTAGGTTAAGGGGTGACTTGATCACATAAGTATCTATATGGGGGCAGAAGGATGGCTGCAGAGGACTCTTCAGTCTAGCAGACAAAGGAATACATGTTGCACTGCACCTGGAAGTTCAAGCTAGACAAATTCTGATTTTAAAAAAGGCCTAAATGGTTAATGGTGATGGCAACTAACCACAGAAATTGTCTACTGACAATTTCATCCTTGAAAAATCTCCAAATAAAGCATGTTTCTAAAGTATACTCCACTTTAACCACAGCTTTTTGATTTGAAAGAGGAATTAATTCAGGGAAGATCAGACGCATTCATAGACCTAACACCTATAGCACTTGCTACATCAATAAAATGTAATACATAACACAGCAGCAGGCCAATCGTTCCATTTTACAACTCAGCTAATTCTGTCCTGAGAGTCATGGCAATACTTTATCCAAGGTTTTGCACAAAACCATCACTGATGAAGAACAACAAAAGAGAGTTGCAGGTACATCCTGATTTCAGATCTATGGTAGTCAATAGAAAAGAGTACAGCTGACTTTGGTGGGATTTGGTCCAGGGTCTTACTTAAGATCTGAGAAAACAGGAAGAGTTTTGTTTTCTGGCCTTATGTGTAAGTGGGTAAGGGCTTAGAATATTTCTAAAGGCTTAGAATCCTTCTAATTACCATAGGGTAATTGTGTCAGACAGGTAAATTTTCTGTGATCTGCCAGGTATAAAGTTGGGGATAAACTTATCTTGGGGATTTCAGCAGAAGGGTTTCAGCCCTATCGTCAAAGCTAAAATGTATTTTGTCTCTAGGAAACTATTTCTGGATTAAGTGTACAAAATGAGTCCTAGAATTTACCTTGAAATGTTAAAGAGTGCTGGGTATGGAAATCTTGTCACCCTTCTTTACCAAATGAGGTACAGAATGTACTTCTGCTTCCATTTCTTCTTCCCTGGTCACATAGGGTGATCCACCAACTTCAAAATTTTGAATATTTTATACTTTTGATTGACTTTTTTTCTGAACTCCGAGTTACTAATAATTAGTAACCATAGACTCCAATTTCTGGGCTCTGTAAATACATATAATCAATATGTGAAATTAAGGAAAGGGAAAAAAAAACACATTTAACAGCAAGATCTCACAAGTTCTTTGATTCCACTGAAACTGTAAACTCTCCTTTTACTGACAAACTCAGAATTTTTTAGATTTCATGGTGTCAACTTTTCCTAGCACAGGGAGACAAGCTGCATTCATACAGTGAATGACCTGATAAATTCTCTTTAAACCTAAAGTCATGCTAAAGTGAGATCTGGACAATAAATTCGAAAGATGCCTCGCGTATAGTGGTAGAAAATAGCATCTTGAAAGTATTAGCACGTACAAAGATGGCTTTTTGAAACAGGTTCATTGTCTGCTTATGGGCTCCTGGTGGAATCTAGATGCAAGAGGCATCTTTTATTAATGTTTTCTGGAACAATAAAAAATATAAAACCCAGTATCTGTTTTGCCATCGGGTCCTGCATTTTTCACCCACCTGAAAACTCTCACTGCATATGGAATGCCCAAGAAAGATGGGAAGGAACCATAAATATTAAGTGATTGTATAATGGTGAGCACGCTGCAGTTCATCTGCACTGGTGAAGGCAAGACCTGCACATTAAGTTCCCACTCCTGTGAGTTATGGGTCATTTGCTCATTAGTGAAGTGACTAATCCAGTGGTGAAGAGGATGTCTAGTGAAAATAAATTGCATTATACTACTGACTGCTGTGATGGATTCTTTATATGCTCTTTGTGTTATCGTTCAGAGGACCCCTTTTACCCAACCCTTGGTGTTGCAGCCATGTTATAAGGAATTTTATCAGAGTGAACAGGAGTCTTCCTAAGGCAAGAAACAATAGAACAAGCAGGAAATAAATAATAACTAGATAACCAGGAAACAGCACTAACACAATAGATGTTCAGTCATTAGTTGGAACTGTCACATTTGTACTGAAATGATCAGAACAACCACAGTGAAGCTGCAACAGCGAAGTTTACAATAAATCCCGCTTATGCATTTTGAAGGCCACTTCAAGAGAGTTAGAGGAATAAATAGGGAAATCAGGGGCTAAACTTGACGTTGAAAGTAGGTGAGCTGGAAAATGTTTTCAAGCATTTAAATTCCTTAAAATTTTGAAAGCACTTACCGCTGAAAAGAAGCAGTGCTTCACTTAGCCACCGTTTATAACGACCTAACACTAATATGATAATCTAGATGGGACGCTTAATTATGATGGGGTTTCTTTCCCCACATATTGTATTCCCAGACACAGTCTAATAACGGAAGTCGGTTCTGCCATTTCAGTTCACTTAAGTGGCACGAGATAGTTTCAACGTATGGAAATATTGTTCTGCCACTGTTTGATCACTGCTAAAATTTTATTGATTATAGATCATTTAATCATATATTGATTCTGGATATTTGAATTAATAATATTTATGGAAACACTCTAAACTCTGAAAACTAAGGTCATTTATGACAAGATTTTATTATAAATCAACCTGTTCAGTGCATACAAGATGAAGGAAAGCGACGGGTAGATTCAGGGTGGCTTTATTACCTATTAATGCTTGCTGACACATAAGGATTTTCCATTATATTTGTATCGTTCTGACTGTTTCTTCCACTTTGATTTCTCTTTTTATGCCTCTTTTGTTGGAGATGCTTAAAAGCAATTCTACCAGTTTGTAAGTAAACCTCTAATAGGAAGCGGCAAAGTTCTGCTTGCTTCGCCTTGCAGCTCTTAGAGTTAAAGCTAAGTTTAATTGTAGCTAATCTGAGTCATCACCAAAAAAAAAAACAAACATTTTTTTTTCCCGTACACGTTGCCATACAAAGGAGAGAGAGATTTGAGTTTTTAATTGTGGTTGTTTATGACCCTCTTTGGTAAGACTTGCTGAATTTCTAATTATGTGCTTAACAACTGGAACAGGCTCCATATATTACTGCATAAAAAGTCTCCCTTGATCGCTTTCTTCCAAGTTACATAGCAGCCTCGATCAGCAAAGGTGTGGGATTGCTTTCCTGACACTTATTGAATAACCATTATTTAAATTATTTTGCTTGTTTCAATGAATTTGTCATACATTGTATCTTACAATAGATTCTCTTTTCGCTTGTTATTTACTTAAAAATTGCAATGCTCTGTTGCCAGAAGTAAGGCAATGAACACATGCATGTAAAAGTAAAGTGCGATTCACCCAAAAATCAAAGATGAGCGGAAATATACTGGAAAGTGCAAATTTTTATTTTGTTATCAAATTGTATTTGTAAGAAATATTCCAAATGAAAAGTATTGCCATAAAAAGTAACCCCAAGCATCTCTGTTCAAGCATTTCCAATTCATTCCAAATTAATCTGATTTCACAGGAAAAGAAAGATGTGGTAAAAATAGCCTTTCTCAGCCTAGTGGCATGAGGCATAGTGGTGTAAAAGGCCTTGATCCAAAGCCCACTTGAAGTCATTACAGTGACATCACGTAGCCTTGGATCAGGGCTTGAGCAAAGGATATATTGAATTTTAAACAGATGTGAGACCAGAACCTAGCTCAGTATAGAGAGATACTGTATCAATTGCACTGAAGTGTCTTTCTCTATTTTAGCAGGATCAGGGAACAGTTTTACCACTCTGCATGTGTATTTGTAAAACAACAAGTTGCTTTTCAGAAGAAATCTGAGTAGCTGATAATTTAGTCCCAAGAACTATTTTCTTTCACATTTTCATCAAAGCTATTGTTCAATTTAAAAAAAAACCAAAAACAAGAAAACACAAAAACATACTACCCCAAACAGTTTTGTTTAATAGTATCTTTATAGTTTGGAAATGGCAGAGAATTCTACTCTGAAAAATGGAACAGGAAAAATACAATGTTATATATGCAAACAGAATTAAAATACCTGAAGGTTTGCTTTTCCATGGTGTAGACATCACACAACAACTGACAGTAATTTAAATTTCATCATTATCATGCATTTGTAGGGTTTCTTCAAAAGTTAAGTTGATAGTTAATTTAAGATTGCTGACTTAGATCACAATACAGTAATTAGACAAAATTAAACTAAAAATTGAAAGAAAATGAATCAAGTAATACAATACATTGTGTAGTACTTTTTCCATGGGCAACTCCACCGATAATCTTACAGTGCATGAATTATCAGGGAAGAAAAACACTTTGATTATACAGCTCTGTTACAAAACTATCTTTGAAATAAGGTGGCAATGCTTTAGTTGCTACCTTTCACTGAAACTACTATGTGCGTTTTTACATCCACTCTGCAGATGTATTTTTACATCCATTTTTGTTGCAGCAGTGAAAATAGCAAAGATCTCGAGGACTGCAGCGTGGCTCGCAGTGCCCTAGTGCTTCAGAGGAGTGTGGTTTGTTACATATCACTTGCTTAAAATACACGTCTTACAGTAAAATAATGATTTGAAAGACCAGAACAAATCTTGAGTAAAAAGAGTTAACACAATCATTTTAAAGTAATTCTGTTCCTTCTCCGAGCACGAGGTGAAATGAAATACAGAAGGAGGAAAAGAAGAAACTGTATTTCAGCAGAAGGGGTGTTCTTGTCCTTTCCTGGTGTTGCTGCTCTCCTGTAATTTTTAATTTTGTAACTGGGGTCGCTGATCATTTTTCATGAGGGTAAATTGCTCAGCTATCCCTTCCGCATAATTTTAAATGGAAACTGGAAGAATAAGAAAAACAAGACAAAACAAAACCTAAACCCTGTATGCTCCATTTTGCTGAATATATGGTTTTCTTCCCCCCGTGTGTGCATGTGCCAGATGGCACTACACTGGGTTGGATGATAATAAACATGAAAAATACAGTCCGTGCACGAGCAGAGATAACTCTGTCTGAATGTACCAGGGCTGGGTTGGTAGGGGGAAGGGGCAGAAGTTCCAGCTGTGAGACAAAAGTGAAGTTCAGCTCCTCAAGGGAGGAGCTGCTCTTGTTTCCAATTAGCTGGGGTGGGCAGGGGGACGCAGGGCCACTGGGAAAGGAGGTTGTCCCTGGTTATCCCAGCACAGTGCCTGAGGGGCAGATCTGGAGCCATTTCCCTCCCGTCAGAGCCCAGCCCATTAACATGGAGTGATGGGAACTTGTTTGGTGCTGTGGAGGGACAGCAGGCCTGAGCACTGGGTGGCTAACCCACCTCTGGGCTCTCCATCCCTGGGGTGTGAGTCCAGCAGACTGGCAACTGGGAACAGGGCTGCTGGGGGAGAGGGATGTGTCTGGGTCAAGGGCAGTGGGATGGCCTTGTGGGCCCCCGTCCCCCAACCATGGTCTGGGCCCTGGTGAACATCATCCATCCCACCATCGAGTGGGAGGTGAGGTATCCACGGAGAGGACCCCCACCTCTGTGTAGCTCCATGGCAACACCTCCACAGGAGGCATACAGAGCAGCTGCTCCTCTTTGAAAGCTGCTGCATCTTCCATCTTCACAACTTCTTTCTGGAAGTACTTTAGCAGAGATCCAGATGGAGGTGCACCCACTTACAGCAACAGGACATTTGGCCCCTGGCCATGTGCGTTGCTGTTGCCCTCTGTGTAGGCACTGGTTGCACAACATCGCTTTTCCTCTGGGTTTCTGCATTCAAGTTAGCAAGTGAGGTGCCCAGAAGGTACCTGAAGCATGCCCAAGACCGCCTAGGACAAAGAATTTGGGGGATCCATTTGTCTAGCAGGTAAAGTTTTAAGGTGGTGAACTGATAGGGGAAAGAGTCTTGTGGACATCTGCTAACAAATATGTGGCAGGGAAGGGTGCTTACAGTGCGTATCATCTCTGTTGAAACATTTGTATGAAGCAGGTAGCAGCCTGAGTTCCTGCTGTTACTCCTTTGACCAAGAGGCTGATGTAGTTGGAAACTGGTTTTCTTTTAACCCAGTACTTGTCCTTGGAAAACTCTTTGGCGAGGGAAAAGAAACTTCCAGCCAGAAGATGAAATGGCACCTATGCAGTAATGTATTTGCCCCATTCACTTCAACCTCTCTTTGCTTTTGTTTGTTACTCTCATCTTTTCCTTCTTACCGACACACTGTATTCTAAAAGGGGCAAGCTTAAATTTCAGAAGCTAATCAAATCGCAGCAGATAATTACTTAGTTTTAAGTAATTCCATCCTTTGCTTCCTTTGTAATTTACATGACGTTATTACAGAATGCGTTACCCAAGCAAAAGGGAAAGAGCCAGTTTAAGGAGCGGGAAAGAAGCACTGAATTATTCTTGGTCCTGCAAAGAATGTAATTAAGAGTTTCTTAGCTCAGCTCTCTTAGTCCAATGAAACTTTCTTCTCTGTTCCTGCGCGAACGCTAAACACAGTCCGCACTCAAGGGTGACCACTAAAATGGGTGACCACTCCATCTATGAGCTCGGCAGCGTCTGAGGCTGGCTGTGGCATTATCCATCTCTGTAGGCTCGCTGTAGTAAGGCTGTTGTTGGAGAAGAAGCTTTGGATTCATTAATTCCTGTGAGATAAGGGATGGGGAGGAGGGAAAGGTAACCCCCAACATTTTAAGATACCGGTGGCACAGACCTTTGCTCCTTGAGCGCAGGCTCCTGACATGAGGGTGGAAGAGAGGGGAGTTTCCTCTGCTCACCACATGGTGATCACAAATGTCACCTACAGACAAAAGAAAATGAAAAGGCATGATAAGTGAAACATGGGCAATGATTTAGTCCCTTAAAAATGCACATTAATCATCTGACAGCCCTCAGCTTTACTGCAGTGAAAGTTCGTTTCTCATGGTGGGGCAAACTTTGGGACCAGTGCTGGGAAGCGGAGCTGGAGCAGGGCTGGCAGCAATATTTAGGAGCGGCAACTGCATGAGTGTATTAAGAAACCGAGTACTCAAAAAAACTCCTAACGGACCCGTAAATGCCCAGCTTAGCTGCCGGTTTAACCATTGGCAAAGACACTGCCTGACTCTTTTAAAGCGCTGCATATCTGAAGTTTTGGAAGCGATTGTGAATAAATACTTCACTGCCTGCTCACAGCCACGTTTCCTCGGCGTTAGCTCATTAGGGTGCCTGAAAGAGACCCGACAGAAAATAAGTTAAATGCAACTTAAATCATCATCCGATTCGACTCTAAAAACAAGAAGAAAGGCGAGGCATTCACCAAAAGGTTGCAAAAGGCGTTTAGCATCAGCTGCACCGCAGTTATTCGGAGCGCAGGGAAAGGGACTGAGGGATGGGAGCAGGCGATGTGGCTGGGATCCCAGTTCCCAGTTGTTGTGGGGTGGGGTTTTTTTCCTTTTTTTCCCTTTTTTTTTTTTGGTGACTTTGAAAGATGTCACAGCAAAGTGAAATCTTTGCGGAGGGCTGCTCACGCATTCAGACGGTAGAGTTTTCAAAATGGGATGTTTTGCAATGATGACATTAGAGTAGCAACCAAGGGTCCGAGACAGCAACGCCTGCTGCAGCTGGGCTTCGCTTTGAAATGCCCAAGACAATGGGGGCCACTGTTCTCCATCGCTTCGCCTTTCCATTCCATTTGCATAGTCTGTTCTGCCTGATTGACCAGCTTGGGCTGTCCAAGGGACCCGCATTGTTCACAGATCATTTCAAGATGGCACAGATGACAAGATTCAGGTGAGAGATGAAGTGGGATGATTCTCAAATGCCATAAGAAAAAGCTACCCTGGGAACTTTTAGCGCAAGAGAAGTCGTTCGAGAATTGAAGCAGTTAAAGGATTTTTTTTTAAACATATTTCTTTTTTTTAAGAAACTGATCGTATTTGGAAATACGCTGCCTTGACACACACACTAGTAACAGGAGGTTTGTGTGTTTCATTCCGGTATTTTGTTTGGTTGTGTTATGGGGTTTGGGTTTTTTTGGTTTGGGTTGGTTTTTTCTTCCCATCCCAGACCTCACCTTCCCCCGGCTAAGATGGGAGCCGTGCCATTGGAAGCCTCTGTGAATCGAAGTTTGCTTAATAAAAAATCGTAAGACAACAATAAATAAAGCTCATCATAGAGGCGCGTTTTGAAATTCCTTGGTGCCTGCTCCGTAACTAAGTGCCGGGATTAATTAGTTAATGTTCATAAAGCCCTTTCGATGTGCAAAACCCCTCCTAGCCCGGCGGGGAGCTGCCAGCCCGCAGGGCGCAGGGCGGCCGGCACCGCCGCCTTTCCAGCCCGGGCGGCGGCGGGCAGCCAGGGGAGCCTGCAGCACCCCTCCTTTTCCCCGGAGAACTTGCAAACTCTCTGCTGTCCCAGATTCCCGACTGAAATGTCATGGTTTGGGCTTTCTTTTTTTTTTTTTTCCTCGCCCCCACCCACCCAGGTACTCGAGTAAACACACACACGGCAGCGCCCCTAAAATGAGTTTCATTTGACACCGATGTTTTGACTTCATCTCAAAAAGACAAAATCTTTGTCATACAAGTATGTTTTCCCTGGAGGGGTTTCCAGCACAATTTGCTATCATTTCTTTACACCTAACGGAACTGATGGGATCTGAGCAGTAACACATATTCCCGCAGTAGTTTCTCTCTCTCGCACTCTCTGTTACCCTCCTGGGGTTCGGATCACTCTCTAGTATAAATATTGCCAATAATTGTGCTAATACGGTGATTCTCAGAAGGAAGCAGAACTCTCTCCTCCTCCTATAGCAGACCTAAAGCCATTCGACCTCTGCTTAATCTCTCGACGTATTCTCTCCTAGCTGCTCCTCTTTCCCCTGCAGCGACTGATACACTTAATGACATGATTTACAAGAATTGCCCCCAAGGTCCCGGGGGCTGCTCAAGCCCGACCCCCGCCCGGCGAGCAGGGCGCAAGGTGCCTGCCTGTCTCCGCAGCACCGGCACCTCGAAGGGAAGGCGCCTTCAGCAGGACTCGGCTCTTCAAAATTATCCCCAAGTTCAGGCCCTTCTCCACTGTTTCGCACACGCACACACCCCCCTTACATCTTGTGCTCCGGTCCCAGGTTGGTTTGGGTTGGTTTTTTTTCTCCCCCAGAGAAGGGGGTTAAAAGATGCCGAGGAAACTTAAGTGGCTCTGGAGTTTGTTTAATTTCCCTCCAGTGTTTACTGATAATTCGAGAGACGCTTATCTCGGGGAATATAACGATTAATACAACCGCAGGTTTCCAGATAAGTGATTGTGATGGAGATTGTTGGCGAGAAAATAGACAATTATCCGCTGTTAGCTTTACATAAAGATCGCATTAACTTGAATTAGTTATCAGACAAAAGAACATCAGAAAGCTGCACCTTTCTGCCAAGGCAACGGCTCGCAGGCGGTGTGCTCCGCACAAGCAAACGCACCGCTGCCTCCCCAGCATCTCGCCGGGATGAAAGGGGCGGCGGGGCCGGGGCGCCGGGGGGGCCGGGGGGCCGGGGGAGGGTCACGGCACGGACACGCCACGCTCATGCGGAGGCACGGCCGCTGCGGGGAGCGGGGAGGGCGAGCCCCGGGGCCGGGGGGATCGCTTTAATATCAGCTGCCCGGCCGGGCCGCTTTCATTTCCATAGGGCGAAATTAACACGGACGGGGGGCAGGCGCTGGGGCGGGAGGCAGCGCGCCCGGGGAAGAAGCGGCGTGGCGGATCGCCAAGGAAACCTCGCTGAAAGGGAAGGGGAGAGCATGTGGCTATTAAAACCCCGACACAATAATAACATTAAAAAAAAATAAAACCATAATGATAACTTGGAGGCAGCTCGCCATTTGCATATGAAACCAGTGGCCAGAAGCGCGGCAGTCCCCTTGCCGCATTATGTGCTCGGCGGTCCGAGGTCCCCCCCCCAGACTGAAAAGCCTTTTGATTATTTCTCCTCTCCCTAGGAAAGGCTGATTCCTGCGTAATTGATAGCGGGGAAGCGCCGTAATTAATTTCGCAGCGAAGTAAAGTGCAGCTTCTTCTCCCGGCTGGCGGGGAAGGGCTAGGAGAGAGGGAAAGGGGGCGAGGGAGCGGAGGCGAGCGGAACTCCCCCCGAGAGCCCCCGTTAGACGAAATCACGCCTCACCCTCTCGACACCGAGACCCCCCCTCTACTCCTCGCCACCCCCTCGCTCCCCGGGGAGGCGGGAAGGGCCGGGCCCGGGGGCTGCTTTCACCGAGCCAGCAAGCATCCACCGGGCGGGTGTGCGGCGGGAGGTTTCTGTGGGAATCGGGTGGCTCCAGTAACTGGGGGGGTGGCGGGTGCACTCTCGGCCGGTTTCTCTCTGGAGTTAAAGGCAGTCTTCAAAATAGGGTGTTTGTTAGAGAACTTCAGTCGGGAGGAAACCTGCCATTTCGGATCAGTGCGTTTTCTGTGCTGGATTTCCAGACAGACCCTTAAGCACCGCGTTTATCTGGGGAAGGGAAGAGGGACGCGGGGGGAGGAAGGGCAGGAGGGCTTTTCGCCTGGGGGGGCAACAGGGAAAAAAAACGGCGAGGTGCTTCGGGCGTCGGGCTGAAGCCCAGCAGACGCGGGGGTAGGAACCAGCCGGGGCAGCGTGGGCAGCTCAGGTGCACGCGTGGTGCCGCCGCGGGGGAGCGGGGAGGGGGCGCCAGGTGAAGCGGCGCCGCTCCCACCCGGGACGGGGAGCCCCGGGAGCCGTCCCCAGCCCCGGGACGTGCCGCTGCCGCCGCTGGGTCCCCGCTGAATGGAGCGGATAATGATCCCCGGTTCCCAAGGCAGGCTCGCTGCTGCCTGGTGAGCCTTGGATTTGTGTGGTCCAAGCCTTTCCCAGCTTGTCCCATTCTGTCACCGGGATAAGGGGCTCCCTCGGCTCGTTTGCACCTGCGTCGCTTTTGGCTCCTTCAGGAATGCGCTGAAGCTTGTAATCAGCTTTGTGAAGCCATTGAGTGCACGGCTGAGTGAAACTTCCAAAGCTCGCAGAAAACTGGCCCGCTGAATAGGAGTCAGCATGGGGCTTCTCTCCAAGCCCCTGGCCTGCCAAATTCCAGCAGAGCCCCTCACAATCAGTCCACACAAGCTTTACTGCTCTCCCCGCACTGAGAGAAGCGAGAAAAGAAAAGCTAAAATACCAGTCACCGAGGTTAGCGGTTTGTTCCCAGATTAATGGCAAACGCCTCTCTCCCTGATGCAGCTAACCAATTCTCTCGGGAGATGTGTGTATATATATATATGTGTGTAGCGTGTATACATATAGATATACGTGCATATGAATATGTATGCATGTCTACGTGTTTAACAAGAAAAAGAAGAAGGAAATAAGGGAGCGTTATTTTTTCTTTTTTTCTTTTTTTTTGCTTTATGTGACCGCAAACGTTCAAAGGCTCTTGTGGCAGCAAACAGGTAGCGGGCTGTCTTGCTATCCCACAAGGTCACGCTTCTATCGTCTCAGTAATTTCTGCAACGCTATGGTTTTAAGGCTCCGGGTGAAGGTGATACTCAGCTGCAGGCTGGTTTCCCATCTAGAGGAAAAATGCGTGGGAGAGTAAGAGAAAAATAAATGCCCACTACGAACCTGAGCAATAGGCAGGTTAAAAAAAAAAATAATCAACAATAACCCCACCACCACTAAACCCGCTTTATGATAACTCAGAGGGCCCAGGCGTGAAGTTTTCATAGGGTTGTTTGTGCTCTGTGGTATTCGCAAGGGTGGGTTTACCATACCCGAGGGTCGCGGCCACCGCGGTCCCCATCTCGGGATGCTCCGCTGCCTCCTGGATCTTTTCCGCCCCGGGAAAAAACGCGCAGGGAAGGTCCCACTCGAGGGAATCCCCTTATTTTGAGCATCCTTAACACTTGCGACGTGGACGGCTTCACTGCTATGTTACAACTTTCCCGGCATCTGATTGCACAGGCAGGCGTGACGCTAAGCAACGCCGGGACACGTAGCACGACTTCGTCATACTTTTCACCGCGTTCTGAAAGTCTGTATGAGGTTGAGGGTTCACATTTACTAGGGGTAACAGTTACTCGAGTTGTACAAACACCTTGCTTTCTAAAGCAGCCCTTTCACGGTAATAAACGCTGTAAAATATCCTAAAAATATCCTTAAAAATATCCTAAAATCTGCTAAAATTGTAAGACAGGCTGACTGTGGCATCCAATCTACGTTAAGAGTATAGATCCACCGAGCAAGGATTTCTGTTCGGATCTTGGGGCTTCTTCTTCTTCTACGCGTATCTAAACCAATGAAAATAACATTCCCACAACATTAAGATTTTTGCAAGTCCTCCTCCTGGGCTGGTATAAGGGGCAAAATGGAGCCTTCCAGCACTTCCAGAGACGCTGCCTCCTGAAGGGTTTTGCCATGCCTCTTAATTACGTCATGCAAATCATGGGGGTTTTTGACGTCCACACTGAAATAAGCGCGGCAGAACGGACAAAACTAACTCCACAGAGTTGGTAGATGTTTCTTGTAAGTCCAGCAGGATTTTGCCTCACTCTACTGCCATGCTTTTGGCGTCTTCTCCTTTAGCGCGTTTTCAGGAATGTCCCAGAAACCGATGACGGCAGTAGGTGTTTTCGCCATTGCTGTCTGACGAGATTGCAAGGGCTCAGCGGTGAGAGTTGCTTGCACAGCGGACGATCACGTGAAATAGTTTAGCAGCATCGGTGCATCGTGTTCTGATCCCCAGGTCCCTCTAAAGGACGACGTGACACCCGACGGAGAGAGCCAGGGGGTAAAAGCGCAGAGCAACGCCTCTGGTGCTGAAGTCTTGACCCTTGAACCGGCGGCGGCACGAAAACTTCTCCATACGGCCACAAATGGTTTAAAGCCCCATCTCTTTCTGTCTGTAAAGTTTCTTTTCTGTTTGGAAGTTTGATGTGCTATTTTCGACCGCGTTGCTTCTTCCAACCATTCTCAGTGAAAAGTCATGAGGATATGCAGTAATTCAGAAATTAGTGAAATTTTATTCTTGGTGGGGGCGTTGGATTAAGAGGCTGGGAGAGTGTGAAACAAGTCAACGTGTAATTGTATGATAAGGCTCTCACGAGGAATTTATTGGCCAAGTTGCTATTTCTATTCCTTCCTAATCTCGTTTAGCACATTCATTCTCTGCAATCTGTCTCCATAATCTTCTGTGACAGAATGGCAGCCAATAGAAGCATGCATGTTTGGAGAGAAGAGAAAATATGCAGAGGCGTGATAAACTGATGCTAATTATCCATATTTAGGACACCGAGTGCAGAAGATCAAGGTTTACAAATAACAAACCAGAGCCAATGATGATGGCTTCCTAGTGTGGAATATATTGGAGGGGACAAGATAAGGGTTTCACATGCAGAAGAGATTTATTGGTCAAAGGGTTCACCTTCCACTTTTCCACTTTTATATAGCAGTAAATTATTTAGGCTAAATTCACCAGAACATTACTCTTTTATTTGGCAATGTGCCATGACTTGCTCTTTCTTTGTGTCCTTTCAATGCAAATCCTTGTAGTGTAACATCAGTTGATAAGAAACAAATAATTGAAGTAATAGGTAATTCCCTTTAAATTGTGCATATAGGACAGTAAGGTAATCATCTAGTGTAGAATGAGACCGGAGTATGGAGCAGATAGCTGAAAGTGAAACAATATCCATCTCGGCTATTAAATTGCATTTGTACTAGGGAAAAATAACCTGCAGGAGACTTGTAGGTTGGACAAGAGACAACACTAGTCTAGTCAGCTTTAGACCATTTTCCTTCAGACTTCTCAAATTTCTTTCACTTTAAAAGACAGCTTTTCCCCATTTTTTCTTGCTTTCTCTTTTTACTTTTTTTTCCCCCTTTTTTCTTCTTTTTTTTTCCCCCGGGAAAACTAACATTTAAATTAGGGATGCTGCATTCTCCTTTTAACAAGCGTTGGCTCTGAGAAATAATAAGGGAATTCAGTTTGGCAATATCTCTGTAGTATAGTTGAGGGTCAGTGGAGTGATCTTAGTAGTCTGCAGTAATTGTATTGTAAAGTTTCCAAACTGAGAATAATACTTGTTGAGTTTATGTTTATTGACAAGTTCAGAAAGTATTCTGTACAGTGGCAAAATTCTTACCGTTATTTGCTGTTAGCATCTTGCTGTCAGGTGGAGATAACCTGTTCTTCGAGAAAGTCGCTGACTATTAAATTGTATGTCAACCCCCCTGGCTTCTCCAGCTGTATTTTCCCTGTGTTGGTGGTACGACGATAGCCAGCAAAGCACAGAACCCTGCTGCTGAAGCAGGACACACACGGCTCAGAAGCGCTTCATTTAGGAAAACTCTTCAAAATATCTCTCAGTTGATATCAGGAAAGATATTCCTTTAGTGACTACTCGTTAAAGACGAGAAATTTTCCTGGCCTTTTGTTTTACTGCAGAATGACTCTGGATTTATTTCTCTCCCTCTCTGAGATATTCCTTTAAATCGGTTCGTATTTTGCGTCTTGTGCGTGGGCAAAAATACTGCAGTCCCAAGCTTAACATTTTCACAGGTTTCCTAAAAATATTTCTAAAAGCACTCGTGCTTTCTCAAATTCCCGTAGGTAGCTGGCTTCCCTCAAAACGACTCAAAATACATCGTTAGAGAAAGAAGGTAGGCAAGCAGACAGGCTGCAGCTTAGGTCGTGGAAGTCGCCATTTGGTCACTAGTGGACAAAAATGAAGGGAACCGGGAGAGGGGAAAGCCTGTGGGGCACGACAGCCTCTGGGGCACGGAACCATCCGGGAAGCCCGGGGGCCTGATCCAGCCCTCGCTAAAATCAGCCAGGGGCCGGGGTCGGTGCGGGGCCGGGCTTTGTCCCGCCTCCCCGCTCCGGGGGGCAAGAAGCGGTGATCTCCGCTGCGAGGCGGTAGCCTGACCCCGGAGCTGCTCCCCGGGGCCGTGGGGGTCCCCGTCCGCCCCCACGGAGCCAGCGCCCGGCCTCCCCCTCTCCCCCCCCGCCCCCGGCCGCCCCCGCAGCCGGCGGGGGACCGCGCGCCCCACGCGAGACGGCGGTGGGCAGACTTGAACCTGCTCCGCGGGAAGAAACACGGCCGTGGGGGGGGCTCCCCCCGGGTGGCAGGGCCAGGGCAGGGCGGGAAGGGGCCGCTGACACCCATTTCTGTGAGAAACTATTTGGCGCTGTCGGGGAGGGGCGGGGGAGGGCGCATAGGATATAGCCGCCTCCCGGGCTTCATTAAATGACGTTCGGCAACTAGTTAGACTAATCAGGTTGGTTTTCAGAGTAAGTAATGGACGCTAAAGGCTGACCCGGTTTTAATCAGCAGCCCCTTTCGCGGGGGGCACGGCTGGCCCCGCTGGCGGGGCGGCGGGGGGGCTCCTCCGCAGCTGCCTTCTCCCCCGCCTCCCACGCGAAACAGTTTTTCTCCCTGCTCGTAGGGAAAAGGCAGTCGTCTTCCACCGAAAACTCCAGGAGTTTGGGGTTTTTTTTAAGTAACATTTCACCGTCCCGTTTGCTTACTGTACGATGTCCGATGAGGGAAAAGACTCCGTTCCAGATGTTGCCCAGCTGTTTCACAGAATAGGAACAGAGCTTCTGTAATACGCTTTCTGCCCTTTCTTCCAATTTTTATTATTACGTCTCGTACCACAAAAGCCAAACCGCATCCTCTGTGAATTTTAGCTCTGATTTTCCGCCTCCGTGCTTCTGTCCACCATTCGATTTTCACGTCTGAAGAGGGTCCCCTACCTGTTAGGCAATGGGCATGTGATATTAAAACTAAAAGGTAGGACAGGACACCTCGCCTCGCCGGTATCCGAATCGGGTGCGCAACCGTGTGCATATGGAGAGAGATTTGCATTCTCCAGCAAGCGTCAGGAAATTATGATGGGATGTTCCCAAGTAAATGACGCCATGACATGTATTTATGAAGCAGTTGCTATCCACACACCGGCAGATTTTTCTTAAAGATGAATGACTTTTTTTTTTTTTTAATGTATATTAGTTTTCGCTGGTTAAAGGAGGTCAGCAAGAATATCCGGAGGAGCAGAGACCGTGTTTTGAACAAGGGATTCCGAGTTCGGCCTTTTTCATGAGAATAAGTTTACCCATCAACTCTAGCATCTTCTCTTATTCAGCATCTAAGGCTGCTCTAAGATAAACGATAAATACAGACGTCTAAATAGGAACCCATCGTAACTGTGAATACATGAACACATGATTTAGGTATGACGAAACATTTAAAACATGTCTGAGACGCATGAACACACTTAGATTATCTACCTGGAACTACCCGCTAAATAATACAACTAAATAGCAAGCTCCTACCAAATTGTTCCGAACAGCTCATTTGGTCGCCCAAGGATCTCCTTTGCAATCACACTGTTTCATTGCTTTTCTTATCTTAAATATCTGGATCTGCGGCACGTTTATCATGATGAGATTGCCCCATTTATCTAGGGATTTTTGGTCTGCAACTCCTAGAACTGAGAAGATGTTGTTATATTCGGGAAAATCATGCATGGCTTTTCCCTGCAGCTGCCTAGTCAAAGCCAAAGGATTAGGAGACTATTTCTCCCTATGGAGAATAGGCCAAAATGTAATGGCCCAAAAGTTGGTCTGCTAAATGGACCTTTTGGATGGAGGGTTAGCAGAAACTTCCTCAGCCTTGCTAGAAAGTTAGAACCTGAGAGGAACATTAAGAGATGAAGCGCTTTTGGGGGGGAGAAATGCATGTTCTGCTCTCATTCCTTCGTGTAATGATGTGACACCAGAGCACGGGAAGTCCCCGTTTGGAAAATGCACTGCATGCCCGTATCCCGTCCTCTTCGCCCTTATGGCAGTTCAAGATGCACCGCTGAGAAGTTTGTCAGGCTAAACTCCACGCTTCCCTTGCCCCGCTTTTCATTTCTTTTTTTTTTTTTTTTCTTTTGGCAAAATTTAATCTTCCTGAGCTACTTTCTGAAATCTGAGATCCACAGTTCTCCTCCGGACCTCTCCGTCCTGAAACATGCAGGCTTCATCTGCCCTACAGCTGTGTATTTGAAAAGGCGTTTCCCACCTAGTTTTCTTTTCCTTTTCACTGTCCTTCAAGGTAGGAAATAAACGAGTTCGCAGCGACTCGATTGTACAAGCACCTTGTTTTTCGCACTGTTTTCTACTTTCTAACATCGAGGGGGGAAACACGCAGCCCTCACCTGCCCTGTGGCTGAGAAGCAATTCAGAGGAAGGTAGGACTGATTGAAGGAAGGCACGGGTTTTTTGCCTTACCTGTGCCTGACTGAAGGAAGGCACGACGGCACAGGTAATGGGAAAAAAAAAAAAAGGCAAACAAATCCTAAACCAAAGCAAAGCCCCCTTTCTATCTTCTGCTACGTACAGGTAAAACGAAAGGCAATGTGGAAAGCTAATCCGATCACTTGATCAAGTGATTATTCAAGATTTTCCCAAAAGATAAAGACATTAAGCTGTGTGTAAGGCAGGAGGGGGAGCCCATGGTTGGGGTGTAGGTAATCCTGAAGCACCGTCGATGGTTTCAGAGCCCCCAGGTTTCCGCACCGCGTCGGAATTGTGTTTTCGTGTCGATACTTCGTTTTGAACTCCCATGCCTGGAGTTTTAGGTCTCTTCTCCCGCCTTGGGCAGCTCGTGTTTGCAGCTCCAAGCCTGGAGAGCCTGTTACCTCATTCTGCTAATCTGATTAGGATTGAACTATCCACTGTCCAACAGTTTTAGCAAGACAATCTTCCTATAGACTTTTTCTGTATAGGAGTAAATAAATGAGCTGAATTTGGTACTTCTGAAATTTGTGCGAGACAATATTTGGGAAGGAAATAAATGTCTCCCTACTCCCCCTGCACCCCTCCCGCACCCTCACCCCCCCCCCCGTGGATAAATTATACTGCCCAAAATGTATGGTGCCTTTGTTCACCGCTAGATCCTAGTTGCTATGGAGAGTTTTACGCCTTGGTAAACTATATTTCACCTCCTCCCGGTGAAAGCTATTCTTTTCCTAAACGCACACTTTGCAGACCCCGGTCCTTCCCCCCCGTGTCGGCTGCACTTCCTCAGCCCACGCTGGCCTGCCCCGGGCTGAAGCCGCGTTTTCCCACTCCTCGGAGCTCAGCTCGCCCTCTAGCACTTGCCCAATTGTTTGACCACCGCCAGATGCTCTCCTGCTTCTCCTCGGTTTCATTGTGTTCCCCCCCCCCTTTTTTTTTTGAAGGTTTCTGAAGGATAGTCCCTCTATCCGAGAGCCGCAGTTAACCGTGGCACACGTCTTCCCCAAATCAATGAGAGGTGCCCGGGCTGAAAGCGTGGACAATGGGATTTTACCGAGCATGAAGCATATTGCCCCCAAACCCGTCCTGACAGGCCATGCTAAAGCACTTGAATGACTTTCTTGAAACGAGACCTTTCTGAAGGCTCCTCCCTTCAGGGAATTACACCGTCCAGGAAAGACAGGCATGCAACTGCACAGGGGCACCCCAAGGCTTTGTACAGGGGACGCGGGGGGTTCTTTGTCGCACAGCCCCACCGCTTCCACACCAAAGCCAGGGACCAGCGTGCTTTCCCTGGGCGGCTGCTCCTCACTCCGCACCAGCTCTGGGCGGTTTAAAGGACGGGGTTTTCTCTGGCCTTTTCCCTTTGGTACCTCCAGACTTTTTGACAGCACATACAGTGGTGCGACTCAGCTCAGCCAGCTCCTACTGACTTCTGGCATATCCTCCACAGGCATCGCTAGAGGTGTCCCCCTTTTAGGCATGAGGACTAGGAAGGACTTCCAGAGGCCGCCTGCTAGCACCCCTTACCATCTCGGGCATGCAGTGTATGCAGGCTCCATACACCGCACCGCTGTTACAGCAAAGCTCCTCCAGAGTCTCCTAACTTTGGGTTGCTAATCCTCACTTTCGCAAAGTTTCCTCTAACAGCAGAATGGCTCATTGCATGTAGAAGTCAACGGGCTTTCCCTTCAACCTCTGCTAACGAAAGCCTCCCGTTACATCTGCACCTGCCTACCCGGGGCCTCGGCTCCTTTGCCAGCCGCCCTCCCCTTCGGGGCCGCCCCCGTCTCACGGCTCCTCCTGACATTACTCCGCAGAGGGGCGGCGGGGCCGGAGCCAGAAGGCAGCCGTGCAGGCAGGCAGGCAGGCAGGCAAGGCGCTGCCCGCCCCATATGCATAATCCCTGCTTTCCCTCCCGCCGCCCGGGCAGCGGGGCTCGGCTCCCACCGCTCCCCCACGCCCCTCGCTGCAGCCGCCCCCCTTCACCCCAGCCTCCCCTCTGTGCCCGGATCGGAGCTCTGCAAGGCCGTGCCCTGCCACGTTTTCTGTTCCGTCTCCTCTGCCTCTCTTTTGGCCTTGCCTCCCCAGAAGTGACTTTGCAGCCAAGCCAAGCGCTTCGCTGTCCCGCTCCTCTCCCCCCCCAAGTCGTCTGAAACCACTTGCCCCAGCCCTCAGCTTCCCCCCGGGAAGCAGCGTCCACCCCTAACCTCAGCACGAACCCACGCAGACTCGCTTCATCTTGACCCGTACCTCCCAGTCCCTGCCTGCCGCCCCCGGGCGCCCGCCCTCCCCGAGGGCCGTGTCTCCGGGGCAGGCCAGGCCCAGCTGCCGCGGCTCCCCCTTGGCCGGGAGGACGCGCAGTGTCTGTGTGCGTGGGCTGCGAGCCGCACGGCGGAGCGGCGGCGCCGGTGCCCCGCGGGGCGTGGAGCGGCGGCCGAGGCTCCCACCCGCCGCCGCCGGCCCCGCTCGGCGGCCCGTCGGGGGGCGGCTCCCCTCCCTCCCACCCCGCCCCCGGTGGCCGTGCAGCAGATGGCCTCCGGTCCGGGAGGGCAGCCTGCGCCCGCCCGCCGCTGAACGCATGACTGGAGCCGGGCTTTGGTGTCGCCGGGAGCCCCGGGCCCAGCCCGGGCGGGTCCCGTGGGGAGTTCAAGAGCGGCCTTATCCCCGCTGACACCAACGCGCTTGTTTTTCCCGGCTATCTCGGCCTGCCCCCCCGCCTCTCACGCCTGGATCCCCCCTTTTCCTTCCCTTCCCCCCTGCTCGTCGGTGAGGGGCCAGGAGGCTGCGGCCGGGAGACGGGGCGCACCGCAGCATCCCCCCCCCACCCGCTGCAGCCCCTGCCCTCCCGCTGGCACCTCTCTTCCCAGCCCCCCCCGCCCCCCCAAAGGCTGCGGCGTCTCCCCGGAGCCGGGCCGGGGCCTCCCCCAGCAGGCTCCCGCTCCGCGGGGGGCTCTGGTTTCGCTGGCTGCCCGGCCGGCCGCTGGCTTGCAGCGGGAGCCGTCGGTGTTCCGCTGGGTGATTGTAAACGGGTTTGACTGGCCGTTGATCTCGGGGTCAGGACTCTCCTCGCTAATCCCTCGCTCTCCAAACACCGGCCCCCCTCCTCCCCCCCGTGCTCTCCCCCCTCCTTTCACCCCCGTCTTCCTCTTGCATCATTCATCTGCAGCCCCTCTGACGGCACCGGGGGGCACCTCGCTTCGTGGGGCTGCAGCTCGCAGAGACCCACGCACACCCCGTGAACAACACCCCGCAGGCCCACTGCTCCACGGCCCCGGGGGGCTTGCTTAGCGGGGAGGGGCTTTCCCGCAAGATCAGCCCCCTGCACACTCACACGGACACACGGACAGACAGACACGCTCTGACGCTGCCCGCCCCCACGGGGCTGCCCCTTCCCGGCGCTTCCCCACGTGTTGCTGAGCGTGGGAGGGCAGGGGAGAGCCGGAGCCTGGCGGGGGGGCGGGCAGAAAGTGTGCGGGGGACGAGGCAAAAAAGGGCCCGGGGGGGCGGTGAGCCCCTGGGAAAGGCGGGAGCGCCCCGGGGCGCATCCCCTCCGGCCAGCGCGTCAGACCCACGGGCAGCCGCCAGCTCGCGTGTTTTAGCTGAGTTTTACTCTGCAGCAGCGCTCAGATTAGCTCTTTGGTTCAGTTTTCGGCGGTGTGGGGTGGTGTTTTGTGGCTGTTTCTTCCCCCCGCCCCCCCCCCCCGTGGCAGTTTACGCATGATACCAAAAAGCTGTAACCGCGTCAGGCGTTCAGGTGCCTCCGGCCTGATGCTGCCTGGATGTGGCGCAGCTGGGAGGGAGGATCCTCCCCGCACTCCCCCGCCCTGCCAAGGGGCATCTCGGGGGGCTTCTCGCCCCACTGTGCCCCCCCCGCCCCGAGCGCGTCGGGGCTGCGTCCTCACGGCCCCCCGCGCAGATTTCTAGAGCCGTCCCTCTTTTTATCTTCATGGGTAATTTCATGCCCCCCCCCCCCGCTCCGTTCCTCCCAGAGGCCCGGAGCTGTCCCATCGGTGCCCCCCCGGGCTTGCTGCGGTGTGACTCCGGTTGAAGGAGCGGAGGAGTGGAGCTGGAGGGAAAGGCTTTTCCCCGGGGCCAAGCGCCACTCCTACGAACTCAGCGAGCCACGCACGGGAAAAGGAGAGGGGTGGGGAAGGAGAGGAAAAAGAAAAAAAGAAAAAAAAAAAAAGGACAATAAAAGAGGGAGAATCGCTGGGAAAAGAGCTGTGGAGTTCAGGCCAAGTTGGCGTTTTGGCTCGAAGTTTGGAGCGGATCAAACCTGTTATCGCACTGTGCCTCCTGTCCTCCGGGCTCCGCCGCCGCCCCCCTCCCGGGGCAGAGGGAGCCGCTGGCTGAGCCGTCACCGGGGGGGGCCGGCCCGCGGGGGCCTGACCCCGAGCCCCCCACGCTACACGCAGCCTCCCTCCGCGGAGAGGGCACCTCCGCCCCGCTCCCCTTCACCTTACTCCCTGGATCTTCCTTCCTTTTACTGAAAAGGAGATAGCTGCTTTTTTTTTTTTTTTTTTTTTTTTAATTCTTCCCCATAGGTGATTTTAATAGCTCTGTCAATCATGTTATAGGAGGAACATTTCATACAATTTTAGCTGTAATGTACTTAAACCGTAAATCGCTTAAACCTATTCTTAGTTTTGCATATTCAATTATTCTCTTATATATAACCCGCACAGCAAAAAGCCCGAAGACCGAATTATTTTACTGTACCTAAACCCAACTCGTCTGCCTAGCAAAGTTGTTCTAACTTTGTTTGTATACCCAAACGTGAAGTTTAACTCAAATTAAACTAAACCGCCAAACCAGAAAACCATGAACAGCAAAAAATTCTACCCTTATGGTGTTTGGGGGGTGGTGGTTTTGGTTTTTTTTGGGGGGGGGGGAGGTTGGGCATTCGCAGAGGGGATTGTATTTCTGTGAAAGGCGGGCTGAGAATATTCGAAGCTTATTTGAATATAGCCGAGATTGGGTCTGTCTAATCCCCTTGTGTTGAAAGTGCAGGTATTCCTATTATTCTAGGCATAACGCCATTGAGCCGCTAAACTGTGAGGGGAGGAGGGAAGACTGGTTAAAAGGAGCTCATTTAGAGAGCAGTAATATTTCTCTTTTAAGCACTTCCCCTAGTATTTCTGCTGTTCGGACGCGCACAGATGTTTATTTGCTTTTCTCCCTTGACGGCCCCGAGCCGCCTGCTCCCTCAGTCGCCTTCAGCGACACAGCATCGTCTCGCCGGGATTTTTCTCTTCTGCACTGTCAGTAAACGTGGTTCTCAATAGCTCTGACCCTTAAAGAAAAGGCACGTAACAAGGTTGCATATGCATCTGCTTGTGCACACGTACACACACACACATACATTTCTCTTCGGTCATGATGCTATCTATAGTGTGTATAGATATGTATGAGTACGTATACACATGATGGATAACGCGTTTCAAGAAACAGTTCAACAGGTACTCAGCTTATATTTCAAGGTACGCCTATTAATATTTTAAATTACACATAGGAGGGTGCTTGGCTGGAGGTAACCAACGCCACAGAAGGTTTTTCACAGGTTCTTGGCTTTCTGTGTGCGCTGTTTGCACGCTGAGCATTTCCAAAACGAGCCTGCTGACTGTCTGAACCCGCACACACCTCGCTTTAATAAAGGCTCAAATAGCTTAAAAAAAAGGGGGGGGGGGGATATTTTGGTTTGAAATCAATAGACAGTTTCCATGAAAATTTTGCGTTCGCTTTAACGAATGAGTGATTTAAACAAAATCATCAAAATGACTGCGAAGAGTTATATATGTCAACTGACATGTCAGCATCCTAGGTAAAGTGCAGTCTCTCACACGGACCGAAACCGCTCCTCATTAACCAGCTAACACTTCCCTGCTCCTGGGTGGATGAAGTACTCATTCGCCAGTGCTACCAGATGGTTTAGAAAGCCCTACAGCCTGCTGCGACCGGCATTCCCGCCCTGGAAGTTAAAAGTTTTTTTTTTTTCCTTGTGTTTAAGCAGTTATGACTAATTAAAAATTTATTTGCTCCAATATAATATTTAAATGCAACGCTTAATGCTGTTATTACTATCAGACGAAGTTTACAGCAAACTTTTAATTCCAGCATATCGAAAGGTACCGATCAACAGCTAGGGGGGAAAAAAAAAAATTAAATTTCAAAGCACTGAACAACATTCTGCAACGAACAGACACGCATCGTTTTGCCCGACAGCTTTCGCACCAGTGGCCGAAACTGGCCGCCCCAGTTTGCGCGGGGCGGGAGCCTGTGGCCCCGCCGCTCCCCGCTCGCCCCCCGGGATGCTCGGCGGGGACGGGGCTGCCTTTCGGCCTCGGGGTTTGGAGGACGCTTTTCTTTTTCGGGACGCTCCAACCGAAGCGCTTTCGCTTTTCATGGCGTTAATTAGAGGGAAGCGGCGGCCCCGCCGGTGCCTTCGCGTCCCCCGGGGCGGCCGGTGCCCCCCGGGCCGAGCGGCGGGCAGGGGCGGGCAGCCCCGGGGGGACACTTATGGCCCCGGGCAAGGTCCGGACCGCCAGCCCAGCCGTAAAGCACACAAAATGAACGTCCACGGCTCGGAAGAGTAATTCAGTTCAGTCGCCTTCCCTCGCAATAAGGAACGAGCATTAAAATAAATCTACCTTCATCCCTCCGGATTGCTACGGATTAGGAGACATCGACATTCAAGGCGGGAGTGCACTTCGTTCTGTCTGCCGCTCCGGGTTAAAACTTCCTCCCCGTGGTCTGGGTTTACCTGCTGCATTTCCAGGCACACCATGGTAAACACTACTGGGTTCTCCGGTTAGGTTTGCTTTTGTTTGTTTTTTTGGTTTAAAAAAAAAAACAGGTGACTTTTTCCGCTTTGAAATTTATTTAACTCAAAATTGAACGCATCCTTAGGATTTCTGTTTAGCAGAAAGGCTTTTTAGTAAACTATATACACAATCTGAAGTCCCTCGTAATAACGCCTAAATAAAAATTATTTCACAATGCATTTACAAGAAATGATACAAAAAGAAAACAAAACCAAAGAGAAAACAAACAAAAAATCCAGATACAATAAAGTTTTACAAAACCCAGAAAAAAATTTGCAGCCTCCAAAAGAAAAAAAAAAGTTTTATAAATAAACAAACAAATTAAAAACCAAACAAACCAAAAAAAAGCAAAAACGCGACAACATCTACAAAAAACTTTTAAGTGTTGTTTTGGATTTGCCTTAGTACATGAGTAATAAATGAGAACTGTTTCCCCATCAACTTGGAGTTAATTAGGCAATAAAAAGCCTTCGCAAGAAGCGATCCGTGACTGAAATCGTAGCGGTTCCGCGCGGTATAAAAGTTGGCATCGCCTACAACTTTGTGTGGTTATTATTGATATTTTTTGTCTTTTCGCCGTCTTTTTTTTTTTTTCCTTTCTCTTTCTCTCCCTCTCTCTCTTCTCTTTTGCAAATAAACGCTCTATGTCCCTTGGGTGAATGATAAATACTGTACAAAAAGTCTCGATAAAACACAGAAGTTCAGTCTAAAACTAGTTTCATAAACTAGTCCTTCTAAAAAAAAAAGGTAAGTAAAGCAACCGTTACCTTTTTTCTCTCTCGTTATTATTATTATTATTTATTATTATTATTACAAGAACATCAAAACATTTCTGTACAAAAAGGAAGGAAGAAAGAAAAGGGGGGGGAAAAAAAAAGAGAGGCGGGGGAAGGCGGGCGGGAAGGGGAGCAAGAGGCAAAAATAAGAGGGGGGAAGGCGGGAGCGGGGCCGGAGCGGCGCGGGGCCGGGGCCGGGGCGCGGGCGGGCGGCCGGGGGCTGAGCGGGCGGCGGCGGGCGCGCAGTCCTGCGGGGCGGCCCGGGGCCGGGCCGGGGCCGGTGGCGGAGCCGGTGCCCGCGCCCTCGCCCGCCTCCGCCGCTCCCGGGGCCGGGGCCGGGGCCGGGGCCGGCGGGGGCTTAGATGTGCGTCAAGGGGACGGTGCCGTTCACCCCCGTGCTGGCGCTCTGGTAGTGCTGGGGCAGGGAGTGGAGCCGGCTCTGGGCGGCGGCGGCCGCCGGATCCCCGCCTTCCCCGGCCGGTAAGTACATGCTGATCATCTCCCGCAGGTCCCCGGGGCAGGGGGCCCGCGAGTGCGAGGTGACGGGCGGGCTCACGCTGGGCTCCGACTTCACCAGCGAGCCCAGGGCGCCCAGCGCCCCCGAGGAGGCGGCCGCCGCCGCCGCTGCCGCCGCCGCCGCCGCCGCCGAGTTCTGGTGGGGCTGGGAGCCGTAGGGCAGGGCGCCGTAGCCCGAGGGCGAGGCGCTCATGTAGCCCTGCGAGTTGGAGATGGGGCTGTACTGCAGGGCGCCCATGTCGTAGCGGTGCATGGGCTGCGGGTTGTGCGGGTGGTGCGGGTGGTGGGGGTGCGGGTGGTGCGGGTGCCCCCCGCTGCCCGGGTGCTGGCTGTAGGCGAGCTGCGCCTCCTGCATCATCGCCGCCGCCGCCGCCGCCGCCGCCACCGAGCCCGGGTAGGCGCCGTTGGCCCAGCCGTTCATGTGCGCGTAGCCGCCGCTGGCCGTGCCGCCGGGGCTCTCCAGCCGCTGCCCGACGCCGCCGGGGCTGACGCCGACGCCCATGCCCACGCCGACGCCGGCCGGGCCTCCCCCGGCCGAGCCGGCGCTCAGCAGCCCCCCGGCCAGCGAGTACTTGTCCTTCTTGAGCAGGGTCTTGGTCTTCCGCCGGGGCCGGTATTTATAATCCGGGTGCTCCTTCATGTGCAGCGCCCGCAGCCGCTTCGCCTCGTCGATGAACGGTCTCTTCTCGGCCTCCGACATGACTTTCCACTCGGCCCCCAGGCGCTTGCTGATCTCCGAGTTGTGCATTTTGGGGTTCTCCTGGGCCATCTTCCGCCGCTGGCCCCGCGACCACACCATGAAGGCGTTCATGGGTCTCTTGACCCGGTCCTGGTTCGCTTTGTTCCCCCCGCCGCCACCGCCGCCGCCGCCGCCGCCGCCGCCGCCTCCCGCTCCGGTCTGCCCCGAGAGGTTCGTGGGGGCCTGGGCTCCGCCGGGGGAGTGCAAGTCCGTCTCCATCATCATGCTGTACATTCAAGTAGCTTTTTTATTTTCCACCGGCGCCAGGCGTGAAAAAAGAATCAAACATAGAGGAGCCCGGGAGGACGGGGAGCGAGCGAGGCAAAACCCGTTTGTATCTAGGTAGCGACCGCCGTGCGAAAAAAAAAAAGGAGGAGGAGGAGGAGGAGGAGGAGGAGAAAGCCGCGAGGAGAGCGATCGGCGACCCCGCCGGCGGAAAACTTTCTCCCTTTGGCAAATCGCTCCCGGGGCTCGGCGGCGACGGGGATTCGAGCTGCTCAAACAGGTGCACGGCAAACTTGCTGCTTCACTTGGCGCGGAGGGAGGAGTGTGCGGAGCCGTCGGCGGTGTCCTCCGCTCCCGGCGCTCCCCGGCACACGCGCGCGCACCCCTCCGCTCCCGCTCTTATCCTTAACGGAGCTATGTTTTTTTTTTTTGTTCTTTGCTAACTTGGAGAGAGAGAGAGGGAGGGAGGGAGGGAGGAGGGGAGGGAGGCAGCGTGTGTGACTTGCATCCGCTGATCGCAGGTGAACGGAGCAGAAGAGAGAGGAGAACCCACCGCCACGCAAAAAGGAGGCACGCACACACACACACACACACACACAAAAAGTATTTAAACGTCAACTACAAATAAAAAAAAAAAGCGGGAGGAGGATCGGGGGAGGGGGGGGAGGGAGGGGTGGGCGGGCGGGGGAAGGAACCCAGCCGACAGAGGCGCCCGGCCCGGCAGCCGGGGCAGGCTCATTCGCGGGCGGGGGTCTCCCTCCCGCGGCCCGGGCGGGACGGGACGGGGCGGGAGAGGAGGGGCCGCCGGGCGCGCGGCGCTGCAGCCATGCGGGGCGCGAGAGCCCGCCTTAAATCGCCTGGCGGCGGCCAATGGGGGCGCGCCGCCGGGCGGCGATTTGCATGGCGCGCGCGGAGCAGTGACGTCCGGCGGGGCGCGCCGCGCCCGGGGAGGGGCGGGCGGGCGGCGGGGTCAGGGCGCGCCCCGCCCCGCGCTCCGGCCCCGGCGGGGCGGACGGACCGACGGACGGACCGACGGACGCCGGCCACCCCCTCCCCCCCGCCGGGCATCGCTGGAAGGAGGCCTTGCGCCGCGGCCCGCCCGAAACTTAGACGGCGGCAGAGCGGTGTTTGGGGAGGCTGAGGCGCCCCAGCCCCGGCGCCTCGACGCGCCTCTCCCCCGGGGCTTCACCCCTCCTGGAGCTTTCCCAGCAGCTCCCTAGGCGGGAGGGGGGGTAGACGGCTCTCCCCAGCGTTAAAACTGCTCCCAGGCCTAGGCCTGGGCGCAAGGCAGAGGCTGGACGCAGTCGTTATGCACTTAGTCCTAGGGGAGTTAAAAGCATCTGAGACTAATGAAGGTACACGGAAACATGTTATATTTGTATAAAGTAAGTACAGGCGCATGACTTTATTTTCCCTCAAAATATTAAAAGACTGTCTTTGTGCCCTGGCTGTCCTGCAAGATAGATTATAGTTATTTCACAGAGGGGAGAAAATGGTCTGCACTGAAATTCACGCTGTAATCTTTAATTGCAGCCATAGGAATGGCCGCTCCGTCGCACAAATGCCCACGCACATAAACCGCCACCCCCATTGTTTTTCACCAGGTGGAGAAAAGGGACACACGGCATTCCTGCTCTTTTCCCCATCCCTGAGTGTTAATTTTCCTGACCCTAGTGGCCATCCAAGGGCTGGAATCACGCCACAGCTCCCCCAATTACTGTTATTACCGCCAGAAGTTTTCTGTGGAAGGAGTGTGCACCGTGCACAAAGCACCAGCCTTAGGCGCTGGGCTAGGATTAGACTTTTTTTTTTTTCAATTTTCAACCACTCGTCATTAAATAGTGATCTCATCACGATAATCTGGGTTTGCCAAGGAGAGGAAAGCTCCTCTCTCTTCATTTCTCATGGCTGAAGGCTCGGCCTGCTTCTGGGCCCATTGAGCTCAGGCAGAGCGTTGCCGTTGGCTCGGTGGGCTGGCAGGGATGCTTTTGGGGGGGCTCTGTTCCCTTCCAGTCGGCCCTAAGGGTGCAAGGACCTGGGGGGGGGGGGGTGTGTAGGATCGGGCTCATGCTGCTCCGGCTGATATTTTCCCGAGCTGATGGGTTGCCACATCTGCAGGGGCAAAACAAGCGAGGCCGCTGTGATTGCTAAATGATGTATTAAAAATATAATTGGTGGGGGTAGGAGAGGTGGGGGAGGGGAGAGAAGGTTACTGCAGAAAGGCGCATTTCCACTTGGATGGCCAAACGAAGACACTAGGAGTAAAAACGGCGAAATAAATGACATGGCTCGCACATTATCCACCCAAAGCCCTAGTGGTATTTTTTTCCCTGAAATTTGATATAAAGGTACCTGAAGGCCTCCTGACAAATAAATGGGATGAATCGGACAGGGGCAACCTTTTCCGGATGAGTCCCGTGCCACCTTGCGAGCCGGCGACCCCCGTGGGAACACACGCTCACCCCTGGGAATCGGGGGTACACCCCCGCCTCCCTCCCCCTCCATTCAGGGACACCGTGGCTGGGGCTGACCCTGCCCTTCCCCACTGCGGGGGGGCAGCCGGTCACCCCCAGCCCCTGGGGGCTGCCCCCCTCCCGGGTTTTCTCTAGGTGTGGGGCTTCCCCCTCCTCCCCCCCCCCGGCAAATGAACACCGAGAGCCTCTTCCCTCCCCTAAAAGCAGCCAAACTGCCACGAACACCGTTCTTCGGGGTGGATAAATGCAGACAGGGAGCCGAGGGCAAGAAGATGCTGTTGGCCTGAGCCCCCTTGCCTCTGCCCCAGGCGCACCTCGCTCCCTGGCGGCTGGGGGGGGGTGTATATCGACTGGGGGGACGGGGGGATAAACCAGCTCGGGAGGCAGACAGGGGATTTTCTTCCGTGGTAAAGGTGGTGCAGATCCCGACTCGCGGGACAGGGACGAGGTCAAGCACTTTTGCGAGTGCCATTTGCCAGGAGGGGTGTCAGAGCACAGGGGGTGCTCTGCGGGGGCTGGGGTGGTGCAGGGGGGGCTGCACCCAGAGATAAGAGGTCCTTGGACTTCCCCGGGAGGAACGTGGAGCTGCAAACGGCCGGGAGTCGGGTGGTGGCGGGAACGGGGGGGGCCCGGCGCGGGAGTTGGTGGGGAGCGGTGTGTGCGTGGGTGAACACTGCAGGGAAGCGGGGAGGGAGCAGGGCCCGGGGAGGGCTAAAGGTCCGGCGGCAGCAGCCCTGGCCGCCCCCCGGTCCCGGCAGGTGCCCCGTTCCCGGCTACCGGTTGTGGCGGGAGGGCCGCCCCCTCGGGGCGGGGGTTGCCCGCCGCGGGCCCGGCCGGCGCTGTGCCCGCCGTGCCCCCGCCGTGCTCGGCCCCGAGGGCGAGGAGGGGGCGGCGGGGCCGAGCCGGGCGCCCCGGAGCAAGGCGGCGATCGCCGTCTGCTGGCTGCCGCCGCGCCTCCCTCGCCCTCGCCCCGGGCCGGGGCCGGCGAGCGCCAGCCCGCGCCGGGGAGACGCCGCGGGGAGCTGCTCGGGGGAGATGCCGGCTGATCCCTCGCCAGCCCCGTCTGAAACGCGGGGCGGGGGGCGGGGGGGGGTCGTTTGCCGCTCCTCTGGCACTTTACTGCAAAACCCGCTGGCCAGTGCGAAACGCAAACCGCTCCCTCGCTCCCGGGGCGTCGTTACCTGGGCCAAAGCGAGCAACCGGGAGGGAGCAGGGGGGGCCGGCGAGGGAGGGGGGCGAAGCCCCTTCTTGCCTCGGTGACTTGGCGGCTCGGGGATCACGGTTCTGAAGACGAACTGCTACCCAGCCGGGATGGGATGGAGGAAAAAGGGCGCCTGAATAAAGTCCCGCTTTCTTTTCCAGCACTAACAACTGTTCGCGAGGATCCTGCAGTCCCGGTCCCAAATCAGCTACAGGCTCTCTGTGTGTTTTGTTGTCTTTTCCCAGCTTGCTGGGTAAAAGCGTTTGGAGAATCTCTGGAGCTTTCGAGTAGGGGCTCACCCTGTGAACGGTACTCACACATATAATTCAAATTTCACAGCTGACCTGCTCTGAAAACCTCAATCAGCTTCTAATTGAAGGGAAAACAAAATATTGCTTCCCTACAGCAGAGCTAACGATTTAATCATTATATCAGACATTATAGCTTTTAATTAGGCTAATGCTGATACTGTATGGAAAGAGATAATTCAACACAGTTCTTGATGAATTCTGTAATTGGGTTAACGGAGGAGCAGTTGGGGGAAGAGACGTCAATATTCAAGCTGCGTCTATAGCCACCAGGTTTATGAATGAGAGGGAAGAGGGGAAAAAGGAAAGGGGGGGGGAGGAAAGGGCTAAAATTCCCTGACGAGAAATGTCTCCCCCCTTCGCCCAGGAGAGCCGTGCCAACCAACGGGAAGCGTGAGGAGGGTAAGGGCTGTCCTGCCGCCGCCCCGGCGCGCCCCGCTCCCGGCCGCCGCTCCCGGCCAGCCCGGCCAGTCGCGACACCAAGCGCGACCCGAGCGGCGGCCCCGCTGCGGCTCCCCGGAGCGGCTCGGGGGAGCTCGCCCCCAAGGCCCTTTTCCCTGTATTTCCCCCTCAGCCGACGGGTCGCCCACCGCCGCGCTGGGAACACGCGGGGAAGGGGCAGCCCCGGCCGCTGCGGGGGTGCCTCGGGGCAAAGGCGGGGGGGGCACGGCAGGGAAACACCGAAGGTGGGCAGGAGACGGGGCCGAAAGGTTTCTGAAGTCCTAGCGAGAGCAGGCAGGTGCCCTCCGCGCCCGGGGCCGGCGCCGGGGCTCGGCTGCCGCAGGCAGCGGGCGCTGGGGAGGGGGCGCGGCGCGGAGGGCGGGGGTGCGCTCAGGGCCGCCTGCCCCGGGGAAAAGCAAGGCGTCCGGAGGGCGTCCGCCTGCTCCGTGTGGGTACTTCCATCTATTTATTTATTGTGTCAGATAAAAGGACGGCTGGAGACATTTTTCTAAAGGAATTCTGCATCAGCCCCCCTCCCCAGTATCGATAAATCGCCCCTTTCCGAAGAGTTTGTATATCCCAGCCTTTTTGTTTTCGCTCCTTCCTTTCTAGTTATTACTGGCTTTGAGAGTGGGCTTTATAATTTCGTTGCGCCTAAAAGAAGCAGTATCGATCTCCCGCACGTTTGATCTCCGCTGCAGCCGGCGGCCGCCCCAGCGCGACAGCGGGTCCCGGCTGGCGGGGGGCCCGGGGGGGGCCGGGGGGTGTCACCTCCCAGCACGGCTCCCGGGGCCGACACCGCAGGAGGAACGGCGAGGACGGTCAGCCCCCGCCTTAAGGAGAGATCTCCTCCCCCCCTCCCCTTGCAGGACATACCGAGTGCCCCCTCGGCTGGGAGCGGGCCCGATCCTTTAGCCCGGTGGGAGTGACGAGTCGGTAGAGCAAGCGGAATCGGCTCTTAACGAAGTTTTGCCAGCAGGAGCATTTTCTAAAATGTTTGTTGATGTTACGTATTAGCTCGACTTCCAGCACAATATTGCTGCGAAAGAGGAATATTCTGTATTGTGATCTATCCTTGTCTTATTTTGTCAGTAATTACAGGAAAATTAAACGGGTCATTGATAACATTCCAATGACACAACCCCCTGTAATTAGCAGGCTGAATACACCTTTTTACATTACACAAAAGTTGTAATTTTCAAGTCTGTTCAGATTTTAAAATTTTTTTTTAATTATTATGACTAAGGCACGCGCCGGGAATATGTCCTAACTGGACGGCAGAAACATCCCGCGGGAGACGAGGGTTTGCACTGTCTTTTTTTCTAGGGTTTGGGTTTTCCATCCAAAGGGACGGCCACACCTTTTATTTTTTACAAGATACGTTAATCGAGAGCCCCTGTAGACAAACAAATATCTACCCGGCAATTTACTGTCTACCACAAGGAAAATATTTTGAAAGTATAGTTTTGTAACGGCAAACTTTTCAAGGAAAAAGAAGAGCTGCGGGGACAGAGAGCTCGTCGGACTGGCACGAGACAGGAGCTATTACGGAGTTAGTCTTTAAAATTGCGCTGTTGAAATGTCAGCCACGGAAAAAAGAGCTTCACAAGCCAAAGTGCGGGATCCCATTTACAGCAGGGCAACCTGGCCGCTTATGTCTGTGGCGCACCGCTAGGAGAAGTGGGGTTTAGAGCCCCATAAAGGAGATATTTCTGGTTTGCATCCTGGTCAGTTACCCCCAAATCGCGGAGGCATCATTCAGGGCAAGCCAGAAGGAATTTGTGTAAAAAACAAACGAGGAAAGAAAGAAATGAAATCGTATAGAAGCTCCTTTCTTGCAGGCCATCCTGTTATTGCAAATTAGATTAGCTACACAGGCTTCAATATAAACATGACATGAGGTTCACAGGAGAGCAAAAGTATCATCCACTCCAATCTCTCCTTTCATCGAAACGTCCCACACAAATTACATCTTCTCCTTTAATACACTTTTCAATGAGATTAAAACATCACGTTGACACGATTTCAAACCTTTTCAGTCGCATCCAGCGCTTACTTCAGAAAACAGCAAACAAGGGGAAAACTACAAACATCTAAATAATCTCAGACCGCTAGTCTGGAAATTGAAGGTGCCCAGGGGAAAGACATGGCCCTCTTGCTCCATCCAGTGCAGCACCCCGGCCATGGGCAGACGGACAACGAACCCCAGTGAGGCGAGGAGAAAAAAAACCGGTTCCCTCCCACCAACCGGAGATACCGGTAACTCGGCCGCAGCCGGGAGCCGGTGCTTATTTGCCTTTTGGAAAAGAGGTGATTTTCACAGATCTGTTTTTCACCAGGTCACTGACTGATACTTCACATCACCCTTAGCCGGATTCCCTGGTGGTCACCGTAAGGCGGGATAATAAGAGGGCTACTGGCGCCTTTGGCAAATAAATACTTTATAGCGCTATCACTGGCAAACCTGATAAAGGTGTTGGGGGGGGCAGGCTGTTCACAGTCTGCCCTGTTTAGGGAAAAACAGCGCTTGCAACTTTCTAGGGCTACCGTTCAGCTGCACTCCCGGCCCGCCCCGGCCCGCAGCCAGCCCCCACCCCCGGCCCGACCCCTCCTCCCCGGGCGGGTGTCCGTGTGTCCGTCCCGCCCCTCCCCCGCCACGGGAGCCCCCTTTCCCGAGGGGGTGTCTCAGCGTTTGCCAGGGGGCTGCGCAGGCGGGCGGCCGGCGGCGGGCAGGGGGTGGCGGCGGCCCCTGGGGCCCGCAGCCGCCGCTCTGCCCCTCCGCGGAGCCGGGCCCGGGAGCGGCCGGGGCTGAGATGCCGGGGCAGCCTGGCTTGGTGGGAAGGCAAACAAGAAACGATAGTTTGGCATCTTACTCGCCTGCTCGATACTGTACATTTGGGGACAATTTGCACCCTCCCCCCCCCCCCCGCGTCCGTCCGTCCGTCCGTCCGTCGATCGATCGATCCATCCATCCATCCATATACACCACCCCCCCACCCCACCCCCTTAACAAAGAGGCTTTCAAACCACAACCTTTTATGGCAGCCTGCGGGAATCAATGCGATAAAACGGGTTTTTAATGGGTTAATTGACTGGAGCCGCTATCATGTTTAAACACCTGTTTCTGAAAAGAGATTCAGCCAAAACCTGTCCCCTCCCTGATCGATAGATGCACAGCCTTGCTCCATTGCCTGTTGATCGACCCCAAGCCCCACTGGCAAATAAGAGAGGAAAAAAACAGTTTCACCTTTTAAGCATCCCGATACTTTGTGGCAATAGGGGAAGCTGTACAGCCACCCTGGAGCTGGGGAGGGAGGGTAAGCCCCCGGGTCGGACCGGCCCAGGTAGCCCTAACCCCCAGGAGTTTCTTTTCGCCGGGACTCGACCTGGAGAGGCTGGGGACAGCCTCCCCGTCGGAAGGTCCCGGCAGCTGTCACCTTCACAGGGGACCGGATCCGGGGATCCCCCGTTCCCTGGGAAGATGGAGCCGCGCTCAGCCCGGCCGCATTAGCAATGCTAAGAGCCCATGTGAATGCTCGCTCCGAGGGGCAGAGATTAAGCAGGCATTAGTTGTAATAGCGGAGGGCTGCTCTGCCTATTGATTTCCCTTTTTTGGCAGCAGTAATACAGCCGAGCCCGCCGGTCAGTCACAGCGAAATTGATTCTTTGCCCAAAACACCTTTCACTAAATGGCACCCGCGCACCGACATGTTCATTTTTGAGCGTGTAACCGGGGCGAGCGCTGCGCGCCCGGGAGGCAGCGCCGCCGCCCCCGGCGCCCTCCCCGCCCCGGCCCGCCCGCAGCCCCCGGCCCGGCCGCCGCTTCCCTCCCCCGCCTCGAAACCCCGCGAGGCGTCTTCCCCGGGCAGGCGGAGGGGGGCAGCCCGAAACACTGTGTCGCCCCGTCCCCCCCCCACCCGTGTCACAGCCGATAACCCAGTGACTGCGAGCGGCTCTTCCCTCCTTGCAGCAGAAGTAACTCGGAAGCCCTCCCCTCGCCGGCTTCCCCTCCTCCCTTCCCAAGACAGGGTGAAGACCCCCTCAAAAGTTAGAGGCACACTTACAGTTGCTCTTCCAGCTCCAGCCTCCTCCCAACATATCAGCTCAAGGGGCAGCCTTATTATTATTGGTGTTAGTATTACTTGGTTGGTTTTTTCCTCTCCTCTAGCCTAGCTCACACCTTCCTCCGCCCGTGCCCGGGCGGGCGCAGGGCAGCGCGACCCGGCCGAGGGCGGCGGGGCCGGCGAGCACTCCTCCTCGCCCCTCGCCCAGCCGCAGCTCCCAGGCGGCTGTGCCCGAGCCACGAGTGCCCGGCGACACACGCACACTCACCAGCCCCGCTCTCTCGCTCGCTCGCTCGCTCTCTCTCTCCCTCGCACACACACACACGCACACACACGCACACACACACACCCTGCACGGCGGAGGGGGAGAGAGGGAGAGCGGGAGAGAGAGAAGAAAATGAAATTTATTATTGATAGAAAAGACTTTAAAGACAATTTCAAGTTATTGTTTCGCTCTGGAGAGAAAAGAAAAAAAAAAGAAAAGGAAAGGGGGGAAAAAAAGGAGAGGGGCTTTTCTCCCCACCCCAACATAATGAAACGCCTTTTGTGTGGCACCGAACAATGCCAAACAAGTATTCTAATAAATAGCCACTTTTTTGTTCCGTCGCGGCAGTGAATAGAATTGAGCAGTTGGTTTGAGAGCAGCTGGAGCGCCGCGCCGAGCGGGGAGGTGGAGCCCGGAGCCTTCCTCCTCTTTCTCTTCCCCTTTCCCTCTCTCGCACGCACTTTCTCCTCTAACCTTGCCTTCCTCCCTCCCCGCTCCTGCTGGGCCACTCTCCCCTGCCCCTCTCTCCGGGGGAGATGCCTCCGGGAAGGGAAGAGCCACCCCAGGTGCCGCTGCCCGCACCTGTGCGGCGCGGTGACCGCCGCGGCCCCCCCCGCCTCCGCCCGGCCCTCACCCCGGCCGCCCCGGGACGCCGCTGCCGCCCCCCGCGCCGTGCCCCGCCGGTCCCCGGCAGCTCGGGACCGCGGAGGCTCCCAGCCCGGCCAGAACCGCCTTTGTTGACAATAAACTTGGATTTCCCAGGGAGGCTCAGACCCCCCCCCCCCGCCCGCCCGCTCCCCCTCTCTCCCTGCCTCCCCTCGCTCTCCCCGGGATGGAGCCGGGCTTTGTCAGCCTCCCCCTCTCCGCCCGGGATCGCTGCGGAGGGTCCGCACCTTCTCCGCCCTGTACCGCTCACTGCCGTAACCTCCCCTCGCCTAGATAGCGCCCTTAGTTTTCTTCCTGCATTTTTTTTTCTTCCCCTCCCCTTAATACTCTTTTCCAGTCCCTTTCCATCAACATGACAACCGCTCTAGGAAAGACAGTCGATAGAGGTTATTAAAATGGACACAAATCAGCTAAAGATTTCCAGGTAAAGCTGAAGAGTAACCCGTTTTCCGTTCCGCTCCGGCTGCGGGAGGGTGCGTGGCTGCCCGTGGGTGCCGGCGGGAGGGAGGGAGGGAGGGGTGCGGCGGGGAGGGAGGAGGGGGGCAGAAGGGGACGGGTTTTGCCGGCTGCCGGAGCCGGCGGTCGCGGCCGGGCGGGTCGGGGCTGCCTTTACCCTGCGGGGGGACCAGCCCCGCCGGGGCCAGAGCAATCGCAACGGGCACTGGGGACGGCCGCCTTCCTATCGCCGCAGTGCCTTCTTCTTTTAGGGGGGGGTGGACCTAGTCCTCATTAAAAAAAAAAAAAATTAATAAATACCCCCCCCAACATTAACCTCCGATTCGCTTGACAGCTAGAGCCCTGCTCGTCTCGCAAGGGCTGCGGAAAGCACCCGAGGTTCAAATAAACCGCAGCAATTGCTGCAAAGACTTCTTAACATGCAGAGGTTGTTACCTCGCCAGCTATTTTGCCTTGCTCAGTCACATACAATCATTAGACATCTTGGAATAAAAAGCAATTGGCTTTTAAGTTTAAACCACCGTTGCCATTTACAGACTTGCTTGGAGGGGGAACAGGGGACCGGACGGGCGGGTGTTAACGACCTGAATTAAACCCTGTGTCCTCATCAGAGGGGCTGGGAGTGGGAGCGACCTCGGCCAAGGCGCAGCGCTCGCCCTCCCTCCATCAGCGCCGTCCCCTCCGGAGCTGCCCTGGGCTGGCGAATAACGCGGAGGGACCCCCGGAGGCGGGGGCGGGAGCGGGCACGGCCGCGGGGGTGCAGGGATGCCCTCGGCGCCCCTTCCCCGGAGCCTGGCCCTTTCCCGGGGGGTCTCGCTGCGCGCCGTGCCCGGGTGCGCTCCTCTGCCTGCGCAGAAACATTTTAGTGGGGTGTGTGTGTGTGTGTGTCCTTCTTTTTTTTTTTCCCCTCCCCTCTCTTTTAAGTGGATTTTTGCTCTCACTTCAATAACACGCCGGCTCTAATTAGCTGCAATATTAAGAAACGCTGCTAAATGACAGTTTTATCGGGTTTGTGCAGATAGGAGGAACGCGGGGACCCAGCGAAATACCCATCCAATGCGTTCGGCGCTGGATCCCCGCCAGCAACCACCGCTCGCTCTTTTTATATGGAAAAATGGCAACATTTTGGAAAGCAGCTTTAAAACTTTGACTTATATTTTACATGCTAAATAACGGGGAGAATGGCGACAGCGTTACAGAAAGCTTCAAACCCTGCAAATATTTGAATGGGGCTTTTTTGTAAAGTAGAGCAGCTGTCAGTCAGCTGGCTTTGACAGCCTGCCACAATTTTGTCATTTAATAGTGGGTGTTAGGCTAAGTGCAAAACACTCTGGCAAACAGATGTCAAACCTACATCTCATATAAATGGGGGTTGTAAAATTGAGTTTTAACCCACATATAGGGTTTTAAAAAGCGGTGCCAGTGTGTAAACTGTATACAAAATAGAGATACTGACAATCTCCCGTGTGGGCTTGTTATTTAAAGTAGGCTTATTTAGAAATCTGACCTCCAAATTACGCTAAATCTTCCTACATTTCAAACAGTGGAATATGAGAACAGTGCTTGGGAAAGTCGAAATTAAGGACAAATATGATGGCTCATTGAAAAGGGGCTGATTGCCGTATATACTGAAAAACCGGGGCTCTTCATTTCCTCAACTCGCCGTCGCTCTTTTAAATCTGAAGTGCTTAAAGGAAGGAAGGAAGGAAGGAAGGAAGGGAGGAAGGAAAGGAGGGAGGGAGGGAGGGAGGAAGGAAGGAAGGAAGGAAAGGAGGAAGGGAAGGAAGGAAAGGAAGGAAGGAAGGGAAGGGAAGGGAAGGGAAGGGAAGGGAAGGGAAGAAGGAAGGAAGGAAGGAAGGAAGGAAGGAAGGAAGGAAGGAAGGAAGGAAGGAAGGAAGGAAGGGCTTGTCAGGGTCCGAGTTTGCAGGGACCGTTCCCTGCAGCGGGACCCGAGGGGTTTGGTTTAGGAGGAGGCGGCGGGGGACGCGGGGACCACGACGGCGGCGAGCCGGCAGCTGCAGAGCCGCAGCCCGCGCAGGGTGAAGCCAGGGCCGGGCAAGGAGGCAGCCAGAGCCGCTGCCAAGGGTGGCAGGCGCCCGCCTAGGACACGGCCAGCGAGGGTAGGAGCGGTAGCAGGGAAAAATGTGAGTCACGGTTAATTACTTCTGAAGTTGCTATTCGAAATACAAGCTCCTTTTCTTTTTGAACTCACATTTCCAAGACTCGCCTCTTCCCCGAGATGTGATTTTCCCCTGTGCTTCGAGGGACCCCCCCGACAAATTGCCTTTGAACATTTAAAAAAGTCATAAATATTTATACCAAAAATTGTTCGTTGCCTCAGCTGGCTAGAACGAAGCAAGAAGAGAAAAGATGATAATTCATCGCACGAATGATATTATATGGATGATATCAAATTCCCTAGAATAAGTCTGCACCCACATTATCGTGTTGGAAGCTGAACATGCAGCTTCCTAAACAAGTCGTCGTGAGGGGATTAAATGAAACATTTAATTGAAAAGAATTGTTCGTATTAATAATTAACCGTCGTTTAAACACACGCTCAGCTGATTTCCTTGTCGAGTACTCAGTTGCAATGTTTGCGCGGTCCTAGCTGATGTTAAATGAGTAGAGGAATGCACACGGAATGATTATTGATCATAGGCAGTTACTGCTCTCTGCTATCTTGAAGTCCCATTTGATCTGAACTCTCCCCCCGCCACCCCCCAGATCTCTGCTGCTTGCTTACAGCGTTTTCCTCCTCGCGGGTTTTTGTTTGCTTGTTGTTTCGCGGGGGGCTTTCAACCCTTGCTTTTGCGGAACGACAACGAATGCCTGGGACGCCCGCTAACCCTGCCTCAGGTGTCCAGAAACCCCGGGGAGCAGGGAAAGCCCGCAGCTCCCCGCCGGGGCCGGCTGGGAGGTTCCCCCCGCTGCGTGGGCGTGGGCGGCGGGCGGCAGCCCTCGGCCGCGGCTCCGGGGCCGCGGGCAGCACCCCGGGGCTCTCGGAGAGGGGCTCAGAGCCGCCCCCCAGCCCTTGCCGGGGCTCTTGGGTCAGCACAGCAGACACACTGCTTTAGCACTGACCTGGAAATTGTTGCCTCTTTTTGATCAGAAACCCCAGATTTAAAAAAAAAAAAAAAAAAAAAGCCCAGCGGTGCCTAGAGTGCTCCAGGCTGAGGTTACTGGGGACTCCTCGGGTCAAAGGCACCAGCCCCGAGGTCAGCTTTCTTCCATGCCTTGACAACTCCAACTACAGCCTAGCGTCGGGTAAAATCGGCGAAGAAGAAATCAGGTTTTATTCTGGAACAACTGCCTCCGAGTTGTTGTAAGTCAATCGTAGCTGCAACTTCGGTGTGCGGCAGGTTGTTAAAATACACAGGCTGGCTCTGCTGCTGGTCCTTGGCTCTAGAGTGGAGCCGTGGACAGTCTTTACTCAATTCCCTCACGCAGAAAAATGCCGGTAGCTATTATCCAGCCCATTTGCCTGCAAAGAAAGGCTATGGTAAAACCACAACCCTCATTTGCAAACGAGAAACTGACCAACAAATCTGGGAAAAATATTTATTGATATCCTTGAGAGATAATAAAAAACTCCTCTTGCCACCCAAAAATGGACATTCTGTTACCTCTAACGTGACTGCTTTTTTACCAGTATACTTGCATGAGTATGGTATTGCTTTCCAACATAGACACAGCTGTCCCTTTTATAGCGTACTGCCATGAAAGAGTTCTGAACCTCAGAAGTAAAAATATAATTGACACAGATAAATAGTTTTTCTCAAATGTAGCAGTTTATTAAGTCCTGAAATTAAGTCCAGTGACAATCTGACTGTCCTTAAATTGCTCTGAAATACAGATCTGCACCCTCTCTAGCTGCAGTGTCATCAGAAATCCAGGCACTCAACTTGTATTTATTCCCATACTTCAAACGTTAATATTAGTACATTTTCAGGGTGGAAATATTATGGCACAAATTCAGATGATAGAGCTGGAAAATGACTCCAAATGACATGGGAAATGGAAATAAAGATGACTATGATTTTACTGTTTAAGGACTACATGGGGCTTGTGCTGTAGATAGGAAACACAAGGATTGCTAAAACTGTGTCTTCCATGGGCTTGGTTCCTGTGACTGCAGTGGAATTATACTGATCTACGCCGGAGGGAAATCAGAGGGAAGCTACAAGACCTGTAAGATGAAGGCTGCAAGCTTCAAAATCAACAGGTGAAATCTAATTGTGTTGCTGCACACAACTCGGTATTTACACTGCTTGTGTTGATTCTCCCATTTCGTTTTAGAGCAGCAGATAGTCATTGAATTGTTTTCTTAGTGGAGTTTTTTAGGTCTTACATTTGCCTCCCCTTTGAATAGGGTCTGAAGTCTGAACCATTCAAGTGCAGAATATACATTCCAAGACCGAGGTGCAAATCAGTTTTTCAAGTGGCTTGTGAGTAGAAAGTACAGGGTGGGGATCAGGTCATCCCACTACAACGTGATCCAGTTGTTTGAGGAAATCATTCAACTTGAAGGTAGTGCTGTAAAATGGAGTGTGGCTTAGCGTCAGGCCTCGTGGCTGATCAAAGAGACTGAGGAAAACTAACACTCCTCATTGATGAATGAAGCATTTAGACACTCCGTCATCACTGTCCTGAGCCCACTAAAACATGTTATGACTTTAAGAAGTCAGCTTATTTCTGGGCATCCAAGCACATGTACCAAAAGGCCTAACTTTTACTGCAATGGCAAAAAGGTTTGCACATATTTTATATACATTTAACATTATATATTTGTATTTCCTGGGGGAGGTGACAGCACATGGTCCATTTGATGCCCTAGCTGTACATGCAAATAGAGGGTATATATTTTGTTCTATTAACTCTATAGATGTTCCAGTGCTGGAGAAGTGCCTTCTCGGGTCATTGGGATGAGAAAACCATTCTGAGGCATAGCTTGCTGAGACAGTGACTGCTATGAAACTATTCAACCCTTTCAGCTCCTCTTCCAGTGAAGATGATTCACTTTTGCTGGGCTCCTCAGTTGTATTATCAGGACTGCCACTGATTCATCCAGTGGGTTAAATTGCTTTTCTGTTACAGTAGGTCCAGCTGTGCTGTCAATTTGTTGCCTCAAGCTTCACCCAAGCGTCCTGATGCCCTGATTGTCCCCACCGCAGAAATCCTGGGCTTTTGGCTGGGATGGGTGTCTCATACCCTTTGTGAGGAAACCTGGAGGAAGGACAGAAGACGGTTTGCTCTGAAGCCCTCTCCTTATAGGCGATACGGACATGAACCAATCTGAACTGGGAGCCATGGACTCATTCCCTGCTGCAGACCACAAAAGCAGTTCACACCACGCAAGCAGCTGAATGTTAACAATGATTAAGAAACAGTCTGAGGTCCTTGGGTAAGTCCTTTAGACTTCAGTATTTGTAGGGATCCAGGATATTTAGACAGAAAATTCTCACTGAAATGAACAGAAGCTCTGCATCTAAATCCCTGGAGTTAAGTCTCCTCGAGCTGAAGATTTGAGATATCTGACTTAATCTCCCCAAGCCTCCACTGAACCATAGATACACTGGCTACCATAATACACAGGAACATCACAGAGGAATTATGAGTATAAACTTGCTAATACTTTTACAGAGAGATAAAGAGATAACGAATGTGCTAAGGATTATTATTACTATTTACCACCACGACACTCCCTGGGACAGGAAAGTGGGAAATAATGTTCAGAAGATCTGAGGAATGTTGCCTTGTTTGAAAATATCTCTGCTACTAATGTGATGACTGCCTAGTGGAGTTGTGGTTGCTGGGAATTCACACACTGATTTTATGGAGAGATAAAAGAGTGGAGTTTATATGGAATAAACCCCTTTTGAATAAAACAATCTGCATAAATGCTTTAAGAAAGCCTATAATTATGATAAAAATGTTGCTCAGAGTTAAAATTATGAAGCAATCAAAATTTATAAACAGTCTCTCATCGACTTTTAATCACACTTTCTCATATACAAACTGTAGAAAACATATAGTAGCAATATATAACAATACACATTTTATTTTCAGTAATTTAGGGTTCCATCCCATGCTCTTTAATCAGATAAAGCTCAGCTTGTCAAGCTCTGCAGGACTACCCTTAAATGTCAAAAACCGTATAAAGGCCACTAGTTTTATATATGCTTAGCTGAGGCTTTACCCTGCTAGCAGCTGAACACCTCTGGAGAGGTGCTGTGCACTCTCCGGGCTAGATCCAAAGCTTGCTGTGGCCATATTCCCACCAAGATCAGGGCCTCTGCTCCCACTGCCTCCCCTGGAGATGCTCGCCGGGTGCAACGCAGGATACGACCCACACCTCCCCTGAAATTCCCCTGTAGACATTGCTCTTCATTTGTGATTCATTAAGGAGAATGCTTAAATTATATGCATCATGTAGGACTTGGATGGCAAGAGATATTCAAAGGAAGGAATATTTGTAACGGGAACCTTGCCAATTTGAATGGTAGCCTACCATGTCTATAAGCTCCATTGTTTCCTTTGAGCTGAACTAGCTGAACACATTCAGGACGCGTTCTGATAGCAACACGCCTCCCTCGGCAAGTAGTAAAATTCACTGGTATTATTGTGTCATGAAAAATGTTATCACAGATAGGTCAAATTAATGAAATATTTGCTTCAAACAGTTTTTTTTTTTTTTTAAATGCAGTATTACTAGATTCTTTTCTGAAACTGAATAGCATGCAGAGTCTTCCACCTGAATTCCTTATGAAAATGAGATCTATTGAATTGACTGGCACAGCTCTTATTGATAGGCTAACTGTTCGACTCTCCTTAATTATCAGAGTAAACAGCCTTTTCTGCTAAAACATTGATTCAAATGCTGCCTTCAGCTAGCCATATTAATAAGGAATAACTGCACTGAGTTTCACAAGGTTTAAATTTTTCTAATGGAGTGTGAAATAATGTCCATAAATACGCTCTTTCAATGCTCTCAAGAGGAGAGACCCTTGCATGACTTCCTATTGATTCCAGCTATCTTCAGGTCCTTGGGAGCTCACCCACCTTTTCCTGATCAAAAGCCTGGAACAAGTCCCCAAGGGGGTAGGTGGCAAGGAGGAGGACTGGAGAAGTCTCCCTCTGCAGCCTGTGGAGCAGACCCTAGAGGATGCTCATCCTTTTAGTTTGTGGAGCACTACGAGTACTTTGTGGCTCTTTCAAAGACATAGTGCTGTATTTTCTATCAATTCTGCATGCTTGAAGGGGAAACACATTTCGGGCTTGAGAAAGTGAAACCTCAGCCTGATTCACTGCTAGGTGATTTAGATGGCAGTTTTTTAAAGGACAGAGAAGCACCGTCCATGCAGTTTGATGTGCATTCTCTGATAGCACTGGGCTGTCAAGTAATGGTATTCCTGGATGCACTTGTCATGCTCCTACCCGTGCCCCAAACCCAAGCACGGCAGGACTTCCCTTTCCAGCCAAAAAAGACCATTGTGATGTTGGGACTTTGTCATTTTGTGAGAGAGAGGCAGGGTTTTTTTCTTCTTTTTACAGCCCAGTTTTCTCACTCCTGGCTCTTTTAGGGGTTTGCCTACAGAAGGATGGGTAGAAATTATTTTCTGTGATTAATATGACACTCCATTCAAAGGACTTCTTTGCTATGAAATCTCTATATTTAACAGTCTATAATCACTGAATATATACATAAAGCCTCATTTTGTATCAATACGTGGGCCTAAAAATGTGGTTCTGTTTCCCACAACAGCTGAGATAGATGAATGTCATGAGTGCTCTGTGTAGGACGGAGGGCAAAAATACTACAATAAAACCTAAACAAATCTAAAGCATGAAACCAAACATTCCATATACTTACATTAAAATTATATTGAAAATTGGGAGCACGAACTACCAAACTAGGCTTCTTTCTGTTTTACAAACTGCAACGTTTGTTTAAAAAAATCTACAGCATAATTGCAAATTCAAATTTCCTCCCCATTCTTACATCGACATTTGTGTTTTTCTCTTAACATCTCCCACATGTTAATGCAGCAGCTTCCTAGCCCTCTTGTTATATATCGCATTCAATGTAACAGTTTAGCAAATTCTCCAATTGTGTTGGTGTTCGCTTTCACAGACATGGAGAGCAATTTGATGTGTCCTTTTAATGAGTCATTTTCATGCAAGGAGGAAAACAGTGGTTGGGGAAGTTATTAAAGCTTTCTGCTCATTGATTTTAAGACTCTCTACTGAATCCATCTTGCTTAAAACTCGGCTTGTTTTGTTAGAAGGGTTATTCAAACCATCTTTTCTTCTAAATCTGAAGTTTGAAGAACTCCAGCTTCCTTTTACTCCTTTGCAGGGGCTGCAGATTTGTCACTAAATTGACTCTGCTGCAGACCTGTGCAGTGAAATCCAAAATTTCATTTTAAAAGTTTTTAATACTTGGGTTGCTAATGATAACTGTCCAAATGTGAAGAGGATGCAAAACCATGGTACGGCAGATATAAGTCTAGCAGGGGCCAGAGGTCCCTTCATCTGTAGCAGGCATTGACTCTAAATCATAACGGTGACAATATAGATGCCATTTTTTAAGCTGTGCTCCTGCTGATCATTTCAGTGATGTGTCTAATGAATACACCAACCACCTTGGTTGAATGCTGAGGTGGACACAGGGTGGTACACCTGAGAGAAAACTAATTGCAATGCATGGTTTCTTCAGAGGAACAAGGAACTTGGGGCGCAACAAAACGACCGTGAGAAGAACAGATCTGCCAGATCTCCCACGCTGGCCACTGAAGTCACTACAGTAGTCATCATAACCTTACCCATGGTCACATGTGGTTTTGCACCAGGGTTCTTTTGGGGTCTCACTTATCTGACAAGGCTCTGAGAGATGGCACATACTGAGCTTTCAAGCAGTAATAAAGTGGTGCCCAGCCTTTTGGCTCCAGCGGGCCACATGAGCTGTATCACACTGTAGGACATAGGTGTGCTTTCCCAGCCCTTTGCTCTGGAGAGACAGCCCAGACATGTAACTAGCTCCATGATGGAGGTAGACCAAGACACACACCATCCCGTCCCTCTGTTCAGTTTTTCATTGGATGCATCGGCAAAGAGCTGTGGCACGTATGCCAGCGGGTTCCCTGATCTAAACCATCCAGACTTGTGGCTGTTGGGTGTGCTGCTGAGCGTGTGCACCCTACAACAAGGGATACAGCCCCACTCACCCAAGGTGGTGGGGGAATGTTCAACAAAAAAACATAAAGGAAGATGGTCCCCGTACCATACATCCCAACAATACATCTAGACTACAGTTCCCTCCCTGGGGCAAGCCGGTGGGTCACAGGGAAGAGGCTACAGGTGTGAATGAAGAATATTTTTTCCAAAATACATAAATAAAATGACAATTATTTATTAAAAATCCTAATTCAATAAAAAAGTTTTAAGTTTCTTTTTGGGCACAATGACATTGGCTGTACTTACAGTCTATATATTAGAATGACATGGATCATTGTGAAATCTTCAAAGTCTTACCAAATAGTGAAACCGCGGCAGTACATGCTGAACTACCTAAAGCAGCCACGAATTGTCTAAATAAAATAATTTGATACTGGCTGTTTTCCACATTTTAATTAGCAAGAGCAGACGGCTGTTGCATAATCCCATTTAATGTCTGTGCTTGATACCTCCCAAATAGCTCAGTGATTAAGTTTGTACCTTAGTGTGGCTAAATGCATTAGCTGAAAGAACACTGCTAACACTAAGATTCACCTTCTGACACAGATGTAATGCAAGTGTGTGTTCTTCTACTGACTTAACAGAGAAAAAGCTCTATTAACTTACAGCCTGTTGGTTGCACAGATGTCCCGAGGTATTTTGTATAAATGCATATTGATGTCTCACGTGAGTTTTTCCTCCCCAGCAGTGTTTCTTTGTAACAGAGATCATAGTGCCCCTATTAGATTTCTCCACAACATCCAGCCTAATCATGCAATTGATCACAGTAAATCAAAGATCTGGGAATTCTCCGAGCGGCTGTCTGCAGCTAACCCTTTCTGTGCAATGGGTTGTATTGGCCAGGTGTCCACCAGAGGTGGATTTATGAGAGGGGACGGGAGGGCAGACGTTGAGCCTGCAGCCTGCCTGTCTGCGGTACTGGGTCCCCAGGTACAGCAAGGGCTGTGGTACCTCTCCTCCTCCCTGCCACTGGTGCTGCTGCACTGGACTGCTATTTGCCACAAAGCAACAAGCTCTCCAGTTCTATTAATCATGGTGGCTAACAAACTACTCACCTACCTGCATGCAAAAATACAAATTAAACTCTCATCAGTTAAGACTTTTGGAGTCACAGACAATCAAGTTCTACCCTGCGTACCTACTGGTATAATTTTTTATTGTATTTCTTTTTTTTTTTTTCCTCCACACAGCCCTGCTGTTTTCATCAAGGTTATGAGATACCAGCTACAGAGTTGGCATCTCGCTCCTGCTTCCTTTATTGGAGTCTTAATGTGTAAAGAATATTTTGTCTGGTGTCCATGTAAAAGGGCAGTGCTTTAAGTGTGTGCTTTACCACATTAAGATGTATATTTTAAGATGTTTAACTGTTTCTTCATACGTGAAAAACAACTTGCCAGTTGCCCAGCAGGGGCATGAGCATTATTGGCAGAGAACTTCTGTACATTTGCTTGGACAAATAAAAATTTACATAAACATAATTTTTAAATGTTTTGAAAACTTAAGAGTAGGAAATGAACATACGTTATGGCAAAAAAAAATTCTAAGTGATTACACAAGATTTTGAGAAATTTACTATCTCAGCTTAGTTGCTCTCTCTAAAAAAAACCCCAAGCCCCACAAAAAACTAATTATGCTATATTTTGTCTCTCCTGGAATATATTTTATTACAAAAGTCTAGAACACCTATTATGTAGCTTTCTGTGCATTTTAATAACATCTTTTTAAAGAAAGGATATGTATTTCTGTTTATTGTAGTATTTTATTGGATGATGGAATGTATGGACTTCAGTGAGATGGATACATATGTTTTTAAAAGAAACAGATAGCTGGTGGCAGGTCTGTCTGGTGGCAGAGAGAAACACAACTTAAGCCCAAAAATATGTTTGTGGACAGGACCTGAGATAGACATCTCTGGAAAAAAGACATCTCCCAAAGCCTAAACTGGATTTTATGGTCCTGATTCACCAGTCCTTTCTTCCACAGAGCTCCTGCTGGATGCAAAAGAGTTCAATGGGAGAAAACAATTGTATGAGTGGATGATGTGGAGTATTTTAGAATACATCTAGAACTAAGTTAATGTTCCCTTGAGGAGAAGTTGAAAACCAGTACTAGAGATAGTGTAATATACTATTAGTACCTGAGAAGTTTTTTAGAACTTTTTTTTTTTTTTTGGTCTTTATGCATTTCTGTTTGGGTACTTTATTTCAGGCAAACTCCATGCAGAAATTTATAAAGATTCCCCTTATTCCATCTATGTCCAACAAATACCAGAAAAAATACAAATGCATGCAAGGATATTAGATTCATTACGGGGACTACTGTGCTTGTTAATGATTTTAATGATATTTATTTAAAGACACTGAAATAAATGATAAGGCTCTGTTCACTGTACTTCTCTGAAGTCCCTGTGATAACAAAAAGTTTGTGAGTCTTCCAAGCAGCCAGAAGTGGCTAATTTGGGATGCTTGATATCCAGCACAGAGAAAAGATAGAGTCTTATTCAAAATATGGCCATTCTTAACCTCCACCTCTACTTCTTCCATCTCTCTCTCCACTCTCAAAGACAGTTTATGTGTTAAGCTCTGCATCTCTTAGTGAAACCAGGTATTTCCTATGGACATGGGTGTACGTGGAGAATCCTCAGGAACTCAGAGTCCCTCACACTGAACGCCTTTTTTCTGCCAGCCTGGCTTGGAAATAAAAGCTGAGAAGTTATCTTGTAAGAATTAATGGCACATCTTACAGAACACAGAAAATAATAAAAAACACAGTCCAAGTAATGAATGGAATAACTTTAATTGTGTTTGGTTTGGCTGTATGGACTCAGTAAATCTCACTTATACAAATGTGTTTTAAAGTTAATTATCTACTATAATTTCCATCTAAATATATTAAAGGGACGTTTTTCTCATTCTTAGTCTTCTGTGAAGTCATTCGAGCGTCCAAATGATTGAGCTCTGGCATAAAACTGTTGACATTAAAATAAGGTGTAATAAAGAGAACAGGGTAATTGCTAGAAGGTCAATGAAGAGAAAAGGAAGCAGCTGAGCTTAATTTAACAGTAGCCCTGCAAGCAATGCTGGGAAGTGAAATAGCTGCCAAAGAATGGCCATTTGGATGACCTGCGTTGAAGAAACTGGAAAAGTGACATACAATTTTCTTATTTTCAGATAATCAGAACTGAGTTGCAGATGGTTCTGTGATTGAAAATATATACAGATAAACTGAGCGGGATGCACCTTGCCAAAAGTCTGTGTTCTCAAAGTCTGTATCATCTGAGCTGATGATCTGAACTCTCCATAAAGTCAGTGGAAAGAAAGAGGTTTTTCAAGGGCACAACTGATTTCTTCCTAAAATATGTGTCTAAACCATTGTTCTCTAGAACTACACCTATTTTTCTTCACTGGATATGAAGAGACCTGGAGGTAACAAGGTCAGATGTGGACATCTAAAATTAGATTACATAAATCCCACCAAAGGAATCTCTGATGCTGCAAAACCAGCAGCAGTGTAGGTGGAACAAGGGAAGAGCAAGGAGTAACAGCCTTTGACACCTGCTGGCTGCTGCCACACCAGGTCGTTAGCAGGGAACTTCAAGAGCGTCCAGTGACACTACATAAACTTAGCAATTGCGCCAGTCCTTGGTTTTGTAGGATATATACAGGGTATATACTGTGGTCCCAAAGTTAGAAAGAGGACTCTTGTTTGATGATCTGCATCTTTCTCCTACTCAGTTTGCTCTTGCCAAGGCTATTAAAGAATAACTAATTTCCTTATGTTTACTTTAAAATTAATTAATCTAACAGCTGACTATTTCTCCAAACTGAGTGCAATATCTCTTCCCATTGTGGACAAGGCTTACAAGGTATTTGGAGGAAGCAAGGGATGTCTTGAGTCAGGTGGGAAAAGCTACTGGTGTTCAAGTAGGATTGGTAATTTTGTCTTGTAAATACAATTAAAAATTAGTTTTCTTCCCCCCCTAGAATTTTGCCCCACCCCCCTATTTTAATTCAGTTATCAATTGTGATTACAAACAAAAACTAACCACCCTGTGTATGCCGGAATAATACTCAGTTCTTACGGCTAAAGTAAAATTCTTCCAGTGGCTAATACCAAAACCTCAACCACACTGGTAGAATACACTTTCTCTTTCCCTGCAGCATGTACATAATAAATTTTCAACTGAAAATTGTTCAGAGTCCCCTGTCCTTTTTAAGTTGCAGCAGTGCTTGCTGCTGCTACTAGTGTATTGCTTAACTCTTCGGAAGATTTATTCCATCTCTTGACTTTGCTGAGAAGAGAAACAGAAACCAAAGCTTCAAATAATACAATATCCAAGAAGACCAAGTTCCTTTCCTTCTTTGGGTCCATTTCTTCTGCCAGTCAAAGCACCCTGAGAGCAGCCCAGCCACTTGTAAAGGTGAAGGTAGACTACAGCCCAATGACCTGCTGCTCTAAGAGATGACTCTGAATCACCTGCTGGGAATGGCAAGTGCTCAGAAACACCTCACTCACATCTTATGTCGTAGGCAGCGCTCATGCACTGACACCCATCAATGGTCTCTAATCTAAACCTGTCATCCAGAGTGTCTCTCTAATTGACAGCATGAGATAGTTTTCTCCGAACAGTGAGACTAGAGAGTCACCTATAGGAACACTATCCCAGCCGAAACCAGGACACTATACCAGGTGGGATGAATCACCATTTGGAGATAGTTGTCTCTCCTCACTGACTATTGAAGGTGCCTAACCAGGACTACACGCTTAACGTTAAGAAGGCTGAAGTCATGCACCTGCTGTATGAAGTCAACCTGCTGTATGAGCTACTAAACTGGCAGTATACATCAAAGTAGTCTTGAAAGGAGAAATCCTCAGGGAGCAATATGCTCTTACATTGCTTAGTGATGCATGAAGCAAACAGAGCAGGACCACACATCTTTAGCTCTAAGAAGCCTTAGATTTGCTTCTATTGTTGCCTCAAAAATATACACCCAGATGAAGCCATTATCTGTAGCTAGGGCTGGTGATAGGCTTCCTTGAAGAGATATCTCCTTCATAGACTCACAAACACCTTCAGCTGGTTTTAAGTTAGGTTTTGTAGGTGTTTATTTAGAAGTGTACATGTCCTGCTGGTTTTATTGCACTTCTCCTTTTGATTTGGGGAATGCACTGTAATGCTGTGCTTTGTAATCTGCATTATTACCAAAATATTTTTCCACTGTGATTTTTAGCTACTTGGACATTTGAAACGTTCATGTTTCGCACTCGCAATTCAATTCTGGGGACCAGTCTGTTTTCCTGGGCTATGGCCATCAGCAAACAGGTAGTTGAAAGTGCAAGTGTTTATATATATATATTAATGTATTTATTCTATGATCATAAATTTGAAAAGGCTCTTTTGCAAATACAAAATAGAAGGCTCGGTCTCTCTTCAGCTGAACAACATATCTCATCCTCCTCCCTTCAGTACCTCTTTCTTTTCTGCATACTTCTCACTAATGTAAATCCCTAATGCTGTGTAATGGCATATCAATTACAAAAAGCACCCCATCAAACCACAAACATTCATGAGACTTTGATCTCCAGCATGCAGTAAAACCCAACTCTTACTTTTTTTCTATCAATTTATTCTCCAGAGCTATCTTGGGGCATGAATACTTCTTATTTTTTTATTTTCTCTAGTGAACAAATGCTTATAAATGTCATACTTTTGCATGCTGACAGTCACGTCAATCTATACAAGTAAAGTTCCCCCTTCTTTGCTTCTACTTAAGTACATGGAAAAGATTCAGTTTTTAGGCTATGTCTCATTTGTATTATGGTATCTTAACTATATGTCATGGTAGAAGATATCTAGGAGACTTTTGGGAAGCTTGAAGCCCAGTTCTTGAACCATTTTTCATCTAGCTCATTTATTGTCTAACTCAGTTAATTTGTCACCTTTATCATACATTAATGCTGTTGCATGATCTAATGCCACAGAATGGTTATAAAACTGTTGCAAATTTAACCAGGTTGGGAAATACTGAGCTCTTGATATGCGCATTGAAATTCTTCCAACCAAGTCTAAGAAATTTGAACTGATTTGACACTCTGTTTGGGCCAAAGAACCTTTAAAAAAGCCTTCTGTGTAAGAATGACTGGTATGTATCTCTTCTTGATATGTCTAATTTACTGTTTAATCTACTGAATCTTCACCATTCCCACATGGTCTGGCAGCCTTGACTTTGTAAAAGGTCAACAAGGGTGCTACATGAGGCAGTGCGTGCAAAACAAGGGCTCTCAATTTGCTGATCCTAAAGATCCCCTTTCTTTCATAGTGAAAGAGGACCATAAACGTACACATGAAACAAGCCCACTTCACCGGACAGGTAGAAGAACGCAAACATGCCTTCTGTCTCAAAGAGGGCTTTCCAAGAAAGTGTCCTGGTACAAATAAGTTTTTGCAATAGTGATTTCAGTCACATAGAAAAATCAGTACCTCTGTTTCTTATGCTATGTAGGCCATGGATCTCATTTAATGTCTAGATTTGTAGACAGAGCAGATGTCTTGTGCGCTTAGGTATAGATTGATACTAATGACAGAGAGAAAGGCAGAAATCTAGGAGTTATGGTCATATTATCAAACACTGATGCTGCAGGCCTCCAGGTAGTCTTCTCTGACAGTTCTTTGTATAGGACCATATAAATGGGATGGCAAGGATAGGAGGTGTCAGGGTCCCCACTTTAGGGGGGAAAGTGGTAGAAAAAGAACATAACTATGTATGTGCGGTATTTGGGCTCCTCTTTAAAAGAGAACAACTGTACAGCAAGGGCAGATTTGCCTAACCGAAATGAAGCCAGATTACTGGCTTGGAAAACTAATTATTATGTGTGTTTACTTAAACCAGGAGTGGGAAGGAAGAGGTGCTGAGAAGCACTGAGGTCCTATCAAGACATCTGTTGGAGATTCAAAGGTAACTGCACTTTTTGGAATTGGTAACACCCAAGGATAAAAGCTATAATAGTTACAGATAGATTAAGGAATACAAAAGTAACTCTCTAAAGCTCATGCAACAACTAAAATGCAAGCGATATGGATAAGATCATAGGGGGAAGGTTGTATAAAAATAACAGTATCAAATAAAGGAGCTAAATAAACACTGGTATGTAGATAAAGATGAAATTCCTGTAAATGTCTACGCACCATTACAGGAGGCCTAAAAACAAAAACCAGGTTGCCAGGCATTGGAGGAGAACCTATAATCAGCATTACTGAAGCACAGTGGAGTCACAAAACAATAGGACATTGTTTGTCATGCACATAGCCATACAGAGAGAACAGACTGTGACAGAAGAGGTCTGGGAGTGACCTCGCGCCTGAAAAAACTCCATAGATTATAATAAGCCAAAATTTCCACACAGGAAGGATCACGTGGCAGATCCTGCCTAAGTACAGACCTCTGCCTTTGGAACTGCTGTGTGGAAGCCACCCTGGCTTTTACATCAGCAGAAAGACTCTGGATTAAATCATGACACCAACGAGCACATCAGTGGCTTTAGGATTTTACTGCCTTTGTGGGGATCCTGAGGCTGCCAGCATAACCCTAGCCACACTCTGATTTCTGAACCTGCAAGCGCAGCCTTCGGCGCAGCAGGGCAAGCTCCCAGTGCTGCGCAGCATCCTCCCTGCCCGAGCGCAGTCGGCCAGGCACGGCCCCGCTGGTGTCCCCCGGCTATGCGTGGAGCAGCCGTATGGATGGAAAGCTGGCAGAAGGTCCCATGCTGTATGCTTACAGCTGTGCCAGGACAGCTTAGGGTAGCGTAGGCAGAGACACTGAGTTTTATGGGATTGGGAGAGCAAAGCTTATTCATAGAGATGCAAGAGGTAATGACACCTAAGTACAGTAAAGAAAGCAGCAGAAAGCAACCCTAGTGATTAATAACATCAGTAACAGCAATAATAATAAAGATGAAACCACAGACTGAATTAGCACACAGATAATTAAATTATTGATAACTTCAGGATACTTTTTTGGAATAGCTAGTTTTAGAGAGAGAAAGAGTCTCTTCCTGACTTGATCCTATCAGTTAAAATGCAATCTTTTCAGCTCTCCAGACAGAAGGTGATGTGATAATTACTACATGATGCTAGTGAAATAATCTGAAAATTTGTAACAGGAAACGAGAACTGCTAAATGAAATTAAACATTCCCATAACACACTGGCACAACAAAATGATGAGAAGGGAAGCTGCCAGAATCCAGAGGCAAAATCACCCGTAACAGTATGGAAGAAATCTCAAATGAGGGGAAAGCTGTGCCCTTGGGGGAAGTTTCCCATTTAGAATAGCCTTCAGCTGGTGCCTTTGCTGCTTCTCTATTTGAGCTTTCTGGTCAGGCTGGTAGATTTAACCTGAAGTTATTAATGTGAATAATTGTTCAAACTCACATTTAAATTAGATAGTACAGGAGGGAACACACTGGCCTCAGTTTTTTACCGTCATAGTTTTGAAGGGTTTTAAAGGTAACATAGAAGAGGGAGGAGGTTTAAGGAAAATCAGAGAGAGGCTGTGTTTTCTTTACCCATAACAAGAGGAATCTGTGTTATAGATTAAATAAGTACATCCTTACTTCTTCTCTAGTACTTTCCTCTCCAATCAGTGCTACTTGTTTTTGGAATAAAGTCAACTGATACAGTGAAATGAGCAGGTAAACACCATTGCCGTGGCTCTTGAACTGATCAGCAAAAAGAATGGTTCACTTTCAAGTCCTGTGAATGGTTTTGGGAAGATACACCATCAGTCATCTCATCTGAATATTACAGAGGTATATATCATCCTAAGAAAATCTGTCGAAAGCACAACTCCTAAATCCCAAAGGTATAAGAGATGAAAAAAGCCTCAAATTTTGTGTTCAGACTGCAGTAAAATTGACTGTATATGGCAGACTGCCTGAAGGGAGACAGTAGCTCCTCCAGAAGTTTCCCTGGACCACTGATAACTCCTCTTTCATAGTTACGTTACGCACAGCTTACTCCAGATGATAGGATCATTATGGTCATGAAAGATGGTGATGAATACGTGGAGACCATCAGAGAACTCAAGTTACATGACCTTTATTCGGTTCTCACTAACAGGTTAACAGAGCCTTTGAATGAGAAAGGTGAAAAACACTGCCCAGAGAGATATAAAGGTTGATGAGCCATTTCTGTGACATTATTACTGAAGCCTTTCCCAAACAAAAATGGCGAGCCTTCTCACTGTCTCTGTTTGCTGAAGCTGGCTAATCCCAATTTAATATGGTCTTCACCATCAACCACCATTTCCCCTACAATTGTTATTTGCTCTGTTATTTAGGAAAAAGAAAAATACCCCTACAGAGTCAGAGTTTCCTTTCAGTTCCACTGGTGCAAGAACAGGCCAATTACACCAGCAGTGAGGACTGAAGACATCTGTATGATTTAGTAAAGTCTTCTGTTTGGGACAGTGTCTAGCTGTATATATTCTGGATTACAGTTACAAAATGTTGTTCCTCCACTCCAAGCTCCTAAAAGGCACATCTCAGAAAAAATGAAAATTATCTATAGTGGCCTAATTTTGGTTTTGCTGTCAGTACTATTACAATAGTAATAGTTTGATAGCCCCGGCCAGAAACAAGGGCTTTTGGAAGCATATAGGAAGATGCAGTGTCTCCCACAAGAAGACCTTATGGTCCAGAATTACCCACAGTCTGTAATACAGATACACCTTTGAAATAACTGCAGTTGAGGGCAGCTTTCCTCTAGGTATTTGGCTAAATGGTACTATGCCAGTTTATAGTGGCACGGCAATGAGTTTCTTCCTCTCTGGTATTGGCAACCTTTCTTAAATAAGCACATTAATAATATGAAGTTTGTTTCTTCTTGGTCATAAAATATTGAAAACAAGTAAGACAGAACCTCAAAGGGGATTTCTGCAGTTCTCTGCTAAACACCACTCCACAAGCTACACCGGCAGTCCAGCAGTGTTGCATACCTTGTTGCTACCTTTCCAAGACTTCTCGCTTTTTAGGAGAGCCGCTGTTTGGAATAATGAAAATGTTCTCAGTTTGAAAAAAAGAGCATGATGAATGCATTTTACACTTCGAAATTGCACAACGCTTTGATGGACGAGATGCATTTAATGATATAAAGCAGATAGATTAGCTGACTGACATTACATTTCAAGACTGACTATGCAGTGTGTCTTTCCAATGGGATCTGTTCTTGGTACACTGGTTTCATGAAAGAGTGAGGGCTTTTCTGTGCACAAGCTCCCTGGGGCAAAGGGAAGGTTAAAAACCTCCTACATGTCACCTTAAAAGGCTGGTGCTAAGTAGCAGTCTTTGCACTTAGGTTGAATCTAGATGATTCCACTGTATCCTTCTCCAGAGATCCACACCACTCTGAGACAGATGCAAAGGAAACTAACAGCAATAAACTGCAAAACAACCAGAGAGAGAGATGATATTCCTGTGATTTGGGCACACTAAATTCAACTGAGAGGCTTATTTGGGGAACACTGTCATCCTAGGCTCCCTTCGTAATCAACAAACAACAGGCACTTCCAGAATGTAATTCAGATGAAGAATGGACTCACTTTTGCTCTGAAGGTTTCCTTTCTCTCTCAACTACCTTTGCAGAAGGCCTTGAACAATTCTGCTCCTAATTAGGCAACTATGCTGCTTACAGTCTCAGCTAGATGCTTATCATTGTGTGTGATAAGTTCAGGGCTCAGGGCAGTATCTGGTTCACACATTTTTGATGCTTAATACAAATTCAGGCAGAATTAAACACTACAGCCTCTACAGTCTGTCAACCATGGCTGCTTGACTGTATGAGTGCCTGTATTAAAAATTAACAGCAAAGAATACTTAAAATGCAGTGACAGCTGGGACCAAGCCTCAGGACTCTCTCATGCCTGCCCTCACCAATGGGCTGCAAAATCAAGCTCCCTCTTACCTATTCTCTCTCTGCTCCGTGGCCTCCCATAGTGAGCAGAATGAAGAACTTCTCTAGCTTGATGGGTAGGATAAGCTCCGAGGAAAAGGGAATTGTGGTTCAAACCCCTTCAGTCTGAGAAAGGCTTAAAATCCATGTTTCCCACTTCTTGTAAGAGTGTTCAAACAATGAAGTTATTCTGAAGTGGCTGCTGCCTCTTCCTCCTCCATCATTAGCTGCTTGCTCTCAAGAGAGGACTCAGTGCTCTGGATTTCAAGTGGATGAAGGTGACTGAGGTTCAACACTTGTACAGATCTAAACTGAGAGGTTTCCCAGGTGATTGGTAGGTGGGAGTTTCAGTGACCGGCTCAGGGGCAGTGGAGAGAGATAGGGTCCTAGCCACTTTGAATGATTTCAGAGGTGACCACCTTTCCCCACCCATTGCATTTGGAATTGAGATGTCTACCTCAGATGCACTGAATCAACCTGCTGGGCCAGGGGCTGCCTGGAAGCACGGCAGCACCCAAGCTGAGCAGTTCCCGCTGGCAGGCTGAATACTGGCCTCATTTCATTACACAGTTCTTAGCCATTTCCTTTCGGCAGGTACCAAAGCAGTGATGCTTCTGTGACAAATACCCCTCACCTTCCATGTTCTATCACAGCGGCCTGGAAGACAGGAAAGGCTGTTTTAAGAAAAAGACCCCCGAAACATATTCAAGGTGATCAAGATAATTTTTTTTTCATTTCTGAAGATTTCCCTTCCATAAAGAGTTTGTGCATTTGCGATCATCCTATAGAACCCACTGGACAACTGGGCAACATATATTCAGCACATACATACAGGTATGTGCTGAATGTCTGCCAACCGAGGCATGACATACTCTAGTCCATCCTTTAGCATAGCAATGAGTATAACAGGTAGAGAAAGTGTGTTCACTCCACTATAAATAGCTAGTTGCATTAAGTGTAACATTTACATTTGCTTGTAGTTGTCTGAATTCAGAACCAAACTCAATGCACTACACTCATGCCAGTAGATCCTCTATTCCACCCACCCCCCTTAATTGCACTCTTTTTTGCTAGCTACTTTTCCTCTTTCAGTCCTCAGCATGTAAATTATGCCCACTTTCACATATTTTCTGACCAATTTAGACCTAAAATTTATGCTGCCGTTCACGTCACTGCTGAAATTGGCTCAGAGCTTTCCAAGGGAGTTGCACTTGTTGACAGCAGGTATGAATATATTTCTTGGATTTGAATGCCTTCGTGTGAAAAAAAAATTGCAGAGCACCGTCAAAGCTGTGGCTGATATACTGCATAAATGTATAAAGTAAATAACCATACTTACTATGATGAATTCTAGTCTTAGACCCTAATAACCACCTTTTGCGGGTAATAAAGTTGCTGATCTTTTATGTGGAAAATATAAGCCTAGTACCCTAACATTTATGTACAAAAAAGCAAAGGCTGGTTATCAATATGCTCACTTAAATCACAAAATTCAGTACATGGATAGGCAGTTAAAAGATTACCAATTACTGCAATATCGTGATGGGCTCCTCCAGCAGGAACATGAAGAAGGAAATCCCGCAGGACAGCTTGAGTCTGAGAAGTCAGTTCTATTTTAGACACTTTTTTAGGCAGAAGGTGCTGAGCCTCCTTTCATAGGATATTGATTTTGAGCTTTGTATGATATATTGACTGGTCTGATATTGACCTTTGTCTGAACTGCAGCTGAACAGTTTTCAAAGCATCTGCTTACCAGAACAAAAGTAAACTGCAAAAGCATATTAGATACAAAGCACTGACCTCTCTAGACTGTTTTTTTCCCTTTGTTTGCTATTTAAACATGAATTTGTAGACTGAAAGGCAGCTTACTCAGGCTAACAAATTCTCTAAATGAAATGTTAATGTTTTGGTCATAGCAGATAACTTTTTAGAGAAATTCTACTCTTTAAAAATCGTAGAGACTTTCTACTTTGCTAGCCAATTACATAAGAAATTATTTCTGCTATACAAGAAGCTGGCAAAGACCAAAATCCTCTACCACTGCAATTTTTTGGAATGAAATATTCAGTACTTTGAGAGGTAAATACTGGGGATGAGAAATCAGTATAAACACCAGCAACACACGTGGCACTTTTAGACACCCTGGCAGAATACGGGTGGCATAAGGAGATGCAGTTACTGTCATTATTCTTTGAATGCAGGTAGTCTACAGTAGCCCTGAAAGCATGTGATTCTCCTTGTCATTTCATATTGGATTTTATTAAACATCTAGCTCTGATCCAGCAAAGTACTTAATAATGAACATGGCTCGGAAAAAATGTGATGGGTCTTCACGGCTGCGGCCACACTGCACGTGAGGAAATCATGCCGAGGAACGCTCTGAGCATCGCTCTGGGAGCAAGTGCTGCGTGTCAGCACTGCTGCGCTGGGCAGCCAGCAGTTCGGCTGGCCCAGACGCTCAGCTGCCGAAGTGGGACAGTGGGTGTTGAGAGCATGATTACAGGAAGGCAGAAGTCTGACTGCAACACACACAAACGCAACAAACCGGCCCCGAGAGCAAAGAAGATCTAGTAACAGGGTTTGCAATACAGGATAATCACCCAAGTGAAAAGCACAGTCCTGAGCGGTTGCAGCCAGTGCTGCTGTCAGCACATGAGCTAGACAGCTTATAGCCTCCATCTTAATTCTGACAGACCTAACTTTAACGTGAAGCACCTGCCAGTATACTTCCCTGAAGTAGCTAGCACCTTAGACCTTCAGCAAGACACCAGTGCTGAGGCTGTACGGAGGGCTGCGTGGTACCCTCATTCAAGGCCTGCTCCAAAAGGAAGCTGTGGGCTTTGGTGGAGTCAGCAAGACTATTCTTGAAGCATCTTCAAAAACATAACTAAGTACAGCTGAAACTGTTTATGTGGGGGCCTGACAGAACTTGGTATCATTCTAAAGAGATAACTAGAAAGGAGCGTAGAAATGTTTGAAATTTAAAAAAAGATTCCCTTAAATGTGGGTTTTGCTTAAACTGACACTATTAATAGGAAAAATAAATAGCATTAGAATTCAGAAAATTGAAATAGGAAAGGAATTTCAAAATAGGAAAACACCCATTAGAAATGGGAAAAGGGAAAAAATTTAGAGATAATAAAAATTTCCCATCAAAACTCTACTTTAGAGAACAAAGCTTTTCAGTGAAACACCGAATATAATTCCCTGTGAAAACACAATTGAAAAAACCCAGCAATGAACAGGTTTCACCCAGTCATTGTTTTCCAACAGGTTTTGACAACTGCCTAGCTGAATGAGCATCTAGAAGGCCCTGGATCCACTCTAGCAGACAGCAGTAACTGTACTCACGATAAATAGGTATGAGTAAGCACATACATATGGGCTAATGCCACAGCCCTGTTCATTATTCTCTGGCAGGTAGGAAAGAAAGGCAAAAAAAAAAAATCAATTGAAGTGGCTGAAGGCATGGGGGCTGGTGCCAGAGCCAGCGTTCAAACGCTTGTAGCACTCTCTCTCCCCGTGCCTTGTGCTGAGTTTGTTTGCTTCCTGATTGCTCTTTTCATATTAAGGTTTTCCACAGAGTAGTCAAAGAGCACAATGAATATATTGAATGTTGAGGTCAGAAGCAGGCTTAGAAAAGACCAAGGATCTTTGCACTCACCACTGGGCAGAACAACCTCCCAGAGCCACAAACGATTGCCCCAGCTCTCAGGAAATAATGCAGAGACTTCCAGCTGCAGGTTTAAGAGGCTCTAAGGCCAATGAATTACCTGTGGTCCTTAGGAAAAACAGCCCCCCACCCCTCAAGCAAACAACCCAGCTATTCGTTAGCCCAAGTAGCTGGTTTCCATTTTTACTGAGAAGAGTTAGAGTTGGAAAATAGGCTAGGGTGGGGGAAAGAGGATGAGAGATGAAGTTAGAGCTAGTATTCAAGGTCACTTGGTCTGGGAGGTCCAGTGAGGCACGAAGGTCTCTATGCAGAGGGTGCTGCTGCTGAGGAGGAAGCAGAGCACCAGGACAAGCACCCACAACAGTGTACAGGTGGTGAAATGATACGACCATTCGCATCCAAAAACGATGCCAATCCTAACCACAGTGAATAGCCCCTGGAGAGCTGAGAGGTTTGTGGGTTACACCCTCTAGCGTTCATTTTATGCAGAAGGAGGAGGGCACAAAGTAGGAGGGCGGTATCCAAAGTTTCACGGGTTTTTGAGAATAAACAGTTACCCAGAATTATGCAGCGATGCCACATTTTGTGCCCCAGAAACCTGGCTTAACAGAGACCTTGTTAAACCTGAACAAATGCATAAGCAGGCCATTCAGGTGCACACTGGTCCCATCACCTCAACTGTGGGCATCAAGCCAAACACTGAGTAAATAACATTTGACACCGAGATGAGACTCCCGAAGAATGTTGCTGCGGTAGGCCAGTTTCCTTGCTCACTCTTCACAAAAGGTGAGGACCCAATGCAGGACAAAGTAATGGACTGATAGCACATGTATAAACTAAACTGACATAGAATAATGAAAAAGGCAGCAGTGCAAGTGGGTATAGGTCAGCAAAACTTAGCTGCAAGAAGCCAGCAACTTCTTCATCCAAGTCTCTGGCCTCTATAACACCGATGCATATACAAGATGAAAAAAGAGATGTGCCTTTGTGTTCACTTCATTGTGGTTAGCCTCTCATTAGTATAAGCGTGAGTAAGAACTTGCTGTGGAGTCTCATCAAAACAAGTCTTCGTAGGCATCTTAAAAAAAGTCCTCAGTACGGCATTATAAAGACTGATAGCTCACCTGACCTGCAGAGGTATGATACCATGTCATATGACGAACAGAAAATGACAAAATGAGCACTGATCCATTAAACAGACTGTGCCTGACAGGGCACGACATTATGGCAGAGTCTTTTAAGAAGCAAATTCATATAATCATGTCTAATTAATTGGTCTGAAAGAAGAGAGAGACAAAACTTACGGTTGCAGCTAAGCAAGATCCTCAGTTAGCCACACTGTCAGAATCTATCGTTACTCATCAGTCAGATAAGACCAAGAGCACCACTCTGGAGAGAGCAAATCAATGATAGTATCTGAGTAATTAGTAGTCGGATCCAGTGTTTTAAGTGACACACATATTCCGTGATCACAGGGACATGACAGCAAGGATCACCCATTTACAACGTACAGGAACAAGGAAGCGTCACATCAGGGAACCACAGAGGCAGGTAAATCCTGGATGTGCTTACTGATAACTGTGGACACTTTGTTCCTAAATTTAAGAGTATCCTTTGTCAATCCACTTGCTCTTAGGGCCACATTCAGGGCATCTACTTTAAGAAAGTTATTTAAGCATCAAAATGCCAGATCCTAGGAAGGTGGTTCAGGGCACACAAAGCTGTCAGGTGGGACAGGTCGGCATCTTCGATGACCAAGCAGTGCCCCAGCCTGTGGGGTGAGTAGCAGCTCACCAACAGAAAATGCAAAGGAGTGCACTGCACCTGTACCAACACAGGGTTCTGAGCAGGAGCACCGTGGTCTGATTCAGAGCTGCATGTATAGAGAGGGCATAAATTCTACCGACAAACCTACACCTGCTGTTTTCCTGCTGGTACAGGATGCCTTCAGAAACACCAAGCTACTAGGAAATGACGTGAAGGGAATTCAGGCCATCTTGATCCAGATCCCTAACGCACAGCCTTGTGTCAGGCACCTACGCCTTGAATTTGATGCAATCCAGGGACAGAAATCCAGGCAAGGAGAAAGAAAGAAGAGCCACGAACTGGTGAGGCTGGCAAGGGGTTACTTTAATCTTGCCTGGTGGAAGTGAGATGAAAACTGCAGATGCAAGAGGAAGGTATTCAAAGAGCCAGAGGAGCAATACATTGGCAAAGCTCCTGCAGGAGGTGTTTGAGGGAGCGAAAGAGATGGCAACAATTAAGGGAGCTGTGGCGGCAGGAGTAGGCAGTGGATTTGTCTTGACGATTTAGGAGACAAAGGAGATGGGAAGGTATTTATAGAGGCAAGCAGGGTTGGAGAAGGTATTTTCAAAATAGAGGTTGCAAGAACAAGGTTACTGTGCTTGTGTCTCTGCCACTGAGTCATTGCGACAATTTCCCCATCTGTAAAACTGAGATAATAATACTTACCTATCTTACAGAGGGAGGGGAGTGTGTTGTGAGGATTAATTAGCTAAGGTTTGTACAGCACTTTGAACATGTAGAGAGCGATATAAGTGCTCAGTACTAAGATTATTATTAATATGGAAGAAATAAGCCAGGGTGGGGGTGGAGAGCAAGTAAGCAAGCTTTTAAAAGATAAGAGGAAGGAAGTAACAAGAGGATGACAGAGAATAGGAAAGGATGGGATTAAGGGACAGTTTCTTAAATTAGAGGTAAACACAGGGAGACTTTACTGGAAGCTTAAATGAAGGAAGAAAGCGTTAGGAGCAGAGCTGTTAGAACCAGAGGCCTATGAGCTCTGATATTATTCTCCTCTCATTTTCTCTTGTTTTGTCAGCTTTACACCACACTGTGGGATTTTTTTGTCTTCCCAGAAGTCTTTATCTGGAACATTGACTGCAAGTAAAATAAATGCAAACTGTCAAACTCGAGCTTTAGCTCTGGCATTACAACTCCTACTAAATCAATGAGTTGTGGGTCTGAAACCAGAACTTAAAAAACAGGTAGTTTCCTATTTGTGCTTTTTCTGCAACTCTGTCTCCCCTCCCCCTGGTAAAACCATAAGAAAGAAAACCAGCCTCCCTCCCAACACTACTGTTAAAGACAGAGAAAAACAGTACTTTTAGCAGGTCTACAAAACACAAAACTAAGTCCTTTTTTATGTCCCTCTTTCAATGAGGCAAAGCAGATGAGGATATCCTATTTGCCAAGGGATTGTGACAGGTTGTCCAGGACTGGCAATTTTAAATAGAGTGGATGTTGATCAAACAGGGAACAACTCCAGGATGTTCTGTGGTCTGCTTCTCCAGGGCAGTGAGCAACTGCAGTTATCTACAAGTTTATAATGGAAAACTATACTTCCCTCTGCCAAATTCCCAGCTTCTATTTTGTGACAGACAAATTACAAAATAACTTAAATTGTTCTGAATTTTACCCAGAATAATCAGACAAAACAGCGGGGGATATACCCTCTGTTCACCCAACAAAGGAGATAGATAGGTGCAAAAAACTTTTAACTAAGGCAAACCAGACTTCGAAGTCAGTGTACCTTACAGAGCTTCTTTCAGCCTAATAAAAGCAACATTATTGAATCAGATTGTTTTTCTTACAGATCGGTGTGTCCTCAGCCCTTCTTTGGGGATCATGGATTGAAGCTAGTGTGGTTCTAGGCGTACCTTTCGATTCTCTTGGTAGTAACACCACTGGAAGTAACCTTTTAACTTATCATCAGGTTCATTACTTTGTATAGCTGACTCCATGCATATGATCCTATTCATAAACATAAGGAGACACAATTTCAAAGCAGCAGCTCATTTTTCTGCTGTGCCCAGGTCCACAGAAATAACTAGTGGATCAGGAACTGGTCACTAATACAATGAATCTTTGCTTACCAAGGGGGCTGGCTGAAGCAGAGAGAGTCGTTTTTATAAAGCTAAGTATTTCTGAAAAATAAATCTAAAAACCCAAATATGGCTTCCATTTGCAGTGACACCTGATGCTGGTAGCTGGTAGGTGAGGTGCCTGAGAGAGCCTGAGAACTCGCTGTCTTAGAGTGAAGATCCCTGAAGGCTCTCAGGCTGGTTGTCTCCAATGTAAAGGCTGTTCCCATTTGAAAATATGGTCCTAATGTAACAGGAGAACACATCAGAGCTTTATGTTGGAGCAAATGCACATTTGTCCTTGGAATGTAACGAAATCCAGTAAAGCAGAAAAAAGGGAGGCACTTTGTTGCCTGTGAACTCTCCTGAGAATAGTGTGAAAAAACCTTGTACAGTTGTACTGACAGGGTTATATGGACATTTACTCTAGTTTATTTAGGATGTTGACTATAGAACTTCCTGGCTTTCCCTTTTGGGTCCAGGTTTTTAACAATTTTCTTCCATAGTTAATTTATATTTCAAATTAAGTATGCTTTTAGCAAGGTCATGTTCTGTCTTTCTTACACTATAATACACTCACACTATTTAAATATTCAAGTGAACAAAAAGTCTAGCAGTAACAAGGAGATGAGGATGCCCCAGCTGTACAGCATAAATGAATGCAGAGATTCATTAAAAAGTTTGCATACACTCCTAGAAAGGTGTCCTCTTCCAGTAATTCCAGTCATAGCCTACCACTACCCAAGTCAAGCTTACGTATTTGTGTAACTACATCAATATTACCAGTCTCTTAGCCAGGGGGTTGCATGAAAGACAGCTTACCTCTTCATGGCTGGAGCGTGTATTGCTGTCCTATCTGGAAGAACAGTAGATCTCTGTGTAGATAAAAGAGTGGTAATGTGGTGTTCTCCTACTCCTTCCCTTCCCTGGCTTTGGGCTGAGGAAGGCATTAATGCAATGCTCCTTACACGGGTGATAAAGTTGTTCTTTTTCTGAGGAACTGCCAGTCTGGCTATCCAAGCATCATTTCAGCCATTCTTAACTTACACCTTCATTTTGCTGTTGCATACCCCTTACTCTGCTACTTTAATGGGCCTCATGCCTAAAGAGCAATTAGCAGCTATAGTAATTTTTGCAAAGGGGACTTGTTGTTATTATTCTTATTAATGCTGTCAGGTTCATCCATCCATCTCGAGGGTTTATAATGTCTGCACAGCATTTCAATGACAAAATGCAACCCAGAGTGTTTCCCGGACATTATAAAATCTGTACAGTGCCTCAAAGACATTGTGATGTCTGGGAGAGACTTCACAGCTCTTCCAACAATTGAAGTTTTAAAAAGCAATACATTTTTTAAAAAGAGGCCAGGAATTTGTGAAGGTAATCCAGAATAAGAATTCTTGGTGAGACCTTGCAAGTAAAAAATTGAGGGTTTGTCCATATGAGGAAATTAACTGGCAGAACTATGGCAGTATAATTATAATGCTGCAGCAGCTACTGCTTGTGTAACTCTCGGTGTTCCTGCACAGACACTATTCTGGAATAAAAGTCTTTTTTTTTTTTGTCGGTAGACCTTACACTGCTTGGGAACTGACATAAACTCTTTCTGCCTCATAATCACTCGGCCCCCTACTACTGAAATCAGCCTTCCATTTTCTCCTTTGTGCAAATGCCCCTTCACCAAATTACACTTTTGCAGCACAACCAATGACTACAGAAAATGTCTGCAACTGCTAATTATAGGCAAAAAAAAAAAAAACAATAAAAGAACCTGACATGGTAAGGGAGTGTGTGCAAAAGAGTGACAGAAGGCCAGAGCCAAGGCTACCACATGTAATGCACGGTAGCAAGGGGAATGGTAAGGTGATGTCTGAGCAAGAAGAGAAATTGTTGAGCTCCACCAGATAATCCGAATTTCCTTTCCTTATTTTTCTGGGCTTTGCCAGTTTATTGTGTGTAGTACTTGCAGATGAGCCCTAACAAAGTTTGGTGCAGTGATTTAAAAGAAAAGCAACACATGGTTTAGAGAGAAAGCTGAGGCAGTTCAACACAGTGCCTTCAATGAGTGAATTTCAATTGGCTTTCAACTTAGTATTTCAGGAAATGCTAAGAGAAAACGGATTGAAGTATTTAAAGTGCATACAAATCACAATAAAAACGGGAACACTTTTTCAGTTGTCTACTTGATGAATAGTAAGAAGGAACAATATTAAGCTGGAAGCTTAAAAATTTAATATGGGATAATGCAGAAGCAGGTTTGGTTCAACTGAGGATCTGATATTGTAATAACCAAACAAAAATGGAACTTGAGTGGTTTATACATGTTATCAGAACTCTTCAGGTGAATGGAGGTCTTTGAAAGAGGATATACTTTTTATGTAAACTGAATAGTCTTCTGATAAATGTTTAATATTAAACTTATCTAAGATTCTAATAAAATAAAACATACAAGGACAACATCTACACGAAGTGGTTCAAGTTGCTTTTACTGTGGCTCTAAGAAACAGGTTATATTGTGTTGGATATCACAGAACCCTGCCTAATAAAAAATGGGAGCTGGAGTCACATAAAGCAAAAAATGGGAGTCAGTGTTACATAAATAAAAGATTCTGACTCACTAGATGAAACTGGCCACAATACACTGTGCAGACTGCTCCATCAGCGCACACATGCCTGGAAAGTACACCAGACTGTGGGCTCTGTCCTACAGACATTGCTTTAAAAGAAAGCTTTTCTCATTTCAAAGTTTGTAGTCCCAAACTTTGTATGCTTGCCAGGAATGGGATAATAATGAAAACTAAACACCATATCTAAAGAAGATGCCCACAAATATTTATGTTATAAGTGATCTTCCCTTTGATATGTTTTTAGGCTTATATACTTTTTCTTCTAAAAATGTTCAAATAATTAAGTTTATTGGTAAGAATATTCACCAAACAGGACTATTTAAATATATATTGCAGAATATTCACTAGAGGTGAGTTCTCAGTAAAGCGGAAGTTCACCTCTTCCTAAATCCTTCCCTCTTCTTATCAGGAGACAGAAACACAGCACGTGAACCATGTACCTGAACACAGGAACTTGAATTTTGCATTAGAAAAGGGCCTGAGCAAAACTCCAAAGAATAAATGACAACATCTAGTCACACTTTCTGTCTTACGATCTCCCTCTTCTTGTCTGGAGAAAACAAACAAGATTGAGGCTGGTAGTGAAGTGACTTGCCAGACCAGTAGAATAACAAGGATTGAGAGTCCCAGATTCCCACTCAAGCACCATCTGCAGTGAGTTGCATTCCCTGCTCACTCCTACAGACTTTGTTCAACTTAGAGAAGACCTGTAACTGAAATCTTGTAGTTAACTGATGTAAAATAATTCCCAACCAGGAATGTATGACCGAAGTGAGGATATGGATCACTCTGAATGATGAAAAACATGACAAAATTTGAACTGGGACAAAGCAGTCAGTTAAGTACAACATTAAGAATTCAGATCTTTGCACTGATTTTGCATGCTGCTGTTAGAAATCCCACTAAGTCACTGTTCCTCTATCCTATTATTGCTAAGGGAGTTTATTTGTCTAAATATGTTTGCAGGAAGGTGCCTCTTTTACACAGACACTGGCAGCACCAGTGCTCAAGCCTGCCTGTGCAACCAAATGGTCCCCCATTGCTGGGAACTTTAGAAATGCTCCAGCATCTCAGCTTTTGTAACTACCTCACCTCTAGGAATGTTATGCACTGTTATGTACCAGTTAGTCTGCACATTACCCTTACCACAAGACTGGCTAATGTAGAAACAAATAATTTGGTTTTTTTACAAAATCCAGACTTGACCACATAGTTACAAAGGATAATGAAGACCCTTGGTGACAGAATAAAATCATGTAGTTATCCCAAGGTTGAGTCTAAATGGTCTTTTTCTTTCCATCTCTTTATCTCTCTGACAAGCTGCTCACACTTAATTTGTACAGAGCAGGATTTAGTTTGATGTACACCCCATCCTTCCAGATTAGCTTAGTCAAATAGCCACCTCATCACCTACATCCAATCAACTGTTTCACGACAAGAGATACCCTGTGGCCAGTCAGCAGAGAAATCCTTAGTGCATGGTGGAAAAGAGCTGCTGAAGCTGCTTCAAAAGGAATGGATTAGCAGATAGCACATTGGTAAGGTCACCCAAAGAAACAAGCAGCAAAACGCATGGAAACACGAGAAGCTACTGGGTTGTACCAGCTGTCCATCTAGCCCAGTATTTTGTCTCAACAGCAAAAGGAGGTGTCATTCAGGGACAGCATGTGAGCCTAGTCATTATTTGCAGTCCATTTCTTTTGTACTCCCTTAGCACACAAATAGTTATACTAGTGGTTTTAGAGGGCACCTCCCTGTCTAGTCCTTTTATACCTCTTTAGGCATTTGCTGTCCATGAATTTTTCTGACTCTTGTTTTGAAGACCCTCTTAGGGTCTGCCTCCACAACCTCTTGTGGCAGCAAGTTCTGGAAGTCTGCTATCCAGTGGGTAAAAATAACTGCCTCTTCTTTGTTTTACACCAGACTCCTACGATTTTTACTGAGTAGCTTCTACTTCTCCTACTGTGAGATTTGGTGAACAACAGTTCTGCATTACCTATCACCTCTGTGGTGGAACTTCACTCATCTGCCACCTTGCCCCTCTGTTCTCCAAACCAAAGAGAGGTATGACTTCAGCTTATTGCACAACTGTTGATTAGTCACATGATCAACACCACCTGTGTTGTGCGTACTTCATTTTAGTAGAGCATTTTGAACCTCTTGTAATACAATGTTCTGAGCATCTTCAAGAAGCATCAATTAAAAAAAATACACATCAGTTGTAATGTTCATATTTCTCTCCACTTGTAAGCACAAGGGAGAAGAGAATGCTCAAGCATTTCAATCTATTATTAAAAGTGTTCATAGAAACAATATTGTTTATGTTGTGGGATTTGAGAACAGGTAAGTAATCATGAAATTAGGGAGTGTACTCTAACGTGTATGGAAGGTAAGGAAAAACTTAAATTGTAAGGTCATGTGGAGCCCCTCTCAGGATCAGCCCCTCAGGATCAGGGAAGACAATGAGGATTAAGACACAACTGAGAATGAAAGGCCTGACTGCCTTTGACTTCTAGTGTGATCTGACAGCCTAGCTGTCCCTTTCCCTAGAAAAAATTCCATCACCATACCATTTCCAGACTTTAGGCATCAATTTAAATACAATTTAAGCATCATCACAATATTGCTGTAATGTAACTTCTTGGCATGAGTTTTCTTTCAAAACGTATTCTAAAATATGGAAAAATTTGAATAGACTTCATGAATATATGCCTTCCTATGCATCATTATACCATCTGCTGAAGTTATCTCTTTTCCTGTAACCTTAAAAACCTACTTCCATCATCCTCAAACCAACCACAGCAAGGTATCATCTCACCCCATTTTCTCTCTTTTATACCTACTGTTGTAGTGTATTTCCATAGAAATACTTAGGATATAGTTACTAGTGACACAAATGTCTCTGAGTGCTATGTTCTGTGAAGTCTGGGGACCAAGGTCAGGACCCTGCTTATTTCAACACCCACATCTCCACATGTGCAGCTGAGTGAATCAGGCACGTATGCACAGAGTGCTTTTTTCAGCCCTTTCCTTGCTTGTCTCAGAACAGTTGTTTAAAAATGTCTACTTGCAGGGTGAAGTGTTTTAAGTCTTCTGTTTGACTGAGTACTGGAAAGCAGAGAGGACCAATTTCCTGATTCAACCTTTCAACTGCAGCTACAGCCAGAGGGACCTGCCAGGCCCCTCTTTTTCAGCCTTTGCTGCCCCCTAAAGACCCGATGAACACAACCAGCTGACCTTGGCCGGTCCTTTGCCCCGGGTGTGAAAGGAATAATCACACCCTAACTGCCCATTCTGCCTTTGGCTCCTCTCCTGTCTTGCTCCCCTTCCCATGCTCCGCTTTGCATTGTAATTCCCTGGCTTTCTGACCTTTGCCTCTGACCTTCCTCTTGTTTTGCCCTTCGGCTTGGTACAACCATATCCAGTTTCCTGTCCTTTGGCTTGGCTTCTGATCCCCATTCTTGCCTAGATGCTTGCCTTGTATATCTTTACTTTTCTATTGCCTGACTTTGACTTGCCTTGCTCTTGCTATTGATTGCGCTCTACACCCAACTCTAGCTAGATCCCGACTAAGGTATTGATTACTTGTTAAAGTCCCCAAAGAAGATAAATTTCCTTCTTACTCTCCTTCTTTCTTTTTGCTACGTTAGGAATATAACTCTCTCCTTTCAAACTGTTCTTTGTGTCTGAGAGGAGAATATTTCTTTCTTTGCAGGATGAAGTTGTATGTCTCATACTCAGCTCTCAAATCTGGAGGGATGAACACGTGCCCAGCCTTTAACCTTTGACCCATGCTTCTGCCAGAAATTGTCTGGCCAACGGAGCTCAGCATCAAGCACCTCGACAACAGAGAGGTATTAGTTCAAGTGATGACCTGCATTAATATGTCACCTTACAGGGACTAAGCCAGGAATGGATGCACTGATGACTTTCTACCCTGACAGAGAGCTGACTTAAACAGTATTCCCAAATTGTGGAACAGCTTTTTGATCACATGTTCTCAAATGCCTGTTCCAAAGCTTTGAGAAAACTGTTAGCATGTGAAGCAGGACCTACCATATAATACAACCGTAAACGTTTCTTGCTTTGAGGCAGTAAGGAGAAACAAGCTCACGGGATCGTATTCTATCTTGTTCTGCACCCTGGCAACACCAGTGATTTCACAAAGTGGCAATCAAGAGCAATGTTATAAATACCATTTATGAATGTACAGTTTATCCTTGTGTATAGTCTATATCCCTATTCAGGAATACATTCAAGCAAGTGCTTGAGTGCTTTCCTGACAAGGGATAATTTCCAACCAGGGCCTCTGTGCACATCAGCTCTTTTGCTAGGGCAAGAGTGAAAGCCAAGATTATCTTAAAAGTTCACTTTAATTCTTCATTTTCACATTGTCAGTTTTCTGAGGCACCCGATCCCCATTAAGCTACACATTTTTCATGCATGGCTTAGCAGTGGCCTTTTTTTTAAACAGTAAAACTCTGTCCCCCATTCTCTCCTTTTCATCTCTGGACTTCATTCTTCCACTGCTAACCCATGTTTAACTCTTTTTTATGTCTTTTGACCTCTCTCCTTGGTTCCCTTTCCCTTCTCTCCCATTTCCAGCTCAGTATCAATGATTTCTTAAGTCCTTCTCTCTCATCAGGTATTCATGTACAACATCTGTGGCTTGCATCGACGGAATATGTGCACCCAGCAACACTATTTGGACAGATGTAAGAGATCTACTGTTCAGTAGCAAGAGTTAGCAGTTTTTCACTCTAAGTTGTTTTTACAAAAACAACTAATGTCTTTCTTACCCAGGAGTGCAGCTGACCTCAGCACCTGGATTCAGAGGGAAGAAGTTCCTCAGCTAGCATGCCCCCCACTCAGCTCCCAAATTGCACACAAACTGGACAAAGAAAGGAAGCCTGTCATCCCTCTGCTCACCCCCAAACTGATCAGTCATCAGCCACAACTTAGTGGAGCAGGTGGAAGACCCACACTGGAAGAGAAAAGGTGATGAAGGAACTTCCCTGACTCAATGATGGCCTGTCTTTGCCATAATCTCCAACAAATTCTTTCCAGTTCTGTGTCTCCAAAATTTAGCCCTCTCCTCAGCTCGAAAGCCAGGGCGTAAGAGACCAAAATTGTACCTACGCTAATGCATTGAGCAGTACTTCCTGGCTCTCAGTCTGGCTGTGTGCTCTGGCAATATCCAGTTTCATACTGGGAGATGTGGTGTTTCCACTCAGCAGGGATACGCAATGGCTGTTGACAGTGGCCTGTAGATATGTTCAAACATTTAAGTGCCTGGGGCACACCATGGTGTGTACTGAAAGATATAGCTGGGTGTTCATCAAGGGACTTGCCTTGCTTCGAAAACTGGCAATGTAGGAACAGAAAGGTCTTATTCTCAAGTAATGCTTATACAGACAGGACCTCTGAAGTAAATGATGGCATCAGATGAAAAACTGGATGTGAGCCATCAATGTGCGCTTGCAGCCCAGAAAGCCAGTCATATCCTGGGCTGCATCAAAAGAAGCGTGGCCAGCAGGTCGAGAGAGGCGATTCTCCCCCTCTGCTCTGCTCTGGTGGGGCCCCACCTGGAGTGCTGTGTCCAGCTCTGGGGCCCCCAGTATAAGAAAGACATGGACCTGTTGGAGTGGGTCCAGAGGAGAGCCATGAAAAGAGTCAGAGGGCTGGAACACCTCTCTTATGAAGAAAGGCTGAGTGTTGGTGTTGTTCAGCTTAGAGAAGGCTCCAGGGAGACCTTATTGTGTCGTTTTAATATATAAATGGGGCTTATAAGAAAGACTGAGAGAGACTTTTTACCACGGCCTGAAGTGACAGGACAAGGGACAACTGTTTTAAACCTAAAGAGGGTAGGTTTAGATTGGACATAAGGAAAAAATTGTTTACAATGAGGGTGGTGAGGCACTGGAACAGGTTGCCTAGAGAAGTTGTGGATGCCCCACCCCTGGAAGTGTTAAAGTTCAGGTTGAATGGGGCTTTGAGCAACCTGATCTAGTGAAAGATGTCCCCGCCCATGGCAGGGGGTTGGACTAGATGACCTTTAAATGTCCCTTCCAACCCAAACCGTTCTATGATTCTGTGATTCTAAATGCCTTTGCAAGCAGGGGAGCGTTTGCACAGGGATGAATGTGGGTCAATGTCCCCACACACCAAAGCAAGGGACAGACCTTGCAATGCTTCCCTGAGTATGCAGTACAAATTCTCCTCACTTCAGCCACCCCACAGAATTTGGAGGGAGGGTATAAGGTCCATCTACTTTATCATCTCTAAAAACATGATAAATAGAGTATCAAGCTCATGATGGGACATGGAATATGAAAAGATGAGCAGAAAAAAGAGTTTAGATTTTAATTTGCTTTGTTGCATGTGGACCTTTTCGACTTCCACTGAATCTAGAAGAAATATTTTTTAAATGCAACCACCTAATTGGACAACAAACCTTGCTACTCTGGCTGCATACACATACAAATGGTGAGGTTTTGGCAAAGGCTGATGCGAAAGAATCACAAAATCAAACTCGAGCACCTGGGTCTCATTGTCTTTTAGAACTTGGAGGTCTCATGCTTAGAAAAAATATCCAATTTCTGAATAAAAAGAACTGGAAAGAGGGAATTACTTTATTTTGTTCCTCTTTGCTGAGATAATCAACATTTTACTGAATATGGGAAACTGATAACTTGTTCCCTTCTACTTTCTGTACTTCATGAAAAGCAATTTTGATAACTCACCAAAGACCACTGTATAATTACAGTGTCCTCCATCCATCCAACTCTGTTTTTCACTATATCCCCATTTTCGTCCACCTTTCTTTCCAATCTGAAAAGAAGGGGCTGGTGCTAAGCTTCCTCTGTTCTCCAGTCCTCAATAAAAATTCATGATGTGAACACCTAAAAGCCGAACTGCAGAAGTCTGTCCTCTTAGTCAAGCATAACTGTTGTTAACTTTTGACAAATTTGACTCATTTATGTAACAATTTATGTATTTTCTTTTAAAATATTTAAAATAGCTTTCCTCCATGTAGGACACACAGGATACTGGTATTTACCCACTTATGCACGTAAAGGGTGGTGTGAAAGTGTAGTGCTGTTTGAAGTGGCATGAATATGTCACTGATGGCTTTGTCATGCATGAATAACGTAGCCAATCCAACCTAATTTTGATAATATCATTATACTAAACCATGATATATCGTTTTTATATATTCTGAGGATAAGTATTTTTTAGCTACATGTGGTATACAGTTGAGCAAAAAACCCCACCCCTAAATGACATAATGATATTACTGAGGCTGGTTTCTGTGAAAATAGTACTTACAAAGTATAGCACAGTAGTCACTATATATTCATTCCCTCTCCCATCACTTAATTACATCACCCTTTAAGACAGACGTATAATGTAATTAGAGATTTGAACAGTTCACAGCCAGATCACTTAAAGTAACATTGTTAATAGGCTTTAGAAGTTCTCCCTTTAATATTGCCAGTGTTATAACTTCTAATTACCTTAATAATTAGGGCTGTGTCATTCATGATTGAGGTAACAGTTGCTAACACTAATGGGTATTAGAGGTCTCTCACAAGGCATGTTTTGATGTTCTCATCCAGTTGCTTAGGGCAGGCAAGAGCTATTTGTCCTTAGAAACATAGTGGTTGCTATGTGGTGGCCTGGGCAGAGGCATCCTTACTAACCACTTTAATACTGCCACCACCACTGCTGTTTTCATTGAGGAGTGACTATATAAAATGCGTTCACCATGCACTACCCTTGAAATGCAAATGTGGCACCTATGGACGAAATCTGTTGAACTCTAATTGCTATTGTTGTTATTGCTACAAATAACAGCATAAACTCGAATGTCAAACCTGACTGAAATTCAAAGAAATCCATAGTTAACCCTTCCTCATTCCCAACCCCACAAATTAGCAATGGTTAAGATTTTCAGAGTTTAAGGTGACACATTTGCTTAGACATGCTTCATTGTGCATGGGTAATTCAGAAGAGTAACTACAACTAGGTTGAAGTCAAAAGGAAAGCAATTGGGATTTGTAGCTGTTTTATCTAGAAATAAGGCTAGTATCACCTTGTCAAGTACATTTTTTCTAAAGACTTCTGGTATATACTAAAGTCTTTAATGAAGAATAAGAGTCAAAGGTTCCTCTGTATTTGGCTGAAACTAGAAGTTCAGAGATACCAGCCTGCTTGTTGGCCATGCTGCACTTTGAGGCTTAAGAGTGTGGTCATGGGAGAGTGAAGAACTCAGGATTTACTCTACTGTCTTTCATACCCCAAATTAATCAAGATTTGTGTAACTGGAGACCAAAATAAGATTTGGAGAACTATCAAACACAGATAGATAGGAAAAAAAGGCAACTTCATCGGACAGACATTCACCAAACTGGTTTAAAGAATCCAGTCAGTCCCTGAGGACTGAAGACAGAATGAATTCTCTTATTTACTTTGTTTTTTGGAGCTTTATTACACTGGATAATATGACTGTGCTGGAAAATCTTAAACTGCCAGGGATGGAGGGAGCATTTATTTCTCAGATTTGCTTGTTTTGCAGACATAGATTCAACTGATTTCCTGACTCAGGTTAAATTACACTGAACAGGTAAAAGGGCAACTCTGTGATGCCGAGAAGAATGCCCTGGGGATAAAAAACAATTGATTCACCCCGGTCCAACTAAAAAACCCCAGGAACTTAACATTTATTAGACTGGACATGAAGGACATACTCATATAGATAAGATACACATGGTAAATTAGCCCTTTAAAGCACAACATTGAAATCAATACACTACACAGACACCACAAAGACACTCCCATTCCTCTTCATCTAAATTAAAATCTAGGTAAAAAACAGAAAAAAAGAAAGAAAACAAATCCCAAACTCACGTATCTACTTGAGCAACAAGTGTGAAAATTTCCTTCCCTCATCAGGTAAATATATAATGCACTCATGGTTGAATCAGATTTAATTTCTACAGACTTCCAATATTAGTTTGGCAAGTATCCTTGCTCCTTTTGTGTCCCTTTTCAGTGAAAACAAAATAAAGTAATTATAATAGTACTACCTTTGTCTGCCTTGACCTGAAAAAGTATTAGATATACTCCTTCATATACAATTTCATCAAGGAAAGAATTCCCATTAGGAGTGATCGTATTTCCTGTTCACTACAAGATGTAATTCCAGGATTCAAAAATCCCTATATTCAAGTCATCTTGAACATTTTTAGATCAGCAAGTCACTATATGCATGAATATTCACAAACATGTATCTATGTATTCATATACCATGTATGTGCATACGTATATACATATGTATGTATACGCACACAAACACACACACATTCTAGTGACACCAGTGTCAAACATTTTGATCACATGTTCCTAGAAGTTTTCAGAAAATCTTTACTAGCCTTTTGGATACAAATCTATTTCATTAACTTTCAGAACTGTCATGATAGAAATTCTACAGTTATGCCCCTAACTAAAAGACAAAAGCTATTAGATCTTAGCTCACATGAAACTATGCCAAGATCATTTAAGGAGCATGAAGCTACTTGTAATGCAACAGAAACAAACACAAACAGCAAGTAATTCAAACTACTCTATGCAATATTTACAAAGATGCCAATCTTAGACAAACAAGCTGAACAAAGAATACCTGTACACATACTGTCATAGAGGAACTCTGCACCAGATTTCCAGGTACACTAACAACATCAGCTATTTATGGGCCTTTTGCTCTCTATTACTATTACATCAAATGCCCAAGCAATTTTTTACATGCATAATCCTATGTCATAACTATATGTATATTAATAAGGGTATGCATATAACAGTATTTCACATTAACTCTTTATGCTTGCATTTTAGAAGAACATTTAATGCAAGTAAATCTGCCAGACTCAGACAAGTGAAAGAAAGTAACCCGGCAGCTCCAACTTGGCAAAACACAGGCCCACACCATACGGAAGAAAAACATCTTTTAGCTCTTGTACTAGAAAAACTTTTATCTTCTTTGTGCACTAGAAGGGGACAAACCCAGCCATTCCATGCAGCAGAGGACAGCGTACTGGGGCTACCATTCCTCTAACTCCTAACCACATCCTCTCTTCTGTCACGACTCTTTCACTGAGAGCTACTACAATCTGGGAAAAAGTCCTAGCGCACCAGTCCTGTGCCCTGTGCAGCTGGGCTGGCACCATATGCATTATATTGAACTTATAGTGCATATGCTACACAATAAACACATATTTTTGTTGCCTGGAAAATGTCTCCCTCAAAAGGAACAGCAGTTAGACATAAGTAATTAACCTGTTACCATGGTATAGAACAATGGAGTAGCAAAGAAGAAAAAGCAGGTTACCCATTTTCAACTTTAAAAAAATTATTCTGTGTTTTGGGTAAAACTCATGGTTAGCCTGGACTGGTTAATTCAATTTTTGATATTGCATCATATGGCTGGAAAGTAATGCAGTGTATTATACACATTCTTAAAATTACCTCTGAATAAAGGACAGGTAAAGTCAAGGAAAAGGAGTATGATGAAAGAGAGCCAAATTCAGGCCATCTCTATGCTGCCTAAATCTTTGTTTAAGTGATCAACAGGGGCAGGCTTTATTATACCTAAATCAGATGCCTCCATCTGAATTATCATCTAGGTTTCCTTTATATTCACCGGAGGGGAACAGGTACTTCTAAGGGCACAATTCAGCTCATCCTTGGTGGACAGCTCAGAGAGGTTGTGGAGTCTCCATCCTTGGAGATATTCAAAACCTGACTGGACGTTTAAACCCATTTGGATAGCTCGTGCTACAAGTGTGCCTGTTGCTGCCCACTGGCAGCAGAGGGAACCTGTGCCTGCCAGCACTGCCCTGTAGACTTCTCACCGATGAGGAGAGCTCCAGATGCTGCCCCTTTGCCTGCCTGCCCTCAAACACCACCTAGCAGATGACACTGCAAAGTCAAGCACTGCCTCTGTTTCAGACCACAAAGCTCCCTACATATCCTGAAAAGCTCCCAGATCTGGAAATGGTTCACGGAGCTCTTAACTGTCCTCTTGAATGATCTGGGAGCAGGAAGGGATATGGCAAAAACCCGCCTAAGTCTGAAGAAGATATTTTCAGAGTAGTGCACAATAGAACTGCTGAAGCCCGTGCAAAGCACCAGAGTCCTGATCATTTTAATTTCAAAAGGATAAGAACGGTGACCACTTTTTCACACTGCTTACTCTACAAAGGCCAGTATTTTGCCCTAGCTAGTGTGCACCTCAGAAACAGTCTTAGTAGCCTGAATCCCAAGTAGATGGCAGTATATAATGAATGAGATGCCTTTGTCTAGTACATTCTATGGGCATGCTCTAAGCTTTTTCTTTTCAAGGTGTGTGAAACTGTCTCACCCTGTGGAGACTCCACACAAAAAAAAGAGCAGTGTCCCACTTGTGCGCTCACAGGCTTCGTTTAGCTGTTGGGACGTGTGCTCCACACCATAGCATACAGTTCTGGTGCCCTCAAGTCATCCAGACAGAGGCCTGGCCAGACCATGCAGTGATTTCCAGCCAGCTGCATACCTGTCCTTCCTTCCAGTGAAAACCAGGATGTGACAGGGATGAGCTACTGATAGGAGCTAAGACAAATCTTCTCTAAATATCTGTTTAAAAAAACCCCAACGGTAACATTAGTGTCAATGTCACACTTTGCCATCTGAGATCAACAGGAGAAATACGTGACCCCACATCAAACGTGACACCTTCTCACCTACCCCAAGGAGTGAGATACAGCCAGAAGGTGCACCCAGATGCAGAACTAGAGAAACACTCCCAGGTCTGGAGGTACAAGCTGGGCGAAACTGCTTTTCCTGCCTACCCATCTCTCCATCAATAAGCTTCCTCTGCATCCAAGTCTTAACCCTGACATACTCATTTCCTCTGGTATCCCAGGTACAGAAATAAAGAAAACAAATCCAAGATAATTTCCCTCATATTTCACAAGGATATCAAAATTGTGCTTTCTATCAGAGGTAGCCAAAAGTTCACTGAATCAGAACAATTTTCAACCACTAAAATGTTCCACATACATTACATACAGAAACCACTGAAAACCTGTTACATACATGGAGGATAAACGCTTAAAAAAATTCTATCAGTGTTTTCCTGGAAGAAGCAATGTTGGTTAAGAGCTTCCCACTAGGAAAAATGAGGATATTTGAAACTGCCAATTCTGTTGATCAGAGCTGAGCTAAGAAAAATACCTTCAAATACATCTTTCTAAAAAAGCCCAGCAACATTCCTGTCAATGTTATACTCTTTCACTAGAGAGTAAAAGGAGAAAAAAGCAACCTCAGTCCAAGCTCTACTCTGATGTTTTCCCAACTTCTAAAAAGGCACAGGCAATAATATGCCCTTCTGATATTAATATAAACAGACTACCAGTTTTAATAGTGTTTAAGGTGAAACTACTTCACTCCATTGTCCTCATGCATCAAAAAATCATCACTGGAGTTACCAGAAGGCTGAACATCTGCATGTTTATGAAGAAAGGAGTGATGATTAAGATAAAACCATCCCCTTACTGATCTCAGACTGCTCTTTCAGATTAAAAGAATAAAATTAAATAATATCATAACATTAAAAAACTCAGAGCTTGCTGAGGGTGAGCGAGCTCATGACAGGCACAAACACTGATAGCTACATCCATCCAACACATTCTTCACTGGTAAATCGCTACACTACAGGTGCATGCATACAGATTAGCTTAAACACACTGCTATTTGCTATGTGCTTTCTATTTTTCTATTTATATTGTTCTCTTCTGAGCACAAATATATTACTCCAGTAATAATTTCCACACCCTTGAAGAATATTGGAGAAGTGAATACTGTATACACATGCTCATGCGCTATGTGAAAATGCTGTAGGAGTCAACTGCAATTCTACAGGTCTGTTTCCTTGCAAAGAGTTTCAGCAGTTCGTTGCTAAATAAAGCCCCATTTCTGCCTCTCTCTATCATATGCTTTAGCAAGTGCACTTTTAAAAAAATGAGTAATTGCATTTGAGTCAACCTGCATGCACTGAAGTTAAGCACCGCTTAAGTGTTTGCAGGATTAGGGCTTAAGCTTCCAATTATCCCTATTGCAGCTGTGTGACGTATACCCCAATGAATGCATTTCTCATCAGTTTTAATTCACGTTTTCTCTTTTGGGGGACTGAAAATGGCAAACATGAGTAGAGGCTGAGTGGTGTTGTTTCTGTTAGGCCTACACACCTAATAAACCATAATATTTACTGTAATTATTATCATCAATAATTGAGTTACAGATTCACTATATGACCCAGTGATCACGCTATACATGCTGCTTCACTTTAGGAAACAGTTAGCCTGGAGTTTTAACTTAAAAATTGGGTAACTTCGTAATATACATGTGTGTGTGTATATATATATACACATACATTTGTAGGAGGCTGCGTGGCTGGTATTATTCAGAAGGTCGCAGTACACAGTCCCAGGAGTCTCTGCTTACCTTAGAAAATACTGCTAAGCATTTAAGGCTGCATGAGAATTGTAATGGGAGCATTTTATTCATTGTTAATTGTACAGCATTATGTTTGATCCAGTATCCCATGGAATGTGAATGCATGCGATCTTTTGAAAAGGTAGCAATGGACAGATCTGATTAGCATTGGGTGCCTCCAACATTGTTATTGAATAAGATGCCAAAGAATATGTATAATTTTGGTAATTGTTCACCAGCAAAAAGGTTCTTTAAATGGGAAAAGTCATCTTAGTGATTCAATACCACTTTTTTTTTCGACATATTCATTTTATTCATTATTTTAGTCCTACTTTTGTAATGGAAGTAAGAGTTCTACACTCTCACTTAGGCTTTACCAGCATTTGAAGTTTAGTTGCAAAAATTTTTACTATGCTAAATAATCTAGAGTTCAGGATTTCTTTAGGTGCACATTCACCTGGAACACTATCTCCATGCTGATGATGCTTTGTGGATAGAGGAGAAACCCCTTACCCTCAACCTCCAGCCAACATATGCAGCACTATTACTGGCTCTGTTCAAGAACAGCACACTCAACACAGAGCAGAAACGAGGATGAAGAGGATCTTGACATATATCATACTGACACTCATATCCTAAAGTTGCCAGTATGACATATATCCTATCTGAATTAAAAGAAAGTCTCCTTTTTTTTCCCCACCAAATAAGTCCTACCAAAAATACTTAAAAAGATGTCAATACTACATTTTGTTTACCACTAGACCCTGCTATGGCCTTATGTATAAATCATATTTGAAGCAGGGAAAAACAGGTATCCTACTATAATTTTTGTCACAAGATACTGAGATAAATTAATTAAAACAGGATCTTGTCCATACCAACTTGAAAAATGCACAGACTCTTCCTGCTATATTACTAGTTGAAATTTAGATCCATGTAAGAAGCTGAATTCATTGTCTGATGGCAGTGAAACCAGCAGTATGTCCTAAGAGATATACAACTATTAGAAATCACCAATACTTAGCATTTCTTCCTCAAAAAAAGCAATTCCTAAGGTTGTAAGGATCTGACTTTTTTTCTTCGCTAAGGTTGTATTTTACATACTTATTGACATAAGCCCTGGAGTCACAGCCCCCTACCAACCAGACAAGGCCACTGTCATACAGTTGAATGGAAACCTGGATGCAGAGGGTAAAGACAAAGTTTGGTGCATGCCTGGTTGTCCTCCAGGATGGAGTCAGGACATGGCCACCATGCAGATGAAACTCAAGAACGTGAGAACACTTCAGAGTCTCATAATACAGACATGGCCTAATTCATTCTCAGGTTTAACGGCCCTTCCTTGTCCCATCTTCCTCTAAGCAGGATTCAGGTCTGGTCTCAATGGGAAGTCACAGGAGAACAGACTTTTTGGGTTTCTTCTTCAAAATGACCAGGGATAGCTACTGAAGCGAATGTCAGTGAGAACTCTTTTTCAGTTCCCTGAATTACAGATGTGTCAAAAGACCCCAAGGGACGCTAAGTCCAACACTTTCCCTTCCTAGACAAGCAGCAGATGCTCCAGTGAATGCTTCCTGGTGCTGTTGACTGACATGAAGATGACTGAGTTATGACAATATAATAGAATGTAACATGGTTGAGAATCAAGCTATGAAATTTGGATTCCCATTTCTTTTTTCTTGTTTGCCATGCACCAGGCATAGTGTTTTCTGATCTTCATCCTTCTTCTGTCCCTTCAGCTCCCAATCCTACCTTTATTGCCCAACCATTTTTCAAAACACCCTTTTTGTCCCTTTTTGCTTCCACTCCATCCTTTCCCACCTCTGTGTAATTTCCTTCTTCTCACTGACAAACCTTTACATTTCTACTGTATGTGTTCCTCTGTTCTATACTGCCCTATGCACGTACATCTCTATACATCATGTCGATCATTATTCTCACCATTTGACTTCCTGTAGCTTCCAACCTTCTATCTCTAAACTGATTTTCATCTACCAAGTTTTTAAAAAATTGGCTACAATATAAGTAAACAATATGAGCTACCTTAAACAATAATTATTATTAGAAAAAATGTTAAATATATGCCACAGAAAATTTTCTAAGTATTACCTTCATAGTTTGAAAAATGCCAGCATGTTCCATTTTTTTGATTATAAAAATGCTCCAATCAGTAGGTGTGCCAAAACCATTGTATTTGTCATTACAAGTTTTAAAACGTTTGTAATAAAAATGGAATTTTAATTGCAAACTTTTGAAAACCATAAATTTAGGGAAATTTTGACCAATACTAATGTAGAGAGTCTTAAAATTAAATACTTGCATGCTATGTTAAAAACAATTCATTTAGTCTCAGAACAGGCTGATGAAACAGAGACTGGTTTAGTGGTAGGAATCTGAGACATTTGACACTTTCCAAAGTGAGATCTACAGGTTCACAGGAGCTTGCATTGGGTCATTGTACAGAGACTACCCATTTTCAGAAGACGGATGCTAGCATACATTTTATGGTACACAGTAGACACTAAATTTTTTTTCTGGAATAGGATTTTGTTTCTACACATAGACACATTTATACCAACAAAACCTTCTTTTCTTTAATAAAGTATATTTTGTTTAGGGAATTGGTTTATGAACCAGCAGCAGCTACACTCAGCTTGGCAACAGAACTCACCAGAACACTCATCCCAGCAGATTCATTCAAGCATTGGTAAGATTTCTAAACAAACCAACAGTCACATTTCAGAACTCTCATCCAGGTTAAATGGAAAATAAAAGTTAGAGATTGGAATAAAATCTAACTCTCCTGGCATTTAGTGGCATTTCTTAATCAAGGTGTCATGTGTTATTGCAGCTCTGCATGCTAAGAAATAAACACTCATCACATACCCTGTTATATTCAGTCTCGGTAATGGAATCTAGGAGTTGGCTGCTGGAAAGTGAGAAATACCGTCTTAACCCTCCTGTTTGTTTTCCATATAGCACACAGGAAGGTAGCAGGCAAGAGAAGTGTTCGTCATCACCCCTCATACTGTTACTTAAGTATAAAAAATCGTGGCAGACAACAGAAAAAAAATGAATACATTTTAATATTGAGGTGGAGAGAGGGAGCAGAAAACATGTGTATAACACAACCGATGACCTCTAACAACGTAATTTTTCAGGTTGCTGCTGCATAGGATGTACTGGACAAGAAAAAAGTCTATCTGTAGGGGTACAAATATGTGAAGCCATAACCTGCAGGGGGCTTATAGGAATATTAATGGCACAGTCCGTCCCAACACAAACACTGTGGAGAAGCTAATAATTAGAGAAGGATCGGGGCGGGGGGGGCAGGAAGTCTTCATGTGTTCTTTGATTTGAGTGTGAGCTGAAACCAAAGCCAAGTAAGTGTTAACAGTAATTTTACAAAATTTCATCCTTTTTAAAGCAAGTTTTCATGTTTTCTCTGCCTACTCTAAAGTGTATGCATGTCAAAAGTGCCTGAAGGCAAAGGCATTTCATATTATGGATCTGACCAAATAACCCCTTTACCATTAAAAATGGATCTAATAGATAACTTTGTAAAACCTCTGTGACACAGTATATCAATTCAGTGCCATGATATGGCACAGAAGGCCAAGTCTGGCTTTCTTATAAGGCAGGTGAATCCCTTCTTCTGAAATCAGTTTTATATACATTTGTAAAGTAAGGCACTACTGGGTTAGGAAATGCACACTCTACAGCTGTATGATAAAGATCCTGGCCCTACTGCAAAATGGTGATGCGGGGATTCAGTTCTGCTGCACTGCAGCTTCTCACAGCACCTTTTCATAAAGCCATTGGTGATTCTGAATGTGGAAAAGGTGCACTCTTTTCGGAAGGAAGGATGGAAGAAACAGGGTCTAGATGGAAAACTTCTATCGACATCAGCAGAGCCAGTCCTACCTGGCTCTCCTGTAGCTGGAAAGAGGAAGGACATTGCTAGGAGGATGGAAGAGTACTGCAGAGAGAGCAAGGCTTATTCAACTCAGTTGGAGGGGGGACAGATAGGAAGTTTTATTTTTTTCTCTAATTAGCTATGCTTCTGGGAATGTTGACAAACAACAAAATGCTGAGTCCTAACACATGAGCACAATGCTTGTGCAGTCATTTTGGCCAAAAGGTTTCATCAGTGAGCAACCCCTTGTTTTGTGTCTTCTAGCAGACACCCATGCTATCTCAATAGTCCCTAGTGGTTCAGTAATAAGCCTGCATTATTTCTCATTTAACAATGTGCACATAAATGGTCACAAACAAGAAGGCGTATCTCATTTGGCGCCAAAAAAAAAAATTATGTCCAAGGGGGTAAAATGTGAACTACAACGAATATTCACATACGACTTTAACTGCGGAGCTGTAATTATGCTAATTGTAATGCTACCACCTATAACCCCTGTTCACTCCTTTTTTTATGACTGTATCAACTTTTCTCTCCTCATTTAGTTGGTTGGTCAGCTCCATGGTGCACCAATTGTTTGTACCTTAGAAAGGCAGACCATCATCAGACCATTACAGCTGGCTCCATACTAGGGCCTTATGCTTCTAGTGTTGTACAAGTAAATTAGGCTAATTAGGTATTACTATCATCACTACTGCATTTTTGCAGCACTAGAAAAGGGCAATACAAATCTGTTGTCATTGCTATTTTTAATCCTAGTGCATTATGTAGGTATTTAAACAATGGCACTAACAATATTCCAGTAGCTTATCATTTGAGTGGTGTGGTCTAAGGAATCTGGCTGCGATAACTTTGATCCTATTTGTGTTTGTTTCTATCAAATACACACACTCAGTGCATAGTGTTCGAGTGTTACGGCAGGATCGAAACACAAGGGGAAAAAATGGCACTTACTAATTTAGCAAGCAACATTGTTTTCTGTGTGATCAACACAGTTTTGCATTTAAGGAATTCAAGAGAAACACCTGGCTTTACTGAGACAAGAATCTGGATTTAAATCCAAGCATTAAATCCATCCAGGAGGAGACCACACCAGTCCAATTGCCCTGTAAAGATGGTGTGTGTCATCTGCCAGCAACAAATATTGGAAGGCATCCTGCCACTCTGTGTCCTGCACGATTAGTAACATGTAAGAACTGGGTCCATGAAGCAGTTTTTGCTTCCCCCCCCCCCCCCCCCCCCCCGAAATGCTCTGATACAAATTCATCTTCAGTCCACTGTTTGAAACAACCCTTTGAGAACCTCTCCACAGTAAATGCTCCCAAACATCTTTTGTAGAATTTCTTTTCATTTTATAAAGACCAGTCTTAAAAAGAAAATCATATGTGAAACAGAGCTAGATTTTTCTTCATTGTCAATAAAAGGGTACAAGTACTGCCTCAATTTTTCAGTTACTCTATAAATAATGTCTCACTGCATTTTCTTTAGGAGTATATAAAAATGCCTAGCTTTGGTATCTTAATGCACACAGTACATTCTGTAGAGAGATCAAGGCAAATTCATCCTAATGTCCCTATCTTCAAATTCTCAAATGCCTTAGGTAAACGACTGTTACAAATATTTGGGGGTTAGAAGTGCACACAGAAATTACCAGTAACATTTCCCCTTTGATTGCCATCATTATGAATAACAAACACTGTCACAGTAGAAAGAGAGCAAGATGACATGATACCATATAAAATGACACTACCAAAAACATACCTGTAAATGAAAGCTTTGAGAAACTGCTATCTTTTAAATAGGAAATATAGCTGACTTGAATGAATATGCAATATTCGCTGAGGGTTTGAATTAAATACAAACCTTAATAATTACCCTAATTACTTCTGTTGTGATTCCACCTTTGAGTCTACACGAAACAAACATCTAACAATTAGTTACACTTTCATTTAATCAACTGGTTTTGAATAAATGGCTGTTAGTATTTCTTTTAACAAACTTGTTCTTTTAGAAAGACCAAAGATAAAATTGTTTGTTTCAATTTAGCATTCAACATGTCATTAGTTCGGACTAACGTATTTATTTGGTTTTTTTGCCCAGCAGCTGAAGTCCTCTATCTAGCCACAAAAGAAAGGCAACAAAAGCTACAGCAGAAGGTGGAACAACATTATTTGGTAACACATCTCAAGCACAGCCTGGACAAACCACCTCTGAGGGTAAAAACATACATCACGTTTCAGCTTCCAAGCCCAATTTAGTCTTCAGTCTCTCAACTGAGCCTGTCAATTAGGGTGTCAATTAGGCCTTGATCCAGCAGAGCACCGAAGCATGTGTGTAATCTAAGCATGTGAATAACCCTGTTGCTCACTGCAAATCAGGATGATGGTGACAGGGGACAAATGAACAGGGCCACCAGTTCATTCTCACATACAGCAATTACAACACACTTTAAAATATTTTCTTGATGAAGCAACATACTGGAAAATTGTGGCATTTGTCATCTCTGCTGCTTTTGGAGCCAGTATAAAACAGGGCTGCTGTTCATCTTTTTTTGGTTGGCAGAAAGAAGCTAGATATTCTCTCCTCTAAAATTACCTGAGAAATCACCTCCTTTCCAAAATACACCTGATTTAAAGTGGCATCTCTTTTTATAAAGATATACAACAATAAAAGAGCTTCTTATGTATAGTGCAAACACCAGATTTTCAATATTTGACTTTTTAGTAGACTCAGCACTAGCAAGGCTGCTGCTCCTAGATACGTAACTTGAGCTGATTCACTCTTTTGTGCCTGAGCTTGCCTGTACCTACAAGGCAGAGAGCGATCCCTCTCTTTTTCCAAAACACTGAGGCCTCCCGATTATAGAAGTATTCCTGTAGAATAACTTCTTGCTGTTGTTGCTTAGGCATACATACTGTGGCTCCTGAGGCAAGTCAGTAGCCGTTGCAAACTGATGCATATTCCTCTCCAGGAAAGTAAAAAGCATAGCTACAGCAGGAGATTCTAGAATCTCCAGTTCTAGAATCACGCAGAACTGTACATGACGCGCCTGCAGAAGTACTAGCGGAGGCACGGCTGGGAACCCCAAAGCTCAGTCCACTTTGGCAAAGGGCTGTGGTAACAGTCTTACTCTCTGGACACTCCCTTAGTAACTAGATGAGAAATATAGAAATGTCATCTTTAAGAACTTTCACACGACCTCCTCAAAGCTTATTCCCATACCAATTTTAAAATATCACAAATGTTTGAGATAAACGATGCAACATGGAGCTTGCTAATGACAGAGACAAGCCAGCCCTTGCAGACACGCTTTCAATGCTAGGCAAATGCAAACTAAAACACCATGATAGTACCGATGCACATTTTCCTCCCCGAGTCTGATCCTTAGCCTGAGGTACCAACACCCTGACAAATTCTTCTATCTTAACCGCAGAGCAAGCGATGCAACAAGGAATACAAAACTAGGTTCAGGGTCTTGCCACACTCAGTTACGAAATGCTTCCACGCTGGGTAATACCCTCACAAAGGAAAAGGATCCAGTAAGAGCCTCATCTTGCTCCCACTGGAGTTTGTAGCAAAACTTATACGGAAACAGAATGAAACCTAAATTTGACACCAACGTTAAAACTGATGGACTCCTTTCTATAACCTGTCAAGTCAGTGATAGCTTGTTTGTACCTTTGATTGTTACAGGGAAATTACCAGATCAAAATTCTGAATCCCTATAATAAATGAACTTCTAAAAACATAACTCTTGCTTCTCAAACACTATGCCACGTGTTTTCTCAGGATAGTATAACACAAAAGGTTGTGATGTATACATTAAGATTTAAATGCACTCTCTCTGGAAGTGACATGAAACGTGCAGCCTTTCCCAAGAAAATTAACTCATTATTTCCATCTCAAGATTCAACCTCGGAAGTATGTGAACAGCAATGTTTTTTAGCTTCTGAAAACTGCTGATCCTGAAACGTTTTTGCAGCTTTCTACCGAGGGAAAAAAGTTTAAATAAAAAGACTGGTATTGGCAAAAACTCTTCTGTCCAATGTATCAGCATGTTTACTCATCCACACATGGCTGCCGTTCACCCAAACATCTTTCCCCTGTTGAATAAAACATCTTCCCCAGATTTCTGGGTTTAAGCAGGATAAAACACATGGTGGAAGGTGTGTGCAATCTATCAGAGGAGAAAGCCACTGAGCCAGAAAACAATTCTAAAATGTGTACAGGGCTACAACAGTTAAATCCCAAAGCTGTGGAGAAATTGCTTGGATGCTATGAGCAAAAGGTGTGGTTCCAGAGTATAATCCTACAGATACACTATGTTCTTTGCAAAAGGTTGTGAGGCCTTGGCCTAATAAGCATAATCTCATTACACTGCAAATAAAAGTTTCCTATTTATCTCCAGATTTCAAATGAATCTAATAAGGCTTATGATACAGTCACCCAATACCCTAATCATATTTCTGCCTATCTAAAAGCAATCAGTAATTGTGTTATAGCAGAACGTGCTGACAATACCTCTGACACAGAAAGGAGAATGAGAGCCCAGCTGTACTAATTAAATTAAATGCTAGGCTGATGGAATACATTTGCTGAAGCTTGGAGAGTATGGGTGCAGAATTAATAAGCATTACAGCTTAGAGCAGGAGATGATATCATAATGGATGCAAGGTTTTGATGTGGAGAGCCTCATTCAGATTCAATGTACCATAATGTACGGATGTGACAGCTGCTTAGAGAGGTGCAGAACCTTGAACAAAGTGCACAGGAACTTTCTCTCCCCCCTCCTCCTTTTTTTCCCTCCCCGCTCCATCCCTCCTCCCCCCATCTTTTTTGTTACTCGCTTAGGAACCGTATTTTAATATCATCCACCAGCTCAAAAAAATACCACAGTTTACTATTTATTACAGTCCTGCTGGTTTGCACTGCAGTTTCTTTTCTCCACACCTTCCCCTCCTGTCTGCCGTTTTAAAGTTATCAGCCCTGCAAATTAAAGAAACGCCCTTTGAAAATCAGTCTGTAACGCAAGATGTACGCGGTTAATCGTGATTTTGCCTCTCTTCCCTCTTTGTTATTATTTGCAATGCCAGAAATCCCGAGTGCAGGGCCACTCCTGCGAGCCCCAACGGAGGAAGAACCAGAACAAGCCCACCGCTATCATTGCGGCCAAGCAGGAGGAGCCGGGTGGGTCTGGGAACGAGCAAGAATTACTTCAACAGGCCCCAGGCCTGTGTGCTCCCCCGGCAGGGCCCCGCCAGCGGGCCGCTCTCTCTCCCGGCGGGCCCGGCCCGGCCACGCCAGCGCAGCACAATCCCTTCCTCGGGAATCGCTGGCGCTGGCAGCGAGCGGCGGGGCCGGGGCTGCGGCGCCCGCTCCGCCGGCCGGGCCTCATTTACCATGAGAATTTTGACAGGATATTACATGTACTAATCCTGAACTTTCCGGACTGACCCCTCACTCGCAGACAGACAATACCGCTGCCTGCCGGCGAGGCCCTCCCCGCCCCGCTGGCAGCGCCGCCGGCACACGGACGGCCGCGGCCCCGGGGGGCTCATTTGGCCGTTGGTTTCCGGGCCGCCGCCGCCGCCCCTCCCCGCCCGGCCGTCCCCTCAGCCGCCTTCCCGCGCTCCCCGCCGTCCCCCTCCGGGCAGCCGGGCCTCGCTGCCTCTTTGCTCTCCCCCGGCCGCCTTTAGAAAGTTGAGCCCGGTGAGGCGGCGGGCGCGGCCCGGCCGCTCCCTCGGCGGAGCCCCGCTGGAGGGGCTGCCCGCGCCGCCCCGGGGGCGCCGAGGCCCCGCTCCCCCCCACACCCCCAGCCGGCTCTTCCCGCCGGCCCCGCTTCCCCTCCAAAAAGGCCCCTCCTGAAAACACAGTGCCTATTAAGTTGCTGAAAACAGCAGATTTCCACTGATACTATACAGATAAAGCTGACCATTAAATCGCAATTTAACATCCCCAGGCAGCGGTGGCTGCTGACAACCTCTAAAGCTTGTAATCCCATTTAACCCCCTCCTGTCACGAGCAGGCCCACCCTTTTAGAATAATGCAGACCAAATTAAACCTGACACGGCAACAAGAGAAATAAAAACCCCTTTAACTTAAAAGTCATGCCACAGTGGGTAACCCTGACCTTCAGCTTCCCCGCTCCCTCCTCCAGGGAGCCCCCCCAGACGTTGGTGTTGACAGAGACGAGCGGGGAATCGCAAGGTGGCTGGATATCCCTGGGGACAAATTAAAGGGAATTTTGCTAGACAATAGAAGGAAATTTCACCTGAGGGTTGGTTTTTTTTTTCCTCTCTCTCCCTCTCTTTTTTTTTGTTTTTAAGTCTTCCTTTAGTAATAAAAGATGAGCCCCGATCGCTGCCTGCCAACTGCTGCTCCCTGCCCCGCCGGCCGAGGGGCGTCCCGGCCACAGGGGCCCGGCCTGGGAGAGGAGGCTCAGGTCTTCAACACCCACAGCTGCCATTGAGCGGCATCTTCAGGAGGAAGCTGACGGCCTCTAAGATCCCCTAAACCACACACAAACCCGCCAAAAAAAAAAAAAAAAAGAAAAAAAAAAGAAAAATTCCCTCCCTATCTCAGGCTGCTGCCCGTAGTCCATCTGCTTTGTTAGGAGAGGAGGGGAGAGGCACGGCGGGGTGAGGCTCGTCCTGCGTTACTCACACACTGCTAGCCCAGGAGGAGCTTTGAGACCTAATCCGGGACACGTTCGTTGCGCTCATTACTCTCAGCTCGTTTGGGGAAATAACGCCGTTCATTTGACAGTATTTTCGAGAATACTGGACTATACGGACAAGCCTTTATAAACAGTGTGCATCCCCGCCACCGCGCCAGCGCTTGCAAACGCGGAGGATGGCCTTCCACGCCTAATCTACACACAAGCAGACCATCACAAATTGCTCCCCACTTCTCCTCTCTGTTCACTGCCTGCTGAAGAAAAGAGGCAAAATTCAGAAAGCACCTTGACGCAGGTAAAGGTCACGTTGCCACTCTCTCCTCAGTTTCTTATTTCTCCCTTTGCTACGGATGCAACGGGAATATGAGTCTATAGCCAAAATACAAATCAACATATTTTTCTACCTCTCCATCTATCTGTCTATAAATATATACCTGTAAGCAGCCAGACCTGCCCTTGCCACCCCGCACACTTTGCTCAGCACTCCCCCACCTGCCCCTATTCCTGTACGCTGAACAGCATGCGAACAAGATGCCTTGCAAAACAGAGCTGCGCCTGCAGCGGGAGAGGCAAACTCCCGGATTGAGTTGAAAGGTTGCTGCAGAAGTTTGCAAGCTGCTTGCAGCGAGCCGCTGCAACGGTCCCTGTCTGCACCACACCACTCTGCCCGTAACTCACCAAGTCACGCTCCCAGAGGCCCCACGGCAGGACTGAACTTGCAGCGCTTCTAAATAGTGGAGCACTAAAAAAGCAGGCTCATTACCTGGACACATGGCTTCTCATTGCTCCATTGCTTCAGATGCCAGATCCCTTGGTGCTGCAGATCGGCTCAAAAATTTGAAGTACTCCTTTCTTTTTTTCCCCCCTTTCCCTCTTTCTTTCTTTCGTTTGTTCATTCTTTAAAAAAAAAAAGATGCTTGACTAAAGTTAGCTTAAATTTGTTAAGAATAAAACCGGCATAAATGTTTATTTCAACTTCCTAGTGCGGCAGTGTACCGAAGCCCAGCCCGCCCAAGCCTCTTTAGCAATGGAGTGGTTTATTTAATTTGTCAGTATAATAGAAGCAGCTGAGTGAGAGACAGAGAATGCAGTGTGGTATAAAAGAAACAAAGGCTAAAAGTACCACTATTTTGATTCCCTTTTTAAAATTACTTCCAAAGTGTGGTATCTATTGTGAAGAATAATGCTGAACAAAGCACAGTGTCTTGGCAATATTCACAAAGCTCATTCACAGAGCCAGTTCTGTCTGTACATTCAGAGGTAGAATACACTTATAAATGATGCATTGGAAGGACTATAGTTCCTATTGTATTCCCAGTGTAAACAAAAAGACAGACAGAAGCTGAATGGCATATGGGCAGCGGGGCCGCACTTTATTCAACCATTCCAGCACCATTGTGAAGGTAAAATGCAACGGGAGTTCTCTCCCCCTTTAACTTCAAATCCAGTGAGCACATTTTGGGTTAGGCTAACAATTTATATATATATATATAAAACCCCACAGATCTGGTGGTAGTTTTGTACACTTCTGTGGAAAAGTGATCTTTAAAGCAATCCACGTCAGGGGAAGGCTGTAGAGTTTTGGAGGTCATTCTTAATGGGAGTAAGGAGTCTCTGGAGAAGACTGGCTGAAAGAGGGTCTGTGCAGTGGCTGTGCAGGTGAGTGCTTGATGCATGGAGCCAAAATGGTCTACAGGAGCAGTTGCAAAAGCTGGGAAGGAGGCTGAGGTGCTCAGGATCTGACCTACCTGGACAAAGACGTGCTATTGGAAGGGGCAGCCTTTGTATGGACTGGAGTCTCCCCCTCTTTCCTCACCACTGCCCCCGGTTTGTTAGCCAGCAAAGACTGTCTGAGCCTGCAAATGCAGATTGGCAACTTTGCCAGATGAGCATAAATCGCCTTTACAAAGTCAGGCGGTGTCCCTGCTGAACAGTTTGTAGTCAGAGAAAGCATCTTCACTGTATTTGAGGGGAAGGAAAAACCACTCACGTGGAGGAAAGATTAAAATTAGATGTGTCCTGTCTGCCCTTGCTCTGTCAGCTGATGCCAGGAAGTTTTATGATCACTAGCTCCTCTCCCTCCCTTTATATTTTCTGCTCTCACATAAAGGCTCGCGTGCTGAAACTCTGCTCGCTGGATTCAGTCTTTCTGATTCATGCAGGCATGCCTGTGTCTGTGCGATACAGCGTATCTGCTGCACATCACACCCCTCGGTCGCGTTTGGAGGGATTTGTGTGAGTAGTGCTAAGGGACCAGTCCGGCTTTTCTTTTTTTTTTTTTTCTGTTGGTCCTGTTGCATTTGCTCCTTGCTCACCATGGGTGATCACTGACTGAGTTCCAGCAACCAGATTAGGAATTGCGTGTTTGGTTTTGTCTGATGGCTGTTTTGTGCTCCCTACAGGTGGGGCCAGGCAGGATTTCACACCTGTTTGAAGTCCCTGGAGAATGCTGTCCTTTGGGAGCCCAGGCGGGGTTTCCAGTTGGTATTGGAGCTGTCTGGAGATGAGCCTGCCTGACCTGTTCTGGTATTAAGAAGCCTGGCAGAATGTGCTTTGTTCTGATGTGATGGAGATTTTGCAAGTTTCTGCCTTAGATAAGTCTGTCTTATCAAGATCTAACATGATCATATAAATACAAGCTCCAAATGAGGATTACTCAGCTTGATCCCTAAAGCTGAGTGCCAGCCTCTCTTTATGAGTATTTATAGCCTTTAATTAAAATCGAATCTGGAAACTCTGTGTCCCTGAGTACTGTCCTAAATTCTTTGATTCTATTCACAAGAAAATAGTACTTGGATTAAAATATGCTTGATGTTTCCAGGAAAAAAAAATACTGTGTTTTCACTGTGAACTGCTGCCTCCCAGAACTGATGCCCAGAAACCCAAAATATTTTAGTGACTGCGCTTAGATGTCAGCATTGATTACAGATGTTTGTGTCCTCCCACTAGGGCTTTTCTCCACGGGGATCAATTTAGCAGAAAGGGCAGTCGGAAGAGGATCTGCAGCTGCTGTAGTACTATGGTCAGAGCTTGATCCGAAGTCCGTCGATGGATTTCATGAACTCTCTTGCACACCACTGCGTGCTGGGCAGAGCCCTAGGCGGAGTAGCTAGTGGCATCGCATATGGTTAAAGGATGAGGAAAAAAACAAAGACTGTGCCAACAAAATGAACAGGCGAGTGACCAAGAGAAAAGAGCTTGGAACTTGGAAGAAGGCTCTGACAGACTCACTGCTATTCAGAAGGCATGAAGTTGTTTTTCTCTTTTCAACTTGACAGAAATTGTGTAATTTTGTGCTGTGAATTTGAGATGCAGATGGTCACACTTTGCTTATTAGAAACCTATTTTAAATGGCATTCAAAAAACACAGCCATGACATGAATGTGGGAATTCATAATTTTTTGAATGTTCTTTACTCTGTGTCTCAGGTAGGCACACATATTTTCATTCCTGAGAAATTATGAAAGATGTATAGATGCCAGCTGGACACCACTAACCAAGGGCCAAAAAGTTATTGCTGAAGACACAGCAATAGGTGTGTCTCTAGAGGTTCATAGAGTTTGGACAGATAATACAGACTTGCCAGACACTTATCACAATCAGTGACGAAAAATTGAGTTTCAAAATGAGCCAGCCTTTGCCAATATTTTCCAACTCAGTAAGACTCCTTCCTAGATATTTCAGAAAAGGCTGCTGGATCTTCACACGGAAGGGACCTCTGCACATCTCTGCACACTGGAAGGAGTTGTGTGAGCTAAGTATCTATACAGCTATGTTGTTTTTATTTGGCACATCAGTATAGATTGGTTCTGTGACTATGCCATGAAAAGTAAAAAGAATCTCTTTTTTAGTCACTCATATTATGACTGCAGGATTCCAATGCAGGTGTGGTTGTCACAATTATAACTTAACATATTAGAAGTAAAGATAAAGTCAACTCACAATATCTAAAAGGTGTCAGTGGAAGATAGAAGTAGAAGATATTATCTGATGTGCTGGAAAGAGGAATGAAAATTTGTGGTTTTTTCTTAACATGTAGGGACAACCAAAGATTCCCATTAAGGTCATTGGGAGTTAGTTATAGCCTGATACAGGGAAAAAAGTCTGGTCAGCTACTACACCACTGCCATTTGATGTGTTCCAAAAGAAAAGATTATTTTTATGACTTCCCAGTGCTTAAATTCTTCAAGAGGTGAGTGAATACCCATAGCAGAGGTTGTTCTTTTAGGAAGAAAAAAATTGCGCCAAGAACAGGCCGACCCTAGGTGTTGAATTTCAGTGACTACCCTAGCGCACTTGCACATCTTATTAGGGTACCGGTGGAAATGGAACGTTTAAAAAAAAATTAGAGGAAGAGATTTCATGGTTAAAAGTTTAATGCAGTATAGGTAACACAATTCTTAGAAATGTGTTTGTGAGGGAACAGAAGCAGAAACTCCTACTCTGTATGTCCTATTAAAAACAAACTAATTGAATTCAAATTTCAGCTACTTTCTATCCACAAAAAGACCAAGAAAAATTTAGAGGAATAATTTTTTGGAGAAATTGCATGGGGAGTACTTTTGAATTACAAATACATTCAAGAAAATTATAAGATGATTGAAGATAATTCATTAATAGATAAAGACTGAAATAATTTAATACATTATTCATGATATATTATTCTCTCAGCTCCCTTGTTGATGACCTTCTGGTTACTTTTTTTTTAAAGTGCTAGTGAAAGCTATTCTTTACAAATGAATATCCAGAATTCCTGACATAGCTAAAATAATAAAATGTGGACATCATTGCACAGCATAGGCATGTTTTATCTTTTGCCAATGATTATAAAACTTCTCACATCAGGTCAACCTGGCGTTACTTCTGATTTATACCAGCATAACTAAGATTAGAAAAGTGTCTTTTTACCTCAAAGGCGATGCAGCTTCTGCTTGTTTTCCTTTACAAATTCGTACTTTATGAAGAATTCCCTCCAACACTGCTCTAAGTGCTTGTAAGCATTTAACAGCATTTCATTCTATATAGTTTTTATCAGCACACTAGTGAAGTCACTAAGTGTACTGAGGAAACAAATAGTTTCAGGAGGAGTGGATGGGTGAAAGCCTGGCTTCCCGTGGATTCACATCCTACATTCCTACAGCACCATGCCGTAAGGACTCCGCTTCTCCTCCCTGTGTCCTATGACTTCCCCTCCGCAATAGCCTTAGCCCCTGCCCAGGTCCCCGAGGGATCTCCTTCCCCATGTCCCCATGCTGCAGTTCTGCTCCCTAACTCACTTTTACTATATTTTGACCTCTCTCCAGCATTTCTTACAATGCCCCACAACTTCCCAGATTTTTTAAGGTCCCTGATGAGCCTCCTACAGATCACCAGTTTCCTCCGTTCCCTCTTCTCTCTCCAGCTACCAGCTGAACAGGAGGCAGCATGTCTTGTGGGTGATTCTGTGCTGCATCTGTGCTTATTAACTGCGTGGTGTTTATTTACTAGTTGCAGAAGAGAGAACATCTGTGCGTGTACTGCAATATTCTGTCATTGGTGGGTAGGGATTGATTTGGATTTCTTGCCTCTTTGTAGCAGCTGCTTTCCTTGAAACAAGAAACATTTAATATCTCCGAGACACTCTTGATTGGACTTGGCAAAAGCTAGTAAGGATGAGAGAGAGCTGGATAGCTGAAGAGCAAAAATGCATAAGGCTACTCTTTTTAGGAATCCAGGCTAAAATATGCTTAATGGATAGATAGTATGTTCAGGCTGTTAAGCAAACTGACTTCTCTCCATTTGTTTCTCACCTAATGTCAACTCTGTCTTTACCATTTCTTGTCATCCAGTAAAACAGAAGAATAGGAAAGGCAAACTGTATTTTATTTACTGTCCAGTCCTCTGTCCTTCAGTGGACTGCTTAGTAGATGGACATATGCCATCCATTTTTTTTGTTTTCAGTTTTCATCTTTTCTCTCTCCTCTAATTCCCTTCTGTCTGCCACTGTTTCATGCTTTACAGTTTTTTACAGTCTTCTTTCCTAACTACATTATATTAAAGCTTCTCTGTTCTAATCCTTTCTCTTGCTGCCTCAGTTCATCACTTCTTTATTACAGAACTTGGATTCTTGCCCTTTTATTCACTAACTAGCTGTTACCTTACTTTCATTTTGTATCCTTGCAAAACATTTTTCTCCTTTAACCATCTGTTTTCTCCCCCTGCTCCTGTTTTTCTCCATTTGTTATTCCTTTCCTTTATCCTTTGGTTTTCTGTATTCTCTCCTCATCATCTAAGCCCCAGTTCCTGTAATAGAACTCTGACAGGTAAAATATTATTGCTACCTTGTATGCTCTGTTTGCTAAATTCTTGTTTGAAAGAACATTAGGTATGTTTCCAAAATGTCTGAATGTTACCAGTTGCTGAATTAACACAAGCAAGTTTTCAAAGTTCTCTCTTCCACAAGAAGGTGGATTGCTTACTTCCTACAATCCAAAAGTAAAGCAAATTAATAACTGTAAATTAAACTGAGGATAATAACAACATTTTGCACTTAAAAAATACTTTCACCCCAGTATTATATGTAGATGGATAAAGGTAAGTGCTACGAGTATTACCTTTCTTGACATGAAAACTTAGGTTGTGTAAGAGCCTAACAGAAGGGAGTTTTCTTTCCTAAATTCCTGTTCTAACTGTGTTTGACCCCACACATATCTTAAAAAAGCCAAATCTGCCACAGGTAGCAGCTCCTTAGCCTGATACACTTCCGTGTCATTCTGCTGGTTTTACATGCAGCTAAAGGCGAGCTGAAGATTTGGTCTTATGGGACACATCACCAGACCTAGGCAGGCAGGTCTTCAGGAGCAGATACCTAATATTTGGACTTGCAGTAATTGCTAGACAGATTGGACTTGCTGTACAAATTGTTCGTCGGTGCCTGAGGGCAGTGAGTAGCATGCTTACATCTGTGTGTTTCACAGAAGCTTGGAATGATGCATTTTTTTTAATGAATGCTGTTGCTATTTTTTCCACAACTTCCTTTGCTTTTTATGTTAGTTATCTAAGTCTAAGGACTTTCCCACTCACAGACCATCTACTCTAGTGCTACAATAACAGAAAATCCAAGGAAAAATGCTAACATGTTTTTATGGGAAAGCAGACCGATCATATAATTCTCCTTAAACTATGTTTACTTTGGGAAAAAGAATCACTTTGCAGCATTGGAAGTATTAAATTGTTAAATACAATCCCAAAGGAATCTGCTGGGGCGAAGCCCACCACTCCTGCACTGGACAAATGTGATGGCAGGTTGCACTTCCCTGAGGCCATAGTAGATGGTAATAGTCAAAGAAAGGAAGACAGCAGAGGCATTCTTGCTTGATACTGGCAATTAATCAGTGTACACACCGAAGCAGTAATGTCATGCTGATGGTTTTAGTAAGGCCACCACCCATTATGCTGAGACTGTGAGTACAGTTTAAGGTCTGCTGTGGTGCATTTAGAGTGGAGTCTTGCAGAGAAAACACACAGTCTGCTTTCTGACTGTGGTCTGACTTGTCTTTGCCTTGTCTCATCTTTGCACAGAAAAGAAGGGGAGCAGCAAGCATCCCTTTCAAAGCAAGGATATACATTTTTTTTCCCCTTTATGTGCATGCAAGAGAGTCATTACCTTCAAGCTGTGGGGCTTCAAACTCTGCAAGGTATGCTTCTTGGAATTCCCTCTATAAGACTGTGGGATGTGCTAGAGATGTACATTCTTGCTTTTAAAATTTACTGAGTTTCCTGAGTCATTGCTATTCTTTCTGGCACACCCTTTGGCAGCTGCCTTTAGTGGTTATTTGCCAAGAACAGTGAAGGCCAAGGGTTCCTGTAAAGGTGGACTACAGAAGAGTGGTTTTGCTGACTAAGAACCAGTGGAGAAATCACCCAGAACATTCATAGGGACTTTGTGCCATTGACGGACCATGGGCTTGCTGCACTTCTCTCCCTTCATGCTGCCATGTTGGCAGTGGCTGGAGATTGTTTAATGCAGATTATCCAGGAAAGGCACAAGCACCATTATTTCCATTGTATTATCTTAAACCTGGATTTTGAAAAGAAAAATGCACTTAAGCCTGTGTGTGTATGCATGCTTATCTTCAAGCATATAAGCATTGCCATTGCTTGTGTGCTTACATTAAGCATATTCTTACGTGCTGGATCACAGCTGAGGCTTGCAGCAATGGGCCTAGAGTTACAGCCTGATGCTGCTAGAACTTTATGTTGTCCTCCTCTTATTACAGTGTGATAAAATAGTAGAGAGGTTATTAGTCTGAATAACACAGCCCGAAGCATTTTAATAAAATAAAATTGCTATCTCTTCAAACCAAATGAAGTTAAATTGATTGTTTAAAGAACATCTGACTGGATTCTTGTATTTGATAAAAACAAGCGATGTTATAAAATATTTCACATTCTTTGTATTTTTAAGGACAAAAGGAATTCTTACTCCATAGATGAAGCAGCAGATGATTCAGCCAGAATGCAGACCAACCAAAATCACCACAGAAGACAGAAACCCAAATACTCAAATTGTCAAATAAACAAAAGTAAAGAGCTAAAAGCATGAGGTTACTATAAGCTATTTTCTATAATAACGCTCCCACTCCATGAAGGGAGAGAGAAAAATCGCTAGTCTCTTTATGGAGTACATCAAATCTCATTTTGTTTTAATGTGTTAAAGTGCACACTGAAAAAGGCAGAGTTGACTCCTGGGGAAATAATGTTAAATCAGTTCAGAAAAAAATGAAGTTTGGAAAAATACTTTCATTTTCCTTTTAGTATTGCAACAAATGTATTCATCTGCCTAGATAATCTGGCATTTTAAATAACTTCATGCTTAAGCTCTGTCAATTTGATCTCCCAAGGTTAATTGATTATTTCTACAACAGTCTTGCCAGAAAAGATCAGAGCGCTTACATCTTTCCATTAATCCTTGCTGTTCAGGGAGAGGGTGCAAAATGAGAGTACTGCAATTGGCTTAAATCTTTGCAGGTCTCTTATTTCCCCCCCTCCAAAGTTGTCTCATGTCTGATTAGTTTCACGGCACGGCACTCCATTTCATTAGTTTCACTGACATGGCATTTCAAGTATGGTCTAGCGATGGCAACATGAAATCTACTTTCGAGCATCCATCGCCGGTTACCACCCAAGAGCCCTAACCCCCTTATTAAAAAGGATGTCTGAGTCAAGGGTAGTAAAGGAATGGTGAGAGATCAAACTGATTTACTGGGAGAAAAGACAAAAAAAGTTCCAAAACATCGCTTTCCTAAAACTGACACAGCATTTTGCTGCAGTAAACAACCATCAGCATGCGATACAGCCTCTCGGGGCTTTTCGAGAAGAGACAAGCTTTATCAGCAATTGCATATTTGTTGTTGCCGTCCTTCTTTGCGGTGGCATAGGCGACACAATGGGGGATTAACCCTCATGCAAGGCAGTGTGACAACTCATCAGTTGAAAAACAGAACCTGGTCAAATGGCAGGTTTTTAACCAGCATTAAAACTGCTGGCATAGAGGATCCCTTAAAAACTAGACAAAAGCCCCGCTGTGGTTTGTGGGGAACCTTCATTTATTTGACACGATGGCAAATTGTGTTTTCCTGTCTGGAAACAAAAATATTTCCAGCCCGTCAAAAGGCTGGAAATAAGCAGAAGAGAGAGGTTCTTTTCTGTTATCAGCCCCTTCTCCTGTATATCACCTCTCCTCTCCCCTTCAGTTCAGCTGGCAGTTACACCTATTAGTGGTTTCCTCTTCCTTTTGTTTTGAATGTAAATGAAGATCTGACTAGTTTAAAGAGATGTTGGTTTAAGACAGGCTCAGCAGTGGGGGTAAAAGTCTCTGTCAGTGGCACTCCTGTGAATTAAAAATGCAATGGGTAAAATTCCCAGCCTGTGGGTGGGTGCAGAATTTGGCTACTGAGAATGTGGGAGGGCTGGCAAGGTGTACCAGGCTCTCCTCTCCTCTTCACTTCCAGATAAAATCACTGCTGTCTTGAAGTCTGAAAGGAAAGGCCACAGCTTTACTTAAGTAGCCCTGGAGGTATCAGCATCAGCAGGATTTCATCAGGTTTAGTGTATTAAATCATACCATGAAATACTAGTGACCATCTCCCTTTGCAGTGGTTTACACTTAGATCAGCAACAGCAAAGCCATTTAGAAAGATCCAGGGCACCAAAATTAAAACGTGTAAATTAAACACATGCGAAGTGCACAATATGTGGCAAATTAGTACAGAAAATACCGAGAAATGTGCATCTTCAGGGTTTGCCTGCACACCGTGATGTGACAGGTATTATTGCCCTTTGTACAATTATTTAAACCCTGTAGGAATTCCCAGTGTCAGAGTATGTCAGCATACTGTTATTAGACAAGTTTAATTAGGATCTACCCTGCTGCTCCTAACAAGTATTTAATTAACTTCTAGGCAGGGTAATTAGCTTTAGATTGTGGCTGATTTTCTGCCTCACCTTCTGTTGACACTTGGCCTACAGTAAGGCAGCTTGCTTTGCTGACAGTGTAATGGATAGTAGCTTTGGGAAGACTAATATCAAGGCTGACTAGTCTAATAAAAAAAGAAGGAAAAATAAAGGGGAAAGAAGATGAAGATAAAAGACAAAATAATGACTACCAGGTCAGGGTCCGAAGGGATTAAAAAAAAAAAGCCACCCACTAGACAGGCAGACACAAAAGCCTGGTAATGGGAAAGAAACAATCTGACTTTAAGCATTTCAAGAGAATTGAGAAAAAAGTGTGACATCACGCAAAGCAAAAGGATTTGAAAAGTGTTTATTTCATGTATTTCCTTAAACTGGATAAATGATGAAGCTTAATTACTATTTACATAGTACTATTGAGGTGTGCCTGTACTTTTCTGAAAAAGTCTTTCCAATATAAATGTATCCTTGAATCCCTGCTCTAAAGAAATATGCCTCACTTCCCATCAGCACAGTAAAGAATATGCCACAAAGTGAGCATTTAAAACAATTAGCATAGACCAAATGAACCATAGCAAATTGGTCAGGTCACCGTTTAACCCGTTGGTGGCTTCTTGAAGAGCTCTGTGATTTCCAAGGGTGTAGCTTTTGATATATGGTACGCTATTCTTCTACCCAGTCCTGATATATCATTAAAAATAATGGGACTGCATTCAGTGCCACAGCTACAAAAATTTTGGGGCTAGAGGGAGGGAACACTCAGGAATTTAAAACCCTTTCCCTATCATTAGGACAAAAGGGTTATAATTCTCTTTCATTTTGAAAGAAGAATAATTTTTTTAAGAAGTCTTTTAATTTTTGCAGAGTGCCCCAGGTATCAAAGCGCTGGTTCTCCCAAACCTGCGTTAGTAACTGAAATACGCCAGCATTGCTCCAAAGCATTCCCTCTTGCAGAAATACTACCGCTGGGATTTGCACTTTTGTTACAGAGTAGGCAAATGTTCTTCCAGGCAGGCTCAGCCTGATCTGGGCTACTTAGAGTAGCCCAGAGAGATTCGAATAATCACCAGAATATTGTTTGAAGGGGGACCTACGTGTTTCACATACCTTTTCATTATAACATTTCAGGTGACTTATAAAGGCTCACGTTTGTTTCACATTTCAGCAGCAGCTCTGCTCCGTGAAGGGGCAGCACCACCCTTGAGCTGCGTGGGGAGAAAACCAGACTTAGGGCTGCAGTGCTGCTCCATAGGTGTCCACTGAAGAGCAACAGAGGATGGCATACATGAAATCCCTCCAGGAAGTTTGAAAACTTCCATCCCATAAGCTGACCATCCCCTTCAGAAGAAGGCCAAGGATTGGATCGTAGTTGTAGTGACATGGTTAAAACAAGATACCTGCATCCCATTTGTTCACAGCCGTGAAACACACTTTATGACCATTGAAAGCAGCCATCAGATCTAGGTGCTTTTAGCAGTCACTTAAACTAAAAACCATCATTTTGGATAATCTTAACAATAAATAACTTCCTGTTTGGTGAATAATGACATTAAAACAGATTCTGAAAACTTAAATAGATATTTTTGTTGTGGATTTGTGTTTGTTTTGGTTTGGTTTTTTTTAGATTGCAAGGATAATACCCCTATCACCAGCAGAGAAATCAGAGATGCCTCAGAGATGCCTGGGCGATGCCTCAGCTGACTGCAGCCTTCTTTTGACTCAGAACTCTGATTTTATGCTGTTTTATGCTGTTCTGTAAAACAAGAGTGAAATGGGAGTTAGGTCCAGGACCCTGGGAGAAACCTATGTGGCATTTTGTATGTGTTAAAGAAATCTCTGTGGAGTAGATCATTATCCATTCTTCTCCTCTCTCACACAGCCAGGTCTATTAAGAAAAAGGAAAGAACCGGAAAGACTAGTGAAAATATTCAAGAAATACTGAGAATATGCAGATCATGCTCTCCCTTTCCCAGGCTGGATAAGTAGTGTTCAAGCGCACTAACTAAAAAGATTTGAAGGGTGTCAGATCAGACTTTGACAACTGACACGACAGCTGAGGGAATTTGAATATCTATTTCCCTATCCCGAGGATGCTTGCAGCACTGCAGCCTGAGGAGTCGGAAACGCAGACTGTCTGCCTGAAGGCACCTATGTTATTCCACAGAGACAGCAAACCTCAAAGACACTCCTGAACGTTTTGCAGGATTTGCACTCTGATAGAGCTGCCCCCTGAATGCCTCCACATCCCAGCCGCCCAGGGAGGCACTTTGAACTACTTGACTGTCACATCCAGCACGGGCCAACTGAGCGACACACCATAGCAGAAACTTGGTTTGTCGCAGAAGAATGCAGTGGGTCATTTTACACATGCAATAGTCACAGATACCTTTTGGTCTTTCCAATCTTACTTTAAAGTCCTCTTTGTAAATCTGAATACACTGCCCTTGCCCTCGCCCTCAGAAACAAGCATGACACCTGTACCGTGTCTCATACTGGCACTCATATCTTCAGACTCCTGATTTAGGTTTATGGGGCAAGGTTTTGGTAGTGGGAGGGGCTGCAGGGGTGGCTTCTGTGAGAAGACACCAGGAGCTGCCCGCATGTCGGACGGAGCCAGTTCCAGCCAGCTCCAAGATGGCTTTTCTTTATTAAATTGCCTTTATCTAGACCCACATTTTTTTTTTCCATCTTATTTTCTCCCCCCTGCCCTGCTGAGGAGGGGGAGTGATAGACCAGCTTGGTGGGCACGTAGCAGCCAGCCAGGGTCAACCCACCACAACTCCCCAGGGCAATGACTCATGGAGGTGCAGAAGAGGATCTCAAGGATGGGCCATCATTACTTCAGTCAAGACTCCAAATGAAGGAGAAGGAAGCAGCAAGAGGAATCAATCACACAACATTGACATAGGCTCTTTCATATGTCAGTGCCAATGCTAAAGGAATATTGGTTTAGTCTTCAGAACAATCATAAAAATTGTTCTTTAAAATATTTCACTTTAAACATAAATTGGTGTTCTTCAGTAAACCTTTTAGAACTCAACAGGACAAAGTACGCTTCAGACAACAACACTGGAGGATGGAGACAAGCAATATGACCTAACAGATGAGATCATTCATTCTGTAATTTCTGTCCTCCATGATGCAGTTATCTGTCTGCCAAATACCCATTATATGTTTTCTAGTGGAAGCATCATATATGAGAATTGAATGGACCTTCCATAGCAGACATGGATATTAGCTAAGCCCTTAATGAAACTGATTAACAGGGTTACCCATAACAGCTAAGAAAAAGGCAGTCTCTTTGCTACTGGGATCCAGTTAGTGTGTACAGATACGCATGTAAGGATTGCATGCCTCCTTGGATAGCATGATGATGGATCCCTGCCTATAAGGCTTGTAGACAGGCAGGCAGCTATATGCTATACCTTCTATGTGTAGTATAATTCTGGATCCAAATGACTACTCCTATTGTCTGTCAAACATTTTAAAGTAGACAAATGTATATGGATCAGTGTTCAATCAAGATGAGTTACAGAACTCGAATGAGGCTGGTTAAACATTTAACTTTAATTTAATTCTTTTTCTAGAACATGAAATGCACAATTTATCTCATAACCTCCTTGGCTGTAGCTATCAGGAGCACTAATCACACCACTGTGGGATTAGAGAGAATTGGCTGTTTCTCCTTGCCTCATAAGACCCCAGAGGTGTGATTATCTCATGGTTACCACACCCCTGTTGTGTCTCACTGCTTTAATGAAATAAATGAACTGTTAAATTGACAGTTATAAATGAAGTTCCTGCTGGCCAGCTGACTGTATGGCATTTTGGAGGGGGCGGGGGCAGGGGGGGGGAAAGGAAGGGGAAAAAAAGAGAGATAGTAGGGAACAGTCATTTTAAAAAATTGTTTTCTAATTCTTTTGTAGCTTGTTTCCTCCTGAACTCATGGTGTGGAAGTAGCATGACAGAGAACTGTCCTCCTGCCCAGTGCTCCTTGCCAAGCAATCTGATATCTAGGAACTCAGAAAGCTCAGCATGAACAAGCAGAAAAACTAAGCAAAAAACCCATGACTGCTAGCTGTCAGAAAAAAGGCATTTATATAGAGTGTATTAGTAGTTCAAATGCGTCAGTCACAGGAGACTGTTTGTCAGGTTACATCTCACCCAGAGCAATGTATTTGGCTTTTATCCTCGTGACAAATGATTTCTCAACTTCTGTACAGCTGGCAACCAGCCAAGAGACTAAAGTGAGTGCTCTAATACAGCCCCCCCTCCCACTGCCGGCTCACCCAGCAGCTGTCTTCACAGCCAGAAAGCTCGCTCTCCCCATCACGTGTGCGCACGTCTGCGTCCTGGCCACGCAAATGCCACAGCCTGGCCCTGGGGACAGAGCCGCGGCTCCCACAGGAATCCTCCAATTGTGCTGTTAACTAAAAAAAAAATGTACGTAGTGAGGATAAGAAGGAATGTGTTTTACTTTTCTCTCTCACTAACCTGTGCTGCTATCCGTCGGTTTTGTACTTTTTCCCTGGGTGCTGTGGATAACTGGAGGACAGTTTGCCAGAGGAGACTTTTTCTCTTTTGGTTCTCACACACCACACCTGTGCCTGCTGCTTGGTCACTGCTGCTTTTGGGGTCACTAGGAGTTGCACCTTGCTCAGGAAGGCACATTAAGGGCGCCTTTGGATGGAGATTCTCACTCTTAAGATGTGTTTTTCACCTTTTGAGTCGTTCTTGTCCTTCTTCTGGGAACCCCTCCTTGAACCGTGAGCAGCAGAATTGGGCACGACATTCCAGGGGAGGCAAACTAGTGCCAGCTTCAGTAATAACCTGCTCTGCGCACTCCTACCTGGTTTTCCAAAGATGGCACTGAGTGGTTTTGGTGATATTCTGGAAGTTCATTTTGCTCTCATTACCCATCCTACCCTACAGCTCTTTTCCACTTTTTTTTCCCCACTTTCTTTTTTTCCTGGTGACTCATTCTGGGTTATCAGCTCCAACACCATCTCCAGTACGGCCTTGTAATTGTTGTTTAGGGCAGCAGCCTGCTTTCTGCCCAGGAACCATCACTGAAATATCATTTGACAGAGTTAGGTCAGTTCCTCCTTGAGTTCATAACAGAATTGCCTTCTCGTACGGACAAATCCAGATCCTTTCCTCCTTTAACAGACAGATGCTCATTTACTCATGGCATCTGCTTGCCACTTGCGGAGTAATCTTCAAACGAGGGGAAATGATATCCATTTCGTGAGTATTTTATGCTGACAGAGCAGTGTAAAAAGGTTTTGCTGTAAATCATAAGGTGTTGTGTCTGCTCTGTAACGGGTTATATGTGCACCTTTCAGCAGGGCCGAGAAGCCAGTATAGTGGACAGAAAGACATATCTGTCTGTGCAGCTGTGGGTCTCAAAAAAATGTCTACCAACATGATATCTAGGCAGTCCCTGGGATTTACTGTGGAAAACAGAACTCAGGAGATCCTGGGAAGGGAAATAGGCATTGCAGAAAAACTTGCAGTTCTTAATTTCCATGTGAAGGCTATGTTCTACTGTTAATTTTTCCCTTTCTCCTGCAAAGCTAGTTGCTTTTGCTTGGGTTCTCATTTGGGCTCTGTCCCCACAGTAAAAATGTAAAATTTAAAGGTTTGTGGTTTTTGTTTTTTTTTTTTTTTTCCCAAGAAGGAAAGAGGAAGGAACGGAGCAGGGAGGAAAGGACAGCAACCAACTTCGCAATTTCCTTCAAGCTGAAATGTATTTACCTTTTTTGTTGTGCAAACTGTATTATGTGTTATTTAGGTAGCACACAGGAAGTACTGTCACGTATATTTATGAACTCTATACACAGGCATTTTTTTGAGCAGTGACAAATGTATCTAGCACCAGTTACAGTATTGTGCTGAATGCTAAAATATTTAAGTGCAGCTTCTGCTTGTTGACATGTCTCTAAAATATGAAAAAGATTGCACTGTTGAAGCAGAAAATGCCAATATTATTTATTTTTAAACAGAAAAAGAAAGATATGTCTGTAAGAATTACAGTTTGTTACTACCATTAGTTTTAAAATAAGATACTCAAATACTTGTTAGTGATCAAAATCTGATTGAAATACAAAAGAAAAAATAACATTTTGCTGTTCATTGTGAGAGATAACTATTGTGCATGAAGTGCTTTTTTCTTTTCTTTCCTTTCCCCCCAGTTTGCTTGTTTTGTACATCAGACATCTGAAAAAAACCCACGGAAAATTATAAAGTTTTTCTATTGGAAACAAAACAGTTGTTTTCCATATCTGCACATCTTTATCCCATCGCAGTAAGGCAAAGTCTGGTATACTCCTCCTAGTACTGCCAACCTTATGGCAATATCTTGGTTACCAAAATGTGCCACTGATACAAATTTATTGCAGCTAAAATTAGGCTGTGATCTCTGGAACTCTCTAAAGCAAGCTGAAGGAGAGTGGCTTTACCAGGCTAAAATGGTCCTTTTTGAATGTTACTTTTTTTCCTACTTATTTTTCTTCCATATTATAAGGTAATATGAGATTCTCAGATAATCTCATGACTCCAAGAGCTAGAATACAAGAAGGCTCCTCAGTATCGGAAGGCATGTGATGCCACTGTAAAAGCTGTTGGTGCTGACTCAGTTTAGAAACTGCTAATGGGAATGGAAGTGGGTTGGCAGAGGAAAACCCTACATGAGGTAGTTTCTTCTCTTCCCTGCCCAGATCTTGACTAACTCTTAACTACCAAGATGATATTATGTCTACGTGAGAGAACATCCCTGGAGTTTGGGAAGACTGAATTAATATTGTTTTGATGCCACGATTCCTGTTCTGGATACTGGCCCTCCTCTGCTAACATGTAATTTCTGCTCCTGAAATGATACCTAGTCAAAGGGGTCTGATGCCTGAACTGGCCTGTTAAAAAAATGTCAGAATGAAGTGAAAAGCAATATTTTTGTTAGAAGTGCTCTCATGTCTCTGAGTGAAGACTTACGTGAGTGTGTATGGGAATGCGCGCACTATATTTAATGTATCTTAAGCTTGCCAGTATTTAAATCTTCAGATGAGAAATTGGAACCGTTTACTGAAGCAGAAGGCTCACTGCCAGCTTCTTTTTGGAAGTTAAGAAAGTGAATTCTCTGCTGAATGCTGGGTTTTGTAGGTTTTCCCTGTGGATGCAATAATCTCTCATCTTGCCAGGGACTGTGGCTGCCAAAAAGCTCATGGGACTGACAGGTAGGAACGTGCCTAACTCCCACATTCCTCATCCTTGAACAGCTCATCCTGAGATTGGAACTGGGAATGTTACAGAAGGCCTCACTTGAAGCTGCAGAAGAAAACTGGCAGTAAAATTGTCAAGCTTGCCAATCTCTTTGGGGCTTACCAAGCACTGGAGAGAAGCAATTCATAGAGACAGTGAAAAACAAAAAGGAGCCTTCCTTGGCTTGCCAAAAGGAAAAGAAGAAGAAAAATGAAAAGAACTTCTTTTGATGAAGGTGGCACCCACTGTATGAGAAGAAAAATACATTTGGATCAGTGGTATGTTTTGGTAACCTTTTGTCGTCAAGATATTATCATAAGATTGGATTTTAAACATGTGTGTGTGTATGTGGTCTGCTGAACAGTGAAATCGTTATCACTGTGATTATTGGTTGCAACAATACACTTTTCTCTCTGTGCTCCTCAGACTTCTCCAGCATTATCTTAGGGATAGCACTTTACATCCACTTTGTGCAGGTAGGAATGACTGCAATATTAAGTACAAGTTGGACAATAAATCTGCAGCTGTGCATGGCAGAGGGTTCACAGTAATGCTATCAGTAACAGTCTTTTAGCTTATCTCCAGGAGGGTTAGGCACAACCTCCCATGGTCTTACACTGAAAAATGCCACTGTCTTGGGGAAACTTCTTTCAGAGGTAGTGCATGGGTGAAATATCCACCAGGTAGGGGTGCTGGCAGAGACGGGAATACTGGAGCAAGTGGCGTTTAAGAAGACCTCTCTGGCATCTGCTGAGGGCAGGTTCTGCTCTCAGGAGCTGTGAGGGATATGGGAGGCTGGGCTGATTGCATGGTTCCAGTTTATGCTGTGCCAAATCGTTCTGGAGATGGGGTTTGGTGTAAAGGGGCCTGACTGATGCTGCTTACACCTCAGCACTGCAGCTCCATTTTAACCATAGGAATTAGTCAGCAGAAACCACATCCTTTCTTGGAGTATAATTGTCTTAACATTGGGAATTAGCACCAGGAGAGAGACCAGAAGGCTGTGCAATTATCTTCTTTTTTCTTTCACTTGAAAAAAATTCATAGTTAGAACGAGCAAGTTATTAAATCCTGCATGAGGCCCTGACTCCATGGAAGATGGCAGTAGCTTTGCCGCTGACATCACCATGATAGGATCTCCTCGCTAAAATCTAGTCGTTATTTATAATTCTACTTTGATATAAGTCATGGAAGTGAATCTTATGGTTATTTGGATAAAATGACAGCTTTTCCAATTACAGCTGCATTTTAGGACATGTAGCTGTCTTGGTCTACTTATCGCTATGTTTTCTAAGGGTAATTATTCCTTGAGGAGTTAATTAGAAGTTTATCCCCATGTATTCACACATGTATGTGCAGCTAAGCTGGTTTTCTGTACATCCATAGCATTTTGGTGAGCAATGCAGAAGTAGAAAGACATTCTTTTTAAAAGCTGGTCATTTTAACAAAAAAAGCTTTCAAATTTTTAATTGGTATTTAATTGGTGTTGCCTGATCAGTACTGAAGAGTAAAAGATTGTGTGAAAATTTGGAGCAATTTTAGATCTTTGAGTGATCTTGCTGGTACAATAATTTAAACATGAGATTTCTGTGCAACCACTCTATAAGGGTCTTGGAGAAGCTACAAGCTTGATGTTTCACTGTTACTGACATTTTCATTTTAGCAAGCCTGCTTTTTCATAGATCTCATAGGACAGCTACTACAAAAGAAGCATGATGAACTGGTATCTCATTTTTGTGTACTTTACTAAATTTACAGGCAGAGAGAGAACTCAACTCAGGGCAAAATATGTAAAAAATTCTTACGACAAAATTGCTTAGTATCTTTTATTTTTTTTTTTTTTTACCCTGCAGCTAGAGACAATGTTCTAAGAATAAAGTTCATGCTAAGATTTCTCACTGGGTAACATAAACTACGTCTTCCATATCTTCCATGTAAGAAACTCTCCAGGTGACTCTTCTGAAATGAATCAACCTGTATGCCATGTTCACAGCTCTCCTGATTTAGGTATTGCAGCCCATGGAAAATTAAACTACGATCAAATGTATACGTTTATGTAACCAGCCATTTCAAATTCTGTGAATTGGTGCATTCTACATAAATAAAAGGACCTGATTTTGTGCTTTGAAATCAGTCCTTTGCCTTCTGTTTGCTGCACAATGCCATCTGACTTCTTAAAAATTGGCTGATCCTTTTTCCTCATCTGCACCTGCTCTGCTTCAGAAATAACTCTTAGGGAAATCTTGGACTAGTTCTGTCTGCTCTGACGTTAGCTTTGCCATCAAGAGCAAGGAAGATGTGAGGTGAGGGAAAAAAAGAATGTGCAATCCAAAACAAGGAGAGGGAAATGATTCATCTAAACAATCAGTGCATTTCAATTTCATTTGAAAAAAGAATGAAAAGGCTCCTAGACCGGCGTGTTGGCAAATTTCTCACAAATAGACACATTAGTTGATATCATCAGCCTACACAGGCTGTAGACTTGCACTACCAAACCACTAAAGTGTGTGCTTTACTTTAGGTATTTTGTTGTTTTACCTACTTTGTTGAGACAATTCAGATGTGTAAATTTAAAGCTCTGCGTAATTGCTTTGGAGTGGAGCCCTATAAAGAGATTTTATTTCCTGCGATATAAGGAGACTCAGCCTACATCATCGCCAACAGCTTCTCTCCTCTTTAGCTGGAGTGAGATTTGAAAACAGCTATGCCAAGGAAGAACTAGTGATTATAAAATCAAGGAGAGCAGTGGATGGATAGGCACAAAGGCAGAGGGAAAGGTGCCATTAGGTGACAATTAAGATCTGGCCATGTCTTAGGCTCTCTCCAGGTCTCCATGTAGGCAGCCTGAATCACCTCCTCTCCTAACTTTGGAAGACAGTTAACACATGGCAAATTCCCAGGTGGCTCACTTAAGTGAAGAAGTTTCTCTAACTGAAGGGAATTTATTATTTGAAGTTTAGAATAAATTTGCCACATACTTTCCCCTTTTTAATATTGTTGCAAGGTGTTAACTTCAAAGGTAAACTGTTTTGCCATGGTTTTTCCTACATTTTTTTTCTAGAAACCATCTCCCTGTAATAAAGGGTTCAGTCTGTGTCTGTGTTTAATCTCCGCTTCCTTGCATTGCTCAGATAAAGGGGGGAACTCTGCTGTGTGCAGAAGTGAGACAGAGATCTGGGTCGCCTCAGACTCCTGAGGTTCCACCTGGGGTTGAGAGAGGGACTCTGGTCTTTCCCTGAGACTGACATCTGCAAAGTGTTTAGACTTGACCAGCCATGCTCATCATGGCTGAGATTGAACTGTGTGACTGTCTCCCAGGAGATTCCAGGACTAAGGACGTTGCACTCCAGCTCTTTCCTTGAAAGGCAGATCTCAAGAGGTGAGCGAAGTGAATAGGGAAGCCAAATGAAGAGGCAGAGCTGCCTTCGTGCAATCTACGAGCAGTGAAGAACTGCTTTCCCAAAGGATCTTGTAGGAGTAGGAAAGAGAGAGAAGGTGGACAAGGATGATAGGAGCATGGCTCTGTCCAAGGAGAGGTTAAATAGACTAGAGCTCTTTTGCTTGAGAAAGAGATGATTGAAGAGGTTTATAAATCCTGAGTGGAATACAGAAGCTGAACAGAAAATTATTATTCTCCATTTCTCTTTATACAAGAACTAGGAGGAATCAATTAGGAGGTCAGGGAATAAGTTCAAAGTAAGCAAGAAGGAAATTAATTTTCAGGCAGTAGAGGGAAAAAGTGGGATGCACTGCCAGAAGATGTGGTTATGCAGAAGTGTGCAATTGGGGAGCTATAGGGTGCGCTGAGCACCCAGACAGCTCCCACTGCTCTCTGGACATGTGTGAGGTGCCAATGGATGCTGCCCTGCCCAGAGGCATGGTAGGAAAAGGGACCAGAAACTGGTTCCTCTCAAACTTCCTCCTGCTGATGGTGTGAAAGGACAGCTTAGCTGGGGCCAGGAGGAGGTGATGAGGTGGTCTTGGGAACTTGGTGGGTCTCTGAGAGGGAGAGCATGACTGGAAAGGGAAAAGGGTAAGAGCTTCAGGAAAACAGTCACTGTTGGAGGCAGGGTCCTGGATCTGAGGGTCCCTCAGGCTGACCCAGTACAGCTGTTCTTAACCTCTGCACCACTGTGCCTGCACAGGCACTGCTCTGACTGTGGGGCTTTTGATACAGTGATGGGGTACCTTCAGGAAAGCAGAAAAGCAGTCATGAAAGTTTGTCAGAAAACACAAAGAATCAAGGGAATTTAGGGCTATAGCTGCAAGTTGGCACTATTCCTTTAAATGTAGTTTTACATTCTCTAAATAATACATTCATAAAAAAAATTGTCTTTTCACTAGATGATGTATGTAGGCTTAGCCTTGTATTAAAATTACTTGTCTGCTCTGCTTTAATTTCTCTTTTTTTTTCTTCTTTCACGGGATCATTTACCTCTGCTCTCCCTGAGTTAGTTCTCAAGGTCCTCAACCTTCTGGCCAAAGATGAGTACATAAAATAATTTTTTTTCTCACACGTGGGAACAGACGTTCCTGTTGCTGTCCTGAGGAAGGACCGCTTGCTCAGAACTTCTTCATCCTCTTGTTGTCAGGGATCAAGCCGGGGCAAAAAGAAAGACGGAGCTGTACTGCCATGCATGTTAAAAATTATTTTACTTGATAAGTGTGAAATTACATCTAATTACAAAGTTAATGTAAGTGAATGTAATCAGATAATTACAATGGGTAATGACATGACATTTACAACTTATAATGATCTTTTTATTATACTGTGTATAATGACTATCAAAATTCTTTCTGAAGTTTTCTCCTTCTTTAATTGGCCTTTTCATATAAAACAAACTATGTTAAATGTTTTATAATTTTCTGTCTGAATCCTTTACATTCTAACATATAGTTTCAAAGCATTCTTAAGTGGTTTGGTAATATTATAGCTATTTACTTAATTTTTTTTACAAAAATAAAAAAATGCAGCAGCTCTTTTTAAGGTGTGGTGCAAGAAAGCCTTTGAAAAAGTCTAATTTCCATTCTTTTTATTGCACACCACTGGAAGAAGTGAGCGGAATTGTTAATAGGAGGCAGCATGTGGGCAAAGCCCTACCTTAGGTAGCAAGTGACCTTGGGGCTATTCTCTGGGGCAAGTCATTTCACTTTTTTGTGCCTTGGTTTCCCTATCTGTAAATGAGGAATGATGATATTTCATCTCATCTGTGAAGTATGTCATAATATACAGATGAAAACTGACAAATATCACAAGGAAAGGAAATTAAGAATTCACAGAAGGAATGGAGACAGACTTTAATTGGAGCGAAGGCCCTCCACTTTAGTAAACACCAGGCTTGCCTAATTTATGAATATTGGTGCATGTCCCCTACCCCCTTCACACAAAGCTCAGATAATTGGTCTTTGTTCGGGGAACTGCCTATGGGTTGGAATAACAGCAGGAGCTCCCTTTGTGAGTGCTTTGGGCCCAGCTCCAAAGGTCCTCTCAATACCGGTGTATTCAAGGCTGCTGCAAACATGAGGCCTGATTCATGTCACCCATGTTACACCACTTTTATGCCAGTGTAATTCCATTTAAAGCGATGGAGTTGCCCATGCAACGTAATACTGAAGTAATTCACCTGATTTCAGTGAAATTACTCTGGCATAGAACTGAAGTTAAACAAGGACTGATTGGAGTCTGTAGGGCTTGAATCTTAATTGCTTTCTGAAGTCTCCTGGGTATAAAATGCTAGTATTCTGACCTGTGAGCATTTGACACCTTCTCTGCATGGAAGCAAATGATCCCACCAAGAAGGCCAGTGCTTTAATCCTTCTCACCACTGCCTCATGATCCCTGTTTATGTTAGGATCAAAAGGGCCAAAAAGTGGATTCTAAGCTTGCCGACAGCACAAGAGAGCCCTCCTTTTTCTTTGCTCTGGCTAGGTGAGTCCAGGGCAGTTAGAGCATACTTGAGGCTCCATCAGAATGGCTCCAACCAAGTCAGAGACCATGCTGATCAGCAAACAGCTGCTCTTTGGACACAGAGGTGGAGTCCTTCTAAGTCCGTGGTAAGCATGTCTGTCCCTCAGTGCCTTCCCATTATTAATGACAAGAATAAGTCATGCAGAAGCTCTGATTTTCCGACTTCCATTAATCATTTTGCATCTTTACTACTGTGTATTAATGAAGCCTGTTATGTAATATAGCCTGTGCTACAGCTCCCAGCAGCTCAGATAGATAAACACAAAACAACATAAAGAAGGAGGCTAGAGAAAGCAGAGGTGCTTGACTTAAGCTGTGCTTGATGTCCAAAGCAGAGGTGGTTACCCATGAATATGAAGAGATACCACTGACTTGGTATGGCTGACTGGCACTGACTGGCATACGGCTGACATTGCCCGTGTAAAGCATGAGTGGACATAGCATTAAAAGGCAGGAGGTGAAGTAAGTCTAGACCTGGCCATCACCACTCTGGGGTTGCTGCCTGGGTGACCATTAGGTTGCCTCATCCATTAGGGCTTTTACAGCAAAGAAGAAAGCATGCTTAAGAGTATGGAAGGACTTAAAACACTGGAAGTTACAGACTTAAATCCCAGCAAGAAGCTAGGAAGCAGAGATCATTTCTGCATATGGAACTGGGTATGAAGGATGTGATTGAGCGAAAGAAGGTATAGGTGTTTTATCATCACAAGAGGGGAGGAGGTAAAAAGGGAGACAGTCATGCTCAGCAGGAGAGCATTTGAAACACGGCCTGCTTGTTTGCTTGGGGTTTTTTAATGATTAACTAAGAGCAGCAACTGAAGAAAAAGATATTTAATTAGATTCTGAAGACAGAACTCTTTAGAAGAAGGCTGCAAATTTGCAGGTATTCTGTTAGGTTAAACACCAGTTTGAATCCAGGTAAATCGTGGAGTTAGCTGCAGCATAATCCCAGAAATATCAGACTAGAAAAATTTGATCTCATGTTGCTGATGTACAAGGAAACAGTATTCATTCTAATGAACAACAGAAGAGTGCTTGTATGCAACCCAGGGAACACAAGACCTCCTGGAATTCATAATTTTTCCCCCAGTTGTAAACTGTAGTTTCTATAGTTTTGCACTCACAGCAGGTTGTTAAAGCAGCAGGCTCCATGGATTTGATCACAATATACCTTCTTCTACGGAAGGCAGGAAAGCAGGCAATGCTGTCCTTGTTCAGCAGTCCAACATAAGACATACCCGAAAAAAGAATATACCACGAAGACAAGGCATGTTTGATATAGACTCCCTATATGTATCCTCTGAGACTACTGGCATGAAGACCTGGTCATTGAAAACAAGACAGTGCTTTCTTCAGTGACTGAGGATATATGATGTGATTAATCCATTGCGCAAGTATCCACTGGTATGATGTCCAAAATGGTTTCCATCACAGGAAGCTAAACAAGCTTCTTCACATCTTAGAGTGGACGTAGAGGGTTTCCATTTGGGCACTGAGATGGGAGCCATTAAGAAACATGCAGGAGAAAGGATGAAAAAGAATATAGCAATTCACAGGAATAGTCATTCCAGATTTTCTGCACACCTGTGGGAAGCCTGAGCACCTTTGAAACATTTAACACACCCAGATGCAGTGTACTCAGTTGGACCAGAGAGGAGACATTAAAAAAGAAAGATTGAAACAAACCTGAAGGAGAGCTGTACTCATCCTAAAGGTCTATTATCCTAGATCACGAAGTGTGTTAGAAAGGGGCTAAAGCCAGCAGTATTTCAAAATCAGAAGTACATGGCACTTGTCAAAATCTGACAGGTCTGCAAAGGGAATACATTCAGCTGGAAAGCCAGTTCAGTCCAGGAACATAAATGGTCCCACCAGTTCATTTGTGGACACAAGATGAGCATCCAGTTTGATCAGGAAGATGGTCACACAACTGAGGGTGCAAACTACTATCAGCAGATTAGCCAGAGCGCCTATGTGTTTATTTATCAGCTCCTTAGGTGGGGTACTGAACATTAAAAATAGCAGTTCCAGCAGTCAGGAAGCTAAGCACTGGCTCTAGCTATCAAATCAAGGAGAACTGAGAACTGAGAGCATGTTGCTCCTAAGGCAGTTACAGAGGTATGAGGAGAGGAGAAGGAAAAGACTGCTGTACTGGAGACTGAGGGATGGCTCAATAGAAGACCATGCGGGATGCTCTTTGAAGAGTAGCTTGAACTCTCAGTATGGCTTTCAGGAAAGTCTTGCAAGAAAGACTTGGAGATAATGGAAAAGGAGACAAAATTCAGAGAGAGACAGTGCCTAACACAATACCCTCCTTTGACAAGATTCTGTACCTAAGAAAATGCAGTGGCCCTAACGCACTCAGAAGTATGAGGCTGAAGAGAAATTATGGGTGGATTTCCTCAGGATAGACCTAATAATCACTTGTTCAGTATTTTCTTTGGTGAACAATCACAAGAAGTGGGAGCAATTGTCCATGTTTATTGACACAAAAGTGTGTGGAACCAGTGTCAGGGAGAAAGCTTACATGATAAGTTTACAGAATAAATCAGATTAATTCCTAGGAATGGGATGAAGTCTAACTGGAAAAGTGCAAGACCATGCACACAATACTTACTCATAACCAGATGTTATTAGCTATATAGCAAGGAGTCAGACCTGTTAGAAGCAGAGGTGATGTAATACCACTTAGGTAGAAGGGAGGATGTAGGAGAGAGGGCAGTATAGAAAGCCTCTAAGTCACCGTTATGATGCAGCCAAGAAAAAACGACAAACGTTATTCTAGCTGTTAGGTTATGTGTTTCCAATACAGATGGAAATTATGAATGTCATTGAACAAGATACTTCTATGGTAAAGAACCTATGTTAAAATGAGGTGAATTCAAGTTTTAGTAGCTACAGAGAAGGTTTTCTATAGTAATTAGGGGAAAGGACAGTCTATTTTGCAAGAGGAAATGAAGAGCTCCATTTGTTTAGCCAAAGAAAACAGAGGTTGAGAGAGGGAATTATTGTGCTCTACAGATACATCAAGAGAATAAGCATCAGAGAAGAGGAAAAGTATTTAACTAAAGAACATTATTGACATAAGAATAAAAGGCTGTAAACTAGCTAGGAATACACTTAAACTAGAAATTACAAAACATTTGCAAACATCAGAGCTGTATGGCTTGGGAACAGTCTTCCAAAAGAGCTGTGTGGGCAAAAAATCCCAATCACTTCCCAGACAGAAACAGATCAGTTCATGAAATAAAATCTGCAACACGATCACCCATGAGAACAGGGAATTGGATTTGATGGTCCTGAAGATATCTTTGAATCCAGTGCTAAAACATAGATGCCCTGTGTTAATATCTAACCCTATGGCCCTTTATCATTTGATAAATGGGGATAATATTATTAACTTATACCACATGGTTACTCTGAATCGTGTCTAGAGTACCAAGTATAGGAATTTGTAAGCATTAGTATTGCAATTAGTTAGGAGGTTCCAGAAAGGCACGAGACATTAAGAGAAAGAATGAGTTGTGTGTGTATATATAGAAATATATATTTGTATTCATATATTGTATATAGTTTATATTTTATTTACCTACAATTTTAATATACTTTATATTTTATTTCTATTTTTATATATAATATATAAGATTTTGTGCATATACTGTAGTAGTTATGCTATAAATATATAACAGCTTATAACAGCTATATTTAAACCACTGTCTCCTTTATGCCCCACAAATACTTATCCTGTCTACAGTTTCCAGAACCCCTGAAAATCTGTTGTAATGCTTTGCTCACACCTACAGTACTCTCTTAAAAAGAATGGGTTTAGCACTAAAAATCACTACAGCAAGAACAAAGATTGACGGGCTGATGTCACTCAACATTCGATGTCTTCAATATCATATTGTTCACGACACAAAGCTTGCAGGTGGTAGATACAAAAAACAAATCCAAAGCAAAAGGGAGCTACCTTCACATTCGGTTTTAGTTTATTCTGAGCAAATAAAGCTTGCCTCTAACCCTTCATAATAGTCATGTGTAAGTAAAGACTAGCTGATATTGGCCAGAAAGGACAGACTTGGCCATTTACCGCAAATCTATGCTTTTCTGACTGCATTATTTATGAAAATATTAATTATAAATGAGAAACCTGCCGAGTATGGACAGAGAGCAGCGAGAAATGGAGAAATGCCCAAAGGAGGAACGTGATCAGTTTGAGAGCACTCCTTGCTACAGAGCATGGCTCAGTGCTGAAAGGTGAATACCGGTGATTGCTCTCGGTTCAGACCTGCAAGCTTTGCTCTGTCACTGAAGAGAAAGGAGCTTATCAGTTTCCTGTTGCTCCCAGTTACGTTTCCTCCTGGCAGGGGGGTTATGCATCAGGCCTCTTCGGCATTCTCCTCTGACAGCTCTCCGTTTTGTTTCCAACGTCTCTATTAGTGGCAGGATTTTTTCCCTGCACAGTTTTAGTTTCAACAGGTGCCAGGATTTGAACTGGTCAAAGTACAAAGATGCATTCATTCCTAAATTGTCACTATCACAGCCATAACTATCAAAGTGTTGCCATGCCACTTCCTAGGTCAATTTATGGCATAAATACCCTGTCAAAGGCACAATGATTTATTCATTCCCCTCAAAGATAAGTATCATATGGTGGGACTCATTATATGATTGATTTCAGCTTATTTGAATGATTGCATTGCTGATGGTGGACGCAAAGGGAGGCATCAGAGTTCTGGGAACTAGACACATAACACCAGTGTGTTTTTCATGGGAGTACTTTCACTCACATGCTAAATCTCAGGCTTCAGCTGGGTAATACATGTCAGCTCCAGTAAGGTTACCAGAGCCCCTTTAAAAAAAAAAAAATCAAAGCCAGTTTTGCTTAAAATCCACACGAGACTTGTAAGGAACCTTGGAAATTTGTGCCTGTCACTCCTGGTCTCTCTGATGGCAGTTTCACTAAGTGCCTGCCTCAGTGAGACAGTGAACCTCAGGGAACAGAGCAGCCTGGGAGGAACAAAACTTGCGCGGTTTTCTCTGGCTGTTGTCAGATCGCAGGTCTTTGCTGATGGCAGGTGGGAAAGTGAGGGGATGGCACTGGCTCTGCTGAACAATCACAGTGCCCCTCTGTGGTGCCACACACCAGCAGTTATTTCAGTGCTGGTGGAGCCTTGTAAAGATGTAAGTGGAGCTAAACTGGGGATTGAAATGGGAAGAGTCGTTGTTTGGAGACAAGTGGAAACTTTGTCATATAAAATACGCGGTGTCTTGAAAGGTGTGCCTATATGGCACGTGCAACTTTACTGTAAAAATGTCAGGATTTGGTTTCCCCACAGTAATGAGTGGTGTTTTGAAAAATCTGTTTTAATGAGCTGTTCTGTAGCAGAAAGCTAAGAACAGAGTTATTGTGATGAATCTATGAATTGGCTATTTAAATAAAGTTCCGTGTCCTACATACCACTTCAGCACCTCACAACATCAAGCCGTTCAGAGAGTAGCTTCTTTTTGAATGTTGAGGGTGCATCTACATTCACATTTGAGTTCAGAGCGGTAGTGTGTTACTAAAGTAAATCTCCCAGTTGCCTCCACTTGCACCTTGTTTTGCATTGTGGAGCAGTCTCAGAGTAAATGAACTGGATTCCTTTCAAATGAAACTAAACTGGAAGATCACTTCCAGATGTGCACCTAGTGCAGAAGACAGACTAGGCAGAAGACAGCTAGCCTGAAGTGACACCCCCAAAAAATCCCCCACTCTGAAACGTGCACCTTGAGAACATCAGGTCCTTAGCACTAAGTGCTTTACTCTACAGAGGCCCACTCCCACTCATCCACACTGCTTGCTGACAGGGACATGACCCCTATGAGGCCTGTCCTGTGGACAGCACGGTCTAAAAGATTGGTGTGACAAAAAGGCTCCACCGTCCAACACTTTGTGAAAATTACACGCAGCATTCTCTTAGCTTGTCGCACAACCACCACTACCACCACAACTGAAGTTTTGGGTAAGTGTATTTACTGACCTATTCTTAGACCTGGAGCTGAAGCGAGGTTTGAATACAAGTATTGATAACAGCTCTGCCATCGTCCTTTCTGCCTTTATGAAAAATCCTTGCAAAATTTGGTGTTTTTTAAAGCTGCTTCCCAGTTTTGAGAATCAGTAAAATGCAACAGAGCTGAAGTTCGGTTAAAATATCCCTTCTTTTTAAACTTTACCTGTGCACAGAAAAGAATTCAAAAAGTAAACTCTAAAGAATCAATAGCAAATGAATGACTGCCTTTTAATTTTCTTTTATATTTTGTGTTCTGGACCTGTTTTCTTAACATTTCAGGATTACAAAACTGAATAGTAAATTTATATAGCTTAAAAACTCACAAGCAGTTTCTCTTTCATGTCCAGTCTCTTCCCAGGTCCCCCCATGGAGGCACCGTTCGGTTTGTACTTAGAACAACATTTCAGTAGATTCCCTGGAAATAACTGGGTTCAGCTAGTGTGAAATATTTTGCAGAATCACATTTTCTCAAGTTTAAAGGGGTACCTGCTTAAGAATGGTGACTTGCAAAGCGATCTGTTGGGTCTGACACAAAGAGACTACGCTGCTGGCACATGCAGCGGGCGACAGGTTGCTTTACACTTGCTCTTCTCTGGACCTTCTGATGACATTGGTTTATTTTCATCCCTCTTCCCCCAGAGCGATGGTAAAATACAGCTTTAACTCACGGATAGACATATGCAGGATTGATGTGTTTTACCTTCATGGACCATACAGAAATATTGATGTGGTTTTATCTGTTAGATCTTGAACCGGTTATTATAGCTCCAGAGAACCCTGATATTAAGCTGCTCTTTGAGTCTTATCCAGGCATAATGTGCTGTTCAATTGAAAGGCTGGCACTGTGAAGAAGATGCAGAGGGTGTAATCACAGCCATTACAGAGAGCCATCAGTGGAGCCAAACCTACACTTTCCACAGTCAGCAGTAGGCAGCTAGATGAAAAGGAACTATTAGAAACCAAACCTAGCACTCGATGTGTAATAAATGGCCAAGAGAAAGCCTGTTAGGGAACTATTTCCACAAAAAGGCAAAATGCTGTCATATAGAAAAAGAAAAGATTCTGTGCTAGTTTAAAAAGGTCAACTTTTCAGTATAAACTGACAACATTGATATTGGAAAGCTGCCACCTTTACCACCACCACTCGTATCGTCAAATTCTGCCCTCCAGCCTTTGTAAGGGGGCAGAGTTTATCAAAGGGATGTCTTCATAATCCTCCCTTCTCCTGGCTTGCCTCATTTTGTTGTTTTCTTTTTTGGAGGTGGATTATCTTTAGGGTCATTTTTAGGTCATTTGTATTCAGTGATTAAAAGGAGCCGGAGCATTCTAGGTATTTTTGATGCTCCCAGTGGACTCTTTCTTTCTTTTTCCTCCTCCCTGCCAACAGTGCTCAGGGCAAGTGCAGTTCCTCCCTCCTTCTCAGCATGGGGAAACATCAGTGACTTCCCGAGCAGAGTCTCCGTGGGGAACAGAGGAGGTCAAGAGCAGTGTTAATAGTCACCTGTGAAAAAGAGGAGCAACAGCCAGTGAGGCCAAGTGTCGTTTAAAGTCAATGTTTCTGGGAAGTTTGTATTCATTCACATCCTCTACACGAGAACCAGTCCCTCTCAACAAATCGTGGAATCACAGGGCTAGGAAACTTCTCGTCAGATATTTAGCCCAACTATCTGTGGCAGGCATACTTCATGCTAAACTGAGAAACGTTTTATTTAATGTGTCCTTTGATGCTGAGGTCTCTGTGAGCTCTATAGGGGACTGAATTTATTATAGTCCTCCCTGTAAAGAGATTTCTGCCAGTTTTAAACAGCTGATGGATGTAAACAAAACATCTTCATAGGTGAGAAATCCTTAGAGAGGTGAACCTTCCCACTGGCCGGATCCTAAGGATTTGGTTCAGTATGAAGGCTTAGGGTGGGATAAAGAGAAGAAGAGAAAAGGGACAAGATGGGAGGTGTTGAGGGAGAACCCTGCTTTTGTGGTTCTGGAGCAGCACTAACAAGGCAGGTACTGCCTGAGTCCTTTTTTGCTAGCGTAACATACCATCGCCCTCAGCCCATACATGATACTGTATGAGGCTTATGAATTATTATTTTTTTTTCTTTTTAATCACTCCCACATCTCTTTTGGTTGTTTTTTTTTTGGTAGTATGATTCAAGACTGAGCTCCAAGCAAGTGTGCAGATATGCACAATGTATTTCAAGAGCTGATCTTAGGACTGCAGGTATAATTAAAGCTTGGATTCTCCAATGGCCTGTGTTATGTAACCTATTTTCATTGAAATTCATTGGTATTTGGATAACCACCTCCCTTAGGCTTTTTAAAAAATCCCAGCAGAACTACAACTGATCATCGGAAAAGTGCACCCTTTGAATGCTAATAAAATCAATCTAATCTTCATTAAACAACTGAAAAAAAATAGTGGCTTAGGGTTGATCTTGCTCAAAATATTGTAAACAGAACACATAATTATTAAGAGGATTATGGTAATCTTATGTGAGAAGAGTAAAAGCAGGAGCAGAAACTGGAGTCTTGGGCTGAAATAATGGCTGCTTATTTCTAGAGATTTATGCATAGTGAAATAATAGATACTACAAATAACACCCCAGATAGTCAAAGGAGCGCACCCCAAAGGATTTTAACCTAATTTCTGTAATGAGTTCATTTCAGTAAGCTGAAGACCCCTTGAAGTTCCTTAAAACATTTCATAATGCAACTCAGCTAAGTGATTTTTATGTACTGTGGCATTCCCTGTACATGCAGACACATTAGATGACGCTGCCATAACCTTTAATATAAAAACAAATGAAATTGTTGCTAATTCAGGTCCTAAAAAACTGAAGCCTCGCATGCTTTTTCAGGCTGAGAGTTTCAGAAAATTTTCATTTTCTGAAGTTTCAGTTTATTTATGAATTTTCAAAAGTGAGCAGTTTATCACCTCTTTTATGCATAAGCCCTACTAGCTCCTTAAATATACATATTTTCACTCATTTGCACAAGACATTATGGGCTGGCAGGCAATCTCAGGGCTGGTGTTGGCTCCACACAAAACCTTGCAATCTCTAAAGAAGGAGGTGGTGCTTCTCAGTTTTTATACAACACCTGGGTAGTTTGGGGGTTGACTTGTCATGTGGGACACCAGTCAGTATCTGTGTCTACCCAAAGTATTTGAATTCCAGTTCACCTTGTGGGGTGCTCTCTTCATCAGCCCAGTGAGGTATGGCTGTTTCGCTTCCCTCCCTCTCCCATCCAGCTTGTTTGAAGCTGTTCTTTGCATGGAAGACCTTCTTGGCTGGACAGAAGGAAAGAGACTGAGCAGAAGGAATGAGAATGAGACTTTCTGACCTAGTGGGTACAGCTTGCTCTTGAGCAGGCTAAATCCCAAGGTCCCAAGGTCTGCTGGTACCTCTTATCCAGTGCTGGTTGTAGGTAAAATATAAAAGCGTGTGTAAGAACATATAAGAGCAGGGACTAGCAATCAGCTTTTCTTCCTCCTGGAAAATTCCCTGTTCACTCCCACACTCCTTCTCAGTGAATCTTTTAATATTATGTGTATAAAGGAGCTGCTTCAACTGGAAAACTAGAGAGAACTCCTCCTTGTATTCACTCTGGAGAGAACTCCTTGCTATATTCGCTCTAGAGATACTTGTATTCCCATGGTATGGCCTTTTTTCAGGAGACTGGCTTTTGCCATGATTTGGGGTGCACGCTCTAACCGCCACTGTTTTTCACATTGTGGTGGCAATGACAGCATCTTTTGGCTCCGCATTGTAAAGAACGAGTGTGATTCTTCCTCTGTTTTTGAAAGGTTCAGTCCCCTTTTCAAGGGGAAAAGCAGTATGGGCACTGACTAAGCTGGTAAGGGTGGGAGTTTCCAATCATGGCACTCCAAAACTCATGCCTACTTGTTCTTGAAGTGGGGGTGAAGAACATGAGCCTTCCAAATGTGAGGAGGGGCAAGGGATGCTGCTGGAAAGAGCATTGCTGGGAAACGTGGTCGTGGTGGTGAGGAGGCAAGACGTTTATGGAAGGTGGTTCCAGTGCAGTGAGCCAGGCTGTCGTCAGCACTGCTTTGCTGGCGATCGTGCACCCTGCCTGTGTTTGAGGAGACTGATATCCCAGGGGAGAAAAATTTGTCCTCGCTTCTTTTTGTGAGCTACTGAGAAGCTTTACTGACTCCTTACAGGAGGCTGTCCCTGGCAGGCTTTTTCAGTCATGTAGGGCTGGTAGGTGGTTGCAGCACGTTACTAGTTAGGGGGCAAAAACGAATTGGGGAATGAAGCAGGTGTAGCGGCCAATGAGACAGGTAAAATATTGTGATATGTAGCATGAGCACAACATGTGCCTTTGTACCTGATTTTCTTGGCAGAATACAGCACTACAGCCTCATCATCCTGCTAAGCGACTAGCAAGTCACTATAATTTGCATTTGTTCCTCCTGCGTGGTGCATACACAGCTCACACATGTTAGTTATGCATGGGGTCAGGGCAAACAAAAGTCTCCAAACCCTTATGCCTTCCCTGCTATAGTAGGCATTAGGGAGAACAGTTGACAGTGTTAAGTACCCTCCCCTAAGAAACACCTAATCTGTCTTGGGAGGATTGGAAGCTGGCACGTAATACCCTTTCACTAGCCCCACTTACACACACAAAATCCAGCCTCTGCTCATACTGTCCCTGGGGCTCCATGTAACTTCAGGAGGAGATGAGGGGAAGGAACAGCAGGTATAATCCAGGGGCTGGCCTTGGCCTGCACAGTTCATTCTGCCAGTGTCGTACTCCTAAGGATTGGGTGAATCTCATGCTAAAGATTTTACCCTAAAATTGAGGTCAAATATCCACTACCTCTCATTTAGAGTAAGCATATAAAAGCTGCATGGAATGGAGTGCAAACAAACGGGGACTGACCAGCAGGCCATGCACAAACCAGTTAAGAGTCAATCCACGCAGCTGACCACCGGTGGAAAGAAAATGCAAGGGGGCAGGACTCCTCTGAGGGAGCTGTCTGTCAGAGAAAAACAGTGGGGAGGCCAAAGAATCCCAGAGAAAATGTGGAAAGGGAACCCAAAGACACCAAAGAACAGTATTTGTAGCAATACCCTAAGAAAACCCACCCCTGAGAGCAAGGACAAAAGACCATGTGTGTTTGTAGGTATGAGGGCAGCCCAAAGAGAGACTTGGAATAGCAAGCAAAGGCATTGCCTCCGGATGCGTAGTGCCTCCTATGTTTGGTGAAACAAGACTTTATATTCCTATTCTTTGTAGTTAGATCTGACCTTACTGAAGATATCTGTTTACTTGATAATTAACTTGGTGGAAACAGCCTGTGAAGTTGTAATATTGGTTAAGAATTCGAGTCCAAAGAGGATATTCAATTCACTTTTACTGACTTACTCTTGTGTATTGAAAAGTTCACTCTGCTTAGCACTTGATGAACTTTTCCTCTAATTACTGCATGCCATTAAGGTAATACTACCTCTTTATCCTAAGGAGAAACCACTAATGACTACCCAAGCTTCACTTGGTACTCAGGTCACTAAGTCATTGGATAGCATAATCTTTAGGTAATTTAATGCCTGAATTGGCTTGGATCTAAGCTTAGGCATTTTTACTGCTTAGGCAGGACTGGTTTATAACTCATTTACACTATGTGCAAAGAGCACTAGTATATGATACACATGTGTTTCTGTCTGAAAAATGAAAAGCAATCTGACCTTATTAAGTCTGATGGTCTGTAGGTTCATTATCTGCTGGACATGTTTGAATTTGATATTTAAACTATGCTTCACAGTCTCCTGATCTTTTTGCTGCACACAATGGTAGATAGCATAAGTTCAGCAGTACCAGGCAGAACAGATTGCAAAGAACAGTCACCCACCAATGGTGATGATAAACAACCTTTTACAACAATTATCTAGTTAAAACACCATTAACAATTAATGACATACATCACAGAACTTACTGAACCCATTTAAGACTAATTTACTGGCTATAAAAATATGGCATTAAGAATTTATGGATCATTAGCTTTTATTCCAGAATGAAATATTGCTGACTGAAACTCTCAAAAACTGTTGAAAACAATCACTCATTAAAACCACATGAAATTAAATGAAATAATGGCAGAAGGAAAGGAAATGGAGGCAAGGTTTGTAAATGCTTGGGTAGAGGAAACTAACTTCTTATGTCACTGAATGGATGAAGATTGCATTTTGAGACAAGATTGAAATCTACAATTAAATAATTCAAACAAAATTTTAATGTGCAATAAATTCTTCCTTTTTTAACCAAGAAACATTAGATCACAACTGATCAAAATTCTTATCATGGTCTATTAATCACAGTCAGTTATTTTGAAACACTGTTAAAGAGACTATAACAATGTTAAAGTTAATTAACTAATTCCTCCAAATAGTTAATACATAAATTCAAATTTAGCAGCTGCTCCAGTCTTATATATTAGAATTTCAATTATGCCTTGAGGCCAACACAAGGCTATTAGAAATGGATTAGGACTAACTATAATTTCCAATTCACTGTTGCCCAATGAGACTAACTCAGAGTGGGGCTCCACTTGTTTCTAATAGGAAAATTGTAAATGTCATATACTCTAAAATTCTAGAGAGGGCTTTTAAAATAAGGTGAAATACTTGCATCACTCTGCAGTGTTTCTGTAGGACACACTTTTTTTTTTTTGTGTGTGGTTTTTCTTTTCCTGAGAAGCTGACTGCTGAGTGGTTCTGGAACAATGACAACAATATTTTCACAATATTTTCTAGATTCTTCAAGACTGAGAGTGTAAGGCTTGAAATTCACACTTGAATGGTCAACTCCCTTATCATTCACACCAGTTTCATTCTGTAACTTCTGTAATATTCTGTCAGCTACCTCTGAAATATAGCAGCACAACAAAAGCATTGGGCTTTAACTAGTTTGGGAACAATGTATTCAAGGTTGATTTATAAAGTAAAAAGAAGGGACTGTTGGCAAGCTCTGTATTTAGTGTGTCTAATATTTTCTATTACAACATTTTATCTCCTTTTCCACAGCAGTTCAAGTGTCCCCGTGATTTGCAGGAACATTTTGATCTTTGACAGTAGAAGAACCAAGTCACAGGATAAGCTAGTGCAGTATTTAAATTTCTATTGCATAGTTTCCAAATCAGAGTCTAAACTGCAGCACAGAGCATGGAGGTGGTTCGGAAAGTCAGCATCACCTGCAAGAAGTCAAGACAAACCAGCTTGAAGGTTGTATCTGAACCACACACTGTCAGGAGCTCAAGTCACTGTTTTTAGAGTGGAGGCAGGTTCTTCTGTCTAATGAAGAGCCTCATGGTAGATACTGCAACAGTCTGAGAGGCTTCTGTCTCTCCCCAGTGACCCTTTAGGTAACTGCCCTCAGTACCTATAGCTGAGGAGGATGGAGGAAAGGGAGGAAGAAGAAAGGGTGCAGTGTTCATGCAACCATAGTGTAGGAAAGAACGCAAAGTTCACTGCCCCAGAAAAAAGCAACACGCAGCAATAAAATAACTTAGCATGACTCTCTAGCTTTAAAATTTGTGCAATCAGTTAAGAAGAGTTCATAGAGTTGTATTACAATCATATTCTTTGAGCATCTGGATAAAGGACCTTATTTTGCCATAGACAAGTAAGTCTCCATTGCATGTGTAGCTGGTGCTTCCAGGACACTAGGTATCTGCCAAGAATTCAAATTTGGCAGTGACTCCCTTCCTTTCCAAGTACATCCCATGAGCAGGTTCTGCAAGGCTGCAAAACCTTCACAACAAGCCAAGCTGGGAAGTTTTTACAATGCCAGTTTTGAATCTGCAAACATGATGGTAAGCTTGATAAAGTGATGATCAAAAGGAAAATGTTTTATGGTTTCCTCAATATTTAATTTACCAACGGAGCACAAACTTCAGCAAAATATCTCCCTCGGTCTTAGTACTGTCTATGCTACTGCAACATCAGCAGGACTAAATACAGCATTTCTTAGGACACCGTCCCGTTCTTATTTGGGCCCTCGCCAGAGCATGAAAAGATTTAAGGAGAGACACAGATTCCATTTTTTAAATTAGTATGGAGTTCTTTCTGGCTATCATCTGATTTTCAAAACACTATATGTTGTATGCTTGCAGCTTTAGCAAGGTTTTATTTTTATCTACACTTAAGCCAAAAACCTTCCTCAGAGCTCACAGACTAATCACTTTTGGACCATTTTACAGTGTGTAAAATTGTTGTCTTGACTTCAGTCCAGGAAATCTCTGTCACTGGATACATCACGAAGACAATACTCAGCTTATAATGAAATCTAGTGTATTTATTTTCTTCAGAACATTCCTCACTTACATATTGATTTCCAAGAACCATTCATGGTCTTCTTAAATTTTTATTAAACAAAGAAGACATGAACTGAATCATGCAATGTTTGCTGGTATAAAGACTGCACTAAGCTTAAATTAATGAAGGCTGTATGATTAGAGATGTTGCCACCTCATGATATGCAAGGTAAATATAGCGAAAAAATATTTATGTAATGGACAGATCCTCAATGCAACTGTACATATCTACATCTTTATTTAAAATTAGTATCTGTGTCTGCATATGCATATATAAAGAATATATATCTATAAGATCTCTATGTTAATGTATCTGCTTAGATGCAACTGGTGCAGAAAAATACATTAATTTTTGGAGAAGCAACTTTACACAATAAAGCACACATCCTAAATTCCATTGCTATATGTTTTGCAAAATACAGTATTTATCCTTCAGTACATTTCATACTCATTCTTTCTTTGGTTCCAATATTTGCAGGATTCATCTGTCCTCTTCTCCACCATTACCCAGATTTCTCTAAATTCAAAATCAAGTGAAAAAATCAGCTCAAACCATTTAGGTTTACCCAAATACATATTAAGATGTGAAACCAAAAATTTATCAATCTTATAATGCAAAATTATCACATAACCTAGTCTTCTTCGACGATGCCTGTAAATGCATCCCCTCCAGAACAGTTCAAACTTCTATAGCTCATGTACAAAACCAGCCTTTACTTCTGTTCCACAGCATAATTTCATGTCTTGTGAGAATGCAAATATAATTTGCAATATCAATGTTGCTCTAGTTTGGTGGTCTAGGTATATAAAACAATGCAGGTTGTCATATTTTCAAAATTGACTCTTAGTTGGGTTCTTTACAAAATTGTTCTTAGAAAGAGTGGTAAACATTTTCATATAGAACAGGGAAGGACCATTTAATTATGCAAAGCTTTGGGCAAAATTCTCCTCCTACAGTTGTACTATGAAAACCTATAGTAAACCACTTGGATGTGAACAAATGTGAATTAGAAATAACTATCTTAGGGATATGCATGCAACTTACTGCATAAAGCGCAAGTTTTTACTTGACCAAAAAGTGAAAAATCCATCCCCTGTAACACTCCTTTTGGATACAATGCTTAATGTACGAGATTCTGGCACTTTCCTTTGGTTTCGGCAGGACCTGATTCTCTCTCTGCATAGCTCTAAGATTATGTGGATATAATTGTGTGGCAGTCAACAGAATTAGCTCAGTGTAAGAAAATGAGCAATAAAAACTATATTATTTTTCTGTGCTTGCTCTTCCTGGCAGTTTTCCTCCACAAAACTGGTGTATGGGAGAGGGAGATGAAACAACTTTTCTTTGAGAAGCTTAGAAGAGAGGAGCCGCCATCACCTCTTTGTTTAGGTTCTTCTTCTGAGACCACATGTTCAGTCTCGCTATTAGTTCACTGGGAGGATGGAAGACATACATTCCCAGGTTATTATTAATCTAGTCTGAGATGTAATCCTTCCTGTGGATGACGGAACATATATTGCTTCTCATCCCTTTGTAGCATTTGTAATAATTCTGTGAGGCCTTTAGTAGGTGATGGAATTGGGATTCATTTAATTTGTTTATGTGTGTGTGTGCGCGTGCGCGTGTGTGCCCGTGGTTTACACTTTTGGTTTGGGTTATCAGATACTAGGGAGATAAGAACCATAGAAAATCATATTAAAAATTATCTTCCTACTTGTTCATCTCCTCTGTCTTTTTTTTTCTCTTTTTATATGCACAATGAAGTTTATTACAATAAATTGAGGTTACTTCCTGTTTGTGAAGTAATAATTTTCCTCCTTGCTGAATAAATTGATTCTGAGGGCCATGTTGGTATTATTTCATTAACTCAAAGGCCAAAGACCTTCTAGTATATTAGCTTAGGGTGTAATTATTACTAAATTAAAAGGAAGTACCCTTGAGATATTGCGGGCCAAATCCTCGGTTGGTTTAACTTGGCATTACTCCACTGAAGTAATAGCAAGGAGATGTGCATATTCACTGAGAAACAATCCAGCATTGATTATAAAGAGCCCTAGGAATGATTACTAATAGCTTAGTTATTGAGAAATAACTTCCAAGCGGTTAACTCCATCTACTTTAAATTATTTTAACTAATTTGGAGCACATAAATTGAGGAGTTTAATTTACCTATACAGCAGTAATGGAGACAAGGAGGCTTCTTCAGAGGGTAACTGAGAATGGTTATCCATTTATAATAAATGGTTATCCATTTATACCAGGGCCGAAATTAGTTGATTATGTTCTCTGTCAGGAGATAATAATGTGATTGCATTCCCAAACAGATGTATGACTTAGCACTTGCTCACTGATGCCAGAGAGCGAAGCCAGAAACAATTTCTATGGGCTGATGTCACACACCACATAATCCTAGCTAAAAATGATACTGAACCTTATCCTACCAGCCATTCGTTCCAGGGCTGTGGAGAGGGACTCTGAAAGTTGCTGTCAGCACAGAGTGCAATGCGCTGCTTTCACAGGTTTTCCCAGTAAAACATGGAGACATAGTGAAACGTTATTTATCAGCAACGTGAAGATGGAAAGGGCCCTCACGAGGTCACTTTTTTGTCTTCCTTCCCAGAGAGACAACAAACACACCTGCATATACATGCTAATATATATTTTCCCTAACAGCTCTTCATCCCTCCAGTGAAGGATATTCCATAATGTTCTGGGCAATGATTTCCAGTGCTTCTCTTTAGGACTTTTCCCCTAATATCTATGCTAGACCTGTTCTGCTGTAAAGCTATTAAATTCTTGTTATCCTTCCCTGGGTGGACATCAAGAACTGATTCCTATGCTTTCTAGACATGCCTTCTATAGCGCAGCTCAAAGCCTCTTGATAGTGTAGGCTAGACTGAAAGTTGACAGTCAACTTTCAAAGAGAAAGGCTGAATCCAGACTGTACTTGCAAGCAGAAGGATGCAGAAAACAGACCTTGTTGCTCCTGTCCCAATCCTGGACAGTGACTCTTGATTCTGGGATCTCCTCTTCCTCCCCAGAATAGCCCCAACTCTACCCATCCAAGCCCTTTTCTTGGCAGTGGCAACAGCAGCCTGGCTTTCTAGGGCTCGGGCATAGCACTGTGAGTAACCCACAGCTGTTTAGCTGCCTCCAGCAGTCTGCCACAGCTGCCTCTGTTTACCCATCATAGAGCTCTCTCTGCTTTTACATGTTGAAGGATTGCTGTGTCTCCTCCTCAGCTTGATTTTTTTTTCCTTCAGGCTTTTATCCTGTTTCTAAATGCTTTGTCTGTTTTCACGTGTTGAGCAAATGGGGCATCATGGTGCAGTGGATGCCTGACTGACTGGAAGCGGAGCAGAATCGGTGTGTTGTGTTTCTTACCTGTGACACTCCTCTGAGTTTCATCCAGAATTAGATTTGCCTTAATTTTTTCCCCAGGAGTGTCACAACTTCTACTCATATTCACTCAGCAAACTGCTGTAGCAGCAGGTCCCTTTCTGATGGATTGCTGCCTCTTCAGTTTTTCATTTTGTAATTGTGTATCTGATGTCTCTTTTCGGTGTAGTGCTCTGCATTTGTCTTTATTGAATTTCAAGTTTGACGTCCAATATATCAAGATCAATTAGATTTCTGATATTGTCTTCCCTTGTGTGCTTAACATCATGTCACCACAAATGTCTTAAGCGTATTCTCTGTTCTGTCACCCAAGTCATTCATGAACACATTGAATCAAACTGGGTCTAGGACAATTTAGTGCAGAATCCTGCTTGAATCGTTCCCATGCTGATAATGCATTTGCAGCATTTGTGGTTTAAAGGCACTTTCAGTCAGTTTTGCATCTATTTTATGGTGATTTTATCTAGATCATATTTCTGTGATTTGTACATACCAAGATATGCAAAACACTCAAAAACCTTATCAAAGTATAGGTATATCGCAGGTATTACTGTGTCTTTTTCAATCACCAGAGCAGCTGCCCTTCTGCAAGGAGCAAGTAGATTGTTTTGACATGATTTACTCTTGGCAAATCTATGTTGGCAGTTTTAATCACCTTAATATCCTAAAGATGCTTATAGATTGATTATTTAATTCTTTGTCTAATATTGCTTCTGACACTGAATTAGGCTATGGTCCTATTCCCCCCTTTTAATGATAGGTACTATGCTGACTCCTCTGCAGTCTTTTGAATCCTTTTCCACCCTCCTCAAGTTGTCAAAGGTAGTTCTAGTGCCCCAGGGATTGCTTTGGGTGATTCTTTAAGTGCTCAGTGGTGAATTTCATCAGGAACCACCAATTTAAATACATTTAATTAACGAAATATTACTGAACCTAGCCCTTCTCTCTTCTGGCCTCCATACTGTTCTCTTTTAAATGAATTGCAGTAACATTTGCTCTCAGGTAATCTTTTTCGTGAAGAGTGAAGCAAAATAAGCATTGGAAGGTTTATCTTTCTTTGCGTCTGTTATTTGCTCTCCTCCCCCATTAAATGATGAACCTATATTTTCTTTTATCTTCCCCTGATTTCAAATGCCCATCCTTATTAGTATTAATTAATTTTGCACTTTAACACTTCTAACTTTATCCTCCATGCTTACATTATCTCATTATACACATCCTATGGGTATAGATGGAGGTCCTCTACTTTGTGCTCTACTCTTACTGGAGTGGTTGAAAAAGCCCCTTACTGTTCATTACCATCCCACTGCTAGAGGTTACTGCCTCCATAGCTGAGGTGTTCCTAATCTGTTGTGATGGTATATTGGGTGGGTTAGTGTAAATCCTTGCTACAGTGAAATACAAAAGCTGTTCTGCAATACCCTCGGTCATATATTGCTTTTCCTGCTTGTCTTTTGATTTTCAAAGAACTCTATATTTTCATCTTGCTCTGCTTCCTACTTCATTCCACACTGACGTATTTTGCTGTTGTGCTTTTCATGTAACCTTTTTCACTAGCTGCCAGATCTTTTGCGCTTCTATTCTCAGCAGTTGCTTACCCAAGAAAACCTACTTCAAGGAGGTTCCCTGACTTTAGGAAAGTATGCTTATTTTGAAAAGTGTGACTAGTTATAGAAAAATTAGATATAGATATTGACAAAGCCTGAAGTGCACAAAATGATTATTTTTTAAAAGAAGGCTAAAGTATTTCTTCCAGAGGCCTGTAAAGCATACATCTTTTATGTGAATCAAGAAGGCTGATGACTTTTTTTGCCATTAGAAAACCTTTCAGACATTTAACTCAGGCTACCTTTGGTTCACATGCATAATTCTAATTTTGACATACATTCTAAATGATCTGTAGTAAAGATTGTCTTAGAAGCAATGCATTTAATTCTCATATTAGTTTTTGCTTGTCCTCTATAAGCCCTGATTTGCATAGCAAAAATGAGTGGCAGTGAAAGGTTTAAAGTAAGAAAGTAAGCTTTGTTGTTGCAGAGCTCTCAAACTTGAGTGTGAAGCATGGGTGGTCTCATTTGCTATTCTCAGCCTTTTCCTTGTCTTGTGAACCAGTTGTCAGAGAACTTTTCACTCTTGCCGTGAGATGGTTAGAATAGCTACAGTCCTGAAGCAAAGAATATTTCATGAGAAGTTGCTTACAATTGGTATATTGGAGGGACCCAATCAATTATACATCTAAAAGAAACTAATAGTAGATGCTTCAGAGAAAGATGCTCGTTGTCTTTAATCTGCTACATCCTTGTAGTGTTATTGAATAGCTTTGGACTTACTGGTTCAGAGGATAGCACTGTTCTGTGCTTAAACCAATTGATTGGGCATCATCCTATTGATATATAGATAAGATTTGTACTGTGAGTGCTTTAATTGTTAACTTGTTCTTGGCTGGGAAAAAGAAATTCTTTTACCTACAAGCCAAAGTGAGATGGTGAGACTAATTAGAATTCAATATTCTTGAAAATACTGCTGCAAATGTGTAGCCATACTGAAAGGTCAAGAAAAAAATCACCACAGAATGAAGGATAATGAACTGAAAGGGGAAAATATTCATTTGTTTCTTTCCCAAGATTTTTCCACTTGACCTAGGGGAAAATGCTTTTAGCTCTAATGCCTATGACATCAGCAATTAAGTATTAGAGATTCCTTCGAGGAAAATACACTGAAATAAGTTTTTCTACATTGCCCTTCATTAAAGAGGTCAATTTTGAGGTGGCAAGTAGTACAACTAATTCCAGCCGCAAAAGGGTAAGCAAGATCTCAGCCTTTTAAAGAGAAGGAACATAAATGACAGATTGTCAATCAGCTAAGTCTGATGAACTTCCTCTGAGGATACTTAAAGAACTGACTGATGAAATCTTATGGCTGTTCACAATTATCTTTGAGAACTTGGGAAGGGTGAATGAACTGCCAGGAAATTGTCTCTGGACATCTGTGGTTTCTATCTTTAAAAGAAATGGTGCTGAAAAATTATAGACCACCTGACTAACTTCAATTTCTAAAAAGAAATGAGCAATCAAATAAAATATTTCTAAGCACCCGAGAAATAAGGAGATGAGGAACAGTCACCACTGATTTGCCAAGAACAAACAACATGAAACAAATATAATTTCTTGCTCAAAGTGGGTAACAGACCTTGTTCACTGAGGAGAAAAAACTGATGCTATTTTTCTTGATCTTAGTAAAACTTCTGACACTGTCTCACATGGCATTTACATAAGCAAGCAAAGCAAAAAATTGTATAGACAAAAAAATTAATGGGTATGTATAAAATGAGTTTGAAAACTGTACTTAGAGAGTAGTTAGTGATGTTTCACTGTCAGAATGGAAGGCTAAATTGTATGAACTTTCACAGGAGTCTATCCCAGTTAATGCACTATCTGATACTGTCATTAATAATCTGGATGGTGGAAGAGAGGCATGTCCATGTTAGCAGTGCAAGGCACGCAAATCCTTTTGTTGAGTCAGTGCCAGAGAGACTTAGATAGGAATAGCTTTGTTTTTTCTGCCTTCTTGCTGCAGCCAAGTAGTGAGAAATGCAATTATGCTGGCTTGCCCACTTAAGAGAGCTCCCCCTCTAAAAATGTGTCCTGCCTTATTCTAGAAGGGATTGTGCAACGCCAGGCTGGGCTCACAGAGCCAGCTGCAGTTCATCCAGCAATGAGTCCCTCCCCACTCCTCTGCAATGGTGCTCCCCATACTCAATGAGTATGACTGTATATTCACCAAATTAATGTAAATGCTGCTGTTTGTGTGTGAGTGTGTGGGGAGAGCAGGAACATGCACACTGTTCAATGGTTGTGTTAATGTCAATCATAAAAAATGAGTAGGCTGCAGGACTGATGATCATTTTCAAACTGTGACATTGCAGCCAATTGGATCAGTTGTCTGACTGCCAAACACATCATTAATTTAGACATAATGGCAGTGAAACAAGCAGCAAGTAAAGGGGGATGGGTCTGAAAGGCAAGAGCCAACAGGTTTCATTACAAAAAATAATCTAAAGCAAAAAAGGATTTTGTTTGGCTTTGTTTGCTCTCATTTTCTGGTATGTTGAACTCTACTAATTGATTCCATTAACAGGAGACCTGTCTTTGTGAGGAGACTGGAGTTTTAAGGACAAATGCTTTTACAGATTGAGTATATTATAAAGTTGATGTATTTGGCCTCTTAGGCAAGATGCAAAACAACATCCTTGAAGTTCCATTAGCGGAACATAGTGTTCACATCTACATGATCCCAATAATGACTTCCTTATCAGCATACTTTAAAAAATACCCAGAAGTTGTGAAAACTGTGAGCAGGGTCCCTAGGGGAAGGACATCTTCATGAGGATTCCTTATGAAGTTCTTATTCTTCCACCAGGAAGATCTGCCACACTTTCCATTAGGCAGTGGAAATTTCTCAGTCCCAGAGAGCTCCATGCCAAGGGTCTGCTTGCCCTGTTCTCCAGCAGTGCCTCTAACTGCCTTTACCAGGCAGATGGGCAGGAACTTCTCTGTTTTGTAAAGCCAGTCAGTGAGTTTTTAAACTCTTTAGGACAGAAATGCAGATTCAGCTTATAGATTAAAAAGGCAAACTCTCTGAGGGCCCATGCCTCCTTTTGTTGAGTATGTTCAAGATGCTATGGTACCCCTGATTTAATTCTTACTGTATCAGTGCTATTTTTCACACAGGGAGGCATTTGGCTTATGATATTGTGCATCTGAACCACCAGAACTTAATGGAATTGATAAGGAAAACCACTGGGTTCACACAGCTGGGAGTCACGGACCAGATGTGATAGACTATAGGATTCTGGACAAACGTTGAGAAGCAGTATGGTATATAGTTCAATAAATACTACTGGAATGTCTTCCAGTATTTTGCCAGTGAGATAGTCCATGTAAGCAGAAAAGACCATTCCTCTCTTCTGCTTTAATTCTAGACCAGATGAAAGAGATATATGACAATGAGACTTTCATACGGCTGAATCCACACACCTATAATTCTGTGAGACAATTAGACTTGCAAACCAAAGACGTCTTTTTTAGGTGTGGTTAATTTACTCACAAATAAATTGAGGAAATATAAAGTGAATGACCTGAATAAAATATACTAACTATAAATTATGTTTCTTAATTTATGTCTCAGCCTGCTTCAAAACAGCACAAACCCAAACATTGTTGGCTTTAAACCAAAATTTTCAGTGGAATTTATAAAGCAGAAAAGGGTTCCTTGGTACTGAGATATATTTTTCAAAGAAAAATTGTAGTGCAGAAGGGACATCAAGATATGTCATTTAAAGACAATTAATGGTTAAATTGAAACAGGTGGTAACAGCTTAACTCCAACCACAAACCCACTGTGGGTGCTGCTCAGGTGTTCTGTGAATTAGCAGAGAGAAAGCTGAGAGCCCACGAATTTTGATTACTGCTTAAGATACAATAAGCAGTATTCCTATGAATGCTGGATGACTACCAGTAGAAATCTAAACCAGTGGTTTAGCAATTAGCTCAAACGTACCTATCTTGCAGCAGCAGGGAGTGGTCTTGTGTTCCTTCCAATCCATTGGCAGGGCACTCTCATTCCTGCCTAAGACCATATTGTATTCAATACTTTACATTCTTGAACCCTAAACTAGCTTTCTGCCTGCAGTCGTCTTTTTGAGTAAGACACATTGAATCAATCATATATAGAAGAATAATGCTGACAATTATAAACAAAAGCACAGCTCATGAAGAAATGACCAACCTTTTATTCAAGCCATGTGGATCGTGTGAGAACGTGGCAATGCTAGGCCAGATTTATACTCATTCTAGCAGGAGACAACACTACCTGCAAAACCATAGAAGAGGTACCAAGAATAAACTTAGGATGGATACATTTCCTAGGAGGACAGTTAGATCTAGGTAGAGAAACCTGAGAGTAGTGTGCTTCTGGAAACCATTTGAGAACATGAGACAATACAAAATACTGCAGTGATTGTGTAGGTTTATTTAGTTCTGTGTGCAAGACAGACCTCCCCATCATGGTCTGCAACCTAAGCAACCACCAGGAGATCTCAGAATGTGGTCTGTCATGCTTCCATTTTGTCATTGTTGTCCAGTTCAAGGGATCTCTGGCTGGATTTCATTATATAAAAACTTGGCATCAGTCATATCTTGCTTGCAATCTCAAATTTTTTCAAAGTCAAAAGAAGACATTCTGGTCCTTTGAAGACCCTCCCTGTGTATCTATATGCAATCTAGATGATAAAAAATATGCCAATGTGACCAATTTATAAGGAGAGATGGTCTAGCACTGATAGAAATAATTGACTCAATAATATATCCTGTCACTTCAGAACTTGTCTCCAGTAAGGACTGTGATGGTCAGAAGGAGAATCTGTTCATTAGAAAATAAAAAGGAGGTTCCACAAGCTCCTGAATGTCATGCTCTGTGAGAAAAGTTGTGCTTTTGGAAATTGCTACCTATAACCTATCAGTGATTTTTTTTTGCTGGTAGAGCGGATGACCAAAAAAGAACTTGTAACTGGAGGGCATTTGTGTGGGCAGAAACAGAATGCAATGGCTGTATTCATCTTACCTGGCTTTAGGTCCACAGAGATAATGGTTGCATGTGAAACTTTCATCTAATTGATGAAGGAAAATTGGCTCATCTAGAACTCTATTTCCAATAGACAGTAATATCACATTTAATACTAAATAAAAAAACCCCAAAACTTTTTAATGAGTTTTTGAGACACAAGATTCTATCTTTTGTTAAAAAAACAATTTCCTATTAAGGAACATCTCTTCTAATCAGTAGATTCTGATATTCTGCACATAACATGAATAAGGAGGGGGTTATATGCATAAAAATGAAGGTATAAATACCTGTCATCAACAGAATGTTCTCAAAACTGCTCACGAGGTGGCCTCTAATAGAGTAAGACTGTACTATTAAATAGGACCACTTTTTTCTTCTAAGTTGATTTTTTTTTTCCAGTTCTGTTACTATTACTTAAGTGGCAGAATCTTATTACTGGGGAAAAAAACCCTCACTATTTAATAACATAAAGCTGAAAATATGTGCAGCAGCTTCTGACAATTGCCTTACACCATTTTAAACTTTTGTTTTGTTTTGTTTTGCTTTGAAAGATAGCACTTCTTGGTAGAAAGAAAACCTTCTAAAATGTGGATGCTGCAGTGCTATTTTCATGAATCTACAGGCATCCAGACTGAATCAATAGTTCTAAGAGGAGTGCAAACTGTACCATTCATCTTAATGGAGTGTTTACTTTGAAGCCTATTTATAACCTTGTAAACATTATTTTTATTATTTATTGATTTACTTGCTTACTAGAATGGAAGTTCAGACTTCTTTCTGTAACAAATGGAGTTTTTTGAGTCTAGTTTTTAGGCTGTGCTCCCTACTTTATCTGGTTCCCACCCTGGCAATTTCACCAACTCACAGTGAAAAAAAAGGCTAATTTTCAACTCAAAACCCCACTTCTAAAAGTAAAGCTCTTCCTGAAGCATCAGGTAGGAAATCAGGTATCTCCAGAAACCAATGCCCATGAGAAATTCTGGGAAAGGAAGGAATGACCAGCTGTCTTGGTAAGTACCATTGCCAAAGCTGACAAGTGAGAAATCAAGAGCTAGCAGCTTGTTTCCACAAGAATCAGAAAGAGGTGTGGTGGTATTTGATACGATTTACTCCCAATGGCAATTCATAGACTGGTTCATGAAGCTGTCAGTTGATGTGAGAAAACAAGGATGCCCATAGCTTCAAAAGCTCTGAACTATCAGCGGAGAGTAAACAGAAGCAGCACCAATGATGAAGACATAAGAAACCTATTTCTGCACGTAAGTGCAGATTTTGACAGAGGGAAGATAAATGAAACAAACCTGACTGTCACTGTCTTTCACTGCTGAACGCTCTTGTAGGATGCTTGAGTTATTCAGACTGGAGAGTGAATTTCTTTTTTTACATAAAACAGACCTCCACTAATGTTCATTTCTGTAACAGTCAGATACGCATCTGTATCAATTTGCTTCACACAGTCTTGCTCTGTAGTTAATTTTATTTCAATATTGGAAATTTCAGACCATTTCATTGAAATGAGGAATATAGAAAGATTATGCAACTCTTAAAAATATTTCAGCGTCTTAAAATGACAAAACGTAATTTCTGCTGAAAAAAAATAGGACATCAGATTTGCGTACATCGCCAATCAAAGGAAATGGTCCACACCATGGGCAGACAACTGTTTTGTCGTGTTCACTGATGAAGCAAGCAAAGGCTTTTTGTTTAGTGAAGAAGAGGGAGAGGTGAAATACTTGAACTGAAGGAGAGACTCTGCTGCCAGAGTCACCTTTGACAGGATCCCCAAATGACCAGCCTCACAAGAGCAAGCAGACACGCTGATGGCATAAATGAGATAACAGAGCGCAAACAGTATCAAGCACTGAATGCTTCCTCCCTCTGTCTGACAGAGAAGTAATAAACCTGCAACCATCACCTCCTTAGAAACCAAGAGGAAGGAAACTCCACCAGGGGTGCACGTTAACAAAACAAAGATGCTTTTATGCAGCGTTTGGTATGCCGTGGTGGGAGCTGACTCTGCAGTGGGCTCAGACCCGCCCTGGGAGGAACTCAGCACCCTTCTCTCTCACTGATGGCAAGGGACCAGAGAGCTTATGCCCAGCTCCTCGTCGCGCCAAACTGACCCGGACAAAGAATAAACAAGGTTTGTTTATTCAATAAGAAACAGAGGCCTTGCTTTTTTTTTTTTTTTGCTATTTGAATTCACATTAGAGTGAATTAAACTGGAAACACGGGGAGCGGCAGGGGGTTGTATAGTCTAATCTGAAATGGACGTGCCAGATTCTGAATTGCTAAAATCCCTGATCAGCCACGAGATGGTTCAGTAGATGAGTCTGATATTGAGTAGGCGTCCATCAGTCTACATACTTTTCTGAACTGCTTTTGTCTCAAAAAATCTCATGACATGTCTCTCTCATGGGCTGAAAGCTCATCCTAGTGTCAATCAATCAGACAGTACAAGAATAGATCTTCCCCTTGATATATCAGAAGAACAGAGACACTTCCTTAATAGTCTAACCACTGTCCTGGTGGCCCATGTTGCCTGAAAGTCTGTCTTGGAGTGACCCATGCCAGGTTTTGCATTTAGCAGGCAAAGCAAAGGGTCTGTGAGGGGTGATCAAGGAACAACTTTCTCATAAAAAGCACAGCCAAGTGCTGAGGACCTCTGCATGCTCAGGACCAGGGAGTTTCCTTGCACAATATCCAGGGTCCCCAGCACACCCCCTGGATCAAAGCTGTAAGGGTTTAAAATTTGGACTACTTTTTCCTGAGAGTGGTGATGAGGTGGCGATTAAACACCACTAATGCCCTCATGAATCAAGTCTTGGTTCTTTGGTGGCTCAAGACTAATTAAGTATTTTGTTCTAAAAGCTCTTAAAGAAAATCTCAAAAGCTTTAATTTCTGACAGTGCCTCTTCTTTATATCATGAGGAGAACAGATATTTTCTCTGACAAGCTTGAAGCAAAAAGAACATTTAACAGATGTGGTGTCCTCATCCCCATTTATTGCTCCTTTCATTTCCCAAGAGTCCAGTAGAACAACTGATTCTCTCAAAACCATCCTGCTCCACAGGTATTTACATAATGCATTATTTTGTGTCTTTCTCTATCTGCTCCTCAAATTCCCTCTCAGCTTTCCTAATTCCTATCCTATCTTTTACCTCTCATAAATTGTGCTGTTGGCTTCAGCTGGGTTTGAATTCCATTCTCCAAAGGACATGTCCCTGATACAATGACAATCTTGAAGCCTGCCATCTAAATATGTTCTTTTTTTTTTAACCTTTCCTTTTTAGTTCCTTTTTTGTTTAGTTACCTGTGCTTCCCGTTAATCAATTGTAATACACTTAAGTGGTTACCATGCTGATTCTATGTGTCTGCTCACTCTTACCATACAGCATGAAATTAAGTCAGAATTAAATATGAATAAGTGTAGACTTGTTTTTTAAAAATATTGTAATCTCAGTTTTCAATCTGAGTAAAATTTGGGTGAGTTTAGCACTAGGTCAGTGTGAGTTAATGTTCTGTCCAAAGCGGATAGTCCAGTCCTGTCCAAAACTGCAGCGGCAGGAACGGTATGTACAAACACTAGTGTATGGTTATTTAAATACCAATCCCTCCTGCTTTGCAGTTTTCATTAGTTTCCTATATTTAAGTGAAGAGCCTGTAAGTAGTGACTGAAGTAGAGAAAATGGGCTGTTTAGATCTTTGAAAGCATTCCAATGTTCGTCTATTTGCTATGAATAAAGAAGTCAAATATAGCATATCTAGTGATTCAGAGATCCTATAGTGATTAACATTGCTTGGATGATGTGAAACACATCTTGATTTCAAGACTGGCTTGACTACACGGACTTTAGGTGGAGAATAGTATCATTTCTATTACGACATTTAAGGCAAAGACATTTGGATAAATGCATTAGCATCATTAGTTATGAAAACACCTTTCATGCCAAACCTGGTGTCTTTTAATATTTTTTTTAATGATTCTGTGATATCAGAGCCTTTAGAAACAAATTCTCTTGCACTGTCTGCCAGTCTTCAGAGATATACATAGACTAGGCTTCCCAATCTAACTGCATGTATTAAATATTCTTAGAATTATTCTTTTGGTGTGTCTTTTCACTGTCATAAATGAGGAGAAGCACTGCTTGAGGAAAATATTTCTATTCACAGAGCATTTGAGTTCTCCCCTACAGCTGTATGTTAAAATCTGTGCAAAGGCAAGGGTGTGTTAGTGTTGATTGCGGAGGCCAGCAGGTGCCCTTCAGCCCAGTACTGTTCCTCAAGGTAGCCAGGCTACTGCAGCAGTGGGGGGAGAGTGCAAGGGTCTTATGCAGACCTGTAGCAGGGCCTCGTCTGCTCAGAAATTTTCAAGAAAAACTGCGTTCAATGCAAGAACGGAAAATCATCCATGACTCTGCTCTTGGCAATAAATATTTTTTGTTCCTTCAGCATATTTGCTTTCATTTGGTGTCCTTCAAATGACACTGAGCTGAGTGTACCTTTTTCAGCCAGAGGCTGGCATGGCCATACCTTATTGCAGGAGCAGATGACTTGACCAAGAAGCCACCTAAGCTAGAAAATGAAAAAAAGCTGAGGAAAAAGAGCTGCTTAAAAAGCCTGCAATTCTCAAGAAGGCTCAAAGTTGGGCTGCAAAGAAGTGCTCCCTAAGTCTCTGCTGTGAATCTGCTCCTGAAATCAAGTGTCTGCAGCAACTTCACCTTTTCCTATCCTTCTCCTTTCCCCTTCTGCTCAACAAATAATAATCAATTCAATGACAATGACCAACTGATTACCGAATAGTTTGGGAGAATAAGAAAGATCACTCCATTCTCTTCTCTGCCTGCTGGAGCTTGAACCCCTTCCAATTATGGCAGGATCCAGGCACTGAGTTCAGGGTTGTCGTCTCCCATCCTCTTCTGATGAGACCTTTCCACTTTAAATATAAAACTTCAGCACACTGAAGAATTAGGTGGATTCCACATCCCCCTTTCTGGATCAATGCCCAAATTACTAAGCTAGTGGCTTTTTATCTGGCTTTCTCTCAAAAAAATAAAAAAATTTCCAAATTACTGAAATGTTTAGTAGGAAAGGAGAGATGGAGGCATACCCCAGTTCCCAGAATACCCTGCCTTTTAGAGGGCAGTCACTTTTCTAGGAGGTGAAACATATGTACTCTTGTCTCTTCAGATACAGGAAAGAGTTGAAGCTAGCTTTCCGTACAGAGAAGTGTTCAGACAGGAGGGGAGAAGGGTGCTATTCATCTGCTTTGTGCCACTGCCAGACTAGTGTTTTGTTTTTTTTTAAATTCATTTGGGTTTGGGCCTTGTGGGTGAGATATTTCGCAAAGCCCATGAGGGCTTAAACAGAATCATGATGCCTAGCTGCTACACATGGCTTGGCTGCACAGACACACATATAGTCACAGAGATGAAGGTACCTGTGGGACTTCTCTGGTGTGTGTACATAATTGTAATGCTTCTGTGATGTGCAACAGTTTTGAGCATCAATATTTTGACTTCAGCCTACACCCTATAAACTTGTGCTTGCAACACGGACAAGCAAAGCCCTCTCTCAAGGCTTTCAATTAAATTAGTGCCTTCAGAAACAGAATTCACACATTAAATGATGCATGACTGAAACTGGAGTGAACTAAATTAAGAAATTCAATGTATGGTTATTCACTTAGATAGTTATATTATTATATAGAATATAATTGCAGAAATATGCCAAATCCTAGTTTCATTCTTGTTGTCCTGTGCCACTGAGCCCAATGCTAAATGTTGATCATACTAAGCCATGCAGCACTCGCAATGTATGTCTTTGCCTCTGTAATGTTTCTTCACTTTTCCCAAATATTTCGTGGTGTATCTGGGTCCTAAAAGAGATTTAGGTTTTACAGTTTAGCTGCATTTACTTTTTAAGACCTGGTGAGAGATAATAAATGTGCTGTCATTGAGTTTTGTGTCCCATTCTCTCCGCTTGGATGAGCAGTGCAAATAACAACCATGCTGTCGTACCGTAGTCTCATTATCTGGAGTGATCTTCCCTGCTTGATATTATACTATGACCTAGTCCTCTCCCAATACTTCTCACCTGCCTTTGTCTCTACTACAGACTGCAACATTTCTGAGGCAAATACTGCTTGTGTGATGAATATATGAGCCTCTTGTGTGTTTTGATTACCTCAGAAATATAAACAAATATAGTACTGCTGTTTTATTTTATGTCATGGGGGAGGGATTTATTTCACGTATGTGAAAAAAGAACCTAAAATCCCTTCTCTTAGCATATCTGAGAATAATAACAATAATTCAGGTCGACAATGACTTCTGGAGGCCATCTGGTCAGTCCCAAGTTTAAAGCAGGGCCAACTTAGTAGTTAAATCTGGTTGCTCAGGGGCTTGTCCAGCAGCGTATTGAATATTTCTAAGGGTGGAGATTCCACAGCCTCTGTGGAGACCTCTGCCAGTGCCTCCCCACTGCCTTCATCACAATTATTTTCCTTGCCTTCTGTCAGAATTTCCCTTGTTGCCTCATGTCTTTTCTATCATTATCTGTTCCCCTTGCCCCACCCTCCAAATCCTGTTACCTGATGGTTTGGTTTCTTACAAGATCACGTACCCACAGCACAGATATCTAGCTCATATTTTTTTATGTAAGAAAATGTCAGTTGCAAACTCTGTTCCTGCTGTGCCTTTCTCCAGCACTGGGAACTAGAAGACTTCTAAGAGGTCTGTGTGTGTGCGTGTGTATGTAAGGAAGTATTTCTCAAAAGCCCATGCTCTTTGCTCTGATGTCTCTTAACTCTCTGAAGACTTAAGGTCTAAGCCGGATTTTCTATGACAGGGTATTCTGTTACAGGGCACATAGGCTGCTGTGTAGCCCTAAGGGCACACAACTCTTACAAGCTTATGGCTGGACTGGCGGGTCCTGAGGCATGGGTCCACATCATAGGGCCAGAGGCCTCGACTAATGGTGGTGTCTTGATGCTGCTTAAGCCCAGCTGCATCAAAAGCTTTCAGGTCCAAACATGGGCCTGCCTTAGAGACTGTTTCCAGGGGTAGGTGACTTACCAGCAGGTAACAACAAAATATAGACAAGGACCAGACACAAATGGAACCTTAAAAGCTACTTTTGAGCGCATCCTTTTTACTGTTACAAAACAATAAAGCAGGGAAGGTGCATTTAGACATTCATTATTCCTTTCATTAAAATGCACATAAGGCTCTTCAACAGGACACTATAATGGTAGAGGCTCCTTTGTATAGGCTGAAGAGGTATTTTGTGGAATATTTCTCTGGGATATATTAAAGGATCTTGAGAGGGGAGGGTTTGCAGTACACTTTATAAAAAGACAAACACGGCAGTATTTCTAGATATTCATTACTCCACACTGTAGGTGGTCAGAATGTGGAGGAACCTCTCTGTGGACCCTGGATTTGGTAAAAGCAGAAGTTACACAGGCTAGAAAGCTGTTGTCAGTAAGTATGCTTTGGAAGTCATGGCTCAAAGCTACTCTTCCCTCTTTAGAAACAATCCAGTTTGTTCACGTGCATAAACAGTGTGTTCTAGTGAGTTCTCAGGAATCGTTGATTTGAAAAATGGTTCCCACTACTATCTTTTGAAACAACTTGCAAAGTATTATGGCCTACCCTCTCTTTAAGAGCAATGATTTGTATCTGCCAAAAAGTGTGCTTGTATTTTTTCCCTTGGAATAAATGATGAGCACAAATCCAAGATTTCAAGGTTTCAGCTACAACAGAAGGGTCCTGTTTTTTAAACAACCAGAAGGTTGAATTATATTATAGAAGTTTCTTTTGTAGTGGTATATGGTGATGGAAAATAATTTGTGAATCATTCTGCTGGCTTCTAGTTGGACAGTGCTGAGCTTTATAACATCCAGATATAAATGAACCATGGATACATTCCTTGTGACCAAAAATCTTATGTATGTGTAGGAAGAATAAAATCCGGAAAAAAAATATTTTATATAAAATAATGAGAGCTGTTTTATAAGCTAACATGAGTATTTATGACCAACAGTCAGCAGTTGGGTAGTAAATATACCTCCAGTGCAACTACGTGGGTTGAAATGAAAATGTGAGACCTGCTAACTATTGATATCCTAGGTCTGTACCTCTTCTCAGTGATGGCATAGTGGCACTGCTCCGCGCTGTCATGATATGGGTGTCTGCAGGTCTGTCCTGCAGGCTCTGGTAGAGGCTTAAGATCAGCATCTCACTTCACCTCACCTGCATGATGGCAGCGCCTCCATGGCTGGAGAAATATGTATGTGCCTGATTGCCTTTGGCCTGCCCAGTGACTGAAGGATAGGCTGGGGATGGAGGCAGTGGTAAGTAAGGAGGCATCATAGCTGTAGCCTCCTGGCATGTACATCTACGGTAAGTCTTGCTGCAGGGTTCATGGGTTAGGCAATGAAAGAGAGAGGTGTGCCAAAGTATTTTTGGTGTCTCTTTCAAAAAATACCAGGGAGGTACTGGAAAACTAAGGTGGTTTCTAGAAGCAGGCTGAGAGGGCTCCACTAAGGTCAAGTGCCCGCAAATTATTCCAAAAGCTGGGGAAGGGACATTTCCTCATTCCTGAGACCAGGGTGCTGCTGTCAGCACTGACTACCAGTCCTTATTGTCTTTGCAATGACCAAGATAGAGCTGTCTACTCTGCAGTGCTCCTGTGACATGTAGGTCCTTGTAACCTCTGTGCTTTCAAAGTGAGCATAAGCCATCCTGGAAAAATACATTTTATTCGAGTACTAGACACATATTTTTAAGAAAAGTATGGTCTGCTTCCCTTTACTTCCATTTATTTATTTATTCCCTTCACTTCCACTTATTTATTCACACCTCTGATATTTACCAATACAGAAAAAGAGGATGCATACAAAAATGTAATATTTATAAACTGGTAAACAGTTAAAGTGGTACAAAATATAATAGCTTCTATCCAATTTGAAAGAGCTCAAATAAGCAGGCAACAGAGGTAAAATTAGAGTTACTAAAGAGAGCAGCAACATAAACAATACGGAGAAGTGGAAGTGGCTTGCAATGAAAATGAATCCCAGTGAGCATCTACTGTTAACTGTAAGCCACAAGAAGCTGCTGGCAACAATACTTTGGGGAATAATGGCCATTTCTTTCCAGTGGTTTGCTACTGTTTTTCTCCCCAAATGCTGTCATTAAATCAAAACCCTTCCTAAAAGCCATCACACCTAACGTGTTCAGAACTATTTCTGAAACTAGCTGTTGTCCCTGTTCTGATTTCAGTGGTTGGGTATCTACAGCAAAATCACTGCTATTTTAATTGGCACACGCTGACAGATTTTTGGCACATTTTATAGATAAATATGGAAAGTTAATTTCCCTCTCAGCACTATGCTTCATCCAAGTGACAACTGCAAGTCATTTTTAAGAGCAGGTCTTAAAAAAAAATCTCCAGGATAGATGATCATGCAGTCCTGCAGGACGTAACTTTTTTGTTGAGGTGTTCTAGTGAGCAATGCAAGCTGGCAATCTCATGTTACCTGAAAGCTGTTTATTTGTCTATGCAGAGTACATTTTGGAACTGCTTCCTATAAAGAAAGCATATGACACATAAGATCCAGAGGAGAATCTGCTGAGTCACAGATGGAGGATACTGGCAGTGAAGGCTCCTTGGGGGAGTTTACATTTCATCTGTTCTTTGCAGAGGGAACTTGAATTTCTAGCGGTGGCACTTTGAACGGTCCCTGCCTCCTTTGCACTATGATGCTTTCAGAGCTCATCGTTGACCAATACTTAGAGCCAGTTCAAGGCTTCACAAGGCCAAAACCAAACTAAATGCATCTGAGGGCTGAAAAAAAAATTAATTTCAGGGCACTATCTTTCCAAATTTGGGGAACTGAGGCTGAGCGAGTATTTCTGCCCCTGATGCAAGCAGCCATTGCTCCACGGCCTGGGCAGGCAGTCTCATTCTGTGCCTGGCTGTAAACAGCCTCCCCGCCAGCCTGGGGTGAGTGCGTCTGCTCCTCAGGCACTATGAGGTGCTCCCAGGCAAATGGAAGCAGGGTGCCATGGCCAACTTCCACCATCCAGCTTCCCTCGTCTCCTTCCCTGCTCTTGAAGCATCTACCAGCTGCACAGCCAGGTCCCTCAGCAGCCACAGCAGACACAGGTGGAGGCAAGCACAAAACAGGGCACAGCAGTACAGCCTCAGTGGTCTGCTACTTAAGCTGGGGAGCTCAGCTCCATCTTGGCGTCTCATATGTACTGCAAGAATAGCTCACAAGAGCAGCACTCTGCCACTACCTCTGGGTTTCCGTAGGCTGGGCAAAGGAATGAGGCTACAGCTATGAAACTTGGCAGATTTCCTTCTCTGACTTTAGACCATGATTTTGTTGCTGTTATTAATGTGCTATGCTAGGAACCTGCTGCTTTGCTTATGCCTAAAGCAAACCCCCGGCATGACATTACCTGAAATGCTGGCACAAGTCTACTGCTTTGTTTTGCTTCGAGTTGCACAGCAGGATAAGGAATGAAAATTCAGAAAAAGATAAGCATTTTGTCAATGGTGTATTTGAAGAAATTCAACTTAGACATTTCCCTCATATGCTGCCATCAGTTTGCGTTTAGTATGGACAGATAAAATGCATTAGACTTCAGCACTGTAGATCTTCAGGAGCGTGATTCTGGATATGATTAGCTTTCAAGAAAAATAATGCAAAAGGTAAAGAAAAACAAACAGCAAAAATAACTCTATAATAATAATTTCTGTAGAATGTAGCATAGAGATGTGTAGCAGTGTTTACTAGCTTCTAAAAGAGTAGCTTTGTAGAGACAACAGTTCATTAAAATGAGAATAGCAGGGAACCTGAGTTATTTTGCTGATTCATGAACTCTGCAAACACAAATGCTGGTAGAGTAGTTATTCAGTGTGCTTCCATTACATTAACAGAACTGTTCTGGGTATTACTACTAGAAAAAGCAACCTATAGAATCAAGTACTTAGGATCTGATTTTCAAATTGCCCTCCTTTTTGCATTTGCATTGATGTTTTGCATTTGTTTGAAGCTTGCATCTGCTTCCAAACAATAAGCACTAATTTTAAACCTGTTTAGTACTCATTTAACCCAGATAGTTCTTTTGTGGCCATTTCACATGCATCTGGGATTCAGTGCAAAGAGGTTGCATGGAACAAAATGAGAGGAAAATGCTACTAACCAGCAGCTGCAAGAAAGGGCCAAAAGAAAAAAAAAGTGAAAACACCATACGAATATGCTACCATTATGACTTGAGAAGCAGGCACATAGACAGTGGCCCTGTGATTACGATAGGTAGACACCGCTGTGGATGATGACTGGCTAGTGGGAAACCTAAGCTTAGTTTGAGTGAGATATACTTCTCACTGGTTCAATGAATCTTTGATGTGCTTTAAATAACTTGCATTATTTACATGTCAGCTGAGGTTCAATGAAGATTGCCAGAGCCTGACACTCAAAAAGGCATTATAAGGAACCGAATTAGTAGGAACCCATTTCCTATAACAATTAAAGCATCCGCTGGAAACCGTTCTCTTGTGGAAAGTCCAAAAGGGCATGGGATTTATTCCTATAAGGGGCATTTTAAAAATGTCCTTGCAGTGGGACATGGGCTATCACAGACAAACTGAAACAGATGTAGCTGCAGGTAATTGAGATGGTAGTTTTCCCATCCCTCTGTTTGGGGTGGTGCCCAACTTCCAAACACTTGGTTCACCATATGATGATTTAGAGCCTCCTTCTAAAGGAGGCAAGCTTGCACTAGGATACCAAACTGTTCCTGAAATATTTGGAGTGAGGGTGTGTGTTCCTATCTGCTGTCTCTGCTGTCAACCATAGGCAAAAAGGCCTTACAAACTGTTGATAGGGAGGAAATCAGCTTCTTAAAAAGCCATTTGTTTGTTCACTGAATGCGAGCCAAAACCCAAAAGTACCTAAACATCTAGTTCACCTCTGACCAAGGCTATAGTCACTTTTGATATTTGTAGTCATAAACCCCAAAGCTAATGAGGACTGAATAGCTGAATGCGTGTTACCTAGACACACCATGGTCCAAATGCAGCTCTCATTTAATCAGATTAAATTAACTGGAAGTCAGTGACATGACCTAGTCAAAAGTCCACTGAGGTTAAGGATGTATGTGCTCACCTAGATTCCGTCATTAGGTAATAATCATGGGTGAGAGGAGAGCTGTTAACTCAATTTAACCACCTGTAACACAATACAGCGTTGCAAAGTCCTTGTGATCCAAACCAAAATAGGTACAAGCTTGGACATTCTATCCACTGGTAATCTTCTAGGTAGCATTTGTCTTCTTTCATTACATCAATGTTAACGACACTTGTGGGTGACATGGTGCTTCTCAGCCTAAAACAGTGGTTCTATTCCCAGAGCAGCACCTGTCGTAAGGTGAGCTCTTGCAATCTGTCACCCCTGCTCCCACACTAGATTTCTTATTACCTTTTTCCTGCAGAGACTCAACATATAACAATGTGATAGACATCTGGAACAAGTCACAGTGCCAAATGCCACATCTGCAATTCCATTTTAAGGCAATGAGAGGACTTGATGTTAACCGCTTCTATCTACTGTCAGCCACTGACATCATTTGGGAAATTAATGGGAAAACAGTGATGCCAGAAATTTCCCTCTATGTATATCTGAATATGATTTCCTTTTCACCTGTCTGCAAATGTGGTTGATAAGGTGTCTATTTTGATTCCAGCATATTATCTTAATCTTAACACTATCTTAGCATTATCTTAACACAGTGAGCTGATCTCTCTCTGACTCAGGTAAAAAGCAGGGAGAGTGTCTAGGAAAGCGTACAATGTTTCTGTACCTAGCACTTTTTCCCTGCTGTACAGTAGGAAACTAAAATGAGGGATTATGTTTTCTAAGTAGTGTGACTTCAGAGTTTCATGGTTCTTAAGCAGCTGTTGTTCCTTCTGACATCAGTGGGGATTTGCAGGAGTTCAGCACATTTGATACAGTTCTCTTATTTAATGCCACTCAGAAACTTAGAAATTTAATGAAAAAGATATCTTTCTGGAAATTTAGTCTTGAATTAATTCCTATTTTTTAAGTATGGAGAAGGTATTTATACAAAACAAACCCCACCCTTTGTATCTTGCTTTCCGGCATAAAACGTACAGTTGAAATAGTAAGTTAAAAAAAATAGATTTTTTAAAGACCTGAGTTTGCTGGCTGTACAATCTAGTGCAGCAAAAGTAGGTCTCAAAATAAAAGCAGGAGACCATCAGCTGCCTCTCCTTCACCCAAGACTTCCATGTATTACTGGATCAAAAGCATGGAACTCTTTAATGGAACACTACCCAATACAACACATGTAATTGAATAACCTTGAGAGGAAAGATTGGGGAGTTAAGGGAGAAGATCAATTTAAAACTGCTTAATGGATGGAGGCATTTAAAATTTCATAGACTGAAGAAGGTGAAAGGTGCTATGGAATAATTGCTTCCATCCTCTGGAGATAGTATCTTAAGATGTAAATGAGAGTCCATGTTCCAGTGATTTGTCATATGAGAAATATACCATCACCAAAGGAAAGAAAATTGTGAGATAAAGAAAGAGTAATTTCTGAACCCTGGAAAGATAACCTCACCTGAGGCTTGATCACAGTCCACTTCCACTGTGATCAGTGGGAGATTTTATTCTCACTGAAAAATGCCAGTTGACTTCACTAAGTGTTGCATGAGACCCCTTATGATGATATAGTTTTGCAGAAGAGAAATAAATTGCTATGAAATAGATGTCAGCTCCTGAAGCTCAAGTCCATAGTGCTCCTGCACAGAAACAGGCTCCCTGAAATGAATACATTTGGCCACAGCAAAAGCAAAAGCTTTGGAACCAGACAGGCTTAGAGGGTCTCTCTAAACTGGTAGACATGGGTGCATGGCCTGCTCCACGCATCACATGCACCACATCTTACAGTGTGCAGCTACATTGTAAGACTCAGAACATCTGCAGCTCAGCAGATTACATACCCAATAACACCTTGTTGTATGCAGCATCATGAGTTTATAAATAAGGCCCTGCACTGGCTGGTCTGTCATAGATTTGATGTCTCTTGTCCCTAGAAGGCAGTCTTGGGCACATGGCAGTCTGAACAAGTGTGGACAGTCATGCTCAAGTGTGGTCCTTCCATGCTGCAGACAGTCATGGATGTTTGGGACTGTCCTAAGGATGGCATATGTCCAAGTCTTTGTCTTGCTGTGCCCTGGAGCTCATACAAATTCTCTATGTGAAAGCATCCAAGTAGTATCAAACCTTGGGACTTAATGCCTTCAATGGAGAACTGGACCAACTCTTAAAAGCAATATATACCTTGCCAGAGGACGTGGGAATCACTCTTTGGCAAAGATGCATCTTGAGGATGGGGTCAGTTCAGGCCCAGTAAGTCCAATTTTGGACAGCTTCTTGCACATGGTGTATTTCACCTTGTACAACCAAACACAAGAACTCTGTAAATAGCTCTATGTGACTGGCACGTCACACTTTTCAGCTGATAGGAGCTATATGACATATTACCCATCTTCTAACATATATCAAAGTATTGCACCAAAGTCCTATCCTTTTGTTTCCTTTCTGTGTTTTGTGGTTTTTATGATTTAACTTTCCCCTAGTGACTAACTCATGGGGGAGGAAAAAATCACATAACCCAAGAAAGTTTTCTTCATGGAGAAACTTTAGTGTGGAAAACGCTCCCCACTGTATGCCTCTCTCTCCTTAAATGCATGTCAGCTAATTTCTGCTGGCCTTGCCAGAGGCTGAAGAAACAAGTTTACAAAGTAGAGCTCCTCTTAATCGCTATCTCACTCTCCCAAGGCCTCCATCTCACAGGAAATGGTTCTTTCTCTAAACTCTGACACTGCTGCTGCTGAAGTGCACTTCAGTTTTGAACATATTATTCTACCATTCATAGGCCTTTGAACTGTTGCTTTTAAATGTGGCTGTTGAATTAATGAATAATTTTGCCAGGTGTTAGAGCACATGAAGGGAATACCAGCCATATGCATTGGTTGATCTGTGCTCATTTTTACATTACAAGATGTTTATTAGGGTAAGATAAAAGGTCTGGCTCATTCCCATACCTTTAATATGAAATTCAAATAATGAAGGCAGAGATAGCAAAAAACTTTTGCGAAATGAGTGAATAAATAAATGCGATTTAGAGAGCCAAGGAAACCAAATTATTTGTCTATATGCAGAGCTCATTAAAATATTGCTTATTTAATCTGACTTAGATTAAAGGAATAATGCTGTTACATCAGGTTGCCATCTTTTCTGATGAGAACCATGACATATCAGTGACTACAAAATACATAAAAAATAAAGAGGCTTCAAGTATTGTAACACCTGAGGTGCTTGATTTTTTGGAGGAAACTGAAAAGATATTTGGTTGCCATTCATTTGCTGATAAACGAACATCTATCTTTACACTTCAGGCTGGCCATGAACAGAAGCCATGGAGGAGTTCTTCTCCCAGGATGAACTGCTTTTGAGCAGTGGTGGTAGGGAAGTGGAAGGGTTGCCCTTCTTTGACGCTCCAGAGAGAGGCCTCACCGAAGCGCAAACTCTGAGTGGGCAGCGGTGCTGGAGGTGGAACTGTTGGTCTTAGTCTGTGCCTGGACTTAGGTTTTGATGTATGCCATGACATGTTTAGAGGTGCTAGTCTCCCACTTATCCAGACTAACACCTCTGTAGGGTCTGGTCTATTCTCATCTGGGTTACAGGTCAAGGTTTCCCCTGTGTAGAAATCAGGATACAGGGAACAGGGGAACAGTATCCTCCCAAGTCTTTCTCCAGGATGAAGTGTGTATGCAGAACTGGAGGATGCTCACTGCGTGAGCTGGTACACATTTAGCCATAATGATGCAGAAAACCTCTCTGTCGTCATCTGTCATGTTTTGCTCACAAGCTTACAGTCACCACTTTTGTAGTCCAGAAGGAACATTTTCTCCTAAACAGGACTGACAAGGATTATCAATCTTTTTTTATTTTCTCCTGAGGTGTGATCCACTTCCTGGGATGTCTGGATAACTGACAGTATAGAGCATAGGATACTGTCTATCCTGAGATCATTACCTTTCTTTTCCAGTGGCAAGGCATAGCTTTTGTGGCTTCTGATCATTTATGCTACAGTTTATATTTCTGTACTACTGATACTTAGCTTTCCTGATGTGCTTTGTCATCATGACTCTTACGGCATTTGAGTTCAAGAGAGCAGTGAAAGATTCACACTGTCTACTCTTCGGTGCTTCTTGCCCCTGGCTTCCTCTAAGTCAGTGAAGAGCAATAACATTGATGCTAAGGCACTGGCAGTGAGAATCTAGCTGGAAGGGACTTGGTTTTTGTGATGAGGCAGTGCCCTATGGCCTGTTGAGTAAGTAAGTGTCCTGGGGAAGTCTTCTAGGTTGAATCTCCATTACATGCCTTCCTGTAGTGCGTAGGGTTTGGTGGTCCCTTCCTAGTTTGTGTGCAAAGCCAAATCCACCATGCACACAATTCTTTCCCCGGAGGGCGATAGGACAGAGAATGAAGCGTGTGCAACAAAAGTTGGTCTCAGCACTCAAGAGGAGCTCAGCATCTGGAGCCACAAAGGCAGTGTAAGGAACTACATAGAAAATAAAACTTACAGGGAAAATATGAGAAAAGATAATGAACAAATGTATGAGCCACAATGTTTGCCACTTTATAAAGTTTATTATGATGTGCTTGGATCAACTATTTTACTATCCAAGAAATAGTGCTTTCCCCTCTGCTGGTCTTAGCCAACAATTGCTACTTAACACTGAGAAACTGGCATCTTAAGAAAAAGGACAGAGACAAAGAAGCTCTCCTTGAATACACTGATATTAAGATAATGAAAGGTTTCAATGGTAGTATTATTAAAGGCTGACAATACTGGGTTTTATGATTCTCTTTATACAGTTCAGATAAATTAAATAAAACTAGCTCTTATCTATACAGCTCCTAAAGCCACACTGTAACAATAGTCTCAAGATCATCTTCAGTAAGATACCTGAAGTCAGGGCAGGTCTGTGAGGAAGGAGCAAATGTCAGGTGCAGTGTTTAGACTGCTAAGAGAGGTACCAGCAGGACCAAAGCAATGACCTACAAATTTCCTGTATGTTGCATGTACATCGAATACAAAGGAAGAGTAATCAAAGCGACATGGTAAAGATAAAAACGACAAAACTTATGGTGGATGCAACACCACTAACGCCTTAACGGATAGCTCAGTGTCAAAGATATGCTGCATATGAAGCTCACTGTAAAAATGTCAGCATTTGTCAGGTGTGACATCTACCCAGGACTGACAGACACATAGGTCAAACTGCAGCTTCTGCTCCTTCAGCACATAGGCCATTCATCTCTAATGCAACCCCAAATATAAAGTGATTAAGTAGAGCCTAGGAAAGACTTCAGATGAATAAACTATGTTTAAAACCATCTTCAACTTCTCGTTGGTAAACACTGTGTCTGTCTACTAATATATATTGAGAAAATTAGTGTTTTCATGCAATGTTTTATGGTACATTACCTAAACTCAATGAGCAACTCACGCTCTGTGTTTCATTGCTAACAGTGGATCACAATGTTTCACTACCAACTATGGGTGTCACAGCAATAATTTGACAGGCAATAAAAAGAGAATATGCTCTTTGGTGCAGTTTTTACAGTCTATTCTACACAGTTTCAATCACTGAAGTGGAAAAAATGAAGATATACAGCTTAACCAGTATGTTTACATGCATCTAACTAGGTATTTTCTTTAAAACTTAATTGAATTACACATATAAATAAAAATGCTTTGGTTACGGCTTTATGAATTTGAAGGAGCTTTGAAAGAACTTTAAAGTTCAGAAAGGAAAAATGCTACATTTTGCTACATCCATAATGTATTTTTTCTTTGGCAATTTCCATAATAGTAGGCCTTAAGTTCCTCATTAACTATTAAACTAACTGTGAGATTTTTGATTTCCAGATGAAACTGAAAGAATCCCATCAGACTTACAGAAGAAAAATCTCAAGCTGTTTTAAGGATGCCAATATTGTCTCAGCTCAGCAAGGTCCTTAGATGTATAAAATTCAACAGGATGGCTCACTCAGATTGGGTACATGCTGATGGGACCCTAAAGCAGGGCACATCTGGCCGTTTGTTTCTTTACTACAGTTCCCTGTACTACTGTTAAAGTTGCATTGGTAAGAACTGAAAATCAGGAAGTATTGAAGAAATGCTGTGGTCACTCTTTAGTCCTTGTGTAGTACAGCACAATGTTTAGTTAGTGGTTTGTGTGCTATTCCTTCGAACTACATCATTTAGTGCCCAAGAACTGTCCTTACATGTTTGAAGAAGTATGAAATGAAAGCAGTTGGAGCTAATGGACTAACTATTTAAATATCATCATAGCCTTTTTGCAACAACCAAGATGACAAAACTACAACAGAGCCTTTACAACAAGAAGAAAAAATTTCCCCAAATCTGGGTAGAAACCACTGGTGGAAGATGCTCATGGCCTAAAGGAGTTTCTTATGGGTGCATCCCTGCCCTTGTTGAGCCTTACAGAATGACAATACACTTTTTTGACCAAGATGACTTTTCCAGTAAATCACTTGAAATATGGGAGTAAAGATGCTTCTGGCTCTAGTGGCTGAATGGTTTTAATTGAACTAAATTCCTCTGGTGATTTCTTCATAACCACATAAAGTTCTTGATACCTAATTTTTGCTCAATGACCTTTAAACTTTATAGACCTTTGTGTGAATATAATATGCTGATCCATCTCCTTGGTGACTCTGGCATTGTATCTCAGACTTTTTATCCCTCCCCATGCCTTCTTGACGCTGCCTTCAATCTGTTGGGGCTGCCTCCAATATATTGGAGAATAAGGATGACTGGAGAGTTAGGGGTGAGGAAGGAAAAGGCAAGTAGGCAGGTGGCCTTGCAGATGGGCAAACACTGCTCTGGAGCCCAGCTCCTTACAGAAGTTAAGCAAGTGCTTTGCTTGTAGCAGGAACACATGGCTCAAGGAGGTCAGCAGGATCGGTCACTTACTTAGAACTGAGACAGTGCTTGAACTGAGACAGATTTCCTTTGAATATGTATTCAAATAGTTTTTTGAATTGGAGCCCCAGTTTTCAGATAAGTCATCACTCCTGCTGCTCCTCTTCAGTTTGCCAGCAGAGGAAAAAAACCTGTTTCATGAGCTTTGTTCTAACAACTGCTGGTGCTTCCTTTGAACATGGAGGGTTTTTTTTTGCCTATTTGGGTTTTCTGAAACAGCCTTTTGTTTTAAGCTATATAAAGGAAAAATTGGGAAGCTAAAAGACATATAAATTACATAACTTGTAAGGTTTTTGAAATAGAGCTCAAGGCCTTAACAATGCTATTAATACTATACAGCAGTATCTGCTGGTAGCTAAACTGGTTTTTTTTATCCCTAAGAAGGTCATACACTTTTAAAGCTGTAGATGAAGCTACATTTCCATGTTATCCTAAAGAGAGGATTTTAATAAATAATGTATGATTAATGTGGTTCATTGAATGAAAACATAAAATAAATCCCTAGCTATCAGGAGTTCCACTGAAGTTTACTGAAGTTTAGTAAACTGCAGTATTAGCACACATGAATAAACATGCCAGCGCAGACAGCCATATGAGAGATTAAGTGAGTAAGTTCAGATGTGGTTTAAATTCTCTAATGCTATCCTGAGTGGTACTTTAGAAGGATCAGCAGAGTACAACGGGCCGAGCAGAACCAGAGGGGAAGATGAGGCAGATGAGATAGACTATCCTAACACTGAAGTCCTTCTGGAAATGGAATTGCCGTGGTAGCAGGGGTTAGCGATGAGCCCTGAAAAATTGTGCAGGAGCCTGCAGTTTGGCAGGTTGTAAAGGAACTGACTGTAAAATACACTTGTGTCTAAAGGGTTTGTTTGGAATACATTGTGGAAATAAATAGTAATATAAATAATTGCATTCGAATTGGTAAGGTTTTATTTCAATCAGCAAATTTGTTTAGAAGCCTAACATGATCTCTTTTCATGCCACTTGTTTTTAGCTTTTTTGAGAAAGATTACCCTAACTCTTGCAGCAGGAGGGATATCTGGCCTCTGAAACTTGCATGGGTAGCAGGGTGTCCCTTTATGGTCTGTTTACCAGCGGAGCGGGGGACATGACACTATCCAGCTCTTTGCCTCTTCTTTTAACCGTTCGACTTTGTGGCGACCCTGAAGATCTGTTAGGTCAGAGTTAGGGAGTGATTAGGAAGAGCATGGCTGGAACCTGTCTGCTAAGCAAGCTCATGTGAGAAGGGAATATACCTGTGTTTTAATCCTGCTCCATGTAGTTTTTTAATTATTTTATAAAAAGACCCTGTCTAATCTATGACATGAAAGCAATTCCCAGGAGAGGACTCCAGAGCTCCTAGGGCTCTTTCGGGACAACCCTGTGACTGCCCAGCCCCTAGGCAAAAGATCGTCCCCTAGGCTATACATATCTCTTTTTTTGGGCGCACTAGATCTTTAATTCTTTAATAGTAAGTCATATTGCTTCAGCACAAGGCATCCAGAGTTACTAAGTTTTTAAATAGAATGTGGTTGCCTCTGTACCTTATGTAGCACTTGCTCCAAAAGGTGATTTCAAAGAGCTCTTACTGACTGACGTGGACTCTTAGGAGTCAGCTGCAAGAAGAAAAGAAATGCCTAGGTGGTAGATTACAGGGACTTAGGTGTTTGGTGTCCATAATGATGCCCTGAGATACACACACACGAGTGCACATATAACAAGACAAATGTAAGACAATTCAATGCCAAACATTAAGGAACTTCTGCAGTTAGCAGCTCAGTGGTGGTCTGAAGAGATTTGGAGTGTCTGTCTGACATCTCGTGCCTGAAGCACGAGCTAACTCGAGCATTTGTGTGTGCTATGTTCTGTACCATCTAGACAGGCTTTTTATGGAGAAGTACCTAAAACTGCTCTTGTGCTCCAGAGGGAAGTCATCTGCTGCTGATATACAGTTATACATTTTCCCTGCTGTGATGATTCAACTGTGCTAGCTGGTACGCCGAAGGGAAGAAGCCAAATCTTCACTCATTTCCTCACTCTTCCCACTCACTCCCCATGAAGAAGAGGCATTAGCAGCTGTGCAGAGGCTCTGTTATGCTGCTGCCTGCCGCTACAAGCAGCCCACACAAAACCAATAACATTCTTGCTATTAGTAAATAAAATAAACGCCAAGATCATTTAAAAATTATAAAATAACTCTTAAGTGAGCATTTAATGTGGGCTGACAAATAGAAGCAAGTTACAGCGACAGAGGTACCTACCTCACTTCTTAACTCATTGCTCATAACAACGGAAATGACTCCATGTTGTGACGATGAGAATGTCAGACTTTCTGGTTTTAAGGATATGTAGAAAAAAACCCCACAAACCTGCACAGGGGAAAGAACCCCATAACTGGAAGGAAAGAAAGAGTTTCTTACACCTTCATTCTTCTTTCAGTCTCATGAGAGGTCCTGGACAGAAGAATCCCGTTCCTGAAAGCCATGACACAGGCTGTCAGGGCTGGAAGGGACCTGAAGGGATCATCTGCTCACTTCATGGTGCAAGGCAGAAAAACATCCAGTGACAGACACCACGATCTCCAGACCACCAGCTGCAAGGCTTTGCTACTCTTATCTTTAGGAGGTTTTCTGCCTATTCAAACCTCAGTCTCCAGTGTCACATTAATTTAAGGAGAACAGATGCTCCTATTTTTGCTGCATAGTGATATTTCATGTACCTGAAGGCTGCTACCTTCTCTCCCGTCATCTTTTCTACAGATAGCAGGCCAAATTTTTGACAGTTCTTCACAGCTTTTGCCTCTCCATTGCTGCTGCTCTCATCTTGACTTTTCTGCTACTGGTCAATATCTTTCCTGACATGGGTTAATGAAAGAGGAATTCAGTATTGCAGAAGGGGCCTCATGAGTGCTTAGCTGCACAGAAAACCAAAGAAGGTTTTCTCTTGTTGTTTTTAACTTTAAGTAACGACTCCTTTTGCTTCTTGGTCTGTCATGGAAGATGTGTTGTAGTGAATTGTACCTGGTGTGAACGGAAGAACTCACACACAACCAGAGGGATTTAGTAAAAATTATGCCCAACTGAGTTATTGTTTCAGACATTTCACTTCTATCACAGAAGTAATTACAAGGATGCAGTTGAAATGCATTAATCATTTTTTCAGTTAAAAATAGTGAAGCCAGATGTTTTTCTTTCAAATTGTGCTATGTGTCCTGTTGGTGACATGTTCATAATTAGTAACTCATGTACAAGTCTTAAAGAAGACTTAAAGAAGATACCAGAAGAATTGTCTAACTGAAAGTACTTAAAGTAAACTTCTTAAACTTTTGGGAACCCCAAAAGAATGGAGAGCTGCAATGAAATTTGGCAATTTAGAGGAGTCTGTTCAGTGACCTGGGATAGCGGGGTAGATTCACTTTCATGAAAAGTTAATTTGTGATTCTAGCAACACAGATTAAAAATCTAATTAATGCCAGTCAGTATGGTATCATGGAAAGCAGGTCTTGTCAAACAAAACTGATAGCTTTCTTTGACAAGATTACAGGTCTGCTTGATAAAGGCAACTGTGCTGACATAGTTTACATGGATTTCTCCAAGGCATTTGACACAGTACTGCATGATTAAAAAACTTACGTTGCATTGGATTAGCAGGTGCAAGCTGTGTGGATTAAAAATTGGTTCAGTGACAGATCTTAAAGTGTGGTTGCTAATAGGAAGGCATCAATAAGCATTGCTTCCAGGGCTTCTAGGGACTGGTCCTTGGTCTCACGATATTAAATTATTTTAATGAGCTACATAGACCAATAGTTCCCAGACTTTTCTGCTTGTGGCTTTCTGCTGCACTCAGGTTTACAAATACTTCCCTGGTGTAAAGAACTTAATGTCTGGCAGCACTCATCCCTCTTACTCTGCACTCACACACAGGCATAAGCAGACACTTGTTAACTGTTGCAGCCCCACTGAAACCCTAATTTGATTGCCGCCATTTTAGGTAAAGTGACACAATGTTTTCTAGTTATATTTCTATGTGACAGACTAGCAAGTTAATAACTAATGTGGATCAGAGGGTGGGCTAAAGTGCAATCCACTGATATGTGCTGTATGTGGAATGTACGCATCTAGAAATAAACATTGCATTTGGAAATATAGGAATGAACATTACAAGATCTATCTATAGTGTAAAAGGCTGTCTTGAAAAACTCAGAGGAGGTGGGCGTTGCCATCAATAACTGCCTCAACCTGAGTTTTATTTGCGATGATGTGAGCAGTGTAGCCCTTGGATAATTAGAAATATGAAATAGAAACCAAGAACGGATTTTTTTTGCCTTGATGAGACTTCCATAAAAATCTTGTGTCCAGCTTTGGTACACTCCTTTCTAGAAGGATGGGAAACACTCAAAAGAGTTCAAAAATGGAAGCACAAATATGTCCCAGAAGATGGAAAAAAACCCCATGCAGTGTCATTCTTGGGAAAATCTACACAGTTTATTAGGTTGATAGGCAACTTGATCACTGTCTTTAGATTATCACACATGGAGAAGATATTCTGTAGGGAGAAGCTATTCAGTCTTTCAGACAAATGTATAACAATAGCTGGAAGTCAAAATCAAACTGGAAAAAATATTTTCCTAGCAGTAAAGTTAATTAAATGCTGGAGCTGCCTACCAGGGCAGGTAGCAAGCTTATTAGTCTCTGGAGTCTTTAAAATGGTCTCTTTCTGCAAGACATGCTGTGGTCCAGTTTCTAGGAAAGGTGCCACGTCCACTGTGAACAGGTGATCTAGCCAAATACTGCAGCGGTTCTTTCTGCTCTCAGAGTCTATGGATTTCTGAATGAGGGAATAAAATTGAGAAAGACTTTTTCTTTTTCCTTTTTGGGGGAGCTTAAACTCTGAGATAGTCCAGTGCAGGGCTCACTGACATCAGCTGAAAGACTCATTTACTTTCCTACCTTTTTTTAAAATCAGGCCAATCAATTCCAGGCATTTTCATGATGTTCTGAGATCAGGTGGCACCATTGGCTGTCAGATGTTGCTATTGCACGTAACCAACCCTCCAGGTGCCCAGAGAGTGGCCTAGTGTCCATTCTTGGGAACACTTTCCAAATTGTTGTAATGCTTTCTTGCTGTGGGTGTTGACAGAGATTGACACCAGGAAGAAGGATGTGTGTTAGCAGTTAAACATTTTCTGCCTGCCTAGGTCTTACATTAGGAGTCACCTCTTTAGGCTGAATTGCTTGTAGGGATTGAGACACTGATGTTAAAAAACACCTTCCAAATTGCTTTGCCCTTGTCCAAAGTGAAGTCTGCCTCTCATACCTCTCTTCTGCCTTTCCAACAATGATTAGCATTTCCCATCCTTTCCATACAATCTAGGAAGGTTTTTACTCTCAGCACCTCAGGGGTGACCCTTCCTCCTGGAAAAAAGCCATTCACTTTGGGGTGAGGTTTGTGCGTTCCTCTCAAAGGGCCTGTGAAAGATGCCTAAGAAAGAAAACTCTTGTCAACAGGTATAACTTTGAGCAAGGACAGAATTTAGGTTTAACTAATGGGTTATAGAAACGGTGGGGAGGGAGAGAGCAAAAAAATTATTTTTCTCTCATTCTCACTCTCCTTTAAGTGTTGTTATAGATCATTTCTCCTGAACTGGCTTTTAACTAGTATACTTGAAAATACATTATGCAGACCGTATTTACTTCTCCCACTTCTAACAGAGGAAAGCAAATACTAGTGGCTCTCCAGCCACGGTAATGCCAATTGCTTACGCAAAGAAGCAAGGGAAGAACAGCAAACCACAGACATCAAGGATCAAGAAAAAAAGAATGCATTTCTGAATACAATTACCAAGAGGACATTCCAAAGAGAAATTCAGTACACAGATTAACTTGACTCTGGACAACTCTGTGTAGATACTTCATATGACTCCCATCACCAAATTATCTTGGGGATAATGGTTTAGTGAAGATAGATGACAAACTAGTCCATAAACACACACAGCAGGTGTACTTGTTATGCCATTAGAAGGTTATGAACACATTAGTTTGGTACCAGGATGCACTCAGGAGACATTCAACTGGAATGGCAAGACTTTGGATGCATCAACTTAATTCAAGTTTTACTGCTCTCTCTTCCTTTTTCCAGGGCTTTTATAATGTTCACCACTTCACTTACTGAGAAGTTCAACGACCAAAACCTTTCCAGCTGTACACAGACATGATGATACTAGACACTGCCTTGAGGTTGGGTAACAAAATTCAGTTGGAGCTGAAGAAAAGCCTTGAAGAATTACGTGCTGTTCCTTTGAAATGTGAGTCAGTTTTGGTTTAGTTCATGTTTACGCAGCAAAGTAAAACTCGATCCTACTTCTGCTAGAAAACCTGACCAAAAACAAAGCATGAAGACATTTTTTCATGGTGTCAAAATGGGCATAACTCATTTCTCCAGTTCATGTCATGACATCAGGAAGATCACTTTGCTGTTTGACAGTGACTAAGAAGCAGCAGGAGAAGCAGCTTGGGGAAAACATTCTCCACCTCACCCAAGCAGATTATCTACCTGTAGCAGCTGCTCTATAAGAAAAGCTGGAGACAATTTTTGGAATTTATGAGTGGCATTCAGCTTCACAGTCAGGCACCTACCTGTGGGTGTCTGCAATGCAGAAGTCTACATGGGAGGAAGCTGCTTAAGGTCTCGTTGTACACAGGACACACTGCCAAAAGAGCCTAGAGATTACTTTGGGTGACCAAATGTAGTGGCCTTTTTTAGATGACCTAGACTCTACATTGCATCTCCACTACAGCTCCAATACTCTGCATCTGGGGTTGATCCTACCCTAGTAGGGAAATACCAGTGCTGGTGAGAGGGCTGAGAAGAGAGCAAAGAAACATGAGTTTATAGATCTAATTTTGGACAGTGGAACTAGAAAGTTAAGAAAAATGAAGAGGGTTTTTTGCATCAACTAGAAAATATATATCCTTCATGTAAACTGGTTAATTATTTAATTACAGCTCATTCATGAAGTGCAAGTTAATAATACTATATTCCTCATGGGAATATAGGATACAGCTCTATGCTCCTAAACAGTGAACATTCGCTATATAAAGATATACTGCAGTGAGTGGTTCCTAAGCTGTTTTGACCATAACCTCCCACAGCATGTTCCGTCTGCTCTGCTGAGTTCATCAGCCCATTTGGACTCATGTACCCTCTAATGTATCAGTGCTAGAACTTTGATGTGTAGTTACAGGTTGGTCCAGCCAAAGAGATGAGGCACAGAAGAAAGCAGACAAAGTATGGGCATTCTGCAAAGAAAACATCAGTAGGTAATATGAAGATGCTCAGGCTGAAGTGTGTATTTCATTGTTCTTCAACATAAAAAATAAAAGCAAACACCAGGAAAGATAGTGCTCCAAGGGTGCACATGCTAGCTGGGACAGGCCAGACTACCCCCCAGCTCCTTGGGGACATGCCTCTGCTGGTGTCCGATAAGCTTGAAGGGATTTTGGTTCACCTTAGGAACAAAGACTAAGCTCCAGTTTGGTGCATTGCCTCCCTGCAATGCCCTACAACTTTCCTTGCCAAGTACAAGAACAGAAATTTTCCCACCCTCTGACATTTCCATTTAGACCTTGCCCAAAATCATGCTCATTTGGTAAGAAAGACCAGTCCAGCAGAGAGCTATCAGACACTGTGAAGGCTACCTCTCCCTTTCTCCCCTCCTCTTCTTATCTCTGCTAAGAATGTTTTTAAATAACTCTTCAGAAGAGGGAGCTGCACCCAGGGTGAAGGCAGTGGTCGGTGCACTGAACTCCTGGAGGATCACAGGGCACAACAGGTCAATGAGAACAACCAGCTGAGTGAGAGGTGTTCTGCTGGTTTCTCACAGTGATATAACCTTTAGGAAATATTGATGCAAAATGCAGGCATTGGTTGGGTCTTCAAATGAGAAGATACCTAATTTGCAGGATTATTTTTTTTTGTTAGTGGAAGCAGCTGTGGTGCCTCCTGGGGCCTCTTCTGAAGTTAGTTTGTAATGGAATATTAATAATCAGGTATCTGTCTAACTGCAGTCACGGTTTTTGCTGCAAAGTGTTTCACAAAGTATTTTATCTCAAAAAAATGCAGTTATTGATCTTAGCTTTCTTTTAACTGATACTTTCTCTTTGTAACCCCTAGAAATGGGGAGAGATTTTTAGTAGCTGTGTTACAACTTGGATGGACTCTACATAGTGTTATCTAGTAAAAAAACCCCAAACCCTAAAATCTGACACACAGCACACTTCCTTTATGTTCCTCTGTGTATCATGGAAAAGAAACAGACAATATAAGAATGAAAACAATTACTTGCACATACAAGTTTAAGCAGCTTATCCTGCAGAAACAGAGGACACTCAGGATGCCTCATTCAATTCTGTTCTTAATGACTACAACCTACTCACAAGAAGGTATAAATATTGCTCTGTGCCTCTGTCTGTCTCCAGAGTTTACACTGGACACTTGACTTTTGGATGACTACGGTTAGCTGAAATTAATCTTCTCCATAGTTAGGGTCAATAGTAACATTCTCCACAAGCACATACCTGCAGACAACCATTGTTGTAAGCCCTCAGATCAACCTTTAGCAGTAATCTGGCATGAGATTAACCAAATTCTAGCTCCCATCTAGTCTTCCGTCTTTCAGCATTTTATCTGGACTTCATTCATATGTGCAACTTTTGAGTGGCACTTTGGACTATCAACTTCCATCTTTCTTCTGCCAGACAAATTGAAGCAAGTAGTCCACAGGTTCTTAGGAAGACTCTCCTCTACGCTCTCTATCTGTGTTACTCTGTGCACATGGAAACATGGTATCTTCTGTTTTTCTTCTCCCCTCTGTCCCTTTACTCCTCAAGATCCACTTCTGCAAGTGATACTTAAAAAACTCAGCCAAAAAATAGTGGTGGAACAGCTCTGTAATGACAGCCGTTATTATTTATTCATTTATAAAAAGGATACTTGAAAATTATTCAGAATCATCAAGCTGTGACATTGCTAACCTATGTAATGAGTAGGAGCCCACTATTCTTTCTTTGTCTCCTTTCCCCATTCATGCTCACCTCTGTCTTGGATCAAATTAGAAAGCAAGCTCTTCAAATCAGAGTCTGCATCCTCCTGTATCTTGGGGACTTGGAGTGCAGTAATCGTGAGAAACCTAGGTTACGTATAAAAGTTATGATTCATTGGAGACATGCATAAGCTGTGAATAATCAAAATTAATTATATACTCTGGGTCAAGAATGATACAGCTCGTGAATGATCAGAATATTAGAATGATCAGAAAAAGCTTGTATCTTCCTCTGCAGGAAGAGCTCTCAATAGTGACACTGAGGAGGGAGGCAGAGGAAACAAATGAAAGGTGAAGTAGGAAGCAGAAAGTATATGTTTGTATGGCAGCCTGTTTACTGCAGAAAAGTTTTGAAAGAGAGCGAGCACTACATGTGATCTCCTTTTTTTACAACTCCAAGAAAGAACAGAGTTATTTCTTTTACCTGGAACGGAAGGCAGCCAATATGCCCACCAGCTTCAAAGATGCTTCCCATACTCTCTAATGTGAAATGGTATGTAGGCTGACATATACCTGTTACACTACTGCTGCGCCCGAGGACACTTTTGCAGAGCATTCCCGAACACACCAGCAGGCAGAACGGCCAAAAGACCATATGAAAAGTTGCACAATTTGCAGTATTCCCTAGAGGATGTACCCTTCGGCTATCGCTTACCATCAGGTTGCGGCACGCTCCTTTCACCGAGTTTCACAAGGTTTAAACAACAGTTCAGAACCTGATGTAATTCCTCATGTTAGGCATTCATATGGTAAGTAAAGTAATGGAGATGCTTTATCTGGAAAGAATACTGACTTTCACCATTGAAAGGAAGAGCAGGACACGGACATCAGTCCCATGTGAGTATGGGAGAATGCTGGGTTTATACAGATCAAAAACTTGCTCTGATAAAACATTCCCTGAATAGCAAATATGGGCCATGGATGTGGAGGTCACACGCTGGAAGAGTATGTGGTAGAGTTACGTTATTGAGGGTCTTGTCAAATATAGGGCTGACCGAAAAAAATCTACATAAAATTCATACTCTCTGGAATGACATCGGGTCTGAAAACAGCAATTACTTTTGGCAAGTGGTTTCTATTGTGCCTCAGAAGACCAAAAAAAGAGGAAAATCTCTCTTAGGAGAAATTGATTCCCACTGTAAATGCATACTTTATGGGAGTGAAGCTTAGCTCTATCCACTAAAAGAAATATATATATGTATATATGAAGTATATATCAGCTTCCTCCTACTTGTCAAGTCCTTGATGCACACCTAGCTTTCCACTCACACAGGCAAATTCTGTGTTAAGTACTAGTGTTAGCTTTGTTATCAAATTCAGTGTGGCCAGGATTTTTGTTACACACTAGTAGGTATTGTGCTTGCTAATGCAGTACATAGGATGTGTCTGTATGAAAGAAAAATGAATTCTGTCTCATTGGGCAAAATACTATGGTTTCATCTGAAAATGCAGATCTGTCAACTCCAAAACATTGTACATAAATATTTAGCGAACTTTAAGTGAAGTGCAAATAAAATAGGTTTCTGTTAGAAATCTTCCTAATTTCTGGCAGCCTACTCAGTAGTCTGCAGGAGAATTTGTTGCTATATATATGTAAACAAAGAAGATGGTTGATTTGGTGTTATGAGAAGGGGATAAATAATTTGCAATTGGCCAACTGTATACCTAAGTGGGATAATAGTTTTGTATGTAACATGGTAAAAAACATGAGGGGATTTTTTCAAAAAATCACTTCTAAAATTACTGTTGCTCTGTTATAAAAGAAAAATGGACTGACTTTGTTTGGGGAGTTGCATCAGTCAAGCAGAATTGTCTTCACTCAGGTAACAAGCATTTTTTATATGGAAAACTTACTAGCCAAATTCTTTTCTCTTGCTGTTGAAATCAGAAGTAATTTTGCTGAATAAAGTGGAGTCACACAATGGCACAGGGGAGAGGAAGAAATCTGACTCTGCGAAACATCCTGAAAATTGAAATATGTGATGGCATGGCACTATACTTTTAAAGGAAGAACTTATGCAGTGCACTGTATTTGCTCAGTAACACTTTTTACACACCTTTAGTCATAAACTGTGCTAGGGAAAAACAAATCACTGTGTCTCAATAACAAAACACATTGCATAAAGGCAGAACTGCGACCATAGTTAGTAATTTTGATAAAGATGGTTATTCTGCAGATTTTTCATAAACTGTGCTATGGTTTGAGTCATTTGATACATCTCCTAATCCTACCAGCTATTAATATGATCTTCAACTTTCATTTGGGCACTCAGCAGCAAAAGAGATGAATGAACACTGGTACCATGTTTGGTCAAATGGATGAACCTCTAGTACTAAAACATTAAAGTCAGAACCACTGGATAGGTGATATTTATGGCATTAATCAGAAACAAGAAGACCATTGAGCAAGAGTGGGTTTTGTTTGGACACTAGTGTATTTTATTTTAATTATATGATACTGTATGTATGTCCACCAACATGCTGATATCAATGAGCAGATCCATGTTGTTCCACTTGAAGGGAATATTTAAACGTTAGGCTTCTATTCGCCCCATCAAAATATGGACAACAGTAAAATAAGAGTGGATTAGAGCACAGTTGGACTTGTTCATCCATCGCCAAGAAACGTTGTTGGGTTTTGCTCAGAAATCTGCAGCTGCAGATATCTGTTGGTCTTGCTTCTGACCCCTTGAGCAACTATTGATTTGTGACTATATTTTAGTCACAAAGGTCCCTACTAGGCTCAGAGCCCAGTGACGGAGGTGAAATCCCCTGGCACTGATATGGAAGAGTAACCCCCTGCCTGCTGAGCACCCCCTTGCCTCTCTTGCCACTACCACGGCCCTGAGCGCCTCATCTCAGATAATTATGCTGCACATGAATCACTTTTTAATGTTTGGTTTAATACACACAGATTCTTTAAACAATAAAAAAAAATCAGCAAACATCATCACGATCTGGAAATCTCTTTCTTAACTTAGAAAACGGTTTCTTAATGGCACAGGGGGAGAACACGACAGCAAGCTTGACAACATAATTAGAAGATTGTTACGAGGAAAGGGAAAAGCATTCTTTATACAGCTCTTACGACTTTCAATAAGATTATTCTCCCTGAATAGCTAATCAGCTTTTCTAGCTTCTCAAATCCATGTGCTTTAAGCTGCTCTCACAGTTCTTCTTAGTTGCTAAATGGCAAACAGTGACACCTCCAAAAGGGAAATTTAAAGTGTTAACCAAATGTGAGCAAACAGCATGATGGAGACTGCAGATAAAGAGATCTTTGGCAGATTAGCAGCAATTTAAGAAGATCACACTGTTACACCTGGGTTGACAAGAGCTGACAGGGTTTGTTGATCTCTGCTCCTATCTCCAATTTGAGTGTCATGTTTCAACAGAAATGAGAGGAATAAAAAAAAAAAAATCCTTTCAGTACCAAACATTGGCTCCACAGCAAGTGTTTATGGCAGCTGAAACAAAAAGGAGCTAAAGAAGTAGATGAAAGGATTAAAATAAAACTGTTCATCTCTAAGTGCACAGTGCTTCCTCCTAACACCGAGTGTCCCATTCTCTCCCTCGACAGAACCTTGTCCCAGCCACTCACTACCCACTTTGATGTACGGAGGCTTTTTCTGCTGGCAAAATCTTGCAAAATAATAAAGGTTGAATTAGAACTAGGAAGGAGGAGGGGAATAACAAAAAAATCTCAGTAAAAACAACAGCGAGGACTGGTTTTGCATTGCTAATGATACAGCTTGGTGGAAGGCTGGTTTTTTGGTTGTTTTTGTTTTTTTTTTTTTTGTAAGTCAATTACTGGGCATTTATTTACTGAGACTTTGGTGCTCTCTGCTTGCTATCTCTGTCAATAAAGAAGCCCTGTTCAGCTGAACTTTGTCACCCTCCTTTATTTTAGAAACCTTTATTGATAAGAATCCTTATACAGGTTCCCTTCAAAAGAAAACAAATTATGACTCCCCTCTAGTAGAGAATGAGAGGCACATGAGGCTCCTCAAATGCCACTGAACTCATCAGCCACATAAAACAAATAAAGAAGTGAGTAAAAAACCAAAATGTATCTGGACATCTATAGAGAAACATAGCTGGGAAGTGACTAAATCTGTTTTCTACTGGGGCTCACAAGCACCATTCCAGCAAGCTTCAAGTGGTCTTAAAGTGGGTATAAATATAATTTAGCATCTTGGACGATCAGATACATCTCAAAATCAACTAAGTGGCTCCATGCACACCTTGCTCTATGCAGCACAAAACGCTGCTGGGCAGATGATGAAAAGGAGCCTGACATGCCTTAAAATAAAGTCGCTACCTTGACACAAGAAATGCACTGAGATTATCTAGACAGGGATGAGGTAAACCCCTAAAACTTTTTGGGGTAGCTGTCATCCTGTGCAGAAACAACTTGAGCTCACCTTTGCTTTTCAAGGGTGCGATTCAACTTTGTGCTTAATCTGTTTCAAGTGCAGCTACTGCTGACCAGCACATTTGCAACTTATTCCCGTCACATGCTGTCTCCCTTCTGCTTCTTCCCAGGGCTGTGCAGCGGTGTAGTGGTCCAACCAGGAATTGTTGATTAGTTTTCCAGTAGTTCAGCAAGCTGATCTAGGTCACTGCATGGTCACTCAGTGACCAGGCACCTTGGAAGTGGAAGGAAGGGAAAAGAAGGTACCACCCTTTCTGCAGTTAGATCCCAGTCAGCATGATATGAAATTGCACCATTAAAGGGTTGCCTCGTGGTCAGATGAAGCCAGTCTAAATTCAAGCTTCTACTAGAGGAGTTGGCTGCATGTCCTTCCAAACTTAGCTGCATGGTCACATGCCCTCCCTTGTGCCTGCGCTGATGGCTTTTTGCAGCCCTGGCATGGACTGGATCACAAAGCTTCTCTGATTAAAAACCCAGCCTTTTTTTCCTAGTTAATTTTAATGTGTATCATGTTTCCACACGCGGCTGTGTGACTGCTTGCACCAACGGGAGGACAAAGGTGGCGTAAGGCATACAGATGTCCAGGCAGGAGCAGTGGGAAGAAGAGCTGCTTCTTCGGTAGCAGTTATACCCTTAGTTGATCTTAGTTGAACTTAGTTGAACTTAGGTAACTTTCTTCTGTTATCACAAGCAAGTGTTGTTTAATCTGGGCCCATTGCAAGACAGAGCTGAGGAAGCCAGTATCTGTTAAAACAGACCAAATTCCAACGTCGCATTCCACATGTAGTTTTTCAAGAGCCAAGATTTCTTACAGCTTGATCCTTCGGCCACTGCTACTGACATCAGTGAGTGGAGGTTCAGGCCCTTATTTGCAAGTGTGATCTTGGAAGAAAAGGTCTTTAATGCAAAAGTTTGGGGGTTGTTTTTTTTTTTTTCCTGCTTAATATCTCTGCAAAGACAGTACAGACAGTACTTTTCCTTGCTCTGTGAGCAGATAATATGAAATTTAGTCATGCCATCTAAATGGAGAATTAACCAGTGATGAGAGGAATGGAAGACTGATGGAGAGCTGGCACTGTCAGTCATCTGCAGCAGGACTTTAAGGCCTAATTTTCCTAAGAGAGAATGCACTTTCCAAATTGCAGTGCAATTTTCAAAAAGTGGGAGCTGAATATTTAAATGCTTGCTTCCTCCGCACCACTGTGTTAAGCACCCAGCTGTGCTTTCACCTAAAGTCAATTTGGAAACAGCAATAAAAAACCATGCTGCATGTAGTTTACACATATAATGGCATCCCTAGTGCCAAAATGCACAAATCCTTCTAACTACATTAACAGTCCCTTATTTTTAATGCACAATGTAGAACCCAATTAATGTCGCTTACATTAGAAATATTACTATCCCAGGCCTCTTTCCAATACTAGATCTTCATGATCATACCAGGTCATATAAAGGGATTATGGCCAAGACACAAAATATCACTATATTTCATTCAACCTAGTCATAAACCTTATTTTATTTATTAATGTGAGCTTTACTCAAACACATCCTCTCCTCCCTTCTGACATGATGGCAAAACCTCCTGGAAAGTAGGAAGACGAGGTGCCTAGTTTAAATGGGCACCAGCATTTTGGTTAGCTAGAGGCTGGAGAGCGAGTCTGAAGATGAGAATTGTGGCTGATTCGGGTTGTTTTGGCAGATCATCAGAAAAGGGGTATTTCTGACCCTCACCTCACAGTGAACTCAGGCTGCAGGACTTCGTACCTTTTCATTTAAAATGAAACATAGCAAACTCAACAGACATCAGCATCAGTGTCTGCCAAAACACATGTGAAATGGGATATTGCAAGTCACCACAAGTAATGTCTAAGAGGTAGGCTTGAGGAAAATGCTTTATTCTAAAAATTTGTTAATTCCATTGAAATCCTTTTTAGCTGTCAGATACAGCACCTAGGAGAACTGCACAAAATACAGAGCATACGTTTTCCTCTCTCCTTTTAGCTGTCCTTATTCCCAGCTATAGTGACATCAAATCCTTACATTAGGACAAGATATTTTTCCCCAGGACAACCATAAGGCTCCTCAGTTCAGAAACCGCAGGGTACCCTCTAACTGGTGGGGCAGGAGCGGTGGTGGCTGTGATGCTTTCACACCTTCCCACGACACTGGCTGCTGGCAGGCACATTGCAGTGCCGGCAGACCGAGCCAGCGCTGCCGTGTCCCCAACAAAACATGCGAATTGCCAGCCAGAGGATTTGATCCAGCTGCTGGCAGGTTTTGGGGGTGCATTTCTGAACACAGCTTTTGGTCAGAAAAAGAAGGGAGACGGTACTTCAGGATGGGGGAGAGGAAGAATTATTACAGACCATTCAGAGGCAAGAGATATAAACCACTGGCAGTGCAATATCCCCGTGTCTGCGGAGGAGGTCTGAGGCAATACTGGGAGCTGAGCGTGGCTTTGCTGAGCTGCGGACCAGCGTCTCGCTCACTCTCGTGTTCATCCTCTCGTGACCAAATTCTCCCTCTACATCTCCCATGAGTGACAGAGGTTCTGGAGTTAATGCGCTTATAGGAGGGTTAGGCTGAGGATATTAACTAACTGCTCCAATTTTTTTGGCTTCACTGTAATGTGCCAAAGCTGTTGCTGTTAGATTACCCTGTCCCCTAGTCAATTATATTAGTATTGTCAAAAATAATGCCAAGGCTGTATCATGTTTGTTCTTGCCAGCTGAAGAGACTATAATGGACATCATTGTATTTATGGGCTTTCCCTATCTTCTGAAATAAACTAGTCAAACTTTTTAGACAAGCAGTTTTTCTTGGTTTTTTGAGTAATATTTATTTAAAAAATATAAAATATATTACTAAGGAAAGCCAGAAGTATTTCACAGCTAATATAAAATAGGATGATGGATAATTTGTTTCTACTGCTGGCTTCCAAATACTTTTTTTTTTACTGTTTTAAAGACATTCTTCATTTTGTAATCTGAAGAAACAGCCCAAGGCATAAGAAGACGATTAGCTGAATATTACATTGATACTGACTATATTACATGAGTTCCTACTCAGAAAGCAAAACAGGCCAAAGATTACCACAATCAGAACAGAAAACTAAACCAGGCTAATACTAAATACACAGTGGTACCAGAATCGGAAACATGAGAGATGAAGGAGACCAAAGATCATCCAGTCTGTCTCCCTGCGAGTGTGAGATTATCCGCTTTATACTTTTGCCAGTGCTAGGTATATTTCAGTTTTTAAAGGCCTTTTTACTTCCCTTAGAAGACATTTTCACAGCTTAATAAAAGAGAAGTTTTTGCAATAGCCATTTTAAGGTTTTTGTTTATAGTGTCAGTCCATTAGTGTTAATTACAAAATGCACGGTAATCACAAGAAACACTTACTCCTTGATGTCTATATCCATAAAAATGGATATGTTAATGTTATGTCATTCCCTTATTTTCCTCCACTCTGCCCATCACCTTAGTCATTGCTTAATCAAGCAGCGGTTTATATATTTATGTCTATGCCTCAGTCCATGCAAACTTTTAATCAGTTGTGTTGCTCCTCCGAATTCCCTTCAAATTGGTAGTATCTTTCCTGCTAAGTGATAGTTGGCCAGGATTGACTTCAGTTTTCCAGGAAGACTGACAGAAGTTCCTTTGGAAAAAGGATACCTTTAAGCAGACAGTCCAAAGTAGCATTCAGGATTATCCCAGCACTACAACAATGAAAAACTCGTGTTTAATACACTATGCCTTCCACTCCATGTTTTTTTCAGTATTACCGCTTTCTGGGTTTCATCTGCATATTGAGTCATATGTTTCAAATGATTACCTACAATGCAATCACTTGCATTTTCCTGAGCCAAACCTCATGTTATTTCCATATCATGCTGATGTTTTCAGGGTCTATGTGGTTCTTTATTATTTCTCTGTTTTGGCAAAGTTTGCAGTTCTCTCTGCGGTAGTGCTAAATGAGGGGCTCATACCATCCTCGAGAGCTCTGCAGGAGTGCAGTGTCTCAGAAAGCAAGGAAATATTCATACCGCACTGGGCAATCTGACCAGCTATCTAATATAATTGCTGTATGGTTATCTGCTTGCACTCATGGGCACAGGAACTTCTGGAGCAATGTGAACATGCAGGCATTGTGGTTTCTCCTGCTGATTTTCAGAGAGGGGTTCTTGTACCTCTCCCTCCACGCGCTTACAAGCCCCTACAAAGGGTATTGGTGTTCTCTTCTTTACTCCTTCTTCATGATCCTTGGAAAAGATAAAAAGTGGGGACCCATCTCTGAACCCACTAAAAGCTGAACCATCTGTGTGACAAGGGACATGCAAACTGGATAGCATTCACCTTGACAGATCTTGTGGAAAAATCACTCTTCGGTTGGGAGCTATCAGCCAGCATATCATATATGCCAGATTCCAAACCAGGTTCCTAAAGACGTCAATCACACGGAGATGTTTTCTGACAGAGGAACACAGTGACTAGGACAAATTCTACAATTGCCTCAAAAGTGTGATTGACAGAATACCAAAACACAACTTACACTTTGTGATGGGTGACATTAATGCCAAAGTAGATGCGACAACCAAAGAATGGAATGAGCAGCAGGGAAGCCTGGGAGAGGAACATATCAACCCAAATCCAAGGGACTGTGGCATTGTGCTTTGTGTCTTACTGTGTTCTCATAAGTAACCTTTTCCTTCCAAAATGCAAATATAGAATGAACATGAAATTTGCCAGACAGCAAAAAAATCCCAGAATAATGCAACCTCTGCTCTTTTCGTCTTCCCAATGGACCAACCACATTGGTATCAATTTGTGATCCAAATAAACTGTGCAAGATGCAATGCTTTATGGAAAATTCAAAACCAAAACAAGCACCCTTGAAACCTGTCTTTCAAGAAGCAACACCACACAGAGAAGACTATGATTTGTTTATCTTGGCAACCTGTTACTAGTCAAAGCAGAGCTCAAGAAAAGGGTAACATCAAATATACAGCACAGAACTTGCTGAATTCACGTTTACAGGAACAGAGATATGTAGCACCAAAACATGTCAACATGAGGCTACAGGAAATAATGATCTACTGTGGCATTAGACAAGGAACTAGGCATCTTTGAAAACCATTGTCTGTTTCAAATTACTGGCCTTTGATGGAGAGACTTTATCACCAGCTGAGAAACTCAGGTACTATCTATCTGTCAGCTATGAGCTCTATCAAAATCAGATGGAAGCACTGAATGTATTTGGAATATGTACTTTGGATACCAACACAAAACTATCACTTGAAGTCATCAAGTGGAAAAAAACCTGAGAGTACTTCCAACAACCTCTGGCAAACAAAACCACTGAAAATGGAGGTTTGCACAGATAACCTCAAGAATCTGTAGCAAATAGCCGCAGCAACAAATAATAGCCCTTAGCCTGAGCTGCTCCCACAGCTGTATTACCACTGTCAAAAACAATACATGTAAAACTATCTAGATTTGTCCAAACAAGCTGTCAGCGTTGTGATTGTAAGTGTAAATATACTTGAAGCTAGAGATTGAAGGATGCTTGTAGTAAATGGCCAAATGGGGCTAAAGGTAGTCAGGTAGATTCAATGTCTGAACCCTGGCCAGAACTTTCTAAGGCTTGTGCTCCTCTCCTAAATAGGGCTTCAGTAGCATGAGTAGCTACAGGACAACTTCAGGAACACGAAGAAGCAAATACAGAAACATAACAGAAAATGGAGATCAATAGCAAGAAAGAGAACAACAGAAGAGGTTTCTTCACAATTCTGTAGACTTTCTTCCCATAAAAAGTCTCTTTCCTAACTTATATGGGTGAAGTTATTGACCAGTGAATTGCCTTGGAAGTAATTTACAGCTGTTTGCATAGATGTCAGACTAAATTTTGTGCTGCCTCCACAAGCACTGGGCAGTGAAATAGCACGAATATTATTAATACACCTCCATTTCTTCTGGTTTCTTCATCAGTGACTCAGAGCTCAAGGCTGGCTTTTTAGGATAGGTCATGTGAAAAAGATTGTCTTTACATTGTTTACTTAGCCTTTAGCACTCATACCATTGATATTTCTATATACTAATTCAGTGAAGAATATCCTCCTTTATTTCTGGACGTTTAGTGGTTAGATCAAGACCTACAAGTGCAAGGCTATAGAACAGGATGAGAAAGTTAAGAAAATCTTACTCAAAAAAAAAAAAAGGAGACGGAAAGAAAAAAAGGAGGAGATGCTCTGCAGTAATAGAGAGGCACTGGAATGGTTTACAATACAGTGGAATTCGTCTCTAACCAGACAGAGAGCACTCCCTGATGTGCCTGTGTTCGTTCTTGCTCAGCTCAGTGTTATACATCCAGAAAAGTATAATGTGTGCAAATTTTCAAGGAACCCCCTCTTCCAAAATTATAAGTGTATGTTAGTTGTCACTCCAGTCTGAACCAGCTGAACGACCTATGCATGCCTTTTCAAGGAATAGATGAGGTTTCACCCGTTTCACCCAAGGACCTTTACCAGCTGCTGACCTAAGCAAAAAGGTGTAAGCAAATCATTCTAGCACATCCAGACATGGAGGTAATGCTTCGACTTCACAGCCACAGTCAAAAGGTTATCTGTCTTTTAATGAATTATACATGTCTTCTTTTTTCTTCTGTTACACATGCTTCAACACAAATATTTCATTCTATCGTATCAGCTTACTGTGGAGTGTAATGTAACAATTTAATGCCAATGTGAGACATCTAAAACAAAGTAGTACATTAGTTCTCACATGACCAGATACTTAGCACCAGTCCAACTAGTGGTGCAAGCTACTGAAGGGGTATGGACAGAGAAATGCCTGTTACAGATGCCAGCTGGCAGGTCACCAAGGACCCAAAGACTATCTCAACTTTCAACAACATGAAAAGCAATTGGGCAGCTCTCTAAACGCTGCTATTGGATCTATCTTCCTTAAATGTTTCCACTATAAAATTCCCTCCCTTCACTATTATTTATAAATTAATATCCATTTGGGTATAACAGTGCAGACAACATTTAAAGCTCAAGCTGGAAATGGTTTTCCTCCCATAGAATATCATCTGTGTGTCTGTGTGTGCATGTACATGCATGCAGACATGTGCAACTACTTCTGTATAGCTACATCTGTCTGCCTAAAGACTTTTGAAACCTTGGCCAGTTTTAATCAAATTTGGCAGATTAGAGATCTCAGAGCTACAGGTTGTATGGAAATAGACTGCCAAGTAGCGAAGAATGATTTTGCCATTGTGTCCGCTCTAGCACAAGGCTCTTATGTGAGCTCAGCCATTAACAGACACCAAAGAACCTGCTCCTCAGTTCAGGTTTCTATTCTATGTGGATTTTCAGGTTTTTAATAAGGCACAAACCACAAATCTTAAACTATTCCACATTTTGAGCATTTGTAACATCTCTCCTGTATGGATTCTCTGGTGTTTATAAAGAATGTTTGTAAACTGCATCTATTAGTACAATTAACTTTAAAATTAAATTAATAAGGAAACAAATCCCTAGGAAATAAATGCTCCCATTTTCAGGGAACAATTTCTTTCTGTTAGATGACATTACTTTTCAACTAAAACTGCTTAAAAGGATAATAAGAAAATATGTTGCAACTGAAAAATTATTGCAGGCTAACAAAACTCAGTTGGAAAGTCATACCATGAAGATTTTCCTAATTTCCGACACTGTTCCAAACTTCGTTAGGAAAATGCTCCTTAAGCATTCAAGCCCCTCCCTCTCATGCATTCTTTCATATAAAGCTTTCTTCTCTGATATCAATAGGAAGGCCTTCTGTGAAAATATTTCTCCTGCAAAAATTGTGTTCTGTGTTCGGGCATTAATAAGATTCATCCTACCCAGTCTAAGCCACTCCACTGGAGAGCCAGCACCAGGAGTTTAGTCAACAGAGACTGAAGTCTTCTGCCATAAGAGTCTGAACAGCTCCCAGAGAAAGGTCCCTGTGTCTCTGCATTGACTCATGAGGAAGTCTAAGTCAACTACAACAAAACTTAAATTTCTTAGTTAAGTTCAATCAGTCCTGGCAAGATGATGAAACTTTATTAGTATTCACTTCTTAAGAATCTACAATGGGTTCCATCTCTGGTGTTAAGCATCTTAACTTCCAGTGGGCTCCAAGCCATGGCCCCCTGACTGCCCATGCAGAAGTTCAGCTGGCTCTTGGGCTTGCTTCCAGCTTTTTCCCTTAACAAGGAACTGTGGGCACTGTTGAGAAGGTGACACCTTGCTTCAGGGTCTGCACCTGACAAGATGGTATAGATTCAGGCTGCACCCCAAGCTGGGTTCCCAGCTCCACCAAGAGTTCTCCAAAGCTATTTCAGTTCCTGCACTCTCAGACAGCTCCATACTCCATCGTGTGATGCTCTGGAGCAGGAAAGCTGGTGTCATTCTATAAAATGACCATCTCTGATAGACTGCAATATTACTTGCTTTGAGGACCAGCTCTTTTACTGCTACAGAAATAGTTAGCAATCACTGGGGCAGAACACCAATCCCCTCCTAGGAAGCTGTGTTTGACCCCATGCCTATGAAGTGTGTCGATGAAGAGTCATCTAAAGCTATTGCAGATTATACATGGCAAATGACTTGCCATGTTATTTTTTCAACTGTAAGAAACACTACTGCATGCCCCAGAAAAACAGATGTGAACTGCAATCTGCCATAACATACATGTATTTCGTTTACTCTTGTTCTCACCCTTCAATCACCTGAACATAAACATGAATCAGGTGTGAAGGTCTAAATCTCTCAGATGCAAGAGAAAAACTGTAAAACCTAAACAAAACCTAAACAGAACCTAAACAGAAGGTGGGAAGAAGAGCTTAGGCTGTTTTAGAGGCCCTATAATGCATTAGAAGTATGTGGGTTTTGTTTGGGGATTTTTTGTCCTGCCTTATCATTTTGACAGCTTGGGAAGTAGGAGCATTATTGTATGCTTATAAATTTTGCATGCAGATATGGCAGAGCAAATCTACCTGAAGAGACACTTTAATGTGAGGAGAAAGGATTATGAAAATAAATGACAACAACACATTGTGATTCTCTCTTAGTGTAGAGGACTGGACTGCTACTATAAGGGATATCATGATCAAGGGGTAGTGCATAGGTGAGCAGCCTGGGAGCAATCTAGGGAATGAATCGTGACTCAGAGTGGCAATTTGGTCACTTGTTTTTTCTTGGCTTTAGGAGTAGGTTGACAGTAATTTGAAGCAGCCCTTTGCCAAGCCCAGCTTACTCCTTTCTATTAAACGGTGCAGTGAGTCTGGGTGGAGCCCTGGGAGAGATGTGAAAAGGCAGCAGAGTCTATTCATTTCTCGTGAATCCTCCATCCTTTTATGGTGAGCTTTCAGACAGATTGCCCACACAGGAATGCAAGGGTGAGGAATAATTTTGCAGCTGCAGAATGAATCCAGCAGAGTTTCTTTTCTCTCTCCCTCCACAGAATACCCAGTCTTTCAGATCATACTTCAGCAGGCAGTCAGACTGGGGGATTTGGTGCTGGGCTGTGGCCAAAGAGCTTGCTTTCTAACAGGGATCCCTTGAACCATGGGACCCCATAAGTAGCATGCCCCGATTACTAGACAGCTTGCCAACCCCCACTGTGTTTGGTATCCTGTAGACCAGGGTGACCTGATGCCCAGGCCAGGGCAGGAGCCCTGGGGTTGTGCTGCGAGCCACACACTGGAGGAGTTTGATTTAGAAATTGTATGGACTCCTACTCTTACTATTGGCAAGTTAGTTTTGATAAGGGAACAGGTTTGTCTTGTTTTCTGTGAATTCAATCTTGATATCATGACTTTGGGCCAAAATCTGCTGGTTTTGTACATGTCGAATAGTAGCTTTCTCTCTGCATAGAGTGTCTGCTCCTGGGGAGGGTGTCTCTAAGCTATGCTGACAGTGACTTGCCAGGGTACCTCATGGGGTGCTGCTTTTCTAAGGACCCAAACCGGGGCATCAGTTAGACTCTGCTGGAGCTACTGCCCTGGCTAAGGGTGCAGGTTTTCTTTCTGCAGCAGCCAGGAGGTGGATGGGACAAGGAGGTTTCACTGTGATGTGGTGCCAGAACATGGCCAACATGGCATGGTCACCCCAACGCAGGAACTGCAAAGCGTGCAGGAATGGGGATGATAAGCATGCAGATGTCTTTCTAAGTGGCATGCTCTCCCACATATGTCTGGATGCAGTCTCTTTCAAGAAGCAGTGTATGGCACAAACATGAAGAAGCCTGGTAGGAATTAGCTTTATATCTCATTCATTCCAGTTCTGAATTCTTTTTCACAGTTGTTATTTACAGTCTAAGCCTGTAAACTTGAGCCAGCAATATAATTATGATATAAAGATTAATTATAGAAAATTTCAAGAGGAAAAAGCATCTTTTTTTTCAGAGGAAATTGCTAAAAGCAACGATCTCAAATCCCGTCTTTCACAAGCTATTACAAAGGAGGGGGCTCCAAGCTGCAGGGGCCTTACTCATGCACAGACCAGAGGATTTACATGAGTTTACATGTTTTCCTTTATTGACTACGTTTACAGAACGGGCAGCTATCAGTCCTGACTTGGTATCCCTCAGACTTGAATCAGTGTTCAGAGAAACCACTGCAGTCACAGACATGGGCTAACTCAGAGAAATTTACATTTACGGGGAAAAATCATCTGCCATCAGCTGGCTGGAAAGGCTGGCATTTCTATTATGGCATGCATTGCCATGGCAGGTGGAAGACCTCCCAGAATTGATTGTCTTCCTTCTCCCAGATCTCAATAAGCAATGCCAGACACAGCCTTCCCAGTGGTGTGTATAGCAGCAGCTACACAGCTTCCCCCGATTCCCTCATGCAGCTGCTGCTGCTCCTGGGTATGTTTAGTTTCAGGACCAAACCCTAGCATGGACTATGTCAAATGACATATGTGCAGGAATTACTTAACCATGAAAATCCTCAGAGTTAACAGGGAAGGCAGAGAGGATAGCCAGAGCTCAAGTGATACCTTGAAAATAGTTTGTTTGCACCTTTCAGTAAAAAACTACAAGCACAAAACCAGAGGGCACTCATAGAAACTTAGTTTGTACATTTATAAATCACAAATTGCTTTATAAGTAATTTTGCTTTAGAAAAGGCTTTCAAAAAAACATTGAGGTGTTCAGTGTGTGTGTACTATAATTTTCCTGAGCACTGGAAAGCTGGCAGTGTTGACATTTATCCGCACAGTGTGAAGTTATAGGTTCAGTCCATTGCATTGGGAAGAGAAAAAGAGGGTAAGTCCCTGAATATCTTTTTTTCATCTCTTACAACATGAGTGCTTAAATTTTAATCCTACTGTATCAGTGCTTACAAAGAGCGTTTCCATAACTGAAGGAGATTTGCTGATATCTGTGATAGCAATACTTTGAAAACTCAAGCACCAGAATAGCCTCTAATAGGCAGCTACTGAACCAACCTCTCATCCTGCCCTCAGGATTTCGTGGACCTCAAAGGACTGACATATGACCTGTGGTAATGAAAAGTAGGTTCTTTTGGATTATTGCATCTGCATTTAGAAAATGGAATAAAGAAAAAAGGGTTTCAGGGAACTTGTTTGTATAGAAGACCTCTGCATTGCCTGGGGTCTGTATTATAGGAAACCCCTGCTTTCATAGTTACCCTGCATTAAAACTAAGCGTATAACCTGATCACTTCCTCTTTATTAATTTATGTGTTGATACTAGTAACTGCTCCCTGAGGTACTTGGCTTTGTCCTAAATCTACTCATTTTGAAGCCAACAGTTAACTTTCTACTCACTTCAAAGAAAGAAGAATTAGGGTAATAATGAGGGCTTTGGCAATCCATTTTGGCAAGTACATAAAGACTATAAGCTATTTGTTGGCAGTAACTATCTAAAAAAGACACAGAAAGGACAGGGTCATGTGAAAACGCAGAAAAGAAGCTACACAAATTAAATATTTGCTCTTTTCCTATCCCTCCAGTTCCCTCTGACTGCACAAATGTAAAATGCAGTTTTGATTCAATGTAAAATAATAAGCAATAGAGGAAAGAGTTGATGTGTCAGACTCTCAGCTGGTTTAAACTAGAAGAGCAATCTATATCAGCTGAGAGCCTGGACCCATGAGACTGTTAAATGATTGTTAATTATTACAAGAAAATAGCTCCTTTCATGGAGTTTTCCCTATTCACCCCCCAAGAAAATTCACATAATGGTTAATTCCACTCTCTCAATTTCGAAGGGTTTTTAGACTCTAGTGTAACACCAGAATAAGAGAATGATATTTTAGCATTTTATTTATTAATACATTTATTTATTTATTTATTTATTTTTGCAGAGTGGGAAGAAGGCAAAATAGCTTCTTTGGATATGTAAAGATAAATGCAGAGAAAAGCATATTTGAATGCATAAAGACAAATTACTAAGTGGCTGCAGATAATGCCTCTGTAATTATATGACAAGGGGAAGTAGTTACCAAGGGTCTGTGAAACTAAATCTCTGAATGAGATAAAACAACAAAATATTTAAAATTCATAATGAAGTGAAAGGTAAATAAAGGAAAACCTACAGGACTTTTACTAAATTGGCAAATAAGTATTAATTAGCCAAACCCAGTCATGAACAATACTGACATTCCAGTCTGCTGACAAAACATTTGTATCGCACTAGTTTAGTTTAAAATCTTCATATAGAATGTAATAGTAATGCGGTTCATATATCATAAACATGCATATGCTGCAGATACATTAGTGTGTTTCTCATTTCAAATCAGGCTTACTTTCTCTATGCCTGCCTTCATTTCCACTGAGCTGACCTTAATTATAGTGATGCTGGAGAAGAATACAGCCCGAGTTTCCAAAGGTGGTGTTGAAGATAACCAGCAATAATGCACAGATCAATCAAGAAGAGGGAACCAGAAGAGTTAAAAGGACTTGAGGAGAGTTTTGTAGTTAGTATGGCACTGAAATTTATGCTAGAAGGTCATTAAATGTGCCATAAATGCAGACCTATAAGTGCTTAACGAGTGGCTAGGAGACCAAAGGGGAAAGGTAGGTAGGAAGAGTAACAATTTGTTCTAAAGGGGGACGGCTCTGCAGCACCGTTTAGCTCTGTATTAGAACTTGCTTTGACCCGGGAGGAGGGATGTACACCAGGGGATGAAATTTGTTGATGATACATAGTAGGAAAGGGCAATCAATAGAAAGAAGGGCAAAAAAGTCAAGATGACTCTGACAGAATGTGCCCAAAGGAAGATAAGTGCCTTATGCAATTAAATGTAGAGAAGTGTAAGATAATGAGATTAGGGACACAAAATAAGAAAAGGCGCTTATGCCCTATGTAATCATATAGTACAAAATACTGAGTAGAAGCAGGATCTGGAGATAGGCTGAGATCAAAAAGCTTCAGGACAGTGCTTAACAGTAATATAAAATGTTACCATTGATTCAGAGAGGTAACAATAATATCATAGATGAAGTTATTCCGGCTCCTGCATAAGGGATTTATGAATGAAGCTGCATTTGCAATACTGTGAGGAGTTCTGTATGCCTTATAAAAATAGCAGAGGCAAAGGGAACTGGACAATAGAATCAGGTAGACAGCAAACTTAATTATTCATAAAGGTCAGAGAACAAAACAAAATTGCCTGCAGTCTTCACAGAGAAGGAGAAAGAAAGCGGATCTTACTGAGGAATTTGAGGTCTGGAAAATCGTAGTGAGGACAGAAGCAATTGCACTACAATTTGATCTACTAATAAATATGAGAGTAAAAACATGGTTGGAAACAATGAAAATGAAACTGAACAAAAATACAGAGTGAGGTGTAGTTAATAAATGGAAATGTTGCCAAAGTCAACAGATGGAGCAACAGGAATAAGCATCATTCCCTGGGTAACTATTTGTTATCCAGCTGAGATTTGTTTCTTACCTAACTTTAGGTAGCTAATATTTTTAGAAGGGCTGAATTCTAGATGGACTACCTCACACTCTAAATATCCCTTTCTCCCACCATTAAATAAATAGGGAGCCAACATATATGACCACTTGTAACTCAGAAATGTTTGTCAGTTGCCTGAATTTTGGTAGCATAAATGTGGGTTTCAAGAAGGATTTAGGTACTGGAAATAGGACCTCAGTGGTATACAAGTGCCTGTCATAAGAATCATGATCCTGACGTCCCAGACTGAGCTGCCTCTTGGATTTGGAAGCACCTAATTTCTGCTGACATCATCTTTAAAACTTCTGATTTCCCTTTACACATGCCAAAGCTACTTGTTTTTGATAGAACTGCATAGCATGGCCATGCTTAACTGCAGCTGGAGTCCAGAAACAAAATCTTTGGGATGCACTTACATGACTGCACTCCTTACGGAATGCAGTTGCACCAATTTCTTTCTTTTAAAATATGGTCACTCTCCTCTTTTCATTTAACAGCTGTCCAGCTAGAAAACCTACACATATGGAAGATGGAGGTCATCTTCTTCCATGAGAGGATGCAAATTTGCATCTCCCACATGCCCGAAGTATGGTCTTATAAGCTCTTGTCCTGAGGAAGAGGAAGCTCATCACTGCTCAGGTAAAGATTTCATTCTTTATGGGGCCCAGAAGGATTTGATATATCCTTGCTCTTTAGAGGTAGCATTAACAGTGCTGCCAGTCTCTAGGAATTATATTTATTATTCAAAGTCAGCTCCATTTAACCTAGGAGAGAAAGGCCTAGAAGGTGCAAGCAGAACTCGAATCCCCCTTCTTCTCAGGTGACAGCTAGACAGCAGTCCTTCTCCCTTGTAGGTATGACTTTTCTCCCTTCCGCAATTTTGCATTCCTTTTTTAATAAGGTCACAAATTAAATTTGAGTGATGGTGACTGTCCTATGTACCCATGCTTAGAATAAATCTGTGTGAGGAGATTCAAATTCACCAAGCTAATTTCTAATTTCCTCAGTGAGTTTTAAAGTCATCTAACAATTGGATAAAAATTTTATCGTAATGGCTCTACCAGCCAGGTTTAAAAGGCCAAAAATGAACCTGCAAGGAAACGAGCTGACGAGCCCACCTTTAGCAGGGGTGGACTGTAAATTCCCAGGGAGTGGAAGGGATTGCTTGTTTCTCACCTTGAACAACACTTGGTAAAATGGGAGATTCACCTCATCTGTGGTGTTTCCATACTGGTTCTATGCTGACCTTAGGTAGCTTATTCCTGTCTCTTCTGAGCTATCAAATGCTCCCATGGCAGAGACTCATATAACCCAACTCAGCATAGCAGATCTGAGAGGTCTTAGAGATCTAAGGTCTCCTGAACTCTCTTTATAGATTTAGCTCTGAGCCCATCTGAGGATGTTTGTCTATATGAGTAGGCGCACGTGTGTGTGTATGTGTACTTCTGTAAGCTGAGGGCATGTGTGCATTCTGTCTCACCTTTCATCTAGCGCTTGTCTTATCTCTTCTGTTTCTGGCTCTTTGATTTGAAAGCCTAAGGACTACTGCAGTGGTGTTTCTTCACTGCTTTTTGCCATCCTTTCAGCTTACAGCCTGGACGTGTTGGAACAGCTGCTGCTTTTTCACAGACTAGGAAGGACCATATGCTTGATATCAACACAACCCTAGTATAACACACGGCAAATGTATTTTTGTTGCTAATAAATTCCCAGTTAGGTTTTAAACTGCCTGAGCTCCAACTCCCTTTATAGCAATAATACTTTAGAATTCAAATCTTTGCTTTCTGGAAATCAAAATAACATTAACTGGTTACATTTGTTTTTGCTGAAATTATCAATATAGTGCTTTCTGCTGGTGCCTGTATCATTATATTAGTTTCTAATTGTGCTAATGACTGGTTTTCACAGATTTGTTACTTATTTTCACATGACTGTTTATTACACCATTATAATATAATTATACTATTATAATACAATAGTATGCACCATAAGCACAAGCTGCCCAAGTTGATTAGCTTCCTAATCAATTCAGTCTTTTAACTATGAAATGCTGATAATGGAAAGGGATAATGTTTTAATGATGTCTAAGGCCCAGATTCGTGGGACCATGTAGACACGTGCTCCCACCAAAATCTGTGGGAGCAAAGTCCCTTCCATAGCTTTGTTAGTAAAAACTTAAATCCCACTGACTTTCTCTTTTATGATTGATTTCTTAAAAAATGAAACTTCAGGTGCAGCACTTTGGCAATTTTTTCCAGATATTTTCTTTTTCTGAGCTATCTAGAGCTTGAAAAACTCTTCAAGGCATAGATCATAGTGTTTACAACAAAAGAAGGCAGAAAACAAACAGTCTGCGTTGTTGGCAAAAGGTGTCCAAACTGGTTGATTTTTACATTCCCAAAAGCTCTTTCTTTAGTAGATGTTGCTGAATTGCACTCTTCAACTCAGATAATTAACATTTACATTGAAGAAAAGGAATAAATGTTGTCAATTTTTAAGTGGAATTACTTCCTCTGTCTTTTATCAATTTTTTTCCTCCTTTTTGCAACCTTCATAATGGGCAGCAGCATTTGGTATGTTTTTGTCATCATATTTGCTGTTAATGTGTTTCTATTACTGTGCCTACTTTCTGTCTAAGTGTTGATACATCAGGAGGCAGAAGTGTTGCCTCTGATCGTCAGCAAGGTTATAACACTGGGATGTGTTAGACTTTATAGTAATCCATGAAAATAACTGATGAAAATGTGTCTTAACAAATGCTTTAACTCTCTGTAAATGCTTTATATCCAAATTTCAAAGTCGGGGTGCCAGTCTTCACAAACACAGGTGAGCAGTAATGGGTGGATGAGTGGCTCGTGTATATGAAAACACCCATGTACATGAAGAGGGAGATTCTTGCTGTGTCTTTTGAAAGAGGAATAGGTATGATGAGAGGGTTTTAGGGTCAGGAACTTGAATGTGTGAGGGTGACTGCTCACCCTTCAGGTGATCCCCGTTCTGCAGGCAGATGTTTGGGTTCCCACCCTGTCATGTCTGTCCTCTCCTCATGGGCACTGAAATGCTTCACTCAGGGAAGTAGCTTCCACTTCGGCAACCAGGGATATAAAACCAAAGATCTGTCCCTTTGCCGTCGTGGTAGCGCACCAGCCACCAATCCACCTGTTGTGCAAATTTGGGTGCCCTGTTTCAGCTGAAGGGAACGAGAAGGTGAGGATTCACTTTGCATTGCAGTTTTAATTACTACCAGTTTGAAAGCTTGGACTGTAAGGTGGCAGTTTGGGGTCAATGGGTGACAGCAGCTGATCAGAGCAGAAATATCCAAATACTGAGAAAATAAAAGTGTTGATATTCAAAGCTATTGGCTTTTATTATATATTACTATTATTACTTATTGTGCTGTATTAGAGATCACAAAACAGGTAACTGCATTTTGAAATTTTCTTGATTATACTCAGGTGACACTTGAGGTCTACATCCTCTGCTTTTCTTCAGCAATTCTGCAGCCTCTTTAAATTCCTATAGGATGACACAATTCTACTTTGGAATATCATTTGAGGTCTATGTGCTAGCAGAAAAGGGTTTTAAAGCTTTCAGATATACCATTTCATCTTTGGGCTGCCATGAAGACAACATTTATTTAAACAGGTCAAAGAAGAGTGATGCCCAAATGTTTGAACTTGATGTCTGAAGTTGGATTTGTTAATCCATTCGCAAGCAGTAAACTAAACCCAAGAGTTTCCGGGGGTTTTGAGCATGTCAAGATGGTTTATTCCATTGTGGGGAAAAAACAGTTTTTAAATTGGTATTCTCACTATCCTATAAAAGATTTTTTTGCAACACAAAACCACCAAGAGCTTCCTTTCAGGATCAAGGTCTCATCATTCTGAGCACAATAAAAGTATTTCTGAGAACATGATGCCCATAAGAATTTAATGTCTAAAAATGCAGGTGACACAAAGACTGAGGAATAAAATTGATTTAGTATAGTTTCTGTGTATACTCATATTTATAAAAGTATATAGACAGGTGCAGCAATCATTATATGATTATTTCTCTCATAACAAAATGACGTTGTGGTACCGATGGGTGCTGAGGAAAGACTGGAAATATGTGTGAAAAAAGGGAAGGATTCTACATATACGGGAGGCAATAAGCTTTGTATAAATGAGATGACAAACAGGAAGGACACAGAATGGAAAATGTGCTAAAACCAAATAAAAGATAATGAGAATAGTAGATGTGTGTATATATATAAACACTTTTTTTTAGGTATACACACACAGACACACACTTGGAAATGTATCATAGACTATTACAGAAGTTGCTAATATAGTAAAGACGCTGAAAATCACAACAGTCCAGTCAGAGACCACTTGTGAGGCAGACATTCCCTACATCTTAATCTTGATCCAAAGCTACATGAGGTCAGCAGACATCATTTCACCTCCTTCCGTGGACTTTTTGTTTCAGTTCCTCACTTTGTGCCTAGGCACTATATGGTAATAGCTAGATTGAATACAGTCGCTATGAGCAGGTATTATTGCTGCCCTGTTTATTGGTTCACTGGTCTTTACTTTCACAAAGCACTTATCTCAGTACAGCATATGTCAGAAATGGGCAGTTGTTTCTGTGGAGCTTTGCTGTAGGACATACCTCAAATTTATTTCATGTGACCTGCGTGAGCAGTTGTGGAGATCCAGCTGCAGAGTTGTGTTCGTTCCTGCTGAAACCATGGATACTGTCTCTTCTGCCATCAGTAGTTAAGTTTCAGCATAAAACCCTTTATCTTTAATTTGAGTTACACTGACTATCATTTGATAGTTTAAGGCAAGCTATTGATTGACATGTGGATATGGAAAAAACATATTTGGAGATGGAGCAACGATAGCGGAATACCCATGACAGAAGAAACGTTATTCTTAACAAGACAGCACTTACAGAACAATGTCAAAGAAGACAGAGGCAGAAAACTAAACAGTTTTCTAAAACTACATCAGTGTTGAAAAAGAGATCAAACTTTGCATGAACCATGAAACTTTAAAATGAAGTAAAGCTTCAGTGTTCAGCAATATCATCTTGAAAGAGATGTGCCAAATAGTTTGGGATGAATTCAAATATTTCCTCAAACGGCGACAAGTGCAATTGGTTTTGGAGAAGCTTGGCAGTGTAGGAGGATGTCTCCAGAGTAAAGAGAGATTTAAGGCACGTTGCTGATGAGGGTGGGACTTGGTAGAAAACACCTTCTAAGAAAGAAATAGCAGATAAAGTATATTTTACACAATAAAGTCATTGAAATAAAGTCCTATACTGGGAGCAGTACCATAGGAAGACAACCATCCTTGTTCTTTTCCATATTTTGGGCTTTAAATGAGGTGTGTCTTTGTTATATATAACTTAGGATATCATCAGGAAGTGGTGGTGAAGATTTAAACCCACAATGATTCTCTCAGGGTTTTATTCTCATATGGGATTGAACACTCTGCTGGGCTGTACTTGGCTGTGGATACACTTGACTACCAAGCTAAAAAAAAAAAAACAAAAACGAGATGATAGTAAAGTTGATTAAAGAAAACCAAGTGTGAGGGGTGCTAGAGTTACTATTACAGTACTGCCTGGGATAGCTGATGGCCAAATCACACTACCTCAGGGAGGAGAGTTACACCTTATCTTTCCTACACAAGAACCTCTAATGGATAGGTTGTTAATGCTGACACTAAAATGTTGTTTCAGGCCAATCGCCCTTGCATTCAGGTAAGAGCTTCAGGGAATAACTATTGGGAAAAAAAAAATTGAAATTTGTTGTCACTCACATTGCCAAAAATTCACTAGAAGAAGATTGTCAGTATCAACAACACTTCTATCACTGTTGTCCACACCTTGCTTGCTGTAAGACCTCAGGGCTTCTGGAGTTTCTTCCATATGTGCAGAGCACGTGACAAGTAGGGGTGGACCTTTAGTAAGGGTCCATCAGAGTGACAGACAGTAAGACCTTGCTCTGCTCATGTCCTCAATTTTTTCATGGTATTGAAACAGTAAAGAAACAGAAAGAGTAACTTCTGAGGCTATCGTCTCCACGATAATGCATCAAGAAGTTGTACATGCCCCTCTCGGTGAGTCGCAGGCACTTCTACTCCCATTCTGCTTCAATTAATGCATATACTAACAAAGGCATATACTTGAGTACAAAGATCTTATTTGATTTTGAGGTTTTTGCCCATTTAGTCTAAAAATGCAAAGGTGGTCAATAGTTACCGCCTCAAAAGTGTCTGTATTATAGATTGATGATACAATTGCCCTCATTCATGAAGTGATTTAAGCAGATAACTCACAGATTAAACAGCTCTGCTGCAGCCTGAACCTTAAAATTGGCATTTAACTTAATTTTTCCATCAATATAATCTACTCCCAATTTCTACCCAATACTTAAAAGTCTATGCTTAGCAGGAAGTAATGCAGGCATTAACAGATTAAAATGAAATTTTAATTTTTTTCCTTAATGTTATTCAATATAGTTCCATGCTAAATCTCATTCCATCTGCAAATATGAAAAGGAGATTAGCACATTATTTTGATGCAAGAAATTATTCATCAGATACACAAAGAAAAGGCAGTAGGGAAACCTATTGTTTCATATCAGTCTATCATGATGTGGGGCAGTGTTCTGTCCCAGGAGAGAGGAGAGGGAGCAGGGTCGTGCACTTACTATCTGGGAAAGGGCAGCTAATCACAGAATCATAGAAATGATAGAATAGTTTGGGTTGGAAGGGATCTTTAAAGGTCATCTAGTCCAACCCCTCCCCCCTCCCGCCCCCCCCGCAATGAGCAGGTCCATCTTCAACTAGATGAGGTTGCTCAGAGCCCTGTCCAACCTGACCTTGAATGCTTCCAGGGATGGGGCATCTACCACCTCTTTGGGCAACCTCTTCCAGTGTTTCACCACCCTCATCATAAAAAATTTCATCCTCATACATAGTCTGCACAGATGTGGCTGCTTAGCCGAAAGCACTGCCAACCACAGTTGCTCTCCTCTGCTCCCCTCTTGGAAAGCAAGCTCTTGCATTGGCCTGAAGCACTGCTGTCAGTAGTCAGCGGCTGGCCGTTGCATGAGCCTGCCACCCAGAAATAGGGGGAAGAAGTGAAAACTCCTGCTGCAGCCTGGGGAACAGCACCACTAGTCCTCCCACACCCACAAGACCAGTGCTTTCCTGGGGGTGGCATTGGAGTGGTGGGTCAGGGGGTTCCCTGCGCAAAATCTGGGGCTCAAGGCTGGCACAAACACAGGGAGTAAGTACAATCTCAGGTTCTTAAATGTAGATGCCTTAAAACAAAAGTTAAAACTCCCACAGTTTTCTGAGACATTCTTGACTGCAAGTTCGAAAAGACCCAACAGAAGCATAATATAATCTTGCTCATGAGTACATTTCTGTGGTGAAAAAACACAATAATTGGATCAATCTGATGTTAAAACATGTACCAGTTGGCACTTTAAAATGTCTAACTACTCAAATGGATGGAACAGCTGCTCCGTAACAGGGGAACTGTATCCAGCAAACCTTGACATCATGGGCTTTTGTGAAGTTTGATGTACTGGCAATGCCACTTCAATGTTTCTGAAAGGACTTTAATACATTGTATGCTGAAACAGAAGAGATTGTGAGTATTGGAGTGGCATTTGTTCTAGACATAAATGTGACAGTATTTTTAATGGAATGCACTCTTTTCACAGACAGATTTAGTCAAGCAGCTCTGATGAACCCAACAACATTTGAGGGCAATCATGAAATTGAAGAGATTAGCTCTTAAGTGAAGGAATTTATGGACTAATCGCCAAAACAAGATTTGTTCCTGAGGAAAAAAGAATTCAATGCCGAGTGGAAATACAGGACAGGGATCAAATTATACAGAGCTGACATAGATTAGAGGTGATCGATAAATGAAAGCATTTATTATATGATGGCTGACTTATGATGTATCTGAATGGAGTCGGCCTTTGTAGGCTCCGATACTTGCATACATCAACTCATACTCCTGTTGGTCGAAATAAAAAGGTAAAGATTTAGTTGGCTTGAAGCTGAAGTCCCCTTCCTGTGTTTGCTACATAGGCCCAGTGAATAATCAAAATGTCTCACAGTAGGTAAGATTTTTAATGGGCTCAGCATGGTCCTAGTTTGCGCCTCTTTTGTGAATTTCCATAAAACTGAGTTATACTGGCAAAAAAAGTTAGGCAAAAGTGAATTTCAAAGCTAAAGTCCTCTTTACTGAAAATTACTTTTTAGGTCAAATGTATTAGTACTGACAAATGTGTCACACAAATACGTTCCACAAAACTACCCTCATGACTTGCCTGATCAATCACAAATAACTGAAGTAAATCAGATTGTGCACACTCATAGAAAATGGTACATAGAGTTTAAAAAGCTCACCCTAAACTAATCAAATACTTTGAATAATGAATAGATTAGACAAAATCATGGACTGTTCGTGCATATGCCACAATCAGACAGAGAGGCTAAACTCATTGGATGCATTATTCATTGTGAATTATTTGCTCTACCTATCGGTGGGGAAGCTTGCAAACACTACTGCTGTATCTGTGATCATCTAACAGCCTGAAGAAGGAGATCTGATTGCCCTTATCATTACGTAGCATCTTGCCATTTAGATGAGGATTCTATTTATTTATTTATTTTGTCTGAGAAAAATGTTGTCCATCAAGTGCTCAAACGTGCTAGGGACAAACCAGAATGGCTGCTGTAAAGACAAATCATGCCTCTTCAATCTACCAGCATTCTTTGCAGAAGTCAGGGAATGATGAATAAAGAAGAACAGAAAATATAGTGGGTTTGGTCTGTCAGTGAAATCTACAGTAATGTTTTTTTAAAAGGGGCAAAGAAAACAAACACAGGATTGGAAAGTTAAGTAATGGGCTCTAACATAGAAAAAGGGCAAATAACCAACATTACAGTTTCAAAATATGAGTTAAGGCTGTGTAAGGTAAAATAGTGATCTAGAAGGGAATACAGAGTAAAATGATAACATTTGTATGTGAAACATTTTTTTGTTTTTTTATTTAGATCTAGTGTGGATTGATAGGGAATCTGGGAAATGATGTGGATACAGAATAGGGTAACAGATGAGAAAACAGTCCTTCC